>CM038480.1:1978818-3397848 GCA_021464305.1 Kandelia obovata
TCACGCTGATAATGAACATACTTGTGTCATTGACATTGACAGAGCAGGTGAGCATGAAGTGTTTGAGGAAGATGACCCACTTATTCAGAAGGTTGAATGCCGAATTTGCCAGGACGAAGATAGCATTAAGAATCTGGAGATCCCCTGTGCATGTAGTGGAAGTCTGAAGGTACTTCTTCTTTGTTTTCCAGAATGCTTCATTGGAGTAAATACTATGCAAAAATTCTGTCTCTCTTTATAGCAACATAGTTCTCTATTTAGATGTCTTTTAAGCAAGGGTGATGGGATTTTTTTCCCTCTCTACAATGCCAGATGACTTCAGAGTGTTGCTTTTAGTGTTAATTAATTTATTTTTCCTTCTCTTTGGCTATTTAATGGATTGCTCACAAAAGCTGATAAGTCTCTCATTTCCAGTTTGCTCATAGGCAATGTGTTCAGCGTTGGTGCAATGAAAAAGGAGATATAATGTGTGAAATATGCCACCAGGTAAGATGCAATCTTCACAGCATTTGTTTCTGTAGGGTTTACTTTTGCACAGCTGGAAATCAAATGATGGTTATATTTCTATGGAAATGAAGTCCTTGAACTTCACATAAGAGATTTTTTTTTTTTTTAATCCTGGTGGAACAAAATTATTTAGTGGATTTCATTTTTTGCATACTTAGGTTTGTCCTCGGGATTATTAGAAATGCTTTATATGCAATTTCACTGTTGGTGGTGATTATTTCATGATGTTCTGTAGTTACCTTGTTGGCATTTATCTAGCAAAGTCGTATTCAAGAAGTATAATGTACAAATCTTGAACATAAGTTTGCTCTTATTTATGTATTTTTTTTTTTTTTAACAAAACTTTCTGGATATACTCATTTTTTTTGTATTTGGTGTGCATGTGGCTATTGGCTTGATCTCCAAGGACATTTCCATTTTTGGTGTCTTTCTTCTTCCATTTTTATTTTTATGCATTAATTTTTTAATGGGAATATCTGTGACCTTGTTTTTTTTTGAAATGGTCACCGTTCCAATATTTTTGGTTCTTCTCTTTTCTTCTCCCCAATTCCCCTTCTCTCATTATGGATAGTTGGTGGAATGAGATTGTTTGCTACAAAAAAAAGGTGTCCCAATGCATGAGACTCCCACAAGGGATGAGTCATCTATATGCAGCATTACATTTGTTTTTCACAAAGAGGTTGGTTATGCAACTTGAAGATGTGACCTCCAGCTATGAACGATTTAATTATGGGTGGCTTGCAAACAATTTAAAAAGCATTTAGGCATTAATGTTTTATGTTGGGAATATTGCAGTACCTTCAGTTCTTTCTGTTGAAGTTCTTTCTTTTCAGATATTTTCTTTTTAAATGCCAACATTCTGAGAAATTTGAAGGTTGGGAACAATCTGGCAGGTTTTAGTCGTGCATATATTGTCATAAAAAATCATTGCAGTGTAAAAAATGATCCTGTAGTGCACATGCTCAAAGGCCAATGCATTGAATAATCTTGTAGATAAACGATAGATTGATTCCAAGTGGTATTACATAGCTTTCTTTATGATACAATGTACCTAAAAGTTGTTGAGTTCATTTAGTAAGGGAGTTGTTGTCGTTGTTGGATGTTAGATAAAATTTTTGTTCTAACCTCCACAAAACTATTCTGGTGATTGAAAGCCCTACCAACCTGGGTATACCGCACCACTACCTCTGCTTCGGCCAGAAGAGACCACAATAGATATAAGGTAAGTTTGAATTCTCCATTTATATCCCATTATTTCTGATTATGTCAGTCTTGTCATCCTATTTTCAAGTTATGGATATCTATTGAGCTCAATTGTTTGGGGCATTGTGTCAGTTACTGTCAGCAGAACTCTAATTTGTTAGGTGGAAAGATTTTCAAGGTATAATTTTGGTTTTCTCCTTTTCTATCAGTGAGGGTTGGACTATTGCTGGCACTCCTTTGGATCTGCATGATCCTCGAATTTTAGCAACAGCAGCAGCTGAATGCCATTTTCTGGAGGCTGAGTATGATGAGTATGCTGATACAAGTGATAACAGAGCAGCTATTTGCCGTTCTGCAGCTCTAATTGTAAGATATAATTCTTTTAAAGTTCTCTAGTGCTGCTAATTTAGAGATGTGGAGACTATATAATTTTTGCACCTACTTCCTTAATTACAATTTTGAATTGGGTTCCTCCTAATTGTTTCCTCTGGACACTGTATCTCTCGTGCATCTTCTATTCTAGACAAGGAGTTCTTGTTTGCTTTGCCTTTATCAGTTGTTTTGATTGATACCAATATGTGATGTTTGGCTCATGATCTTTTTTGCTTGGGGGTTTGACCATTCGAACTACTTATTGCAGTTAATGGCTCTATTACTCCTGAGGCATGTGTCTCTTAACAATGCAGATGGAGATGATGATGCTTCTACTTTTTTTTGTGTAAGAAAGATGTTTATTCCTTATTTGTCTTGCAGGTAAACATGTGATTTGATTTTCAATAAAATTGCTGTTTATATGTGGCAGCTTGTTTTTCTTCGTGCTGCTGGTTTCCTTCTTCCATTTTACATTGTGGCCTGGGCCTTCAGTATATTGCAGCAACGGAGGCAGAGACAGGTTGGTATTTGAATATAGATTTCTTGCTGTTTTCTGTCTTTTTGTCTTCCCCCTTGTCAAGAGGGACTGACCTGTAATAGGATGGGAGAGTGCTTATGCTGTGATTTGTTTGTTCTCGTTTTCATGATTTTCACTGAATCAGGAAGCAGCAGCAGTTGCTGTGACTGAGGTTGCATTCATGCTACAAGCAGGCCAGCGTGGGGGCTTACACTTTCCTATACCTGCAGTGAATCCCCATCAATCTGTAGCTTCCCACCAAGAAGCTCTTCAATGATGAAGCCGCGCATGCTGCACCATTAGAAATGGAGGACAACGCTATGAAAACATGCGCTGTATGATTTGGTCTGCTTTTAAGCACATCTTCCGACATAGTTGTGTATGTACATAAATTTTAGGCTTCGCAGCGACCATTTGTATTGCATGGGAAAAGAAGCCCTCATTGGAGAGGTTTTGCCCGGTATAGTTTTTAATTTTGGTCAGAGCCTGGTAGAGTGTTTAGCAGAGGAACATAACTGTTGCATATTATTGAAGCTTTGCTGTGACCTGCGAAATAATGCTTCATACAGAGCCCACCGGTCCAACGGATACACACTATTTTTTAGCTTTATTAAGTTGAATATATTTGCACTAAGAGTGTTTTGTTTCTGGTATAATATCTCGATAACCCCAAGAAGAGGATTGAAAGTTAAAAAGTTATGGTGAAGCATGATTCTTGAAAGCAACGCCTCCAATGTCGTTCAATTTCTTCGGTGTCTAACTTTATCTTAATGTGCTAAAAAAGATTAAGCGGCGTCATAAGACTATTGACTGGTCCGCGTATTTCCATCTAAATCTTTTATATCTCTCATTATCATTCGTGTATTTCATATATTAACAGGAAATCAGAGCCATGAGTATGGGTACAATTTCTTGAATCTTGAAATCTCATCAAGTTCACCAAGGCGCTAATCCTGATGGGCGTTTCTTTCAAAATTCAAGTGGGGCTTGGGGTTGGGCAACCCAATTAGGCACAACATAAGAAAAGCATAAAGGGAACCCATCTGGCACAAGTAACCAAGACTTAGTTTCTCTCTCTGTTTTTTGGCTGTACGGAGGGGAGAGCTTGGAATTCTAAAGTTGGTTCTTTTAATAGCTTCCTTGCCACAACAGTAATCCCCCCCCCCCCCTCCCTCCACAAAAAAAAAAAGGAAGAAAAAAAAAGTGGCTGGCTTATATGCCTTTATCTCTGGCAGCTAAGCCATTTAGGCTGTTACAGTTGTGCTTAGCCCATCAGATGCATGAAAGCAAGTTGGTTACCACAGTATTCTAGTATGTCAAACTCTTTTTATCCTTATTCAGTTAAAAATCTCAAATCAACTCTCTTGATTTTACTGTAGTTTTCTGGGCACGCAAGGAATAAGGGGAAAATTTATTAGCTTCTGTTAGTGACAATGTATCTGCAATAATCCACATTAAGATTGATCTCTTCTTTCTTTGCAAGCATCACCCCTACAATATCTGATTTGACAATCCAAGTTGGGCACTACTGGTCGGACATTTGCAAGCAAACTGCGTACGGCAATGGTAGAATACATGTTAGCTTGGTCGGATGATGTGGCAAGTCGCCCAGGAATTCAATTTCGTTGTGAACTTGGTCTTTGGTTTGGTAAAAAAAGAGCACGGAAACGATAGGGAAATGTGGGGAAACTAGCTAAAAAGGAAAAGATACTTATCTTCCCAAGAATGTTGTTCCAATTTCAAACCTGTCAGAGTCTTCTAAATCAGCCTTACATATTGCTTCTACGTAAGACTAATGATTGAGGTGAATGTAACAACTGCCCTACATGCTCTGCCCCCCCCCCCTCATGCTTCACATATTCTGTCAAATCCCACGAAAGATAAACTACATATATAAGCCACAGGGGTCAGAGGACATTGCAGTTCAGCAACACTTAGTCCCTTGTCATTGATTCAAAGAGTAGCTTTGACCCCCTTAGTTTTTCAGTACACTTGAAAACATGGCCTTTTTTATCCATACAGGGATCATTCTTGTTCTTTGTATTGGAACTTTGGTTCTTCATCCGGAGAAGGTTTCTTGCCTCACAAGTACGCATCTTGCCCTGAGATGGGGTCACGGGAAGCTATCATTTGCTCAAAACTCACGCATGCTAGGAATTGTGGCTTGGGAGGACTTGCAAACAATGGCGACTCTGGCCCCCGCACCTTCCATGGTGTATGACCCTACTCAATCAAACAAAAGAACAGTCGGAAAAGGCTCGGATCCTATTCACAACAAATGTTGAGTAGGTGATGCGGTTATAGAAGCAGGATTAGAAGTTTTACAAAAGAAAAGTGATGGCTTGAAGCTGCAACTGATGCACAAACTTCCTCCGCAATTTTTCAGTTTGGGTTTGTAGGGTTCAAAAGCTTTCTTTTGTTTTATCAAGGTTTTTCGTTGAGTGAAACAACTTCAGCAGCAACCCATCCAGGAGCCTGCATCTATCTTCTATCATATAGACTTAGGAATTAACCAATAGCCTAGAAAATTGTTGAAGACAGTTAGCTCTCATAGAGACACATAGCATTTCTTTCTCCGAAATTTCTCAGCAAACAAGTTAACACTTAAAGAAAGAGTTTTATTCGGAGGATTCGCTGTCCCATGAAACCTAATGCTGCATTAAGATCATAAATGCTGTCTAATGACATCTCTCTCACACACACACACATTTGCGCACACAAACAGACACAGCGCATACAATGCCTCCGTGCCCGTGGTTGCTTGTGTCTGCACCATTGTTATCTGAACCTATAGGCTCGAAGGCAATTTCCCTAATCAAAGTCACCTTTTTTTGTAATGCTCTGTCTATATTTATGGTCGTAGAAATATTCTGTGCAATGACCACCCTCTTCTCGAAATACTTTATACATTCTGTTTAGTTGCCCCAGTTAAAAAGAAAAGGGAAGAATGAATAGGCAACAACTAGGTGGTATGCAACCTGTTGGGCCTATAGTCTAAGCAATGATATAGAAGAGCATAATCAATGGTACAAGGACCAGGTAATGTGCTTACAGACTTCTGAGAGAAGATAAGGTGTCCATTCCAGAAATGGAAGCCAGGTTGCACTCTAATTTGTTCTTCTGAAAGCCTCAGATCTAAGATATCTGTTCTTCCTGTGAATGTTTAATCCCAAGGAAGACTTCCTACGTGCTACTGCCTTCCATATCATATCCACAGCATCACCAGCCTGGGATGGATAATGATATTCAAAGTGGAGGGCAATTTCTTTCAATCTTTCCCACATCTTGTTCCATCTTTCTTGCTTGATTCCACGAAGAAGATTCAAAAGGTGTCCTTTTTTTACAGCATCGGATGCACGGACAAATATAGAGAATCCTGAGTAGTCTAAGACATCTTCAAATGGTAACTCAATGTCATCACTTATTACCACAGGAACGCAGTGACTAGCAATGGCATCGAAAAGGCGGTTAGAGGAAGGGGTGTCGCCAGCAATATTTAGGCAGAATTTGGATGAGGCCATCCCTTGTCCTGCCATCCTGATCCCTTTCCCTTGAGCAGTCCCGAATGAAAAATGTACATCCTTCTCGTCTTTGAGAAGGTAATACAGATCTTGGCGAATAGCTCCTCCCTGAAGAAAAGTTTCAAGCAGGAAGAAAAATATCGGTTGGCACAATGGGGAATATAACTTCCTGCAAATAGTTCTGGAAACTTCTTTCTAAGAATATCTTCATGAAAATATAGAAAATAAAGTGAAATTTCATTTCATGCCATGTCATAAGAAGCTAAGAATTTCTGCTCCCTAACATATAATAGAGTTACTTCACATGCAATATCAAATTTCTTATTATTTGTCTTTGTATTTATATTATTTTGAGTTACAAAACTTGTGTTTGCACCATGAAAGTTACACAACAAGGTTTAGAAATGGTCACCTTGAAACTAAGTACTTGGCAAGTTAATGATGCAATCGTTATAGATGAAATATCCTAGTTTGTAGTGCTGTTTGAGTGATACTTGCTAGGATCTTCAAAGTAGAGGTCCTCTCAAGAGGACCGTCCATATCATAATCGAACCAAACAATTAATACTGGCCATTTAACTAAGAATACCATGTGAAATGGGCAGGAAGTACAACACTCAGATCCTGAATCATAAATCCAAATAAGTTTTTCCTGAACAAAGGGCTTGACTATTACTAAATAACCACCCAGACAAGCATTTGAATAATGGTTAATTTACCACCATCTACTCCATTCAGTTAATGAAACTAATTAGAGCAGTTATCTCAGCAGCAACCAGAGAGCCAAAACAACATTGAAAAAAATATCACTAAAAAATCTGAGCAATAACATATTTTATTGCATTATCCAGGTTCCGGTCCCTTTTGTGGGATAAAGATTTCTAGATAGACCTTGAGTATTGGTTGTTATTTTCATTCACTAATAAATTTCATAATAATTTGAAGTGGAGATTAACTTACGTCTTTCCTATATATTGCTCCTTGGAAATAGACCAATAGAGGACGTTGGTCAAAATGACCTGATTCACCGCTTGGAGTTGATCTCACGACATGCTTGTAAGGAGCAATTATGTCCTTCCCAGGATTTGCAATATCAGCCGGGTACCTCCCAAAGTCTGCAAGCAGAAACATGGCAGAACCAAGGTTTTTTCTTGCTTTCAACATACTATTTGGATGGTGAGCAACAATGAGATGATCCTTGCCATTGAATCGCTTCCATTCATCCCGACCCATTAAAAACTGCACCAATCTATTTTGCAGCATCCTGTCAAGACCACCTTTCTCCTTTCCATGAGGCTTAGAATGCCTGTTGTAACTCAGGGATGAGAAAAAAGGCACAAAAATTACATCTGCTTGACTAGAATTCTCCACTCTAACTGCACTGCAAGTTGTGACCACATTTGCTGTGTTGGATGCTAGAATATCAAGGGTCAACCAGTACTCTATACTGTGCTGTAAATTCAACCCGCCAGGGTATGATGGGACAAGACTCGGGTTATCAACATTTGGCCATGTCTGATTTTCTTCCCCTTTCCAACCCAATAACCCAAAGTGAAATTCAGGAGGCAGGTCATACATATACACTCTTAAGAGAGAGTACCGTGGGTCACATATTTTCTTTCTCTGTTGTCCAAAAGCATCCATTTTGGTTTTCTGGCTAATCAACCATCCACTTCGCAGTGCTGATTTATTATAATGTTGGGATGGCAAGGGAAGCTCGAAAGTTTCACCTTTGTCATCGGATTTCAGGTAAACAGATGTGCTATTAACAAAAATAAGTCTCAAAATTGACCTAGGTATGAAATAAGTATTGCCAAATTGAAGGAGGGACATGGAAGAAAGGATCGAGAAGAATACGGAAATGGAAATTAAGTGGAATAGAAACCTAGATGAAAGCTTTCTCTTTTCAGACATTGATGGATTCTGGCAACTAATCCTACTGAATATGAAAACTGGCCTTTTTTCTTCTTCTTCTTTTTTTTTTTATGGTGAGCTTGAAAACTTCGTCAAACAACCAGAGATTGTTAATTGTTTATCTAAAACAAGGAAAGCAGCCAAACTTTCCCAATGAACGCTGGCTACAGGCACATGTCCAATGTATAAGCCAGGTTAGCCAGGTCAGAGGAATTTTTAGCTCCTCAAACCATCCAAGTAAGGGTAATCAAACATAGAGACAGGACTCAATGTTAAGAAATTAACAACGAAAGTTGTCTTCAAGAGCTATCATCGTCTCAATAGCCATGGAAAGATTCAAGATGCCAAATACATCGTGATATTCTTCAGAATTCAACCACTTTAATACCGTATCATCCACCAACATGAGAAAGGGAATTTGAAAGAGTATCTACAGAATCACTGATCATCTCTTTCAAGAAAGTGAGCTTCCAATCTGCAAAGCAACGCTCAAAAACATAGAATCTCTCAACTCACACAAGCTCATTCTTTTGTTTATTTGCAGCGACCGAGTAAAAACAAATAAATGGATTAAAAAAAAAAAAAGAAAACCCCATAAAAAAATTCTGAAGAACAAACAAACACACCCACACACGCAAAATCAATCTTTAAAAAGGTCTCCTTCATCTGGGCCATCAAGATACAGAATTTTCTGATAAGGCCAATGAGAACTTGCAAAGAAAATTACCTGACGGTCCTGATCAGCTAAGTAAGTTCTCAAGATACCACCTTTCCAGACTGTGAAAGCACTCAATGGCAGCACCCATGTCTGAGTGGTACATGCAATACAAAAAGTCTTTGATCACAATTATTATCGTTGTTGTAACATATCTTTTTCCACAGTTCCCTCCTTGTTGCTTGTGTTGTGCCTTTTTTTTTTTTTTTTTCTTTTTTGTCCTCTAATTCTCTGTTTCTTCTAGTGGATTATCTAATTACAATAGCCACTTAAAATTCTACTCAAGCATTCCTTTGCCTGACCGACGCCATATTAGAAAGAGACTGTGTGGAGGACATTAAGGAGATTTTTTCGCCTGTGCCACCGAATTTCAATTATATGTTCATTTATTTAATAAAGATATATAATATTAATATTTAGAGAGTAGTTTAATATTAATATGACCAACTCTACTGAAATATATAATAAAGATATATAATTAATGTTTATGATAGTGACAGACACCTATAATAAGGATATATAATCAATGTATATGACAAAGACACCTGACTTATCCTTTGGAAGTCACATATGTTTATTTCAGTGCATCGTATCAATATATATATATATATATATATATATATATTTTTTTTTTTCTTTCTTTCTCATTTTTTATTTTCCTGTTAATATTAAATATTATTTTTTTACAATTTATGATAAAAATATTATAATTTTAAATAATACAATTGTTTGAACAAATATTAAAAAATAATATTTTATAGTAAGTTAATATATATATATATATAATTTCAATAATATTATTGGATTGGAAAAAGCGTTCCCGGAATACAAACATCTATCTTTTAGATGCGTTTACACGTGTCCATAGCAAATAAAAGCTCCGCATCAATCATTATCCTTCTAGTAGCTCTTCAGAAAGATAGTCGCCTTTCTCAACAAGAAAAGCCATAAATTTCGGGAAGAAATTTTGGGTAAATCCAAAATCTTTCTTGAATTTAAAAATTTAAAATGTAATGTATTGGTAATTTGATGTTTATGAAAGTCTGTAAATTTAAAATTTGAATGATTTAAGATAAGAAAACAATTCAATTTGCCACTCTGTTATCTCTAAAAAAAATAAAAAAAAATTAATACAACCATACAATAATACCCTTTTTAGCCTTCTCAAAAACAATATATCATCAGGGCATGTTATTTGCAACAATTTCTTTTTTTTTTTTAACTTGATTGTAGAAATCCATATGTGAAAAAATAAAATTAATACATGATTTTTAATAAGCCTTGTAGATAGGGTCTTGTTAATACTTTTTTTTTTTTTTTGAATACCTAGAAGGGCTTTTGGATACCAAGAAGAGGTTTCCAAGTATGGTTGGTTCATGCAGAAGTTGTGTATGCCACATGTAAAAAGTCCACAGTTTTGTACCCAAAATAAAAATAAAATAATAAAATAATAAAAAAAGAAGTCCATGTGGGCCAATGGATTTTTTAGTGGAAACAAGTATCCAAGTAAGATTGTCAATCTTCATGTTTACCTGGGCAAGATGTCATTGGGCTTTGCCAGAATCCTGCCCATGTGGGAGTTTGTGGGTCTGAAATGGTTAACCCAAAAAAAAGTTGAATAATGATAGAGAGAGAGAAGATTGACAAACATTTGATCTAACGGTTTGTATATAAAAATAATAATAATAATGTTAATCTATCTATGAATATACTATTTCCAGAATGAATTGCCATTCAATCATTTGTTACTTTTGCAATTATTTTCATACTTTTGCTTTTGCTTTCGTTTGATTACATATGTTTCAGTTGGATTCAAACTCAAATTATAATTCCAGCTATATCTAAAAAAGAAAGAAAGAAAAAAAATTTAAATATATGTAATACACTAATTTTATTTATTGATTAAGAGGTAACATTAAATTTTCTATAATTTTATAAATCTTACACCCTGTGACCTCAAGAATATAAATCTAAATCCTCACCTATTAGGGTTTCTTTGAAGGACAGAATTCTAGATTCTATGAAATATATGGTCATGTGACTAATGACCCAGAAAAAGAAGCACCATTAATTGGACAATTAATTAATACAACAACAGGGCAAAGTGACATATAGAAATGGTTGGCAGCTAGAGAAGAGGGAAAATTGCTGGACCTAAGGGCACTTGGGTCCTCCACGCTTGGTCTTCCAGTTGTTGTAGCAAGGGCACACACCTTTGTTGCCATAGAAGCCAGGAGGGACACACAGGCACTTGGCACAACATTTTTGACAGAAGAACATGCAAGGTTTGTGGTACTGCGTCTGGCTACACCTCCTCGAGCATTGAGATGGGCATTCTGGACCATTAACATTTCAATAAAATACATTAATTTTGGCCCTCTCTGGGTATCACTGCACACAGGCTGAGGTGAAATGCCAATGCCATGTGCCATTAAGTAGTAGAAAATGGATGAGAATTCGGACACGAGATCTCAAGAAAAATTCTCAATGTGATATAGATGCACATGCCGACCCTTCGATTAAGCTGGCCCGTGGACTGTTGTTTTGACTTTTTGAAACGCATTAGAATAAAGCTATGTTCTGGAATTTTTACTCAACCATACAAGATGAACGAGTTTGTGGATCAGTTTATTCAAGTAACGCTCGAAATTTAGAGAAGGAATTGATCACTTACGATAGCCCTTTAGACTTCCAGGTCCATAGTTGCCCTGAAAAATTAGCAATGTCTTGTCTTGTCATTGCAAGTAAATTAATTGACTTGCAGATTTTACAAAACAGACAGGAAACATCATTTGATAACCCAAAAAAGACAACGGGGAAAGAAAAGCACAGAAGGGAAAACTTACACCGTCTAAATGGTATTGGCCTGTTTTACCTGCCATAGCCTGCAAAAAAGTTCCAAATTTACAAGTTTATCAAGCAAATTCCTGGCAATGGAGTCCCCCCCATTGTCATGAAACTGGTAAGGATAAGGGGAAAATTAAGCAGAAAACGTACATGGGGGAAATGATCCAACGTCGTACTTACCTCGGTTGCAAACATGGAAAAGCCAAGGATTGCTAGAAGCAAGAAGCACACAAGCTTAGCCATTGCCATTATACTACCAGGCGGCTTAACCAGTCCCTCTTAGGACTTTGTAACAGAAAAATGGGCACAGAGAGAGAGAGAGAGAGAGTTGGGGGGGGGGGGGGGGAGGAAGCTTTGATTGGATTCCAGCCTTGGTGGGGTGGGGCTTTAGCTTTTTCTTTTGCCTATAAATAGACCAGTTCGAGGGGATAAGCTGGCCAATGGACTGGCCTTACCCAATCAAAAAGCAAAAACCTGAATTTACTCTTGTTCAAACACAGTTCCATAGATGCCCTCCTAGGCAAGTGAGTTAAAAAGTGTTTGTTGTTGCTTTTTAGGAGTGCTGTTATTGTTCACTTTGAAAGAGTAATTGATATGAAAAATAATTTTGAAAATATAAAAATTAAATTATTTTTCTACTTTTTTGTTGAATTCTCTCGTTATTGTAATAGAATTCTTTCACTTTTAGACGTGAGTAAAAGAGTAATTTTATTTTTTTATTTTTTCTATCTCGTAAGGACCTTTTTTAACCCAAGTAAAAGTGCATGAGTTATTATTATTATTGTTTAATATGTAATGCGCTTCATCATATTTATAAAACATTTAATACTAAAAAATTAAGTTGTCAGGTTTATTACTAAATTATAGATTAAATTGTAGACATGCTGAAAGCTTACGCTGACTTGGTTGAGCATGTTATCAGTAATGATGTTAGGTTAAGTCGTTAATTTTTTATTGTCTTTTTTTTTATTTTTATTTTTTATCTATTGTTAATTTAGTGTTATTTGTTATCTGTTTTTATTTTTTTATCATTAAAAATTATTTTATTATTTTTTTACAAAAAATTATGAATAATAAATTACACACATCATAATATATTTTAAAATAAAATAAAAATATGAAAAATACATATCAATAAAAAAATATAATTTTTACAAGTCATAGCAGCACTAATTTTAACACGAATATTAGTACTAATTATTATGTTACTGTCATAAAATTTGATTCATCTAAATAGTTAACCTCACATTGTTTCAATCATTTTTCTCCAACATCAACATTCTCGTCACCATATGATTTTTGTGAAATTCTTTCAACGAGACTCTAAATCTATTAAAATTATTATTTTTTAATTAAATATAAGTATAAAGTTCGATTTAAATCATGAAAATTAGTCTTTTAAATATTAATATTAAAAATTATCGTTTGTTGTTTTATTTCTACTTTAACATTTATTTTTTCTTGACCATGTATAGTTGATTCCAACCTCATTAACTACGTTCTCACTTATATAAATAAGGTGACCACAAGATAAATTTACAAAAAAAAAAAAAAAAAACAAATGAAAGAAAATGGGAGGAGCTCTGCCTCTTAAGTTCGTCGAAGAAAACCAATAAAAACACAAGTCACTTGGCAGTTGGCTAGCATCTACTATTTGCAACAACCGCCTAATTGCCCTGTTTCTCACAGCGGCCTTATGGGTAGGGTCCTTTTCAGGGTAGCATGTGCTAGTGTGCACTGTGTCATCGCTTGCAGCATTCAAGATATCAATGCATCCAGCGTTGCTCTCATGGCAAACACAAGAGAACCCCACTTTTTTGATCCCCCGAGGCTCGTTCACCGCCACATTTCCCTCCTCAGGTTTCTTCAGGAGTAGGAATGGCAATTGAATGACCACGTGATGGCTCTGCACTGGGATAACGTGCCTAGGTCCCTTCTCGGTCAGGAAAATTTCACAAATTACTTATTTTAAAAGAAGAGGAATCCAATTTTCTCTTTATTATTATTATTTTTTTTGGTGGGGGGGGGGCGAAAATAAGATGCATCGCATTTAATATTTTTTTTTCTTAATTAAAAATTACTTATTAACATCTTAATTTATTTAATTAATTAATTATTTTTATAGAAATGATTTACAACTTAAAAACTGACAAGATTGACTAAAATTTCTCTTCAATCCATTGCAATAATTGTCTAATTTAGAATCCGATATTTTCATTTCAACTAAATCACTAAGCCTATTTTAGCTAAAATACTCGACGGCATTCACATTCACACTTCAATCCAATCACCCACCCAGTCAATTTTGGTTAGGAGAACCCAATATATTTTAACTTAAAAGAGAGGGTAACAGAGTAAAAATTCAAATATGGATTCAATAACATAGAAATATACCTCAAACGCCCACCTCCAATGGTATCTAACATTCTCTTTAAGAGGGCTAATTACCAACTCCACACATATAATCTACGATAAACCCCCTAGTCCAGTGTAAACGTTCCCTGATGACTAGGGCATGCACTCTAACACAGTTTTTAAACTTTTATCAGATTCCTGAGCTTGTTTTAATGTAATGTTCCCTTACTAGAACAGATATATATATATATAAGGGAGAAGAATGAATAGAAGTGTCAGTGTTATACCGTTCCCCGAAAAAAAAAAAAAAAGAAGTGCCAGTGGTGCAATAATAATCATTAGCCATTTATATAACCTAACGCCACGGTAGTCAATTGAAGGGTATCCACAAGTAACATTGCAGAGGGCAGATTGTGGGTCACTTCCATGGTAACATGGGGAGTTTTGTTATTTGTGAGTGGGACCTCAGTAACAAGAAGCCTAGCAAACTGGATCACACTTATGAGGTCCCCAAAAAATAAAATAAAATACAACTCATTTAGAAACACAAAGAACCCTTATCCTGCTGTTATCAACTACATACTAAAACCCTATATGACCCTTGATTAGCAGAGAAATGCACTTTAATCTTAGCGGGTCATACAAGTTTGGTGACATGGCGAGATCACAATACAGCAGAGCAGAGAAGAAATGGTCTAGCAGAGTACTGGATTGAGGCATGAAAGGATGAAAGGGACTCGTAATTGAATAGGGAATAGGAAAGTAGCCATGTGCACCCACATGAGGGAAGAAAACCAAGCACATGCATGACCCAGTCAACTGGAACTCAACGACAACATTTGCGCACCTTGCGCTGTTTACACATTCCTCTTGTCTGTTTCATGTTCTTCATAAGCCTAAGCCTCATCTTCACTTCGCTAAGTGCAAGTTCATGTGGGCCACTCACTTCTCCACACAAGCAATATATATTTCTTTGCACAATCGGTGCATATATGATACGGGTTTGAATTATTTTAGCGTTGATTTCATATAATTAACAGATTGATTTAGTTGCGTGGTTTTCTTTGTTTATGTTCATGCGAGTTGTTTAAGGGTGTGTTAAAAGTTTACATGGCTACTCAGCAATACCACCAAGGTTTTAATAAAGAAAATTATTATTTACGCGCTGGTTTTAGTTTTTAATATGTCAAAAAGGTTATCTTAGTGTCAAACCGTTGTTAAAAATGAAATTGTTGACTCCAATAAATTGTGCAACTATAATTCTGGCTTTCCTTTATTTTTATTTTTTATTTTTTGTCTGATGAGAAAATTAAATTGCTGATTGTTACAACTGTATTTGTGCTTGCAATCATCGCAGTTGGCTACAATTATAACCTTATTAGTCGTATTGACTGTAATTGTATGGAACTGCAGACTTGATCGCAATCCTCAATTCAAGCACCATAAAAAATTAGACTCAGAAGATTTTGATTTGATTGCAACTACCAGCAATGGCTTCTCTGTACGAGGCTTTGATTTTGAAGCTTTGTACTCTGGAAGTTCGTCAAAACTTCAAGAGTTATGGACCTTACGATATCATGCATGCTGAGCGTTACCTTTCCAAAAACCTATTAATATGTGCAACGACCGCGTTTATAAGACTCAAAGAACCACTTCTTTTTTCCGATATGAGATTTCGTCACATTAAGCTAGCTAATTTGTTATTGAAGGAGGAGATGTGTACACTCATCATCGTTCTTCTGTACTTTATATACATGTATGGAGTTTTCTCTCTGCATGCATTAGACCTTATCAAAAATGGCAGATTTGTCTAAATTCGGCTTGAACCCCATTTTCATCATCTGACCGTAATAACCAGTTAGAGTTGGGTGTCAGGCTGCCTGCGTGGAGTCATGGCCTTGGTATACTACTGTACCGCCAGTATGAGGTCTTGAATTTGGATTTTGAATAGCCCATATTTGTCATATCTTTTTATTTATTTATTTATTAAAAAATGTATTTAATCATAAACTGCATAATAAAATAACTCTTATTATTTTCATAAATTATTTATATTTTTTTTCTTAAGATTAGAATTCAAATTTTAATAAAAATTTGACTTGTTAATTACTAAGTATCCCGTAAAAAGTATCTAAACTTTTTTTATTAAAATCCTATAGGAATTTAAAGACTAGCAGGCAGGTGGAGACAACTTTCTTTTCCCCCCTCGAAAATGCGCTGTGATTTAATGAAGTGGCCAAAAAGAGAAAAACAATAAAAAAAAAAAAAAAAAAAAAAGCCCCCAGTTTAATTAAGCTACCACATTAGCTAAGTCATCAAATTATTATTCATCAGGCAATGATCCAAGAGTATGTATACTAACCGCTCTATTTGCTTGAAATTAATGCGTTATAGGATGATAGCCAAAAAAATTAAAATAAAATAAAAATCATGCGGTGATGAGAAGGGGGGGGTTATTGTACCATTTTGAGCCAGAAAAACACATGGTTAAACTGCAAAAACTCAGTGATGAGGTGTCTCGTAAAAATTCGATTCCTCCGGTGGAATCTTAGAGCTCCCGGATCCGAAGAACACATGCTTGGAATTGGTACTACCACAGAATGGAAAAAAGAAATAATAATAGGGAGCGTTGCTCGTCATTTAAAAATCAACTGACAAGTGGGCTCCGTTCGAATACAAATGGTTTGCAATGTGGATTTTGCAAGTGGATGCAGCAGCCTACATAGATTTGGCCGGGCATTAACAGCTCTTGTATTTGTTATTCACATTTATCTAATATTCTTATCATATGATATGTGTAAGATATTTTATAAAAATTTTAAGTAGAAATTTATCTTTATTATACGTGTCAAATATTTTTAATATATATATATATATATAATTTTAAAAATTTTAAAAATAATATACATAATTTTTTTAATAAATATGATAAATAGCATGATGGTAAAATATTAATGTTTTTGTTCTATTAATTATATTGATTACTTTAAGTTATGTATTTTTTAAATATTATGTTAAATTTATATATTTTAAAATTGTTAACAAAATATTAATTATTGCGTAAAATAATATAACAATCAATATAGATTATAAATTTAAAAAATATTTAAATTATTAAAAATATTTAAATTACACATATATAATATATATTTTATAATTTTATTTATGCTGTATTTGTATCCTTTTTTTTTTTTTTTATAAAAAAAATAATATTTAGTGCATCATCACAATGTCAATGTTGCTGTTTCCGTGCATGTGCTTCCTAATTGTTGACGTCCCCATGTTGCGTATCTTCTTACCACGATCGTCTAAAGAAAAACCCACATATGGCAAATACCTGAAAATTTACAGGCTAACTGCTTCACCGTAAAGACTCTAATACTGTCTCACATGTCAGGAAGCGAGGCAGCGCAGAAGCTTATGTTGATGGTCAAGTTCTAGGTCTCCACAAGTAGTGAATCGGTTTTTGTGCCAGACGTGGGCCTTTTTTTAAAGTTTTCTTTCTTCTTCTTTTTTCGGATCTATTTTTGTTTGGTGGATTTTACTTTGATGGGTGTGGGCTGATCGCCAAATCCCAATCCACATGTTTGGGCACCCTACTGAAATTTAAAACGACAAAGCAAAAAAAAGTGCATGCCCACCTATGTGCTGTCGCGGTTCGGATTAGTTAGGCGTGTCCAATTTCTTTACACAGGTACCGGTAACAATGTCCGACAGTTTTCTTTTGAAGGAAGCTTAAAATACATTCGGCCTGCCGCTGATAATCTCTCTTCCAAGGGACATAGCTATCGTTTATTCATTCTTCTACATAATGAAATGTTACTAATCCCTCCAATACGTGAATGGTCAACATTCATGAACCAGTTTGATGGTCACCCAAATTATGCATATGGACATGGCCCTTGACTCCTTGTCACTAATTTGAAATTCAAGCCGGGACAGGCTTGGATTGCCACCATTGTTGCAACTCAACTTTGCTCATCCAAATAAGTAAACAAGTTTAACTCAAAATGAGCCGAACTAAAGTTTCAGAATGCAGATTGTGGTAGGCGGTACAACAACTATGGTTGACTTGGCAAATGTCAACACAATTACGACTAATATGGCTCTCTAAGCATATGTAATGTTGAAACACTTGAAAAGTAAAATCCTGAATGTATTAGGTCAATGTAGTGAAGTATCCCTTAAAATTATCGGAAGAGGGATTTAATTTAAATTAAAGCAAATATTTACTTAATAATATCCTTACCCTAAAAAATATATTTAATGCACTATCACATTATTAACTAAAAATTGCAATATCGGTGGCAGTAGTTGTGAGTGGATCACCAATCCAAACTAGGAAAACAATTTGTCGTATGACCAAAAAGTATATAACCAAAGGAATGGATAGGATATTCACGTTCTCCATCATGCTCAGTTCCACAATGGTGAAAAAAAAACATAGACATGTTTTGACATACAAGGAAAAAAAAAAATGTATGACAAACGAAGAAAAAGAAGAAGAAAATTCTGTACCATATAGTTCAACCAAATCCCAACTATGTCCAAAAGGTTGAGACTGGTAATGTCTAATCTGTCTTGTCATGCAGATGCAGCTAGCACTCTTGCTTGGCAATATGTCCATCTATCTTATCATTGAGCGACTGTGCATAAATTATGGTGCAGTACGATCTCAACAAACGGTACCTTAGGCAATTTCAATACCAACTCTCAAGCGTGTCCATTCGTTTTCTCTTCCTCAATAGTGATTTTGGAAAAGTTCAAAGGGAGCTTTTATAGCGTTTTTAACGGCGAAAGATTAATAAACACATCAATTCATATAAATATGTATATTCATTTATCTTTCTGAAGATCGATTAGAACACAATTATTTCACAAACATCAACTACTTAATTATAAAAGTAGTTTTAGAGGACCTTCAAGAGCCACAAAAGGCAAAAATTGTTCCAGATACAACTTGATGCGTATAAAACCCCCATTATGCATATGTAGTCAAAATGTTATCATATCTTCATCATGAAGTAACAATATATAGCCAAAAAAAAAAAAAAAAAGAAAGAAAGAAAGAAAAAGAAATTCTCAAAAAACAAGAAGAAAAGCATATTGTTTCCACTTCAAGTTCATTAAATATATTTCATCTGTGCAATCTTGTTGATTATTCTGTCTTTTCTTGCTGCATGCTCCGGCTACCCAGAAGAAAAGGGGGACCATAACCTTCTCGAAAGAATAATAATTTTCTGTTGCTTAATCTTTAGTGATGACCTTTAACTTAGCTGTAAGGCAGAATTATATACCAAGGTGATAGCAAGTTCAAGATGTGGGCCTTTAATATTTCTTTATTTACAGGATACAGATCATAAAGCATGCTAGTTGAATAAATTATCTGTATCTGTGGGAGATGGTCTGAGCTGTTTGGCGATCATAAATCAAACTGATATATATATGTATGACTGACATGAATCCTCCACTTTTGCAAGAACTTAGACCGTGATAATATATATAATTAGCTATCAATGGACGGGCAAACAAACAAGGAGAAATCCGTAACTACACGAGCTAATAAGCATCAGCTAAGAATCCTATGCATAGTTAGTTCTACTGTCTTTGCAAGAAGTAAAGAAGGAAGGGGAGAAAAAAGAAGAAGGAGATTCATGATTAATCACTTGCGAAGACAAATGTGACAGAAGTGGCATTGAGGGCTTACAACAATGAAGTAAAAAATTTAATTTAACATTAAAATTAAAATTGTTCTATTATAATTTAGATGTTATAGATTTTAATGTAAATAATTTATTTTTTTATAAAAAAATTCTCTATTTTTAGTTATAGAGAAAGTATTGTTGTGAAAATAAGGGTTCATCATAAATTAGATGATGGGCTTATATATCTTCAATACCTAATAATGGATTTGATAATGGTATAGAAACAAAAGTGATCAACCAACAAATTACTTGTGAAGAAATGAAAGAAAAAGAATTCCCCCAATCTTTCATGAATACTTTGGTCCTTGAGATTTGTTCTATATATACATATCACACACCTTAAATAGACTTTCAAATTAAGAGAACAGAAATTGAAGACTAATTAATTTGTGTTTCCACTTTCCACTTTTCCCTTCACACGACAAAAAGCACAACAATCTGTACAAATTGATTTATTAGATCGCCGAACTCTGTCCACAAGCTTTTTAATTTTACTTTGTTTATATATATATTTTATTGGCGGCTAGAATTGGGTGGAGTATACTCACAGACAACCTCAGCTTCCACCTCCCTTTTATGGAAATTCCTGTGGCATCCACAGGCAGCGCAGGTAAGGGCACCGTGACTCCCTTCCTCTCCACTTGCCATGAATTCCCTGCAACCATCAACTGCATATCCTCCGATGTTCGCCGCGTGGTTCTTCTGGCACTCACCGTATCGCACGCTTCGCGTCACCGACGAAGTAGTAGTTGTAATCCTTCCAGACCCATCTCTCTTTGCCACCACTTGGCGCTTCTTCATCATCTCAGAACCCTATACTTCTTCTGGATGTTTCAAACACATGGAGTGAGCTACGATGGGGAAAAAGAAAAAAAAACAAAACAAAACAAAATGCTGTCTATTAACCCTAGCCCTAGCATATATATATATAAAGAAGGCTTTAGTGCCTTACTGCCAGAAAATGTGGGAAAGAAATGCCAATAGCACTTTTTTGTTTTTTTTTTTTCTTTCTTCTCTCTTCTTCTTTTGTTTTGGTTAGGGCAAAGAGATCACTCTAACTCATGTCAACCAATCAAAGTTTACCACGTCACCAAATTCGAACAAGCAAGGCACTTGCATTATTTCTTTGCATAAAAAGGGAGACAAACAAGATTTATCCAAATTGAAAAAAAAAAGGAAGATAAACAAACTATTGGACTTAAACAATATTTGGATGTCCATTTCACACAGGAACACAAACGTGTATACACATAATACAAACACTTAACAGACCACCCATTTGCAGTTTCTAGAAACTATATAGTATTGTATAAAAATATATGCTTATAACCATAGTGATGTATGTACAACGTTTGTGGTACAATGTGAATAAATACTGTGGACCTCAATGGGAGATTATTCTTGTCCTCAACGATCATTATTAGACATGATATTTCAACTGCAGCTTAAGACTATTCCACCAAAGATCATAATTTTCCGTGATTTGGGTGGCCCATAAGAGGATTAAAGCAACTTTGCTTCTATGGACTAAAATGGTGCTTAATTATCATTGATAGCATGACTAATTATTTTAGTTTGTCTTTACAGTACTATTTAATTTTGGAGTGGGGTCCGACAGAGATTATAAAATGAAAATTTTAGATACATTGTCTGAAACTGCAGCAATAACTCTTTTCTAATTACCTAAGATTCTACTTTTTAGACGCATTGCCAACAGTTTATGAATAAACTAGGTTCCAGCGAAAGGCAAATGCAAATTTCCACATTACCCTGATGCTTTCCGACGTTTGGTCTGTAGAAGTCTAGGATTAGGCCAAAAGTCTTAATCAATAAAGAACTGAACAAAAATATTTACAATATGTAAGAAATCAAGACTGATGCACGTGAATCATGGAAAATTTGTCCGAAAGTGGAGCATAATACACACTCACTTTAAGAATATGAAAAGCCCCGAATGATTCATTTGTAGTAGTTTACTTGTTTATTCTCTTGTATATACCTGCTGTTATATATATATATATATGTATGTATGGTTGAAGAAGGAAGAACGCGCGCGCGCGCACACATATATATCTATTAATTTTTTTATTATTAAATTATAAACTATTCAGTAAAGTAATTTTTAATTTTATTTTTTTTTTCATTAAAATTTTTACACATTTTTTTTTTCAAGAATAGACTATAAGCTATGCAATAAAGTAATTCTTAATATCACTTTTCTTAAATCCCGTGCGTCTTCTCAAGAGTTTAATCCAACGATATGGATCAAGTTAAGATTCAAATGATGTGCATAATTTTATGACCGCAGGAAAGTGACGGGAGACAAACACACGTGTGGTTGTGGTTGTGGTTGTCTATCAGGAGCAAAGGGCATTGATAGTCACCCAATTGCATAATATATATGTTATCACAATTCACAATACCTGGAATAAAGGCTAGTGATTAGAATCCGCGTTTTCCTCCAAAGATCTTTTGTTTTTGTTTTTGTTTTTTTTTTCCCCTTCAAATAGTCAAAAAAAATGATGGGAGACCTAAGCACACTTAGTTATTCAACCTAAACTATGATTCTTTAGATGTCTTGATTCAATGAATTTCCGAGATATGTTACATTATAAGTCTTCAATATATATTACTTTCAAGTTTCTTGAATGGAAAAACACGGAACGCACTCGAGTGTCTTGGAAATTGGAAAGACAAAAATTACAGAAGGCACCAAACAATTTGATGTTGTACCACCATGGCTACTAAAGTTCATTATTTTTCTGGTTGATGATATTTGTCGTTGTACACTACTTTGTTTTCCCGTTATTTGATTAACGCATGCTACCTTAAAAATCATTAGTTTCATGTGGCTATGATGTGCCGGAAAACATATCTCTCAAAAACTGTAGTGATAGCTGTTTTGAATATTGGAAAGGGTCAACCAAAGGCAGTATGTGCTGCATCACAGTTACCATTTTTCCCCCATCAAGATTTATTAATTGGAAGTTACTGTTGTAGGATGTGAAAGCCAGACAAGAAATGCTCATGGCAACTTGACTTGATTTACGGATCGAATGCCATTACAGCTACTTTATTTTCTAGCATAATTATAGTGATTAGGGCACCAGGACATGGGGCCACTTGCTTAATAATAAGCTCATTATTTACTTGCTAGCTGTCACGTTGCCTAATGGCAAGTCGGACTCTTTATCTTAATAACCAGACATCAAATCGTGATAAATGAATCAAAAAAAAAAAAAAAGGCCCAATATATTTTTTTTTAATAAATGAATTTTCTAATAGATGTGAGGATTTAAAATCATATTCAGCCTCTTACCTTCAAACCATTAAGGGAATTGAAGTGGCCATTAGACTTAACCCATCAATTTGTTATTCTGGTTTATTGCAGTAAACTTAATTTTCAGTCGTGAAATAATAAATTGTTATCATTGAGTGAATTAACACACCCGGTGTCTCTGCTTTGTAATTATTCTAGTTAACCTTTTTGATGGAAATTTTGGATGTTAAGGGGGGGGGGAAGAGAGAGACAGAGAGAGAGAGAGAGAGAGTAATGCTTGGGACATCACATTCATAAAGAATAAAGGCTCATAAAATTTTAAAGTCTCATGTCCAAATTTTGCTTGAATTTTTGCAGAATAGGTCTCTGAAACAAATGAAGGTTACTCCTCTTTTTTTCTGATCCTTAAAAAGAAGGATATAAACGCATCACTTCAATGTAAAAGAAAAGAATCGACATTATTTTTGGCTAGGCAAGTGCATTATCATTTAGCAAATACAACATGCTTGTGGTGACATCAAGCTTAAGCACATGCGATAGACCAGTAGATATAACTCATCTGCCGCACATAACTTTACTCGGACGAAGAGTGTAGTTGACAGGGGTCTTGAAAATGACTTGGGAAAAGATGATGAAGAGACCTTTTGCTCCTCACCAACCCAACCCAACTTTGTGGTCGAGGGAACAGCAGAACCTTTGGGAGGATCTTCCCATCAGTTTTCGGCACCAAAATGATATTGACTCAAGCTATAAGGAGACTCCATATAGTGGAAAGCCCTATAAAAGTCTGATTGATGCAACTTAGCCTATCAATATTGTACAAATGGACTAAGATCCTCTTAACATATTTTTTTCTGAAATACATATTAAGACTAACCAATATGTCATATAACTAACCTATGACTCAATAACTTACCCCAACTGAACTGAACTGAACTGAACTTTAACTCTAAGGGTGCGGTCGATGGCAATGGATCAACCAGGCACTCAAATTATATTACGAAAGCTCACACAAAAAGTCCAGAAAGGAGGTCTTGCCTACCCTACAACTTTGGGCATCATCCACACCCTACTCACCAATAAAGCAGGTGTAATGGCCATATAAGCCACAACCGGTTGCTTCCAACAAAAAGAATATCCCGTCAAATGTTTGATCCACAAAGAAGGGACCAAAGACATCCGGGCCTAAAATGATTGTCAAACTATATACTTGTGCCAATAATGTGGAGGGCTCACCATTAAGTCGCCTATCCTTTCGTTTCATTTTATTTTCTTTTCGCAATCCTCTTTCCATCTCATTCATTTGCAAAGGATAAAGTGAATACCCTGTCCATTTTTACTCTTTATTCTTTTCCTTTTCCTCGGCACAATCTCACATGTAAGATGCTCCTCCATTCCTCGTCAACTTATTTGCATACTTGTTTGTGTACAGTTTTATGCTCATAATAGTCCAAACACCAACAGATGTGAGTGTTTTTCTTTCATTTCAAAACCCTTTTTGATTTTAACATATTGGGCATCGCAGAGGCCCAACCCCCCCCCCCTCGCCGGGGAAATCAATCGATTATCAATCCATCTATATTGTCAGCTCTCTAAACTATCCATCTATAAACATTTGCTTAACTTTTAGGTCGTGGCTCCAAGGCCAGATTTTGCCTAAAAGCTTTTGATAGAACTACGCAACCGCCCCACCACCAATGATATTAGCACTACTATTGTTCTAACCTTCTTGGGTTTACATGCTTGGGAGGCTTATGGGTCCCTAAGTGAGAACAAACCCAAAAGTGTTTTTCAGATATAGGGACGCTGAGGGAAGGGGAGAAAGAGAAAAAAAAAAAAGAAAAGAAATACTAAGGCCCACAATAGCTTTCGTTGTCCTTGCCCTTTCGGCATTGAAATTCCTAAGCCCACGTTCTTCCTTATTTCTAATTCCATTCTTGAAAGGAATCAGTTCACTGGCTCATCACAATCGCCATGCTACTTAAAACTTTCCAGTTGCCGTGGTACTTTTTAATTATGTAATGCAACTTTGGACTCGGCCCATGATGTAGACATTTTCCCAAGTGAATTACCACGTGCATGTACATGTGGTGAACCCGCAATGATCAGCAACCCATTTATGATAGCCAATAACAAAATGCAAAGCTTTTGGTGGGCCAGGCTTTTGAACCTGGTTTTGTAAAGTTCTTTCATTGGCCCCTGCCCCTGCCCCCCACCCCTCTGTGGCCATGCCCATGTTGTTTTCTTGGGCTTTCTTGCTTAGATGAGGCTGCGAGTCTTAGGCTGGCGTAATTGGATTTGATTCCTCTCCAGCTACGGTTGACATCACTAGTCGTTTTACCCAAGGACGGATTGAGGGTCCATCATTTGGGCCGAGGGCCCAACATGCAATAAAATGATTTTTTCGAAAAAAAAAATAAAGAAAAGGCCAATGGAAATTTTTTGAAGGGGCACATGAATTTGCCAAAATAGTGTGGCTAAAGAACTTTTAGGGCAAAATATGTAGATTTTGGAGGAATATTCCTTCTTTTTTCTTGCCATTTGCTACTTCGCATTAGTTTATTCTGCGCGGCTCTCCTAATCCTTTCTCTCATCCTCCATTCCATAGCCACCACCAGTTACAATATCTGACCCACCATAATCCTCTCAAACCTAGCTACCAACAATCACCCAATATACAAAATTCAATTCTACAAACCATAAAGCCACCCAATTTTGTTGAAATCCCATTACAGAGTATTTGGTCATTGGAATTAGTAATTCTTTGCCTCTTGCAGGCTTTGATTAATTACAAAGAAGAAGAAGAAGAAGAAAAGGTGTTTTGGTAGGTAGGTTATTGTCAATTTGTAATGAGCTTTTCGCTGTGTCTTGGACCGCTTTCATTACTTTTAAACATGTGCTATTGATGACAAACCTGCCTCTGACAGTAGAAGTTTAGC
Source organism: Kandelia obovata (assembly GCA_021464305.1). Classification (NCBI taxonomy): domain Eukaryota; kingdom Viridiplantae; phylum Streptophyta; class Magnoliopsida; order Malpighiales; family Rhizophoraceae; genus Kandelia; species Kandelia obovata. The sequence continues at coordinate 2,004,693 of CM038480.1, forward strand.
ATTCAATGGCTGCTAATCTATTGATTGCAGTGTATTCATTTATTAAAATACAACCAGATTTTAACATTTTGTTTAAATTTTAGGACTTTCTGTTTACTTCAGCGCAAAAAGCCTGCATGTGGGTGCACAACCCTAGTGTAACATGTATGTCTTTTTTTTTTTTTTTCGATAAATCAAATATAGCTCTTATTAATAGGGTGAAGTTTACACTTGTAACATATATGTTGAAACCTTGGTTTAATGCATGATGTATAAATGGAAAAGCTCTAGTGCAAATAGGAGGGAAATAGAGTACCCACTATACATTAAGATGATTATAAATTGCATTGCAAGCGGCCATAAGGACAATACCGTACTATATATTAATATGATTGTAAGTTCGCTGTGAAGACAAGGGCACTTCCGGCAGCAGTAGGGGACAGAAGATGAGCTTTCGATCCGGCTTAATTGTGAACCAGTCTACTAGTGAAATTTCCATCACAAGTTTCACCAGATCCCAGCTTCTAGGTGGCTATATCGAGCTGGGGGACCATCTAAGTTTGCACATGATTTTCGTCTAACAATTTAGACATTGATAACAAAGTTGAAATTATGTACATGGTTCATGAAAATATCAAATCTTGTAATGTCTTGATTCTCATGTACATTCTTGTTCCCACAAAAAAAAAAAAAAAATCTCATATACATTCGAAAGCTTCAGTCATTAGGCTGGTTCCCTGTTGTATGATTTTCTTCTTTATTCTGACAATAGAAAATTGAAAAAAGCAGTGATTGCAATGAAATCAGGCATGGGCCTTGGAGGAGCTAGGCTGGCTGCATTGAAAAAGGACTAAATGGTGTTGTGTTGTGACAATAAAAAAGAACAAGTCACCGTTGCCGACCTGCTGCCATGGTGTAATGATGATATTCATGAGGGGCTTATCCTGATGCTTTCACAGATTGGGCCATACACATGTGTGTGCTGGTCCAACTTGTATACAATCAAGGAAAAGTCAAACACTTCACATGTGGTGATAAAGTCTAAAAGGGATTGCATTTGCAATTTTGCATATTCCCAAGGCAATTCCTGATCTGGCTTATATGCATATACAATTTCCCTTTTCATGTTTTTTCTTGCCCAACACAAGAAAAATTAAAAAAAATAATAAAAAATCAAGGGGTGAATGTGTCAATCAGTGGGATTTTATAACGACTCCAGTGGGGATCTTGTGATCTCTTGTTTCTTCATTTTGTTAGGTCAAATTGAGGTTGAGGTTGTTTGTTTGTATGAAGATTGAAAAACGTATGACCTAAGTCATCTTGTCCGGTAGGGTTTGAACTTGGAATTGAAGCTGACACACGTCAATTGATTCCAACATATTATAATCAACTGCATGAGTTTTTTTTTTTTCCTTTTCTTTAACCGCAAGTATTAATATTATTCACAAGCACCCTTAGACCAATGATACCCCAAAACAAAGGAATCATGGTTCTAGCAGGACAACAAAACCGTTCTACATAAACAGATCCAAAAACGACAAAATAAAAACATATTCTTTCACATCCAATCAGACTTTTAATGTTAAATTATGTGTTATTTAATTTTAATATATTAACATAATTAAGTCATTCGTAATTAATTATATTTGTTTACATAATAATATTATTATATATTATAAAGTGTTTGTCTATTACATAATAAATTTTATGTAATATAATTAAAATTTGAAAAATTAATTTTATTTTAGTGAAATTTAATTTTTTTTTAAAAAAAAAATTCGACTATTAAAATTTATTTTTAATAAATTTTTAGGTTAACAAAAATTTTAATCATTCGTAATTTATAATTTGATGCACAAGTACTAAAAGATAAATATATATATATATATATATATATTCTTTTAAAGGTCCCATAAAAATTAAGTTATTAGTCTAAATTAGATATTACTGTGACAAAGTTGTCACATAACAGCTTCTTAGTTAGAGTATCTTGAATTGAATTGATTTGAAAAATTAATTTCTTACAATGATACCTTATACGGACAGATCTTTATATTGATTCTAATTGATTATACGAACGGATCTCCATCTTGACCTAAATTGATTTACAGTTGCACCAACGGGACAAATCAATTCTTAATTTGAAGAGTACAATGCAACATTTCGAAAGAACACCAACGAGGCAAAGTAATTTTTGATTTGTAAAGTGTATTAACGGGGCAATAAAATTCTGAAACTGTACTAATAAAAAAAAATTAATTCTTAATTTGAAAAACGTAGCAATGGACATTCAAATTTCAATATGAAAAATGCTTCAATGGATTTGCAATCCTAATTTGAAAGATCCACCGACAGACATTTATTTTTTCATCTTGAAATTACTATGAACAAACAAAAATTCATTTAAAGCAGCAATTCTTTTAGGGTCTTGATTACTTATCACGGATAAATAACTACATTTTTAAGAGTAAAAAGGGACAAAACAAAAAAAAAAAGTTATCTTTAAATATATTTATGTGAGTGTGTTATAAGGAGAAAATATACTTTTGTGCAGTTATGATTGAAGATGGCGTATTATTGTAATTGATTTCATCTATATTGAGAAGTTGGTTAATAAATTTAATTTTTTTTTTAAAAAAAGTTTTTATGAAAAAAAAAAAAGAAAAGAATAAGTGTTCTAAATTTTTATAAATTATTGTGCAATTTTTTTTACTCATAATTTTTTTTTTTGTTGTTCTATGAATAAACTCACTCGTTCAATAAATATTTTACTATAATATATTTTAACTATTTGATTTTATTTTTCATGAATTGATTATTAATCCTAAAAATTAAATTTATTAAATTTATTTTCTTTATCTCTAATTAATATTAATAATATTATTATTACATTAATTTATTCATATACTATATTAAATTTTTTATTTTTCATGTTACAGACATTATATTTAGGACGTCTTTTATCCAATCAATTGGCTCCCCTCTCGAATGATTTTGCAACCAACACCTAGTGCAGCTGCTAGGCTCAGCCAAATCAGTGCAAATACATTCACCGCCATTATCAAGCAAAGAATATTGGAGGCTTCCGCCTGCAGACAAACAAATAATTAAACCTGGAAGCCTAGCACTATAGTCACAGTCCCAGTCTAAGAGTGCTCTGGAAACCAATACGAAGCCCTTACAAATTGCAGCATCCACGAAAAAACCAGATCCCCCGTTGACCTTTCTGCCTCTGACACTGATTGCAAGTGCTTTTTGCAAATTATTCAAGCACTGATACATGTAATTCCGTCAGAATTCTGAAGTGCAACGTACTTAGAGCCTCACGAGTGCAAAACTCGTGCATGGGTATGGTGGCTTTTTCGGTTTTTTTTTTTTCCAAATCATAGCTACGAAGCCACATATTGGTACCGACACCCAAGAACATGGGGCAACATTTTTGTGATTGGAAATTAACCATTTAACGGGTTAAGTAAAAAATTAGTTCTAATTTTTTTAGAAAAAACTAAAATTGGCAATTTAGTTCTATATTTTTTGAATTTTTTTTTATTTTAATCTTTAGCATTTGTAATTTATTTCAATTTGAAATAATTTTGGATGAAAAATGTTTGAACTATTAACTCTTTGGGTTGATTAGATGAATTTAAATACAACAAACTTATATATTTTCATTAATTTATACTTATTTTATATGGTTAACCTAGAAAATTATTATTATGATTTTGTTTAAAGTTACCTTAAATTGAAATGAAATACACATTTTAGGAACTAAAATAAAAATTTTCAAAAATACAAGGCTATTTTGCAAGAGTTGAAAAAGTTTAAAAATAATTTTACGCTTATTCATCTAACCGATCTTTAGACCACTTTCAGCTTAATTACAACGATGTGTTTAGGACAGCTAGTGTCTCTAAGTACGTCGTGTTTGTTAGCACTAAGTTGCTTTCGATCATTTAGTGTCGTATTTATGTTGATAGACGCTCGTAATCACCTTATCCTTCAAACGAATCGCTGAGTGCTCACTGTCCTACTGCTATATATTAAGTCTGTTGTCAGAAGAAAGGATGTTATCCCGAAGTTAATTGAAGGGAAGTGATGCCTTCTAACAAGCTCTTGGTTGCTTATGCATTTTCGTGTCCAATATCCAAGCCAACTAGCGCTATCAATGGCGCATTCACGAAGCTCTCCTAACATTTAATTAGAATGATATTGTGGCAGTGATGAAGTGGAACTTCAAGAAAAGTCTAAAGCAATACGGAAGCCTGAAAAAGTTTCTGGTTTTTTGTCGGCAAGCAGTGGTCTTTATTAATAACAACCGTCTCAAATCCATAACAGCACAACCAAAGGAAACTTGGACGCTGCAAAAACCTTAATACAAAGACAACCCAAAAATTCAACCTTACACAACCCGCTTAAATAAACCTTATAAGTGAAGAACCAGAAGGAAAATCTAACAACCAGCAACCACCACCCCATTTGCACCTGCCAACTCCCTTGTTTATTTAACATAACACAATCCAAGCAGCTTGCAATCGGCCAGGCAATACATAAATTTCACGCAGAAGGACCAAAACTGCTTCCCGGATAAACAACATTAACACCATGTTAAATCAGTTCATGAGCCGTAAAACACACCACCTAGCATCCCATCATTGTAACAATCCATAACAAGGACCCTGTTAATTGATGAAACCACGGGACCTGCCGATAAAGACCACCGTTGAAAAAGTGCGGCATGATGCAGCTGTCCTACGGATTGATTATACCTGATTTAAACAGCAGAATAAATGCTCCACATTCAAAGAACAAAGACCACCCCCCCTCCCGGGGAAAAAAATAAAAATAAAATTGAGATGAGCCAAGGCACAAGGCCCTGAACATAGACTTACCCTAAACAAGCAAGTCCTCTGCTTAGGGGATGAAAATGGGTATGGGTTCGAGTAATAAGGGCGTGAATATTCTTCTTAAAGATGTTATTGATGACCCCGTAGCAACAGAATCGGGCAAGGAGTGTGAGGAAGAGAAAGATTCGGGCTTGATTCGACTGGATGAAGGAAAAGATGCGGGTACTCGACATATTACTTCATTTAATGATTGTAATGATGGATATGGGTGATGGTAATCATGATAGACAGCTTTGCTTGGCTACCAAGGAAGGAGGAGAGGATGAGTTAATATGTGAAAAAGGTTTCTAGTTAGTACATTTTTACATGATTTTAAGTGCGTGAACTCCACTAGACTAAAATTGCGTGGTTGGAAATTAGAGCTTTTGTAAAGTCTTGGTATAAAAAAAAAAAAACCAAAGTGAAGTCTCGAAGGAATTGAAACACCAGAAAGTTACAGACCATAACTATTTGTTTCTTTCTAACTTTCTCAATTCAATCCTCATCATTGTCAACCAAGCAAGCTAATCAAGTTGACAGATTCAATGAATAGTTAACAGATTGAGACATATGTAATTGATTTTGCTTCATATGAATGATAGTAAGTAGGGTCTTTTTTCCGAAAGGTTCTGGTCCTGCATAGTTTTGTCCCCTCTGGTTCAGTGTATCTCCTTCCCCAGCATTCTCTTCTGTTTCTGCCATGTCATAGTGGCCCAAAAAACAAAGCAAGCCTTTTCACTAGAAAATTCACAACCTCATCCCAAAGTTCTTAAATTCTGGGCGATTTTGCGGTCTTGGGCAATCGTTGTGTCAGAATATATATGGTCACATTAATTGCCCTCCTTTTCCCCAAAAATTAAGGAAGAGATAATGACAAGTGTGATCGAGCTTTTAAAATAAAAGTAAGTAGCAAACGATATCGTGATTATAGTCCTGAATGCAATTGTATAATTGCAACTAATGCAGCCGCACTTATGGTTATAGCAACATTGTCTTGTTTTTGAGACTCCAACCTATGACATACACTGTCACAATAGAACAATCCTTACGGTTACAAAGGTTCGTCCTTCAATCTTGCTCAAGAAGTCTCCAAATTCTTCATGCTTTTAAGACAGATACATTCCCAGTAGACCACTCCATTATATTTTATTAGAAGAGCATTCATGTGCCATATTGTAATAATAAGCAGTGATTCCTTTATCAATATGCCAAGGATGTCAAATTGAAAACTAGATAATGTGTTAGTCGTCTTTCTTCAGTTTGAGCTTTAGAATCCACGGATTGTTTATAAGCATTCTACTTTATTCGAAACCGCTCAATCGAAAGACACTAGCTTACAGTCCTATTACCAAGTACTAACGAAACTAGAAAACTAGAGCTAGTAATAAGCCACGTACCCTGCCGACACAGCCCTTTTCAAGGGGACATACATAATATGGAACTTACTTTAGTTGTCCATTTCCGTCATTTGAACGCAATCAAAATAATAGGCATCTGCGGCACATGCTTCTTCGTAATGTAATGAAAGATAGGATTTTAAATTTCTAATCCCCGCGAGAAAAAGTAGAAAATCCAATGTTAGAATCGAGGGCACATGACACCCAAAGGGAAATGAAAGAGGAAGGTACCCTGATGATGATAGCATCGTTTCCATCATTGCATGAGCCCATTTACCAGAAAGAAAATACATGCGGTGAAGTGGACGAGTCTATGCATCATTACATTCTGGTGATGGTTGTTTGCAATTTTATAGTTTCTTGATACATAATCTAAAATAATGGGACACAAATGTGTAACTGACTATCAGTGCAATGTAAACGTTTCAATGAAATAAAACTCAAATAGGAATAATACTAAAAGGTAAATTGATGAGAAATGTGAGATGATTTTCTGGGGTTTTGGGGATTATAGAAGATCAAAAGTCAATCCCCTAGTGCTTATATTTCTTCAGGTACAAACAACAAGAAGTACACAAAATACAAAAGTCCAAGTTCTAAAAAGATGCCATATCAGAGAAAATGATTCGATGCGAACGACTACCGACTCCAAACGGGTGTGCTTGAACAGTGCAATTATATAACCCAGCAGTTACGGCCTTTTGATCCAACACAGAGTCTGAATTAATGCTTGTGTAGTCGTTCACACCAAATCAGGATCCTAGTGATACGACTCAGTACATATAGCATATTTACTCTAAGATTTACACTTTCCAACAGAAGTGGGATGTTACCTTTCTGGCTGCTTTGTCCAGAAACAAGGTTTTACCAACCAGCACAAGAGAAGAGACCTCTAGCTACACTCATGATGAAGAACAAAGAGAGAACTTTTCTAACAATGACGGACTTCTTGTTTGATTTTTTTTATTTTATATTTTCTAAAACAGCCCAGCATTATCGACTAATGACATATTAATTGGGTCTTCTTGACCATGTGGTGCAACTTCATCAAGCAGCAGCCATTTCTCCAGCAACGTGAGAGGGGCTTGAGTCTCCACGATTGGCTTGCTTTCATCTTGGAAGAGGCTGCAGGTTTCTGGTGTGAAATTTGCATTCTCGTCTACCGACTGAGAGGTTTCAGAGTTGGAAGAATTGAAGCTGAAGAGTGAGTCAAAACCCTCAGGCGTGGCCCCACCCCGTGCACCTTCGCTGGACATGGAATTGGCGGCTGCTGCTGTGTTGCTGAATGAATTTTGGGTAGTGTCCGAATTTGTTTGGGTTGCTGGCTTTGACGGATTTTTCATCCAGTTCTGGAGCAGTTTGGATATGTTTTCTGCACTTGATGCATAAGGAGTTGCTTGTCGTTGATGGGGACTAGCATGAGTCTCTACAGTATTAGGACACAGAAGCTTTGTGTCAGACAAACAGCTTGGTTTGTCAAGGGACAGAGCCTCACAAAGGGCTTTTTTGGCCAGGCGGATGTCTGTTTGAAGCCTCCTCTCCCACTGGCCCTTTGGCTGTGAAGCAGCGGAACCGCCGTGGTTTTTGCCATCTGAGAGCTTTTTGAGCTTCTTTTTCAAGTGGGTATTCCAAAAATTTTTTATGTCATTGTCCGTTCTCTGCGGCAGATACGATGCTATGGCTGCCCATCTGCATCCAAACAAAATCCCAATCAGATAATTAGGGTGGAACAGCCACTGATTTATCCTGCTTCTAATTCCTTCCTCATAAACAACACAAAAGAAGAAATGATTTTGAATTCTCTTTCTGCCAAGTGTGGAGCTATGAAATCTAGCTGATCACAAAACTGTTGGACCCAAAAGTTTAAACTGTTAGATGAAACTTATGAATGGATCATACGTGTAACATTAAGAGATTTATATCGCTAGCTGTGAGTGAGTGAGAGAGAGAGAGAGAGATGTACCTATTGCCCAAAAGCTCTTGCAGGTGGATGATCGTCTTCTCTTCATGCTCAGTGAAGTTACCGCGCTTAATCCCTGGCCGTAGATAGTTGGTCCATCTGAGTCGGCAGCTCTTGCTGCATCTAAGCAAACCTGAAAAATAAAAAAAAAAAACCCATCATCAAGCAAATATTTAATGAAGGCTGTGATTCAAAGCAGAAGACAGAAACCAGCAGCGCAACCAGAAAAATAAATACAGCCCTAAATCTATACTGCCTGTAGTACTGCAGAAACCATAAAAAGAAAAAGGAAAAAGAAAGGGAAGAATCAAGATGCATGACAGCAAAGCACAGTACAATAAATACACAACTTTAATGACCAAACCAACCCGGATAGAAAGAATCCAAAACCATGAAAAAAGGAAAAATAAGAGACTTTTTTTTTAATTGAGCAATAAATCCAAGAAGAAAGAAGAAAACTCGAAATTCTTGAATGAAGAGAACCTAAAAAACCTATACAAAGGTATGTATCTACCTGTATTAGTAGGGACTGATCTCCAATTCCCAGGTCCGTTTTCTTGAATGTAAGAGACCAAGATGATATCTTCTTCAGGGGTCCATGGTCCTTTCTTCACTCCTATTTTGTCACAGCAAGGTGTTCGCCCCATACTCACTTACTCAACTCAAAAGCCTCAAGCCCCTCAACCTTGATTTCTATAAACAGTTAACAGAAGGTTTGGCCAGGGTCTTCAAAGATGTGTGTGTGTATGGACTCAAAATGTCTTTCTTTCTTCTTTGAAATGCAAAGACAAGCGTCCAAGGCAAAGGGTTCGTCTTGTCCCTCCATATATTTATACACGGAGAGAAGAGACCAAGGTGAGGCGCTTACGCTGACCAAATGAGAGGTTAAATTGTTTGCTTCCGCAGAGTCAAAAGGGACAGCAATTAGCATTTACTCGTTGCTTGCTATAAGTCAGCTATGTCACTCGGCCTCCATCTCTCTTTCTATACCGTGTGGCTTTCATTATGGGCATTATGTGGAGGTGGCACACTGAATAGAGGTAAAAAAAAAAAAAAAAAAAAAAAAAAAACAGAAACCTAATTTATGATTAACCTCTTTAATGTCTGCGTATCATCATATGACTCTCTGGCTGTCCAAAGTAAATTTTTCTGATTCAATCTCCTGGTAGTCCTTTGCTATGTCGAAACAAAGTTATTTCAATGGAATTCAAACCTCAATATTTTGTTGTGTGCATTTGGATTCTTCAACTTACACTTCCTTTCTTTCACATATATACAGGGAGGCTGAAAAATCATGAAAAAAGAATCACTAAAAATCGAATATGAAACCAAGAAATCTTAATGTTACAAGCATACATCATGCTCAAACAAAAAAAAATAAAATAATAAAATGAATTGTTGTAGGCTTATATAAAAGGGATTAAAAAGAAAAATAAATCACGGGCACCAACTTATCAAAGATTGCTAAGAAGTATTCTACATACAAATTTTTACTAAAAAATATACATTCTACTAATTTCTGTTAAGCAGCGGTTTTAGTGTGACACTTGGAGGCTTTATTTTTGAATTATTAGGGGGAAAGGTGAAATTTTAGTAGGATATCAGAAAGCTACTACTTATTGTGTAGCCCACCGAAAATGAATCCAATGAACCAAAGAGAACATCCATTGAACTCAAAATTAGGCCTCTGTTTAATGCAATCCGAGGTTGGGGAAGGGAGGAGGCAGGAGAGGGTTAAAAGAAATTAAGGTTCCTTGTGATCTAATTTTTTTAAAAAAATAAAAAATAAAAATAAACATTGCCTTTGATTTCAATTTTTTTTTTTTTTTCAACGATCTCTATGCGATTAACTCTTTGTTCAATTAGTTGCCATAAAATGTATTGTTTTATTTTTTTAGAAAAAATAAAAATAAAAACAGTTATTAAATTTCTCTGTGAAGAAAATTGAAAATCTTCTTGACAATTTTGGGGAAATTCTTTTGGGATATATTTTTTTAATAAAAAAATATATTAGTATTTAAAAAAAAAAAGGATTTTTTGGAAGTTAATACAAGAACAATTTCAAAATTTCAATTTTAACTCTTGATAATAGAATAGTAAATTTTGGAAGCTAAAAGCTAGATTGATGCTAATAAAAGGAATTGATTGGAGAAACAATGGCACAAGAATATCTGAAACCAAATTTAAGTCAAGAGTTGTTTATGAAAAAAAAAAAGAAAGAAAAAGGGCTAAATGATTGAAGTTTGCCCTTCAAAATAAAAAAAAAATTAAAAAAAAAAAAAGAGAGAGAGGGATGAATTGCTTGTTTCGAGTTCCAGCACACTATCGAGTTAATGCTTTAACAAACTTTCTATTTTTCGACTGAAAGAGTCAGATTCGCTGAACTGATGGCCTAAGGTGATCCGAGTTGTGGGCCGCGCACGGCATTCTGCTTGTAGTAATACTTTTTTCAGATTTCAAAATGACAAATTTCTTTTGACCAATTCACAAATCAAAACCCCCAAGATAATTACTCAACTTTCAAACCAACTTTTTCAATCTGTCAAGTTATGAAAATTGTGAAGACAGAAAAGGGGTCCACTGTGGAAATTGTATTTAAGTTGACAATATCTGTGTATGAAAATTTCTTAGGTGGATAGTCCACCAACACAGTCAAAAGCTAAATTTATCTAACTTTATCAAAACCCTAAATATTTTGAAGATCTTATACCCATTGGCTGACTGTAACCGCAAAGTTTTTGGAAAACTTTTGAAGGTTCAAACCTCAATTTTTCTCAAATTTTCACAAAATATAGACTTTAATTGCAATGTACCAAAAAAAAAAAAAGTTCTTACGAACCCAGAGTAAATACGATGAAGAGGCAGTTTAGATCATACTAGTGAATGAAAGCTATCTACAAATTTCGATGTTTCTAAAGTGAAGAATACTCCTACCTCATGGGTTCAAGACACCCACAAATTGAAATGACGGTCCAAGCTCAGCGCCACCAATTTCAACTAAGATATTTAAAAAATTTAGCAGCATACCTGTGAGTCATCGGACTTTTATTTGTTTTTTCTCCATGCACACTTAGTTTCATGGCAATGACTTCTTGAGACATATTGGTCCGACGTTCAAACAATATAATAAAACAGAATTTTTCAAAAGACTCAGAAGTTTCTCCGTCAAATAAATATCCTGTTCCTACATCGTTATTATTATGCCTGGAAGACCTGAATTTTTCCTGGCGTTGACTTGATGTGCCATATTGCAATGGGAGTCAATATGGGACTACTGAAATTATTCGATAAATAAGGTTCCAATATTCTATTGGATATTACAGCATAAATTAAACCAGAGATAAAACCCTATTTTTGATTTTGTTCACTCAAACGGAGTAACTAATGAAAGGACAAGTTAAATTCATCCGATTATAGATAAGACGACTGCTGATGTATGGTGTGAGGAAATATTGGAAGACAGTATATAGAGAAGTCGGCAACTTGCTTTTTAATTCTTTGTGTACGTGGGATGTGATGTCTATTGTGTTATTTTGGATTAATGTTGTGGCAATTGGTCGGCTACGATGTCTGATCTATATTAATAAGAGAGAGAGAGAGAGAGAGAGAGAGAGAGAGAGAGAGGACGTGGCTTAGGCCCATCACTAAATTATTGAAAATACAACTGAATTGTTCTAAGAAGACGCAGCTAACTGATCTTCTTCTTTTTTTTAAAAATAATAAATAAATAAATTGAAATGGCTAACTGATCTCTTTGATCGTGAAAGAAAAAAAAAAAGGAGTGGAACAAAGAGAAAAAAAAAAAAGAGACCATGTTTCTATAATATAGTTGGATTGTTTGGATAAAAAACTATAGATAATTAATTTCGTATTTTTACATTAGGCAGGAATTTCCCCTGACAGTGCCGTGCCGGAAACAAACTTGTACATTTGGTCTATGTTAATATAAATCTAATGCAAGTTCATGGTCCATAGCCTGCAGCGTAGGTAGAATTTCTGAAGTCATCATTTTCAGTAACTCTAGCAGCAATATTGCTGTCTATGTACCCATCACGTCATTTCTAGCTGCAATAACGCTGCAAATTTCTATTTACACTTTTTCTTTTTACTCTAAAGGGGTAGAATTCGTATATGAATGAATGCAAAGTTGGCTTATAGAATAAAGTTTACAAGATCTATTAAGTCTTTGAAATTCACAAATGGGTCCAACATGTATATAATTTTCGGTAGACACTAAAAATCAATTTTAACTGGGGAAAAAAGTGCTTTCCTTAACCCATAATTAAAGTTAGTAATCCACTTTACCTGTTTCTCAATGTTTGTATTTTTAACTTAAACAAGAGTCTTTTCTTTTCTTTAATGCACCACAATTCAAGTTAGGAGTAGTTCTCGATCGTTTGGCTAATCAATGTTGTAATAAGTGAGATTATTTTCCCTGATAAGACTTCCACAACGAGGTTCCTGATCTATTTTTTCTTTCAATATGGATCTACATCTATGAGATTACCTTCTTTTTTTTTTTTTAATTGGTACCAAGGTTCGAATATTCTTTTTTTTTTGGCTACAAAAATAAAACATTTATTTTTATTATACCACTAACTAATGTTAATTTTTTTTTTCTAGTTTTAAAAATAGTTAAATTGTCATTCTTAACCTTAACGATTGAATGGTCTTGAATTTCGATAAAATAATATCTTTCTTAGTATAACTCTTTCACTTTTTGTGCTATGTCAAGTTTGGAGTGCTGACATAAAAAGGGTCCAATAATTCAGCAACTAAGATTGGCGGCGTCAAACTATTCCATCGATCTAGATAAAATTAATATTTCTAGCCAATTTCTGTTAAACCTTAGGTGTAGTGTTTATGTTAATGTTAAACACACCCTCATAAGTCACATTCTGGTAGAATTTTGGTGACGATAATATTCTTTACTGCCACTAAACTTCCCACTCGAATGTAAGTGGGAATCAACCACAATAATAAAATTTTCTAGTAGTCAATCCATTCAATTACAACACGCAAGATATACTGTAGGTCAAGACATAATCGCGATGCAAGTGAAGATCACTAGATTGACTGGCAAAGTGATTTTTTTTTTTTTCCTTTAGTCAAAGACTTACAAAGTGATGAACCAATATATATATATATATATATATATATATACAGACTTCTTTATCATGAAGAAAATCTGTCTCTTATACACATCTAGATGTGTATAAGAGACAGATTTTCTTCATGATAAAGAAGTCTGTATATATATATATATATATATATATATATACAGACTTCTTTATCATGAAGAAAATAAAGTGGAGAACAGAAATGGGTTTATGTTCCCCGTAGAAAATACCCCCTGAAAAGAAAACAAATACATGTGTAATCACTTAGTTTCAATGCTGCATCAGAAGATTGCGTTACAATACAATGTCTCTCCCCGTGCTTATCGTGAGGTTCCCAAACTTGTTCAATTATGACGCTAACAATTTTGTATGTATTCTCAATATATAAACAGTACATTCCAATGGTAATTAATAATGACATAAAAGCTATGAACTCACAAGGCCCGTCACTGTCAAAAGCAAAGACTAAGATCGTAAAGATCATTTAGGCTTGGTGCAATGGACACTTAAAATGCACATCTTTTGACTTATTTGTCTATGCCATGAACTTTGGGCATTGAGTGGCCCGGTAAGATGATATGGACAGTATAAATGGCGAAGTAAACGAATGGCTATGTGTCATGCAGTGAGTCTTCGGGCAACCATTTACTTCTAGCATTGTCATCAAGACACACAAAGTGATCATGGTACCTCGACTCCGTTCGTTTCACATTTATCCAGTGATGCTAGGTTTGAAAGAAGAAATAAGAGGTGCACCAATTAATTCAATTGTCACAAGCGAACAAAGGTAGCTTTAATTACTTCCCCCCCGGCCAGTTGGAATGGAAATCCAACGCACATTGTAAGTAAGCATTTTGGAAAGTACTTGATTGTCAACAGAACTGGACAAACCGATTTATTTTTCCGTCCTTTTGGTCCATGGTTTCTTCACATGTTTTTCGTTCGTCCATCTCTTGCTCAATCAGATTCAGATGTTTGCTTATTTTTGGTGGTACTTTTTGGGTCCGGATTTACAGTTGGCTAGCCTTGAACTCTAACCCGTATATTCATTTTCAATTCATTAATGAACCTAAAATTAATTAAGATCATCTAGTCAGAATCTCAACTACTTAACTAACTGAAACTATAAAATGGGTGTCCTCTTTTCGGGGATTCTATTGCATGTGTGTTTATTATTAAGTGAGAAGTGAAATTAAGGAAAATTTTGTGATTTGTTAAATGTATATGGAAATTTCGCACAAAGTGGGAAATGATAGGGACAGATGGGTACTCTCCTGTTGTAAAGCAAATTGCTAAATGATTCTCTAGAATTTGAACACAAAACGTGCATCCTTATCACCTTAAAATTATGAAATAGATAGAAAAAAAATCGAGATTTGGGAAATACTACCATCCACTTATAGTCCTATTCACATCTCAACCTTATCTTCCAGCATCTGGCCTTTGTCATTTAATTATGAGAAAATGCATGCATAAATGGTAACAAAATCGATCTATCTCTATAGGCGGCAATCTTGAACGGCATTTGAGGTGGCTTTAAATTTAAATTTAATGAAAGTTGTCTTTGACAAACAGAAAATGTTGAATGCCCATGAATGTGTATTGGGTAGAGCAACTTGACCATCAATGGGAGTTCCTTGTCCAAATCTGAACAAGAGGGGGCCGGTACCTCACCAATCTGTACTTTCGATCCATGCAAGCAAAATAAGACACATATCGCTGGTAAAGTTATTACTACATTGATCGTGCAATTGTTGAGAAGATTTAGAAATTTTTCTTAATCTATGGACAAGTCCAATTCATTTTTCCTTTCTCACTAACAATTTATTTATTTATTTTGTTGGAAGAAAATGTGCTCCAAGGAGTTTTGCAACGAGATTCCAGCATGTATATATGTAGTTGTAGGGCCTTCAACGATTTTCCATCCTCAGTCAAATAAGTGACTGACAAAATTATATTCTCTCTCTCTCTCTCTCTCTCTTCTTCTTCTTCTTCTTATACCTCACAATTGTTGAATTTTTCAATACAATTTCTTCTCTTATAACAAAAAATAAAAATAAAAAGAAGAAGAAGAAGGATCTCCCTTATTGTGCATGTTATTTTTTTATAGAATTTTTGTGCCAATTAATCTCCTAATGGACAATTTGTAGGCAATTACACTTCGCCATTTTTAACTTGTATCAAGAACCCATGGGTAAAGAGCAGGTCGATGACCCTACTGACTCTTATCCAGCTTCTGAAAGTCAAGGCAGCCATGCATGACGACATATTGTTTATGGTTGTTTTAATTAATGCGAAGACAGGATGCTTTTAGACAACGGAAAACAAAATAGTTGTTCTTTTTTCTCCCTCTTCAAACCATATGAATTAGAAAGCAGCTAACAAATAATTATAGAAACACAGCCAAGGACAACGTTGAAAAATTTACAACCCTAAAAAGATCAAATAAATACAACCTTTGTAGATGTCTTAACCAAAGAAAATATGATTAGTTATACAAATTTAGTATATAAATTTGAGAGTTCATTGTCTAGAAATTTTTATATTTTTTAACTCACCAAAAATTATTTTATTAGTTCACTTAGTTTAAGTATATATATATATATATATATGCATTAACACCGTTCCTTCTATAGTTGGTGTGAAAAGAATGACAAATCTGCTGGCTGGAGGATCGATGGTTATCTTACCCGATAGCGACTTGGCTTAAATGGGCATTTGATTAAATCTACATGATGCATATATATCAACAATATTCACACTAATACGTGCTGAGTATCGCATCAAGATTTCTTTTGGTGACATCTTGGCTTCATGTGTAATATATATATTTTAGTCGTAGGACCAAGTAAGAAACCTTTAATCCATTCTTTTATTTTATTTATTTATTTTTGTTAATATACTTGAATGCTATATAAAAATTAATTACTTGTATATATAAATTAGTGTCATTAAACCAAAAAAAAAAAAAAGACTCTAAACTAATTAGTACGTCACATCTTAATAAGTTATTTAGTAATGACATATTTAAGTTAATTAATTATAAAAAAAATAGTATAGTGTATTTAACGACTACATCATCAATATTTATATATCTATTCAAAATTACGTGATTATATATCTATTCAATTCTCTTTTCTATTCAAAGTTTCTTTCTTTGGCAACACCTTGGTAATATAACAAATAGAAAAGTCAAGTAGAAATATTTATCAAATAAAATAAAAGCAATAAAAAAAATCTGAATCAATTAATAAGTTTTTAACTATAGGTTGCAATTTCGCAACATCTTAGTTTTTTTTTTTCTGACTTTATCTTTTGTCCACCAACCCTTTTTTTTTTCCTTAACTCAATGGATTGAAATCATCTTCAGACAGGAAGATTTCGATTTTGAATTATAGTCCGCACTAATTAATTGCAAAAAAAAATCTTATTTAATTTTATAAGCAAAAAAAATATAAAATATTAATTTATTACCCTTTTATATTTACCATATTATTATAAAAACATTGTTACTAGTGATACACGTACATAAACTACTTATAAGCCTAACGTGTGATTAAGTAATTAAAAAATATTAATATAACATAAAGAGTATTTGTAACGCTGAATGTAAAATATTAATAATCTATAAAATATTTTATATATAATAATAAGAAGTTTTATGACCACCTGTAGCCACCACTTTCGTGCCACTTAGAGTTCTCTGCTCTGGAAAAGATGGACCATTATGCGACAAGACAGCAATTTATTGGTCTCAAAGCTGGACATGCGCCTCCCCATCAATACCAAATCCCATTGCTAATGGGCCCACAAGGCTACAGGCTTCATGTTATCCGTACACTTGTCAGCATTTACACGTGTAGACTCTCTCACTTATATATATATATCTACGGAAGGGTGACAGCGAGGAATGGGCCTTGTGGCTTAGGTTGTGCCAGAGAGACCCAAAACCGCTGGAAAAGTATTACGTGGCACGGGCCCACTTTTGCCCCTTGCGTTGCCAGGTATCAAGATATTGGCTCCCTTGATGACATTTTGGACTCTTCTCCTTCGTTAGTGGTAATGCTGAGTGACACCTGGCATAGATAGAAATTGATGGGTGAGGAAATTACGATATTGCTATTTTGAAACCACGTGGGCAGTTGACACGTAATTAATCGATGAGGCTTACTTTCCGACAATTGATTCAATGCGATGCCAGGTTTGGAAAGCAGAAGGTTTGACTTCTACGAGTGTGATGATGCTGACGACGTTATTTGATGCTGTTTCTGTCTACTTCCATTTTTTTTTTTAATTCAAAATTATTGCGTGAATATAAATATAATAATTTTAAATAAATAAATCGATAAATTATATATAATTTCAATGAAAATCAGTGTAATATAAAAATATAATATGAAAATTTTCGTATCTATTTGAGTTCAATTTATTTTATTTTATTATTATTTTTTGTTACGAAAGAAAGTCAGACTCCCAAAAGGCAAAACCTCTGGCAATTTTGTTCACTGCATCCACTAGGGCTTCATAAATATTTGAAACTTCGAGAATAAAATATTTTATGATATATTTTATTTTTTATTTTTGGTTTTTATTGTCCTCATTCTTGCCGTCGAGACATAGACTACTGTACAGTGTTCATGGTGGGCTGTGTGATTAATGTTCTTTCGGTGCATTGTGTGGTACGACTTTCTCTTTAACCTGTAGAAAGTTTTGTTATTACTTTTATGTTCGTCCATAAATCTTACAAATTGTAACATCTATTTGATATGCACACAAAAATTTAAAACATGACTCAGCTTAACTGATAAATTTCTCAATTATCTTAATGGTCTGATAAATTGTAATAATCTTTAATTTATCTTTTTTTTTTTCAATTATTTATAGCAGATCTCATCCTCATAGCAAGTACGTCATTTTTAGCTTTTAAAAATAAAAAATTTCTAAACGAGAAGGTTAGATTTTGTTGTATAATTTGTGGGTTCAATGAACAAAAACACACTATCAATTTTATATATTAATATTATCATAATTAAAAAATTAAGTAAAATACATATAAATATATATATAGTAGTAGTATTTATTTAATTTTTAGAGTATTTAAATATATTATTCAAATTTTAATTTTTTTACTGGAATTTTATAATTTATAGTGTTTAACATTGATATCCTAATTATTTTGTAATTTTCAATATTTTAATAAAATTAAAATTTTAATATGCATTTAATATACTATGATTACTTAAATGTAATAAAATTTGTGTGATGTAAATACTAATAGTTAAGAAAAATAAAATTAAATAAGAAAATAATTTCTAAAAAAAAGAAAAAATAATTCTTCTCTGTTTTTTTTTTCAAGGAAAATTTTGAATTTATCTTTTTTTTCAAAAAAAAAAAGAAAAAATAATTATTTTTTTTCTTTTTTTAAAAAAAATCTCAAATTTATTTTTTATTTTTTATAAAAAAATTGTAATTTAAATATCCTTTTATTTTTTTTATTAAATAAATAAAAATAAAAATATATTTCTTAATAAATATGATAAAATTATGTATTATACAAATCCAATACTAATATAAAATATGATTGAGGTTAGTAAATATTGGCTAAATTATCTCTGTAATTGTTTATCTCACTAAATATCATATAAACAAATATGGAATAAGGAGAGTTTTTGGGAGGAATTAGACAAAGGTTTAGTGAAATCTTAGAATTTGCATTTGAGCAGGGAGTTTACACTAAGATTGAGACTCGCTGGACCCTCGTGGGATCCAATCATAAGAACATTAGAGAGCTGCTTAAACTGTGGTGGACCTTAAGGTCAGAAAAGTCTTCCAGGAAGCAAGCTTTGCAAGTGGCTTGAAGTTGTCAATTAAGGCGAGTGAAAGACCCCCTCCCTGTAGGTCCACTTGGAAGGTGCTAGATCCTGGTTATAATATTGCTTGTGCAGGAGAAATGTTCTTGCCTAGTTGGTGCCATTCTTAATCTCATTGGGTACACCCAAATGAAAAAAATACGTGTTAACTAATGTATAGATAATTTGACATTCTACACAAAGGTTTTGGGAACTAAGTACGATGTAGATGTGTCAACTGAAACATTTTCTTGGCCGCAGATTTAGGCAGAAGCATTCATACATAATACTATTTGTATGGTAAGCCTAATTAAAACAAGCCCTCATTGTCACCTGTGGGTTTGGGTCAAGCCTTAAACATTTGAGGTGTAGGTTCAAGGGCTGGTGAGAGGGGAGAGAGAGAGAGAGATAGAAGAGGATGAAGCAATGGTATGAACTGATCCACGTAATGTGGACAAAAGCTGAAGTTCAAAATTCTCAAGTAAAATTTCAGGTTAAAAACAAAAGGGTCTCACGATCCAGCAGTGAAAGCTTGCCGCCACCTTTTTCCTTTCACCAACCGAAAAAAAAAAAAGAAGGGTATGTTGTGGACTGTGGCTAAAAATAATCCGTCGTGGTCAGTGTTCAACCTCCCATAGGAGACCCACCACCAACATCTCTAGGAAAAGAAAGTTTAAACATGACCTGCAAAACTCAAATATAGAAGCAATCGAGCGATAGAAATATCGCATTTGTTCCTGAATTAGAAAGCAGGGACCGAACTCATACGGCATTCCAGACAGCTAGCTCGTGGGGTCACAAACGAACAAATATTAACAAGGACCAGCATTTAAACCCCACCAATCTTAACCACGGCAAACTGCCGAAACTCCTGCGTTTTAAGTAAGATGCCAATAGGGCGCTTGTTATTGTCTGCCTTTTCAGGTTAACTGCTTCAGCTCAGCTGATGTACCAAAAATATTGACAAGGACAAGCAACCGAGCAATCACCTCATGACATCCACTGTATACAGCCCAGGCAGGATGGCCATTCGTCACCGTTGGAGGTCATTATTCAAATATTGATTGAGAATTTTACATTTCTGTCAAAATTTAAGTGGAGAAAGTTGCAAATATAATTTCCCAAGTGAAATTTCTAAAGTGTATAAATGCCTCTGTTTTACAAACTTTTCGCTCCAAGTAACAATTGGGCTCTCTTCAAATTCGTGGAAAACAAAGAGGAAGTTGAAATTTAGAGTTTATATGCATCGTAATGATAATTTTAGGCGAACAGTGCCCCAAGCTGAAGATGAGTAGTCAACAACCAGATATTTGGTCATATATCAAGTGAATCCAGATCTAAAAACACGCCATCCGTGCATAGAGCAGCTCTTACCATAAAATGTCCATAAACGATTGGTGTTAATTCTTGAATTCAAAACTTTCTTGTAGAAATCGGTAAAGCTCTTCAGCTACGATAGTTGGATACTCTTCTTGTGGCAGAAGAGCGCCTGGAACCTCCACAAATTTGCTAACACCCTTAGCTTGTTTGAGGGCTTCCATCTCTGCTTTTGACCTCTTGGGAGATCCTTCGGTTGAGACAACAAGAATTGGAATCTTTCCTTCTAAAGATGCAAATAGTTCAAGGAATCCTTCTCTAGAATTAACGGGGTCAAGGAGACCAGTCAAGAAAGCAGCAGGAGCATAACGGGCACCCTTTTTTTTTGTTAGGGCATACCTACTTTCAACAATTTCTGAGGTCACATTGTCAGCATTTGCATAGACGTGTGATTTGTATTGGGATTCAATTGCTTTCACATTGCTGACTAACATGTTGTATGTCATCCAACCCACAACAGGAGCTTGCAAGGTGCCTCTGAGCAGTCCATACCTGGAAAGTTGATGAGATGTATCAGTTGAATCATCATGAAACAGATCTAACACACAAGGGAAAGGCTCCACAAAGCTCGGAAACACATCCCATGGTTTGGTTAAGAAGTCATCCATGCAAAAGAAAATCTCAAATTATTGAAGATTGGAATTTGGGTTTCAACATTGAAAAAATAGCTGATCATAACACATATTACTTGGGTGCTGGGAGCAGATGTTACATAGATAGTCAGGCATTAGGCTCTTTTTTTTTTTATTATTATTATTATTATTTTTCATTGTATTCACTATACAGCACTTCGATCAACAAAGCAAGCAGCTATATACTGTAAAGTTCACACTACCTTGTTTCCATGCTGGAGTCTCGACCAAACACAATTGGAAGAGGACCAGCCCATGTAGGCGCCACAGCAGCAATGGCTGTTGGCTTCAACAAACCCTTTTTGGCAGCACGAATTGTTATTGTGGCAGCATGACCTCCTCCAAACACCACAAAATCATTATCTGAATCAAACAAAGAAGCTCTACCAAGAATTATTGCTCAATTATGGCCAAAATTATATCACCAAAAGTAGACGCAAAATTAGCGGAAGTGAACATAATACAACAAAATATGGAGGCATTTATAAGGGAATATTAGTGCAAAAATTTAAAAAAAAAACAAGGATATTGTGGGTAAAAAATTGAGAAAATACATGCTATGAGAAAAATCACCCAAACAATTGTTAAATAGTTCACTTCACTTTGCTTCTCCAGAGAAACATGAAAAGTTCATGGATTGTATGCTCTGCAATGCTGACATGTCTCCGCTTCCTGTATAGAAGCCAGCAAAGTTTCTACCTCTCATGCGACTGAAAAGGCCCAAGATTGCTAGATTTTTTTCAACTCAACTTTTATGGATAAAAACTAGAAATTCTTCTCTATAAATCTACTTGGAGAACAAGAAGCTAAAGAAAAAGAATAAAATCACTCAATGAACAGAATCCAATAGACGAAAGTGGGGAAAGAGACCATAGGGCTGATCATTGCAAGGAAATTGTTCCATTATTTGCTGACAAAAGGTAACATAAAAGATGAAATTTTTTGCCAGTGACACAGAGAAAACATATTTTTTCTTCCAACTTTATGGTCCAGCTCAGCTGTGGGCAGAAAAGAAGAGCAAAGGAAGGGTACACACTCATATGAGATTTGTACAAAGAACAATAGAAAAATAGTGAAATCAAATATATCAACAACTGAACAAGAATAACGTCTACAAGCTATCATTACTGGCATATAAACTCTACCAAACAACAAATAAGGAGTCATCAGAAAGGGTAATTAATATGTAGATAATTGCTTTAATCACCTGGAAGGCTCAAGGGACTGTCTGGTGCATTTATGAAGTCAACTAAGAATTTCTCCATAACATCATTGTTGTAGTCCATTTTTGGCCTGTCAGAGAAACCCAGACCAGGCCAATCAACAATAGTTGCCCGCCAATTGACTCCACCATCCCTTTGACTGATGTCTCTAGCTACTGATCTCCATTCTTCAACAGTGCTAACATCAGAAATAGTTGGGACCATAATGATGTTTTTCGTTGGATTTGGACTTTCACTTGCATGTTCTTCATAATAGATGTTGACAGAGTTATCTTTGAATCTCCATTTCCATGTATTTGACTGAAAGAAATTAGATTGGTTGCGGACAAGTAGATGCGGTCAATTTTTCTAATACATTCGACAGGATACAAGTTATGGAATACTCCACCAATTGATGATGGATGTGGAATATTTAGAGGGGAATTGTTTGTTGAATAACAAGGGTTGGTTTCATTCATACAAACAAACAACCTGTTGGTTCCTAAACAACAGAGATACCAGTTCGCCCAAAGATCAGATGCAGTATGCAGCACCCGATCAGGTGGAATTTTCGCATCTGAATTGGCGGAAAGAAGCCTGCCTTATTTCCATCCAATTCCAAGGTCAAATTCAATATGGCAAAACAAGGCCATTCTTTAACCATTTGCTCTTTAAATCTTCTTTTCCGCAAAAATTTGTGGGAATCAGCTTCTTTTATTCCCAGAACAAAAGTCCTGCAATTTCATATCCCTAATTTGCTACCTTACATAAACTAAGCAAGAATAAGCCATCTCTTCGATTCTTCCATTCCAAGAGGCAGTTAGATGTGTAAAATGAACTTTCTAAAATCAACAGCCACAGATCTCAAGCACAACATCAATAACGAAATAAACAAAACACAAAGAACGAAAGCAAAACTCAAACAACCAGAGCTTTAGGAAATGGGACACAAGCACATCGAGAAACAAGTGTGAAAGGCCATTCCTTTATAATTGAAAATAATGATGGAGATTTAAACTTACCTTTAACGGACAGGGCTGTTTATCAGCCGCAGAGATATTAGAGTAGTCAAGAGACGTAGAAGAAGCTTTTATTGAAATAGGGTTCACGGGATAAGCTCTTTGAGAGACATACCGCTTGTAAACTCTGCAAGAAAGGCCAGCAGATGGCATGTAGGAGATGGAGAACATGGCTGAGAAAGTAATGGTTTTTGATGGGTTTATGGGAACATAGATTTGAGAACTTAAACGGGAGAACTTGCACTTCAATTGTCAACTATCTTAAACAGGCAAAGGAATTAGAGCTGGGCCATAAAAGTACACTTCAGACATTTGGTTGACTGGTTGCAATGAAATCCACCGACCCTTTTGTTTTTACGTGCTTTCTTCAGTTCATCCGACTTCCCATAACCTCAAATATTTTCCATGGATTCCCATTGTTTACAGAGTAATGTTAAGAAGCATGGCATATAATATAATATCATTTAAGATTTTTTTTATTAAAAAATTTATTAAACTATAAACTATATAATTACTTCAAATTTCTTTATTTCAATAAATCTTGTACTCTATCTCTAAAATTGAAATCTAAAATTTTGAAAATAAAGATCTAATATATACATTTCATTTTGTCATTTGAAAATTGAATAATATTGCAAGGATATGGATTTTCAAGTCATGAGGAAATAATTTTTACAAATCCTCCAAGAATAAGGAGTTTTTTTTATGGTCCGGATTATGACATGATTTCATGCCATCAAAGAATTTTATGTGAGCAATAGGGAGAACGTCCCTGTTTGCTGCCCTATCCAAACTCAAATTTACCCCTTTAATAAATTACTCACTCTCCACTCTTCCGATTATTATTTTTTCTCTGTAAAGTGGTTCAATTGTTGTTTCTTCTAACAAAGCTGCCAATAATTTTGATCATGCTCCATGTTCTTTACTTTCATACATTGTTTGCAAGCCATTTCCCAAGTCAACTTGTTTGCGCGGGGCCTTTGCATTCACATATTCATCCTTTCAGTTGCTTCATCCTTAATTAAGTAAAATTCACCAGTAATCTTTGCATGAACAATAGCCATTCTTGAAAGAATGAAAGCGGCTTCTATCTCTGACCACAATCTCTATCTTGTAAACCTGAGAAATAAGTTTCATTACCACGTGACAGTCTCTACAAATCCTCAAATTCTTAATTACCCTTATACTCTGTACTTCGCTCTTTCTTGCTATCCCAAAAGCTACAGCCAGCTTTTCGCTATGCATTGACGCTGAAGTTTCCTTCTCTTCCTTTTCTACATCATGCAAAACACTCCCAAGCTCCGGAATGTAGCCTCCTTCCACTCTAAGCCTTGAAATTATTTCCTTTAGCTTTTCATAAGCCTCTTCCGTTATACTATCCTGATTTATCCCTGCTGTAAAAGTATACATAATCCTGTCAACTTCAATCATGCTCCAACCTGGACTTTTCTTGATTCCCTGAGCAGTCATTGATCTCCTAACAGAAGCCTGATCCTTCCATTGCCCTGCAACTGCATAAGCATTTGACAGCAAGATATGGTCATCTGAATTGCTAGGCTCTAGCTCAAAAAGCATTTCCTTGACTTTCTCTGCTAGCTTAACATTACCATGAATGCTACAAGCCCCAAGAAGAGTTCGCCAGATAACAGAATTTGCACGGACTGGCATTTGACATAGAAATTCATAAGCCTTTTCTAGCTGACCTGCTCGGCTATACAGATCAACCATGCAACCATAATGCTCCATAGATGGCTCGAGGTTGTACAGGTACCTCATCCTTTTGAAATAAAAGCATCCTTGTTCAACCAATCCAGCATGACTGCAGGCATATAAAAGTGCTATGAAGGTAATGCTATCAGGCCTAATTCCAGACTCTTCCATCTCACGAAAAAGCCTCAATGCTTCTTCTCCATGACCATGCATTGCAAGCCCTGCCATCATTGAAGTCCAAGAAACAATGCTCTTTTTCTCTGGCATTCGTTGAAAGACCAATCGAGCCATTCTAACATTCCCACACTTAGAATAAGCATCCAAGAGGGCATTGTTCACTGATACAATCCAACCAAACCCAGATTTCTCAACAAAGCCATGCAAAATATTTCCAAAATCGTATGCCCCTGCTTGTGCACAAGCTAAAAGCACCCCAGTCAAGCCAACTTCATTAGGCCTCATACCATCCCTTCTCATCTCCCTGAAGTATCCAAAAGACTCATCGTAACACCCAGCATGAGAAAACCCAACAATCATACTACTCCAGGAGACATCATCCTTCTCCGGCATCTCCAAGAAAGCCTTCCTTGCTAGCTCTAGCTCACCCGCTTTTAGATACCCTACAAGCATCACGTTCCACGACGTTAAGTCCCTAGAAGGCATCAAATTAAACAAATTTCTAGCACCCTTTACATCCCCACCCCTCAAACAAGCCGTAACAACCGCATTCCAAGCAACGACATTCGGTTCAAAAATTTCCTCGAACACCTTCCTGGCTAGACCAACACACTGACATTCTCCATACATACTTACCAAAGTTGTCCCAACAAAGACATGGGTATTCAGCCCATGAATCAAAGCTTGACAATGCAACTGAATGCCGTCCTTCAAAGACCCCAAATTGGCGGCCGCCTTAAGACTAAACGCAAAAGAGAAGCTATCAGGAGGGAAACACGATCTCTTCCTCATCTTAACAAACAAAGCAATTGAATTCTCGGGTTCATCCGATTCCGCAAGTCCTCTAATGAGAGTGTTGTACATAAAAACATCTGGGTTCGGCGTGTAATCAAAAATTCCGCAAGCGTAATGAAGAGAGTCCGGAAGCGAGACAATGCAGTGGAGGAGCAGTTTTCCGGCGACGAAAGGGTCCGAGAGGAGGCCGCTCTTTAATAGACCCGCATGGATCTGCCCGAGCGATGTCAAGGTCTTGCAATTGCTCAACAAAGACACGAGAAAAGAGTGCTTTTGCATTGTTCATAATTTCTTTTGATTTCTTTCTCGTCGATTCCTTTCATAGCGCATGCAGAACTCAAGAACCCAAGGCTTGAATTTAAAATTACTCTCTAGTTTACTATATATATATATATATTATTAAAATTGCTCCTTACAATCACAGTTATATCCACGTTTACCATATTAAAAATAACATATCAGATAAAATAACAACAACAATTATAATAATAATAATATTATTATTATTATTAAAAAATATTTTCAAATGAAAAAATATAATAATATAGGGAAACAATTCTTAATTTGAGTAATGTTCAAATTTCACAAATTTTCAGTTGGTGGAAGGACATCTACCCAGCATCACCAATTAACCAATTTTTTTGTTTTTTTTTTTTTAGTTTTTGGGTTCTCAGAAACCAAATAATATATTTTTTTTAATTAAAAAATGTTGTTATGTAGACTAATATCAAATACTATGGGAAAAGATGGTATTTGAAATGAGTTTTAAATAATTTTTTTAGTAATAGAATTATTTTTAAAAAAATTTATATAAAATATGAATTTATATTTTAAATTATTAAAGTATTCGTTAAAAAGCGTGGTGTTTGTGACTAGGTTGGCCCTACGGTCTGATTTTAATGATTGGTTGAAGTAGAGAACGAGAGAGGGAAAGCACGGAGACGAGACGTCTGTGTGCGCCAGCCTTAATGAACACTCTCGTCCGTCAAAATTTCAAAACCAAAAGTGTGTCGCTCTCCTTTCCCAGACTCTTATCTTCGGCAGCCATTCTCACAGAAGACCCACCTTTTGTTGAAACCAATGAAAATGCACAGAGGGGTACTGCACCTGTTGTTGACCCTTTTCATTTCTTCAGTATTTACGCAAGAACCACAAAGCACACTGTCAACAACACTCAAATTATGCATGCCCATTTGCTTAAATCAGCTCTTTGGCACTCTGATGCCTTTGTTTCAAACTCTCTCCTCGATTGGTACTGTAAGTCCGGCTCCATGGTTCTCGCAGCAAAGCTGTTTGATGCAACGCCGGAGCGAAATGTGATTTCTTGGAATATTATGATTTCTGGGTTTAATCATAACTTCATGTTTGAGCATTCCTTGGCATTCTTTTGCAGAATGTGTCTTATGGGAGTTGAGCCGAGTGAGTTCACCTATGGGAGTGTGCTTTCTGCTTCTGCCGCTCTGCAAGATTTTGTGTCTGGTAAGATGGTATATTCGCTTACAATGAAGAACGGTTTATATTCAAATGGCTATGTTCGTTCGGGAATGATTGATTTATTTTCCAAAGGTGGCAACTTAGAGGATGCTTTGAGGGTGTTTTATGACGTCTCATGTGGGAATGTGATTTGTTGGCACTCCATCATCTCGGGGGCTGTTAGGAACGGGGAGAATTGGGTTGCTTTGGATCTTTTTAGCCAAATGTATCACAGGTCATTGGTGCCAAATAGTTTTACGTTTTCAAGTATTTTGGCTGCCTGTGCTACTCTTGGAGAAATTGAGATTGGAAAAGGAGTTCAAGGGAAGCTTATCAAATGCAACATAAAAGATGTCTTTGTGGAGACTGCCATAGTTGATTTGTATGCCAAATGTGGGGATATTGAGGAAGCTGTGAAGGAATTTTCTCGGATGCCAATCCGCAATGTGGTTTCTTGGACTGCTCTTATTTCTGGTTTTGTTAAAAGGGATGATTCTGCCTCTGCCCTCAACTTATTCAAAGAAATGAGAAAATCGAGGGAGGAAATAAACGATTTTACCATGACAAGTGTAATTACTGCTTGTGCAAAACCAGAAATGATTAGAGAAGCGACCCAAGTCCACAGCTGGATTTTAAAAGCTGGATTCTATTTTGATTCGGTGGTGGGAACTGCCTTGATTAGTATGTATTCAAGAGTGGGTTCCAGTGATTTATCAGAAATGGTGTTTAAAGAAGTGAAAAAAATAAAGAATTCAGGTCCATGGGCCATTATGATTTCTTCTTTTGCTCAGAATCACAGTCCTCACAGAGCAATTGAATTGTTCCAGATAATGTTACTGGATGGTCTCAAACCAGACCAGGTTTGTTATTCTAGCATTTTTAGAGTTATAGACAGCTTGAGTTTGGGGAGACAAATCCACTGCCACACTCTTAAAGCTGGATTTGTCTTGGATCTTTTGGTTGGTAGTTCTCTTTTTACAATGTACTCAAAATGTGGCAGTATAGAGGACTCTTACAGGGTATTTGAGCAGATTCCTACTGGTGACAATGTTTCGTGGGCCTCAATGATTGCTGGTTTTGCAGAACATGGATTTTCGGATCAAGCTTTTGGCCTTTTTAGGGATTTTCTGTCTACAGGGATTAGACCAGATCAGTCAACTTTGAGCTCAATTCTTACAGCATGTTCTGGTCTTCATTCTATCCAAAGAGGTAAAGAAATTCATGGGTACACTCTTCGTGCTGGAATGGCGAGAGATCCATTTGTTGGCAGTGCGCTAGTTACCATGTACTCAAGATGCAGTGCCCTTAAATTCTCAAAGAAAGTCTTTGACATGCTTCCTAAAAAAGATCAAATTTCGTGCTCATCTTTGGTCTCAGGATATGCTCAAAATGAGCTTCTGGAAGAGGCAGTGTTATTGCTTCATGAGATATCAATGTCAAATTTTGCAGCAATAGACTCATTCATGATTTCATCTGTACTTGGAGCTGCTGCTGTTTTGAACAGATTATGTATTGGGACTCAACTGCATGCCCACGTCACCAAAATGGGCCTAAATTCCAATGTCTCAGTTGGAACTTCCCTGGTTACAATGTACTCCAAATGCGGAAGCATTGAGGATTGCTCTAAAGCATTTGATCATATTGAAGAACCTGATGTGGTAGGCTGGACAACAATGATTGCAAGCTATGCTCAGCATGGAAAAGGCTTAGAGGCTTTAGGAGTCTATGATCACATGATTAAAGAAGGAATTAGACCTGATTCAGTGACTTTTGTTGGTGTTTTATCTGCCTGCAGCCATGCTAACTTGGTTGAGGAGGGCTATTTCCATTTTAACACAATGACCAAAGATTTTGGCATTCAGCCCAACAACCGCCACTATACCTGTATGGTTGACATTTTGTGTCGTTCAGGGAGATTAAAGGAGGCTGAAAAGTTTATCAACAGTATGCCCATTGAGCCTGATTCTTTAGTGTGGGGAACACTGCTTGCTGCTTGCAAATTGCATGGGGATGTGCAGCTTGGGCAGGAAGCGGCAAAAAAGGTTATGGATTTGGAGCCACATGATGCTGGAGCTTATGTTGCATTATCAAACATCTGTGCAGATGCGGGCCAATGGGAGGAAGTTGTAGGGATTAGAAGCCAGATGAAGGGAACTGGAGTTAGGAAGGAACCTGGCTGGAGCTTCATTTGAAGTATTGTTATGCCACCCATGGTAAGTCCTGACATATATTAATATAGGACTTGCAAGAAGTTCTCATTGCCTATTCGACTCTGTAGCCTGCAAAGTCTATAGAGGAAAATGATCAGTAAATAGGTGTCTGCAGACTGATAATTCATGTACTTGGAAAACATTCAACTGCTTTGCTTCATGCTTCATTGCTTAGATATTTATTGACTTTAGTCAAACTTGTACGCCTGACAATAAAATTGTGCACTGTAGCAATTACAAAATGTTAACAGGAATCTCTTAGCTGGAGAGCTGTCTTAGTTAAAATCAGTCTGATATTGTAGGGCTTTTAAATGAACTGTTTAATGTCACATGAAGGATTGACTGGAGGTTCTGTCAGGCAAACAGATAGCAGACACATTGGCTCAGTCATTCCTTTGGGCTGGAATAAGATTTTGACATTTGGCAACTATCAAAAGCAAATCTGACAGGTGAAACACAGCCAAAATGGCAAGCCTGCAAGTCAAATCTTGGTACATTTTTTCTTTGATTCATTTCCCATGACACTTTTATATTTGTGTACAATTTGCTTTAGATTATTTATGTATAAGATGACTGGTTGATTATATGCATGTGCACCAAATCTTAGTTGTGTGCCCTTTCTTGCTCAACTTTTTTAATTCTTTGTGCTTTAGGTACTAATGAGCTTTTGCCCCTCCTCCAGTAAGGACACTCCATCCCAATATCAGGAACGTGAATCTCTAATTTGTTTGGGGAACTCCTCCCCCTATTTTTTTTCATTCTTGATCTCCCATTTTTATGATGAATTGCACGTATCACAATTTCAGTGACACATC
Organism: Kandelia obovata; assembly: GCA_021464305.1. Classification (NCBI taxonomy): domain Eukaryota; kingdom Viridiplantae; phylum Streptophyta; class Magnoliopsida; order Malpighiales; family Rhizophoraceae; genus Kandelia; species Kandelia obovata. The sequence goes on from CM038480.1 coordinate 2,035,291, forward strand.
TTATTAGATGTAAGATGACGTGAAAGCTTGATGCTTGTGGTGGTGTTCCTGCAGTAATCAGTAACAGCTTGTTAGTAGTTGCTACATGAGTTTGTTGACTTCAATATTGAGCAGAAAATTAATAAACAAGTTTGATTTAATGAAAAACAGCTCCAATAAACTTTTTCACTGTTTTTTTCCTTTACTGCTCCTTTGAATTTTTATCAGCTTATGAAGGCCGGTTCTCTTCCCCCCACCCCCCAGTTGCCCCGCGGACAAACAAAGGGTCAAAAGCCAGATGAGAGAAAGGAAATTGACGAAAGTCTCCACCGAATGCACTTATTCTTGGGCCATTGCAGATCTGTGTGTTCCTGGAGGTGGAGTCGCACAATGGCAGGACGTCGTGTAATGTAAAGCAGAGATTGCTAGCCAATCCAAGGGTCAGGATGTGAAACTGCTAGACAAAGTTAAAAGTCAGGAAGTGCTCGTGCATATTCTTAGGAAAAGTGAAATCTTTTCGAATTTGAGAGGTTCCTGTGTAATTGGTGATTAAGATAATGCCGCCTCGGTTAATACCGGAACACTCCAATAGAATGAACAAATTCATTTACAATATATAATTGAACTTCTTGGCATGGAGAACCTGTGTATTTACTTCATAGTTTGGCATGCCAATTTCTGTTCTTGATTTGATTTGTTGTGCTTTTGGACTCCGACCAATTCCAAAACATTCAATAATCAAATGCTTTCTGCAGAGGTTTTTATCAATATAACAGGCTGATAAATTTACCCTCCCTTAAAGAAGAAATCACGGGTACCATATACCACGTGGTTTAATCGACTTGTATATCAAAGCAGAGACTCTGATTTCCGCCACATATATGCTCTTAAGTGTAAAAAGTTAAATGTAGAAACTATCTCAAAGGGATGAGATGCAAATGGGAGGCATGTTAAGATAAGCCGTGACTACTCATTTCATTCCTGATTATTGAAGTGCCCTTTCCTTTGGGGATGCCGCATGGTGGGCACCAGCTGGAGGAACGTGCCTATGCCTTCACCTTCTTTGGTGTCACGTTCACGACCATTTGCCTGAAAACTGCAAAAGATCTAGCTTTGATAAGAGAAACCAAGGACCTGTTTGAAATCCAGCCCTTACCTAATCTTCAGACAAAGATGCATCTGTGACTCAGAAATGCCACACCAAAGTGACTCATAAGCAAATAAATTTGTTGATTGAGTCTTCAAATCAATCCAACATCACCTGTGGCACCAAGAAAGGTAAATTATATCAGTAAGAGGAACATATGACACTCCACAAAACAAATATTTTTAGGGGAAAAGAAAGAAATGCAAGCAATTTTCTTGTATCTGATTAGGTGCAATCTCAAATCACTGCTGTCTAATTCACTTACCATGCCATATGATTTGGAAGAGGTGGCAGGCACTTGCAGACCATGAAGTTACTGTTCATGCAATAGATTTCTTCATGCAACTCCTGAGCCGCAATAAAAGATGTCTCATATTTATAACTTAAAATAATTGTTCAGATTTGAGATTTAACATGAGCAAGACGTCAAACCTGATTTTCCAATCAAGCGCTTGATTGCCCAACACAATCCAATTATCTTCCTCAATCATGTAAACCTCGCTGGAAGTTTTTTCCTTTTTGACTTACTGTCTCGGATACCATCAAAAAGAAGTTCATAGGCATAGTAAGTTATATGACTTTTCCTCAACAACTCCTCCACAGTAATCTTAGGTGCTGCAACCGCCTTTTTATCAGCTTCAAAAATTGTATTCACAACCTCAGGGACAATACCTTTATGCACCATGAGATGGATAATATCAACAGCCTCATCAACTCTATGCTGAACACAAAGACAGTTTATTACATGCCCAAATGTCATCAATGAAGGAATGAACCCTTTCTCAATCTTTGTCAGTAGCAAATTGTGTGCTGAGTCAATATTGCCCACTTTACAGAACCCATCTATCATTACACGATAAGTGTAAGAATCTGGAGAACAGCCTTTATCACCCATCTCTTGGAAAAGCTTTCCTGCCATACACATGTCTAGTTTTTCAGAGAAAGCATTAATCATGATATTGTATGTTGCTATTGTATGAGAAATCTTATATTCTTCTTCCATTCTCCTAAAAAGCTGGTAGGCTCCATCCAAATTGGAATTGCTGCAAAACCCCCTGATCACTGCACCAAAAATTACAGAATCTGGAGTCAGACCCTTGTTTATTATTTCCTCAAGCAACTCCAAAGCCTTGTTCACTTGTCGCGCTTTACACAGGCTCTCTATGAGTATATTATATGTGATTATATTAGGAACACACCCTTTCTCCAGCATCACCGTGTAAGTTTCATTTACATCTTCATGCTTTGCAGTTTTGCAGAGGCCATTTAATAAAGAATTGTATGTGATCACATCAGGATTAAGTCCGTGTGCCCACATGATGTTTATCATCTCAATTGCATTTTCCATCTTCAATTTTTTACAGTAGCCATCAATCAAAGTATTGAAAGTAAAAATGTCTGGAATATATCCTTTGGTAATAGCAATATTCATTAGGTTGGTAGCATCAGAAACACAACCCATCTTGCATAATCCATTGATTAATACATTGTAAGTACATATATCAGGGATGCCGCCATTTTCTGGCATCTCATTCATCAGCTGCAAGGCTTGCAAGATAAGTCCTTGCTGAGACAACCCTTTAATCAGCGTATTGTACAAAACAATGTTAGATTGCAATCCTTTCTCCAATGCCTCATTAAAGAGAGCCATGGCACGGTCTACATCACCATCCCGGCATAAACCATTAATCAAAGAGCAATATGTAAACTCATCAGGCACAAAACCCCTAAAAGTTGCATCACCGAGGATTTTATCAGCATTCTGTACCATGCCTTTTGTGCAGTACCCCTCAATAATAGTGTTGTAAGTGAAGCAATCAGGCTGAAGCCCTTCATTGACCATTTTATGGAGATAGCTCTCAGCTTCAACAAACTTAGAGTTCTTACACAATCCACAGATTAAAGTGTTATATGTGACAACATCAGGAGTTAGGCCAACCCTACTCATGCTATCCAACAAACTTATAGCCCCATTAAGTTCTCCTTTTCTACTGAGGCCTTGGATAAATATATTAAAAGTAAATAAATTTGGATGCAGTCCCCTCTTCAACACTTTGTTGAGCAATTTCTCGCTTTCTCGGACATGGCCCTTCTTACAAAGAGTATGTATAAGCTTATTAAATGTGGAGATATGAGGAAGAATACCTGAACTAGTCATCTTATTGAACAAATCATGTGCTTCTAGAGGGTAATTCTCTTCAAAAAATCCACTGATCACAGTACAATATGCTACTGCATTAAGATCACACTCTTGACAAGGTATGTTATTAAGAAGTCTTAAAGCAGCGTGAGGCCTTTTTGTCTTACAAAATGACTTCATCCTAATTGTGAAAGTGTAGATATCAGGAACAATTCCTTTGTCCTTCATTCTCAGGTAAACTTTATGCGCCTGGTTGTAGTAGCCATTCTCAACCAATATATTCATGATTGCATTATAAGACAATCCTGATGGCTCACAATTATAGAAGTCCATCCTCTCAAACACATCAACAGCTTCCTGAAGCTTTCCTTTCCTTCCATAATGTTTCATGGCTCCAATATACATTCCTTCCAGTAAACTATTGTCGATATTCATCCTCACCTCCATTAACACGCGCTCCATGGCCTCAAATTCCCCATGTAATCCAAGCTTTTCAACCATGCACTTGTAAGTTAATAAAGTGTGCTTGAACCCGTCTTCCTTTTCCACAGAGTTGAACATTTTGAGTGCTTTTAGAGGGTCCTTTTGGTGCTTTATGACTGCTGCTACATGTTTAGGAAGCAAAGCCCGACTCATCCCGACCACTACCGGAGCTAACAAAATATTACATGAAAACATCTCAGTGCAGTTGGGTTTGGAAACCGATAAAAAAAAAAAAACCTGTTCTTTTCACATGATACAAGTTTCAATTGTCCTAAAAATACAAACATAAAAACTAAACCGCAAAACACAATCATATCAGTGTCAAAAGAAGGAAAGAATGCAACATTGTCTCGAACGGCCTACTTTGTAGTTTGTACAAAACCAAACAAACAAACAAACAAACAATAAGGAGGGGTAAGCTCCGAAGTTCTCTTATAGATTTTTCTGACCGACCAAACAGGAAGCCAAAGGCAAACATTCAGCGTCATCTGTCAACTTTTAACCAAAAAAGAGAACTTGGGACATGAATTACCAGCAGTGAAGAAACGGGAACCGCACGGAGCTTCCTCCGGCTGGCCGGAGTTGCCGAGAACAGTGCCGTCGGCGATTATTTTGTTTTTGTTTAAGGGTAAACGGGCAGGCTATCAGGGTTCTAAGGCGGGGAGGCTCACGGTTGAGAAAGAGACGAGAAGGAGTGCTTCTCTGCGGTGAGTTCTAATTTCAACCATTTCAGTTTCTACAGTCCAGCAACGGGTCTGATCCTGCCTCCCGTCGCCACGTCATCAATTCTACGGGACCCACAATATGACTAGGGGTTATGAATGATCATCTCTTTTTATTTTTATTTTTATTTGTGTGACATGTTGCCTCATTTCACACCCAATCTGCAAACGGACCTCCATTAAATATCATGAAGAAAAAAAAACAATTTACGCTTATTATAAAGTATTATTATTACTGAATTCAATACATTTTTAAATATTTTATTAAATTATTGTATTAATAAAAAATTATTTATTTTAATAAAAATAATATTTTTTTAATAAATATAAAAAAATCGTAATATTGAAGACTACTCGTTGCAACAGTAAATAACAATGCAGCAACTTCAGAAAAAAAATTTTGTATCCCACCCATTTCAACGTACCCGGAAATCAGAGTTGTCCGATTTAGTACTTTCGATTCAAAACATTTCTATTGAAAAAACCCCCAATAATATTTCTGTAATGAAATTCAAATTTTATTGCCAAACAGGTGGAGATGGCCGAGTTGGTCTAAGGCGCCAGATTAAGGTTCTGGTCCGAAAGGGCGTGGGTTCAAATCCCACTCTCCACATTAAAAGGTCGAAATTTTAATTTTAAAATTAATAAAGCATCATAAAGTTTATGATGTGTAGCATTATTATTATTATTATTATTTAATTAATTAACTATGAATTAAACGTTAGAATTAGCAAGTATTGGAATCATTGCAAATCATTTTGTTAATAATAATTAAATTAAGTAGAGTCAAACAACAGGAAGCCAAAGAGGAGGAGGAGATGTCCCCGTGTCCACTCTCCTTCCTACGAATCCGCGAATCCAAATCTTCACTTTATTTCTTCTTCTCTTCAGTTCCGCACCTTCAGACTCTCTCTCTCTCTCTCTCTCTTCCCTTTGTGTGTACGTATATGTCATTCTCATCGTGCAATCCAACGATCGTACGTAAGACTGACTTTGTTCTAATACGGGCCCCACATAACACGAACATTTCCTCGACTACTCCGCTGTAAGAAGTTGTTTCTGATTTCTGTCCATTCTTGACATTGATCATAATCTTTTACCGATTTACCGTTTTGAACTTGTTTGGCACGCAAAAAGTTTGTTTTTTTTTTTTTTTGGATCATTTGGTAATTGTGGAAGAATAAAGACTGGTTTTTTTCGGTTGTCTTCTTTCTCTTTTTTTTCTCTCTCTTATTTTCCGCCATTTTTGAATGATTTTGATTATCTTCATTTTAGTTTTGGCGTTGTTTAGGTCCAATTTAATGAAAATCTTGATTCTCAAGATTTTTTTTTTTTATGTGTCTGTTTGAATTTTTCTTGCCTTTTCTTTTATGTGCCGTAATGGGGTGCATGGGCTCTCCGCTTCTCTGAATTGGTGGTTTAATTATTAATGTGATGGAAGTTCGGTTAGGACAAGTTCAATGGTTGAAAGTTCAATGTTTGTCCTTTCAACTACCTAACTTGTCCTAAGATCTTGCTACGATAGGCTTTTAAGATTGGTTTTTCTATCATTTGCTTTGCTTAGCCGTGTGTTTTTCTGTGCAATGGAAGCCTTGACCTGATTGTTTCTGCTGCAAATAGAGGTTTCGAGCTTTTGAATTTTTGTGATTCAAGAAAAGAAAAAAGCTTCACTTTTTAAAAAAATAACAGAAGTTTTATTGGTTGCATTCCATCTAAAATCTCCTGGAAGGGCCTTTGATTTTGGGTTCTGTCTTGGTAGAACAGCATTTGGATTTTTCTTTCTCTCTCTTCATCTATGTATGTGCAAATATCATTTAATCTTCTTTGATCGATATGGCTATTTCCTATACTAACGATGAATGGGAACGCAATTTCAGGTCTGTCATGGCAACAAAAGGGAACTCGGGCGACCTTAAATCAAGGGGCTCACTCTCAATTTTTATCGTTATTGGTTTGTGCTTAATCTTTTACCTCTTGGGTGCATGGCAACGAAGTGGCTTTGGAAAGGGTGATAGTATAGCTTTGGAGATCACTAAACAGACTGACTGTAGTGTCCTCAACAATCTCGATTACCAAACTAGTAGTGATGCCGGTATGGTTGATGGCTCTGGATCAGAACTCAAAGAGTTTAAACCATGTCCTAACAAGTATATAGATTACACGCCTTGTAATGATCAAGCGAGGGCCATGACATTTCCTCGAGAAAATATGATCTATAGGGAACGGCATTGTCCTTCTGAACAAGAGAAACTGCATTGCCTTATTCCAGCACCGAAAGGATACACAACCCCATTTCCCTGGCCAAAGAGTCGTGATTATGTGCCCTATGCAAATGCACCTTACAAGAGCTTGACAGTGGAGAAGGCTGTTCAGAACTGGATACAGTATGAGGGAAATGTCTTTAGGTTCCCTGGTGGAGGAACACAATTTCCTCATGGGGCAGATACGTACATCAATCAACTTGCATCAGTGATTCCAATGGACAATGGGATGGTTAGAACTGCATTGGATACTGGTTGTGGGGTAAGGGATCTTTCCTTCTTTTTTTTTTTTTCTTCCCCTTAGTTTCTTTATTCTTCTTTTCTTCATTGCCCAAATGTTCACATAATCATCTACCTTTGATGGTATCACACCTATTTACTACTATCTCTTCTCTCTGGTTTTTTACCATTGATGGACTATTCAGTGTGGAGACTCCGTTTGGTTCATGAATCTCTATATGCCAATTATTTTCTCTGCACTGTACTCAGGTTGCAAGTTGGGGGGCATACCTTTTCAAAAAGAATGTAATAGCCATTTCATTTGCACCACGGGACTCTCATGAGGCACAAGTTCAGTTTGCGCTGGAAAGAGGTGTCCCAGCTATTGTTGGCGTTCTTGGAACTGTCAAGCTACCTTATCCTTCTCGAGCCTTTGACATGGCTCACTGTTCCCGTTGCTTGATTCCATGGGGTGCTAATGGTGAGAATAATACCTAGAATTTACTGGGTGCTTGGTGGAAATATGTGTTTCTTGTAATCCTGCAGACACAAAAGGTGTCTAGTTTTGAAATACCGAGGGTAGTTCAAAAACAATATTTACCATGTTAAAATAACCAGTCACAAGGCAGATTATGACAAATGTTTTGCAACTTCTGGATAAAATTTGTGATCTTCCTACTTTATTAAGCTCTATTTGTCTGCATTTGACCATGGTATTGGATATTGGATATGCAATTCTTTGATAAAGTCATGATTGGACTCATTTCTTCAGATGGAATGTACATGATGGAAGTTGATCGTGTCCTAAGACCAGGTGGATATTGGGTGCTCTCTGGTCCGCCAGTTAACTGGAGGAATAATTATGAATCTTGGCAGCGCCCTAAAGAGGAACTTGAGGAGGAACAGAAGAAGATTGAAGAAATTGCCAAAGCTCTTTGCTGGGAAAAGAAGCATGAGATGGGTGAAACAGCAATCTGGCAGAAAAGAAAAAATTATGATTTTTGCCGTGAGCAAAATACTCAACCTAAAATGTGCCAGTCCACAAATCCAGATGATGTCTGGTACAACAACTCCCAATTTTTGAAAAAAAAATTCATTCTAGTTTTATATTTCCAGTATCTGTGAATCTGCAATTTTTATCTGAATTAAAAGATGAATCCTAAACCTTGGTAAAATGAACTGGTGATGTTGTTCTAACTTGCCGAATATGTGCCTTTTACTTCCAATAAGAATACAAAACTTACACACCCGGTAGTTGTTTCTTATTCTTCTCATTTCCTTTTCAGACTTGGCAATGTTTTCAGGTCTAAGGATCTGAATCATGTTTGAAGTTTTATTTGAGAAAAGCTGTGTATTAAATTGCAAGGAATTCAGATACAAGCTTATACCAAGCTGCCTAGAATGAGAATTTTTTGAACTAATTTAATGAGTGACAACTTCATATTTGGTCTTAAACCTCCCAACCATGCATAGGTACAAAATGATGGAAGCTTGTGTAACTCCATATCCAGAGACGAATGGGCCTGATGAAGTTGCTGGTGGAGCTTGGCAACCATTTCCAGAAAGACTTAATGCTGTTCCTTTCAGAATATCCAGTGGCTCTATTCCTGGTGTTTCTGCCGAGGAATTCCTGGAGGACAATCAAATGTGGAAGAAGCATGTTAATGCTTATAAGAGGATAAACAAAATTGTTGACTCAGGAAGGTATCGCAATATCCTGGATATGAATGCTGGCATGGGAGGTTTTGCTGCAGCCCTTGAATCTCCTAAATTGTGGGTGATGAATATTATGCCTACAATAGCTGAGAAAGACACTCTGGGAGTAATATATGAACGTGGTCTGATTGGCATATATCATGATTGGTAATTTCTGAAAGATTTCTCCAATTTTCCTTTTCCCTTTAAATTTCTTTGCTAATTCTTTGGCTAAAAATTGCACAGTTGAGATGCAGACATAAAAAGGTCCATAATTTCTGTATTAATCCTGACAATCCTTGATCTATCCATCCCAAGTCAAACAACAAATTTTTTATTTTTATTTTTTTTGTCTCAAAATTTGGTCTTCATTATTAGTTGTGACTACCTTTTTATTAGTTATTTTTTCTTTTTGCAATTCTGCCTATCAGGGATTTATGCCTTTATCCTCATATCACAATTTCATGTGTTAGCTGGACCATTTGCCCTATCGTTTCCATTTTCTATCTTTTCACTAAATTCATGTTGTGTATATTCTGAATCTCATCAGTTTCAGTATACTTCATCCTATTATCTATTGTCTTGCCATCCATTTACCTTGCATTCTAGACACCCTTATTTCATCAGCAGAATGTGAAATATGACCTTGCATGAAGCATTGCCATTGTATGAGATGTCTGTGGAAACTCCCTTCTGATATTCTCTTTCATGTATTTCTCTCCAGTTTCTAACTTGTTTTGCTTGGAATACCATCTCCATTCTCTCTTTTTTAATGTTGAATTCTATTTGCTGCTTTTCAGGATATAGAGTGGGCAATATTTTCCATACGCAAGTTTTCCTTATCCATTGACATTATAATACAAATTCCAGTCAAAAGAAAAGGCATCAAAATAGATACTGGCATGTGATTGGTGGAAATGGCTGCCTTTAGTTGAATACATTTTGTCCCCAATGTTCTATTTGTTCAAATTGGAAAATATAAATGAGAAAACACTGACTGCATTTGTGACTTACATTTTCTAATTACAGTCAATTGGTATTTGAATTTTTTGAGTGGGAAAGAATGGTTTACATTAACTGAGGTACTCTGATGTATGATCTTTTTGATGCCTTTTTTGCTGTTTGTGGTTCTGACTTATGATCTTTTTAATGCTATTGACTGTTCTATGATCTCCTGCATTTTACAGGTGTGAAGCCTTCTCTACCTATCCAAGGACATATGATCTTATTCATGCAAATGGTGTTTTTAGCTTGTACAGAGATAAGTAAGTCCACATTTGCTACTGGTTATAATATCTTAGCGAAGCAGGGTTTTGATTTGGGATACTACCAAAAACAAAATTGCCTTGCAGCACTTTCCCCCGCCCTTTTATTGCTCATAAGGACTTTAGTTTGCCCATTTGGTTTTGAAGTTAACATCCATAGACCACTACAAACTAGAAGTCTGCTAATTGAGATTTAAGTCCACATGAAAACTACAAGAAGCCGGAGGTTAGAATGACCTTGTGCTGGATTACACCTATAGATCAAAGATAGGCTGTTGTTTGAACTGTCTACGTGAATCTGCTACTGGAAAAAAAATAATAATAATAACTTATAATTACACTTGGTTTGCTGTAACCAATACAGGTGTAGTATGGAAGACATTCTTCTGGAGATGGATCGCATTTTAAGACCTGAAGGTGCAGTGATATTCCGTGATCAAGCAGATGTGCTAATCAAGGTGAAGGGAATGGTTCGAGCAATGAGATGGAACACAAAAATGGTGGATCATGAGGATGGTCCACTTGTCTCGGAAAAGGTGTTGTTTGCTGTCAAACAATACTGGGTTGCAGAAGATGACAAAACCATTTCTTCATAGTGAACAGGAATCAAGAAGTGCCATTTTTTATTTGGATTCAACGAATTATCTCACACTTTGACAGTTGGGCAAGTTGCTAGCCTATTGACATGGTTTTTTGACAATGGTCAGTAACTGTCAGCTTGTGCACTTTTGAAATGGATACAGTATAAACACAGGTTGCTCACTTGCTCTCACTTGAGAGCTTCACAGTTTTTGTTTTTACCTTTTTTTTTCTTTTTTTTTTGGGTTCATCTTGATATGTTGATTACTGTTATCTAAACCCACAGTCCAGATGGATTCTGGCATTGACTTCTTGATGATTCTGTAAAACAATTTCAAGGTTCCTTTTGATGTCGTTCTGACTTGTTTACCCAATATCAGAGAGCTTGTTTTAGCACTGATCCAGATAAAAATTAGCTTTCTTTTTCTGTCTTTTTATTTTAGTTGTTCAATCTTGGTTTAATGCATTATGACAGTATGTTAAAAGCATTTGTATTCACTGTTATGATATTTTCTGATGTGCTTTCCTGTTGTGGGATTCAAGTTTTCTGAATTCTTTGTCCCAAGCAGGGGACCTGTGGTTAGCAATATGTAGACTATCTTTTCTTTTAACATACTGAAGGTTGGCAGTTGCACAATGGAGGATGAAACCTCCAGTTTGAGACCCCTTATTGCAGATGCCTGACAACTTGATCGGGTGACTTTGCCAAATGAGCTAGTTCTAGGGCATGAAATTATATTCCGACAAACATTGCCTACCAGCAGATAGTAAGATCGCTAGGCACGTTGCAATTTTTCATGTATAATAAGGCTCTTGTTGATCCGCTGACTATTCATCATGAATGGTTCTTCCAAAGGCCCTGTCTACTAAATATGGCACAGAATATGTGCCTTGACGGTCCGAAGCTGCCATAGGTTCTGGCATGAGGTGGGGATCAGATTATAACTCATTGTCATAGAACGGTCAATGGGATCCAAACTAAACAGATCGAAGTTTTATTTGTTGGATCTTCAGATGTTATCAATTAAGTCTTCCCAAATATCTTTCTGTTGCATTAGCTTAATAGCATTTTTAATGACTCAAGACCACTGACTGCTATTCTCAAGGAATGCTTGGATCTTAAATTGGGAGCCCCCTGTCACTATGCTGTCCGTATGTTAAGTAGATCCTGAGTTGCTAATAGGCTATATATAAGATGGACATTATTCCCAGATGGTGGACTGATCATTAAGCCTTGGAAAAATCAGGGAAAGAACAGCTAGACAGTTCACCTTATTAATGAAGGAATTAAGCAATGTGATCAATCTTCAATCTAGACACAAAAGGATGTAGGACCTCAGTTTCCTATGCTGCAGCCACCACATGTCTACATACACAAGAGTTGGTTCCCAAAGCAGCTGTGTGATCGTCAATCCTCTCTCAAATCAAAGCTCTGTCATATGAATTTCAACACCTCATCTCTAGCTTTCTAAGCTTGTCCTAAATCCAGATTCTGCTAGAACTCCCAGTCATTCAAAAAGAGGCCTTTAAAATTTTGTTTCACTCAACTGTCCTACAAGATGAGCTCCTTTTCCACCCACCAAACTCTCCGGAGCCATGGACGCCGAAAACAGGATTACTGGTCCTCGGGTTGCCTCATTTTCGTGCTATCTTAACACCTCAGAAGGAGAACTCTGTGCTCAAGCTGACAGGCACAGTTCAGTTTCCCCATTCTGCAATTACTTGAGGCCAAGTGACTTCTGCTCCGATGAGGTCGGAGAGGGCTATGGCTGTAGAAGGTGAAATGAGCGTCTTCTCTGCTGAAAAGTACTTCAACGTGAAACTGGATGATGAAAGTCCTAGACTTGTTGACATTAATGCAGGCAGGCATGTACATGGGATGGGAAACCGGATTGATCACCGGCTGCGAACCAAGAGCAGGCCAGGAACTCCAAGTGTAAGTTCTGAAACAAGTTGGAATAGCAGAACTGCATTGCTACTGAGCTCCCAGCCAAATTGCATTTCTTAGTCTTCCATTCTTGAATTTGCAATTGATCGGAGGAGAAACTATCAATGCAACTTGTCCACACATTCTTCAATACTTAATATTTAAAACACCTTCTTTAAGAAAAAAAAATTAATTAAACTCACTTAAGGATATATAATATAATATGCATGATAGGTATAAAAACATAAATTGATTATATTTTAATTATTGTAAATAAATAAACTTAAAAGTAAAAAAGTTAATTTGATATTATCTTGTAATTGCAATGTATCTTAATGGATATAACTGTATAATTTTTTATTTTATTTTATTTCATCAATTAGGATTTAATTATATTTTTGTTAACAAAAAGAGTTTGAATACTTTTCCATCATACCACACTGCTGTGGTATACATAATTATAAGAGTTAATAATTAGAAGTTGAAATTGCACCCAAATGAACTTAGGATCAAAACTGCTAAAATAATAATAATAATAAAGACCATAGGATCAGAAGCTTGCCTTACATAATAATTGCTAATTCTGATGAATTATGTTCAATTTTGCCATGTTTTCTTTCCTTTCTTTGTTTGTTTTTTTTTTTTTTTTTTTTTAACCAGATTTCTTGTTATGAACATTGCTCTGGCTTTTGGCACTAAATATCCATTACATGAGAAATTATTAGAAGACATGCTCCCCATGTAATCTAAGCAAAGGCAATCAATCAAGTCCGTTTAAACTAACCCCACCAAGTCCAACAACACCTTCCCAAATCACACATCCAATGACTTGTCATTCACTGATTGGTTATCTAAACAGGGAAGCCCCCCACAGCAGATAAAAACTCTAACCCTTTTGTTGTACTCGCTTTGGGACACTGTTTCTCTCTCTCTCTCTCTCTCTCTCTCTCATTTCCTGTCTTCCCACGCAAGGGTTTAAGCCAATCGCCCAGGGAGTGAGATAACTGTTAAACGCAAAGATTTTTTTTTTTTTGCAGTTATTTTTTCCTGGGGCTGAGAGAGAGAGAGAGAGAGAAAATGGTTTCAGATAAGGGGAAGAAGATGAAAGTGGCAGAAAAAAGCGACGAAGAGAACAACCTGATTGATGAACAGCTCGTCCTTTCCATCGAGAAGCTGCAGGAGATCCAAGACGATCTCGAAAAGGTACGTCTTTTTTGTAGGTATCATCTGTTACAGATCTTTGTTCTTTGTTCATATATATATATCTGTGCTGTTTAGTTGAATTAGGTGTCGTCAAACTGGATATGTTTAGTTGTTCTTCTTGGGATTATGATTAGTATAGATAGCTGAGTAGTTTGGTTAACTTTTCCTTGCTAAACTTTTCCTTTCAAGCAAGTAAAAAGGGGCAACCCATTTAATTGTTTTTTATGAAGGTGTTTTTTTTTTCCCGTAGAGTTGGTAGAGTTGATTAAAGAGGCATGAATGAATGATTTCCTGTTCTGGGTGCTGAACGTCCCCCATTAAGGTTCCATTGGGATATGGGTATTGACCTTGAAAACTCTTGCTTTTGTGGGAATTCAGCTATTCAAGGTTTTGTAATTGATTGATAGATTTTGTGTGCTTTCATTAACCTTGTTTGTTTGCTTCTAAATGCCGATGCATTCTGTATTCAATTTGCTTTCCATTGCTGAAATTATTATTTAGAATTTGGTTTTTGTATGATTAGATTCTAGTTTGATGTCATATCTGTTAGGTGTTTAGTTGTAGTCTGTTTTGTTAATGATATTCTCGTTGGTTACTTGCACTTTTGGTCCCTTTCTCAACTCTGTTTATGCTACTTCTGTCACATTTAAATTTCTCCAGATCAATGAAGAGGCTAGTGACAAGGTCTTGGAAGTAGAGCAGAAGTATAATGAGATACGCAAGCCAGTTTATGATAAGAGGAATGAGATCATCAAATCCATTCCTGATTTCTGGTCTACTGCTGTTAGTGATCATTCTTCTCTTTTGCTTGACTCAAGTTATCTTTTGTTTCTTCTAAGAACCCCCTTTACAGTGAATTTACGCCTGGTTCTCTGCAGTTTTTAAGCCATCGTGTTCTTGGCACAGTACTGACAGAGGAAGATCAGAAGGTTTGGCTTATTTATTAGATGAACCAACCATTTAATATCCAGTTTTTTTAATGTCTTTTAAGCCTCATTTGGTCACTTAAAGTCAATCATTATGTCTGTGCTACTATTTGGGAGTTTACCTTTACTTTTTCACAAATTGGAAGCACTGAAATGCGCTGTAGTCATTCTTCGGTCAAAGTTTTATGAGGGATTTTTCCCCTTGGAGTATTATTCACTTTCACCTTTTTTCTTCATAGATATTTAAATATTTACGTTCCCTGGAAGTGGAGGATTTTAAAGACGTGAAGTCTGGCTACTCTATAACATTCGTGAGTCTTACCTTTTTCTTTACCCTGCTTCTGTTTTCCATTTTTTCTTCCCAAATTTCATTCATTAGTGACATATTTTTCTCTCTCTTGCACATAGTTCGAACAGAAGAAACCTGGTTTTTAGTGATTAAATTTATTGAATCATTTACTCTGACTTTTTCTCCTTAGAACTTTGAATCAAACCCATATTTTGAAGATACAAAGCTTACAAAATCCATCACCTTCCTGGATGAAGGAACAACACAAATTACTGCAACAGCAATTAAGTGGAAAGAGGGCATGGTAAATGCTTTTAATGCCTATATTTTTGGCAATTATAAGTTGTCTGTTTTACTTCATTGTGGTCATGCATTTAAAAGCTTTTCTATGATATATGAAGGGCATCCCTAATGGAGTTACTCATGAGAAGAAAGGTAACAAGAGGCCTTTGGCTGATGAAAGGTTGGTTTCTTGAACTGTTATGATGGGGCTTCTTTTTGTCTTATATGTGTTTTTTTTTTCCTCATTGAAATGGATTCTTTTTGGCAGGATTCAAGTTATAACATTAGTTTTGACCTTAAAGAATTAAAATTCTGGTTTGGTGGTGATTAATCTGTTCATTGGTATTCAATAGACAAATGCTTTTAGCTAAGTATTGCATGATGAAGATCAGATTTAATTTTTTCAGAAGCATTTGCAAACACACGCCCATTAGTTTGTTTCTGTTTATTTAATATTTACCATCTCATGGGTATCTTTTTTATTATAGTCAGTCTCATGTAAGACTGAAGATTTGTTGAAAATTGCTTGTACTCTTTAGGAGATGCATGTGATTTTGAAATGGGGAACAAATGCCCTGTCTTAGAGCCCCTTTTGCATTTTTGGCTTCTTGCTTCCTAAGAATTTGCACCCTTCAAGGCTGCTGGCCATTTTTATCATATCTGGCTGCTATCCAAACCACAATGTGAAAAAAAAAAATGCTGTTTTAAATTGATTGTTCTTAAATTTGAAGTCAACGTATATATTGTGTCATGGATCTCTGGCCACTCTAGGAAGGATTGAATAAGAGGAGAATATTTGTAGCAAAGTAGGTGCAACTCTGATTGGAGATAAGTTGAAAGAATAACATTTGCATTAGTTTGGACATGACCAGCATAGACTTTCAAATGTTCCAAGTAGGTGGGATGACCAAATACAGGTAGATGACAAGAGGAGAGGAAAAAGATGAGCTAAGTTTACTTGTAAATCTTTCTTTGAAATGACTTAGAACTATTAGATCTCACACCAAATCTAGCTCATAATAAAATAGAATGTCAAGAAAAAATCATGTAACCAACTCCAATTAAATTGGGGATTAGGGATTTGTTGTTAATGCTGCATATATTGGGTCATAGTGGTTTGCATTACTGTTGTGGGGAGGTTTACTCCACCATGACCTGTTTTGGAGTTCAAGTCATGGAACAACCTCGCTGGAAATTTAGGGGGTTGCTTTTGGCATATGATCCTCCCCATATCCTGACTAAGGATTCTCATGCAATACAACATCCCTTTACATGCATTTGTGCTTTTGTGTTGTAACTCTTCCAAAAATTTGTCCTTTGTTGCAGCTTTTTTAGCTGGTTTAGCAGTACTCAGCAGAAAGACACAATAGATGACATGCAGGATGAGGTGAGTTATCTACATATGTTGACCTTGTGTTCAGATTTTTATCTAAGCGACAAGATGCTGTAAATGAATTCCACTTCTGCTGCTTCTAATATTTTCTTTACCAAATGCAGATTGCAGAGATCATCAAAGAGGATTTATGGCAAAATCCACTCTCCTATTTCAACAATGTAATTATTTCTCCTGTTTTCCTCCACCCATTTTACATAGAAGTTAATTCAGACTTTATAAGAATTGATAATTACCTTCTGCAATTTAGGATCCTGATGAAGAGGATTTTGATGGGGATGCAGAGGTATTATTTTTGCGTGCCAGAAGTTCTTTTATCTGTTATTTAATGCTAATATTGTGTTCATTGAAGAGGGATCTGTGTTGTTTCAATCCTTTTTTGGTTGAGCATGCAAAGTCTGATTAAGACTTTTTACCTTGGCAGTATAAGTCAATGATTGGGAATTACGTATCAACATGTAATTGAAGAGTAACACAAATCATTTAGGATTTTACCATATAGGGTTAGAAGAGTTGGGCCTTCCTTGAACCACATGAAGACTTTAAATAGTTATGCAGTTTAGTCTGCCTTCGTCGGTGCTGCAAAACCAGTGGACTATTGTGACATCCAGTCATTGAGGCATTGGACTTTTAATGAAACAGCAAATAAAAGGATCATACTGCTTGATTTGGAATACCTTCCTCATGGATGGCTTTTGTTTTGTTAAATTGAAAATTCTGCCAAATAAAAGGATTGCTTCGTGTTTCTTATTCTCTGAGCTTTGTGTAATGGTAGGATAAAGATGATGAGGACTCTGACGAGGAAGATGATGAACAAGATGAGGATGTCAATGAGGATGATGAAGACGACGATGAAGCAGAGAATTGAGCTTTAAAGGCATCCATTAGTACCTCCTTTCACTTTTCAGTTAACAGCCTGTGTAAAGTGGTCTTTAAGTATCTGCTGAAGCCTGTGGTGGTAGGGAAGGATAACCAATTTTAGCTATCTTATCACAGCTTTCCCAGCTTTGTAGGCAACTCAACTGCACCATGGTCCGTTGTTACTTCTCTTTGTTAAAGTCGCAGTCAAGGTTTCTGTTATTCTTCTATTTTGCTATCTGTGTTTCCTCACTGAGAGAAGAGAGTGCTGTGGTGGGATCTATATTTGCCCTCTGCTTTGTATCAAAAAAAAGTCAAGAGTCTTATCATGGGTTGGAAAGCTAATCTGGACATCTCTATATGAGAATTTATGCATATTTGCGCTGGTAGAATCATGAAGTATGGTAACGACGTTTTGCATTCCTTATTCGGTAGCATTGAGCAACAACAAATTCAAGAGTGCGGTGAGGCCGAAAGGAAAGAGCCGGTACCCATACGCCTTCTTTTTTATAATCTGCAAGGTGACAAGGGTGGATCTAACCATTGCCGCAGTTCACCCAAGACATTGGAGAGCCGTCCAAAGCACAAAGGTTTCTAGGCCTGAGGATGTGATCCAACTTACTCGTGATGCAGTCAACGCCCCGGAATGAACAAAACTTTTTTATTTTAATAAAACTTGACACTCGAGCTATTGGCTCTGTGGTGAAAATTTACAAACAATTCTACTCATGGAAATGTCGGTAAGCAATATAAGGGTCGATAGAACTTGCAATTCATGCAGCAGAACATGAAGATTGAAATTATCCTGCTTTCAAAATGCGGCCGGGTGTGTGTGGGAAAGGAGATAAACTAGAAGAAGGAAAAAAAAAAAACTGCTCGCACTCTTATATGATTGATTCCATGTTTTGTCATCATCTACTAGCTCAGATAACCATCTAGATGCCATGGTTGTTGGTAAGTTAGATGAAGTCAATTATTCTCGTTAATAGAACAGACAAATTTGGAGCAACACCGGCATTCATAAACAAAGTTTCCACATCAAAAATGTTGACTAAACATTTTTAACGGATTTTCAGAAAAAAAAAAAAAAAAAAAAAAAAAAGAAGAAGAAAAGGAGTGCAAAGCATAGCCTCACATAAAAAAGAAATAAGGCTTATATAAAGGCTTAATGTAAGAATGAAGCAAACATGTCATTGTCAAGGTTCATTTGGTTGTCATGCATACAGACAAAATGGGTTTCTTCCTAAATGGTTGGAATGCTAAGTTTGGGATCTGATTCTCAATTCATGTAAGGGGGAGTTTACTGCGAACCTTGAGCATACTTGTAGTTCGAAAATTTTCGATTATGATCCCTTCAAATAGAGATTGAGGAGTAAAAGAGAGTGATACAAGCAGATTGGACTAACACTGCGCGTCATAACTTAGCTGTAATGGTGGCTGTGACAGGATTACCAATAATAGACCTTTCACCATTCTCCATAGAAGGAGATGAAGAAGGCAAGAAGAAAGCAATAGGCATGATTAGTCATGCAGGCTTCGAGTATGGCTTTTTCCAAGTTGTCAATCACGGCATGTCTCTCGAGCTCATGAATCGAGCCCTGGGGATTTCAAAAACATTTTTTGCTTATCCTCGGGAGGAGAAACCCAAGATCAGCACCAAGCCTGACTCTCCCCTTCCGGCAGGTTATTCTAAGCAGCCGGAGAACAGGAATGAGTTTATTTCCATGTTCCCGCCAGGGTCTAGCTTCAATCTCTATCCCAGCAACCCTCCGGGATCCAGGTACTTCGAACTTAAATATGATGAATCCTATTTAGGAATATTTTAGTGTTTCTTGGTTTGTCTCGGTAATAATTCCCATCTGAAAATCATTAAGTAAATCAAGTCACCAACACATCAAAGAGCCAGAGAATGAAGTTATGCCATGTTTGTTAAGAAACCAAACATTGTAAAAAATATTCCTGAACCATAACATGTTTATCATAGTTTCGTTTGTGGTGTTGACAACAAAGAATCCCTCATTGATATCTTGCGTGAATGAACTTTCAGTTCATTTACTTTTGTGTAAGTGTGTGCACAAATTGTTGAAGTGCCATGGCTTGCATTAATTTTGATGATGGTTGTTACATGCAGGGAGTTGTTGGATGAAATCTTCAAAAGTTTTGTGAAGGTGGGGAGCCTGTTAGAAGGCATTATTAATGAGTGCTTGGGACTCTCACCAAACTTTCTCGCAGAATACAAAAACGACAGGAATTGTGATCTCCTGACAAATTTCCACCACTACCCTGACACAGAAACACAAAACACGGGATTTTATGCGCACAAAGATGTGAACTTGATAACATTTGTGTTACAGGATGAAGTTGGGGGACTTGAATTTCACAAAGATAGGAAATGGGTCCCAATTGCCCCCTTGGAAGGCTCCTTGGTTGTCAATCTAGGAGATGTGGTCCAGGTAAGGATACTACGTGCAATGCTTTTAATTTCTTAAGCCATGAATTAGCAAAGGTGCTAAATTCTTGTTTAATTTTTGAAAGGTATTAAGTAATGAGAAGTTCAAGTGTGTGCTACAAAGAGTTGTTCTTCAACCAGGAAGAGATCGTTACTCTTATGCCTTTGCCTACATGCCAGGCACGGATGAGTGGGTTGGACCATTGCCTCAACTCATTAAGCAAATAAATGAGGCACCCGGATACAAAGGGTTCTTCTTCAGCGAGTATACGCAACTGAGGCTACAATACCTGAAAAATCCTCCTCCTCCTAACCCTGAGGACCGTTAGCCACTATGCAATCCCTGTCTAAACATATTATGCAATTATTATACTACAGAGCACGTGTGTGGAAGCCTATCGTTATAGTTATTGTTTCTCCTGAATAAGAATTGCTTGCATGCTGTTGTTTCCTCTGCTTGTTTCGATCAAGAACACCGTTGAGTGCTCGCCAATATCCATGAGCTAATCATCTCCAAGCTAAAAACCTCGAGTTAAGTCTCAATCAGAACAAATTGACCCAAAGAAAGAACTCAAGCGGACTCGTCAAGTTTTCGTGTGGACGTTTTGGATCCTTGACCAAATGAGACATGGGACCGTGTCCATGACTCTACTTTATGATGTCCAGAACAAACACCCACCAGCTACAATGTCCCCAACAAAGACAAATCACATTGCTCACCAACATTTTCGTCAACAATGTGCTGCTTTATAAGAGAAATGCTTGGAAAATTGTTCAACAAAAAACAAAAAGCTTGGAAATTGGAAAATCCTGCATTGGTAGGCCCAAAACTTCTAACTCAGCTTAAAAAAAAAAAAAAAAAAAAAAACTGCTCACATATGCAAAGTAATGCCCCATTCAATATCCCATGCCCAACTTGGTCCACGCCGAGAGGCATTAACTACAAGCATACCACCACATCCACTCAGTTCCTCACATTTTTATTTCTTTTCCCACTTTTTAGCCAAAGCCTTGCTAAAATTTTGCAATAAATACTTATCTGGACCGAAAATTTTTCACTTGAATTCACGTGTAGCTTTAAAGTTCAAACGATAAGTGTATTGGACATTCCATGATTCTGAGATCAAGCGGTCCACACCTATTGCCTAATGCGTGTCCTGCATAAAATCTATGCTGAGACATAGCTTTTTGCTTGGCAGTCTTTTTCATGCTTAGTTGGAGTGTTCTGACCGGATTTCTTCTAGGATCCTTTTGATAAGATTCTCAAATACCAAATGTAGTTTATCTCAATTTGCTCAACACAACACCGTAGAAAAGACAAACGATATGCTTGTATCATGTAAATCACTATTCGTTAGTCGTTATAACTTGGGAGTAAATATATGGGGGAGTGCTTCAACTTTTTAAATTTTTTTTATTTGAATTATGAAACTTCTTTTTTTTCTTTTTTCTTCTTCACTCGTATGAGTCCTACAGCTAATTTATACATGTCAAGATTTTTGCTTTAACCCCCACCCCCCTCAAAAGAAAAAAGGCTGCTAAATTTATGGCGTCAATACTTACATATTTCAATTAAGTTCGACAACTAGGGATACCAGAAATTCCAAGAGTCAACTGCTAGCTTGTTATGAATAAATTACACAAATATATTTTTAGGTGACGTGGACAAATTCGATTTAATAAAATAAAAGGAGAAAATTTTCTAGTGTAACCATACGTTTATTATGAAAATTAAGTCAGGAACAATTATATTACTCTTGTAATTTTTGCGTTACGAGAATTTAAGTAGGATACAAGAATGGGGGGGGGGGGTCACTTCAATCTCTTCTGAATGATACGCATAAAGCTAAAAACGGTGGCGCGCTATCCATGTGATGGAGATGCCGAGTGGGACGTTGTCAATTGTCATTTGTCAATGGCAAACTCACCCAAATTGTGCGGATCAGGGGCAATTTGTATACATGGGAACGAGTGGAGATATCTAAATTTGTAGTGTAATGGTGGAATTGCCCTTCTTTTTGTGAGGATGAAAGTAAAAGCCTGCAGAGAGATCGGCAGCAATGCAAGTCTTTGTTGAGCGTGTGATGTAAGTCAAACTTTTCCTTGTTCTTTTCTCCATCCGAATGGAAAGATTCCAACTGTCTACAACTTTTCTCTTAATTATATTTGTTTCACTTTTCCCTCTCTATCTCTGGTATATAGCTAGCAAGTGGCAATCATCTCGTTCATAATATTTAAAAATGGACATATGTGTGTGTGTGTGTGTGTGTGTGTGTGTGTGTGTGTGTGTATTTTGTTGGACTTAGTTTGCTATAAATGATAGGGAACAAGAAAGAACGATGCCTTCAAATTAAGGATAGCCTACAACACTCAGATTTTTCTGGTCAAATAACCATGTTCATAGATAAATTCTGGAAGAGAGTGCCTTGCCTCAAGTGGTCTTACAATTCCTATGCCGTTCCTCCTCGACTAGACCAGATCATAGTTGAATTAAATGGTTGCGAATACATATATGTCAGCCTGGACAATATTTTGATCGATCTCTATTTACTTGAAAACAGTATGCGTGGCATCCTAGTCTGCTTGAAGGCCGACAATGGCTGTCTTAGCCTTTATGTCAATCAAAAAAATTCCCCACCTATGATTGCCATGCATGCTTGGAGCAACGCGCGGCTACTACCATAGGCTAAGCCATTCTCTAATCTAGGGACGGTCTCCTCTAGCTATATATAGCAAAACCTACTCCTCAAGTTTGCCAACTAAGTCATATGATCATTGCTACAACGACCCTATTGATTACATGCATAAAAATATATAAATATAAAGTATTAACTCAACAGTGCATGAGTTTAATGAGCCAGTATATGAGTCATCTAAAATTCAAATTTTCCAATGCGAACCATAATTAGCATCAATTTGACAATATATATATATATATATATATATATATTCTAGAAAAATGAGGTCCAATAATCCCAAAGGTAATTTGGACTAATCGTTTTGGGTAACTGACCCATGATACATTGATACTCTTTGTATGCATGATAGTTTGTTTTGCACCAACTTTTACCTGTCTTGAAACCGAAAAGGGGAAGAACTTGGCCTCTTTGGTGGAACAAATCACCTTATAATAGACGAAATGTTCCTATTCAACGACCATGGAATCCATGTTATTAGATGTGAATTTGAAAATTTGAGGGGAGGTGTGAAATTTTATTAAAAAAAATGAGAGAGTTACCTTAATTGTAATTTACGGTTGAATTGATTTTCCCCCCCCCCCCAAAAAAAAAAAAGGAAAAATAAAAAATCACCATTTTTGCATAATTTTAGAAGTGAAAATCAGTTACATACTGATACACACCTATGTTTGCTTGCTACATTTAGAGCCACACAATGCAGATTGAGAAGATATTTTATAGTGAACAAGATACACGAAAATAAACCAATATGAAGAGACTTCACTTAGTGGCCATTGCAAAGAGTCTTCTGTAAGATGGGACATCCTCTGTGTTTAATTATATGGCCAATCTTGGTTGCTACCTGCTGGATATAGAAAAGACTGGCGACATTAATTCAAGTTCCAACAGGTATTAATAGAGCTCTAGACAAGTCACGTAGCTAAAGTGCCCCCATCCCCTTCCATTGTATGCAGAGGTGGAAGACATGTGGTTTCGGAAAAAAGGCAGCACTAGCCAATATGCGATCCACATTTCATTGCAATTGCTGTCATGCACGACAGTGGCATAGACGCTATTAGTTGGTCTTCGCAATAATCCAACCAGGCAGAAATGTCCATGTCCATGAGCATTTGCTGCCTCATTGCTTGTCCAATTGTATTGGTTCCAGCTTAGACACGGTTAAGACATACAGTAGATAAAAGCAATCAATTATGGTCAAGGCCTCATTATCAGAGACATTGCCATACGCCATGGTTGTCAAGGGAGGTCGCAGTCCCTCAAGTTTGGTCCACATGTGTATTCTACATGGGCCAGAAATGACATTCATATCTGTCTAGGAATGACTGAAGGCTGGAACATCTTGCTGAAGGCTACATGTATGATTATTTATGCTTTTCTAGATTCCTTGGCCTATATGCTTTTGTTGTTAAACACACGTGCAAATCAATTAAAGTTCTTTGTCTCCTGTAGCATGAAAATAATAATAATAATAATAATAAAAAAGCAGGACAATATTAAAAAAAAAAAAAACTAAAAAGCGGCTGTAAAGAGGGAGTACAAAACATCATTATGATCGATTCTTAATTATCTAGAGCGATGCAAGGAAAAATTGAGGTTTCACTTTAAGTAGTTTAGAGCTTTTTTCGGACAGAAAATCGAATACAGGCAATGCAAATTAAGAATAACAAGAAGAACAATTAGCTAACTCAAAAAAAAAAAAAACCTTTTTTTTTATTTTTATTTTTTTGGACAATTGTAACTCAAAAACTATTTGTCCCACTAAAGCCGTGTAGATTGGGTAAAAGGGACCACATTACAAAACATAAAGAATGCATAATTGTAAATACATCGAGGTTGGACAATGACCAGACTTTGAGTACATGCCAAATGCTTTGATTCAATTTTACATCGCACATACCCCATCATTGCGTTGAAGTAGTTACCAAATGACATTAAATTGGCCAGACAACCGTTTCCTTACTAAACTTTATTTTTCAGCCTTCCTTGTGTATGTGTATGTGTATGTAATACACACACGCATCAGATTAATTAGCAATTGAATATATTAGAGGCTCGTCCACTTGCTAGTCTAGCATAAGACAGTGCAGGAATTTTGGGCAACATGAAGAAAGGGTGGAAAAAAACAAATATTCTCAGGAACTTAGCAAAGGGTTTCTCTCGGCAAACATGCATGAAATGCGAATTAGAGTGACCATGGTTTAAACCACATTTATTTATTTTCAGGATGCAGTAAATAAAATCTTATTCATTTAATTATTATCATTTAAGAGATACTTGAAATCCCTTTTTTTTTTTTTCTTTTCTATCATGAGTTTCATGAACTATATAACTATTCAAATTTTAACTTTCATCTATTAAAAAGAGAAAAAAGAGAAGAGCTCCACCCTATTCTAATAAGAACAGATTTAAAAAATCTCAGATTGGCAATCGCTGGTTTGTCTCATGGGGGCCAGGTAATGTATTACTTATTGAAAAAAAAAAAAAAACAGAGAGAGAGAGAGAGAGTGTGTGTGTGTGTGTGTGTGTATTCATGCATTTAAATCTGAATTAAAAATCATCCCTAGTAGAGCTTTTCTTTATATATTTGATAGATTAATAGTCTTTGGTTAGCGTTTTTTGTTTAAAAAAAAAAAAATCTTGGTATCCCATAATCACAATCTTTAGAACGTTGTAATGCTTGTACACTTGTCTTTAATTCTGTTTAATAGATTCTTTCACATAGAAAAACTTAGTATGGTTAGAGAAAGAGTGCAACTGCAAGGCCATTGCCATAGAAATCATGTCCCGCACATTTACAAATTCTGGTCATTCTACGATAAGTTTTAGTTGTATCAATGTCTTGTGTGTCATCATACAACATATATATATATATATATGATACTCTTATATTTAATTATGAATTAATTATAAATTTATAATTTATTTTATATATAATAGATAATTCATGTCTTAAAATTCTATCTATTTTTTTAAAACAAAAATTGTACATAATATATGTTTTTCTTGGTATATATAGGTTGTGGACAAAGGAGATGTCAATATCTGGAATTTTTGGAGATATATTTCAGCACATGTTCATAAAAAATCATCCACAATCAGGAGTGAATCATATTCATAGGAAATGACATTCTGTAGATTTAGGCTGTAAACAAAATCTACCTTACATCTATGAGTTAATTTCCTATTGGAATGAATGAACATTAGCCTTACCGATGATGAAGAGAAAAGTATTCCATTTGTGAATATCTACATTGTTGGCAACTTGGCTAGGAGAAATTAAATGCCAAGACGTAGCCCATGGCCATGGTCTCTGCAAATCTAGGAAAAATGTCGACAGGTAAATTGCCTACTGTACAAAGCTGAACAATATACAAGACCTTTTATAAGAGCATCAAATAATTAGAGAGAGATATCTGGAATTTGTAATGCCCTCCACTTTTTGGCCAACTTTTCTATGTTTGCTCCAGTCAATATCAATTGTTAATGTCCTCACATATTCCAAAACTGGATCAAATATTTGTCCAAAGTGCAACATAATACCATTATTACCAACATAATTCTTCCAAAGAGAAACTTGTTTATGGCATAACACTACCCCAAAAGCAATCTTGCAGTCCTTTTTTTTTTTTTTTTTGATGGGTGTGTTACATTTTTTTTTTTTTTTTTTTAGGGTAGGGGGGAGGGAATGAATCAAGATTTAAAAAGCAAGAACCCTAACCCTAATCCCGGCCTGAAGCCCAAAAGGGAAGGCAAAAACTAGACTAAACTAGAATAATGAAGACTCCCAAAGCTCCTCCCAACAAAGGTGCAGAATGAAAGGCAAAGGGTAGGCAAAATGAAACGATTGCTCGAATGATATGGGGCCCACGTTAAGGACCTTTCCTTCATAAGTCTCTCAGTTTTTTGACTTGGGATTGGGACCCATCCGGCCACCATAGACTTTATGGATTGAATGATAAAAAGAGCACCTCACGTGGAGCCTGAACCAAAGCCTCTGTCAAACCACAATAAACAGAAGCCCCGTATTCACAAAAATAAAATTCCAGATTTTTTTGCTTCTATTCATTTGTTTCATCTTCTTTAAAGCACACGATGTGGAAAACGAGTGGAAAAAAAAAATAAAAGAAAATAAAAATTAAAGCCTCCAAACACAGCAACAAGACAATACAATTTCTTTTCTTTAAGAAAAACTACTTTTTAAAGCTTGCCTCCAAATAATTACCATTCATTATCTTTTTTGCTTAGAGTTTGCGCTCTTCTCCTCATTCTCTCTCTTAACATCAATTCTTTCTCAAGAGGTTAATTTCAGGCACAACCCAACCCACAACAAAGAATTTTGAAACCCCCCTCCAAGAAAAAGAAAAGAAAAGAAAAAAAAAAGTCTTTCTTAATATACGCCCGTCTGCTCTATAAGCAAAAGAGACCGACAAAATGATTAAACTAAAGCCAATAGAAAGCACTTTGCTCTCAAACCTGAAAAGGTAGAGCAAAAAATGTAAAAGAATAAAAATAAAATCCCATTAGAGAAACCACTTATTTCCATACCACTATGGAAGAAGGTGATGATCAGCTCCACCGCCGCCGCCGCCACGACCACCAACACCAGCGCCACCCAAACTTCCCATTTCAATTGCTTGAAAAGAAAGAAGACCAGCCATGCTCATCCTCCTCTCCATACCCTTCTCTACTTATCTCCGTCGACCCAAACAAGAGGAGCAGCAGCAACAGCAACGCAAACACTTCCGTCTCCAGTCTCCAAATTGCCGCAGAACCCTCAAAGAAGCCTCCACCGAAACGAACATCAACTAAAGACCGCCACACAAAGGTTGAAGGACGTGGCCGTAGAATCCGCATGCCAGCACTCTGCGCTGCTAGGGTTTTCCAGCTCACGCGAGAACTTGGTCACAAATCCGACGGTGAAACCATCGAGTGGCTACTTCAACAGGCAGAACCAGCAGTGGTAGCTGCCACTGGCACCGGCACAATCCCCGCCAATTTCAATTCCCTTAACATATCCCTACGTAGCTCAGCCTCCAGCATGTCGGTTCCTTCTCAGCTAAGATCAGCCAGCTCCCATCTAAACTTTTCTCTTCAGCCGACACCTACATTTCTGAACTTCCAGTCGACCAATTTAAATGCAACGATGCAAGCAAAGCAAGAATTGCGAGAAAGCTCTTCACTTGAGCTAACAACGGAGACAGCAGAAGAGAGCTTGGGGCGGAAGCGCAGGCCGGAGCAAGATTTATCATCGCAACAACATCAGATGGGGAACTACTTGCTGCAGTCGTCTGTGGGGGCCATTCCGCCAAGTCACGGCCAGATTCCTGGCAATTTTCTGATGTTTGCCAACTCCAATAATCAAGTTATGAGTGGAGACCCTGTATGGACATTTCCTTCAACCCATAACAGTGCTTTGTACAGAGGCACTATGTCCAGTGGGTTACATTTCATGAATTATCCTTCCCCCCTAGCCTTATTGCCTAGCCAGCAACTAGGGTCCACAAGTGTTAGCGGCGGTGGCGGTGGTGGAGGTGGAGGCGGAGGTAATAATGGTGGTATGAGTGAAGGGCATTTGAACGTGCTTGCGGGATTCAACCCGTACCGTCCTACCGGTGTGTCAGAATCACAGGCAAGTGGGTCCCATTCACATCCCGGCAGCTGTGGAGGTGTCGGCAATGGCCATGATCATGATGCAGCAGGTCCCATTCACACACGCAAGGCTTGATTGTTCTTCAATTGGAATTTTGTTTTCTTTTTTCTTTTTTTTTTTTCTTTTGAAATTATTCCCATTTTTTGTGTGTTGAGTATGGAAATTAATTAGGGTTTGAGAGGGAAGACGGTGTTCAACAAGCGGTATCGTTCTGGTTTAGATCACAAAGATCAAAGCTGTCACGTTTAAGTTCTTCTATTACCAGTACACAGTATCCCATGGTCATGGTTTGTGCAATTCTTTTTTTTTTTTTTTAACTTCTGGAAGAAGATGATGCTACTTTCTAATTTTTATGCTTTAATCTTCTTGTTGAAAATGACTTTTATATATATATATATATATGTATGTATGTATGTGATATGGGTATGCCACTATGCTATATGATCGAGAACTTAATTAAAGAGATGCGAAATTTCAATACGAAATAACATTAATATATTGTAATCGTCAATTATAGTCGACCTCGACTTCTCTCTTTCTCTCTCTCTCTCTCTCTCTCTCCGTGTCTCTCTCTGTGCCCTCGCCTGGGAGCATGGATGTGTGGGTGTGGCGAGAAGGCTTGTGCAGTGACAGGTAGGAGATAGAAGAAAGTTTCAACCAACCAAACACCAAGAAAAAAAACTGCGTCATGAATTTCCAAGGTTTTACCGCATCAATGATTAAGAGTTTTTCTTTTTTTTCCAGGGGGTCGGGGGTGTAATAAGACAGTGGACCCCACATCTTATCAGTTCCAGGTGTTGGCTCAGGTGGTGGGACTCTGATGATGGTCATCGTCCAAACCAATGTACAATAGTGGATAATGCCTCTCTCTCTCTCTCTCTCTCTCTCTCTCTCTCTCTCTCTCTCTCTCGGCTCATTCGTAGAAGTTGCTCGCTGGCACCATAAACATCGGTGGTGGGTGTTAATGACCCTACCAAGAGATGTCCCCACTGATTTTATTAATCTGAACCATTGGTTCTGTGGGCCGCCATTTGATGTGCACATTAAATAATTGGGTCCCAGGGGAGAAAAATGTGGAATCTTGAGTTCTTACACGAATCAATGGGGGCAAATGGTGTTATTGTCTCTCCTCGCTAGGTTCCTCCCATTTCAATGATTTTTCAGTTGGCAACTGCAGCCTCTTATTTTTTATTTAACCCACCAACCAGCGAAGGAACTCCCTTGGCTGTTAATTTGGGTTCTAATCAATGACCACTGCCTCTTTTGTTTATTTCGTGGTTGCCACGATTGTAAATTAAGTTCAATTGTCTCCAGCTGGGAGCACCCATTTCTCGCCATGAAATTTTGGCTAACTTAAGAAAGATTCCTGATCATCAAACATTTTTCAGTCCATGGTTGGTTGTACATGACAATCCCTTTACCGTGCATTAGAGACCAAGATGCAGTTGTGCTTCATCGCAGTAGATCGAGGTCAAGGCAGCTGTAATTATATGCATTTACAGCAACTGTAGTTGGGACTACGATTACCATAATTATAAACCTATTGCCAATAAATATGAAATATGGAAGAAAATAATCAGTTTAAGTTGACTCGCATTCATGTTGTAATTTGGAATGATAATGACATATATTACAATTCGGTTTGATCTACTATTAAAAAAATCCCTTATTTAATACTGATGTAGTTAATGTCTCTTGAGTAGTATAGTTTAATAATAAAATTATTTTAATTTTTAATTTCTACAAACAAAGAGAAGAAACAATTGTTAGGTTTTGTGGAAACTGGTGGACAATCAAGAAAAGGATTGTTGGATCAAGCAAAATCGGTGCCGTTTGCTGAACATCACATGTTAAATTACACTAATTGTGTTTGGCATATGCATGGGAAATCAGTGTCGCAAACATCTCTGGCCAAATGGAACCACTTTCTTCATTGAAATCTAATATGGTTGCACATGGATATGAATGAACCCATGTGAAGCAACCAAATGGACCCCGCCATGAAGTTCTTGTATTCCTAAAATAGCATGATTAGACCATCTAATTCAGACATGGAACAAACAATTAGGCACTGGTTTGTAGAAGCGAAACATGGGATTGCTTATTGGATAGCAATTAGAATCACACATTGAACTGGCTCAGGAAACTTAATTCCTAGCTTATTTGGGCCCATTAAATCTCTCTTGATGCACATTTTGATTTGATGATGAATTTAGAAGCCTACTTATTGATTGCAAACACTGCCTGCACATCAACACATCTCTACCCGTTTGAACGATTGCAAACAAGTAGAAGACATTGGAAACCTTAATTGTTGTGGGCTTACATGTGGGTCTCACGAAAACCCACAATGCTTATCACAGTATCAGCAAAAAATTTGTGGTAAGGTCTTAAAAATCCAACCAAAAAATATAAAAAAAAAAATATTCAAGATTTAATTTATTGGATTAGTTTAGCTAAAAATTAAACTGATTTTTAATTTAAATATCATAATATAAATGTATGAATATATAAAACATATGTTTTACTTATGTTATAAATATTATATTTGATAGATTTAATTATATGTATTTTACAATTTAATGTATGTTAAAATTGAACGATATAATATCTTGACAAAAGTAAGTAATTTTATTTAAATAAATAAATTGAGTATAAAATTTTTGTCATGTATTTATTTTTATTTTAAATCAATTCATGTATTTTTATTTGTTAAGGATGAAAACATTAATAAAATAAATAATATCTACATTAAAATAATAAGGTATATATTTTAATTTTTTTTCACATACAATAAGTTAGAATTTCCTAAGCAAAGATTATTCAGTCTAGTTACAATAGAACTATTATTAAACCGCACATTCCAATCGACTTTGACGCTGAAAAGAATCTTTTTTTTTTTTAATTCAAAAATTATCTTTAATTGTGGGGTGACGTGGCGCTTCCTGAACAACTCGAAAAAATTAACTTCAGTTCAGCAGTTCGCAGTTGAATTAACATGTTTTTTCCGTTTCCAAATCTATTTGTGTTCTCTGCAGTTTTAACTGATCAGTGTTTCCCGTTCTCAGATTGAACTTGAGATTAATTTCCAATTTTTTTATTTTTTATTTTTCCCTCGAATTGGCCAATCCAATCCTCAAAGCCTTAGGGTTGTGGCTGCTGGATCAGTGAGATTGACCTCTTTAGCAAAATTTTAGGTTTTTATTAACAAACTTAAAAGTTGATGTCCTTATTTGAAAAATTAAGACAAATACCTAAATATGTCTTTATTCCATTTAAATTCTGAAAATTCTCAGTGAAAGTCTTGTTTTGTGAAAAATATTGTTGTCATTCCAAGATATACTATCAAAAGATGATTACAATAAACTCCTTGAATTACTATAATCTTTTCAAATTACACTAATAACAATTTTTCTTTTCATTCATAATTTATTATTATTCTTATTAGATAATTATATGTTTATTATAATTTATTTATTTGTTTGTGAACAATCTTATAAATAAATAATTATGCTAATATTATATCATTTTCACAATTTTGTTACATTTAATAGTAAAATGTTACATGTGTGGTAAGTAGTGATTTTAACTTAAGACACTAAATTTTAAATACAAATAAATTTAAATTTATAAAATTTAATTTTATTCTCATTTAAATTGATTTTAATTATTAATTAAATATTTTAAAAATTAATATCTCATCACAATAAAGTCAGCTAGAGTTTGTTGTATGATCCCCTACTCCTCCTTTTTTTCTTTTTTTTTTTTTTTTTTTGTGTGGAAAGGTGGTTTATTGAGATTGTTACTATATGAATCACTTTTGTTGAAAATTATTTGAAAGGAAGGAAGGGAAAAATAAAAGGAAAAAAAGGATAAATAAGCAAGGAAGGAAGATGATTTTTTTTGTTTTTTTGAGGTCAAGGAAGATGACTAACGCCAAAGAATTTATGTAAGAGGGGCTGAGTTACAGTAAAGAAGGGATCTTGCAAACGAGCAGCTAGAGAAACGTGGCTGGTGTTGTTGGGACACTCGTGGGCATCATATCATCATCATCATTCAATGGGTGAAAATAAACATGGAGATGGCCAGAGCGTTTAGAAACGGGTGGAGTCATTCCAAAGCTGTGGTTTTGATCTGGTCTATCTGCATCTTCTTTTATTTATTTATCCTCCAAATGGCTTTCAGACATTCCACTTTTCACAGTTACCTTTCTGCTTCTACTTCCTCTTCTCCTTCAGGTACGAAATTGATTGCAGTTTCTTTGTTAATTCTCTTCTTTTGCCTTCTTGTTTTGTTGGATTTCTGGGGTACCTGATAAAATGGAACACATGTGATTTCCAATTCCTATGTTGTTTTAAGCTTTCCGCTCCCTCACTTTGGATTAAGGTTTTGGTAATGAATTGATTGTACTGTAGCTGACTCGAGTAATTGGACCTACAACTTTGTAAGGGGAAATTTTTATCTCTGAGATGGTTGTGAGATCTGACGGTGATTAGTGCCTGAATCTCAGGGTTTTAGTTTGCTTATCTTTCAGAATTTCCAGCTTATTTCATGTCCTGTCTTCTCTAACGAAATCCTCAACTGGGAAAATCCTTTGCTTTTTTTTTTTTTGTT
The DNA here is from genome assembly GCA_021464305.1 of Kandelia obovata. NCBI lineage: Eukaryota > Viridiplantae > Streptophyta > Magnoliopsida > Malpighiales > Rhizophoraceae > Kandelia > Kandelia obovata. Next base: position 2,068,071 of record CM038480.1, read on the forward strand.
TGGGGAGTTGTTGGCCAGAGAAATCAATGGCAATTTGTATACTAAGTTGACTGCCTCTTTTTAAGTCACTCGTTCTTTCTGCTTTCCTCGGTGAAGGTTTTGGTATCATCTCAGTGCAAATGACAATGTGTACTGTTTGTTGTTTTCCAACTTGAATTTGATTATGGCCAATATTTGCATGTGAAAGTGCTGAAATTTACTGATACATGCTAGAGGAAAGGTCAAGATTGTATGATAAAATGGCAAGGGAATTAGATGAGCATGGGCCAGCTTTCCTTAAACATGGTGAAACGTCCCAGTCATTGTCACTTTCGGAAATTTTCACCATCAAGGATGGATCAGTAACACCTGTACTTAAGGTAAGCATGTGGGTCTGTTGAGCTTTAAACAACAAAATATGTTATTTCCTGTTTATTATTCCTTAAAAAGCAATGACCTTTTGCTTATGCGTGCAGGCAGCAAGTCCCCCTGTTCGAGCTAATGTGTTGTATCTAAGCCCAGAATTTTCCATACCAATCTCGTAAGCATTCATTTTTGTTTTTCATGCTGTCAAAGTTTATTCATATTCATTGCAAATGTGACAAGAAATTGGAACATATTTGTTGTATACATATATGTGTGAGCAGCATATTTTCATTTAACAGAATAGAGTCCTTAGGCAATATATTGGCAAGGCAATCTTGTTTTAGCAATCCAATTGGACAAGTACATAAATACGATATCAGTTACAGTTGTTTTTTGGATCCTAAATGGATTTTTTTTTTTGGGGGGGTTGTTCCTTTCTCAAAATCATAGATATATTCTTTTGGTTCCTTTTTTATTGCAAACATTTTAATGGTTTATTAATAGTACATGTTACAAAGTTTTTTTATGTTGATGGCCATATGTTTATCCTCTTCATGAAGAGGTAAAGAACTTTCATAATTCCCCTGCTTTCCTCTTCATGGTTTATTAATAGTACATGTTGCAAAGTTTTTGAACATGTATATATGATTGGCTTGCCACAGGGAAGCTGTAAAACATATATGCAGTTCATATTTTGATAAAGGTAAGTAGTCATTGTCCATCCTATCCTCTGAAGGATAATTACAATTTTGTGCTGTCACTTATCAGTGGCTTTGTCAACAAGAAACAATCCCACTTTCTGTGAACAGAAAAAAAAAAAAAAAAAAAACAGAAGGGCGCACTTCATGTTGATTTTCTTTCCTTTTCTTCTCTATTTCTAACATGTATTCTGGTCAGCAATTTGGTTTCAGAACTCGAGCTTATACCACTTCAGTATGTTCCATGCTTCACATCATATTTCACCTGTTCCTGCCACTGAAGAAGAGGTAAATTCACTTATGGAGCCATTTTATCTGTCTTTACTTCTTCACTAGAGTACCAACATGTGTCTTACAATTTTCTTTCATTTTGGCAGATTGAAGCTGAAGCAACTGCTGTTAAAGCTGTTGCAGAGGACCTATGCCCGTTGAAAATTGTTTTGGATAGAGTAGTCTTAACTTCAACTGGTGTGCTTCTGGGATGCTGGCAGGTTGCTTTCAGTGACCATCCTTTTTCTGCTTCCATTATTCTTTATGAGTTGTGATCATTTTGATCCTTATGGATATGATGATGTTCTTTATTTTGCTTTCCTTAATTTTCTTTTATGTATAGACAAATTCACACAGGAATTAGCAAAATTGATTCTTCAAGTTAAGTAATGACGGGAGCATTTACTTGTAGTAGTATCTTTATTTTGTTTTGCAGGTGACCTCTGGAACAGATCCCATATCCATTCGTGCTAAATTGAGAACTGCACTTCCACGTGCCCCAGGAAAACAACTTGTAAGGCTTACATGAATTTTTCCTTTTCCCCTGTTGGACTAGTGAGGGTAGATACTTTCATAGACAATATCAAAAAGAATTAAGTACCAAATTTGCATCATAGAATGGAACCTGCTAATGCTTAATACCTAGAAAAATATGGAAAAGCCACAATCAATTTTACTTTCCTTACAGTAATTTTTCTGTCTAACACAAAAAGGTCATTTAACCATACTGTTTTCATAAATCTTTCTTCCACGCTTTTTATTTCTTCTGTTCCCATTATTGCACACTGAAGGCGCTGCCTAACACATATCTTTCATCCCATTAGGCTTGAAAGTAAAATCATCAGGTCCTTTTCTTCTTGTTCTTCGTTCAACATGATTTGTTGCCTCATGGCGGATGTGGTAGTGCCATCTAAATGGTTAGAAATGCCAACATAGCCTGCTCAGGGATTAGTTGACGTAGCATAATGGAGCCTAGTCCATCTCTTCATCTAATGAATGCCTTATTTGATATTCTTCTTAGATTATCTGTCTGAATTGCTTCTCATTCTCTAAACAACGAAGACAAAGAGTATGCAATTTGCTATTAAGGAATGACTGATATCCATGACACTCTCTAATTTGCTGTCATTTTCTGTTGCAGTATGATGCTGCTATTCTTCACACTTCATTTGCAAGATTATTGGGCCCTCCCAAATCTTCATCCTTGGTAGTGTATCAGCATCTCAGCTATTGCAATCATTGTTCAGTGCTCAGCATCATTTATGATGTTCACAAAAACTATAATCAACTGGTGAACTTGAGCTAGCTTTTAAGCCTATAAAATGTATGCTTGTTCTACCCTAGTCTTGAATAGTGGTAACAATGGTGCTAACAACTGAAAAAATTATCTTATTAAAAAAAATTTAAAGTAAATATTATAACCCCTGGGGGGTAGCAAAAAAACAACTCTCAGTATGGGGTTGCATCAAATATTTTTAGGACAGGAGTCAGGTGGGAAGTATTGAAGGTTTGGTTGGTTGGATAACTGTTTAACTTTCTGTTCCTTGGGACATACAATAATGGTCATCGTGGTCCTATGGTGGGAATAAGAAGTTACATACCATGTAAATTGTGTTTCCTCAAGGTTCAGCTTTGTAATGAGAACTGAGAAATGGGGAACACATTTCATGCTTCTGGTCTGTTGTACTCCACCCAATGTGGGAATGAAAATGAAGTAAAAAGGGTATTTCTATTCTTATTTATCGTCCCAATTCCCTGTTAATGGACATGAAGGCTTGATCCCAATTAAAGGTCTCTCATTCTGGATAGCATATTGGAACTTAAAGGCGATGGAGCTGTTAGTCAATGTCGTCCCTGCTAATTCTTCTATGGGGCTGGATTTTATCTTTTCAAGCCACTGGATGATACATAGAATGAGGTCATGTTGGCCTCAACTGTCATATGCTTATTAAGTATGCACATCTAGGAAGCTGATACTTAACGATCCTTTTTTCTCATTAAGACTACTTTTCAGGTGTTTTCATCTATTATGCAAGATTGGGCTTGTGTTTCTTATTGTCGTGTAGCCCTCTTGAATTATGCCAATGATGTTCTCTTATCTTTTCACAGGAGCCATCATATCAACTCCAATTGTTGCATGAGCTAGTTGCACAACTAAACAACAAAATCCATGGATTTCAGGTGTGGTGTCTTACTTAAGAGCTATTTATATTAGCTACATCACCAACCTCCCGCGCCAAGTGACCTGGGGACAATGCCCTTAAGCTTTGGTCTGCAAAAATGACGGTTTTTTGTCTTTTAAATGTCATTCAGGCAGTCGTTTCTGAACTCTGGTATGTGGAGGAGTATGACGTTTTGGCCCTGGCATTGGATGGAACAATGAAGATCCGCAGGTTCAGACTTGATTGCAAAAGTAACTAAGACTTCATAGTTGCATATACAATAATAATAATAGTGAAAAAAAAAAAACAGCTGCAGACTATTGGCTGCCTACCTTGTAATTACCTTCTTCACAAAACTTAAGCGCTTTTTTCACATTCATTGAGTACTATTGCGGAACTGCTCTGTTTTATCCTTAACTTTCCTTTCTTCACTGTTGAACACACTGAGTTGAACTGGTCGAGTTATAAAATGCCCTAAAAGTTATTTGGTACTCCCTTCTCCATTTCCCAGGGCATGGATGGGAAGGAAAATTGGAACCCAGTTCCAGAAATTCACTGTTTTTTTTTATCGTTTTCTCAACTTCAAATCATTAGAGAGTTACAGTGAGTTTTGTTTTCACCTATTTATTCATATGATTTTTTTCAAAATAATAAAATCATCTTAATTAAAAATTTATTATTATTATTATTAATTTAATATTAATTTTTTTTATTATTTTTATAATTATGAGATATAATTATTTTTATTAGTAATTTATTAGATTAGATTTTTTATATTATATGTGTAATGATTTATACTTATTAGTCCAAGAAATATAAAATGTCTCAAAAAAATTTATATAAAAATTAATAGATATTTTATTAAATTTAACTATAAATTCACCGATAAATTATTATATATTAAATAGAAAAATATTAATGATGAATATAAATATAAGTTATTAGATATTTAATTAAAAAGTATTATGAAATTTTGGTGAAGTTATTATATTTTTAATTAAATTTATTATTCATAGAAATTGATAAATTTTTTTGAGAAAATTAAATTATTCTGGTTAATTTAAAAAATAATTAATATATTTATGAATAAGAAAATTATCAAATAATTTATTTCTTTAAAGATGTATAATAAATTTATTTTATTAATTATAGATAATTATAAAAATAGTCTTAACATTTATTTTTAGTAAATTTTTAAAAATAGATTTTGAAATATTAAAAAAATGTGGTATTAAAATTAATATCATTTTTAGTTATTATATAAAAAAGGTTACATTAAATAATATTAAATTAAAAAAAATAATTAATCTAGATAAATTTTTTTACTTTTAATCAATTTTGAGGATAAAATTAATTTTAAGGTTTTTTTTTTTAATCAACTTTAAGGGCAATGACAATTTGAAGAGTAAAAAAATAATAAAATTTTTGTAATTAAAAAATTATTATTATTAATTTATATAATTTAAGATTTATTTTTAATTATTTTTATATTAATAGATATAAATATTTTTCTATCAGTGGCCTATTAGTTTACATTTTTTATACTATATACATTTATGTGTATTTTTTTAATATTAAAAAATATAAAATATATCAAATATTTTTACTTATTTAAAAACAATCTTCTCTTAATTAATTTTTTATTTTTTATTTTTATAATCTTCTTATATTTAACCCTTAATTTCTTATCATTAAATCTACAACATTCAAAATGATATCCATTTATCGGATTCCGCCATTATTTTTGTTGCAATTTCACTCGCTTTTTCTTTTCAAATCTTAGTGTGAGAGATAATAATCATAGAAAAAAAAAAAACTTCATTTCCAAGTAACCCGGTGAGGTTTTAGTATGTTAAGATTCACCAATTCTAGCAGTCAAAACATGAATTTTTGAACTGGAACCTCTAAATAAGAATAATTACTGTGCAACGGGTCAGAAATTTTATGGGATCATTGGAAAAATTTTCAAACACACTATTTGGGTATCTTGAAAGCTATTCGGGTAGGGTGTCATGTACAAAAAAGCAAACTAACTCGAGGATTTTTGGTAGTCATGTTGTCTATGAATCTTTATTTGGGTAAAGATGGAGGTGTTATTTTTATAACAGGAAAAGTTTACATAGGTTTTGGTGGGGGGTTGGAGAAATTACGATGTTTTGCCTCTAGAAGATGGAATTTACTAATCTTTTGTTTTTTTGGCAATCCAAGCGGCTAGAAAGCTTGTTTCCTTAAGCTCGGGGGATTTCCGGCAAGCTTAGGAGTTCCGATTTCTTTTTCGTTTTTCTGAGCAAAAAATTGGAATCCTCCTCTGATTTGGAATCCGTGTAATAGTCCAATACTTTTTTATATATATAACCTATGCTTGCAGGACTGGTATTGGCTTATTATTCAATTAACTCAGCAAGAAACAACCTTGGCTTAATCAATTTCCTTCATTCTCTCTGCAGAAGTTCTTTTGTTTTTGGTGTTCGATCGTTTTTAGTAGTTGCTTAAGAATGGGAAATCTTCCATTGAAACTCGTGAAATTATTGCCAGTGTTTCACAACAGGGCCAATGAAGTAGAGAATCGAGAGCTACCCAGCCGCGAGGGTCAAGAAAAGATTATAGGCGGAAGGACGTCAGGTTGGCTCATCACAATCAATGAAACCTTGAAGGTGATCACGTTGTCAAATAGGGCCACCGGAGTCAGAATTCAACTCCCAAAAATTTCGCTGCCGCTGAATGATCAAGAAGGGTGTTCTCTTGAGTCATCCAAAGCACGAAAACATATTGTTCATAAGGCTGTTCTATCTTCAAGCCCAGATGACGACGACGACGACCACCCGGATGGCTATGTTGTTACGATTATCTATGGAGAGTGGAAACAATTGGCTTACTATAAAGCAAAAGACAAAACATGGGCTTTCTTGGCAGAAGCTGGGTCCTCATACGATGATGTCTTGTCTCATGAGGGAGACCTGTATGCCGTTGACGAGTATGGAAAGGTAGTGTTCTGCATGTTTCATAATTCTTCTCCGATTGTCGTCGTAGTCACAGAGCGTTGGTTCTTTCTGGGACAAAAGGTTCATCTTGTGGCCATTGAGGATCAGTTGTTTCTGATAATCAGATGCATGGAGGATATACCAGGTTCTGGCCGCGTAACGATTAAGTTCGTGGCTGGCCAATCGACTGACAATACGCACAAAGGGTGTCTTGTCGGAGACTTGGGGAATTGGACAGTCGTTTCGGGGTATAACCACTCGGTAGCCCTGCCACCTTGGAGCTCAAATGGAATGGAGGCTAACTGCATCTACTTCAGGGACGACAGCATAAACCTGGGGCAGCCAGACAATCTTCTGCCTGACAGTGGCTTCCGTGTCTTTAGCATGGAGGATCACACGATTAAACAATTGCTGCGTCCACCAGTTGGGTTGCTGCGCACTTGGGAGCAGCAAATATTTAGCTGAATTTTTTGATTCCGTTGTTAGCTTACGATTATTTTCCGTACACTGGAACTTCATTCATCATCCATCTTAATAAAATAAAATTGTCACAACCATAATACAAATGGCATTCTCTACAGATGAGTTTCCCGTACATTTTTTTGTTCCCACATGGACCCTAAAATGTATTTGGTAAAAAGACTGAACTTAAACAGTAACAACCTGAGTTAGCTGTTAGTGGGGGGCAATTTGGTCGGATAGAACAGCATTAGTCGTAGTCACAAGCCAAGTTTTCAGCAACACCGTTAGTATAATAGTGATAAGAAAGTTCATTTTGAAGTCCCTATTTCTGGTTATACGCATGTAAGCCAAGAGAACATATCAATACTTGTTCCAAAAATAAAAAAAATTCATACCCTCACCAAATTTGCTTAAAAAAGAAAGAAAGAAAAAGACAAAAAAAAAAGAAATCCTGATTTGTTCTTCTATTAATCGTATTTTTAATTGTTAGTATTTGTTTTTTGTTTTGGAATATAGCTGTCCTATTTTTATGTCGTTTTTTAACTAGATTTTATTAGAGACTTTTTTTTTTATCTCATAGTTAATATTAAATTAATTTAATTTTCTTCAAAAAGAGAATTAAATTGAAAAATAATAAAAATTGGGTAACAATGTAATAAAAGTAATATACTAAAGATGCTTTAATATAATTTAATTTATTAAAAATTATTTAAATTTTAATATATATTAATTATTAAATAAATTGTACTTCTCGTTATATATATATATATATATATATATATATATATATATATATATATATATATATATATTAGGTTATTATGAAATTGAATTTTTTTATTAAAAAAATTTTCTGAATTGTTCAAAGAGATGAATATTATTAGGGAAGGAAGCATTAGAAGTGGTGATTCCGAACATAAATCGTATTTAAACAAGCTTTGATTTTTCCGAATTTGTAATTAGTTTCTGATTTGTTATGAGCTTTTTGCATTAGAACTCACCAGAGACAGGGAGCGGCAATTCCGTGATTATACAAACACCTCTTTCAGAATCTTTTGTTGTGGCGAATCTATTGGCCTTAATCTCATCAACGATTGAGATGAGATCGCCTTCAGTTTCAGTCGGTTGGAAGCAGATTCGCTAAAGATTCCGCGAAGCACTGGATCACATCTACGCAACCAGCTTTTCTTGCACTTCCGCTTTTCATAGCTTTTTCCTACACAACTGCTTTCTTTTAACACGCTTTGTCTTGTCTCAGTTGTCTGCTTGGATTCCTTAAGTTAGTTCTCGCCCTAAAAGCCTCTGTTATTTTCTGTGACTCGAAGATTGAAAAAAAAAAAAACAAAAAACTAAAGCATTAGAACAAGGTAGAAGACAAAGAACTCTACTACATTGAGAGATATTTTGTAAGCGATAAAAGAGAGAGAGAGAGAGATGGGATCTGGGACAGGAAGCTTCTTGAAGGTGGTTCTTAAGAACTTTGATGTTCTTGCTGGGTATGCCTGTGTCCCCTCTTTCTTCTTTTTCTTGTTCTTCTTGTTTTTGGTATAATCTAGTTTAGAAACTTTGAGCAATTTGCTTAAAAGGGAAGAAAGACAAAGAAAAAGGCTTTTTTTTTTTTTTTTTTTACTTGTTGGCGTAAATTTTTGGTTGATTTTTCTTAGAATTTGTTGTTGTATTTAGATTCTAGCAATTTTCGGTAGAATCCAAAAGGGGAAGGGGGAAATTTTGATGACCATTGATATTAGAGGTGTACTTAATTTTGGGTTTGTTGTTTTTTGTCAGTTCTTTTAGTTTCTAATCTTGTTAATGTTGTGAATATGGCTCCTGTTTTGCTGATCCAGTAACTTGTAATTCCTTATTTCTGCAGGCCTGTGGTTAGTCTCGTTTATCCTCTGTAAGTGCTCCTCAACCACCACACCCCCACCCCCACCCTAACCAAAGCAAAGCAAAGAAACGAAAATTTTCTTTAGTTGATATGTGATTATGGGCAATGTGTACTGCTGGTATTTGGTTATCTTTATTTGGAGTAGACTCTAGCAATGTTGGTTAATGTTTGTGCTTTTTGGCAGATATGCCTCAATTAGAGCAATTGAGACTAAGTCACACGTTGATGATCAACAATGGCTTACTTATTGGGTTCTCTATTCTATGATAACACTCTTTGAGCTCACCTTTGCAAAAGTCCTTGAATGGTAAATTTTGTTGTGCCTTTTCAGTACATCAATTTTTTGTTTGCCTCACTTCTTTTGCATCGTTTTATCTTAACATTTGTGGACTGAATAGCTTGGATTTAATATGTAGAATGCAGCTAAACCACCTATGGTTAGCCTAGCGGTAAGAGCAAACTTGGGATTGCATGGGTTAGGCACATGGCTTCAGGTTTGAATCCCCTAGTTGCACTCCATGTTTAAAGTGGGAAGCCGCTACAGTGGGGGTGTTGTGCGAGCAACTCCAAGGTTTACCTGAAAGGAATTCCTCATCATAAAAAATATGTGGAATGTAGCTATGTACTGGGTTGAGTGCCCTTCACATTGATCAACATTGATCCAAAATTTGTCATGAGGATAGTGAATATGCTTAGTCATCTCTTTTGAAACCTGTAGGACTCACTTATATTGACTTATAGCACATTAGCAAGAGAAATAATCTGTCCTGTATCATTACTATGGCATTGCAGAAGTGCATGTATATGCAGGTACTTGCATCTTGCAGCGATTTCTGCTGCATCAGATGACTGGTTTAATTGGCCAGGTCAATGCAATCATTCCCTTGCTGACTCTATTTCAGATGTGCTTTGTTGATCAGTTCCTGTTTGTGTTTTGAAGTTATTTTCTTGAAGTTCATTGTGCTAATTTCTGCATTTAAGGATAACATATAACCCATTATGATATTGGCATTTGATGCAAATTGAATGCTGTTTTTCCCCCTGTTCTTATGGAGGACCAGACTTCTGGTATCAGATTCATGGTTAGTTTCATGTGGAGGGAAATTCATCATAGATTATCTATTGAGTAATGAATTTTCAAATTTTCTTTTTTAGGATAAGTAAATTCCCGAATATTTTAACTTTATTATGATTGTTTTCAACCTGTAATGCAGGATCCCCATATGGTCATATGCAAAGCTCATGCTGACCTGCTGGCTGGTCATCCCATACTTCAGTGGTGCTGCATATGTATATGAGCACTTTTTGAGGCCTCTCTTCATCAATCCTCAACAAACTGTTAATATCTGGTATGTTCCTAGGAAGAAGGATATCTTCAGCAAGCAAGATGACATTCTAACTGCTGCAGAGAGATACATGGAAGAAAATGGGACTGAAGCTTTTGAGAAGCTCATCAATAGGGTATGACATGATCCATCAATGAGTTATACATTATCAATCTGAATTCTGGAGCTATACTTACTCTAAGATTAAAATGTTCATAATGGGTATATCACATCAGTACCATGGTTGACAGTCATTGCAGATTGTTTACAGATGTTGGATGTTGTTTAAGCAAACCAACACATTGAACCTATATAAATAATTTATTCTTTTTTCGCCTTATTATGCAGGCTGACAAATCCAGGAGGGGTAGTGGTCACTCAATCTTTGATGAGGATCATCGATATTGAGTCCTTTAGTGCTCTCTTCCAACTGCTGTGATACTTGATGGAGAAAGCCTGTTGGTAAGTCCTATTTATCAACCAAGCGCAGGGTTTTTGCGTCTGATATGTTCCAGTGTCCTTGTCAAGGATAGTGATCATATAGTGTTAGGATATGTAATTATAACAGCTTTTATCCTTCTAGAATGCAAGAGGCTTTGTTGCTCTTTTGCAAATTCCCTTTTTCTAGGATTTTATGTGTTTTGAATTATGGCTGCTGCAAATATATCGATTTCTGTTTCAGATGCTTTATGGCTTGTGATGTGGGTTTAACCAATTGGTAATATATTCGGTTATGCCTTATTTTCGTTGAGTATCTGAGTCTGCCTTGTGAATCTGGCAATCTGCAGAGTGTTAACACAGCGCACAAGGATTTAAGGGCAATGCGCCGGGAATTAGGGGACGACAACCAATGGTTTCCAATGGATCAATGTATGCTTTGAAGTTTTAACTACGATGGATTGATTAGTTTTTATGTGTTTGAACTTGAGATAGACAGATAGAGCAGTTGTTCTCTTCTTGGACTCCCAGCTCGTAATCCTAAGTGGACAAGTATTAGTGCCTTCTTGCAACTTTGACCCGGTTTGACTCACTACTATTGACATGGAAGTCTATAAGGAGTGCCTTATGTATTTAACTGAATTCCCTAACTTTATTGGGAAAAGGGAGGAGAAACCTACAATCTTTCGGTTAGTGGTTTTGTTTTTAGTTTTTGGGTTTTTTTTTAATATAATAATTTTGAAAAATTAATCTTGGCTTCCTTAATTTTCATTTTGTAATCTTATAAATCTAAAAGACCTTAGTCGTATTAAATTATCAAAAAAATAAAAAATAAAAATGGGATGCCTATAACTTTCTTCGAAAAGGGGTCATAAATTTCTAATCTTCTGCTTAATTTTTTTTTTAAAAAAAAAACTAAAAATAAGAATTTAAAAACAAAAAAGACAAGAAAGTGAGCAAAAGGAGGTCTCTGCCCCTATGGCAAGGAGGTCTTGGTTCCCCTAACAGCTCCCTTAAATTATTTGTGTAAACGTAAATGAAACGCACTGCCACTTCATTACCGCAAAAAGGGGTCTTTTTAAACTAATATCTATCGCAATTGAAAAGCTCCAAAAAAAAGAGGCTGAGCAGCATAAGAAAAAAAAAAGCAAACAAACAATAAAGAAGCAGCATCTCCTGTTCTTATTATTTATTGACTAGTCACCAGCTTCATTCACAATTATCTACCCAGCAAATATGAGAAACTGACCAGTATTACTTATTTGGATCAGAAGTTATTGACAGCCTAGAAGATGGAGAAGAATCACCAGTATCTCTTGATCCAAGGCACTGATATGGGGATAACATAGTCTAACACAGACCTGAAAGATTATACAGTACTAGTCAAAACTACTGCTTCCTTGTCAGCTTCAGTTTCAGCAGCACTCATGGCTTGTAACAAATAATCCTGTGCTTCTTCCAGGGCTGATTCCTCGGCATCAGCAGAATACAGTATCTTCTTGATTGCAACTACCAACTGTCCACATTTGGACAACAGAATAACACAAAAGCTTAAAAGTCTCGAAAACAAAATTTTGTTTCATTAACAAACATCAGTCATGTTTACATATCTATACCACGCTATTTATTCCTTCGTAAACTCTTACCGGGAGATCCTCCAACTCAGGAGTCTGACAAAGTATTTCTATATCCCGTAACTTTGTGAAGTAAAAATCTCTTTCTTTTTCCAAGAGGTCTATGGAGAGCTTGAGATCTGCGATCTGTTTTCAGACAACAAACTTTTAGCATCCACAGCCTAAAATCATCAGGAAAGGATAATGGTTTGCATGAACAGACATCAGAAATGCATGAAGCAAGAGATTTTAGGCTTGGTCAGCTTGGAATGTTCTTGCAAGGAAAGGGAACCTAATTAATGCCAAAATACCTCCTTGGACAAAGACTGTATCTCCGTTGGTGAATCAGCCCCGCATGCCATAGGATATCCTTTTCCTTGTTTTGCCCCTATGGTAAGGTTGATCAAACAAAGCAAGCAGGATTAGGATGAGAAAAATGAAAATATGGGGCAACAACAATACAAGATTTTATTTGCTGCATACTGACCAGGCATTTTATTCAGGCCAACTGGGCTGACACCGGCAGAGTTTTGCAGATTATTTATTTGCAGTGATTTTGAGGTCTTTTGAGAACCTCTAAAATGTCGGTCCTTTCCACCCTTACATCTCCGTTCCACAGGATTATAGTTCCTAGGACACAAAATGTGCAGTAATGTATCTTCGAAAGATAAATAGATTAAAGAGCATAATACAGTGGACGGACTATAAAAGAGAAGGTACAATACTCATTCATGATGCCACCATTCACCGAATCACAGTATCGTTTCAGCCATTGCAAGAACTCCAAGTTGTCCAAAGTTCGGCCCTTAACAAGCCTATTGACCTCAATATGCTGCCACATAGACAAGAACAGCAATGTCAGTCAGATAAACTACACTGTCAGTAAAATTAACATAATGAAAACATACGTTACTAACCACGGTTCCTTTATACAGGAACACTAGACTATAAAACATTGATTAGTTACTTGGCATAAAAAGGAATTTCACTCGTTAAATGTTACACCATAGTTACAAAAAACATCCTTATAAACCATGGCATCAGCATGTGATTTGCAAATTGCTGCTCTGGACCTAAATAGCTAAATTGGGTTTCAATTTCTAGATCCAGACATAACAACAGCACACAACAAAACCTTAATCTCAAATTTAATTAGGGTCAGCTAATAATCTCTAATTCAAGTCTGCCTTCTGAATCTAATGTTGCATGGGCAGAGAAGAAATAGCAGACGCAAAAAAGAAAAAAAAATGGTCTAAAATGCAGAACTACAAGCTTCTAGATTGTTTGCAATATTCAAACTGCACCGTAAGGTTGGAAATTACATTCACATCGCCGATCAATTTTAAACTTCTTCTTGTGAATCTACCTAGGAATTCAAGGCCCAAATACATATATCATGCTAACAGAAAAAGGGAAGATTAAAATTTCATAAATGAAGCAGCTCACAGCAAGCAAAACTTGAGATAAAAATGTGTTACCTTATCAATTTTCAACTTGGTGAATACTTCCTGCAGGACCTTGTAGTTCTGGATCATATCATACTCTGTCTTTGCATCAAAATTTACCTACAATAGATCAAAGTCAAATAAAAAGGAAGCCATTCTAAAATCATTTTTGCTTAACGAAAATACAAGGTGAATACGAATACAAATTTGAGGCAAAATTTTGTCACCTTATGCATTGGGACAACTCCAGGATACGTCATGTCCATCATTTGACACTGCACAGCACCCGATGCAGCCTACCATGAAGATTGATAGAAGAAACATGAATAACGATTCATGTAGATTAATTTCCCACTTTCAACAATGATGCCATTTTCACAAGCAGCAAACTTTAAACCCCTTTAATCTTTGTGTGCGAGCTTAGTGCATTGGTACACCTCTTTTTTTTTTTTTTTTCCCTCTCTTTCTAATCTTCGCGTCTAATTAAGGATGCAAAAAACAAAAGTGATAAAGAAAAATACATGATTGCTCTCGAAATAAGCCAAACCCAAGCTGACTAGCAAAATGTAAAATTAAGTTAGAACAGAGTAAAATCAAATAACACTCCATTTGGTTCATACCAAATATGGTAAAATCAAATAATCCCCGAGACACGCCTACAAACGTATAACCAATTAGACCAAGTTCAATTTCCATGAAGCAGAGTAACGGTCACGGAAAAATAGATAAAAAGTCCATGAAATTGGATTAAAAAAAGAATCAAAATTTAAAACGATCTACGATGCCATTGCATATATGAAACCCTTTATTGAAAGAAAAAAGAAAAAAAAAAAACAGAATCATGGGTATAGAAAGAAACAAACAATGAAGATGGAGATGACCTCTTCAATACGAGAGAGATTGAGCTGAAGCATATTGTTGATCCAAGTCAATATCTCATTCCTTCCAACAAAGTAGGCGCTGTCCATCATCCCAATATTTGATGCCATCTCTCTTCCTTTCTTTCTTCAAAACAAAAGAAATGAACAAAAAAAAAAACAAACAAAACCCAAAAACAAATACCACAAAACAACCAAGAAATGGGAATAGGTATAATTTATACAGAGAGCAGAAGGGGTGGATTGTGATTGATATTTTTAATGAGGTTGTGAAAGAAAACTGAAGCTAATAAAAGAAATGAATGGTGAGAAAGAGAGAGAGAAACCGAAAGAAAGGAACAATCTTGCAGATACGGTAAAAACAAAAAAGATAGTTAGATAATGGGTTAAAATGGCCTAATGGCTTAGCAGATGTCAACTGGCAATGGCATTGGCACGCAGCCAGCCACCGGCCCTCTTGGCTTTCCGGTCTTCGTTTCCTTTCAAATGTTTTTTTTTTTTTTTAACGTACCAAATTTCAAACCACGTAATTGCTTGGTTTTTTTGAGCGCTTTAACATTTGTCAGCAGCATGCCGCAAGGGCAGTCTCCCCCCCCCCCTCTCTCTTTGTTTTTTTTTTTCCCCTCTTTTTAAGATTAAAAAAAAAAGATTATAAATAGATAAAAATATTTAAAAAAGACTAAAAAAAATAATTTTTTTAAGCCATTGCGGTGTAACTCCTGTCTCATAGTATTATTCTTCTTCAGGATTTGTAAGTTCATACAAAAATTTGAATCCGCGGTTGTAGTAGTAGACTGACTACACACATTCCTTTTATGTTTATGCCAACC
Organism: Kandelia obovata; assembly: GCA_021464305.1. Taxonomy (NCBI): domain Eukaryota; kingdom Viridiplantae; phylum Streptophyta; class Magnoliopsida; order Malpighiales; family Rhizophoraceae; genus Kandelia; species Kandelia obovata. The sequence goes on from CM038480.1 coordinate 2,083,406, forward strand.
CCAAAACTAGATTTTGATTCCTTTATTTTAGGACTCGAGCCAATGAACATTAAAAAATAAAAAAAGGTCATGAGAGATATTAAGCAAACCTTTTGGCCCACATTCGTCAAAACAATTCGACTTGAATGCATGTTATTTTACTAAAAAAGACTTAAGGTTACTTTGTATATATCGAGTGTAGACACATACTTCTACAAAACAATATAATGGTTAAGGTAATTTCAGAAACTTGTTCCCTAAGTGAAGTTAAGATTAGCATAGGATGAATTTGTGAAATTGTGACAACTTCTGGTAATTGGCTACATCAAATTGCTAATCAAAAGGGTGTTTCGTGTTGCTAAATGTAACATGTTATCTACTAATAAGGGCTACATAAGACAGGGGACTCTAATGTACATGTGTGGTTGAGATGTCTGCTGGGGACAGCTGAAGCATACCCTAAGAATTGCTCTATAGCCTCATGCATGTCCTCTCTCTCTCTCTCTCTCTCTCTCTCTCTCTCTCTCTCTCTCTCTCCCTTTGTCGTGTGTATGTGACATAAGATAAGCCAAAGAGCTGATACTATCATCTCGTTGGTACGTAGCAGTAAAGTTATGAGTTCGAATAAGATGGAACCAGCTGATTTGCATTGTCAATCATTAAAGCAAATATATTTAACTTTTATTATTATTATTATTATTTGAATATAATAATACATCAGGCAGTTAGAGTTTTAAGGTTGTTTTAATGTTTTCACTATTAAAAAAAAACTTTAGCTATCATGAAAAGAATTATTAAACTGAGATTCAACTGCAAAATTATTAACATGCTCTTTTATTACTGTAGAAACTTTTTTTTTTTTTTTTTTTTTTGAGCAAAGGATAGTGAATTGTTAGGCATACTGGATTTTCATGGGCCTATAAAGGGCTCCAAACCAGGCCACCAGATGGGTCTTGGGCCATTTACAAGGAACAAAAGAAAGGGCCCAAATGTGCTTTTTGGCACCAGCAACTACTAAACGACGATTAGGGTTTTAGGGTTTCCGTCCTTTATAAATTCTCATTTTCTAAAGAGGCCGCGACCGTGAGGGGGAGAGAGAGTGAGAGAGAGTTGATACGGCCCCGTCGGAAGCAGAAGAGCCATGGTGCACGTTTCCTTCTACCGCAACTGTAATGCTCTCTCTGTCTCTTGTTCTATTTACTTCCTTTCTCGCCTTCTCTCTCTCTCTCGCCATCAACATTTGTTGTTGTCGTTGTGATTGTTTGTGTTTGCTTATAATGCATACGAGTTGTGTGATCTTGTTGATCTCTTCTGATCCGAAACTGGGTGTTAAATATTTGATTTAATTAAGTCATTGGGTGTGATCTGAAAACTTGATTCTTTGTTTGGTAGCTGAGAAAATTGAAAAAAATAAACACTGCCTAAAGTTTCATGCTTTAGGTTTAGGTTTACTTGCACAGATTATTCATTTTGATTCGGGAGCAGGGTGAACTTAGCAGGAGGGGGTTTGTGTTTTCTGGGCACTGGACAATGTTGGTAATTGTTTCTAAGTATCCTTGTTCTGTTTGCGTGATACGAAAGCTAAATTGGTGTTGAAGATATGCATCTTTTGGGTATTGGAGTTTGTATGGTAATAAAAACTTATAGATTAACAAGGCAGTTGTGAGTCCACCTTCTTCAAATTTTTAGATTTTTAACGACTTTGGGGTCCCTCTAAGGGCAAGAAAAAACTTATAGATTTTGTTTGGCAGCCAACATTGAATCCTAATGAAATTGGTTTCACTATTGTTTTGTTGTTCTATTTTTAATTACTGAATTTTGAATAAATTTAGATGGGAAGACGTTTAAGAAGCCTAGGCGTCCTTATGAGAAGGAGCGTTTGGATGCTGAGTTGAAGCTAGTGGGAGAGTATGGTTTGCGATGCAAGAGAGAGCTCTGGAGGGTTCAGTACGCTCTGAGCCGCATCCGAAATGCTGCTAGAACGCTGCTTACTCTCGATGAGAAAGACCCACGTCGGATCTTTGAGGGTGAGGCTCTTCTCCGCCGGATGAATCGTTATGGGCTTTTGGATGAGACTCAGAACAAGCTTGATTATGTCTTGGCCTTGACTGTGGAGAATTTCCTTGAACGACGACTGCAGACACTTGTATTCAAGTCGGGTATGGCAAAATCTATCCATCATGCCCGAGTGCTTATCAGGCAGAGGCATATCAGGTGAATTAGCTTACTTTTCTGCCTACGATAGAAATTTTGGATTCTTTACTTTGAAAATCCACTGAAAGATTTGCTTACAGTCTGTTGAATGTGTTAGTTTGGCAATCTAATTGGGTTCAACCCCCATTGTGAGAGTTATGCTATAAAATTGTGAAATACTGCAAGCTTAATGGAGAGGAAATATTGTTTTCATTATATGGATTCACATTGCCTATTTTGTTGCTTTTGTTTTTCTTGTTGAATTGAAGCTGTGCGTGTTGGCTTTAAAGGACTGAAGCACACCATTTGTAGAAGTTTGTTGGTGGGATCTCATGTTTTGGTGGCTGAAGCTGCCTTTGAGCTTAGCCATTTTCTGTTAGTTATTTTTCGAGGAAAATAAAATTTATTTTTTTTGTTTTAACAGTTCGAGTAGGTATTTACTGATATAGTTGCACAAAATGACAATCAGCCTATTGCTTTTAGAAATTTTTTCTTACTTGGTGGTTCTTGTTTCATGTATGTGGTTTTGTGTCTTTAATATAAACAAAGCTATCTCATATCTGATTGTGCTCTAATGGCATTGATTCTGTTTGGGAAATTGTTTTTGCAAGGATGTATGCTTAGATTGCAGAAGTGAGTATCCATTTTGTAGCTGTCAACATAACTGTTGCTCTATGTGCAAATTGTTTTGGCTGTCTTTATTCTTCAAGTATGATGGAACAGATTTTTTATATTTTTATTGGGTTTGGTTTTTGTTGGCAGGGTTGGAAGGCAGGTGGTGAACATACCATCTTTCATGGTGAGGGTTGATTCACAGAAGCACATTGATTTCTCATTGACAAGTCCATTTGGTGGTGGGCGTCCTGGAAGAGTGAAGAGAAGGAACCAAAAGGCAGCTGCTAAGAAAGCTGCTGGTGGGGATGGAGATGAAGAGGATGAGGAATGAGTCATTGGATTACATCACTTTGCAATAGGACTCTTTTTTGGCGTCTTGGCTTAATTCTTGTCCTGTTATGGAACTTAGTTTATGACCGCAGTGTTTTCTCGATTTTGAACTCTTAAGCCTTGTGTGTATTTTTGAACTTTTTCTTTGGGTTAGATTTTGGAGCAAATGATGATAAAGTTGCTTGATTGCATGCTTTAAATCATGATTTCTTTTGTTCAATCACCAATGGAATGTATGTTTTCAATCTACTTTCAATTTCCTATAATACCCGAAGTTGAAATTGCATCACGGACCAAGTGGTGTTGCACTTGCCATTATCACATGTCTTTCTTGGCTGACTGATAATTCTCAATTGGCAACTAAAGAATTGGTTTTGAGGAAATCTTAGTCTACAAAAGTAAAACAGTAAAACACAAGAAAAGTAAAACCAAGATTTGGTCAGATCTAATACCTTGGGTACGGGGCAATATAAGGCCTAACGAAAGCACCCTCTTCCACCAACCATAAAAGAAAAATGAAAGCATCCATAGCAATGGAATCCATGAATTTGATGAAAGGCTATGCCAAAGTAAACCCCAGAATTGAAGACCAAATCCAAACCTTACATCAACAGCGAAGCACTGCCCCAAGAAAACGCTTGATCGCCATTTCAGCCATCCTTCTCTTGACCCTCATCATCTCTCTAGTAGTTGGAAAAGCAATCTACGAGTCAGTCACCGAGCCAACCGAGTCGGTCGAGTCAGTCCGAATAGTCTGCCAGGTGACTCAGCATCCGGCCTCCTGCTTCTCCAGCATAGCCTCCCTTAGCGTCCCGGAGAAGGCCGACGGCGATCCAGAATTCATCTTCGGCCTCTCTCTCCAAGTCTCCATCAAAGAGCTCAAGAACCTCTCTTCCTCTCTCAGCTCTCTCAACGGCGTCAACTCTCAGGCTGCCATAAATGACTGCTTGACTCAGTTCGACGACGCGTTGAGTAGGCTCAATGACTCGCTGTTGGCAATGAAGGTTGACCGCCCTGGGGGCAAGGTTTTGACCGTGGACAAGGTTAAAGACATCCAGACTTGGATCAGTGCTGCCATGACCGATCAGGAGACGTGCCTAGATGGGTTGTCGGAGATGGGATCGAAGGTTCTTGACGAAGTCAACGCCAAGATCGAGAGGTCCAAGGAGTTCTTGAGCAATAGCTTGGCTATTATTGCCCATATGCAGCCTCTTCTTGAAAAGTTTGATCGCAAGATGTATTGAACTTTATGGCCATTTGTGCTTCGCCTTGTTGGTGGGTGTTCTGTAGTAGTCTTTGATTTATGGTTTACTTGTATGCCTTTGTCAGCTAATTCATATGTAAATTATTGAGAAGTTCGTCATATACTTTATTTTGCTGTTGGATCTTGGAATGGACAATAATGAGTGAGCTCCACCTGTTAACATCAAAATTTAAGAACTTTACACTGAACTACTCATGGGATTTGCTTCATTCATTGTAGCTTCCCTACTGCGAAACCAATTTCATTCTGACTCGCAGTTTACTTTAAAGCTGTAAGCTATTTCTTGTTGCCTGGCCTCTTGTTTTCCTGTAGTTAGAAGTTAATTCAGATTCATGTTTTACTCAATTAGGTCTCTTTTAGGAAAGCTAGACTTTGCATCCTCAAATTATCCTCGACACTCTAATCTTCCATCTACTAAATCCGAAACCTCTTTGTTGCAAACGTTTGAATGCTCCAATGTCCTAGTCTTGGTTACGTGCTATATCTAGTGCATACTTTGCTATATCTCGTATGGGCTTATATATATATATATCAAACAAACTCTGTTTGTCTTCCAAATCCAGAGTTCCATTAAGGCAAATAGAAATTTGTCTTTAGAATTGTTTGAATGTCTTTCAGCAATTGCAGAGGGCTTTTTCCCATCAAGGTTTCTTATGTCCATTGACAACTTTCGGGTGAGAGGACTGCCTTTATTAGTACTTTGCTAATCTCAGGAGCATACAAGACATTTTTCCAAGAAAATATCTGGCTGACATTTGTTAATGTTCTACTATAGTCAGGTCACTAGCAGTAACACTAATAGCTGTTGCGCAGGTTATAGGCGTGCAGACCTGGTAGTAGGATTTTGAACTGAAGCTTGTGTTATCTGAATCCTGTTAATTAGGTGGGTGTGAATGGGGAATTGTTCTTGCTTCTTGTACTATGTATGTGCACTTCTCTAAATAATTTTGAAAGCACTTGCATCATTCCTCCATGGGAGATGCCACCTGTTTTTCGTCCTTGCATTCAGCTCAAGGCAGATATGTTCCCTTTATTTGTCATTTTTTTCAGGAGATACAATGTTGCTCGCACCTTTATGTTCATGTCTCTTATGTGCCTTGGAGTTTCAACTTTGGGTTTCACTCTTAAGATTTGAGAGTCTCTTGATTTTAATAGACTTGTTTCATACTTTATACAACAACAAAATGAAGATCAATGTGATAAATAAAAATGAGACAATGATGAAGCTGTGCTGATAGCCTTTCAGACGAGACTAATCCATTAGCTTCGTTAGAGGCTGCCGACGGACAATACTGAGGGTTGATTCTGTTGGTGAAATGAACCAATGAAGCAGGACAAACTGGATTAACTTTTGAGCAAACCAGTTACAGTGGTGAAATGATGAAAATCATGAACGAAAAATAATGTAACCTGATCGGTTTCTGAAGTTGACCTGCTTTACTGCCATGGGATGGGAAACCACATCAGACAAGACAATGTTCTTCCAAGAGAGGACGTTAACAATGTAGTGACATCAAAGGAAGAGGACAAAGGTAAAACACATGCTAGCTCTCAAACTGATATGCTAACATTCCGGCTACGTCAAAAACTATAGTGTGTGTAAATAAAATTCTGAGGCATTGCGACCACGGCAAAGTGATTGTCAGTTTGAAGACGTCATTGGCATTCAGCAAGTTAGATTATAAAAGACGTTGCGCCTCCAGTCAAATTTAGTGCAAAGGTGCCATCTTCAACATTAGCATTTGGTGAGTAGCTGGAAAAGTTGCAAAATCTAGCTAAAAATGGAGTGTCAGTCCGTAATTGTAGTGTCAATTGCTACCTTAGTGTTCTGCATGCTGGCAATAGGTTCTGATGCCGGTGGAATAGCAATCTACTGGGGTCAGAATGGAAATGAGGGAACCTTAGCGGCGACTTGCGCCACAGGAAACTATAACTTTGTCAACTTAGCTTTTCTGCCAACTTTTGGCAGTGGTCGAACTCCAATGATTAATCTTGCCGGTCACTGCGATCCATACAGCCATGGTTGCACCGTTTTAAGCTCTGACATAAAATCTTGTCAAGCCAAAGGCATCAAGGTGATGCTTTCCATTGGAGGAGGTGCTGGTAGCTATTCCTTGGCCTCTGCTGAGGATGCTAGGCAAGTTGCCACTTATCTCTGGAACAACTTTCTCGGGGGAAAATCTTCATCTCGCCCACTTGGCCCTGCTGTACTAGATGGAATTGATTTTGATATTGAAGGAGGAACAAACTTATATTGGGATGATCTTGCAAGGTACCTTTCAGGTCATAGCAAAACAGGCAAGAAAGTGTACTTGACTGCAGCACCCCAATGTCCATTTCCCGATGCTTTGGTAGGAAATGCCCTGAAGACAGGGCTTTTTGACTGTGTCTGGGTCCAATTCTACAACAACCCTCCTTGTCAATACACTCCAGGGGATGTTGGCAATCTGGAAGATGCATGGAAGCAATGGACTTCAGATATTCCAGCCACCAAGATTTTCTTGGGTTTACCAGCATCTCCTGAGGCTGCAGGAAGTGGGTTCATTCCTGTTGCTGATCTAACATCCAGGGTGCTTCCTGAAATTAAGAAATCTTCCAAGTATGGAGGCGTCATGCTATGGTCCACATACTACGATGGTCAAAGTGGTTACAGCTCTTCTATCAAAAATGATGTCTGACGTGCTTGATTGATCTAGCATTGATTTTCTTCATTGTCCGGGTTTCCTGTTGTCTGCATTCGGTGTATGTAATATTGTTTGGTTTTCTCTGTATTTAATTAATAAAAAAAGTATGCGTTAATAGATGTATGAATTTTATATTAAAATGGTGTGCGATCTGAGTACCTCTTACCTTTAATTATGGCTACTTGATTAACTTTCTTTTGCTTTTCTTTTTTTCTTTTTTTAACAATGGAATTAAACTTGCATTTTACAAAAATTAGAGAGAGAAAATGTTTGAACCTTGTCGTCTATTACAACTTTTGTTCTTATAACTAATCAAACTAACATGGTTGATTATATTTTTCTTTTCTTTTAATTGGCAAAACTATAAAGATTTCTTCATTTTTACTACTACTCATTAACAAAAGTTTAGGTTAAAAAAAAAAAAGGTGGGGGGGGGGCTAGTTTCACATTGAACTAAAATTTGGAAGAATTAGAAATATGATTTGTATATATATATATAATGACATTATCACATATGACCAACAAATCAGAAGTTCTTGAATCGAGATCTTCAGATAATCATTGATTCGAAAATTGTCAATTGGTCAGCAGAGTTTCTTTTAAATGTCTAGGCACAAATATGCATACCTAGGGGTATTCTTGAAGGGATTCCTAAGATTAACATGAGAGTAAAAGTATTAAGAATTAACTGGAGAATGGATTGATGTAATCAATAAACTCGTAAATAAAATAAAAATTAATTTTTTTAAAAAAAAATATTAATTTAATATCTATTTATTTATATATTCATGATTATACTTATTGCTTAGAATTTTTTTTTCTTTCTCTATCTCAAATAAAAAACAGAAAATAAACTAGTTTTGTGGGTGATTTATGAGCTCTAATTTCAACTCTGGGCGGAGGTCGAGAGAAAAAAAAAATAATAATTTTTCTGCAACTTAAAAGATGTGAAAAATATTTTTATAAGCTTCTCAAGTATCTTATGGATCCTAAGGCCCAGTTCAGCCAAATTGAGCCTAGCCCATTGATGATCCTATCTTGGGTTTGTTTCTTTCTTGCATTTTGCCGCAATTTTATTTATTTATTGAAGATGTTCGAAAGAAAGTTGCCATCAAGTTGATTGCACATCTGTTCATCTAGCTAAGCAGGAGACGAAAGATGGTAAAAGGCTTGATTTTGAATTGTGGTGGATGCTGCCATGGTGCAAATGGTTGATTGAATACCATGGCTATGTATGATTCAATTAGCCTGCCCATTGTTTTGAACCTGATTAGATTCCTAGACAAAGAATTGTCTTTTCTTAATTTTATATGAAAATGATGGGTGGCCAAAGCTCAATTCCTCTATAGGAATGTCGAATCTTAGCAAAATGATAGAAACCAAAACACACACACACACACACACACCTGTCTCTTATACACATCTAGATGTGTATAAGAGACAGCACACACACACACACACACACACACGCGTACGTGCTACTGCAATTTCAGGAAAAATATTCCCCTTGGTGCTTAGGAATATACAGGCGATTGAAGTCAATGCTGTATAATGGTAATGGCTACTTCTGAGAAGACTGTCACTCAACATAGAGCCTGCGAGTTAAACACAGCTCCAAAATCCCCCCGCTGCAACAATTAAACTCTTCCACTCTTAGAGTCCTTACCACACAATTTAGGACATCAAGGAAAATAATTCAAATATAAGTATAACAACGGGGAGATAATAAGAAAAATAATAATAAAACTAAACAGAAAGTTAGAGACATATAATTATAATTTTTGATTATTAAGTACAACTAACAATTACAATTATACGTTTGTGAATAATATTCTTATGTTTGCCTCTATTACTTGTACATGTTTGCATAGTAAAGTAGTTAGAGTCGCTAAGTTCTTAGTCCCAATAAATAGGGATGAAACTCTTAACATTAAAAATAAAAAATATATATAATAAAAATAAGGCCTAGAACCTGCTATTGCCAAAAATTAGTTGAAGAATGCCGTCGTGTTATTAAGATATTGAGGAGGAAGCAGGAAAGATGAGACAGAAGCACAAATACATTTTAGGAAGAGTAAAATAAAAGCTAGCGTCACGAGTGCAGTTGCAAAAGAATTCTAAGATGCTCTGTATCAGCACCATTTGCATCCATAGACTCCAGAATCTGAGCTAGTTTGCCACTCAAGTCATCCACCTCTCTCTGTAGCTTCCTGATGTAGTTGCATGTTTCCTGCAAAACTTTTGATGCTGATAGCTGCAACACAATTAAAGAACAAGTCAAAACTTGTTCAGTATCAAAATAACAGCCAGGTCATCTCATGCCCATATATATACACACACGCGCGCGCATGATAAAAAACTTGAGTTGTCCCATCACTATTATATTCAATAGATGAGCGGAAATGGGCTACGGTGCATATTATAATAGAAATACTAAGTGCAGGATACCAAATTCTTGTATAATAGTTGGCAAATCATCATGTAATTTTTCACTCCAGTGGCTTTCATCCAAATATAACGTAACATATTTTACAAAACAATTGATTTCGGAACTTCAAATTTCAATTTAGTGCTGTCATTGCTTTTTCTTTGAGAAAACAAGTGATTTTCCCCATCAATGTCCTGTTCTAAACTTGAACAAATTAACAGTGCAGGATCACCATGAAAGTTTACTAGTCTGGCTTACAAGCACCCAGAGATATCATAAAAAAAAAAGGACGTGAAGAAAAAGAGAAGAGAGAGAGAGAGAGAGAGAGAGAGAGAGAAGAAAAGAATGATGAAAGAAGAATCTATAGCCTAATACCCTCGAGGGCTGCCTTTGATTAAGTTGTGGAAGCAATGGTTGCAGTTTCAAGATGAGCTCATTAATCTCATCTTCAGTAATATGAGAAGCTCCATGTCTTCTGCTAGACATAGTTGATGCTGCTGTATTGCTTGCAGTCTTTTCAGTCTTTTAGGATTAATGGATTACCATCCACAGCTAGCTGGTGGGGGAAGTTGGAATGCAAGGCAACGGGTAGCTTATAAAGAGCCAGGGAGAGGAGGTTTGGACACTCTAATTAAGTGGATAATGCCATCAATTTAAGGGCATTTTGTGATTAAAACGAAAATAATTAGGCCCACTTCTGTACGACATGGGACCATAACTCAACTAGTCCCTGGCATAATTTAAGTCCATGAAAGGGACAATTTGCTTACAGTGTGTCGGGTTAGTTGCAAAATTGATCGGAAATCTACCCTTGATAAATCACGTGTCAGATTCTGGTTTTATCTTTGGAATTTTGATTGTAGATGTTTACGTGCTACCAAAATGATGCTTATGTCCCTTGTGATTTCTTTGTGGGGCCACACACACTCTCCAATTGTCTTTTGTCTTGCTTCTCCGGAGGTCCTGTTTCCGGTTGATTTCCCCCCCCCCTCTCTCTCTCTCTCTCTCTCTCTCTCGTTTTTGCCTTTTTGCTTTGATCTGTCTCCTACAGGAAATATTGTTGGCGAGTGCGTTCATATTTGACTTTGTTTTTAAAGGTGCCATGCCACTTCTGGTTGACCCAACAGAATGCAACATTACTCTGTGAAGTAGTAATCCCTGGAGGAGACTCTTCACAGTAGGTGTGATACTTTAGTTCTTTTTATTTCCAAAGATCATTAAGTACTAATTTCGGCGACATGAAGTAGATTCAATGATGATTCTTTGCACCTTTTTTGTTTTTTTTGACCAATTAAAATCGTTTTACTGCAATTTTTATTACTTAATTTACTTTATCAAAAGGCCAACTCTCACTATAAAATTTTACTTTTTTTTTAACTGTGGTATGACTTGAACTTATCGGTAACGTAAAATCAACCTCATGCGAATGTTCTATCAAATTGGGACCCCCCCAAAAAAAAAACAAAAAAGAAGTACGTTCATCTCTTCCCCAGCCTCCGATCCTTCTCTCTCTAGCACGTACTTGATAAGTCAATTTTTAGCTATCATTATTTTTTTCGGAGGGGGGGGGGTTGGGTTTGATTCCAAACAAACTTGTACCATTTGTGCGTCACAAGATGGTAGGGGCTAGAATTGCCATATGAAATGCTCTACAAATTAACTAGGTAAGCAACTTAATGTTCTAGCATGTGTGTTCTAGTTCTGTAAAACTCCTATAGACAACACCATTTTTTACTTAGCAGCTACTTTGTTGGAGACAATTAGACTGCGTATGTATGACCTTTTATGCAGTTGTGGGCTGGCAACGCCCCCATTTTACTTAGCAGCTACAGAGTGCCGCCAATCTCTGAACTCCCAGGCACCGCATGGTATCTTTAGAGACCAACATAGCTGCAATAACTTAACCGCAACGCGACAGTGAAATGTTGTGGTGCGTAAAATAGGTTTTCCCGAAGGAGACAAATTGGTCATTTGTCAGTTGCGATCGAGCATATATTTCAGTGGTGACGTAAGAAATAGTGTGATGTGAGAAATAGAAGCTACGATCTCTGATGTGACGATGCATGCACGAAATTTAAAGTGTGATTAAAACAACACATGCATGCCCATGAAAGCTCCACTTTTTTTGATTTTTGAGGCTGTGAGAAATGGCAACTGATTCAAACGCCAAAAAGCCAAACAGTGGCGCATTTGGCCTCATCTGCCGACCCCTTCAACTTGGCCCCTAAATTTTCGGTAGCCGAACATGTTCTTCGCTTTAATGACATGGCCATGCTTAACACGGATGCTAGGTGGACTGTCTCTGTCTGAGGACCCCCCCCCCCACAAGGCTTTGCCTCGTAAATTGATCAATATAGAAAGGACATGTTTTGCCCTAACATAATAACAAGACATGCATTTTAGTGCCACCGAAACTGGAAAAGCAAGAAATGAACAATGTGTCCCACTAGATTTATGATGGACGTGCTGGGTAGCACATGAAACGCCCCCTACCTAGTATAAATTGACCGTTCAAAAGCCCCATTTTCAGTTAGCAAATATCTTCTTGTTTTTCATTTTTGTCTATTTGTCAAGAGACTCGTTGAAATTTAAACCATAGTATATAAGTAATTCTCTGTTACCTTGAAAGTATACTTTCAATATTTGAACTTCATATTCCTAACTGGTCGACTGGGGATTGAGCCCCCCTTGGCTTAGTTCATGTTAATATATTAGCAAAAAGTGAAGATAGCATTGCCCTAGGTTCTCCTTAGGCCCAGTACTGCATGTCAGCCACGTTTCTACGACATGTTGGCATTGCTCACAGCATATTTAACCTAGGTCACATGGGACGAGCCAGTCGTCTCTCAAGGTTTAAATTCCGGGCATTTAACCCTACTCTCAAAAAGTTGAACTGCCTTGTCTCATGTCCCACGCACGTTCTAGGCTGGATTAGCCTTGTCCTGTTGTTGCATCACTCAACTGGACCCATTGAGATTGAATAGCTTCGTCCAAAAACAGTGCCAATGAGAGCAATAGAAACCAGGCTGCACTGCATTTAACTTGTTAGAAAGAGTTTAGGTCCAGTGGCGCTTCTTACTTACGCAGGGCTAGACGATTAAAAAGTATAACATCACCGGTGATGTACAAGCATGGCTGCAAATTCCAACTTGCGTGTGACTCCGCATTACAGGCTGTTCAGGAAGCAGAACGGCGAGTTGCAGAGATGTAAGAACACCATTTAAAAACGAATAGCAGCAGACAGATAACATTGTTCAGGAAACGATCAAGAACCATTTATTAACCATTCATTAATGTTTACGCAAAAACTAGTATACATAAATCTCTTCCGGCAAGGGGTACCCTTCATGCCTCCGCAACTTCGTGATCCACGTAGCTTTGCCTCCTTCTGTCCAGGTTCCAAACCTTGAGAACCTCTTAGCAATAGTTTCTTGATTCTTGAGAACTGTTCTTTCAATTTTCTAGAAGTGAATTTCAGAGCCATCACTTTTGCACAGCGCCAAACGTAGGCAAACCTGTCAACCCACTTCAATCATGCCTTAAAATTTGATGGGCTGAAATCATTTATATTTGAGTGTCCATTGCAAATCAGCCACAGACTGAAACAAAATTGGGAGGCATTACGAGTCAAAATGCAAAGCTAGGGCAAGATATAGCAATGCAGCATGTTCTAATCTGGACTGCCTAAGGAACTGAGCCACAGGTAAATTTTAATCTTTCTTCAAGGCCATGCTTAGCAATATTCTAACAACGAACGTGGGAAAATATTGTGCAGAATTCGGTAATCTTTATCAACCAATTTTTGTATTGCTCAGAAGGAAAACTTCTTCAAGATAATATGCTCGTATCCGTTTTAGAGACAAATGGTCAGAGGTAAAGACAGTCACGTGCATCAAAAGATACATCTCTTATTGCACGATATTCCAGAACTAGTCTACCTGTTTCTATTCCAAGCGCAATCAAGTATGCAGCCGAATCCAAAGAAAAGGAACCTTCAATTCATGAATACCCTGCTGCTCACTATCTTTTCTGCCTCCACTACACTCAAATGCCTAATTCCATTCTCTTCCATCCATTTCCTTCCTCCTGCCAAGCCATCTTTAAGCTGCTTCTCCCTCATTTTCAATAATTTCAACCCCTCACTAGTTTTGGGAAAGAAACCTTCAGGCCTCAAGCACCAAGCACCAAATATTCCAAACAGAACCCCTAAGTCGCTGCCAAACCTTTCAACACCACAATCATGAAATTTAACATTGCTCATCAGAATACCGGTAAAGAGCAAGCGGTCCAATCCAGCGGCCAAACTTCTCCACAAGCAAACAAAGTCTATCCTATTCAAGTTTTCTTCTACAACTGCCATCTTTACCTGTAGATAGTCTAGAGCCTCAACTAAGTTTCTGGACACCATCCAACCTTCTTCACTCTTTTCTTGCCACTGCTTCCTGGCTTTTACATAATCCCGGCACTTAGAATCAAATCCCCTCAGGATAACAATTGATATCTTATCAATCCACTCTTTTCTAAAATCCTCCATCTTGCTTATCTCCTCATTAAAGATGCCAACAGACCCATCAATTGGCGTCTCTCTGGCATCGTCATCTGACATTCCCAGTTGGCTGCTGTTATCGAATCCAATTTCAAGAAAAAAGATGTCATCACACCATTCCTTCACAACAGACTCAAAGTAGTGAATGGCATTAATTGAGTTAGCAACGTTGATTAAACCATCATCACCAGTTAAAGCAGTCAATCCTTCAGCCTCTTGGCACCTATGAAGCACACAGTCCAAAAATCTTTGTATAATAGGGACTCCAACCAATCTGAGAAACCTGGACCTCAATGAGATGATAGGTAGTGATCGACATCGATCAACCACTAGTGATAGACGTTGAAGAAATGCACTGGAAACTGCTGGAGATTTGTAATCTGCAGGAACAGTTAAGAGAACTGCCCCCTGATTTTTCAGGGTCCAATTTGGCTCATCTAAGTCGGGTTTTAGCTTCTCCAGCATGTCATTGAGCTCTATTTCTGCCCATATATCAAGCCAGTCAGGTCTATCACAGAACACAGATAGAGAAGAAATTTTTTGCAGTCTTCCATCATCTGGAACAGAATGCAAGATTCCAGAATGTGTTAACAGAGACTGAATTCGTTTATCAAAAGCAATCATCAAGTCAACAAGATGGAGCCAAGACGTTTTAGCCTGAGATGGGACACCTGCACTGTTCTCTTCATCCAGCTGACTAATATAAATAGGAAATATCTCTTTTGCCAGGTATGTCAATAAAGAGGTCACCATTGCAGAAACCCACTCTTCTCTGCAACTGTATCCTGATAGCCTTGCTTCATCAATGAGTGGTTGCAATAAGTCATCCATAGTGTCCACATAATCCCTAATAATCTTATACATGAGAGCAAAAATGAATTCTGGCTTATCAGCCCATTTCAAAAAATGGCGTTGGCAAACAATTGATATAGGATTTACAAGTTCTCCAATTGCCCAAAGTGGCTGGAGAAGAGCAACTTCCCTGTTGTGGCCAACAAGCTGCCGAGATTTTCTCTGTCTCTGCAATTCCTGCAAACGGCATAAGGCAAGAAAGTTTTCACAATATTGGTGTTTGAGGTTCCCTTGCATTGTGAACAGGAGATTAGGGATTTCAGTAGATTTTGTAGCATCAATAGTTGAAGAGGTCAAGGTGGAAAGCGGTGGTGGCCATCCAAGGGATGCAAGAAGGGTTCGATGATCTGCAATAGCCTGCGGTCTTAGTATCGCAAGAGACCGATCTACTCTATGATCAACTGCCGACACAAGATGCATCCACTCAGGGTGTGTCTTTGCAACTGAAGTTAAGACATCTTCCGTCTGTCCAAGCGTTTTAATAGCATGCAGGCGCATTTCCTGAAAATACAACAAATGACCAAATTAAGTTTTGCTTTTTCAAAAAAGACAAGAAAGTTATAGCATCATTAATCTCTGCATTCACTCACTTCTGAACTGCAGCCTGATGAATTCTTTCCCAGATTTTTACGCATGGCAGATGATACAGCATCTTCAATATCACCAACCAAAGTATCAAGCTTCAAGGCTGTCTCTGGAAGATGGAAGAAAAACATTAGTCAAGAAAAGTCAAAGAGTCTAATGACAAAAAATTGAAAAAACAAAAAAAATGCATAAACTATGAAGAAGTCTCCTCAGAATGACAGTGAAGTGAAAAAAAAAAAATAAATTCATCAACGAAATACGCATCTCCACACGCTTCACCTCTTTATATGCTACAATGCCCACAATAAATACACATACAAAACAAGCAGAGTGTGTAGAGAAAAGAGTGAGAGAGCTGTCTCTTATACACATCTATACAGCATCTTCAATATCAACAACCAAAGTATCAAGCTTCAAGGCTGACTCTGGAAGAAGGAAGAAAAACATAAATAAAGAAAAGTCAAAGAGGCTAATGACAAAAAATTGAAAAAACAAAAAAAGATGTGTATAAGAGACAGGAAATACGCATCTCCAAACGCTTCACCTCTTTATATGCTACAATGCCCACCATAAATACACATACATAACAAGCAGAGTGTGTATAGAAAAGAGTGAGAGAGAGAGAGAGAGAGATAAAAAAGAACAACGCAAGGGAAAAAGAACCATAAATGAATGATAATAGAATAAGAAGCTCTGGAATTTCTATGGAGAAGGAAAGAGTCCTCTCATTAATGCATCTCATTACAGTTAAGTTTTTTTTTTTCTCTCCATTTTTGTAGCATTCATTACTCTCCTTGAACATAAAAGAATTCAGTTTCAGACATAGTTTAGCATACTATATATCATGAAAACCATATCTGCAATAAAACAGGAAAACACAGGATGAAGGAACATGTACATTGCTTTCATAAAATAAAAACCAAGCATCTTCATACAACTTGGAGAAATGACCTTTACCAAGAGAAAGGAGGAAAAATACTAAAAGCATTTCTCTCACAAATGCCCCAATCTGCTCCATGGAAGTTAATAAGAGCAAAATTCTCAGTTACATGGGCTCCTGAACATAATACAATATACAGCTGCGCAAATGGCAATGGCAGCAAGCACTTTCAACATGTTTATGCCAAGAGAGTGCTGTCACACAGTTTCCTTATTTGACTGCTTTGAACCCAACAACTTTAGCCACCAGTAAAACACGATGTGACTTAAAAAAAAATTCCTTAAAATTCTAGATGGTTGGTACAAGGAAAATTACAATCAATTATTCCACAAAGATGCAAGCAAGCACAGGAATGGTGTCAAGCAACCTCCAAGTTGTACATGCCTTCTGTATATTTCATCAGTAAACATCCCAGAAAAATTTTCTAGTGCATTGTCTCTTCACATGTATAAAGATCATAACCATACAAAGCCTAATTCAATTTTGTTAACAACAAACAATTCAGAGGAAATTTCTTGGCAATAACAAGGCATCAAACACTAAAGAAATGTTTCTTCCTTTGAAAAGATGGATTGTTTATGCATAAGTGATCCACCCTGCATCTATGACAAAGGGATATGCGCAGACCAAAAAACATACAAGATGCCTACCTGCACCATAAAAAATACAAGACCATGACACAAAGGACTGTGGACTCTCTGGACAGTCAGCTTCAATGAAACAGTTCCAAGATTCTATTTCGTGAAAATTTCTGGAAATGCTACGGTAAATTACAAACTATTGGTCATCGAGCATCTATATGATTCCTTCAATTACAATTGACTACGCAAATTCACACAAATCTATTAATAATTTCATATATTGACACTTTACTCTCGTCAAATAATTATCAGTGATTAAAAATTCCAGCGCTTCTAACCAAGTCAAAATCACGTTTTCTTTGTATCTCAATCACTTTTGCATATCTGAATAAGAAAAGACTCAAAATAAAAGTAAAATGGAGGAAACAAAAGGCCCTACCGGCATACGCTAGAACTGTTTCCACTCTCGCCACCTCCTTCGCCAGCATCGGCAGCTCTTGCCCCAAAATCTGCTCTTTCCGCCATTCTTTTTCCCCTCCTCCATCTACACAGGAATTCCACAACAAATAACAAATAAATTTACCAAAGAAAAGACAGACAAAAAAAAAAAAAAGACAAAACCATTGAACTATATACCACAGAGAGAAGTAGCAGAAGCGCCTGTCAACGAGCGAAGCTTGGTCAAATTGGAAGTGGATTCACTAAATAGGCCATGAACGCGACCGGAGAAGGAAGCGTGGGCGAGAAGCCTAGAACCGAGCCTGACGTTGAGATCGACTAGGGCTCGGTCCAACTCGCAGCACTGGGACTCCAGGTCCGAGACGAGGCTTGGCGCGGTAGCAACATCTTCTTGAAAGCGGAGCTTATCGTCGAGAAATGCGACGGCCGAGGAGGAGAGCGCCGAGAGCGGAGGGAGGGTCTGGATTGAGTCCATGGCTAAGCCTAAGCCATCGAGGGGGTCAGAGAGGTAAATTTGTTGTAGAGGCTGAGGGCAGTCTGGGGACTTGGCAATTTAAGGCTTGCGCGTTAGAAACCAGACAACTGGGTCCGGCCCGTGCCCTAAAATAAATGTCGCCGTTTCGGTTCATTTGCGGTTCGTTGGGCCAATCAATCCGAGACAGAGTTGAATTATTGGGCTTGGGCTCATACTGAACTCTAAGCCCAAATGATCAAGAACAAGCTAAACTTAACTTGATTGACATTAGCAATTAATTGTCCTTGAGGAACGCTGTAAAATAATGATGAGGTAGAAGAAGAAGAAGTTTAAATATCAAAACCATCCCTCGTCTTTCACAAAATAATCAATTCTATCTCTCATGCATTTTTTTTTTTTTAATCAAAATTTTCCTCCACGTCTCTAATTTTAGTTGAATTAAGACGTTTAAGTTGATATTATTTTAAAGAAAAAATTGATAAGGGACCATGGTCTTAAATATTAATCTAGTGGATTTTAGTTATATCTAAACAACATGCCCTCTATTTCTTATTTTTAAGTAAAGGAGTATCAGAGTTGCAAAGGCAGTGTACCCAATGGACAATGTCTTTCGTTGTTCCCCAAATAAAATAAAAATAAAAATAAAAAGGTGCCGACTTTGTTGGTTGGTTATAAATATATCATAGTGAAAACGACGTGACTCCTTCTACAATATGTAATCTTCTTCGTCAGCATGATTTCCATTTTTTTCTGTGCTTTATTTATTTATTTATTTTTTATTTTTATTTTAAAGAAAGAGAAAAGAAAGGCAATGGCTCCAGCTGGATGTACTTGGCACAATCATTTGCTAAATGATTGACAGTACGAAATTGTCACCAGTCACATATACGTGGATTTAATTTCAAACTGAAAATAGTTTTGTGCAAGAATAACTGGTGCCCAGGTTTTATATTTTTTGGACTTTGACAAGTACAACATTATCCATCTTAACTTTATTAAGTTTGTTTAATCTCCAACAGTTGCATCCTAATTAATTAGCTTTCATCTTTTTGTTTGCTTCATTACTTAAGATTTCCAGTATCCCTAACATTCTTATTACAGATCAGCTAAGCAAAGTAGGTCAAATTATATATGAAAATTACTTACTTACTTACTCACTCTCCCAGTTCGTTCTCTAATCCCTCATCTGTCACTAATTGTCAACATGGCCACAAATCGACGAGGCAATAAAAAGTAACGGAAAAAGCTCATGACGCATTATGAAATCAATTTTTTTTTTGTCCCATCTTTTGACCAGCCTATTATAGCATGCATGCATGTTGGTTGGAGAGAGAAGTTCCAATGGCTGAAGGACGTCTGGATGGAGGTAACTATCAAGAGGGGTGAACTATAAGTAATTACTTCAGATTAACCCACTAATGGCAAGAGGAAAACAAAAAATGAGCAGAAAATTTATATATTATAATTTGTACTGTTCACAATAAAAACAGGAAATGATTCATAAGAGATGTGGTCCCCCCCTCCTTTTACAATAGGCCAAAAAAAAAAATAACGGGAGCAGTGGGTGAAAGTTGTCAGCTTTGAGTCACAGAAAGGCCAACTGAACTGTTTCGTTTCCAATAAAGTACGCTTCAAAAGTTTCACAACAAGTGTTCTAGAGCCAGAGAAAACAACAACCAACAGCGACAGAGATCCGTATGCGTTAAATTAATGCAATGTGGACTACCCACGTGAAGAGTTGTCTGTCTGTAGAGTGTATTAGCTGTCATCCGCCAATTTCTGCAGCTCCTTCGAGTCTCCAGTCCAACTCCATTTTTCCTTTTTATTATTTTTTTCATTTTTAAAATTCCTTTTTCTTTTTTCCCCTCCTTCTACAGTTGGAGTACAACTGGGCTTGTGGGGTCCACTAAAAGATTTGTTCAGTTTTATCTTGAGGTAACATGACCATGAGTATAGCAGAGAGAGACAGCCAGCAAGTACATTTATCAGAAAGGGTGTTTCATGCTTGGTGGCATTGAAAGATAATTAGATGTTACAGTGTAAGAGAATGTAATCGTGTGATCATATTGGCCATGTTTCAAAGTTGTGATTTTTGTTTTCTATGTTTCGTTTTTCTTTTGATTTCCTTCCTTATGGAAACATATATTTCAGGCTTGGTTTTCCTAAAAAAAATCCTTCAAGATTCCTAATTATGAGTTTAATCCAGCATTGGTCAGGATGTGACATCCACGGCCACTGTTTTAGAATAGTGCGAATTAATAAAATAAAGAACCCATCTTTTGGAGGGGGGGAGAGAGAGAGAGAGAGAGAGAGAAAGCAAGAAGATTATTAGCTGATTACTAGTTATGATTGTTTCTTACCCATTTCCTTGTCAAATGAAAAAACAAAGCTAAAAAGGAAAGCTGGTGTTGTCAGCTCTAATCCTCCATAAATTATGGGTTGCTGTAGATTATCCTTTTATCGTCTCTAGAAATAAAGTTTTGTACTTTGTTATAAAATGGAAATGACAGAAGTCATGTTGGATGTACCTTTACATTCCACGCCCATTGGATGGAGAGGACCGAAGCCTATTCAGGAAGACAAGCTAGCTGAGGTAATAGCATTGACTCAACAGGAAAAAGGAAAATGCATTGAAAAGAGTCGAAACTCACAACAAGAGGAATTTCCAATCATGCAAGACGCATTAACAAGCAAGACAGCAAGGTCGTTGTGGCAAAATCACGAGTCACAGGCATCAACCAACATTGAAACCCAAGTTCCCTGGTGATTTCCTTTTGGATTACCGTTAACTCTCACTAACGGTAAAATCCATTTTGGCCATGCACACAGCCATAAAGCTCAATAGCAGCAAGCAAAGCAAAATGACTGTTGTTGACACACCCTACGGCCAGCAACAGCAAAATTCACTGATTGAAACGTTCTTGTCAATTCTGCTCTGTCTAAATTATCTTATCGATGTGAAATTCACGGGCGGGATTTGAAGAGGCGGCTCAATTCCCTTCCATTTCTTCAACCCACAAATTTGTTATCATTTTCAAATCGTGGATTGTGTTAAATAATTTTATATTAAAAAAAATAAATTATATATAAATATTAAATATTTATAAATTTAAATTATAAAATTTTAAATTTAAATATAATTTTAAATTTATAAATTTAATATTTATTTATATTTTATTAAAAAAAATTATTTAAATTCTCGTACATTCTAATAAATAATATTAAATTTGATCATTCAATACAAGTTATATAAATATAATATATATTTTTTTATAACTTTTTTAATTAGAGAAAAAGAGATAAATTATATTTATTTAGAAAAGATTAGCATTGAATAAGAAAAATATTAAAATTTTAAATATGAATATAAAAAATATGTGATTAAATAAGTTTATATAAATTTATTATTTATTTGAACTCTTTATTGAAAATTCTCTCGATCTACTAATTTAAGCTCTTGCGCTTTACCAACAGAAACTTGATGTGATGAAATTATCAATAACCTTGGATTCAAAGCAATAAATGAGTGGATGTTGAGAAGAAAAACATATTCAAATTATACCGTTGAGGGCATTTAGCTGCTAAAACCTGGAGAAGCAGAATTTAGTTCTTTAATTCGGCAGCTTTTCAATGCAATGAAATGGAGATGTTATCCCATTTTTCAATTACATAAGGCCATTTTAGATATCATTGCAAGCCAGATTCGGTGCCTGAAAGAACAACGACAACAGAACATAGATGAAGAAAAGGAGGAAAATTTGAAAGGAAACTACATCTCAACCATATACAAGATACCTTCCTAGTGGCATAGGTAATGTAAAATTTGTTGGAAGCTCTGGGTCTTTGTTAAGAAGGAACCCTTACAGAAACTGAATCTAATAGAATTGAGCAGGACAGAGAGAGAACTCTGCTTATCGGCAGGATGATGTAGCTCTAGCTGCAGCAGTCAGTAACTCATCTTTATAAAAAATATCATATTGCAGTGTCTGCTCAAATGACACACTGGATGATCACACGCGGTGCATACTTTATTATTATTATTATTTTAATTTACTGATATACAAATCCACTGAAGCTAAGGTTTAAGCCCACTAAATTTGAGGCTCGACTTCAAGAAAGCAGTTCTGAGCACGTAAGAGGAAGGTCCAAGGCATACAGAAGAGTAGCCCGCCCAGGCATGGTCATAGTTGGCCTGTACCTTGGATGATGAGGTGAACAAACTATCAAAAAGAAAAAAGTACCCTGCAAATATCTGAAACAAGAAAAACTGTAAAATTACTTTTATTCATCTATTCAAGTTTTACACTGTGCAACCTTTGAAGAGCCTCGAGACAATGAACCATGCAGAAGAAACTTGGTCTAAACTAAAACCTGAAATTACCCCAAAAAGAAGGCAGAGATTCCAACTGTCCAGTACCCATCTCACTGAAAAGCCAGTCCAGGGCAGAGGCCCCAATACACTACACATGGTGTTGCTAATTCTGCATTCCTCAACATCCCATTACAGCACAATTATACACAAAGCTGCCTGAAGAGGGCTTCCTTGCAAGCAGCTCCCACTGTGGGGGGCCTTCACTAGGAACCCAAGAGTTAACCTCAATCATCCCTGCACCCAGAGCCCTAGGTCCACCTATAACAATTAGCCGATCTCCACATGCCCTAAATGCTAATCCCCAACCATTCATTGAAGCTGCCTGTTCGGGCAGGCCTCCCAGCGTGATCCATACATTCTTTTCTTTGTCATATTTCCTCACTTCTCTTTGTGCATAATCAGCTGCATACAGTTCATCGTTTACAACTGCAACTAGTGGAGGTGCCTCAGCTGCAGCAGGTGTACTATTCTCCCCTGCCACTCCATTTCGTGCCGGAAACATGCCAGGAATCACAGACCATGTTTTTGTTTTCAAATCATACACCTCCCCACACATAAGCACAACATTCTCTCTCCCAATTCCACCAATAACATAAAACTTGCTGTCCATAAATACTCCAGAGGACTTTTGCCTGGCTTTATTCATACAAGGAATGGGGGTCCAGGTGCCAGTTTCCGAATTGTAAAGCTCTGCCGAGCTCAAAGCACAGCCACTTTTGTCACAACCGCCAGCTACAATTGCAATTTTACCCAGACTGGCAGATGCAAACAAGCACCTGGGTTGGTTCATCTCTATGCCAGATGTCCATTGATTTGTTAATATGCTATATCTATATATAGCATGAGAGGTTATTTCCTTCCCAAAAACGAGCAGGTCAGTACCAACAGCTAATGACTCTTTGTCTGAATACTTGAAACATTCATTTGAACTTATTCTTGGCAAATGCTTCCATCTGCAGCGATCAGGATCAAAGGCCTTCCACTCAAGAAGGTTGCAAGAGAAGTACACCCAGTGTTCAACGATGCCCATTTCCTGCCTCAGTTTATAGAGCTGACCACTCTGAACTAGAGATTGGAAGCTTTTATTTAACAGGGAAATGGTGCCATAATCAGACCTTGAGCACCGGAGGAGACAGCTAATAGACAAATCTCGACCAAGAGAATTGATCAGCTCTGAGTCTGATTGATGCGCTACCTGGTTCTCATCATTTGATTGACTATCTTTGGAAACAGAGAGAATATAATCTCTCTCTGATTGAAGCTGAATATCTGATTGATTGGGCTGCATGATAGGAAAAACATGCAGACCCTTGAATATTCCATTTTTCTCGTGGGCTTCTGGCAGCCTGATTGCCTTTCTTGGTGCAGCATCTTCTCCACCATCTGACTTGCGCTTATTTGAGAGCTCAATGTCATTGAAAGAATGAAAAATCCAGCTGCTCTCTTGATTGTGAGAGGCTGGCAATTCCTTTGCAACAAGATAAGATCCCTCCGACATGTTAAACGAACGCGTCATCATAGGACTTAAACTTGGCTTTCCTCCTGACAATAACAAAATGCAGAAAAAAGATAAATCAATAAACAGTAAAACAATATGTTTTGGTTCTTTCACCTGCCAAAACCCCATCAACAAGGTAGTAGTCTTAAAAGGAGTCACTAACATAAAAATCCATTTTCTAACAATGCATGCAGTCCAGGTGGATGACAAGAAAGGAGAGGACGGTTTAAGTTGACTTAAGAATCTTTTGTTAGAAAAGATTTAGAATAATAATTACATCTCACACCAAACTCAGTTCATAACAGAACGGAATGAGGAAAAATGACTCATGTAGCCGACCCCCCAGGAGGGACTGCGGCTTTTTTTTTTTTTTTTGTTATTGTGTTTTGTTGCTCGCAATAAAGAAGTGCCCAAATAAAACTAAAATAAAAAAAAAAATTAATAGAAAAGAACAATTAAGATCCTCACAACACCAACAAGAAGCCAAATTTTCCAAAAATACAGACAAGCACAAATAAGCACGCAATGCTAAACTTTATGCCATAGCAGATCAAGAAATCTCATTTATTAGCATTTAATTCATGCATGAAAGATAAAATCAAGCAAGCAAAACTGAAATCGACATACTGGAAGAAGGAACGAGCTTTACAAATGAACGAAACAGCGAAACAGACAATAGAAGAGAAAATTGCATATAAACAAATCAAATCTCCGAACTCAAATCAACACAATAGTTAAGTGAGAACACCATTTCAACCAAGTGTACTAGAATTATAATCAAAATTGGTAACAGTTAAAATATGATCAAATTCCCGGGCAATTTCCCTCTCTAAACCCAAGAATTTTTTTTTAATAATAATAATAATAATAATAATAATAATATATATATATATATATATATATAAACAAAGATCTGCCGCTAACAACCAAAGTAAAAGCTAACCTGAAATAACCATAACCCATGTAAGGAAAGCATAATGAAGGACTAAAAAAGGCAGAAAAAAAAATCATAAAAAACAGTAACCAGAAAAAAAAACAAGAAAAAGGAAAATAAAACAAAGAATGTAACAAAACAAGAGAAAGAGAGAGAACTAACAAATTGGGCAACAAAGACTCGAGCTTTTCCAGTTTTTCCTCTTCGATTCTATCTGGGAATCAAAACCCAGTTGCTCTTTCTCTCTCCAGATTCTCTCTCTCTCTCTCTCTATCTATGGTTTTCTTGGTTATATATTTGGAGAGAGTAAAATAGTAATATAGCATTCGTTGTGCCTATTAACAACAAATGTTGGGTTTGCATTGTGGGCTTTTATAGAGTTAAATTAATTATATTTCTTTATATATATATATATAATATTTATTTATTTATTTCAGAAGAGAGGAAAAGAGGAGAAGGGAGTGGGAGCCACAAGAGTAGGAGAGAGGATGTTTAGAGAGAAAAAGGCCTGCTTGACTTGGGTCGCCACCGCATGAGGGAAGAAACCCAAACCGCGAGGCAACGGCCGTTTCTTGCACGTGTTGCCCTTTCAGACTACTCTCTCTCTCCCCGTTCTTTTTTTTGTGTGAGAGAGAGCGAGAGAGAGAGAGAGAGATGGCTTTTCGTGGCTTCTCTGAGCCTTTTTTTTTTGTTTTTTGTTTTCCTTCTCTTGTCTCTTTCTGGTTCGCCCTCTTGGGTTCAATTTCTACCCTCATTCAGATATTTTGGCTGGGAAGAAATTGTCGTGTTTATATTTCTTTGAAAATATTAATATAAAAAAATGAGAGCATAAAATTGTCATGTTCAATATTTTATATTAAATGAAATTATGTTGATTTTTTTTTAATTATCCATATTACAATATAATTATGTTTTTCTTTCGAGTTTATTAACACAGCAAGCACAATCAAATATTTTGCACATTTTAATTAAGGCTCCTTTTTCATGTAAATCTTTTGATTGTGCATGGTGGATTTAGCGAATGGTCAATCCACAGAAAAGTATTGCTTTGAACACCAATAGCATGTAATACGGATCTATTGGTGTTAACATCTTTGCTTAAAAAGACATAGCAAATGGGGTTACTGTGTTTTCCTGTATATAAAACACAATCGGGCTTTCATTTCATTAACATGTAACTAAAAAAGGTATTATCCATTGCATTACATGTAGAGTTTAAAGATCCAGCCAATGGACAACGCTAAACAAACTGAAAAGAGAAAATTTGAGAAGGAATTTTTTTTTTAAAAGTAAACACGTTTTTTAATATCTCAATAGCAAGCTGATCATGAATAAAAATGTAATAAGAAAGGGAAAAAAGTCAAAATGAAAACATGAGTTTTCTTTTATGCTTTTGGGCATGTACGTAATGACCTTACTTTTTCCCTTTTGACCACACTGTATGTTTGTCGTCTTTTTAAAGTCCAATGAAACCTTTCACCTTGGCCTTTTCTTCAATTGATATACAAGCTCACGTGATCATGAGGTAATTAACTTGAATTTTTGCATTTGATTTTTTTTGTCACTCTGTTCAAACATGTTCATTTCGAATTTGGCTTCCTCTCTCCTCCTTTCTACCGGACTTTTCTAAAACCCCTCTCCCTCCTTTTGAAGGCTGTAATCAGTTTACCACCTTCCCGGTGGAATCTACCTACGCATCTCTCAATATGAAACCGAAATCTCCAATTAATCTTCCTTTTTCTCTTCGTGTGACAGCCATACCATTTTGCTTTTGGGTTATGAGAAATGTACCATGTTCATTTATAATGAAAGTTGTGTTCACATTGCATTTCTTATACTAAAAGAATTTTAAAACGTGTTAAACTTTCTTTCACAACCAAAAGAGAGGGGAAAAGAAAAAGGAAAAAGAGAGAAGGAACATGTGATCCCTATTACAATGGCATAATGTGCTAGGAGTCTAGGATTTAGGTGTTTTAATATAGGGCTTGATATAGAGATGATTTTTATAAGATGTAGCCAATGCTCGATGGGTGATAGTCATCTTTACGAATTAAACTAGCTAAAGAACCAATCATGAGACGTGGAACTAGACTAACCAAGGAATTGATCCACTAGCCAGTTTTGAAGTTTTGCAGCGTCGCTGTTGTTTAATTCGATTTCTTATCATGAGAATGACATTACTTTGTCAAGGGAAGGACAAAAAGATTATTTGATGAACCTACGTTTATCAAGTGACTACGTATTCCAAAACTATGGCAAATCTAGTAGACTACTACTAGCTAAGAACTATCCGTGTATTGAGAAAAGCAAAATACATCATCATTGTGCATAAAAGCACCTAACCTTTTTCTTTCTCTCTCCCTTATTGCATTTCTTTAAACACCAAATGGCTTCTTTCTTGTTCTCTCTAGGCTTGACAGCTCTTTATGGCTTCTTTAAACACCTATGAAAAATATTACCAAATTGCCTCTCTCTTAAGCTTTGTAGCAATAGGGCTTAACTCAAAAATCCACTCCTGCGAAGACCGACAGGGCTTCAGGCTCCCTGGGGCTCTATTTCCGGGAGCTCGATGACAGAAAAGTGTTTCACACATGCATGCACGCAAGCGTTTTCCTCTAAATCCCGGAGAGATGTTGGGGTACAGTTTGAGAGCCATTTTTAATGCATGCATGTTTCATAGATGGCACTGAATTACTGTAAGGAAAGCCAGAACTCTGCTCGCGCAAGAAAATTATACTCAATAGCAATGCCTGTAACGAAGTAATGAAGTATATTGTATGAAAATCCACTTACATTCTGTTGCATTCTATAATGCCATTCCAAAGCATAATATTGATAAGATAATATACGGTTTTAATAGACTAAAAGTAACATCTTTGGAACCAAAAAGCTTCGGGCTACTACAAGAAACTACGCATTAGGTCTGTTGTTGCCAAAACTTTTAAGTTCTTCGTCATAAATTTCAAACAATAATTTGAGTTGTTGCATCTTTTTTGTGGGAAAGTAATGAGAATAGATCTTTAACCGCAACTTATGAAGCTGCTACTGATCGAAATCAGCTTATAACATTAGAAATTCTTGTTGACATATAGTCATCTATCATGCTATAAGAGACCTGGTCTCAGTGTATGTAATTACTCATATCCACGGGCTGATCTCTGAAAGGTTCCTTTTTGGGTATGTGACTGGTCTTTGAAAATTCTTGCAGAGTACATGGGAGCTTGATAATATTTTAATTTTCCTCTACGATCTTTGAATCGTTATGGCCTCATTAACAATATCGAGTTTAAGTAGAAAGGTCAACAAATTGATTTATTTCTTTTCTTGTATAATCCGACCTATTTGGCTATTTAGTTATTAAAATAAGCCATTTGTTGGCTTTTAAGCTGATAAGATTTATGTATATATTTGAAAAAAATAATTTAATATCTTTTAGTACTGAAAACGAAAGGAATAACATATCAAAACTTAGCTCTCATAGTGGAAATTAATCATATCGAAGAAGAACAGAAACATTGAAACAAACTATGTGAACTTTGTAGCTTTCCATTTCGATTTTGCTAAAAACCCGCTGTTCTCTAGCAATTTGGATGTAATGCATTGGAATCAGATCGTTCTGGTATCGGAACTCACAAACAAAATATAGATAAAACCGAAAACGCCCTCGAATTAGCAGCAGCATCAATGGGATTCTTAAAGTGCTAAAAAAAAAAAAAAAAACAAAAACTCATATCTTATTATTAGTTGATTCCACTAACCATCCGATTATTAAAACTCCTAATATTTGTCTGTAATTAGCTGCCAGCATTTATTTAAGAAGTCTTATAAGAAGTCAAAATTGGAAACTTGTCCAATTAGCTAATGCCGGAATCGTATGTCATTGCTCTCTATTAAAGTTTGAAACAACTTGGGGTGATCGATATTTGTGGAGTTTCTCACATTCGTAATCCTGCAAGGAAAGGACACAAGTAAAACCCCCAGGAATGCATCACTTAGTATGTAAGATTTTAGTGCATAGTGTAATAAGCCATATACGAGTAGTGTTCATGAGCTAAATGTCACATAAGGTACGGTAAGAGCCCCTTTTTATTCCCTTTTTCTAGTACTTCGGAATTTAAACTTACCAATCTTAGGAATATGAGTGGGCAAAGGTATAAATTATCTCCTGACCATAAGAGGCATGCTGTCTCATTTTTTTTGGTTCAGACTAATTCTTGAGCCCGTGCTTTAATACTTGAAGACCTCATCAATCTTAAGCCTAATTATTTTGTCCAATTCAGGCAAACTTAAAATTGTTGGTGGGGTTGTCGTTGTCACTTACAGTTGGTCTAGGTCTCACTCTTTGGATTAGTCAGAAATTCCAATCTTCATTGGGAATGAGAGGGCCAGCGGCCGAATTGATTATATGGACTCTATAGAAAGCTAAAAGCTTAAAAGGAAATGAGGAGCAGACACATTCACAGTTTCACACGAGTGTGCCATGAAGGTGAGAGAAAGAAGGGGTCTCAATCGATACATGATAGCTCAAACTTCTTGCATTTAGGATTGTGTGGAATAAGTACACGATTTTAGGTTCAATATATATATACACCCAGTATCCTTGAGAAGGCTCATGGAATCGGCAATTGATTTTCAAAGGCCTCTAAAAGAAAAAAAATTAAAAAGAAATCATAGGCATCAATTCTGAATGTGTCCATATCGAATAGGGACTGAAGGGGGCACGGATGCCTGATGTGCGGACAGTTTATCTAATCTACCACGATAGTGCACAAAAAGCTTTAATTTGGACAACATACTTTTTGGGAAATTCAAAATTAATTAGATACGGTGCAAATATCTAAACTAATTAAAAGAAGGAAGGAAAACAAAAAACAAAAAAAGGGCCAAAATTACGTGACAGCTGTTTAAAAGTTAGATTACCAAGTGGATGGCCGCCCAAACAACAGGATACGTGGGATTGGGATTTAAGATTTATATTCCTTTTTTTTTAATAAATACACATATTAGTTTTTCAGGAAAAGTAAATTGCTTGTGAATCCTTTTCGACCCAAATCAAATCAAGGTCCTAATCTGCTAGTTTAAATTCTCATACTATGTTCTTTGCTGCCAGTTGCCTTTTTTTTTTTTTTTTTTTTGTTACTTATTGAGCAAAAGATGCGATGGAATACAATGGGTTAAATTTTATTGACATATCCTTAGTGTAAATAATCATGGGGGTGTGGATCACATGTATATATAAAAATATAGATCCAATAAATTGCTGAGTGGATCAAAGTTGTCACGGTGGCAATATATATATATATATATATATATATATATATATAGGCTAGGCATGAATCATAATGGGTGCAGGCAACGCACGAATGGCCAGTGTTGGAATGAATGATCATTCCACCCACCAATGACGTGAGAGATTGAGCAAAATATTCTCTCAGTTAGCTGCTTCCATCATATGGAGGTTCTTCCATTAAAAATCACCCTAATAAAGAAAAAGGTCGGCTAGGGAACGAATATATTGGGCTTGCAGAGCACCAAAGAAGCAGAAACACCCGGAGGAATATTATGGGAGAAATGAATTGACTAGCCTTATATATATATAATCTGCCTTGATCTTATGTTTTGAGGTTCCTTTTTTTGAGGTCTTACGTGATTCCCCACACAATCTTTACAGAGCTACTTATCCAAACGACACTGGACCCAAAGCTCCTTCCTGTCCTGTCTTGTAACTGTAAAAAAATGTACTTTTTGCAAAGTGGGAATGGAAGTTGATTCCCATTTCCCACCATATTTTGGAGCCGTCAGCATAAGTCTCTTTAGAATATTGGGCTTTTCATGACAATTAGACCCATTCAAGGACATGGGAGCTCGGCTTAATCCATTGTAGACTCGTTTACTGGTTGGACTAGTCTTGAGATTTATGTTTCTATTGAGTCCCACCCACCCGGATGTGAATATTTAGTAAAATAATATATATTATTGAACAAGCTACTCGGCCTAGCTCAAAGCAGGTCCAGTTTGGCCTACTTAAACAAGAATCATATTGAACCCACTCTATAATGCACAACTTGGGCTTTAAGAGGATGTAATCGTTTTTCTCTTCTGGGTTCCTGTGTAGGCCCTTAGTTGAGAGGGACCAGGAGGCTCACTAATTGTTCTTGGCAAAAGAGCTAGCCCGAAGCAGAATCAATTTCGTCTTCTGTAATGAAAGAAGAAGATTATTACGATCAAAAAATAAAAAAAGAAAAAAGAAAAAAAGAAGAAGAAGAAGAAGGTTTTTTGGAAACTCTCTGAATACTAGATTCAGGCCCACCAATCATCATCCGATGCCCGCACACACACACACACACACACACACACAATTGCTCTTTACTGCTGCTCGGGACATGATATTTGGTTCTGTATGACTGACTAATTGAAAATGAAGATTATATATTTCGACTTCCTGCAGGAGAATCAACTGGTAATTCATTTTCTTGAGCCATGTCATACATACTATATATGATCTTGTATACTGATCACAAGCTTATATATATGGAGGAAAGTTCAGGCTCCTTCCTCCCTTTAATCTTGTTGGCATTTATATCTCTCCCCTAACTTTTAGCTTGTTAACAATATAGCCAATGCAAACCCCACACACAGGCAATTGCAAGAGGTCCAACACCTATATATTTTGCACTAACGTTCGAAGTCCAGCGGCATGTTGCTTCTTGTAACTAAGTTTATTCAACACCACTATGCTGAAGAGTGTGAGTGAGTTACCGTGAACATCATTATTGAATTCCCACGTTAGCTCTTCACGGGTAGGTAAAAGTTTCCTTTCTGGTGTCATAAATTCCTAACCGTAACCAAGATTTGCTGTATCTTTTAGGCTGCGTTTTCGTTCTTTTTTTTTTTTTTTTTTCCTGAAAATATTGACTTCGATGCTAACATTTGTATTGGGTAAAAATATTAAAGCTGAATTATGTTTTTGATTTCAGAATCAACCTCAATAAAGTCACCTGCCTAGTCCGTTCAAAGAACTGAAACTAGGGTGTCCAAGAGGAACCAATTTATATTTTTATATAGCTTTTTTTTTTTTTTTTTTAATCAGTATGAGGTTTGGATTTCATGTATTTTCCCCCATCATAGACTTTTATACCTCTCAATGATCACTAAAACCAAACTTATGAAAATGAAAATTTTCTGATTCGCTTTTCAGATAGCCTGGAATCTGTATTTATAATAAATGGTCCCGAAAATGAAATCTTCAGAGAGAAACGTAACACCTTGTAACAAATGAAACGTATATGCCAAGAAATTTTTTGTCCCGAAATGTACAGCTTTTTTTGGGTTGGCTTCTTATGTTGAGAAGCTAACTATGAATAAAATATTCCTGGCAGATCCCAAAAACAAATAAAATAAAATAATAATTAAAAAAAAAAAAACAAATGAAAAACAACCACCAGTGTGTGGCTTCAATCAATCCTAGAAACTTGGCCATAATTCATTTTACTAAGAAATTTTCTTTATTTATGCATCTAGATCTATGGAATCATTTCATCAGTAATTAAATATTATTACGCTTTTATCCCAACTTATTGCCCTCATTCAATAAACTAAACATTTGGTCTCTGCTCCCTATACGTATAGAAGAAAGAGAAGATGCTGCTTTCTAAGTACCTACACGTGCAATGGTTATTCCAACTCTAGTTTTCAAGCATCAAGCTCCTCCTTTTTTCTTTTTTTTTTTTCTTCTTTTTTGAACTTCTTCAACAGCCAAACCAACAGTCTTTCCAATATAGATAGTATACTAGGTTTACTAGCTAGCTAGGTAGCCTTAGGTGATTAAGCTTGCATTAATAATTAAGTAATAGACAAAGCGAGGCAATCATTTAGAAGATAGGGTAGCATATATTTCTAAACAATTGCATGGGCTAATGCAAAACACTACATCCCAGGAGATATTAAGGTTTGACGAGCCATATGAAGATAAGTTCACTTGGTCCGAAAGCAATGAACCATGGATATGCACGCATTGTTTTTTACCGAGTGCACGTAGACTGGTCAAGATTACTGTTTACCTCTGCACAATACACACCATCACTTTTGACGGAACTCAATTATTCCCTTAGAAATATTCTTTTTTACCGAACGAATCTTAATATAAATTCATCGTTGAATAATAAATAATAATTAAAAAAAAAAGTTTTAAATTTCTTACGGTACTTTGAAATCCACTTCAATTTAGCCTAAAACAAGTCACTCAGTGTTGAAATTACCTCGTTATCATCTTATATCAAATATCTAGCTTCTTCTTGTTTCTCAGTTTATTTATTTATTTATTTTCGCGGGGAGGTGGCGACCACCTTCTTCTTCTTCTTCTTCTTCTTCTTATTTTTATTTGTATTTTTTGGCCTACGATCTCATTGTTTGAAAAAGAAGCGAAGAGAATTAAAATTTAATATCACGAGGAAATAAATTTACAAAGAATTGGTCAAAACTACTAGGAAACAATAGGCTAATTATACTCAAACATTGCTAATCATTATTCTCAATATTATCCAAGATATCATGAGTTCCAGATTTGTTGAAGTGCCCGAAAAAATGTTCACTCTTTTTAAATTTTGGACTTGCATGTTGGGTACATTGGATGTATATCAATGTTACATCATAAGCTGCGATAGTAGAATTGGCCAATCTGCACATATGGTTTTTGGCTGGTCTATGCTAAACCGCACGTAATCTTTACTAAGTAAGTAAACCACAAAGCAAACTTGGTCGGTTAACTTAGATCTACGAGATCCCCTCCACCGACTGAGCTAAAAGAATGGGGATGGGGGAAGGAGATGTTGCATTAAATATCTGAGCATTGGAGTATTAAACAATTAATTAAGACAAGTAAAAAAAAAAAAATACATACAAAAGATAGTAATAGCATGATTGACATAATATAAGAAAAATAGTACAAAGCATATGCTAAGGAGATCAGTGAGTATCTTTCTTGGGGTCTCAAAAGCTCTACTTCAGTACAAGCTCATATTGCAGTTGCACAGAAGATACCAGCCCACCGGATTGGTAAGTATTACAAAAATAAGAAATTCCTGTGACCGTGAGGCAGCGCCTTCCTCGCTGTCCATTTGATCAAAAGGTCATGTGCCCCAAGAAGCACGCTGAGCACTCTCTCCATCTCTGAGTACCATATAAGCATTTAAATTGCAAATGATCATGTGATTACTAATTATTGTGAGTTTGAGCATCAATCAGTCAGTAGTATTTGCTACGAAGTTGAATTAGATAGTTGGGCAACATGCAGTTTTTGATAATAGAATAAGTCCCATGACCGTGATTTTTTGCATGCATGTAGTTCTTGAGGGATTTCTCAACATGGTCCACTTTTAGTGGAGTATGCTTGCTCAAGGAGAAAAACACTTTCTGTTTTTATTTTTCATTTTTTTTTTCTATTAAGTAAGACATTAATGAAAAATTCGAAATTGAGTAGCACTCATTTACATTGAGTGAAATACCTTGATATTGAGTAATTAAATTCCCTGCAAATTCCACTTTCTGTTTATTGTTTGTTTTTGGCTATTAAGACAGACTTACTCAAAGTAACAGAGAATGAGTAAAAGGCATTCAAATTGAGTAAGATATCTTGAAATTGAGTAATTACTCAATTTTTATGATTTTCCTTAATTTTAAGTTTATGGGTCACTGAAAAATATGTAATTCAGCTGCATATCATCTAATAAACCTGGCGCTATATATTACCAAAACTCGGCTGTACCCAAATATACATTGCAACTATGCAATATCTCCAGGTTTAAGAAGATGGGCAACTTCAAAATATTTTGTAAATTTACACTTGTTATTCAACATGGCCTTTCTATAAAATAATTTATTAATTTTCGTTTCTAATGTAGTTTGAAAGTAATATACATATATATAATTATGTATTGCAGTAGGCGGATTTACAGAAATCGACATGCAGCCCTTAAAGTTGGCTGCCATGCATATGATGTGTCTCGCCTTGTTGACATGGAAAATGATGATGATAGAGAAATTGATTCCACCTGAAGAAATGTGCTCCCACGAGATATTATATTTCTTAACTAAAATGTTGGTACGTCTTGCCAGAGAAAAACAGCTATATATAACAATAATTGGGGATAAAAAATATGAGCTTGGTTTTATGGCCAAAAGATCTAACCAGAATACATCCAAAATGTGAATTTTACTGAATTAAAAATATATATTTTTTGTTCTTAAAATTTTAGTTTTCTTGTCCAAAATTAATAGATTTGTAACCAAAATTTTAAAATGTGCAATAGATAAGAGAATTTTTTACAGAAAGTTATAGAAATGTAAAAATATATTTGGTTACATATATATATATATATATATATATATTGGTTTGGTTGCACTATTTACTAATCTCTCTCTTTTCAATAAATTGAAATTTCAAACAAAAAAAAAAAAAGAGAGAGATTTTTAATACAGTATAACCCACATTCGAGATGCTTTCTAGTTAGATCTTCAGACAAATTTTTTTTTTCTAAAAGCTATATATATAAACATCACGAGAGTTCGAATCAGCATAAAAAGAAGAAAATAAATTATTAAGCCAATCAAGAAATAGATTTGTGGCTAAAATAACATGCATGAATGTACGAAATTCAGAAAATAATAATAATAATAAAAAAAACTTCATGTTCAAGAGCCCGGATATGGTCCCAAAAGACTTATTGGAATTTACTGAATTTCTTTGAATTTCCACCTAAGTACGATGAAATTCTATTGCTTGTTGACGATCTGAAACTCCCAACTTTTCAACCACTGGATCTGGAAGGGTCACTGCTCATCACGTGCTAGCTAACGATCAAGTTAAATACGTTCTCTCTCAATACGATTGGTTCAATTTACAAATCGATGTAACTAGCTCGTATATATAATTCAAATTCACGTAGGCTTTAATGACAAAACAATTGCTATAAACGACAGCATTCTTAATCAGGAAGACCATTTATAATATCAAGAAGCACAGTTACTATCTATCAAAAAAGAAAAGAAAATACACAGAGCTAATATACCAAAGCTGCAGAGCATCAGATAGATCAATATGAAGCACAGTTAATGCCTTGCAAGACTTAGGGTCCAGGAGGTTGGCATAGCCAATATATGCAATCCAAGCTCTACAAAATTCAGGGGTTATGTCAACTGGGTGGAAAGATTGACGACAAGCACCAATAAGCTTTGGTTCAATTCAATGATATCAGAGTCATCCATAAGACTAAACTAAATTTTTAGTTCAATTCGAAATCCAATTGGAGTCAATGAATTGAGAAGAAAAATATATACCATTTACTAACAATGTTGTTGTCAATACCATGAAATTGAAGTTTTGAGTCATGGAGAATTAACTTACATATATATAATAAGTCATATCTTAGAATTAATCCTCTTTTTTTTTCTTTTTTTTTTTTTTTTGAGGAATAAGAGTGAATCTTTATTTAATCAAAATAAGATACTTTATAGCGTAGTTCAAGGGATTTGATGACCTCTATACTTTTAGAATTTAGGTGGAGTACAAAGTTTCAAATTATAGCATGAAATTTTGTGACCAAAAATCAGGTTATTTTCTTCTGTTGGGAGGGGGGGGGAGGTTTACCTTTAACCGCCAATGACTTCACCCGCGGAACCGGGTCGGCGCGCATAACGCTGGATCCTCCAAAATGCCTTTGACCAGTCCAAGAGTGGCCCTATATTAATTAATTAGCTTCCTTTTAGAAAAGGGTCCAATTACTTAAGGAGGGTCAAAATTGACCCCAGGCGGGTCCAATTACTAAATAAGTATTGAGTGAAACTATTCGAATTATGATGTGATTAGCTTATTCGTTTGATTTATTGTTATATGTCAAAATTTCTTAGCGGTTATATTATGAGAAAGAGCTATCAAGAAAAATGTTTAGTAAAAATCCTTTGTATTAAAGTAGTTAATTTTTGTGTGTGTGTGCGTGTGTGTGTGTGTGTGGGTGTGGGTGTGGGTGTGGGTGTGTGTGCGTGTGCGCGCGCATGAACAAACTAATTAGAAATTGCATAACGTATTTAGTTTTAGACAAGGCAGCGTTAGAGCGTTGTTGGACGCAATAAAATAACATAGCATTGCACACCCCCTCCTTCCCCGGCCCCCGAAAAAAAAAAAAAACATAGCATTGCGTGCAGAGACTGACACAGTCTCGCTGGCTCCGAGTTAACCAGAGCTCATCCGTCCCTGCCACCAAGGTTGAGAACACGCACGAGCAAGCCAGTATGGCGAATCGTAGGGAAGTGATCCCCTCTCTGTCTCTCTCTCTCTCTCCCTCCCTCTTCAAAACCCTTATTTAAACACAGGATTAGCCCACTGCTTTCTCCCATGCAACTGTCTTCTCCACTCTCCAAGAACCACTACTTGTGCTCTCTCTCTCTCTCTTTCATATCTTGAAAGCACAATCATCGTAGTTCCCATAACTTGTCTCTCGAGACTTGACACTATTTCACCATTTCGCTCATTTAAAGTTGTGTAGTCACCCTCTTACTGAATAGATACCTTGGTTATAGTTTGGACTCTGACAATCAGTTTCTTCTCTCCCCTTTTGCCTCTTCGAAGACTCCCTTCTAACCCTCTTACAGCTTTGTTCCTTCTGCCATTGATAGTGAACTATTTGTTTTTTTTTTGGCTATTTT
Organism: Kandelia obovata; assembly: GCA_021464305.1. NCBI lineage: Eukaryota > Viridiplantae > Streptophyta > Magnoliopsida > Malpighiales > Rhizophoraceae > Kandelia > Kandelia obovata. The sequence continues at coordinate 2,120,840 of CM038480.1, forward strand.
AAATATTAAGAATACACAAGATGTCTAGCAGAAGGTCGCGATCAAGGCAATCAGGAAGTTCAAGAATCACAGACGAACAGATCCTTGATCTCGTTACCAAGTTACAACAGCTGGTCCCTGAGATTAGCAACAGGCGCTCAGACAAGGTACACCTTTTGTATTTCTCACTCGTGTTCCTTTCGTTTTACTGGTCTCGTTTTCTCCTTAGCATCCTAACATTCATGTCAAGTGTATTAGCAAACACCCTTTTGCTTCTGGGGTTTATAACAAAAATCTGCCGATATTAACCAAAAGTCAGCGCATAAAAATTTGAGAGGTGTGCTGGGACTTGGAGGAAGCATCAGTCGGCGGAGGGTGTCCATTAGGGGAAAAATTAAAGCCAATTTCTGATCACAAGAGAAAAAAAAAAATGGTGGCCCATAGCATTCTCACTTTATTATCAGACAAGAAAAAGGGTGGGGACTGGGTTATGGATTTAATTTCTTAAACTTCTTTCTCAAGCTTGAACGAATATTTCTGTATCTGTCCTCCATGAAAGATCAAAAAGAACTGCGAGCCAAAAAAAAGAGAAAGGTAAGAGACATACAGAAAGTAGGAGGTGCAATTTTGTTATGGTGAAGTCTGTAATTGAACCAAAAGTTGCTTGGGGGGTTCCTCTATTTTTCTCTAATCGTCCCTTGCCTGACTGGAGAAAGAGTTGCAAAAATTGAGCATGCAAATGTAAATTAAGAATGCATAATGCAACTGCTTGCAAATAGTTGTGGGAAATATTGTGAATTGCATGTTCACCAGATGACTATGTATGGAGAAATGTCCAACATCCTTACAAATTAAATCATGAAAGCTTAGACCCCAAGTGAAAGAAAATACTTAACAGTGTCTATATCAGATTCAGAGCTAGATCTTTACCAAATTAACGGAACCTTTTTTTTAAAAAAAAAAATAAAATCACACAGGTTTCAGCTGCCAAGATCTTGCAGGAAACGTGCAACTACATAAGAAGCCTGCACAGGGAAGTTGACGATCTTAGTGAGCGACTCTCTGAGCTGCTAGCAACAACTGACACTGCCCAGGCTGCACTAATTAGGAATTTGCTTTTGCAATAAGAATAGTTAATTAGTAGTTAAGGATCATCAGCTAGTTCCCTCATGGAACTTTGGCCTATATTTTCCCTTAGTACTTCCATATATCTTCCTAGTTTTTTTCTTTCTTTCTTTCTTTCCTCCCTTTGTTGTTGTTGTTCCTGCTAAACTAGGATCTAATAAAATGTAATGCTTGTTGATCTTGTGCTATTAGGTTAAACTTTTGCAAGGCTATTTCAGACGTTTATGGAATATATAATATAAGGACTTTCGTATTACTGACATACCCAGTTTATCAATTTCGCGTAATAACATGCGGCGCACTCGTGGATTGGGTTCAATTCACCATATTTCCTTGCATTGTTAGTGCCCGTGGGTGCATTTTTTCAGTGAAATTCACACATGACATGACACACGTACTTAGGTAACTAGATTTATGGATGATTATATATATATATATATATATGCACATATATTCGCATATGCGTATACTACAATGTAAAATGAGATGATCCAATATCTGAAGATATATGTAACCCCTCAAATTCCCCTTCTTGTTTCGTTGGAAATGCCTGGACGGTATGGGTGCTGTCTCTTATACACATCTAGATGTGTATAAGAGACAGGTGTCATGTCATGTGTGAATTTCACTGAAAAAATGCACCCACGGGCACTAACCTGTCTCTTATACACATCTAGATGTGTATAAGAGACAGGTTAGTGCCCGTGGGTGCATTTTTTCAGTGAAATTCACACATGACATGACACACGTACTTAGGAAAATAGATTTATGGATGATTATATATATATATATATATATATGCACATATATTCGCATATGCGTATACTACAATGTAAAATGAGATGATCCAATATCTGAAGATATATGTAACACCTCAAATTCCCCTTCTTGTTTCGTTGGAAATGCCTGGACGGTATGGGTGGGCGCTGGCTTCTGTGCTCAAAAACAACCACAGCTACAAAAGCTGCGAGAAGATAAGCAAACATTGACTTCACCGTTCACCATGTGTGTTTATTGCTTTATTATATATTTGTAGTGCAAACAGGACAATAAAATGCATAAGCATTACATGCGTACGTCTGTAATATTGTTGCACCAGGAGGAAATACATTTGAGATCGTCATCTTACGGCCACGTAGAACCGGTGACAAGGGCCTAGGACGTGTTTTTGGTGCTGTTCGGCAAATAATATATTTTTCTTTTTTAAAAAAAAAAACAAAATCCTTTTTTTGCTGTCTGAAATTTATTTTTTAAATTATGAAAAATTTTAATTAAAAAATTTTATTAATTCTTGAGTTATATAATAAAATAATTATTTTATTTTTATAAAATTTATATTTTTTTTTGAAAAAATAAAAATAAAAATAAATTTTGAGATGAATAAGATAAAGATTTAAATTTTGAACCAACGGACGTCCTGAGGAACCCCAAGCCCATTACATTGACAAGAAGTATTGAATACAGTAACGGGGTTCAATAGCTGCATCTAATCTAAATCTGAACACGAATCATTAAAAAGTGTTCTAACATGAAGGCCGACAGCTCTTGCCATGGGAGCTCCAATGTCCAAGCCCAAACCAATCACGTCTCCCATTTATGTAACGCGAAACAAGGCCACCGATGGAAATCAGAAATGAGCCCTAGGCTAGGCGGCATTGTTTGTTACTTGTTCAGATCGATTGGTCCAAGCTTCGATCCAAATTTCAGATACTGTACATTCGAGTTGGTGGGGTTATGCACCCGATCACATCCTCATTGGATCAAGGCCTTTCTAAGGTAAAATAATAATGTATTCTACATATATATATATATATATATATATATATATATAGGCCTAGCCTGCATTTCCTCTCTTTTTATGTCTTTCTCTATTACTAAATTATCTATATATTAGTACATCTCATCTCGCTTATCTAAACTGGAGTTATATATTACCCCCAAAAAAGAAAAAAAAAAATCTAAATTTTATTTATATATACCTAATAATTTCTGTTTTTTTTTTTTATATAATAATTTTTTTTTTTAGTAATGTGAGTTAATTTTTATTTAACTTACAATGTTATTTTGGTGATGCAAAAAAAAAAAGAAAGCTTTGGTCATTTTTTCCCTTTCTCTTGATAAGTCACTGAACTTCATTGAGAGAATGGTTTAAGAATTTTTAGGCAGGCCCACCTGGCTACCCCAAGAGATCCACATGCTGCAACTCCAATAAAATGAATCAACATTAGGGATTTACAAATAGTGTAATAAGTAACCACTACATCCATGAATTTTCATCCTACAAAGAACGAAGTATGTGGCTGACCTCAAATTAGTTCAACATCCTCATCACAAGGTCTGATTGCCAATCAGACAAATTGTCTTTGTGTGTGTGTGTGTGTGTGTGAACGACCATAAACATTGCTATGCTAAATTGTTCTTCGTTGCAAATTAGCAGAAGTTTAAGTGGTCACTAATGACTTCACTTGCATGATTTTTTTTTTTTTTTTTTTTTTTTTTGCATGTATGATCTCTTAAAACATCATCAGAATCTGTCATGTGTGTGGACCATGTCAAATGGTCTTTGCCTTGAAGAAATATGGCTAAAGGGCACCTAGAGAGGTCATGGCCACTCTTGACTCCCACTCATAGCTGCCATTTACCCAACGTTGCCAACGAAAGAGTGTTAGATAGCATCTTTTACATAGCTTATGCATGTAGAGATTGCTCCCGTCCCCTAACAAGTTCCAATCCAACCTGACATAGACAAAACCTCTAAATTTTATTTTTCTTTTCGATTGTTTAGAATTACATCACAAAACATAATTATTTATTGATTTTGTAAATTTTCAAATTCTAACATGAGATATTCATTTTTTACTAAATTAGAAAATTAGACAAAGCAAAATATATAGAAAAATTCTGAATGCAGTTTTCTAGAAAGAATTTGCTCAGCTTTTTTTTTTTTCTAATTAAATTTTATAAGAACTGAATATGAAATTTTACCTATAATATTTTAAGACACATAATAATCTTATGTTCGTCACTATACAACAACATGCAAAGAACAGCATATTATTATTATATGAATGCGGGAAAGTGATATCGGTAGACGGGATAAATGAAGTAAAATTAATAAACAGGATGAATAATATTTAAATATAAAAACCAAAAAATTATAATTATTAATTAAAATTGAAATTTTAGATCTCCTTAAATTTATCTGTCTCGTCCAGTAATCTTAAATTTTCTTATTTTATATATATATAGTATTATTATGGTATTGTGACGTTAAAAAAACAGAAAATAAAATAAAATGGTGAGCATCAATTGGGACGTCAACGGCTAACCATACCGTTCTAATGGATGCTCGTCTTCCAACTAAATTATAATCTGCCATTCACGGCTGCCTATCTGTCTATAAATAGCATAATGCATCTTTGGTTCCAATAAAAAAGGAAAAACCAGGTGGTTTTGTCTTGGCCTTTGGCATGTCTGATGTTCTTCTCCTCTCGCTTCACTGGGGAAGAAGAAGATGCAGAGCAACCAAATGGCATTGTCTGTGGCTTGATCTTTCAGATGTTTAGGCACATTACCCGTCAAGCATTATTGGGTTCTTTTTTGTTTCTTTTGTCAGAGAGAGAGAGAGAAGGAGGGAAGCGAGGGGCTTTGAATTGATATTTGATTCAATGGGAAATTGCTTTGGCTTTCGCAAGACAAAGGTACAAAGCACGACGACCGTTTCTGGTAACGTCTTTGTCGTTTCGTGTACTTTTTCTGTTTCTCCCAATGAGGGTGGTGGGCTATTCTTTGATTTTTTTTATCTGTCGTTTGGGTTTGGAAACTCGAAGCAAATACTTTTGTTGTTGTCTTGAATGGGTTATTCCTTGAGGATGGGGTCGTACGTTTGACCCTTTCTCAGACCACACAAGCGTGGAAGTGCTGTCCTTGGGGTTGTACATTGGTCTATGCTTTCACCTACTTGTTTCATTTTTTGTTTTTCCTTTTTACCACCTCGGTGTCTTATTTTTTTGAAAGGGGAAGGACAATGTAATTCCCTTCTAGCAAATTGTAATTGCAACTAAGTAGAGGTGACCCTTGATGGGTTTCATTGGGATGTGGTTGTCTCATAGACTGAGTTTCACGGTGTTTATATCTTAGCCAGTAGTCTCTGTTCCCAGCCAACTCATCGAATGTTTTTATCTGTTCTTCTCGTCAAAGATAAATTTCCCACGAGTTTCAATGAATTTTGTCATACACGAGTTTGTGAGTTCCTCTAATTGTTCTGTAGTAGTAGTAGTAGTATTCTTTGCCATATTCCTCAAATAATCAACCTACTTCTTCTTCATTTTTTTATTTTATTTTTTATTTCATTACTTTTGGTAAATAGACCCAAGGTATAGATTTGTGCAAGTATATCTGATGACATTGTTGGCAAGTAGTCATATATGGCATCTTCACAATTTTACCCAAAAAAAAAAAGCTAAATAATCAAATATGCCATAGGGAGCCATGTTCCCCAGTAAAGTCTAGCAGTGGACTACTACTACCACATTTGTTGAAGAATAGAGCAGTGACAATAATTGTAGACTTTGTAGATGAATTTCTGGAAGGGCACAACTTAAGATCCATTCTTAATTTGTTCATGATAGTATTTCTCTTGCCCATGTTACTAACAATGTTCATCTTCAGTTGACTACCTTTCTTAATTTACTGAGAACTTTCTTCTTTCAGGGTTTACAAAGGCTTCTGGAAATTTCCATTCTTCAACTCCTTTGAATCCAAAATTTTCGGCAAATGCTGAAAAAAGCGTGCCTGGTTGTCTCCCCACTCCAAGAACTGAAGGAGACATACTTTCCTCACCAAACATTAGACCCTTCGCACTTAGCGAGCTTAAGAATGCTACTATGAACTTCTGTCCTGATAGGATCATTGGAGAAGGAGGCTTTGGTTATATTTACAAAGGGTGGATTGATGAACAAACATTAGGTGCTGCAACACCTGGGAATGGATTGGTTGTCGCTGTCAAGAGGCTTAAGCCAGAAGGTTCGCAGGGTCATAGGGAGTGGCTGGTAGTCCCTCCTTTTCTTAATCTATTTTACTTTTGAGCACTTCTTCCATTAACATTTCACAACGTCAATTAATGTTTCACCTCTTGGTTGCAGTCTGAGGTCAACTATCTCAGTCAATTACATCATCCAAATCTCGTCAAACTTATTGGATACTGCCTAGATCAAGAAAACCAGCTTTTGGTCTACGAGTTTATGCCTAGAGGCAGCCTTGAGGATCATCTATTTGGAAGTAATAGCTTAGAAACACAATTCAATTCCATATATGTCGTACTGATTTTCTAAATTCTAATATGATTTCATGCTTTGCCAAATCCAAAAGGAAAATTTTCACTGAATCATTAGGACAGCATCAGATTGTTGATCCTGAATCTACAGAAACGAGTCATCTTTGTTAAACATGAAGCTCCCTTATTTTCAGGGGGAGCCCCACCACTTTCTTGGGAAATGAGGATCAAAGTTTCCATAGGTGCTGCTCGAGGTCTCTCCTTCCTGCATGACTCTGAATCACAAGTTATATATCGGGATTTCAAGACATCCAACATCCTATTGGATAAGGTATGCGGGCTAGAAATGATAAATTAACAGCACTGCTTGGGTTTACCATCCATTTTGGGCACAGAACTCAAGAGCCTGAGGACATCTAAATGTGAACTGCTTAAAATTAATATAATTGTGGATGAGGAAGAAAGGGCAACCTTAAAAAGAGAACTCAAAGTCTTAAGCTTCTCATTTCTGGTCCATTGATCTAGTCATCACTTTGTTGGTGTAGTATGCAAATTTCATGCTTTGTTATCTATGCAGGAATTTAATGCAAAACTTTCAGACTTTGGCCTGGCAAAAGCTGGTCCCACTGGCGATCGTACTCATGTTACCACACGAGTCATTGGCACACAAGGCTACACGGCTCCGGAATACATTGCTACAGGTTGGTTGGATCCCTTTGTCATAGAACTTTTGTCTATCTGGGTGTTCTTGAGTTTTTAGTGCCAATTATTGAATATGTGGTGGTTATGCTTTTGAAGTTAAACTACAACATCATGTCCATATATGTGAGACTTCTGATTCTCAGACTACATTCGTAAGGATAAACTGTGTTCTCCTTAGAATTTTTCAAAGAACCAATCTTCCACAGTGTATATCATGATTTCTGCAGAAAAAATGGACCATCTTTCGGGAATTAGTGCACAAGGCAGATCTCCTCTGACGAGCCATAGACATCTACAATTTCTGTCTGTTTCCCAATCACTTCATGTATTCTTACGAATCTTCTGTTCATAGACAACACATAAAAGCAGTATTTTCTAGACAACTATATTGAATAGCAAACTATCAAACCAGGTTCAAACATGCTGGATTTTGTGTATTCTTTGTTTGATATATTTCTTTCAGGTGTCTGTTTATCCTAAATTTCCAGTCATACCTATGGTTTCAAGCTTCTAACCAAAAGCATTTTCTACTACATGAAGCAATGCCTTTATTGGTTTATTTTGGTAATAAGCACACATCAAAGTCTCTGTTTTTTTTTTTTTTGCTACTGTGTTGATTAAACACTTCCGCAATGAACAGGTCATCTATCTACAAGATGTGATGTCTACAGCTTTGGGGTTGTGTTGCTGGAGTTGCTGACAGGACGCCAAGCTGTCGATAAAACTAAATCTGGATTGGAGCAGAATCTAGTAGAATGGGCAAAACCTTATTTGGGTGATAGGCGTAAGTTGTTCCGAGTTATGGACAACAGGTTGCAGGGCCAGTATTCCCAGAAAGGGGCTTTCATGACTGCACTTCTTGCATTAAATTGCATCAATGAAGCCAAACTCCGGCCACGAATGGCTGAGGTACTGGATGTTCTTGAAGACATTGCAGCTGCCAAACCGAGATCTGCTTCTCATTCAGTGCAAAATGTAGATAGTCAAGAATCCAGTTATCCACTGAGACACAGTGGGCATTCACCTGCCAACATGACACCCAAAGGACGCCCTTGCCACCGTATGGGAACTCCAAATTTACAGAAAATTCCCCTGAACGATGAGCGGTTTACCAGCACCTTCATTATGTAGGTGGCCATTATAATGCAATAGTTAGAAACTGCAAATTTATATGAGTGTAGCAAAGAAATGGCATTACAAGGTAACTGTGAATGAGCCAGCCAATGCCTTTGGAGATAGGATTCCGGGGGATAGCAGCCCATAGCAAACATACAAAGTCATTACACTAAACCATCTGAAATGAACCAGACTTTTACATTCGGAAAATTTATAACTACTATAGAATTATGCAATTTCAAGCCTACACAAGGGACAGACTCTACTTTTCTTAAGCCAATCACAGATGCAACGACTATGATACAGATGCAAACAAGGCATCCGAGTCACTTCAGACCCAATTGAGAACTCCTCAAAGCAAATTGTGCACTGTCTTGCATACCCTTCAACTTTCACTCTTTCCAATGCCTCAATGGATGATTTGCTTGCAGGCACTTGATTCAACCCTTCATGACCATCATCGTCACTGTTATCATCATCAAAATTCAACTGTTATCATCATCAAAATTCATTGGAGGAAGTTCAATGGTCACCCTCAAATGAAGAACCCTGCGACCCAAGTAACATTTATCCTGTGCCATTCGGCGAGCACCATCAATTATCCTATCAATCATGAATGGCTGAACAGGGATTCCTTCTCCGAGAAGACCGCTTCGTATGGCTGACCTAAAACTTTCTTCATCAAGAACCAAACTTTCACGTTTAAGTAGGAAATTGAACTCAACAGTGTCGCAGTCCGAGTCATAAAGCTGTAACTCATCAACATCTTCTTCTTCTTCTTCTTTCTGCAATTCCAAAGGTGATCTATAACGCATGTACATGGCCACAACTTCAATGCAAAACATATCACAAGGGAAAGAATCATCTCCTGGTTCAACCTTGCAAAGTGGGGTTAGATCACAACAAATTTCGAAGTCTTCCGCAGACATCTTTTGATGGGGATGATGAGGGAAAGCTAGGAAACCAGAAACTTTTAACAAAAGGCTAGAAGTTTCGTTAAAAGAAAAGAAAAACAAACAAAAGGGCGCTGGAGATTGGGGGTATGTAGGAGTTTGAGAGGGTTAAAGAAGCTATTAGGCCTGTAATCTCCTAATGGGATACGGAAATAAAGAAAAGAGCATGCAGTAATCTTTAAAATAAAATAAAATAACTACTTTTACAGAGATGAATCCTAAACCAAAGGGGAAAATCTGCCAAAAAGATCTGCTTATATATCAAGCAAGATTTAGAATTCAAATATTTTATTGTTGGGAAGAAACCAAAAATAACAATTTTAGTTTACAAACCTTTACAAGAAATCAGTGTTTATTTATTTATTTTATTTTTTAAATGTTTTTCATGGATCAATTTTCTTGAACTTTGTACATCAACACCTTTGGACTTCAAAGTCACTCCTCTGCCAATGAATAATTGTAATCCAAATCCATCGAGAATGCCATTAATTACGTAACTTATTGCCCTGTATAAATTGACAAAGACTCCCCAAACCCACTACGCAAATAGCTTATTCTCTCAATCATCAAAGAAAGACACTAGTTCTGTCTCTGTTTTGTCTCCCCAAACTCTTTTGCTTTTCCTTTTCTCTTTTTGAAAAAAATGGGTTCGTAGTCTCCTGGGTTTCATCGTAGAACAATAAAGATCCAATCTTTGGCTGGTAGACATTACTCCAAGGTCAATTCAAGCGTGAAGTTTTGGCATTTCTGCTGCTATCTCTTGATCTTGTTCAACAATGTCCACAGAGACGCAATATATCACTGAGGCATGGCTGGTTGAAGAAGATGAACAACTGGGCAATTCCTCTCTGCCAGAAGCCATGTTCATAATTGAAATATATGTAACGGATGAGCGAGCAATGTTCAAGCAATTTCCAGTTGCCAAGAACCATCTGATGCACGACAGAATGTCTTGGTCTACCTTAGTAAACATGCTTACCCAGATGAACATGCCCCCATCTGCTCATCCTGCCATGATCCAGAAAATCATGGAATGCGCAAGCCAAGGTTGCAGTTTGAACCAGAACATCATTCCAATGGTCGTCTGCCTTACCGCTCTCCGGTCCTCTATGACTTTCCCTGAGGCTCTTGCCGAGTCCTTTGACTTGCAGGGTCTGAGATTTGTCGGAGCCAGCAGGTCTTCCATTGAGGCATTGGAGAAAGAAGACATCGAAGGTCATTCAAAGCCATGTGTGATATGCTTGGAAGATATCTTGGTCGGAACAACAGCTTCCCGTTTGCCTTGCTCGCATGTCTATCATGAAAATTGCATCAAGAATTGGCTGGAGAACAGTAGCCTTTGCCCGTTGTGCCGGTTTCAGATGCCTGTCATTGTTAATTGAACTCTTTACCTGTTATTGCTTTTGTCATTGAGTGAATTTGTATAATTGGAATGACTTCTTTTGGTAACTCTTAATATCTTATCTTCTTGATTGATTTCCTTTTTTTCTCTTCTTCTTCTTCTTCTTCTTCTTCTTTCTTCATACGTTTGCTTCTTCAGCCAAGTAGAATTCTGGTATGAAAGTCAAACAGGGGTTTGTCCTCGTTGAAAAATGTCCTAATTCTAGCAAGAGCATTCTTTAGTTTACACTTTTAATCATGGTTCTTACGAAAAACTGCTCTCAAGTTGTGTCCGGTTGGTTGTAATTTTTTATAAGTTCACAATCAGTTCAAAAAATTACATTACCGAAAACTTCTGTTGGTGAAAAAAGAAAAGGACACACCAACTAGAACATTCAAGTTTGTGGTCCAATAGTGGAGCAAGTATTCAAGGAACGATCCATTATTTCCCAACAAAACCAATATAACGCTTGGATGCTAACCAGACGAAAAGTAAAGATTCAAACCAGAACCATGTAATTCAAATCCATCAAATTGGTACTAAAAACATGAATTCTATGTGGACAGAATGACCCAACCTATGCTAACTATTCATCCAGTGAACAGACTAAAAAGACAAACGATAACCTAAAGGTAGGGTGTTTGTTGAAGAAATCTACTCAGCTGTGAACCTATAGAGCATGACATGCTTATAAGTCTCTCCAGGATTCACAATCTGGGAAGGAAAGTTGGGGTGATTAACAGAGTCGGGAAACCCTTGAGTTTCCAGGCAAAGTCCAGCATATTGTCGATAAACGAATCCACCTTTCCCTTTAACATGATGCAATTGATTACCACTGTAGAACTGCACCCCGGGTTGGTTAGTCCACAGCTCCAATTTCCTACCAGATACAGGCTCCTGAACCACTGCAGCCCTCCTCAGATGTCTGGAAGCAGAGCCATCCAACGCATAGTTGATGTCATATCCAAGAGGTAGCCGATTGAACATGGCGTCAATCTTGTGGGGTTTTTTGAAATCATAAGGTGTGCCTTTCACCGGGACAATTTTTCCAGTGGGAATGAGTTCCTGATCCACCGGAGTGATTGCTGATCCGAAGAGCTGGACAATGTGAGACAGGATGTTGCCACTGGTGTGGCCACCAAGATTCCAATAAGCATGAAAGGCCAGGTTTACTGGAGTAGGCTTGTTAAGGGGCTTGGCTACCATTTTCACTCCTAGCTTGTTAGTGTCAATCAGCAGATATGTCACTGAGACAGAAACATTACCAGGAAACCCTGCAGGGAAATCCATTGTTAAGAATCATTGATATGCTTCTTCATTTCATGATAACACACTTCCAGTAAATTGGACTAGAATTGAGTAGTATAACCTGCTATAATATGCTTATCCTAGTTCATAAGCTTAATCAATAACTCAATAAATCAGAATCGAGTTAGAAGTTGAAAGTAAGTAACAAGTAAAATTGTATGTACCCTCCTCGCCATCATAGCTGTCATATGTAAATGTTATGTGGCTATCCTTCTTGTAGCTATCTACATTCCATGTAACATCAGCAAATCCCTTGGGGCCACCTGATGATAGCAAGACATCAATTTCTCCATTTTCTTTATATATATATATATATATATATTCACACACATATAATGAATTGAAAAAAAAAAAAAAAAAACTTGGATACATATAAAGAATTGAAAAAAAAAAAAAACTTGGATACTATACGTGTACCATGTAGCATGTTCTTCCCTTCGTTGGCTACCAACTTATAGTGGGTTCCATTTAAACTGAATTGAGCCCCACCAATTCTGTTGGCAACACGTCCAACAATAGCTCCAAAATAAGTTCCATCCTTCTGCAAGTGCAAAGCCAAACATTTATTGATTGTATCTTCATATATTGGTCTCCCTTGTTAGTACTAAATCACCATTGATTAAGAATTGCGTGGAGATCAGAAAAATCGAGTCATGAGTTGAAAACCGTAAAAGATGGAAAAATGAGTAAAACCTTGTATTCGTGGGTCGAGTCATACCCAAGAACGACGTCGTTCAACTTTCCTGAAAAAGAATTTAACACAAAAAAAAAAAAAAAAAAAGTGAAAACATTGAAAGTAACAACACTAACAACTTAATGGCGTTAATACCAATAGCAATGGTCTATATACATTTTAGAATTTCTATGTTATGCCCTTGAATTAGAAATTAAAAAAAAGAAGAAGAAAGAGTTAGAGAGAGAGAGAGAGAGAGAGAGAGAGAAATGGATAGACAGAGAGAGTGAGCACCGTTTTTATCTGGGATAACGAAAGAAACCATTATTGCACCATAGTTGGTGAACTTGGCAGTAATTCCCCCTTTCTTCAATTCATATATTCCAATGTGCTTGTGTGCTTGACAGCCATTGTAATTGGCCAACAACAAAAAGGGAAGCAAACTAAAGCAAACAAAGGATGAAGGCGACATGTTAACGATTGTGTATCAATCAAAGTTATCAAAAGGGTGTGTGTCGGGCTCCAATTCCAAACACGTATATATAGGCAGGTTGTTTGGATTACAGTGAATCTCTATAATACGGATAAGTGAAACGTAAAGATAGAGATAAATGAGCTAGATAAGCGAGATCATTTTAAAATCTGATCTATGATTTTTTATTTTCAATTTTTTTCCTTTTTAGGCACAGATTTAACATATTTATAGATATCATTTGAGGAAAATAATTAAAAAAAAATAATATTGAACATTAATTTTAGAAGGGAATTGTTAATTGCTGTTCAACTAGCAGTCGCCACATCGCAACAAGGGTCCCTAAAGCACTTTGGTAGCTTTCTTTTCATTCTATTGTTTGAGGCATCTGGTGATTGCTAATTAAAATTATATCCATAAAGGGATGGTGACTTCCAATCACATCTAACACGAATAAGAATGTAATAACCCTTTGCCTCCCAACCGTTCAAATCACGAAAGAATCTTTATTTGACTTTAGTTGGCAGTGTTGTCTAGTCTGTCCAAGATGGAGTTCAGTGTCCATATTTTGACAGGCTTGGGTGCTAACGCCGAACTCCTGCAGACGAACATCTAATTAGCCATAATCGTGTACGTGTATTTGCATGCATCGGTTGTCTAAAGCCTCTGGATCACATGTAGCTCTAAGCATACAATACTCAAGGCCACAAAGGCATCGTGATTTCAAAGGAATACATTAAATATCCAGCACGTATGGAAGAAAATGATTGGAGAGTAGCCAAGTACAGCAAGAATTACATCCAGGGAAGAAAGAGTGATAAGGAAGGTGGCAATTGCAATATACACGATTACAAATCAGTCAAAACCAAGAATAGTTCAGAAATTAATGTATATGTGTAGCATGGCGAAAATTCAAAACCTATGATGTACATTCACACACGATCGAGCAGAAGTAAAAGGACTCGGCCAACAAACGTCAAGCAATAGAACAAATTTCCAGTTTTATAACATAATCTTGTACCAGAGACACAGGAAGCAACTGCCATTAAAACCCGCGGGGGGGGGGGGGGAATCCTTGTGCTAACTCCTGAAAAACCACTGCTCAAACAAATTACCTCCTGCACTCTACCTGGGTTCGCACTCTACCTGGGTTCCTTTTACTGCAAAATCAAACAACAGCCAACATTGAGTTAAAATAAAAAAATTCAAGATACTTGTGACAAAGTGAGAGTTCAGCAAAAAGGTTGTCTTTATTATAGGGTCTAGCTCATTTGAAAGCAATCAATGTAAAAGGAAGAATCCGTAAATTTAAATCAATTTAATGTTTTTTTACCATTCACATCTCTCGAAGATGACAGCAACCTCTCACTTTTATTCCCCAATTTAGCACCCGCATTAACCGCCCTCTGTGTTCTTGGTGACTCTGAGCTAACTTTGCTATTACTGGATGTTGGCAGAGAAAGACGCCGAGTAATGTTATTCTTCTCAGATCCATTCTGACTAAACCTTGGGGAACCTTGTAGTCTCAGCTTTGCCTTAGCAGATTCAGTTGCTGCCATATAGCTTGGCAGTGTTGGACTACTCTGCAGCCCATTGTCTGCACATTCTTGCTTTGATGCATTCAAAGCTTTTCGGCCAGATTTCTGATTTTCATTGCTGGTTGGATCCTCCTTACGACCTAAATCTCCATTTGTCACAGGAGTATTTTCATCCTTCCCACTGCTCTGCACTGAAGGCTTTGATTCAACAAAAGCTTCATCACAATGTGGTTCTCCATGCGTTTCATTGTTTGGCTCTGGGATCATTTGAACATCTGGCAAATCAACAGTGGTCAGGGTTGGCATGTTTTCCAGCAAATCAGATTGTTTGGCAATTACCGAGGTGCTTTCTTTCTTCTTCTTCTCACCTGAATTAACAATGCTCTGTCCCAATATATTATCATCTGTAGCACAAGATGCCTTTTCCAAGCTTTGCTTTGGCTTCTCAATCTCAAGCTCTGGCTGAACATTGTTTTCTAGTATTGGGTTATGAATCTTTCTCAAGTTATGTTTTACTTTTTCAAACTCATTTTGTGAATTTTCCTGTGCTGTATCAACTGGTTGGTTTGGAACTTTCCTGAAATTACGCTTGGGTTTCTCAAACTCAGAGGATGCTTGCACCAAGTTATCAACATTTCCAGTAGTAACCCGACGAACGCTGCGCTTAGGCCTACTCGTTTCAGCATCTGCCATTTGGCTATTACCATGCTTCCTCTGCTTTTGTGCATTTTGAAGTTTCTTAGGTTGTGGAACTGGTTTCCAAAAGTTGGAAGTCGACCAGCGCTCTAACCAGCTTGAGACTGAATTTGGTTCAACAGAATCGTAATAGAGGTGCAAAGGCATCACAGTGGGTGATGAGACAAGAAGCTGCAGAAACAAACCCAGAAGAGAATGATGAAAGACATGCCATATGTTTTCAAATAGGATTATGGATGCCACAAAAGATCCTAATGAGGGCTCCAACTCTGTTAAATCTCATCATGAAGAAAGGCTACCCATGCACATAGGACCAAGTAATGGCAGAAGCAGCCATTGTGACTTCATCTGACAAACATGTGTTAAGATGTTCCCTCCAGAACCTTGGGAGGCATTGAGACGCTACAACATCCACTACATATTTCTAAAATTAATTCTTTAAATACTAGAAATTTTCTGGCCTTACAAACTTCAAGATTATCACTGAAGTTTGACGGGTCAGGGATCCTTTTGATCCATGTCTCCCCTCCTAATAGTTCATTCAGGGAAGGCTGACATGTTCCACAATATTCATGCAAAATCTTTTCCTTCTCAATATATACCACAATCATAACCAGATGGAGCTCATAAGTTGGGACAAGGTTTTGCATTTTCCTTTATAAAGGCCTTATCATGTGCATAAATTAGTCACCATGGAATATAAGCAATTTCTAATAGTCCATGTCTCATGGATCATACCTTGCCAACAAAAGCATTCCCTGACATCTTCAAGTCTTGGATAGACAAGCTAACTCCATTAGAATTGACAAGCTTCCTATCCTGACAAAAGTGAGAAAATATGAATTGATAGAAAAACTGCAACATGAAAGCCATCTACTAGCTTGTCTAAGTTGTCAAAACATGTGAATCCAACAAGAAAAATATGGGGCAGGTTATAATCTTTTGATGAAGACAAATAAAAATTGAAGTTCAATAACTTGAAAATTTATGATGCCCGGGACTATAAGCTTTAGGGGCCTAGGACCACCCTAGTTAAGCATCTTAACACATAGTATGCACTCTCTGTTACAAAAGACCTCCACCCACAGACTAATAGATGGGTTACTTCACACTATATTGATGACCTCCAACCAGACTCTCACTCTCTCTCTCTCTCTTTCCCTCACACACACACACTCATACAAATTTCTTGAAAACAAATCATTGTAAAACAATATTATTTGCATGTAACCAAAAACCATATTACCTGGATCTGCTATATGCAGAATCCCAGTCTAAGTAAATGAGGGGGAATAGAAGAAAAAATTTCTTTCCCTTTAGCGTATAAAATGAAAGACAGTGCACGATAAGTACAGAGGACTGATGTGGTTCCTCAAGAATATACCAGAGTCTCCACATGAATGCACTTTTTATAAATCTCTTGGCCAACATCTGAGCTCCTAATCTTTTTCCCTCGAGCAAGTGCCTGCAACTTGACAATTCCCAGCATACAGCACAAGGTTGCAACGGCTTGTCTCCTAACCAAGTGCCCACGAATGACTGCTTGTAGTCTTATTATGCCTTTAAGGGCCTTAAATGCCCGACGAGCCTTCACAAGACAAGTATATATCAGTGCATAGATAACCACCACAAGATAAGTTTTATGTGCTAAGAATATAAGAAAGAGAAAAAAAAATACCAGACACATTTAGGAGATACAATGCCCATCCATGTAGGGTTTATATTTCTTTTATTATCCCCAACATGTATACTAGAGAAAGTATAACTACCTTCAACATTATGATTCCATAAAAGGACCAGATAGGAAAACATTTACAAGGAAAAATTATATTGACTATCCTAACAGTTAGTCTGGCTAATTCCTCAACTAAAACGAAATAATCCAAAATATACTTTTGGTAAAGAACCCAATTTTGGAAGGCCAGAAACAATTACCATTAAATACAGAGCATGGGGGCAGTAAGTCTTAAGAAAAGGCCGAGATGCACACAGACAACAGAATTTGCTTGTCTGATAGAAAAGATTTGAAAGAAGCAGGGTTTACCAAGTATCCTCTAAAAGCAGCTTGTGCCAGTGTTGCGGCTTTCTCGCATCTCATTTTTTCTGGATCAGATGGTTTGTTTTGGGGTAAGGATCCTTGTAAATTTTCATCTTGATTTCCCAGTAAGAATGGCTGGTCCTCATGTGGTAAGTTCTCATTTTCCTGGTTCTCCAGTTCTGATTTCCTTTCAGCTCTATCAGTTGTGTTAAGGGAGAGATGTGAGACCACTGAAGGAAACAAGGTAGCATCAACTTCTGATGCTTTGACAGCAGCTGCCTTCTCATCAACAAATTTCTACACAAGGCAATTGTTAAAATTAGAATGAGTACATAGTCCATATTAGAATGCCAAATGCTGAAGTTTGCTCATGTCTTTGAAATGGTAGATCAAAATAAATAAGAAAAGAACACACCAAACATGTTGGAAATAACAAGTACATTAAGCATGTTAAGTGTAAATTTAACAAGAATGTTTTTGAGAGATAACCACAATCTATAAGTTTATTAATGACCTGAAAATAATAACAAATTCCCAGTTGTAATTTCAGTATTAACAATCTGAAAAGTTAAAACCATAAGCTAGCCCAGAAGTTGGCAATACATGTAATTTAAAACACATTCAATTTTCTAAGACAGCAGAAAACCAGCTTTACTTTTGTGAACCAACCATAAGACAAGATGAGTTTTGAACCAGAATTTCTACTCAACCAATCCCAATATTGGTTGAATAAGTCATTCAAGACCAGGATTTCAAAATACTCATGATCAAATTTACAACAGTTAGATTACAATTACCTCCCTTCCTTTTCCAGTGTTAGATTTGGACAACTTCCTCCCAAATAGGACGTTCTTGATCCATCTTCCTGGTGATCTTCCCATATCCAGGTAAATGGGGAAAGCAACCAGAGAATCCTGAAATCCACAGCCTGCATTGTTCAATTGATCAACAATTCAAGCAGAAATAGGCTGCAAATTCCAAAACTAATACCTCACAATTCAGAATAATGCAATGATACGTGAAATGCATGGACTGAATGTGCACAATTCAATGTCCTCTACAAAATAAATAGTATTCATAAAGAAAAAAGAAGTTATCGGAAGCAAAGACGAGGAAACAAAATATTTATTCTGTTTTTTCCTAATTTTCTTTATTAGTTTAGAAGATAGCCCGACAACCCATTTTCCAGATACAATTCCTCCCAAGGAAAAAAAAAGTTAAAAATAATAAAAATAATAATAATAAAACACTCCAAGAAGTGAAGTGTTACATACATCAAGCATGCACACCCCTAGAATCCAATTCCAATCGCAACCCTTAGTAAAACGTGAACCTAATAAATTACCTGAAACATACTCCAACAAAAAACACATTTTCTATGGCAGCTATTCAAAATGCTCAGAAATTTCAGAGAACAGCCATCACACCAGACTTAAAACAGAACCAAAATGAATAAATCAACAAACAAGCAAACCTTAAAAAAAAAAAAAAAAGTGAAAAGAAGAAGCAAAGATAAGTCCAACAAATAGAAAAGGAGATTAAAAAGGAAAATGGAGTTGGGGTTGTATCAGATCTGTTACTTTACCTGACAAATGCAGTAATTAAAAGACCCAAATCTACCATTCCTGCATCACAAATCACCAAAGACAAGTTTAATGACAAGAAAAAAAAAGCAACTCCAAATATTTGAAGTATACAAGCAAAGAACAAAAGCCAATTTATAACCCAACAGGAAGAACATGTGAGCGAGAGACTACCATGAGTGAGTGAGTGAGCTTTCAAAAATGAATGGAAGTAAATGTCTTTTCTGTGTGTGTGTGTGAGACTTACTGCCTACACCTCTGCTCTCTCTCTCTCTCTCTCTCTCTCTCTCTCTCTCTCTCTCTCTCTCTCTATCTCTCTAGTCTGTTGTCAAAGAAATATTATCCCCTGAAAACGAGCACATTTTAGTTTTCTAAGTCCACTCATTTTCCCTGGAAAATTGCTAACGTCGTGATGTGATGTAAGTGAGGGTGAGGATTTTAGTGTGCACACGAGTGCAGGGGATTGTATATGCTTAGACCTAAAACCGGTTGTGGTGTGGTGGAGTGCGTGCGGGTGCAGTTACTCCGCGAACAGCTCCTTTATTCTGAAGCATGCCGAAATTACGGGCTGTGCCCTCCCTCTGTACTTTTCATTCTTTTTACGCGTTACATGAGAGCGTGGATGATCCGAGACGTCTAGATGTGACGGCAGAGTGAAGAAAACGGCAATGGGTAGAGCGTGGAGGAGCATGAGACGTTGGGTGGTGAAGGATGGAGAGCGTCGTGGTGGTGGTGGGTGACGCTACTGGTTCATGGGCACCACTCTGTCAAGCCTAGAATTCTTTTTTTATTTTATTTTTTTTATATCATATATATATTAATTTTTTATTAAAAATATAATTAAAAAATTTTAAATTAAAATTATTATTTTTTGTTCATAATAAATTTTATTTTATTTTTCTCACTTTTTAACTGTTAATAATTGAGTTATATTTTAAAATATTTTAATTTATTTCCTTAGATTAAATTTACTTTTTTTTAAAAAAAAAGTTATAAATCAAATTTTAAGGAGTAATAAAACGGTAATAAAAAATATTATTGATCAATTACATTTCATTTTTTATATTATTTTTTTATTTTTTTATGTTTTTTTTTTATGGGTTGTTACTCGGTGTTAAATTTTTTATTGCAATTGCTACCGAAAATCAAAACATTATGGGAACAATTTTTAAATATTATAAATTTCGTTACGGTTAAAATTTGATGATATATATCTACAAGCTTTTGTAAAGACATATGGTGAGAGTATCAATTCCTCTGTTACGAGCACCACAAATTCTTGCATTGAGAACGGAGGCATTCTACAAACACCGAAGGACCCCTCACTTGAATGGAGAGATATCACAAATATGAATAACAGGGAGACGAGGTGGGGCCTTTTCGCTGAGAATTCACAGTGACGTTGTTTCTATCGACCGAAGATTAATTAAATGAAGTAATACATGAAACCCAGTAAGCAACTTTCTTTTTGTTTTTTTTTTTCTTTTGTCTTTAATTAAAATAAAAACAGAATACAAGTTTCTCAAGGAATTCATTAATGATCAATAATTTGAATTTTTATTTTCAAAAATTTTAAATCTAAATCTTAAAAATAAATAATCAGATTTATTAAAATAAAAATAATTCTGGGCGTGGAGATGTGTATGCCTTGTTGGGTGAGGCCACTGTATTTGACTGTTCACAAGTGGATGGCTTAAAGCCTAGAAAAGCATATCAGTTACAGCACGCCCATACAATGTACTGAGGAGTTAGCAACTGAAGTGTTAGGAACCCTTTTGAAGGATACTTTGGAAACCCATAATTCTGTGTCAAATTGAGGCTTGTGTAGATGCTCCTCCTCTTCAATCTCTTCGTAACCCCACCCCTGTGGGAACTAGCCAATCCGGGGTTGCCACGTGATATCCCATCAGTGTTGATCTTTAGCCATTGTTGTAAAGTAACCGTGATTGCTCTCAAAAATTGTTATTGTTGGACCCCCTTCTGGCCCAAACTCCAAATTTGTGTTCTGAGTTGTCAGTCTAAATAATGACAGTTTGTGCAAACATTAATAGGCCCAAACACGATCAATTAAATACCTCTAAATGGCCCACTGTCTATGCCCACTAGCTCATAGGCCCATTTTCTATTTCACATCACAACCATAAAAAAAGAAAAAAGAAAAAAAGGAGCAGTTTAGTTACTGTACAACTGTCTCAGTACTTCGAAATTCAAATTTCAAAAAAACCGACGGACTTGCTTGACTTTGAACGTGATATAGAATCATAAGACGAAACGGGGCCCCACGAAGCAACTTCCGAACATCTACTTCCTCCCTCTGATCGCCACGCGTACAATGTTGTCAGGTGTCAAAGATCCATTTGGAGCCATACTTTCCCGCCTAGACGGCAGGTGACAAATGAAAAAACGGCGTTCTTGAACAAAAATAAAATATCTTTATTATTATTATTTTATATAAAAAGACCCTCTTCCAATTACATATTCTGTCCGTCTGTCTTCTCTCTGTCTGTCTGTGTCGCAAACAATTACATAGGACTTGTTTCTTTTCTGAACCAAATACATAAAACGCACACAAAGCGAGAGTTGTTTCTGACGTTTTCTGCTTGGTTGGTCAATTCTAATGGAAGAAACCGTCAAAGAGCCACAACAACAACAACCACCTGCTGTTGTTTCTGGTTTGATACCCTTTGCTCTTCGTGTTCGTGTGTGTGTGTGTGTGTGTTTGTGGGGTTTTTTTTTCTTTTTTTATTGGTTGGGCTTTGATTTGTTTGGTGGACTGACGTAGTCGTCGTTTGATTTAAAAAAGGGAAATCGAAGCTGAGGTATCCGCTGAGATCGGCGACGAAATCGAAGGAAGAGAAGCCGCCGGCGAGTGAATTGTCTGGTTCTTCTGCTTCTAGGAGGTAGTCATTTCTCTTTTAATTTTTCTGTTTCTAAGGATTTTGCAAATTTGTCCATCTTTTTTCTGGGATAAAACTCCCAGGAGGGACTCAGAGAAATGGATCTGCAATTACAATTGTTATCACAATTCCAGGGTTCATGTGTTCTTTTTTTATTATTATTATTATTAATAAGGTTTATAGGTTGAAATTTCGCATCTTTGGATTTTCTTCACTTGCAAAATTCAACTGTAGGAACAGCATAGTCACCAGCGAAACCTGAGGGCATAATATTACATGCCTATTTCCTTTCATGAATTTCAGCTTGAGGTTTATTTTTAGTAGGGCATACGTTGATTCTCTTGTTGGTGTGCTTTATCTTTCAGGAGAACCCCTGCGTCGGCTATAAGCAAAAGTGTGGGAGTTCTTGATCTCTCTGGCAAGGACAGGTCGGGCAAGCCACCCAGAAGGCTTTCTGTTCCTTCTAAGTCAGTGGCCAGTCCACTCCCAAGAACAGCTAGGAGCATTACTCCAATACCTGAGGCCAGAATAAAGAGATCTAACAATGGTCAATCCAGAAGTGAAACGCCTCTTTCTGAAGTTTCCAGAGCATCAGGCCGAAAGAGGTTCTCTGCACTTTCTTCCACTTCATATTGGCTGTCGCAAATTAAGCTCTCTGAATCAGCTGCTAAGCATCCAATTTCACTTGGTTTCTTCAAACTGGCCTTGGAAGCTGGATGTCAGGTATGCAAACTCCGTGCTTTAGACTTCAGCATAATTGCAGTTAAGAACTCTTCTAGTTGATTTTAATCAAATCATGCTCCTTTGACCAACTAGTCATTGTGTCATCCTATCTATGCTCATTGTCAATAGATTCTGTGTCCCATATACATCATAACTTTAGATATGTTGAGGTCAAATGCTCATTGGGTGTTGTTTTTCTTGACAACTGTCATCAATTCCAGCCACTTCAACGAATGAGGGATGAGCTTAAATCATATATCCGTCGTAATGACCTGGGCGAATTTGGAGAAACTGTGAAAGCTCTGTTTGAGAGCTATAATATCTCGGACAATCAAGAGCAGGTGCAGGTCTCTGAAACCTGTTCACATGTGCTGGAAGAGGGAGCCCGTTCATCTGATGATGAAGTACACAGCTTCCCTTCCGCAACAGGAACTAGGACATTGAGACCCAGAACCTTGAATACTGATGCTGCTCAAGTGCCCACGGCTGCAGAATCAGTCAACAGGGTCATCACTCCGAAGAATGCCACTGCAACCAGAATAAGGGGATCTTCCAATAAGGGCACAGAAAATGCAAGATCTGTGCACAGGTCGGACAAGATACCTCAGAAGCAAACTAAGAAAGAAGCTGGTAAGGAAAATGAGAGGATAAAAAAGCAGGGAAAGAAAGCTGCTCCTGAAAAAGGTAAGTGTTATGGATTGATTTCTTTTCACATTGTCTTCTTCTTTGTCATCATCAACGTACATAATTGATGCAATTGATAGTTTTGTCTGTAGGTCAAGGGAGCCCTTCCGCTGCTGTGGTAGTGGCATCTGAAGAGAACAAAGAAAATGCGGTAAACTTCTTGCTCAAAGAAACATTGAACCTTCATGTTGATCATAAGCTTTATGGATGAGGTAGTCCTCATTCTTGGGAATATCTATCGGACTCACTGCGTAACATCTGTAATTTAATTTGTGGATGTTGCAATAAATAGAGCATGTTCTGCAATTATAATAAACTTCCTCAGTAAAGCTTGCAGGCTTTTCGCGGATTTTAACCAATATATTCCTTTATCCATCTAGGTTGCTTCGCCTACTGACGAGATCAGTCCGACTGAAGTCGTGTAAACACAAAATCTGTGAACCACATCTCATACTTGCTGGGCTTGTCTTCAGTGTTTTTTTTAAGTGGAGGCTTTTTGTTAGCATAGAAAAGATATGAGATATATTGGTGTAGACTCGGGTGTGAAAGCGAGACCTCTGTACTAATTTTCAGTTTCTAAAGTGAAATTTGTTTGTGTAGTATTGAAATATAAATCTCGATTTGGCTAAACAATAATGTTCCCTTGTAATTTTTCTAATGGCCAAGTGAAAGCTTTGTTTCACCTTCAGGTTTAAATTTGATGCAATCCTGAAACCAGCGAAAGAAATGGGGGGCAGTATTAGAATATGAAGCAGTGTGGAAATATGAAATAAATCATCCTATAATCGGTCAAAGTCGCAACAAATACATGCAGCTGCGTCATCAGTTATCGCGGCCATATTTTGCATCACAGCCCACAAGACTAGAACACGTGTTAGGCTGGTTTGCAATGCATTCATTTGCGTCCCTAAAAAGATACTATTTCACCTTTCCCAGGCCCAAACTTGGTATTTTTCTACCTAATTATCGTGTCAAAATGCAATAAACTGAAAGAAGTAATAATTCATGGTATGGCTGCCAAGTCCAAAAGTGGTATTTACCGCCCTTACCTGATCGACTCGAAACCCATGCTGATCCCTCAAAACCCACAAAGAGCAAGATCTTTGTCATTACTATAATTGATTATACTTCCCACTACACGGAGTCAAGCCAGACTACAAATTCAACTTCTATATTTTCCACCACATGGAATCAAGCCAGACAACAAATTCAACTTTATAGAAAAGCTAATGACATGCAAGATAAATCACGTCAGAAACAAAGAAGCCCCAGCAATCCCAAATACAGAGAAAAGAAATATGCAATACATGGAGAATTCATAGAGTTTGGATCTGGATCTGGATCCGGACTCTTAAAGTGGCCATGTTACTCAACACATGCCTTGAAACCTTTAAGATATTTGTACGTGGACTTCCTTACCAGATAACCAAGGCTGGGTTAGTCTGCTGTCCAGCTCTGCTCCACAATTTCTTTAACTCTACGGTTGTACTCACGTTTGCTTTCACTAAACATCCGAGCAGCTTCAGAATTCGCGGGGGAATTGGGGTTGGGGTCACAGAGCAATGACTGCAAGGACTCAACACAAGGTCTCAATCAAGCACATCATTGGGGATAAGTCTTGGGAAAGTCTTAAACATTGGAGATTTTTACAATTAAATTATAAATCTTTTTGTGTTCTCGAATTAATCTTAAATCATTAATTTCATAATATACAAGTCCTTTTCTGAATAATCTTTAGTCAAACTCTCATACTAGTTTAAATTAATGGAGATCATATAGAAAAACACCCAAAATGCCCTAAAAATATGTTGATGTACATATTTTGCTAAATTTTCAGTTTTTTTTTTTCATTCTTCCCAAATTCATGTGGAAAGAATCTACAGTTTTTGTCTTTTATATGTGAGAGAAAAGCAGAGAATTTAACGAAATATATACATGGATGTGTTTTTATATTTTTAACACATTTTGGGGATTTTTAAGTCTTAATAAATTAAATTAGGTATCTGATAATTTGATCAATTTCTGTCAAAAAAAAATCTTATGGAATGAAAATTAAAGACTTAAAGACTTATTTAGAATATTCAGTTTTTAAGATTCTAAAATATTCAGTTTTTGCAGTTCTATCCCTAAAATATCTTATAGTGCCAAAAACAGTGGAATAATACTACATCGTGTCCTTGCAGTATTCTGCATCCACTAGTTAATTTTCACGCCATCTGTTGATTCATAATACTTAGATTCAGGGAATTACTGCTGATCCCTCACTTCTGAATTCTGATCATTCAAAGACCAAAATCAAAGTAGGTAAAACATTTCTCCCCCTTCTATGGATACCTAAAGGTCAGTCTAAAGTGGTTCAAGACATCTTTTATTGATAACCAATTTATGGTGAGTGATGCAGTGTAGGTTAGTAAACCTTAATGAAACCAAAATCACCACCGAAAGTTCACCCATATCATTTCACTGCATAAACAGGAATAAAAAGAGAGGCCAACCGGTAGCAATGGAATATGGCACCATGTCCTGGGAGAAAATGAAAGAGACATCTTTTGTGGGAATGAGATGGGACTAAATGTCGAAGGCCTGTCATCTCTTCACTCTTTACTATTGAGTGTGGCCATGTTGTCTCTTAAGTGCATTCTAGTGTGCAAGAGACCTTAAGAAGGCCAATTATAGGTATGCTAAACTTGCACCAATTGTATTAACTAAGCAAGCCACTTGTAAAATTCAGTCTTAAGAGCATACATTCAATGCTACCTGAATAGATGCAAGTATAGCTGCAACATCATATATAGGACTCCACTGATTTTGAAGAATATCCAAACAGATGCTTCCATCTGCATAAACTGTCAAAGTCCAAATGAAAACATTAAACCTCAGCTTGAAGCCTTGAAGTAGTAGCTGGAGCGATAATAATGTGCATGTTAAATACTATAGTTCCTAGTCCAACTTACTGTTCGGGTGAAACATTCGGGAAACAAATCGCACTGTTGGTGGTTTGTTTGGATAATCCTCTGTGAACTGAAGAGTCAACTTGAATGTGCCTGAAAAACTCAAAAGACAAAATTTCTTGTAGATTTTAAACTCTTACAACAAACAAAGATGGCCAGAGATTAAATGCTTTCAGTAAACAAATGTCTAAGACCTTGTCGGGAGGGGGAGCAAATAGAGTAACACAAACACTACAGTATTTTAATGCTTGGCAGAAAAAATAGACCTTTTACTAAAAAGTTAACTGAAAATACCAAACTGAACAACAGATAACCCTTAGCCCATATGCTGATAATATAAAATAACTACACAACAAAACACTAACATTATGAAACAATGGACACTTGAACATGACACAACAAAGTCCAGCTCAGTTAGAAATTTGCAAAACACTTAGTGAGATCAACCCTCAACATGTTGCCTAAAGTAGTGTGGTTTGCTCATGATATTCAAATGAGCTGTAGCTCAAGCATGGTCCTCAAATTAGTGCTACTATAAAGTATAAGTGACTGTTTATCTCTTTTTTATTTTTTTTTTCTTGAGAATAATATTTTAGCTCAAGTTCTAAGAAGGAAGCATTTTCTTAAACCTCTTAAGTGCAAACTAGCGACATAATCCTAAAAGAAAACAGTTGTAGGCAAATGTACAAGCACCCATGCACATACAGGCACAAAGATGCAGCACATAATGCTTGAGACTAAGCTAATCATTGAAATCAACTTCATAAAACACAAAGCTGGAAAAGAAGCTTAACTCCCATGAAAGCAGAAAAATGTGATTGAATTAAAAAGGGTGTTCCAGTGTATGAAGCTCATACAATGTGCAGTATGGAGAACGTATAGATACATGCAAGCATACCATTTTTTTCACAAATAAGCTGTTTAAAAGTATGATACAACAATTAAAATAGGATACAGCGGCATGCAGAAAATACTCTATATGCAACTGAAGAACTAAACAATTTCTAAGGCTTCAGACGAGGACAAAGAATGCTCAAAGTCATCTATAGTTGGGACGGCAAAGAAATTCCAAAAAGGAGGAAAAACATAGTTTCAATGCATGTGGCATGAATCTTTGGTTACAATTACTCTAGCCAATATAATGATTCCATAAAGTCCAGCCAATCATAAACATTTGAGATGCATTGCCATTTTGTCTACATTGACCAAGTAAAGTTAAAGCACTTTATATACAATCCAATAAAAAGCACCATGGAAAGTCATCAATGAAATGGTAAACACATGTAAAAGCACTCCTAAAAATAGGCATATGCATATCTGATAACTGATTCACTCATTTGGCACATCCTTTCATCAAGTACAAGCTTAAGTATTACTCACCTCCCTCCCAAGAAGTATCGACAGGACTGCAATTTAGGCAAGGGAAGGAATTAGAAATGGCTTATCAAACATAATATGATACACAGATAAACCGTCCGAAGGCAATCAACTAAAGGAGAAACAGTGAAACATAGACATCTGATTCTTAACCTACCCAAAAATCACAGCATTCCAAAACATTATGTTGTTGTCTTGTGGTGCACCACTGATCCCTGCAGGAGGGTCTTGCTGCAGCCTCTTGAAATCCCTCATCAACCTTTTCCTTGCAGGAGTTGACATGGTCACCACCTACAGACGTCAGTCATCATTGATCTTTAAGCAACAAAGTAAAAAAGCCAAGTAAAGGAGAACACTAAACTTAATTAGGCGACTATTGTAAACTAGGACGAACCGAAAAAAATAAAATAAAATCATTTTCCAGTGTTTTTCAGTGCAGCAACCAATTAAACACAATCCACTAATTATTTCATATCCATTTGCGAGATGCGATGCTTTCAAACTATCAGTCCAGCACAAGCACAGCCAAAACACTCGTTATTGAAATTAGTGACCTAACAATCCAAACAAAGACAAAAAATAAAAAAAAATAATAATAAATAAACAACAACGAATTTCGATCTTCCGACTACGGAACAGATCTAAACAAGGGCTTAAAATACCTCGCAACTGGTAAAACAAAAAGGAAAAATCGAAACGTAATTGAGCCATAAATCACTCACCTGAGGGAAGATTCGATGCGAGAGTTAGGGTTTGAGCTGAGCTGATATTCGATTGAATAATTAAAAGATGTAGAATCAAGAAACCGGCTTCTTGTGGATAGAAAGAGAGCGACAGGAGGGTCGCCTCGTGAGTCGTCCCCACCGCCTTCGGTTTCCGTACGCAACATGTTGCGTGTGCGTGAGAATTGGGAGAGACATGGCCACCCGCATCAAATACACGTATTTACTTTCTCTTATCCATGTGGTTTCGTGCCATGATGGTCGTTAATTCCATGCAAAAGTACTATTTAAAATGCTAGCCTGTTAGTAGTGGTTGGATATATATATATATATATATATATTAATTTTGATACGATTTTGAGTTTAGAGTTTTTTCTAATTATTATTTTTAAATATAAAATAAAAATTCATATTAAGGATATAATATTGAATTTGTACATAAAAAAATATTATTTATTTTTAATAATTTTTAAATAATAATTTTTTGTATAAAAATATTTTAAAAAATATCTTTTAATTCGTAAATGTATGATGATAAATATATTTAAAAGTATTTTTTAAAAAATTAAAAAAATAAAAATTGGAGATGCAGGGGATCGAACCCTGTACCTCTCGCATGCAAAGCGATCGCTCTACCATTTGAGCTACATCCCCATAACAAAATTTCTGGAAAACCATTTAGATATTTTAATAACATAACTGCTTGCAACATTTTCGTAATTTCTAAGTTCTAAACTTTGTGGTGACTTGAGTACAAATAATTTTGTAAATAAATAGATATATGTTTTTAGAAGTTTTAGAGCATGCAAGCGAAGAACTTATAGCTAAATGATCAATAATCAAGGAATAAAGAACCGAATTGAATTGTTTCGTGGCTTGGTTTCTATAGCCATAAACTGCACAATCTTTTATCTTGTATATGATACAGGCTAATTGATTATAAAGCAAAAGAAAAATGAAAAACAAGGATTCGGATTTGAAATCATTAACTGGCGCGATCTCTGTTGTTTCCGGGAGATGTAGATGCACCTTTAGGGACAGAAAACGGCAATGAAGGTGGCAGAAACACCGAACTTCCCGGCTGAGAACTTGTGGAAGTCGTTTTGTTTATAAAGCTCGATGCACATGCAGTGTCTATAGAGCTTGTCAAGTAACTATTAGCCACTGGAAAGTGATCGTCCCACTTCATGTGCAAAATTGTCCCCACCATTCCCCAGATTTGCACTGCCGCCACCGCCACCGCCACCACTACCAGCAGGACTGCTACTGCCAATAAGAGATGTGAGGGCAGCTGCTAAGGCAGATTGAAAACTTGGGTCGGATGTGATTGCCTGCGTAGCAGCAGCAATATTATCTGGTAGGGAGGGCTGGGGAGGATTCTTTTGCACATAGGACTGATAAACGGTGCTATCTACAGATTGTCTTCCAAGGTTTAAAGTTCCAAGTTGGTTCCTGTTGTAGTGTTGAGAACTGCTGCCATAGCCACGAAACGCATCCGCGCTAGATTCATAAGAACCAAAGCTAAAACTTTTGGAAGGAAAGTTTGGAACAGGAAGATGGCTTGAAGAAAATCTATTGAAGTGAGAGGAAGAGGTGGTTGGGTTTGAAGTGAGGTCAAGAGTGATTGTAGGATAGGAGGGCGGTGAAGCGAGAGAAGAGTTTTGTATGTAGAAAGGCTTGGTTAGAGACTTTGAATTGTCGGATAGACAAAACTTCAATCCATGGAGAGCAGAGGAAGTCATATTGGCAGATGCGTTGGGGCCAGTTAAAGGGCTAGATGATGATGATGAGCCCGACAACAGCATGGAAGCGGCTGCAGAAGTTGTAGAAGCCATAGCCGTGGCTGAAGCTGGAAGTGGGTGGTTGTGTGTTCCTTCGTAGGTGGCTATTAAGATGGACATATCATGAGCACATCTTTGCACCTGAAATGCCCAAGAATAGAAATTTGTGAGAAAGAATATAACGTGAGATTTTCTAATTTGACACCTAAGTGCAACAACACCAAGAAAAAAAAAAAAAGGTAAGCATGTACAATAAAATGTTAACTGAAGAAAAAAAAGAGACATTAAATAAACAAATTGGATGTTAGCTTGGGTAGAGAGAGAGAGAGAGAGAGAGAGAGAGAGAGAGAGAGAGAGAGAGAGAGAGAGAGAGAGTTAGGTAGAGAAAAGTTTATTCAATTGCTAAATTCGTTGACTTAATTGCTTCAAATGCTTTATTGCTTTGATGACTTGCCTTGGCTTCTCTCTGTAACCAACAAGATATGGGTCACTAGACACCTTCTAGATCCTAGATTCTATGTCTATACAAGAAATTCTAGAAAACTCTTTTCACTAACTCTCCTAATTTGATGCAATCTCTTAAACTATAAGATGTTTGGACTAGATTCATCGTATGTGAACTTCAAGATCCAACATCGTACTTAAACATTGGAAGGAATTGGAATGGAGTGATACCTGTTTCCTTACTGGACATGACGGTCCAACAGTGCAACGATAGTATGCTCGAGGGCAAGGATTTCCTTTAGAAATCTTCTGTCCATATTTTCTCCATTGGCATCCGTCATTCATCTTCATAAAGTAGAAAGACTCGTCAGCTTATGAGTTAACAAAGACCAGCTATACATGGACACATATGGAATGGAATTTCAACAAGTCAAACATTGGATAGCACAATAGAATACTAACAGTTGGGGTATCGCATCTAGCTCTCACAGAAACTCTAGCTTTCTTGGCTATGTTCTCTTCCAGAACTTCATCTCCATTCCTTGTTGTCTTCAGAGCCTTACTTGGCTGCCAGGTCTCCCCGGATTCCTCCTTTGCTTCTTCAAGGCTGTTCACGGAGCTTTGCTTTTCCCTTATATCAGATTTGGGCAAATCAAACTTGCAGTCTAGTCCAAGAGACAACCCTTTCTTAACTTGCTCATCATCTGCACCTTGGCCAGATGTGTTAACGTTTTCAGTTGCAGTATCCCTCTGGGGATCTCTTGCAAATCCAAGGCTTAAGGAAACAAGGTCGTGATCTTCGCAGGCTTGATGGGTATTGGCAGCAGTATCTGTAGATTTCTTTGTTTCTTCTTGCTGAGTAATTTCATAGATTTGCATTTGTAGGGCCTGATAATCCTTCATTATGTGATCCAAATACAATTTTAGTCTCTGGTTTTCTTCTCTTACCTCGCCCATTTCAGCTCGTGCAGACTCAAGCTGAGCATCCTGTTGATGGAAAACACAATACAATAAACTCGTTGAAATCTCTTATTAAAACAAAAGCAGCAAAAAACGAAGAAGAAAAGAAATTATACAACTTGCTTATAGCTTCATGCAAAGCAAAAGAAAAGCTTAATTTTAACCTGTTTCATTTGCCTTGAAGAAGGTGCTTTTGGGTCAGGTTCCATAGTGGATCTGTCCTCCTTGATATATACCTGTTCAAACTTGTGGTTATTTCCTAATTAAAATGAAACAATACCCCGTAAGAAAAAGAAGCTATATAAGTTTGTTAGCCAGGTTAACTTGTAGTATTTTTTCGAATAACAAGCATGCATGCATACATACATACATGCCTATATACATATACATATACATGGTCAGTGTCAAAGTCATCACAATCAAGAGGTTATACCTAAGTCAATTAATTAGGCTATTGGCCTAAAAAAAAGCGCCTGTTAAAGGCTATCGGATAGGTGGGCCTTGCGTAGTATTATCTCTTCCATCTACAGTGGATGGTTGATGTTGATGAATATGTCTTAATTATAAAGACCTCAATTTATTGTTTGTATGTCTACCGGTTGCTTCGTTAGAGACCCAGGCAAACCATTTTTTTAAAAAAAAAAAAAAAAAAGAAAAGGAAAAAAAGAGGAGATTTGATTCTTTCACAATAAACCCTCATCTCTTGTAATACAAAATCCAAACCTTGTAATCTTGGTGGCTTAACTGATAATTTAGAATCTATAAATTATATATATTTCCTATCTTTTACCTTGTTTGTTAAGCTTAATCCTTCTTGTTCTGGTGATGAGGACTTCCTTCTGCTTCCTACCTGAAGTATTAGAAAGACAAGATTGAATGGTACACATTCTTTGTTTAAAACTTTCTGCTTATTTTCCTTTTCGATAAAAGAGAGAACTTTTAATGCATAAGAGAGCTCAAAAATGCAAAGGACCCTTTCAAAGGGACACCGGGAGATTTTACAAATAGACTATGTCAAATAAATACCAAGTAAACATGGAATAATCTTCAAAGAAATAATATTTACAAAGCCTTTTGTGCATTAAAACTAAAGCTTTCTTTATCTAATGAGAAACAGAGAGAAAAATGAGTTAATTCCAAAGGAAAAAAGGAACTGGAAAAGAGAAGGGGAGAGATGTGGAACTGTCAGTCAATCACCACCTTGGCAACAACCACTTCTTTGCAGCCACCTTCATCGCCACCACTAGAATCAACGGATCTCCTGTCTTCCTTGACTAGACCTCCATGACCAGATCTTCTGATGACACCCTCCATTGCTCTTCTTTTCTATTTTCTTTGCCTTTTCCTTTCAACCACCATCTCCATACAACGAGACCCCGTTCCTTTTCTTATATAGAAGCAGCATGTAGTATTTGACCTTGTATCATTTTTGTTAGAGAAATTCGAAGCTATAGAAAGCACATAAGCACAAAAACAATGTCAACGACCTAATTTGCAGCAAAAAGACAACTTTGCAACCAATATTTTATGCATGCAGACTTTTAGTGTTATACTGAGAACTAGAAGAATTCAACTTAAACCATTAGATATTTAGACAACATGCACAGTAATATAGATAAAGAAAGGGGGAAAAAAAAAACAAAAGCAGAGAGAGGTTCAAGCCGCGATGCCCGGACCCCACCTACCATCGAAGCTTTCGCGAATGAGAGCAAAGTGACAAGGGGCTCCTGGTCAAAGTTTTCCCACTCCTGGATCCCCTTGGTGACCGGAGTTTCTTGATATTGATCTCCCAGGAGCCAGTAAAGGTCTATGTGGTTAATGTTGGGGTGGTCAAAAATTAGCTGAAGACTGAACGTCCAGACTATTGGTTCGCACATGCAATCGTCCTTTTGCAATTTTTTTCCATATCTTCTCCACTTTTCTGCAATTAATAAATGGACTCCATTGCATGGACCATTTCTTTTGATGAACGTGGCCCGAACGTGGCTGATTTGTGTCTAGGTGATTGAAGTATTTAACGACTATAAATATACAACCAATCCAACGGTCACCATAAACTGTGAAATATTCCTCCTATATCTGAGTCCATCTCCTGTCGCTTTTCTGCGTCCCTATACCTGTTAATGAATGAAGGAACGCAGAATTAAGTCGGACCACACATAGTTTATAACGTGTATGAACTACTACTTCAATTTTAAAGTATTCAAATTGAAAAGGCTGACAGTTTCAGTGTTATGAATGCCATAAAATATGTTAAGATTATGAGTGCTAGATTTAATCAAATTGCATGGCTTGAATCTCCGTTTTTTTTTTTTTTTTTTTTAACCCATTCTATTAAAGAATTTCAGCGTCTTTGCTTCAACTTTTGTATTTAATTGTGTCAGTTTCAAACATCTTGGAGAGGAATGAAATTATTGGGTTCCCCCCCCCCCTTTATGTACATATTTAATTGATGAGGAACGGGTTGATGGAGTGTAAATTCAGCTAAAGCTTAGAGTGCATACGCCATATTGAAAAGTATCAATTGGGTTTGGAAGAATGCTTTGGTCAGTTGGACAAGCAAACTTAGGAAACTAATTCTTTAGAACGATTTCCTTGAAATATCAAATACATGGTGAAGTACAATATTCAAGATTTCATTTGAGTCTCCTTGAAAAAAAAAAAAAAAAAAAAAAGTCTTTGCTCCTTATAGCTATGATTCCCCCAAACCCACCCTTTTTGATCATAAATCAATTATCTATCTAACCAAAAATCTTATTGGCCTTCATCAAATATATATTTCATCAATTTATATAAATTATTAAGGATAATCAGCTCCATCCACCCTTTCTTTCTTTTTTATTTTCTTTTCTTTTCTTTTCTTTTTTGTTATTTTTTATTTTCGTTCTAGATTTGGAAATTCTTTGTTAGACAAATCAAAGGCTCGGGAAGAAAATTGCATGACGTCAATAACACATCATCAATTCTATGTATTGCCATGAAATTATTAGCACAAATTAATAATAGATAATCTCGGGAAATGAAAGGACTTGTTTAAATTTGTCTGTTTGTTCAAAATTTTCGCGAAAATATAGTTGAAATATTGCAGGTCATGTTATGTATTTACGTTTCCTAGTGGAATTTATATATATGTATAGCAATTTTCTATATATGTAGAGAAGACGACAAAATTAGAATAATATGGAAGGATAAAACGCGTATGATTATCATTTCCAAACTTTATCCACTTGCAACCCCCGTTTTCTACACATGCCACACAAAAAAACACCTACCAGATAGTTGAAATAATTGGCCCCAGCCCAACAAGGCCAGATCAAACTCTTTGACACCTAATAAATGGCTTTTATTCATGAAGGGGACTACAATAAAAAATGTGTGAATATACCTTAACAGAATCGTGAAGAATTCAAATTGCGGTGTATATATATATATATATTGTATTGTGGGGAATCACTGTCATCAAATGGCTAATTACTCAGAGTTTCACCTACCCATCACAAATAAAAAATAAAAATTAAAGAAAGTCTTGAGCACGAAGTATGTTAAATATGAATATTCTTTACACACACACAGAGCGAGCATGCAGATGAGCTTTGCGGAAAACAAAAGGCTTGCAACATTGAATTCTCCGCTGTTTTTTTCTCGTTGGAATGACTTTAAAACTTGCAATTGTGTATAATTGTCTCCATTTCTCGGTTGGCATGTTATGTTAAACATATAAACGCGTGCTACTCAGAGTGAAACTCTCTCTCAAGTTTAATCAACAAACTGATTCAATGAATCTCGTACCAAGGAGAGGAAACATATATACCATACGTTAACACTTGCAAAATTCGTATATATATATGTATGTATGTATTTATTAAAACCCTTCTTGTTCTTCTTGTTCTTCTTCTTCTTCTTCTTATTTCTCCTCCTCCCTGTCCTCTGACTTACAATGTAAAATGCATTTATGATGCACATGGCATAATCGTTATTGCCAGCAAAATTTGAATTGGAAAACACACACATAGATAATGATTCGGTAAAGAAATTTCTCATCCCCAAAAAATATAAATAATAATAAATTTATTTAGTTTTAGATTTGAAAATACTCATAGTTGCGGCTATAATATGAACTTTATAGTTGGGAAAACACACACACAGACTCATTTCGGACTAAAGAAATCACAATGTTCTTTTACTAAATAAATGGCGGCACTAAGAGATTTAGTTAATAAAAATTCCCATCATTAAAAAATAATAATAAATTTATTAAATTTTACATATAAAAATAATCATAATCGCACTTTTTAATGTATGTAAAAAAATACTTATAAAATTTGTTTGATATTAACAATTCAATTTAATTCTTTTTTCATTAAATTAAAATTAAAATATGTTTCAAAAAAAAAAAAAACTATGACATGTCCTTTCTTTTTCCCAAATAAAAATAATATATATTTTTTAATTATTTTACTAAAAAAAAAATTAAAATTCTATCTGCAAGTCTCTTTTGAAGGAAAGAATTATAAAATCAAAATAATCTCTTGTTTGGTGTAATAGGAGGGTGAAGGAACTTATATGTGAGTTGAAGTCGCAAATCTAACATTGAATCATGGCCTGGAAAAAAGGTGGAATTTCTACCGTCAAATTAAAACCACATAATTAAAAGCAGCATCAAATCGACAAGTTGGAATATTTCAAATAAGTTACTGGGATATGATCTTTTCTCGGAATTGACTTGGCTTTCTTTGTTCTTTTGTTTTTTGTTTTTTCTCTTTCCCTTCATCACCCGAACGAGTGATACACGATTGCATGCCTATGGCTTTCAAAGTTCCTTATATATATATATATATATATATATATATATATATCAAAAAAGAGATGGGACCTTATTATTGAGTTGGATAATTGATCAGAATTATCATATTAATTATCAATTTTGGAAGTTCCGGAAAATTGCCTCCACAGGCAACGAGTAGTCAACAATCAAGCAATGAGATCCTAATTTCAAAACTGTATCATAGATCATCATACGGAGTTCAATTTGTATATATTCTGATGATTACAACCTAAGCTACGACTTATTGGGAGGCCATACCCAGGGAGTGTATATATATTGACCAAAAGTAACTTGGAGGTTCGTATCTTACCTAGATTGGCTTAAGCAAAGCTTTAAGCAATCGTGTAGGTTAGCATCACTGACAGGGAAAAAATAATAATTATATTATTATTATTTTTTTAAAGAAAAAAACTGGTCATTGGAATTGTATATTTCTCCTGTTTTGAATGAGATGAACCGATGGCGCACACACACACACACACAACGCTTCTTACGTAACATACCCAACTCAATTCCAAGTCAAGCAGTTAGGCCTTACCAGTGAATTTGCAATGAGATGTACAGCTATAATCAAAACTATGACCTAAGCAGTTGCCACTTGATACTTTATTTAATTTGTATTTATTTTTTTTTTTTTGTAAAAAAATAAAGTGCAATCCCATATATACTAATCATTATATCTATAAATTAAAGTTAAAAATTACTTATTAATATTTTTATTTGTCTCTCTAATAAGAAGTACTCCTTCGAGTATTATTGAATTCAAATAATTTTTTTTATGTATAAAATATAATATTATTTAATTTATATAAATTTTCATTAAAACATAAATAATAATAATAAAGAGATTCAATCATAAATCAATAAAGATAAAAGTAAATTAAATTAATAATCAAATAATACTTTAGGGACCCGTTTATTTAATTGGTACAAGGCCAAGTTAAGCCGCCAGAGGAAATGGATGACCTAACAAGTAACATCTCTGTTGTCAATTACTTATTTGGCTATTAAACGTCTAAAATATATGATCATTGTACTCCAAAAATTGCCAGTATTTTATTGCCATGTGTCATACGACTAATGGGCCCATGGGCCGAGATGAGCTAGGCATATAACAAGGGCGTTTCTTTACCCGTTATTTCATGGTCTGCATTTTATCTGTTTTTAGCTTGTATTAAGAAGAGAACATTTTTATGATCAAAAATCCAAAATAATAATAATAAATTTAAAAATTTAAAATCCTAAAACTAACACCGATGACGTAAGGACCAAAACCCTAATAAAACAGAAAAAAAAAAAAAAAACCCTAATCTGTGTCTCATTTATCTTTGTTCCGACTCACTCCCCCCTGTTCCTCGGCCAACTCCGTCCTTTCTCTTCGCCGGCCAATACCACACCGTTCCGGAAATCCTGAAGGTGCGGTTTATATTTATATTCATATTTATGTATGTATGTATGTATGTATGTATGTATGTATGTATGTATGTATGTATGCATCTTCTGGCGTCGCCGTTGTTTTACACAAGGGTGAAATAGACGTGGATGTAAATTGAAATGAATGTAGTGCTAGTGAAGTTAGACATTTTTTCGGTTTGTTTGTTTTGAGTTTAGTATGTTTTTGGAAAATTCTTATGTATGCATGCTTTTCGTTTGTTTCTTTTTCCAGAGTTCAAGTTTACCTTGCGAACTTTTACCATGTCCTTGCTTGAGGTGATCACAAAAGCCTCTGCCAATCGTGAACATACTGGAATCCAGTCTGAATACCCGATAATTCTCGACCCAGATGATGTTTTCCCCAATTTGAAGCCTAAATTTGAAAACCCAGATAACGCGTTGATTGCCAGTCCCGTTACTGGGTGGCAACTCTCCGAAACTGACACCCAGGTCATTGAATTAGCCAAAAAATTCTATGCCAAGTTAAAGCAAAGGCTCAATGACAATAATAAGTTCAACAAGGGCGAGTTTATAGGAATTTTGAATCAATTCCTTGACAAAATAAGGAGAAAGGTTGGGATTTCAGTTGGTGTTAGTTCCTCTGATGATGGGTATACTCGGGTATTGATTGAGAAGGTTGGGTCTTCAATGGGGCGGGATGTGAAAGTTTTGGTTTTGGAAGCATGTCTGAGGTTGGATATGTGGGATTTGCTGGAAACTTTGATTGTTAGTGGAATTGTTGATCATTCGTCTTATTCAAATTTGGTTATGAGCCTAAGTGCAAAAAAGAGGTCTGATCTTCTTTGTCTGAGCATTAAACATGCTCCTGACCTTGGGTTGTCTGATTTGCTTTGCACTTTAAAGTACTTTCTTTCTCCATCAAAAGATGCTTATAGTACCATGATGATTGTGAGAAAGGAATGGGAGAGCCAAGCCTTATTAGCTATAGAGAAGGTGAAGGATGAGAATCTGTCAGACAAGAAATTACTTGTAGCTAAGGAGGCTTCAATTTTGCTTATGGCTGCGCATGATGGATTCTCAATATCTGAGCTTTGTTTGCATTATTTGCTGGCATCCTCCAATGTGGATGATGTGATTCTATCATCAGCAGTAGGAAAACTGAATGGTAAAGAAATCATGAGTCTGATTAGGTATTTGGGCAAGTGGTTAAAGAAATATGAGATGTTTCCTCAGGTAGCTCCATGTCCGAAGGCTTCATCTATGTTAGGTTTGAAGGCTTGTGATTGGGTCCCTAGACTTCAAGATATTGTTAGGTGTCTTGGATTGGTGCTAGATGAGAACTTTTCTTCGCTGGTCTTGCATCCGGAGTTCCATGAAGAGCTGAAATCTATTGAGGCAATAGTTGGTTCTTTAGCCTCAGAAGTCAAGCACTGTTGTGTTGTGGCAAATGTTTTGGAGAATTTGAGAACTGATGCTAAAGGTGAACAGAACTAGGAAGCATTGATTTTTCTCCGTTTAGTTAAATTTTGCAAGGCTAGGATCTTTATCTCTATTGCTGTTGTAATGTACATTTACAATGGATTGTAGAAATGACAATTTATCTTCTCCAACTTTGATACAATTCAGTGACCTTAATCATTGCCTTGATTCTCCCCCACTCCCCTTATTTTGTTTCATTATAAGCTTATTGCAATGCCCCCTTTATGATCCCCAAGATGCATATGCCGGCATCATAACTTTGCAAATTTGTATCTTTGAGGAAAATCTGTTGCAGCTATATAAGCAATTGACAAATGCTTTTTGCAACTGTATCATACTTGCGACCATGGTTGAGGTGCGACTGCCATGTCATGCGTTGGAACTACTGATGTCATGCAATTGGCCGAGCCTTGGATCTTCTTGAGTTTCTGCATGATTGGGAGGGTAACTGTGCTGCCTTTGCATTGAGAGCTAAGCTAATTGAGTTTCTGTCACCCTCCACAAGCTCGCACAAAAGTTCTGCTCTTTTAGCACCTCATTTAGATACCTAAACTTGTGATTGAACTTCAGGAGCGGCCTAAGAAATATAGAGGATATGTCCTGCTCCTTGGACAACAGTCTCCTCTCCCCTTTTTCTTAAAGATTGGGGGGGGGGGAGTTGGATAGTGTGCACCGCGAAATTCACTCCATTGGATTCTTCTGGAGCTTACACTGCCTATGACTGCCATTGCAACTGAGAAGATGGGGGAGCCTCTTGGCCATATGGTATAAAAGGAAGTACAGTCCTCAATCTTAATTCTCAATCCTTCATAAAGGTAAAAACCCGGCTTTCTAACGTTAGCAGCAGTCGTCTAGATACACCTTCTTGGATTTCCTGGCAAACACAAAGATGAAAATTGATTATCTATTATTTTGTTATGAGAAGAGATAAATCAAGTAGAATTATAGGATGAATCAAAAAATAATTTATACCCTTATTCACATGCTATAAATCTATACAAGGCTCAGAGCTCAATACATATAATCTTTCGATAAGGAAGCCCTCTTCGAAGATAAAACAGCCAAATAAAGGACCATGATAAGGGACAACAGTTATTCCATGAACAATATGACATGCTCTTTGACTACAGGTTGATGCATAGAATATAACTTATTGTTACGGGTAGATACTATCCAACTCCCACTGTTTAGTATCATAAGTACTGGATGTTCCTGGAAGGGTTATGTCCT
This sequence comes from Kandelia obovata, assembly GCA_021464305.1. Taxonomy (NCBI): domain Eukaryota; kingdom Viridiplantae; phylum Streptophyta; class Magnoliopsida; order Malpighiales; family Rhizophoraceae; genus Kandelia; species Kandelia obovata. The sequence continues at coordinate 2,161,147 of CM038480.1, forward strand.
AAGTATAAGTTTTCCCTTCTTCTGCGATATAGCTGGTTGCTTGCCCGGAATCAGAGGAATTCATGGACAGCTACTGTTTAAAAAGCATGAACTTTAAGAGAGCCCCCCGGCGAAGCTTTGAAGTTGAAGATGTTGTCTCCTAGTTGCTCCCTATTCTCGAACTGGAAAATTCTCTTAAAAAAAAAAGAGATTTTAGAACATACAACCAATAGTAATGCATATCTAATAAATACCTTTTAAAAAAAAATTAATAATTTCTTCGACAAGTAATATTAAAAATTATTTCTGTAACTCTAGAAACTTAATTCCTAGTTTTACTTTCTACACTGTCTAATTCTCACATTTTATTAATTATATATTTTATATTTTAATATATAATTATAATTAATAATAAAATTATAAATATACAAATAATAATTATTATTATTATACAATGTAGATCTATGTCCGCCTCACATTTTTTAATAACTTATTTGCTTATAAGATGCCGCGTGAGATCATATCATTGCCTGCTGTCCTGGAAAGTGGTTTTCTCTGTGTTCCGCTTCCTCTCCCTCCTTTCCTCCCTCTCTCATGGCGAGTGCTGCCGCATCAGGCCACTGCCTTGCACGTTTAATAGACTTAAAATCAACTAAATGCAACATCTCTGGCAAACAAATTTCATACAGGCAATCAGTTCATCTTCTTCGCCATACAGTAAGCTAAAGCTGCTCATTTTCCTCTTACAGCACCCAATCTCTGCTTTTATAGTTCATTGTTTTAGCTTTTACTGTCTAATGTTTGAACAGAGAAACTACCACTCGTGTTCACTATCCATGAACGGTTGCCACGGAGACCCAAAACTCCCTATTGGGATCATTGAAACCCGTGCATTTCCAGCGGTGGCATCCCCTGCATTGGCCATGGACACTCTCAACTCGGCTATCCGTGAATGGAAAGCCAATCCACCATTCTACACTTCCGGGATTATACGTCTCCAGGTGAGTTGTTAGCTTCATTTGTAAATGAAGATAACGGCACTTCTTGTAGTGGTTTTGTGTTTCAAGTCTTGTTAGCTTATCCGAAGTGGACTGGCAAAATATCAGAAGAGAAATGGGATTGTGCCACGTGGCTGTTTGTATTCAATCGTGTGCCCAACTTCTGTCTTCCTTATCTTGCTTCGCTGTTGGGTATGGGCATATATGGCTGTGAGATGAATGACATTGTTTTTGTTTCTTAAGCTGAATTAGAAGATAAAATTTACCTGTAGGAGAGATACCATAAGTTTTATAATTATTACCCACTGAGCTATACTCAGTAATATTAAAAAGCCAGATGTATTTGTCTTTCTCGGATTGAGAGAAATTATCTGATTGATTGAGTTAGAGAAATCATAAATATCATCAACTAAATATTATTATATTTTAAATAATTAATTATTTATATTGTATATAATGATAATCATAAATTAATTTTTTTGAAGAATATATATCAAAATTATAATTTGTTACATTTCAATTTAAATTCTTAAATTTATTTAATAAAATTATTGTTTAAACAATTAATCTGTTTAAAAAGCTGAACAGATACAAAATTTTTTGGTTAACTGAGTATCAATTAACCAAAAACTCCGTTGGTTTTAGTTTTAGAATGTTTTGTTCAGCCAGTACAAGCATGAATTGTCCGGACATTTTTGAGATTTCTGAAACTAGTTTTGTATCCTGCTGAACGAAAGGTACCTATCCAACAGCAAATAGAGGCCATCGATTGGCTCCAAGCTCAACGGCAGCAGCTCTTGCCACGCTGTTTCTTCTCCGGCCGAAGTCAAAGCAACCGTGACCCTGATCTTTCTGTGGACTTTACCAATGGCAATGGCAGTAGCCACAACTCCTTTGCCCGTCATTTGGTCAGTGTGGCTGGTGTGGGCTCTGCAGTGCTCTTTAGGGATGTTCATTCATTCTCATACAGAGACTGGCGATCCATTAAAAGGTAGTTAAGAAAGGAGGGGGAGAAAAAACAGACAATTATATATGAGCATAATGCTAAACTAGCACTTGTGAAGTATGAACCCACTTGGTTCAAAGAGAGACTCTTACTTCCATTTCTTTGCTCAATAAGAATTAATGTCAGTGGGAAAAGAATTGTTTGATTTTCCTTTTTAAATTGTTAGCAAGGCAATGATGAAGCTATTTCTTATAATAATAGGTTTTTATCGGACAAATGTCCTTTCATTCGTGCTTATGGGGCTATAAGGTTCGACGCAAGAGCTAAAATATCTCCTGAATGGGAGGCTTTTGGTTCATTTTATTTCATTGTTCCTCAGGTACAGGAATTGTGTTTGCCCTCCATGGGGTAGTTATGTACGGCCTTTTGTTCACTTAGTATCGATAAGACTTGTTGCTAGATGCTATAATGACAGGTTGAGTTTGATGAGCTTGAAGGAAGTTCAATGCTTGCTGCAACTATCGCGTGGGACAATTCCATCTTGTGGACATGGGGTCAGGCTATTGATTCACTTCAAGCCACCCTGGATCAGGTCGGCCTACTATCATATTGTTGCTCGACTGTTAAACCACCATTTTTAATATTGAAAACTCCTACATCAGACATTTAGTTTGTGCTTATCTTAAACAATGCAGATATCCTCTGTTGTGGCAAGGTTGCGTAAAGAGGTCACTAGAACTTTCATTCTGAGCAGTAATCACATTCCCAATAAGACAGACTGGGAAATTGCTGTCGAGAGAGCTTTGCAGATAATTAATAGCAGAAGCTCACCACTCACTAAGGTATTGAGTTGGCAACCTACAATACAAGCAATCTTGGAAGAATTATCATATTTTATTCCTTAACGTATACATACAATATGTGTTTATATAATTAAGTTACTGCATTATATAAACAAAATAAAAATAATTTAAAAAATAAAATTTTATTTTAATATAAAATATTTTGATCTTAATTTTTATTTTAATATTTTATATTCTAATTTTTATCATAATATGAAATATTTTAATCCTTGTAAAATAATAATAATAATAATAATAAATTTTAATTTTTGTAAATATTAGATTTCAATTTTTCATATTGTCCTTCCAGTTGATGAATAAATATATATCATTCTCTAACTTATATTTAATTCAAATTATGGCATTGACATGGTTTTGGTGAGAACATCTACTTCTTGTAACTTGTAACTTGGTATCTCCTTTAAGTATCTTAGGCTGTGAGTTGCAGCCTTAAAATGTTTTTGAGTAAGAGAATGTATATATGAACTCACTATAATTACCATATAAGAAGCTATATTAAGGCGAGTAAGCGACAAATAGATAAGTTTGCCGATTAAGCTTTAATACCTTCTTTATCAACAAGATGATTATTTTCATACTTTCTTTCTTTCTTTCAAACCTTTTCCAAAGATGTTCCAGCTAACTCACATCCAAGATTACCAGTGTCTTTCAAGAGTTTCAAAGTGTATTTTTGTTGGGAGATGAAAATACCCTCTTTACTTCTTGCTACTTCCATTTTCAGAGAGCATCTTAATTTCCCGATATCTTTAACTCAAGAGTTCCACCTATGAAAATATCAAGTATTATTGTCTTCTCCTCCCCTGAATGTCTCGCGAATAAGAAGTGATCAGCTTACCCTTATTTGTATCCAAGCTGATTAAGAGTGGTACTAAACCGTTTGAACCGTACTCTTAGAAATTGCTTGACTTCGTAAAGTAATTTTTTTAGTATGCACTTTTTTTCCTTGTCTAAAGTCCATAAGATATTTTCGCGTTCATCTCCTCCTCCTAACAAAGTTCCCAATCTAAAGAAAAACGTACCTTTCCTTTAGCAGTCTTATAGAAATTGTATGTACTGTTAATCTTGGGCTCCATGAAGTTGATAAGTAATGCCATGACAACTGAATGTTCAACATCCCAAGTCCACAAAGTTTGTTGTCATTGGCTTGGGCACAGGGGTTGTTACTGTAAGTCTTTCTTTGCCACTAATTACTAGCAAAATCGGTTAAAACTATTCTCGAAAATCAATTTGTTCTGTTAATGCTGAGTAATTTGTAGAAAGTGACTATCAAAGACGAAGATGGAAGAAGCAATAGGAGTTGATCGGATAATTGTGGGAGAGGATTTGACTGTGGATGATTTGACCATGGTCCGTGTTGGAAGGTTTTCTGCCACTAATTGTAGTTTGAAAGTTGAAAAAATAAATAAATAAAAGGTGCTTTTTTTATTTTATTATAATATAAAATAGTTTGATTCTTACAAAAAAAAAAAAATATATATATATATATATATATATGGGGAATTTGAATTTCCCACGGCGATTAAAAAATACCTTTTGCTTATCATCAGTTTTAACAGGGAATACATTGTCTTGCTCGCTATCTGCATATTTCAAGTCACTTTGTTCATTTTCCCTGTGATGTACAGTCGATTGATTATTGCCTCCATCTTCTTCCTCTCTGTTTTTGTTTTTTTTGTCTGCTGTTTAGCATGTACTTTAGTATTTGAATAACCAAATTCAACTTGAAAACTTAGGTTGTACTTGCACGTAGTAGCAAATTCGACACTGCCCACGATATCAATCCCCTAACGTTATTGGCTTGTCTACAGGTACTTCTATCTCTATGCCCCGTACTATGTTCACTGGATGATCACTTATGTAGTTAAATTAGCAAGTTATAACTAGAAATCCAAGTTTTACTTACAGGTTGAAGGAAAAAATGCTTATCAATTCTGTCTTCAGCCACCTCATGCACCTGCATTTATTGGGAATACGGCAAGTGTGATCCATCTGCTGCAGTCTGTTTTAATTACATTTTTGTTTCTCCATCCCCCGTATGCTGCCACATTTCTCTCTCTGTCTAAATTCAAAAGCAAACTGTGTTCTTCATAGTTTGTCAAGAAAGTATGCCATATGATTAGTGCACTTCCTGCGTGTCAAACTGACCAATTCCAGTTAGAACATCCTTGGACTCAATCCCATTGCTGCTCCATTTACATTTTTGGTTTCCTTCTGTGACCAATGTGCAATGGCAAGTTATGTAGCATGTGGTCATCAACCATTGGAACCAACACAAAATGCCCACTTGAAATGTTGAGTCAAAAACTCAAGTCTTTTGGCCCTTCTATTCTATGTCTGATCATGCATGCTTAGTTATTTTTAAAAATATAACTATTTCATTATCAACTCGCTTAAATCAATGGCTCTGTCCTATTTTTGACTTTTACAAATTTTATGAATAGCCAGAGCAACTATTTCACAGAAAATGGCTTGAAGTCAGTAGTGAGGCTTTGGCCGGGACACGTGCCAGAGGTGGATCAACAGCCCTCGATCTTCAAATTGAACTGCATTTACTTTCCAGGTCTACCTTGGCACTTTTAACTTGGTATATTTGCTCTTTAGTTGCCTTTAAAATGATTGCAAATGTTATTGACACTGACAGACGATCGTTCAATTTTCAGTCCCAAGGACAATCTTGAGTTTACCATTGTACGAGATAGCATAAGAAGAAAATTAGAGGCAAGTTACTTTCAATACTTTTGTTCTTAAGTTAAAGAATTTCCCCTTACAATAAATGTTGGTATTTTCCTTAGCTTATTACGGAAGGCTACCTCACAGGCCGTGTGCAATGGGATAATAATGGAAACAAACAAAGGAATTCGAAAATTTCCAAGAGTCCAACACCTACATGCCCAATTATCAGGAAAATTAAGAAGTGAAGATGATGAGGCAAGACGCCTATGTTGGTATTAAATTTTTGGAGTAGATATACTCATGGATGTCCAGTTTAATTAATTCTAATAGTTCTGAAGATATTTGCTATAGAAGACAAGCCACCACGGCCTTTTGACTTCTGTCATTGACAAAATTTCCTCCATTGCTGTACTTCTTTTCCAGTTTGATATCTTGTCCTCTATTCACCCAACTCCAGCAGTTTGCGGATTTCCAGCAGAAGAAGCACGCCTCTTAATTGCAGAAACTGGTATCACACTTGTCCTTCTGTTTGTTCTGATTCCTTGGTGTTGCTTTTTCAATCTGAAAGCAACCTGGAATGGTCGTGCCTGTTGTGATAATCATCAATTCATATGTTAAGAGACCTGTCATTTGAACATGCATAATTTATGAAAAGAAATGAAAATAGAAGTATGTTTCCTTCATGTGACAGGAGAAAAGCTTTGCATTTTTTACTGTTTTGTATAATCCATACTCATCTTGCCCAGCTTGACTGAATGGCACCCAATTCAAATTAGTGATTAAATGGTTAACATATTGATAAGTGAGAGGCTTAAAAAAATCTAATTTAGACGGCCTATAAATCTTACTCATCAATATTCGTTCTGCTAATACCAACAAGATTTTTGCTTCCAAATTTGTTTCTTCAGAAGTATTTGACAGAGGAATGTATGCTGGCCCTGTTGGGTGGTTTGGAGGAGGGGAGAGTGAATTTGCTGTTGGCATCAGGTCAGCACTTCTCAATAAGGTGAGCCAGGTTCCAAAATTGGGAGTCATTTAGGTTTGCCCAATCTTGTTGCTGGAATTCAAGATCCTGCGATTGGATTGATAAGTTGTCTCCCCATGTTTTGATTTCCCCTGAAATTGGAGCTGATCCCGGATTATTAAATTCCCTTAAAATGAACGAGCATGTTATTCACGAAAATTTTTCACACTGCTCATGGTCATGCCGTTACAAAATTAAGGTGCTGATCATTTAGGGCCTTGGAGCATTGGTCTATGCTGGAACAGGGATAGTCGAAGGAAGCAATCCATCTTTAGAATGGGACGAACTGGAACTGAAGACGTCTCAGGTCTGTATTTCTTCCCACAACCATTTACTCTACTTCACGTACATCTACTATACTACCCTGAAAGTGCGTCGAGCTCTTTTCATATTTGTAATAATCGGCTCTATAGGTGGTAGGAAACCTATTCATGTGTTTGATTGATTATGCAGTTAACCAAGCTGCTCAAACTTGAAGTCCCATCAAGACAAAAGGTAGCGAAGCTAGGGAGAGTGAACCGAAAAGGTCAGTATATCTGTTTGGGCTTATCAATGGAAGATTGTGTTCCTCTGTTCTCTAGTATTTTCCATGGTTTTTGTTGATGGACATAATGTGATGGCATAAGCGCACAACTACTTTATGGTTGTCTTCAGAAGACTTGGCATGAAGAATGTTAGTTCACGAAGCTTGTGTTCCAGAGATCCTATGATGAGCTCATTCTGGAGTGTGAATGGTAGTCTCAATGGATTGACCGTCACCACCCTTTTGACACTATTTCTTGGAAGGGAAGATAGAAGCTTGAAACCACATCCTGGCAGCAATGGCCTTCTCACGTTTTGGGAATAAATGAAAAATAGCTTAATTGGAAGATGGACGGGCTGTCACATACATAAGCAATTTATAACTACAGCGACATGTATCTGTACCATCCGATTCTTCTTTTACGCCCAAAAAGAATGAGCTGCAGAGTCCTCTGTTTTGTTGTGAACTGTTATAGATCCGTTAGCATAAGTTTCAGTCTCATACAACATGTACGGAATTGGACAGCCATGAATGCACAATAGTTTCCAACTAAAGCAGACAATGTTAGTAAGCTGTGTCCATCTTTCTATTTTTGTTGTAGTGCGTGTATCGTGGTGTATGCTCAAAGTTACATCCGACAAATGGTTCTCTGGCATGCATTAACACGTTGAAGTATGTTTGTATCAGTCTTTGGTCACAAGGAAAGCAAGGAATCGCCTCGGCCCTTCGCTTCTTCGTTAAGCTGTTTAATCAACAATATTATGAGCCACCGTTCGCCACCCAAAGTTCCAAACTTGAACCTTCCAACAGGAGAAGTTTGGAATAACAATGCATGATTCAGCAAGAAAACCTATGTGAACATATAAACAAGCCCCTCTCGATTATACAGAACAAGAGGAGCTTACCAATCCCAAATCTTGCAAATGTTACCAACACGTAATGCACTTGGATGGAATGGGGAGAGAACACGGTCCGTTGACCATGTAGTGCAAGAGTTTGTGCCTTCTTCCGCTTGGACAGAGGACTCCAGTGACCACGTTCTCCTTGTTGATCTTCCTGGTATTGCTTTCTCCGTCAAAGTTGTTGATTATTCAACTACATACATACATATTTGGGATTCCTTTTTGTCTCCACCAATTTCAAAGGAAAAAAAAAAAATCTAGATGGTATTAAATTAAATATCGATAATTTGTTTGAAATCAATTTTTCAATTAAATTCAACCGATGTAATAATTGAATTCTAGAATTTTTTTTTGTTACAAATTCTTATAAAAGAAAAAAAAATATTTTTATTTTTATTTTTTTTGAGTGATAGAGTCTAATTGTTTATGTCCATTTATATTATTATTATTATTATTATTATTATTATTATTATTATTATTATTTAGTTAATTTACTTCAATTAAAACTCAAAATCGACACTTCCAACCATGAAAGCATGACCCTAATACCCAAAGCTGGGAAAAAAAAAAAAACAATTAACTCATCGTCATCTCCACATAATCCGTCATTGTAATTAATTTTCCTCATTCCTCTTGATTATTATTGATTATTATTATTATTATTATTATTATTATTATTATTATTATTATTATTATTATTATTATTTTGGATTGGTTTTTAATAAGGGTATAAGAAAGCGGAGGTAAAGCTGCGAGTTGATCACTCTGGCCAGATAGTAGTCAGTGGAGAAAGGCCAGTACACCGCGACACATATGAATATTTCGAGCAAACATACAAAGCACCGTCGAATTCAGACATGAATAAGATCACTGGCCAATTTGACGGGGAGATTCTGTACGTGACCGTCCCAAAGCTAGCAATAGAAGACAAGGAAGAAGAAGAGGAGGGGGAAGTAGAAGAAGAAGAGGAGGAGGAAGAAGAAGAGGAGGAGGAAGTAGAAGAAGAAGAGGAGGTAAAAGAAGAAGAAGATGCTGAAGAGAAGTTTTTACAGAAACCGGGACGGAATGGTTTGCCATGGACGGAGATGCTGAAGAGAAACAAGGTGATATTGGTCACAGCAGTGCTGGCATTTTCACTGGGGCTGATGGTATCTTGGAAATTTCGGTCAACCGGGGATTAACGAAGCAGCTAGCTCGTCGGAGGTCTATTATTGATTTATATGTGTTTCTTCATCAAAATTATGTTTTTGATGAACCTACGGACTTGGGAGAACCCTCAGCATGGAGATGTACATCTGCATAATTAAGAGGGTAAATGTTGTGTCCTCTGTTAGAATTACTTGAAGGGCCATCTCTAGGATATGAGGATGTGCTCTACAGCGTGTAATTCAGGTCCAATGGACAGCTTAATGGACCCAAACATAAAATAAGAAACCACTAGATCATGGGCTCCCCATCTCCAGTAATGTAAACCAGTTTATTTACTTTATTCTGTCAATCGAAGTTTAACATGGTGAGTTTTCATATTTCACACAAATGACATGCGATTACAAAACAAAAAGAATTGAGATCTGCAGACCCCTTCGCTGACACGGGTAAATTTAGCTTAAGCTTCAGCAATTTGAATCAGAAACCATGTAAAGAGCCCTTTGAATGGAATTGGTCAACCCTATGCAAGTTGAAGCCCCTAAGATCACAGGTAGGTGCATCGTGGAATGGCACTGCAGAAATGCAAGGCATGGAATCAATGTCTTGGCTATTCCTTTTTAGCTAAATATTCTTGGGGGTGTAGAACAAGCTTTTTTTGATCTCATCTTCTAATAACCCTTCCTCCCCCCCGGCGGGAAAAAAAATGCCAAGACATGGACAGCATCTGTTCAGAAATTACTACTTTATCTTACAGGATCAGATTCCACAAGCACTGCACCAACTAGAATAAGGCATGAGACCACCTACACATGGCACTGTAAGGCATGTGTGCCCAAAGTTGCGGTGTATCGTATGGTCCGAAATGAGAACATTTGCATAAGGGGTACCGTTAACAGGCTTACATGAATTCTCAGAAGAGAATAGTGAGAATTCCTTTTAAGAGCCAGTTTTCGGGATAAATACCTAAAAACGTAAATGTCAAGAACAAGGAAAAGGAGAAAAAGAACCCATTTAATTGACATCTGAAGCTCTTCCATAGACTTTCCTAGTCATGCTCTTGTGTGGAATGAGACAGCAAAATTGCCTTTGCCCAAAAGGCGGAGACATGAAGAAGGGGGGGGAAAGGGAAAGCAAACAAAACTATATCACTAAGTGGGACAGATAAAATGAATGCTAACATAGAGTTAAGTAATCAACAAGTACAGTTGGCATCACTCGTTGGAAAGTTGTATTTAACTAATTTTCTGTGGTTTTCTAGCTCCTAACACGCCTGATCTTATCCAACCTTAGATCAATACCAATACCCCAGGTATATAATATTCTTTTCAGGATGCACAAAATGTGGACTAAAGATGTAAGGGCAAACAAATAGTTTGGAGCTCTAGGAGGGTTTAACCTTAATATAACAAAGCTTATTGATCCCCGATGTGATTAGAATCCGGCATTGCAGCAAAGGTAGGCTGAGACTGTAGACAAGTGATAACAAAGACGAGAAGAATAATAGGCCCCCCAGTGATCAATAAAAGCTGATGCTTTGTAGCTGTTAGCTTTATTCAAAATGTGGGTGCTTTTGTCAAAAAGGGAGAGAGAGTGTGTGAGAGAGCGCGCGGATTTGGAACCGTAGTTTCTGCCCATTCAATCCAGTTAGTTTTCCTCAACAAAAAAAAAAAAAAAAACAAAAAAAAAAAATCTGATTTCCCTATTCGAAAAATCAAAATGTATAGGCTTACTAGGGTCCAGCCCCTACCCTCGACAAACCCCACCATCATATTTCTGAAATGTGGTCTTTTGTAGTGGTAAAGGAAGCGGAGGCTTCATAATCCAGCTGCCAAAGGGTTCCAAATTTGGAATAGTATTGCTTGTACGGATTTAATTAAAATAAAATTATGAACAACTAAACGTAAGAATATTCGACGAAAAGAAAATTATTCTTTTCTCTTTTTTTTTTTTTTTTAAAAAAAATCGAATCACTGTATCAAAAGAGAATAGCAGAAGAAGAGAATAATAAGGCTATTGGATAACGAGAAGCCGAAAAAGCGTAGCTGGGTGAGCCCGTGATGCAAAAGACTTCGCCTTCGCGAGAAGAACGGAATCCCATCTTCTGCACTGTCAGCCATACCATTCCCCTCCCCCACAAACAAAAGGCACTAAAAAACAGGGAAAAAAAAAAAATTCAAATCAAAATGAATTCTATTACAAATATACTCAAAATGTTCAAAAACCTATTAGGGCTTGTCATAATTGTAATTGACAGTAAATGATTTTTCAATCTAAATGAAGTCAGTGAGTGGTGAACAACAACATCGTCAACATGCATCGGCGATTAAATTCAATTTTTTTTTTTATAAAAAAAAATCAAAATACCAAAAAGTAAACATACGAATTCGAGAAAAAGGCACGCACGCACCTGAACAATCCTCAAAAGGAAGCATTCCCCCCCGCCCACTCCCAAAAAAAAAAAAAAAAAAAAAAAAAAAAAAAAAAAAAAAAAAAAAAAAAAGAAAAAAGAAAAGAACGAAGAACAATACTTACTAATAGGGCCCTGCTTCCCACTATCAGCCAGTCTCTCTCACCTTCTCTTCTTTTTCAGTTGAACAAACGGCGCCAGAAAAATGAGATCATGACGACGCCGTCTCAACCACCAAAGACAGTCCGCAAGCTAATCGTTGACGTGGTCGACGCGCGCAATCTTCTCCCAAAGGATGGCCAAGGAAGTTCCAGTCCCTACGTTGTGGCAGACTTCGACGGTCAACGGAAGCGGACGACGACGAGGTATCGGGACCTCAATCCGGTCTGGAAAGAGATGGTCGAGTTCATCGTCTCGGACCCTGATAACATGGAGTATGAGGAGCTGGAAATCGAGGTCCTCAATGACAAGAGGTTCGGCAATGGCAGCGCCCGTAAAAACCACTTCCTTGGAAGGATAAAGCTGTACGGGTCTCAGTTTGCCAAGAGAGGAGAGGAGGGCCTCGTTTATTTCCCTCTGGAGAAGAAGAGCGTGTTCAGCTGGATTAGAGGGGAGATTGGGTTGAGGATTTGCTACTACGATGAGTTACTCGAGGATCAGGAGCAGCAACGGCCTCCGCCATCGCCTGACAAGGATCAGCCACCTCCGCCGCCGCAGCAGCAGGAGCTGCACAAATTCCCTGGCGTTGTCGTGGTTGAGGAAAGCAGAGTTTTCGAGGACTGTGCTCCTGCGGAGACTAATCATCATCATCACAATGGATCGCACTTGCCTCCCGTTGTCACTATCGAAGAACCAACTCCTCCTCCTCCTCCGATGGTGCATTTGCACACGGAACCTCCTGCTCCTGAGGATCTGACGGAGGCGCCGTGCCGGACAGAGGTGAGGAAGATGCAGGCTACGCCAGTTTTTGCCTGCGGCGGTGAAAGAGTGAGGACTATGAGGAAGCCAAACGGAGATTATTCTCCAAGAGTGATTCGCGGCAAAGATACTTGTGAATCCAAGCGGATGCATCCGTACAATCTCGTTGAAACAATGCAGTATTTGTTCATCAATATCGTGAAGGCGCGCGGTTTATCCCCGAACGATCGTCCGTACATTAAGATCAGGACATCCGGTTACCATGTGGTTTACCAACCCCCCAAGCCAGCCAAATCACATGAGTGGCGTCAGGTGTTTGCACTCAGGCCTTACTCGGGCAGCTCGACGCTGGAGATCGCTCTGTGGGACTCGCCAACAGAGCGGTTCTTAGGAGGCGTTTGCTTCGATCTCTCTGATGTTCCAGTGCGGGACCCGCCGGACAGTCCCTTAGCTCCTCAATGGTACAGCCTTGAGAGCGGCGCCGCCACAGACCAGAAATGCGGCAAGGTATCTGGCGACATCCAGCTCTGCGTTTGGATCGGAACTCAAGCTGACGATGCGTTCCCGGAGGCGTGGTGCTCTGATGCGCCGCACGTCGCTCACACGCGCTCAAAGGTTTACCAGTCACCAAAGCTTTGGTACCTGAGAGTGACCGTGATCGAAGCTCAAGATCTTCCCATTCCTTCGACTCTGCCTCCATTAACGGCGCCGGAAATTCGAGTGAAGGGGCAATTGGGATTCCAATCTCTGAGAACTAGGCGAGGGTCCATGAACGATCGTAGTACGTCGTTTCACTGGCATGAGGACCTCATTTTCGTCGCCGGCGAGCCGCTTGAAGACTCCCTGGTCGTCCTTGTAGAGGATGGTACAAACAGAGCAATGCAAACCGTCATCCCCGTGAACTCAATCGAGCAACGATTCGATGAGCGCCACGTGTCTTCCAAGTGGTTTGCATTGGAAGGTGGAGCCGCCATGGGCATCGGACAGGATGCCGGGGTCGGTGGGCCCTACTGTGGAAGAATCAGTCTGCGGCTCTGCTTAGAGGGAGGGTATCACGTGCTTGACGAAGCGGCGCACGTGTGCAGCGACTTTAGACCCACGGCTAAGCAGCTCTGGAAGCCGGCTATCGGTATATTAGAGCTGGGAATACTCGGCGCTCGCGGCTTGTTACCCATGAAAGCCAAAGGCGCATGCAAGGGGTCCACAGACGCCTACTGCGTAGCCAAATACGGCAAGAAGTGGGTCCGGACCAGAACCATCACAGATTGCCTCGATCCGCGATGGAACGAGCAGTACACGTGGCAAGTCTACGACCCCTGCACGGTCTTGACCATTGGCGTCTTTGACAATTGGCGCATGTTTGCTGACGCGGCTGCACCGGATTCCCGTATCGGAAAGGTACGCATACGCGTATCCACGCTGGAGAGCAACAAGGTGTACACCACCGCATATCCTCTGTTGGTTTTACTAAGAACCGGGCTGAAGAAAATGGGCGAGATTGAAGTGGCGGTTCGGTTCGTCTGCCCGAGCCTGTTACCAGAAACTTGTGCCTTCTATGGCCAGCCATTGCTTCCCAGAATGCACTATCTCCGCCCACTTGGGGTGGCCCAACAAGAGGCATTGCGTGGGGCGGCCACAAAGATGGTTGCTTCGTGGCTTGCACGCTCCGAGCCGCCGCTGGGGCCCGAGGTGGTCGGTTGCATGTTGGATGCGGACTCTCATACGTGGAGCATGAGAAAGAGTAAAGCGAACTGGTATCGGACCGTAGCCGTGCTTGCGTGGGCGGTCGGGCTGGCAAAGTGGTTGGATGATCTAAGAAGATGGAGAAACCCAATTACCACGTTATTGGTGCATGTTTTGTATTTGGTGCTTGTTTGGTACCCGGATTTGATAGTCCCAACCGGGTTTTTGTACGTGTGCATGATTGGTGTGTGGTATTATAGGTTTAGGCCCAAGATACCGGCGGGTATGGATACGAGGTTGTCTCAAGCACAGACGGTTGACCCGGATGAGCTGGACGAGGAATTCGACACAATGCCAAGTTCAATGTCACCCGATATAATTAGGGCCCGGTATGATCGGTTACGGATATTGGCTGCCCGGGTCCAAACTGTTTTGGGTGATTTTGCTACCCAAGGCGAACGGGTTCAGGCTCTGCTGAGTTGGAGGGACCCACGGGCCACCAAGCTGTTCATCGGAGCGTGCGTGGCCATAACATTGATACTATACACGGTGCCTCCCAAAATGGTCGCTGTAGCCTTGGGATTCTATTATTTGCGGCACCCCATGTTCCGGGACCCCATGCCACCGGCTAGTTTGAACTTCTTCCGGCGGCTCCCGAGCTTATCAGATCGGTTAATGTAGATTTGGCGGAGTTAGATATGGTTATTAGATTGTAGAAACTAAAACCAATTGAATTTTGGGAACCGAATCGTTAGTCTTTTACAGGAAAGAAGAAAAAGTAAAAAGAACTATTTTGTGTTGGAGAAAAGCTGTTAAGACAGCGACATTGCAAGGAGTGAAAAGTGGGAACAAAAGGGAAAAGTAGCAAATTTGGGTCATCAACATGTCTAATTTATTTTCTTCTTTCTTTTTATTTTTATTATTATTATTTTCTGTGAAATTTCATTTAATTGATTGAAAACTTGGGGGACAAGAGAAAGGAGTGGGGCTGTGGAGGCAGAGACAGATTATGGAAGAGAAATTTGAGTGCTGGGACTTAATGGTCAAAGGTGTAAGGTTGGCAATTTCAGCTTTTTAGGCAGCTTTGACTTTGTTCGGGTCCACAAATACTTCACAATGCACCTAAAAGGACCCTACGAACAGGGGTCATCCTTCACCGCTATGAGCCCGTGGTCGGGCTCGTACAGGTTCCGCCTACAAAGCTGCCTGATCTATTTTGGTGTTTTTTAGTCATCGCTCTCTGCGCCAGAACCTCTCTGATTAAAAGGATATGATCAACGTCATTAATTTCATTTCACAGTTAATATAATCTATTTCTCTCAATGGCCTCTTCTTAACCATTTCAAGAGCACAGCACATATTTTTGAACACAATATATATATATATATATATGAACGTCCCTTTCCCTTTTGAGGTTGGTGCAGAAGCCAATCACAATTATCATTTAAAATGTAAAGAATCAAGTACATAGAATTCAATGGCTTGGTTGGTCATCTGTTAAGTTTTTATTTTTTAATTAGCGTCTTATTTTTATAGAAATGCGAAACTAAGGTATCTATAATATATTGGTATTTGTGTTAAAATAAAAACAAATGGTTATAGAACTGACCCAATTGTTCTTTTTATCCATTCCACTAGAGGACACGGAGAACTTTTATTAGACAAAAGGGGGAAATTTATAAGAATTTGAAAACTATAAATTCGCATGGCATAGCAAAGGAAGTAAACATTAAAAATGTTAAAATTCCAAATTCAAATGGCATAGCCTCAGCAGCTGCCACACGTGTATATATATATATATATATATATTACTAGCCATTGAATTTAAAGGGTAGGTGGGTAGGGTGGTTCGTGGGATGTCAGGCAAGCACACATTCTGGCCAAGCACCAAAAACTGATGCCGCCACTTCAAACAAAACCACGAGCAACAAGAACCAGGTCGACGCTCTGGATTGTAGACAAACGTAATAAAAATCTGGTGGTTCTTCATGAGTCTCGCACCAAACAATGCAGGGCCATGCTTCTACTTGAGTGGAATCTAATAATGTTGGGTCAAGATTATGGCATAAATGTTACGACAATTGATAAAAAGAAAAAATGTCAGAATTGAGTTCAGGAAAACAAAAAACTGTGCTGACTTAGGAGTTAAGATTAAATATGGGAGAGACAGAAGACATACAGAAATGAGGTTGACAAGAAAGACAAGGAAAAGGAGGAGGAGGAGGACAAGGCCAACAGAAAGGAAGAGAATGAAGAAGAGAAGGCCGAAGGCGAGAAGAAGGACAAGGAAAGTCAAGATAAGGAGGATAAAGAAGATAGTGCTGGGAAAGAGAAGATAAAGAACCCAGGAGATAAGAACGACCCAACAAAGCTTTAAGGGCCAAGCTCGAAAAGATTGATGCTAAGATGCAGGAATTGAATCAAAAGAGAGAGGAAATTCTCAAACTCCTCCAAAAAGTTGAGAAGGCTGCTACACAACCAAATGCTTCGGCCTTTTAGTTGCTTATCTGCTGCTGGAAGTGGTCAAGACATGATGGCTTCAGCATCAAATAAAAGCTCTATTGAATAAAGATGATAAATGCACATCGTATGCATAGATATATAAGAAAGATATATAAATACATCAGATTTTCCCCAAATTAAGAATCAAATTACATTGGAAAAGCTAGCCACCATACCAAAAGAAAGAAATTAATGACATTGTATATGTTTTGGCTGCTAATTTTTATTTTTTATGTGGGGGAATGAAGCCTGGTCTGGAACCAATGCAACAGTACCTGAAACAATATTTGCAATGATCCAGGACCAAGCTTCATTCCAAACATTTCAAACAATAATCACCATCACATACCCTGAACCTATACTTCATTTTCAGATAGATAGCAAATACGTATGCAAAAGTGAGGGGAGAGAGAGAGAGAGAGAGAGAGATCTGTCAAAGACTGAACATCTTTTAAGTTGCTCCAGATGATAAAAGCACCAAAGCTGTTGGTCGAGCAGCAACTCAACAAATCCTATTGTGATACGAAAAGTAAAAGCATCCTCTTCTTTTGCTACATCTACTCGGTACTAGTAAGATGATGAAAATTTAGCACAAGCAGTAAGATCGAGCATGGAAATTTATTGGCCTATTTTGGGGCCACAGATCCCTACATGCTTTACATTTTTATCAAGTAACAATAAAACATCCATTTCAAACATGGACATCATAATTCATAAATCTAAAGCACATAACCATGACCGCTAGCAATCATCTTTCAGAAAATTTCAGAAGCTTAAAAGAGCAGCCATGTATTTGCAACCATAAAAGCCAAGCTATGTGTGTTCATGGGATCATGAAGCATTAAAATCAAGAGAGCGCTTACTATACATAATATAATAGATTAAAGTACCAATCACCATGCCATTTAGTCATATATTGAACACAAACAGAAGCCAACAAGTTCAAAGACCTTAACTAAGAAATCTCTAAGATATACACAATCCATAGGAAGCTTGGATATGTAGCAATGTTACTGGTAAGTAGAAGACTGAAGAAGCCCATCACGAATCTGACTAGCAACATCACGAATGGCACCAGGTCCATGGGGAATAAATACAGCAGACGATTTAGAAGCAGCACCAATTTCCTTCATTGTGTCAAAATACTGGGTGACAAGGACCATGTCCATAACATCCTTTGCAGTGGTCCCTGGAACATTTTCAGAGAAGCCCAGCACACTATCTCTTAAGCCATCCACAATTGCTTGTCGCTGGCGAGCAATACCCTGCCCAGACAGATACTTTGATTCAGCTTCACCCTCAGCTCGCTTGATTTGCAGAATCTTCTCAGCCTCAGCCTTCTCATTAGCTGCCACCCTCAGCCTTGCAGCTGAGAAAGTAACAAATTAATCAGAAAGAATGCCAAGGGAGATTTTGAATTCTCCAAATATTGCATACAAGCATATTAAGAGAGAGGTGACGCATGCGGTATGGCTAAAATGATACACATTGTTTCATTCTGCTTGTGGCAGATAGTGCACTCACCCACCTTGGGTGACATGCATTGGTAAAGAAGCGCAGAAGTAATTCCCTAGACCAAAAGATTTATCACAAAAAAATGTACATATTATCAGATGATATGCAGATCAGTATCCCCATCAGCAAGAGCCAAGTTTTGGATCCAGATCAAGATGTAACACTTCTATGATAGCTGGATTCAGCTTCCTTGCTTCATCTATGTTTGCATGAGAATTTTACAATTTTACAAGGTTTGGCACCAATCATCTTGGTAATGGTATGGATTTTATATTTTACCAGCATTGATTTCATTCATTGCCTGCTTCACACGCGCATCTGGTTCTATATCAACAATCAGTGTTTGAACAATCTCATATCCATAAGCGGACATAGCCTGCAAGAAGTTAAGTACAAATTACAATAAGAAAAGCCTAAACAAAAGTTCCAAGATCATGAAAATATAATAAAACCCCATGTGTTTCTCTAAAATTTGTACTTTCATCCATTTAAATACCTTCTCCAGTTCCTCTTCAACAGCTTTGGCAATTTCATTCTTCTGCTCAAAAGCATCATCGAGATTGAGTTTTGGAACACTTGCTCTGATCACTGAAAAATGTAATGGCAATCACCAGATCAAACACAAAATGATCCAAAATTGAATGCCACCATAAGAAATATTCATAAGTGTAATATCCATGCATGCATGCATGCAGGTTTACTCATACCATCAAACACATATGCCTGAATCTGGGCCCTTGTGTTGCTAAGTTTGTAGAAAGCATCATTTGCCTTATCAGCTAGGGCTCGGTATTGGATCGATGCAACAACATTGACAAATACATTATCCTGAAAAACAAATAACAGCAGGACCAGTTAATTTGAGCTATTGCCGAAGATGCACTTGCAAAACTAATATGCTATATCCATATAAGCCTTCTTTTTTCCTGTATTGATCAATTATTGGACATTGTAAAGACAAAGCCACCGTAAAAAAAATATTCAGCAGAGATTTTCATCAATAAAAATACTAAAAAGTATGAAAATGTGTCTTGCAAATGCAATTGATGAAGTTCCTTCCTACCTGTGCCAGCTACTACCAGAAGAGTGAAACATAACAAACATGGGAGAACAGAGAGAAGGGGCAAGGGCTTATGTGACTGAAACAACAAAAGAACGCAGATTGCATATAGACAGTAAAGGAAAAATATAAGCTTTTTTATGCTGTTTACGCTGCATCAGTGTCCGTTCAAGTTGCCCACAGCATTAAAATGTAATGAACAGTGAGAAAGCACCTAAAGGCAACAAAGAAAGACCTAGGAGATTGAAAACTTACACCAATTGAATTATATTCAATGTAAGGAAGGTACATACCTTTGTCTTTGTTTCACAACGGACATCCAACTGCTGCAACCTCAGTGACAGATGGCCTGCAATCTGACTTCCAAGGAACCAAGGCATACAATGACATCCAGGTTCAAGAACATCTTCAAACCTCCCAAATCTCTCTTTGATAACTACAGTAGACTGGCCAACTTGAACACAGCAACATAAGAGATTACCCATCTTCTCTGCACACACGAGACATCATCAAATGGTTATGTTATTTTTTGCAGGGAAAAATGAGATCTTGATTAACAAATCTTACTACCAAGAAAAATCCTACAAAGGTAAATAGCAAAGATTTTGTTCACTATTAGAAAATAAACAAAATGATCCAGAATAGCAATAGATATACACCGACACTTGACCAAATTCCCCTTTTTTTTTCTTTGAGAAAAACTTGACCAAATTCAAGAATACCCAAAGTTGCAAACAAGAGATAAAACTTCAGTTCTGAAAAACAATATATCAATACACCACCATGCACAGTCCAAATCTAAGCTTTTCATTACAAACCTTAAATCAAACTTGATTCGAACCAATAAAATTTTTCATTGTGAGAGATAAGAGGGTGACTTACAAAGCGTTAAGCAAACAAAAAGGTCCACAACAAAGGGTCTAAATAGAATTCAAAAGCCCCTTTGGATACCTTTACCACCCTTTACAATTGACAGCAAATAATTTACATCAGTTGGCAAATTACAAATACAGGAAGAATGTCAAAGCTTGCATTTTCGGTAATGGGTTTACAAGAAACATTAAATATCTGACGTCTACCCGCTAAGATTTATCCTAAAATAGCAGCAGTTCCTTCCTGAAGAAGAAGCAAATTCAGCAATTACAAATGGAAAAAGACTGAAAGCAGAAACCTTTTTAGAAAATTCAGAAATCACTTCAATTGCCTGTCTTTCAAGAAAATACTCTAAATAAACCCAGTGGGTGGCTAGTGAAAGAAAATATCAAGTATAAATATACAACCACAGAACATTAAAAAATATCAACAAATAAATAAATACCCCTGAAGATATTCGCTAATATCCAAAGAAACAGCAAATGGGTTCTTCTGTTTTTAGCCCGTTCTCTACGGATACCAATACCACCCACTAAACTAAGCAAAGCCACGCAAAAATACTATAAAGTCCAGAGGAATAAAAACAAAAGGGCAAAAACAAGAAATTGATATATTGACCATTGCCAGTAAAGGAAGAATAATGCGTTTTCTTGATTTGTTAACGGGTAAAGGTAGCATCAACTAAGAAGAGTTGACAGCGTTTGTGGGTGGCATCTTGGCCAATTGACGGGGATGTTAGCAAATAATAGAAACAATAGTGGAGGAGAATAACTTTTTTATTTTTATTTTATTAGTGCGTCCGTTGAAAAGTCAGATAATTATCGTTTACATAAAAATACAATTGATTCTAATGTAATAAATGCCGAGATATTAAGATAGGACTCATCTAACTGAATTTTGATTGATTTGTGACTATTATACTTATCTAACTACAAGAATCAGTATTAATATCAATATCCCTTAATCTTGATTTAATAACCTTAACTGCAAAGTTTCATATTTTAATGGCTTGACGAGAAGCAATCTTACTTTATTAACGAGAATGGAAATTAAAATAACAAAGCCCTTGGCCAAACTTTTAGATAAGTACAAACAAATTTCTTTTTTGGAAATTTTTGTATCATTTATCCTTTTATCTTATTTAACGGTATACCCAAAAAAAAAAAAAAAAGTAATTTTTTTGTTTATGCCAACGAGTTTATGAAAATAAATCTTTATTCTTCTCTCTGTTTTTTTTTCTTTTTTTTTTTTTACTGAAATTACGCTAAAGTAACGCTATTCACAGATTGTAAGAGTGATTTTGTAGAGAAGAGGAATAGTACATTCTGCAATGATACAAGCAACGCTTAAGCTGTGTGAGAGGAGATGTTAGATGTGGCTAGAGGGGAGGTCCGACTTTTATGTACGTTTGCCACCGTCAGTTCTTAATACAGAAAAGATTGATGGGATCCATAAAGAGCTAGCCCGTGTAGAGGGCTAGTCTGTGCAGGAGGGTTTGGGCTCGTGCTCCACGACCCAAGTACGCTATTTAGGTACGGATTCAGACACGAGACAGATGTTATAGACTTTTTATAGGTCTGGACCTGAACTTACATTTATGTTCGAAGTTTGATCCAAGTCCTTACCATTAGTTAAAACTAGATCGCACTAGCCTGCTCCTTTAAGGAACATTGAATTATATAGCTCATGTATATCTCGTGGCTCAAGTAAAAAAGAACAATAATTTTAAGTCCTCAGGAGCTGAAATTGCAACTTACGGAATGACAAGAAGAATTAAATCCATGGTGGCAACTATAATCCTCTGCAAGAAAGTACACATAGCATTCATATATGGCTGACGTGAAAATTGGATAGGCAAGAAACTCTTTTATGTCAGTGTTTGAATGGCTTCTATGATTGAGTGGCAGTCTAGATTCTGAATGAACTTACAGATTTAGGTGGATCCAACGTCGGAAAGCAGGACTGCTTCTCTGCTTCCCAGTCTTTGATCCCAAATCCAGTTCTCCGTCTACACACGTAAATCTGAGGCAAGCATATGTCTAAAAGGCTGCAAGATAGCAAAGGGAAGAAAAGAAAAGAAAATCTTTCGTAACAGACCTATCCTCAAACACAACATCTTCAACAAATTGAAGCACAAATGCATTGGTGAATATCCTACTCGTCTTCATCATCACAGAATCGCCGCCGCCTACAGACCGCGCAGTCGCAACCTACAAATTCGCCGCTTCCAGAGTACGAAGAATCGCCTACCCCGATCCTTCTCAGACCACAGAGTACACAATCAACGTTTTCGCTTCTCTGGCCCTTCAGTTCCAAGCGATACTCGTCCATGAGCCAAAGATGGTGCTCGTCCGACGTCGGATTTCGGTACACGAATGTTTTCTTGGACGCCGTGTACTCCTCCTTCACATAATCGTCGACTTCAATAGTTGAACCGGAATTCACCCTGTGCCAGTAACCGGCGGTGGAGCCTGTCCGGCGATCAATCCTGCAGCCATTTGCCGATTTCTTCTTCAAGAGAGTGAAAAAGTAAAGATCCTCAACGAAATGATTAGCGCCCCAGAATCTTCCCCAAATCTCCCACGGTTCTTCTTGGCCGTACAAGTCATGGTCCTTCACGATGAACCTGTGAGACGGCGGCAATGTGCCGGTGATGTTCTTGTAGAGGTAGATGCCCACCAGCTGCTCATCGGTCGGCAAGAATCGGACGCCTTTCGGAATCTCTATCATTCTTCTCCGCTTTGTTTACAAACACATCTCTCTTTTTCCTCTCTTGTTTTTACTTCTCTGTCTATATGCTTATATATCACATTTTTAACGGAAATCTTTGAAGGATGCAATCTACGATTTATTTTTCAAATTTTGATAAAATTTAATGTTTGTGTGTGTGTGTGTGTGTGTGTGTGTGTGTGTGAAGCCTAATTTGCAAAGGAACCATTCTCTAATTTCCACGTAATATTAAATTTCTCCCAACGGATAAAGCTATCAACAACACGATTGGTTAACCGCCATGAGAATTCCAGCAACAATATCCGACGTGGCAATTCACATCCCCAGGTCGTTTAATCGCGAAGAAAGCGTTTGTGCTTTGGGAAGGCATCGATCCAATGGCTGTTACTCCACCACCTTCTTCCGCAGCCTGTCTTCGGACTGTGGAGCACACACGTTTCCTCTCCTCCAAGACTCCGTCGGACCACCGCCGCTTCCCAGCCGCCAATCAACCCTTAACTGTCGTTTCGATGGCGCCAACAAAGAAGGTACCCAAAAAGTTCACACTAATTTATAACTGCATAGGAATCCCTCTTAATCATTTTGTACTCGTCAGTTCCTTGTTACAAATCAAAAACCCATTAAAAACTAGCGGAAGATTATAAATTGACGAACAATGGGCCTAAATTAGGTGAACAGGTACGACAATAATTGGGAGAAAAGATGGTACGGTGCGGGAATCTTCTACGAATCAACCGAGGAGGTGGAATTCGACGTGTTCAAGAAGCTGGAGAAAAAGAAGGTGCTGAGCAATGTTGAGAAGGCGGGTCTTTTGTCCAAAGCAGAGGAGCTGGGATTCACGCTGTCTTCGATAGAGAAGTTGGGCGTGTTTTCCAAAGCAGAGGAGTTGGGGCTGCTGAGCTTGTTGGAGAAAGCGGCGAGCGTCTCCCCTTCCACTCTTGCCTCTGCCGCTCTCCCCGTGTTGGTGGCGGCTGTGGCGGCGATTGTGGTTATTCCGGATGATTCGGCGGGGCTGGTGGCGGTGCAGGCCCTGTTGGCTGGGGCCCTCGGGGTTGGGGCCGCTGGATTGATCGTTGGATCCGTTGTGCTTGGTGGGTTACAAGAAGCTGATTGACGGTCTTTGTTCTTTTTTTTTTTTTCTTTCTTTTTTTTTAGCGCGTTGTTGACTATTATTATTATTCTCTGGGAGGAACTTTGACTTGGGGGGGAATATTTTGAGCATGTATATGTGTGAATGTGACTTAAAAAGGGGATGAAAATTGCCTTTTAGGGATGCTAAGTTTGTTGTGAATGATTGTTTGGTATTTGGTTAATTTAATTAGCGAAAGTTGTTTGGTAGATAGATCATAGTTTGCCATTTGGTGATCACTGGAAAATCTGTTTGAAAACTCCAATCAATGGTGTTTGAAAGCAAAATTGAGCATTTGTGACCATGTGTTGCTAGTGATTTCATTAGTAGCTAAACAACGAGTTCCTCCTACACATTCGATATCGATGTAATGTAATTGAGTGGGGGATGGTAGAATAATTTGATTCCTTGGTCTTTGGTCCATAGCCCATTGGAGGTTGAGCTTTTCATTAATCTGAGCTAAGAAGAGCAACTACAAGTCTTTGACCAACTGACTCGACCGTGGTGGTGGGCTGGGGCGGGAAATGGATCTTCCCTCTTTCCAAGACGAAAACGCCGACTTGTCGAGACAGTAAAAGATTTAAAAGGCCGAGTCCATGACATATCGTTACAGCAATTTAGTGGTCGGCCGAACACAAAAATTGGAGATGCGGGGTATCGATCCCCGTACCTCTCGCATGCTAAGCGAGCGCTCTACCATCTGAGCTACATCTGTCTCTTATACACATCTAGATGTGTATAAGAGACAGCCCCGTACCTCTCGCATGCTAAGCGAGCGCTCTACCATCTGAGCTACATCCCCGATGATAAATCAGATAATAATAATAATAATAATTATAAAAACATTTATTTCATAACATCTTACTGCCAATGTCGTTACACTTGGGCCCTAGGTAACGCCTTCTGAGGTCATTCTCTTGTTCGGGCCGATCAATTAAGCTTTTGTAGTGACTCGTGACCTAACTCTCACGTCCTATAAATAAAATTTAAAATAAAATAAAAATTTAAATTATATAAACGATAATACTGTATACTGAAGAAGGCAATGACCTATCACATAAGACTGTAAAATTTATATTTATTTATATTTTTACAAATAATTTTGACTAATTTATTGAAGTTCTATTGGCCAAAAAGTTGCCAATGGTCGAGGCTATATACCCTTTAAGTTGCCAGAGATATGAAGCAGAACGTCAGGGCTTTTTATTATTTGTAAAATCCTAATTGTTGCTTATATACGTCCGTATTCTAATTTAATCAACCTCGCCTCACATAATTAATTCCATTTTTCTCCCTCGGTTTCTATCAAATGACTTAAAAAAGACATTATCCTTCACATTCCTTTTGTTTACTTATTGTTTAGATAATATATTTGTATGGCTAACTAATAATAATTATTATTATTAATTCATTCATTCATTATAAAAATATTTTTTTTATTAATAAAATTTTTAAAAAATATCTACTTAGAAAATATTATTTTATACTAAATTAATAAAATATTTGCATAATATTTAATACTATATATATATATATATATATATATTGATTTCTATACCAGTAATCTTACTGCACATGAAATTCTTAACATATCATTAAATGTTATCCTAAGTAGCCTTAGTATTGTTAAGGTTTTAAGAAATTAGGCTTTTTTTGAAGCTTTTTGAAACATGTACTTAATTTTTCTTTTATTAACTAAATAATTAAGGTTTTCTCATTGAGTTATTTTATATCCTTTTTAAGAACGTTTTTTTTTTCAAGGAGCCCAAAGCTAACAAAAATGTCCGTCCACAAAATCACAAAAGCTCTCCCAATTTTGTATGTTCCATTCAGGAGATGATAGATCATCGCTAGTGTACATATAGAGTCAATCACCGAGTCGGCGAAGTCCAGAAGGCGGCCGTCCTCGGCGAGCGTTGATGCGAAATCGGCGTAGTGCTTGACGAGGGAGTTGCGGCGATCGGGAGGTCCCAACGGATAAAGGATGAAAGGAGAGGAGAGCGCGCGAGTGGACAGATAATGTGGTTGGCTTGAGTAGAGAAGGTGGGGTTGTGGAGTGACGGCTTGGCTTCGAGTTTCGGCGGTTGCGGTGGCGAGAGGTGGTGGTCGGGAGTGTAGGAGGAGTTTAGAGGGACAGAGATCCTTGCGTCTCTCAATTTCTGTATTTTGTATTTTAATGCCACGTAGCCATTTTTATATCTTTGCGAACCTAATGGAATTCGTTGACATCTATTAATGACATGCTATATTTAATTTTTTCTTATATAAATTATAAAAAGAAAAAATCCAGCAAATTATTGTAATTGAGATATTATAGTGATGTAATACAAAAGTTAACATTTTTTATCTTGAAATCCCAGTGTGGGTATATGATATAGTGATGGAATAGAAGCATTTCAACATTTCCAATTAATAAAATGCAGTCCAATAAATTTATTGCTTCCTTATATACATCAGTTTCCCCTTTGCTTGATGATGAAAGTTTTTTTTCTTTTTCTTTTTTTTTTTAATCATACCAACCAACAATGGCTTCTTTTATTTTGCCACACTGTATCTCTGCTAGGTTGTAGTTGCAAGAATGGAACACCTAATTTACATTATAAAATGGATTTAGCTAAACCTGGACAAGTAGACACTTTATATATATATAGATATAGATATAGATATGGATATAGATGTATTATATACTCCTTTTGATCCACAATTTCTGCTAATTGCTAGAGCATGTTGATTTGTATTTGTAGCGGCTTGCCCAGAAGAGGTAAAGCAAGAAGTTGAATCCACTCAGTATGCACATCAACCAGTAGAACCGCTCAAGGTGATAGTGATTCAAGTTGCTGCCAAAAAGCCATGGCACATGTCGATAGGCACCAGTGACAGTGTTGACTAGGGATACGATCACAGAGCTGAGGTAGTATCCCATGGATAGTGAAGCCCATGATAGAGAGGTGGCCAAGGATCTCATGCTTGGAGGGGCCTCTGTGAAGAAGAATTCCATCATGCCAGCCAAAGTGAAAAGATCAGCTGATCCAAGGAACAAGTACTGCAAGGCAATCCAAAGGAATGTGATTGGTAGGGGCTTGGCAGAATCTACTAGCTCGGATTTAGCTGCCACCCTCTTTCTCTTGGTTTCCACCAGAGCTGCCACTGCCATTGCCACTATAGATAGGACTAGCCCTGTCCCGATCCTTTGCAAATGAGTGATCCCCATTTCGGATTTCGTCAATTTTCTAGCTGATGGAAGGATGATGTGGTTATAGAGTGGTGCTACGATCATGATGAAGATGACAGGAAAAACGGGTAGAGAAGCCGGTGGTACTCTCAGGGAACCAAGCTTGGTGTTCATGGTTGATGCTTGTTGAACGGAAAAGGTAGAGAGCTGAGCGAGACAGCAGTTTAGCATTATGATAGACATGAAGATTGGGAGTATCCTCAGCACTATCTGAACCTCTTCTACCTCCTTTGATGTACACTGTAGCTTTGGATTGACAGGTCTTTTTGTCACTGCTCTGTTGAGGAAATTGCAGGTTTCTGATGGAGTTTGACTTGTTGCTAACTTTTTCCTGGCTCCACCATCTTCCCCCTCACTAGCCTCAGGGGTAGAGGATGTGCTTAAGTCCATGGCCGTGACAGCAATACTATAATTAGAATGCTTGAAAGTGTTGTAAGCTGATGCAGCAAGAACCTGCATGGGAAATTATCGTTTAGCAAGGACCTTGCTTTGCAATTTCAGAAGGTTCTATGCAGCACGGTATCTAATTTTACCTTGAAAACCGTTGTGATTGGACTTCCAGCTGGAATTTTCGTCCTGTAGCTTGGGGAGCCAACCAGAAAGATTGGAATTGAAAGAAGTATTGTTAAAGTGGAAATTCCAAAACCCCATTGCCATCCTTTGTTATCTTCCACCCATACTACAAATGTCACTGCAATAAGAGCCCCACCGGAGAGAGAAAACACATAATAATTAAAGAATGCTGATCTCTGCTTTCTTCCTTGTGGGATACTCTCATCAAACTGCTCAGCACCATGTGGAGGAAGCGAACCTTTTATCCCTCCAACACCCAGAGCCACCAGATAGAGGCCCGTAAACAACATCACTGCTTCCTCATCGTCAACTCCGATGCACGAGATGCTTCTGTTCGCTGAAACACTTGTAGGTGGTTTCAACGTAGGTATAAGGGCTTGGACTGTGAGTACTAGCATACCCTGTTTCAGTGATCAGACTTTGGTCAGAATCTGACATGCCAATGGCAGGGAAGATCCTTAAAATGCACAGCTGGATACTGTAGACCTCAGCTACTTTAGAATGAACTAGCATGATTATTTCAGTACCATGCCAAATTGAATGAACTTGAAGTAGAAACTGGTTTCTTCAGAGATTATGATAGCACAGGAATTCACTCAAAGTGAAAACGTGCTTAATTTATTGATTATGAGTTTTCCTTTTCCTCTCTTTTTTTTAATATATATATATATATCACTTGATATAACGGCAGGCTTTTTGTCATTTGAAGTTGATTACAGCGAAAAGAAAGCTACTTCATTTGTACCTGTCAAACTATTTATCACTCAGGAGGACCAAGCCAGTTTTCTAAGCCTGTGATTGGGCAATTGTATTACAATTTCACGATGTTTGTTTTTGTTCCCAAATAATTAATTGGGTGGTTTTGTTATGTCCTTATTGGTGGACTACTCAACGTTGTCCTTATGGATTGGCTTTATCCCTCCACTTTACGTATATTGAGTTTGATCAACAATGAATGCAGCCATATGATTGACACAAGTCAGGGCAGGGAAGTCATTTTGTGGCCGTCCTACCTGAAGGCCCAGAAAGATGGAGATATTCCAGCGGTGAGTCCAGTGGTGACCTTTGGTGTTTAAGAGATGTGACAGAGGAAAATAGACACTTGATATTTGCTATTTTCCCATTGCTTAATATGCGGGGTAAGTGCCTAGTTAGATGCATGAAGCTTCCGTTAAAATGGAAAATTGTGCCATGCATGCTGTATAAAATGATTGCGGATATAACAATTAAAAGGGTACTTGTCAATAATCTTACCAAAAATTCTATTGCAGCACTTATCAAGTAGATGCAATAGGTAGTGAAAAAGGCATCTGCTAGAAAGCCACCGAGCAGAGCGAGGAGGAAGGCTGTTCCCATGAAATTAGTGACAACGTTGGCAGAGCTGGATGGAGAAAAATGCATGAACTTTGACAGGTATAGTACAAGGTTACTTGCAGTGGCCAGGAATGCCAGATTCTCCAATACCTCAACAACTGAGAACCAAAAAAATGAAGAAGAAGAAAAAAATCACTTTAGCAGTTCATTTGAACCCATGTCCATACATGTTAATCTGAAGCACGCAATTTAGTACATAAATTTGTGTACGTGGTACTACATATTTTGATATGTATGTATATAGATATTTTGTTTGTGTGCATAGTAGTTACTGCAGTGGTTAATTCATAACTGGTTAGAGAGGAGGTTTGTAAATTGTGCTTGTATCTACACCTACCCAAGACAAAGGAAGCAGCTAGCATGCCGCCGTGACGGCCTTTCTGAGCAGGTCTGTTCCTCCAGTCTACGTAGCCTTCCCATATGCTTAACGCAAGTGCTTCATCCTACGATAATGACCCGAACAACTTAAGCAGATCAATAAACTAATGAGCAGAGAAACAAAGCCCAAAAGGAAAACGTAAAAGCAGGAATACACGAAAAGAGAATCATACCATCTTTACTTTTCAATGTTTATGAAACTGTCAGATGCATTATGTGGTTCTATTTAAAGGATTTGAGTTGAAAGGGGATCAGGTATATCAAGTTATATGGAGGCCATGGAACATGGTGGTCCAACACAAGAAGAACGACCTAGACTAGATGAAAGCGACGGGGCATCATTTCTTATCCTGTTGTTGTTGACAATTTCTTATCTCATATGACATAATGAGAAATGGGTTCCATTTTTCGGCCCTGGATGTGAGGTTTAGGGTGGTGGATGAGAGAAGCTTTGCTATTACCCTATTTCTTTCATGTTGTTACCAGGAATCGTAGCTGAACACTAGAATACCTTTTGAGAGAAAATGCTACCAATTACATTCTACGAGGTTTTATTACACCCTGCTAAACACATTTTAAAATGTAAGCGAAAAGATTCCTGTTCCGCAGCAACGAGCAATAAGGTTACCCATAACCTCATTTGAGTTGGCTTCATTTCCAGGCCATACATTCCTAGATTCGTTGAATAACCAGAAGTGGGATGCTTAACAATAAGGGCAAAACGCATGGCATTGTTCATTGGTTCTGAAGCAACTACTGGTATAAGACGGTAAGTTGGTAACTTCCTAGTAATGTTTCTTTATTATTATATCCTCATCTTTGGTTGGGTACGAAAGCAAATCCTCCTTGAACGCAGTTATCAATGACGACTTATATTGTTGGGTTTGGCTGCAAGATTTATTCATTTGGTCAATTCTTCCGCCAAAATCAGGGCCAGTAGATCTTTCGTCTTTGTCCCGTTTCTAGTGGTTGTCCTTTATTTCTTGCCCTTGTAGTGCTTTCACCAACTTGGACGGGATTGTTCTCCTTGCTACCTGAGTCATCTGAGTATAATAGCCTATTCATTCTAGGTATGCCTGGTAATGTCGGTCTCCTTTCTGGGCCACCTGTTATTCATTGTTTTTCTGACAACTGAAAAGTGTGGCTGCAATTCACCAGAAAGTCTTGGGTGCATGCTGAGAGACGTCAAATTGAGCGAGTATAACCCATCAGATGAAGGGTCCTACCACCCTAAGCATTAGCATGAACTCCCATGAATTGCGGTCATGCTATAGTTCCTCCTTGTTTCAATGGGGTCCCCGATAAGAACATATGATAGTACGTCAAAAACTTAGTGTTTCCTTTTTTCTTGGAATGTATGAAGATGAAATATTAGAAGAGTTTGGAAGTTTGTCTCGTTTCTAGATGAGAGGTAAAAGGAGAACTTCTCTGTCTACCTTCTAGATGAATGATTATTGGAGGTCACAGGCTGTTACTTGTATTATCTGGATAAATCAAGTAAATCTGATGTTATCCATTTTATCTGTAGCCAGAACGTGGGAAGATTATCATAACCTGCATTGGCTCACTTTCAATGGTTCCTTCCGAGGGGAAAAGTGTCATGTGATTTTTGGATCCTTCATTTCGATCTCTTTTGTCCTTCCAGCTCTCACAGTTGCTTTAACTGATACGAAAAGTTATCTTTTTTTTTTTTTTTTTTTTGTTGAGGGGCAAGCGAGTTTCTTCTGCATGGAAAGAAAAAGAAATAAAATAAGCAACGTATATATACGTAATTAAAAAACTAATAACTCAAGTTTTAAGACTTTAAGAAAATTATTTAAAAAAAAAAAAAAAGTTGTGTAGACTTGCATATCGGACGCACAAATTGAATCTTAATCGTTAATTTCAGTTGGCTCACGGTTTGATGAACAATGGACGAGCAGCTATACTCTAATTCAAACACGTGATAAAACCACATGCGGTAAGATTCAAAGCTATAGATATCACTCACTCCTTGCTGAAAAATTATCAGTATTTTTGCGTAGCTTTTCCTTGGAAATCGGCCTCTGGTTACATAAGCCGTGGGGTTTTAAGTTCTCCAATCTTAAGTAATATACAAGTTGGTCCAAGGACACTAAGATCTTAAAAAGACTAGAAAAGAAAAGAAAAAAGATAAAAGGTAAAAAAGAGAGTCATTCCCGGATCGGTTAGAATCGGAAATCACTATCCACGAATATGGGTCATTCATGGTGGTGCATATGTATATTTCGGGCAATTTAACTACCCAGTGTTTGGTTATTTTTAGGATACTGATTGGTGAATACGAGCGAGTGAGCTTGAGCATGGGACGGGGAAATGTGAGAGCCACTGAAAATGGGGCTTCTTTTTCCAGAGGGAAATCGTTTGTAGCCCATGAGTCCAGAAGAGAAAATTCAACGTTACACCGGTTGGGCTGAGCACGCACAAATACTTGACCTGGTGGTGCTATTGGGTAGTATAGTGTTAATGGGCTCGATTTGACATTAATTATAGCATTGAATGCACTTATTGATCCCACAATTTTCATTAAGAAATCGTTACTATCTGCTACATAGATTTCTATTTTATTTTATTTTTTAACGTCCTCAACATGAGGTTTTTATCAGAATTATTTATTAATATCAAAATATTGTATATTATGCAATAGATGGGCCTGTAAAATATCATTCTTACTTACTCATTTTATGAACTAAATACATATCTAACACCACACCCATAACTGTCGCAATTATTCCATCATAATGCACGTTGGGGGCATTGATACAATAATACCCACGAATGCCACTCAATTCCTACCCATTGTTCGTATTCACCTAAATGGTAAGATGAGTATATTTATCTACCTTGTAGACCAAGCTTCTTCTTCTTTTTTTTTTTTTTTTTTTTTAAGTTATATAAGTAATTTTTATTTTTTTTTGTGTCTCCTAGTCCCTATTATGAGTTCATAATTTACATTTTGATTGGATTAAGGAAGTGGGCCTATTATTTAATGTTACTGTTTTTTCTTTTCAACTATTTGCACAAAATTAAATGTCTTGGCCAACAGAAGCCAGCGAAACAATAACTTGCAAGTCTCTGGTCGTTTTCAGTTGAATTGTTCGGTTGCTTGCCTAGCATTGGTAAGGATCAGTCTAGGTCGTAACCCAATGCGAGCCCCAGTAAAAACAAACCCCATTGGGACCATTGTGAGAGGGGTGCCACATCAAAGTTAGAGACATGTCCTCGTTGAGAAAACGATTTTGCATTTTGTTTGGATCGTGGCCCTCTATTATAGGTCCGACGAAGAGCGGGGACCAAAAATTTTAGCTGTGGTTCTGGGGAAAGAAAGACCTGACCGTCGCTGTCTCTGCTTGTTCTCAGAGAAGAAGTTAATTTGGCTGAACTTGCATTACACGACGATTTCACTTGACTGACTTATCCTACCCTTCTACAGGTACGAATGTTTGATTAAAAGTTAAACGCTTGTCCTTGAAAATCGCAAAGCTCTATAGTCTCTCCCAAGAACATCTCAGTACTCACGAGTTTGGTCATCTATTTTAGAAATCTCACATTCAAATTCTTATAAGCAAGATGTGGGATTTATGGAAAAATGTAAGAGATATTAATGTTGTGCTCCTCGCGACTCAATATCTAGTAGACCAAATATTAGTGAAGTGATTGACTTAGTTCAGATCAAATGAAACACTAACTGGAAGAGAAAAATAAAGGTTCCTGTGTTGCCATGACCTCGAGCGCACATGACCTAGAACGTGTATGGTCACTATACATAGAATCCGATACGGAGGAGCAGAAAAGGTTGGTGATACAAGTGCATTGCATTGGTGAGACGTTTAACAAGCTGTAGGCAGGGACCACCAACACCAGTTAACACATGCATCGTGCTTTGTGGCCCATAGTTCTTTCCTTTCTCTCTCTCTCTCTCTCTCTCTCTCTTGGCTTTTGGTCTGAGATATTATTGACTAACATTTTTTTTAGGCATTAAGTATAGAAGTTTTTAGCCTGATAACCTCAGTGGAGAGGTTCTTTATGCCAAACCTTGGATACGGGGTTTGGCTTTGTGAGGTTGTTGAGTTACACTGTGGAACTGTTTTTAAATTAACCAAGAAGTTTAACTCTCCTTCTCATTGGTCTCATCAAGCCAACAGGTCAGGTTTGTACTCCACAAGAGCTTTGATCCACCAGGGCTTCTTTTACTTCCCAACAACTACTACAAGTTCAAGGTTTCCCATGGAAGAGTCATACTACTTAATTAAGTAAACCGATAAATATGTCCATAAATAAGTACAAATAAAACGAGCTAATTGAAAGTTTAAAGTAGCTAGCCAGTGTGGGCCACCTGTCAAAAGAGTTTAGGCTTCCATACAAGTCAGTGATATGCATGGAACATATTGCTCTTGTCAAAACAAGGATGATCTACTCAATTCTCTGAAGGTACATGTACGTTCAATGACCTTGTCATCGTGAATACCAAGTTCTTCTCCTGTTGATTATCTGTAAAAATGTAAAGAAAAAGAAAAGGTTAAGAGCTGAGCTGCTAATGCTGTGAGATCCATAGTTTGCTCATAACGGTTTCCTCTTAATCGAGAAATCAACACATACTCGTACTCATTTAGCCATTTCATTCGCCGCAAATGTGAAAGCTTTATGCAATAAAACACACTTCTTCTTCTTTTTTTTCGATAATAAAGGAAGACCGCTAGCTTACAAAACGGAGCAATCATATATTGGAAGGGCATCCCATCGAAATGTCGGAGGAATCATTCGTTAATTGCTAACCAAAATGTTCGTCTGTGGTCACTGACACCGCGCCCTTTGTTAGTTTAATGATGTCAATGCTACCATATAAAGTATTAATTTTTTTAATAATAAATTAAATTATTATTGAATTAATATAATTATTTAATCTACTCTATAATGTCGAATATTTTTTAGTATTAAAAAGTCTCGAGTTAAATGAGATACTAACAACTATAGACATCGACGAAATTAAAACCCAATTTTCAATTTTCCCTTTCACACTGAATAATGGGCCAATCTTTTGGAAGATTCTCTCCCATGTGACCGTAGAGACAATTCACATCAAGGTGGACCCATGATCGACCGACGTGATAGCTCGGGGGGGGGGGAGAGAGAGAGAGAGATGAGTCGGGGGGACTGGACGGCGTCGGTGACCATGTCAAGGGCGGAGGAGACGGTGGCCGAGTGTCCCTCAAAAACGTCGAGGCCCCACCTCCATTGGAAAGAGAGCTTGATGGGTCAGAAATCTCCTGTTTTTCTTTTCACATTCCTCCGTGCCTCGTTGTCATCTATTATCTTTTCTAAAGAACATACATGCACGGACGGAGAGATGATGCAGAGAGACAGCATCAGTTGGCAACATGTGGATATTTTTAAATTTTTTTAAACTTAAATTTCTATATAAAATAATTAAATATATAATAAAATTAATTAAATATATAACAAAATTCATAAAATGCGTAATAAACTGTTAAAAAATACAATTAATAACTTATTTTACATTTCATCAATTTTTTTTGTGCATTCAATTTAATTAGTATTTTCATGCATTTTAAATTTTAACAAAAAAACATGGATTTAAAAAAAAAAAAAATTTACACAAAGAAAATAATTAGATTTACAATAAAATTGATAAAATGTTTAACAAGTTATTAAAATGAAAATGATTATTAATTATACATTTAATTTTATTTTTTCATTACACATTTATTGAATTTTGATTAAAAAAATTTAAATTTTAAAAGTTAAAAGTTAAAAGATATGTGGTACCCTATTACCCCTTTTAGTCCCTTCCCTATTTATTTCTGCCTCTCCATCGAATCAAACTCATTGGGTTTTTTTTTTCTTTTTTTTTTTCTTGTACGCTCCGCTTCGTTATATTATTATCATGCACAATTGCCTCAGTTTAATGAAATATTTGGGCCAACTTCATTTTCTTTCCTCCTGTTTTGGGTCACTTTCAATTTCGAAAATTGAAAAGAAAGGTGGTCTCTTTTACGAGCCACTTGTGTCATACTACGTTTTGCTAATATTTAATTAAATAATTAATCTAACTAATAGTTTGTTATTTCCTTTGCCATTTCTTGCTCCACATGACTAATATGCCGAGACTTTGATGTAGCATGTAACAACTATAAAACATTTTATATTAGTTAATATTAATAAAATTCTTATTATCCTACTTCTATTTTTTGCCACAATTAAAAGCATGAAGATTTACTCAAAAATACTTTACATGATCATTAATTGCTATGAAGTCTCAAAGAATATAAATAAGTTTTAGCTGTTAGTTATTTGCATATAGACCTTTAGTTATAACTTATAATATTATTAAAAAATTTATATAACTGAATCACACAAAAAGAAAAAAAAAATACCTCAAAAATATGTTAAATTATCTTGTATATCACATTATATTTTATTATGATTTACTATATATAGAAATTATATAAAGTTTTAATGCGTTTAATTAAATAAAAAGTACGTATTAAAAATATCTCATATCTTAATATAAAATAGAATAAATATTTTTAAAAAAAATTATTTCAAAGGTTACGCAACAACTAAATTTTAATTTTTTTTTTATTATTGTAAATTTGCAAAGTCAAAGGATAATTTAACCTCCTTACTTTACGGTAGATAATAAAATAGTTTTCTTTGATGGACGGAAAATAAATCGCTTGAGGAAACTTAATTTACATCAAGGAAATTTTCTTAAAATTTATTTCACAGAAAATATTTTTTAAACATCAAATAAAAGATTTAAAAAAAAAAATGTAACTTTCCGAACTTTTCCAAGGAGGAAGCATGTGGGAGGGGTACATTTGTAAGCACGCATCTATTGGAGCTGGGTTCGTGTTATAAGACCTGCCACTTCTGCTTCTTCAGAGACGAGAACACCTCTCTCTCTTTCTCACACCGTCGCAGCGGCTGCTGGCCTCTTTTACGGAAAACAACCAAAACCCATCTCTCTCTCTCTCTCTCTGCCTCGTTTAAGAACAGACTTTTGTTTTGCTACGGTTTTGATGATGGGTGTGATGTTGTGCCAGTGCTCTCACAAGTCCTTCATCACCAAGATGATCACAACCAGTTTCTTCCGCCACAAGTCTTAAGCAAATCAAGAGCAAACCCAACACCCAAAAAAGCTAAAAATTCTGTAATCGTGGAGTCCGTGCCGTCTGAATGGTTGACCGGAGGCTGCCATTGGCAGCTTGAATGAGTTGTAGTCGGCAGGATTTATTTTCAAGAAAAGCATGGCAGGTGGCGGTGGTTCTTCTGGTTCAAATTTGTCTGTTTTGCTTCAAAATCAAAGATGTTCTTCTGCTGCTTCTCATCCAATTCAACCTTTCTTCCTCTCTTCTGGCTCTTCTTCTTCTGCTTTCCTCGGTAACCTCTCTCTCTTTGTAGTGTGTGTCATTATTTTGGTAAAGATGCAAAATTTTTATGTGAAATTAGTGTTTTCTACACCTTAAAGTATCCAATTGATGCATCTTGGTTTGAAAAGTTTAATGCTTTTCGTCCATTTACTTTATGGGCGTTCAGAAGGAAGAAGGGTGGTATTTCACATTTGAATGCGGCTTAAATTTAGTAAGCTTGTTCGATTTTTATGCATGGTTTAGTTTTAATGGATCAATGCTATATGCAATTTTATTACTACAACTTTTCTTTTTTTCACTATGACGAGTGTCTCATTTTCCTTGTGGGTTATACAAGTTCTGCTTTTGGATCTTGATTGACTTTCAGCTCTGTCTTTGCTCTGCAATCCAATAATTGAGTTGTTGATCTGCTACACTTTTGCGACTTAATTGACCTCGCTGTAAATGAGATCTTACTAGTTGACTTGTATTTGGGGCTCCCTATAATAAGTAACATACAAAATCTTTGTCCAAAATGCATGGGAAATGGGTACTAATTTGCTTCTTAGTCCATATGGTAGGTCAAGAGGGTCTTCTGATCATGATGCGATAATTTTTTGTAGGTTCAAGTTCCATGGTGAGCTTCCAGGGTATTCATCTAGCAAACAGATTGCCTGGGTCCTTTTTCCGCTCATTTGATCAGGAGGGAAATGGAGATGATGATTTGGATGAGTATTTTCATCAACCTGAAAAAAAGAGGAGACTTACTGTTGATCAAGTTCAATTTCTTGAGAAAAGTTTTGAGCTTGAAAACAAGCTGGAACCCGAAAGGAAAATCCAGCTTGCAAGGGACCTGGGCCTGCAGCCTCGGCAGATTGCCATATGGTTTCAGAACCGCCGAGCAAGATGGAAGACAAAGCAACTGGAGAAGGATTATGATGCGCTGCAAGCTAGCTATGACAATCTTAAGTCTGACTATGACAGCCTCCTCAAGGAGAAGGATAAACTTAAAGCTGAGGTATTTGTCTGGTGTTCTAGTTACTGCTTAATTTTGAGTTCACATTCGGAATGTTGCCTAATGTTCCGGTCTTTTTCAGGTTGATTCCTTATCAAACATGCTGCTTCTGAAGCAGAAAGAGAATGGAAGCTCAAAATCACCTGATAAGGACACCTTATCTCAAGGACTCCCTGCAAAAAAGATTGGTGATTCAACCTCTGAGGATGAAGAAACCAAATTTTCGGTTTTGGCCTGTAAACAGGAAGATGTTAGCTCAGCAAAGAGTGATACATTGGATTCAGAAAGCCCACATTATGCCGATGGGGTTCACTCCTCGATAATAGAGGCGGGTGATTCTTCATATGTTTTCGAACCAGATCACTCAGATCTATCACAAGATGAAGATGATAATTTGAGCAAGAACCTGTTGCCTTCATATGGCTTTCCAAAGCTGGAAGATGTTAATTACTCCTGCCCGCCTGCAAGTTTTGAAGATCACGCCTTTTGGTGCTGGTCGTCCTAAGTTACTTTATTGTAACATACATATCTTTCTTGTGTCTGTCTTATCTTGTTTAAAGCTTCTCCTCTGGATTTATTGTGAAAAAGTAGTAAATCCAATTGAATGTTTCCCCAATCCAAGTGTGGCGTTGTGTTTACTGTCTAGTTTGTTGTTGATAACTAAGGGATTTCCGTCTCCTTTGTAGTGATGTTCTCGTTGGGGATTCTACTTACCACCGCTCGTCCATGTAATTTTCCCGTGCGAAATTGTGAACTAAATAATATTTGTTCGTTCCTTGAAAGTCAGTCTGGAACATAACGTGCTTCATCTTTTTTATATCTCTCAGAAAACATATTCCAAAATAGCTGCATTCAGTTACGAAAATGCTGTTCATATATTTGGAACCTTCCCACTGCTTGTATATATTCAATGCCAGTTTCTTAAGTTGTACTTGTCTATGGACGCCTGAAAAGGTTGCAATTGGTGGTGGTTGACTAAACTTTCTGGGATATATAGCATATACTGCAAAGTTTAACTTAGCAGGTTGTGACTCATATTTCAACAAATTTTAATCTAGCTCTCTCTCTTAATATATTAGGGGAAAAAAAATTCTTGTGGTTAACTCTAAATCCTCCTGAAGGTCTAGGACTGCAAATGGGGTTATTCCTCACAGCTTACATGAATCAATGTTTTTCTTTTTGGTAGACTCCACTTCAAAAAACCAGTGGTCTGATCATAAATAAGATATAAAAAAATGCATGCTTTGTTCACGAGGATTGAGGAAGATTTACAAATGAGCTTAACTGAGAGCAGTCAGGATATAGAACTGAAGGGCATATATCCTATCTTCTGATCAAAATATATTTTGTTAGAAACTAAGGTGAAATCCCAGCAGTTCTCAATCGAAAAGCCATTGATTGAGAATGGCGAGGCTGTGAGACAGAGACCCCTGGAGAAATGGCACCAAGATTGACGAGATCTTCGATATATTCGCTTAGCAAAACGCGATGCGCACACATGGGGCCCTCCACTTTCAAAAACTAATACGATGGCAATGTAACAACACCTTCGAATGATTGACAGTTGATGGCGATGTTCGAACTTATCCTCTGAGACTTCACTGTTAGCCAGTTCTCATGAAAAAACTCGGTCCGCAACTATGGCCAAAGGAAAAAAAAAAAAAAAAAACAACAATTATCTCATCATCATGAACACTTTTGAGCGTCAACTTAAGTTTCCTATGTGCGCATGCGTAGCCATTCATGCGTGGCCATACGTATCCTTACAATAGTTGTAATAACAAAATCGTCAACTGTTTCAATTACAATTAGGTAAAGTTTTAATTAAAAATGAATTTTGACTTGGTGTTATTTGAGTAAATTGACTTTGTGCATGGAAGAGTGCATTATGGTAGATCTTTTTAAATTCTATGGACAAATTTGTGTCAATTTATAGTTCAATTGTTATCATACATCATGAAAGATATTGTTAGAAATTGTTTCTATGTAAATAATAAATTTAACCGAATATTTTTCATTTATTTTTTATAAAAAAAGGGAAAAAATAAAAGTACTACTTGATAAGTTTGCTAAGAAAAATTAGGTCTATCGAAAAAGAAAATTCTATAAATTTATGTTTTGACTCTAATGAATATTTTAACAAAAAAAAAATTATTATTATTAAATTTATGATAGTAGACATAATAAAAAAACGATCTTTTTAAAATTAAACAATTAACTTTTGGTGATTTAATATAACACATTCTCTTAACAGGCACTGAACTCACGAGAACAAGATTAGACGTTTGTCGTAACCACACCTAATCTGAAGAAAAGCACAATTCTGATGGAAATTTCTTTAAATTGTTAAGCAAAGTCAACATGATCTGCATGTCCATTCCCATTCTTTTTCTTTTTTTAATACTTATGGTCGGTTAGCAAGACTTGAGTACCCAATAGCAATTTATTAAAAAGTCCGTTTATTCAATTTGCATTGTGGAAAAATAATTTGGGATTATGAGTGGTTCGAAATAATAATTGCATTTTAGATGGCGTCTTTAAAATTTATTTAATACATTCCAATAATTATAGCTGAATTAAGAAGACCTCTTTTAATGTTTGGGATGAAAATTTTATTGAGCGAGTGAGAGATTATTAAAAGTAATTGAAATATATCTCTCTTATTTTATTTCTTGAGGAAAAAAAAAAATCTATCTCTTAATTTTTTAAACAATCTCAGTTTACTAAATTGGTTGGCAAAGTTGACCTCTTGGGTAACCTGCCCCGGAAGGCATATCAACTACCCCCATTCCTATTCTGCCAAGTGTCCCTCCCTTTCCAGATATTTGACACCGGCCGACTAAAGCCGACTTGGATGGAGATTTTACAGATTCCTTCCAAGTGTATGGCTGCGATCTCCTCAATCAGGCAAGGTCGCTATCCAACACAGCGTCCACTGAGCAACCACATTTGGAATCTTCCCATCACGTTAGGCAGGCCCCACTCACGTGGGTGTTAAAGGAGCAACGTGGCGCGTTTTCTGCCACAAAGGATTGATCTCGTGTCCCAGGTCAAAACAAGGACAAAAGGAAAGGGGCCAATAACAATGATTATGTATTTTTTATGAAATCTTTTTTATTTAATAAATATTTTCCCTTTTCCAATTTGAAAGTAAAAGCCCTTCTACAGGTACATTTATATTAGATAAGAGCATTGCAATTAGGGCATAGTTAATGGAGAGGGGGTTTGCACGTATAAGTGGGGCCCCCATGGTGACAGCAGGCCCCACCTGTCAATTTAGCTTTTTACACGTGTGCTATTCAACCGGCCTTGTCTGATCAGATTTTGATGACTTGGACTCCTACATGCATAGGCTCTAATAAAAAAAAACAAAACAACCACTCACCATAATTAAATTAATAACAAGAAGATCAAAGGTCTTTGTTTTTTTTTTTTTTTTGGGGGGGGGGTTTAAAACGGCTACTTGGTTTGTTACTGTGAAAAGGCCAACTTGATTGAACCCAAACCGATTAAGCCCTTTTTTTTATTATTTATTTTTAATAACAAGGAAGGCCGAAAGTTTGAGATGGAGAACAAAGTCAATCAGACTTGAATATGAAACTGAAAAGCTATAATAAAACAACCGGCCACTTGCAAGGCATTCTTGGTTATCGTGCATTCCAGTTTTGCATCATGCAATTGATTCTTGCTCAAAAATTTCTGTGCAACATGGTTGGACATCAATCCTTCGTTTTTCTACACAGAAATTTTATGTACTTTTTGTTTTTGGTGGGCATTCAAAAATAGAGAATAGTCACTCTGATTTGTGGACAAAAGCAGTCCCTTGTCTTGGTCCCATGGCCAACTTTCAGGAACAAAACATCAGCTTGAAGCTTAATCAACATTTACTCCTTATGAACTTTCTATCCGAGAAAATTTAAACTTGGACTAAGTTGCCCTGGAAGTCATTACGCTTAAGCCATCATCAATCGCTTCTGATGTCCAATCCAAATCATTTGAAGAGGAACAGCACACCCCGGATGGCTCTCGTACGGTCTGTCTTTCATTGGAGGAAACCATAGTTCAGACAAACAATTAGTAACAATTTCTCTTTACAAGACCGTGCAAGATAACGATACTAGTTGAATAATCCATCTAGCGTTGTTAATTTGTTGCAAACTTCTGGCCACTTCAGCCCTTGGCATTGTTAACGAGAGCCAACTTCTGGCCACTTGGCATTGCAGATTCTTCCATACAAATAAATACCACACGTAGAAATCGACATTGGCACTTGAGAAAATAGTGGGTAAGAAATGCGGTTAGTGTGGTTTGGTCAAGAGATGCTATTCATGTGGTGGGTTAAAAAAACGCAATTAGTGTGCTATTAATTAGTTAATTGTGTGTGGTGTATAGAAATTAGTAAAATTTAGTGTTGCTCTAGTATAATTCATTAATAATGGTATCAAAACTAATTACTTGTTAAAACTGAGATCAGACCCATTGCAATCTAATTTTTGTGAAATTAGAGTTTGCACCAAAGTTAATTATGCAGCCAAATAATCAAAATTTGCAACATACAACTCCAATCATCCTGACAGTTAATTATTAATCCAATTCCTTATTTAGTGACAACAATTGGAAGAATTTTTAGTCTCCTGTAATGAGTCCAGTTGATCAGAGAATTCTATGATCGGTGCATGCTTCAGTGACCTTAAGCATAAACACTAACACGCGTGACTTTGGAAAATTGCCAAGATCTGACTTTGAACTGCTACGTAGCCTGCGTACATCTGGCGCCCGTCTTGGAGCTTATTCTTTGTTGGGGTTGGAGTATTATTTGCCCTTCTTTTGTTCTCCCTTTCACAGAGGCTCGTCTCTTGTTTATTGAAGAAAGTGGTGCTAAATTTTGATTAAGGAATGAAAAATCTGTAATGTACTTTGACAGGTCGTTCTGACTACTGGTGAACATCTATGTAAATTTTGTGAAAATATATCCAACTTAAGCCACACATGTGTTAGGAAGCCCTTCCTTACTATTAGAGAGAACCATTGGCGGGGAGGCATTTGCATGTTATGCAAGTGCTGACATTAAACCCTGTTGCTCAGCTTGAATTGGAATTTGCGCCTGTCTTGTTCATTTATTTTATGTAAAGGTCACTTTATTTTTGATCAACTAGATTTGTCCCATATATAATTAAAGAAAATTTTTTAAAAAAAAATTCTTGATTAAGGCCTATTTTTGACTATGGAAGTGGTTGAGCTTGGAATTTCTGAGAGGACGACAAAGAGATATAAGAGGGAAAAGATTGTGCAGTGTAGATGAAATTTTGGTTTATATTCAAACTGGGGCAAATGCCTCCTCTAACGTGTACTGGCTCTGCTGTTGCATAGATATGAATTTCGTGTCAAAAATGATAAGATCCAGTAGCAAAGTTTGACATTTCAGTTTGCAGCTAATTTTCGCGAATACAACATAATCCACTTTGCAATCTACATCATAGTGTCAACTTGATTGCTTTGTTTGTTGGATGCTCCATCCAAATATTGCCATTAACATCGCAGAGGAGAAACAGAAGAAATGACCATGCAACAAATTCTACAGCTGCAAGGCAGCAACCAATATTTGCATGAAATGATTTACAAGCCCCGAGGTTAGGGTACTAAATGTATCACAAAACATTGCCATTATATCCGGTGGCTTTCCAACTGAATTCAACAAAAGCAAGTTCCCCAGCTTTGCTTCTCGTCCTTGTCACTCAGCAATAATCTGAATGGGACTCGTAGAAATCGCTCAGGCAAGGAGACGCAACTTCTTGCTCCAGCAACTGCCACACCTGATTCATTGTTGGCCGATCATCGGGGTTTGCATCTGT
Source organism: Kandelia obovata (assembly GCA_021464305.1). Classification (NCBI taxonomy): domain Eukaryota; kingdom Viridiplantae; phylum Streptophyta; class Magnoliopsida; order Malpighiales; family Rhizophoraceae; genus Kandelia; species Kandelia obovata. The sequence continues at coordinate 2,204,836 of CM038480.1, forward strand.
GCACCGTGCTGCTATTTCGAGGATTGCTTCCACCGTTTCCATGTCTGCATCATGGCACCTTTTATCTACTACATCGTCCAACCGATTCTCTCTCAAAAGAGTATTCATCTGCAAAGTTGACTTGTTGTGAGCTTTTGTTTTCAAGGACATCAAATAGGATACTGTCCTGTAACATGTCTCATTCATTTTGTGCAATATATAACGAGACAAAATTTTGGAAAGCTTACCCAACCAACAACATTTAAGCCTCTCTTTACAAAAGTTGGATCGGTAGGTCTTTTTCCAGTTACAAGTTCTAGCAAGAGAACTCCAAAGCTATAGACATCCGACTTGTCAGTGGCTCTCCCACTCTGCAGATACTCTGTGCTCAAGGTATTAAAGGATTGCAAATTCAGTAAGTTGTACATATTGCACTACGAGATTTTTGTAATAGTTCATAGATTCTGGCAAACTATATAAAATTGGCACCGACGACAGCATCAGAGTTGGAGCCATGGTTTGTGCTTTTGTTGAAATTTGTATTTACTAAAACTGGAAATTATGTCACACAAAATTTGGAAACTGGAAACAGTCAATAGACTCGGGAAACCTCATCTTTAAGTGCCTCTGATGCATTCACAAGTATCTAAACTGCAGCCAAGTTCAAAGCATGAAAGATAACCAAATTTCTTGAGAACGATTATTAACACTGGTAAATTGGAAAACTCCTATGGCATAATCTGAAAATTCTTCGTAGCTGGCCCAATGCTACACAATTTTGAACCTCATTTGGACTAATCTTGAAGGATATCTTGACTCCTCGTTTCCTGTAAGCATCATAGTCTTCAGCAGTGACATTCTGAAATCTAGGTTATGCCCTACTCACAAGTCTTCCACTGATTCGGGGCCGAGCACAAGAATCCTCATCAAGTTAAGCATTAGATAATGATTCTGAATGCCACTCAGCAGTTCTTTATCAACATTAACCTATGTAATCGTTTGCCTATGCCAGTTATTGTGTTTAGACCTAGGTACATGATGAACATCAGCTTGCTTTATTAGTAATATTAGTTGTCTTGACTAAATTTTTACCCCTTTTTAGATGATCTTATCTATTACTCTGCAAATATTTCATGTTATGTTGATCTTTTCTCATCTTCAAAGGATTCTTAAGTAGGTTATGAACAAATCCAGAATTAATTTAGTGTAAAACTTACATTAAATTGCACTTTGGTGATTGATAGTTTGTTTCATGCTCTCTTTTTTTTTTTTGCCTCCACTGCCAACTTAAGTGTTTGATAGTTAATTCTGGCTGACTGAAGAGTAAAAAAGATTAAAACATCAATGGCATTTTTCTTATTTTCTCGAAATATTAATTCTTCAGAAACACTAAAGCAAGAATAGGTCATAATGTAAGGTATACCTGGCGCCAAATATCCAAAAGTACCAGCAACTACCGTTGTGACATGGGCATCCTCATCTACCAATAGTTTAGCAAGTCCAAAGTCCGAGACATGGGGCTCAAAATTTTCATCCAGAAGGATATTGCTAGATTTAATGTCACGATGAATTATCTTTGGACAACAGTCATGGTGCAAGTATGCTATTCCCCGAGCAGCACCTAGGGCTATTTTTAAACGAGCACTCCAGTTCAATGGTTGTTGTTCTGGGCCAATTTCTGGAAGGGAAGAAAGAGAGGAAAGGGGAGGAAAAAAAAATCAAGATTTCATTTATGAGATCAACGATACATATACCATTAACATATTATGGCAATGCATAGACAACAATGCATGTGTGAATAATAATGTTTAGATGAAAGAAACTACTGCATAGGTTGGAAAAGGCCACAATTCATTGCAAATGTATGAAACACAAAAATAAAAAATTTATTAAAACAAAAATACTCTAGGTTGGATGCTGGCAGTTACCATGTCACATTCCTTTGTCACTTGCTTTTAAAATATCAGCAGAGTAATTGCAAGAACTATGAAAATGAAGCAACCTACCAATGCTAGTAGATGTGCAATCTGTCCACTTATCTCAGAGAATTGGTTCTAGAATCTAGATATCAGGCTGTAGAGTAACACATGGCAACAGCAGCTAGCATTTTGAATCAGGTCACTACTAATAAGTCTCTGACTACAATGATTTGTTTCACCATAAGAAAAAGAGAAGCCTATTGAGCTTTCCAAGCCAACTAAGTTCTGTAGGTCCCAGAAAATTGGTAAGCAACAGAGACAAAAGTGATTGAAGATTTGATTGTACTTGATGTACTTTATCCCCAAATGTTAGAAGCCACAGTAAACAATAATGATGATTCATACCGTGTAAAAGATCATCTAAACTGCCCATGGCCAGATAATCATAAATAAGAAGCTTTGAAATAGGAAGCCTGCAGTAGCCTCTCAGGTTCACTAAATTTATGTGTTTGATGCTTCCCAAAATCTCCAGCTCCCTCTCAAATACTTGATCACATCCTTCACGATTCCGATCAATCCTTTTAACAGCAAATGTCCCACAATCATTCATGACCATTCGATACACAGTGCCAAAGCCTCCTGATCCTACAGCATCCTCCTCATCAAGAGATTCCAACTTTTCAATGATTTCAGATGAAGCATATGGCAGGTCACCATGGAAAGTAATAAGTTTTGTGCCTGCGCAAAATTCAAATTTCTGGTTGTAATAATTGGAAGATCAGTCTGCCATACACTAAATCTTAGAGAATTTTAACTTACTCTGTTCCTGTTCAACTTGTTTTTTCACTTCTGTATATTTCTTAGCAGCTCTTTCCTTCTTGGACAGCAAGCGAATCCAGAGGAAAGCAAGGAGGACAACAATTGTAATAGCCATTGTGGACATCACACCAATGAGAAGACCTTTGACATAGTGAGAGGATCGTTTTGCAGTAACTGCATGCATTCAGCAGACTTAGTATATTTACATTGTCTACTGTTTTTAGAAATGTGATTTAAAACACTTGCCTCCTGCCTCATCGCTTGTGGCATGTGGTAGCACCGCAGGGAACCCAAGAGAGGTTCGACATGGCTTGTGCACTTGCCTACCACAGAGATCTAAATTTCCCATAAACCTAATAATGATCAAGCAGTATTCAGAAAAAGCTAAAAGAAACAGAACAATGAAATGAAACAAAAGGGACCTGAGGGAGAATTAAAATTTTTTTCTTGTCAACATCTTTGGTATTCTTGATTTTATAGATGCATACAATTTTTGTGAAAACTAACCAACTATAAATAAACACATCCAGATATGCTTGGAAATCAAGGATAGGTGCCTGATTGACCGGGCAGGGATTGTCTCCTCTTAAATTTTCACTTCAAAGCAAGACTTTTCAGTTTATTTAAACTGTTTCAACAGGAACTGTGGGAATAGCAGAAGTAGTTTCAGGGCATCCACATATATGGTGCCTCTAGAATATTTATTGTACACTACCCACAAACTTCTTTAACATTTATAATTATCAACAATATTTAGGCTAGCACTTCGGAAAAAGAATAGACTTCAATTTGGCAGTCTTTACAAGAGCACTCACGAGTTGTTTCCAAAAGTGCTTAAAGCTCCAAAATCAGGAATTTCTCCAGAGAAGAAATTGGTAGACAAATTCCTGAAAAGAACAGTAGAAGAAGAATATGAGATACCATTAAACATCTGACGAGGGAGTTAAAACAGTGTCTGAACATCATTCGATCCAAATAGCTAAAACAGAATTTCAACTTACAGGAGGCGCAAATGTATGAGACCACCAATGGATGAAGGTATAGCACCCTTTAGCAAATTGCTTGACAAATCCCTGAATTGTTAAACTTGATTATCAAGACATTCCATAAAAAGGATAAGAATTGCAATATGGTAAGATATATTCACTGCAACCTTAACCATACATAGTGTAGGCACTAGAAGTTGTTCAAACAAATACAGAAAGCATTAATGACCCAAGCAAAGGAGAAAGATTGGAATCTCACAGAATAGTGAGGTGAGAAAGGTTTCCAATATCTGATGGTATGCCTCCTTGGAGATAATTAGCTCTCAAATACCTACAAACACGGTCATTTGTATATGAGAACATAGGCGTGCTAAAATCAAAAGAACAATGAATAAGAAAAAGAGGAAATCTCATTTTGACTTACAGGGCTCTTAACTCGGAACAATTGGTTATCTCATTAGGAATTATTCCTTGTAAGCTGTTTTGATGAAGTGCCCTGTTTCATAAACAAGGAAAGGAGGGGCAAGAAGAAAGGAAAGCTAAGACTATTTTTATCAGATAATGCTTTAGTCCCATTTCCTGTAGAAAAGGTAAGATGGGTATTGAACTCACAGTCGCTGTAATCTACTGAGTTTACCGATGCTGGGAGATATAATCCCTCCTAACTGCATGTAAGGTAGGTTTCTGAAGAAGGCAAAATGGAAAATTGAAAACAAACCAATAAAAATGGAAAGAAAAGAGCTTTAAAGAAGAGAAAATGGAATTCCAAGAATGGAGTGATGGCATACATGGAGCGGACTCTTTGGTCATGGGGACGGCAAGAAATGCCAGTCCAGTTGCAAGGAGAATCATCGTAGGCTTGCCAGTTGCTAAGCATGTTCCTACTGTCATTCAACGCTCTCTTGATTTGCAGCAATGTCAGACCTGCAAAAACACAGTCAATTTCACATAAGCAAAGCAAAAGAGATCCAACCTTTATATCGCTTTTGGGATGCAGAAATGGCTTTTTAAAAAAAAAAAAAAACACAATGGCCTTGTTCAAGAGAAGCAATTTTATAATCTTTGTGTTTTTCTTTACTTTCCAGTTCCCCCCCCCCCATTTTCTCAGCAGCCAAGCAAGTGTTTAGTTAAACGGGAAGAACATTAGTTGGAAAATAAAAAAGGAAAAGGGAAAGCAAGAAAGGAGGTCCAAAAGAAGAAGGGTTTACCATCTTCAGTGAGAGCAAGACAGCATGAACTCAAAAGGGTTGCTGCAGTAACTACTGAGAAGACCAAATCAAGCCCACCCATCTCTATCTCCCCTGCAAAGTGTGCTTTCTTTCTGGGCATAGTTCTCTTTGTGAAGCAAGCCACTTTTGAGTTTACTCTGAATGTAGCTAGAGCAAGAGACGGAGCAAAACTGGAGAACCAAAAAGAAAGCGATTATGATAGCAGTGGGTCGAGTCGTTATGGGAACCGTGTGATGTGATGATTGTAAGACTTACCGTGAGAAAACAAATAATAATTTCAAGAGCGAAAGTGAAAGTGAGGGAAAAAAGAGAGAGAGAGAGAGAGATAGAGAAAGACTAGACCTTTTTTGTTTTTTGAAAGTGGGCATAGAAAGTTGTGCAGAAAAGAGCGAGCCGTTGTCCAATAAAAATTCAAACGGCGTAATTCAAAGCGGTATGTTGGTGATTCATTGATTAAAAAAAAAAAAACAAAATGCGTCGACACATGGGCTTCTTGCATTCTTTTATGCTAGTAGCGGGTTTTGAGACCATTAAAAATAATAATAATAATTCCAGTACATGTCGGGGTAGAGAATATGAGGGCAAAATAAAAAAAAAATTAAAAAAAGTAGGCAATTTCTATTATTATGATGCATGAACAAGCGAATAGAAATATAGATACAGTATGCAAATATAAGGTAAACACGACAATAAAATATTATATATATATATATATATATGTGTGTGTGTGTGTGTGTGTGTGTGTGTGTGTGTGTGTGTGTGTGTGTGTGTGTGTGTGTGTGTGTGTGTGTGTTAAGTATTTTTAATAATATTAATTTATAAAATTATTTTTATTATGTCATTTTTTGTTGTAATTATTATTTTCTTAAAAAAAATTAAAAAATTATATGTATGTGTGTAATATAATGTTTAAAAGATTATAATTTAAATTACTTGATGAAATTAATAAAATTAAAAATATTTATTTTTTCTATTCATTAATATGGCATATTAATATTATATATATATATATATATTAAATATGTACATTAAAACTATTTTATACGTAAATTAAAATGTCAGACAAGAGTTTTAAATTTATAAATTTTTATTGTTATTAAATAATTTTTAAAATATTTAATATATATAGGTATACCTGTCACATATAATATCTATTTAATATATATATATATATATATATATATATATATATATATATATATAATATTAAATATATAATATATTTGACAGATATACATAATACAAATCCACGTAATTTTATATTGTCCATGCTCAATGAGTTTCTGCTCTTTCACTTGAAAAAAACAGAGGCAGCATTGAAAAGTCTCTGACGTGATGGGAGATTTTCAAGATACGCACTCCTGGGGTCGTTGTCCTCTGCGCGAAGATGCATGGGTGCGAGTGCAATGCAATCGCCGGCTGAGCTGCTTCTCCAAAGACGCGAAAATTTGAAAGGAGATATCAGAGCTTAGGGAATCAAGAAGTAAAGAGGCTGTCTCTTATACACATCTAGATGGGTATAAGAGACAGGTATGTTGGTGATTCATTGATTAAAAAAAAAAAACAAAATGCGTCGACACATGGGCTTTTTGCATTCTTTTATGCTAGTAGCGGGTTTTGAGACCATTAAAAATAATAATAATAATTCCAGTACATGTCGGGGTAGAGAATATGAGGGCAAAATAAAAAAAAAAATTAAAAAAAGTAGGCAATTTCTATTATTATGATGCATGAACAAGCAAATAGAAATATAGATACAGTATGCAAATATAAGGTAAACACGACAATAAAATATTATATATATATATATATATATATATATATATATATATATATATAATATTAAATAGATATTATATGTGACAGGTATACCTAATGCAAATCCACGTAATTTTAAATTGTCCATGCTCAATGAGTTTCTGCTCTTTCACTTGAAAAAAACAGAGGCAGCATTGAAAAATGTCTGACTTGATGGGAGATTTTCAAGATACGCACTCCTGGGGTCGTTGTCCTCTGCGCGAAGATGCATGGGTGCGAGTGCAATGCAATCGCCGGCTGAGCTGCTTCTCCAAAGACGCGAAAATTTGAAAGGAGATATCAGAGCTTAGGGAATCAAGAAGTAAAGAGGCTTGCATGGAAAATAACACTTTGACCGTGAAACTCCCGTAAAGCCACCCTGACACGGCGAGTGGACTTGTGATCGGAGGATCATAAAGGAAATAGCTTTGCTCTTCTTAACTACAAGGAAAGGGAAAGGAAAAGGAAAGTCCAAATTTTTATTTTTATTTTTATTTATTTATTAAATAAAAAAAAGAAACTGAAAATGAAAAAAAAAAAATGTTTAGTCGTAGTTTTCATGACGGTTGACCACGTCCGACCTCCACCAAACTAGAGAATTGCGGTCAATGCATTTATAGATGATCTATAATGAATTGTCTTAACAAAAGGTTGGCGCATCCTAGCTGACAAAAGGCCTCATTATTACATCCCATTTTCTGGCATGATGACAAGCTCTGTTCGATGGAAGCTTGGAGTGCAAGCAAACCGTCCCTCGATTATCAAACTAACTTAGAAATAAAATAAATGTAGGAATGACCGTTGTAGTCCTATATAAATTCTTTTTATCTTGGAAAATTTAATGATATCTTTTTCTAGATATTTATCTTGAAATATCTAGATGTCGTAGTTGACATCTAGATAAAAGTGAATTATGATGTTTTTTGAGGTTCGTTTGCTTATTGAAGAGACTTTAATACTAAAAATCGGCTGGGTTTGAACTCGTTTGCAGTTATGCATGTTAACTACCCTTTTGTAATAGGTATAAACTACCTTTTTAACGAATATGAATCTTTTATATCTAGTCTTACATTCCATCTATCTGGGTTGAAACACGGAGGATCCTCAAAGCATTCTGAATCTGTGTGAAGATACCGAAGCCAGCAAACAACTCTCCAACCTTTTGGTGCAATCTGACCTGCAAGTCTTCCATTTGATTAGTCACACATAGGCAAGTCTTCCATTTCTTTTTTTTTTGCCCCCCCCCCCCAAAAGACATCTCTGTAAATAGAAGAATGAAATCTAAGGAAAAAAAAAAAATTCAATTCAAACCTTGAAACTCAACATCTCTGTCACTCTTTGAAGCTATGGATTGCTAATTTTGTGGGGTACCCCACAAATCAGCCACACTCACAATCAACGGTCTCCGTGGTTTCGACTAACTTTTTGTTATCAATCAAAGAGGTGATGAACAATACTTAATTTAGTTGGTCACAATATAAAATAAGGTTTCATTATACATCTTCATATTTCAGAAAAATGCAACCCTTTAATTCCTACCAAAACAGAAACAGAAAAAGAAAAACAAAAAAAAAAAGATCAATCATGTTAGGTTATAACCAGTAATTAATGGAGGGTTTCAAAATTCCTTACCTGGGTGGACTTTGGGTGAGCAGTAGTAGGCTTAGTTCTAGTAAATGTACCTGAAGCCTTAAAAGAACATCAGGGTAATAAATAGCCCCACATCAGGGAGACAGTAATGGATTCATAACCACCAACAACAAGGCTGGCAATATTATCAATAACCTCTTCTTCAGTCAATGGGTCCCCATTTCATCTTTAATTCTCATGAACCCGTCCATTTTAAGTCATTGCGTGCCTCCATTTCATTTCCTTTCTTCTGTCTCCTCTTCTCCAGTTCTTCTCTAGATATCAACACAATCTTTTTTCAACACTGCCCATAAAATAACGCAAGTACCAAGTAAAATTAAATCGTTGGCTTTTTTTTTTCTTCTTTTTTGTGAATTGTAAAAGAAAAGTAATAGGAGGCTGCTTGTGTTGGGTGGGTGGGTGGCTAGGGGGGGGGGTCTGAGCAATTTACATACCTGAAGTGCATAGTGATATGCTGTCCCAGGACAGTGGACTAGATTTGCTCTAAATCCTTTAAGCAAGGCCTTGAAAACAATAGTCCAGCTTATCTAGAACAGGCCCTGGTTCAAAGCTCGCCAACAGCCCACCAATATTCTCGAGTGTCATAATTGCCGCCATGCGAGACATGGCATCAAATTTGTGGAAGCCTTTTCCCCCCTCTTCCTTTTAAGCCGATCTCTTTAGTCCATGGCTTCTTTTTCATGCTTCTTGTATGGAAAACGAGCATATCTTGTTTGGCTTCTTCTTCCTTTTTCTTGCACGCATTCAATGAGAAATTCATACAAATGTTGATTTATTCAAGTTATATATTGCTCGGAGCTTCTCTCTCTCTCTCTCTATATACATATATATATAGAAAATGCAATTAGAAGCAGCATCATTTAATGCATGATTCTGAACGAGAACATGACAAAAAGATGCCTTAAATCAGGATACTATATATTATCCCAAATGATTCCCTTTATTGTTCTTGGAACTAGGAAAAAAAGAAAGGAAGAACCTTTAGAAAAAAAAAAAAAAAAAAAAAAAAAACTATTGACTAATATTTTCATAGTTCTTTTTTAACTCTAAATTTCTCAATCTCAATTCATGACCTATATAATAGGTGAAAATATAGTTACAACTCAATTAAATAGTTTAAATTTTTATTGTCATAGTAAGTATTTAATCATAATGATTGATATTAGAGAGATCATAAATTTGAATTTCTCAAATATTGTCATATAATTATTTAACATAATATACAAAAATATTATTATTGAAAAATCTTAAGTTTAAATAAATTTCTTTTAATATTTAATACAAATTAATTAAAATTAAATTTGTCATGCTTTTATTCCCCCGTGTTTAATGAAGAGAATGTTATAGATTATATTTTTAAGTAACATAATTTTTTTTTCTCATATTTAAAATTAAATTAATATAACTCACATCCTCAAGGCAAAATCCCTCTTTGCATCACAACGTTTTAAGTCTCGAAGTCTTTTATTACAACTTTTTTAAGGACATGGACGCTATGTATCTCTCCCCGTGTTATTCTTGTCAAGAAGTTCACCAAGTTGTGAGCTATATCATAAGGGGACCAATGGATCTCAAAATTACTTTCATTTCATTTTTCATCAAATGGATTTAAATGAATTAAAAGCTGGGGCCTTCAATTGAAAAATTCAGGTTACCAAACCATTGATGCGTTTCTTGGAACCACTGTTGCCGAATCATTGTCAAGTGGGATGTTACAAGTTTTCCCAGCATCATCAAAATAATCATAATGGGTGTGTGCCGAATTTAGGATACTTTCTATTGTGTTAAATCGAAGTCAAAGCACAAAAGAAAGAAACAGAGAAGAAGAGAGAAACACATAACATTTAAGATCTCAAGCTTTGAGTCAATGTTGCTATCCATCTCTTATTTGCTTGGTGATCCCGTTATGACTTGAAAAGGATGTCTTTCCCAAGCTCTAGGAGATAACAAACTCGCCAACATTCAAGTAAAGCGCAGCCAAAGAGTTTTCACAACAAGCAGCTGAAGAAATATGTTGGAGCTGATTCTATTACACAACTAGCAGAAAGTTCAAAAGTCCACAGTAGTTGCCCTAATGGCTTGGGTTTTGTACACCAGTGGAAAGAACCAACGGACCATAAACCTTCATATCAACATCATATGCGACAAAAAGATGAGCTTTTCCCTCTTTTGGCTATTGCAAGGTGAAAAAGACAGGAAAACTAAGAGAGGAGAAGCCACCGCAGCAGTCTGCGTGATACAACTCAGAAATCATCGCATCGGGCGTCTCTTTCTTCAGAAGCTGTTAAAAAGCATAATTTATTGTGCTCGCAAGCCTGCAGCTGATCTTTCAGACCGTGTAGGCTTGTTGTATAGTATCTATGTCAAGGCCTTTCAATCTCACCACTGATTCTACATGGCCCTTCAGGGTAGTGAGTTCCCTCAACCTGCAATTAACATATAAATCAGAGGAGAAGGACAACAGACGTCTCAAAATGAATAAAAAAAAATCAAGTGCTTCTCTCTCCCAGCAAGCGACTCTTCTTTTATTTTTTCTTTTGCCTTTTCTTTTTAACCTTGTGGAAGTCACTTGCACTAAGACACCTTTTATTTTTGCAATTACTGACATCATTCCTACAGCAATAAGTAGCATCTCTCAAATATTTTGTCGGATTCTATCTCCACAAAGTCAATTAGAACTTCAAGATCTGGCTATTTGTCATCCACTATAGTTTTCAGCTGTCTTCAGGCAAAGATATAATTCAAAACTGTCAGAGGCATAAAATGTATCCATGATGACTCATTTCAAATGCTGCAGTATACCTTGCGATTTCAGCTCTCCTTTTCGCTTCTTCAGCCATCTGATTGAGCTCTGTGAAATGAGTGCGCTCGGTGAACATCTTTGTGTCAGGTGGTTGCAACCCATGCAGTGTTCTCTGTGCATGTGCCCACTGAAGTTCCCTTTGTTCCTTTCCAAAATCCTTTTGCCTTGTGAAAGCAATCTACAAAACAGAGAAAACCCATCACCAAAACAAACCATAAAGATTTGCGAACTTGAACATACATAAGTGCATGGAGTAAGTAAAAAAAAAAGTGAAAAAAGTCTTTTCCAAATAGTATCCACGGCAAAGTAGACGCCATTCATACCCTTTGCTCAATAACAAGATCCCAGGCTCTTCCACTTAATGCGTATCGTATAAAGAACTTGATGAAGTCAAGTGGTATGTAGAAGATGATATTATATAGCCAGATAACACCAGCCCAACCCCAACCAATTCCTTCAATAGCAGCAAAGCTCCAGTTTGCATAGACTGCAATCAGGGTGGCAATCTGCACAAGATTAAAATGTCAAGACCAGGGTTTCTTGCGAATTGCTGAGAATTTGCAAGCAGAATAGACAACAGGCTCACCAGTTGAGCAATCACGAAAGCCACAGCAAGTAATGAACCAGGACGTTCAACAAAAGACCAACTTCGAGATCGAGTCACAAATATAAGGGCTTGACTGATAATGCTCACTTGCAAGTAAACAGCTGATGCAAGCTTACGAAAGTCGTCATGAGCTGCTTTCTCCAGGGTTGATACTCCAAACACCCTCTGAAAAATTAACAGCCATGAAACTTGGGTAAGGAGTAGTTTGACATAGGTTTACCAGTTATAATTAGAAGTTAAAATACACTAGTCACACAATGCTGCAGAGATACTCCAAGTAAGAATTGGAAAAGCCCATGATCACAAGGGACCCACAGTTTATTAAAACTTTTATGCCCCCATCAAGCATTGTTGCTTTAGTACCAAAGAGATCCATATCCAAAAACAGAAACACAGACATGGTAAAAGGAAACAAGAGAGGAAAACATAAGACATTGTCAATTGTCAAAGGCAGCTTCGTAATGCAATGAAGTCAGTCATCTCATCCTACCGGGAAGAAGTCTGTCTTATACGCTGCCCAAAAGAATATGACTGTCATCATTGCAAGGTAACCACCAAGAATAATGCCAGTTGCAAAAATCTCTGTTAGCTTCCAGCTGTCAGGCATAGGAGACGGTTTTACTCTATCCTTTGATATAGTCATGATGGTACCTGAAATCACATTGGGATAATAAGTTACCAAAGTTCCAGCAGAAGATGAAACACCTACAACTTTGACAAGAAACAAAGAAAATTTTAAAGGCTGCAACCAGTTAGTCAAACAGAAAAATAACTTATAGTGGCAGTAATGATGTGTGCTAGCAACAAGCCAACAAAAACATAAAACTGGAAAAAGAGAAGGAAATATTCCGTAGTTCCCAATTTTCACTAAACCAAACTACAATTTCTGCTATTATCAGTAGTTGCTTAGTTTTCAGTAATTTGAACCACAGATTACTCAATAATTGTTGCCTTGCACAGCCAAACAAAGTTCATGCTTTGTGGGTTGCTAATTATCACAGGAGTGGGGTGAGAGAATGAGAGAGATTAAAGTAGGAGTAGAATATAACAGACCATCATTGAGAATGGCAATGATAAGCACCATGAAAGGTGGAAAGTCAAACTTCCATATGAGGGCCAGCAGCATAAAACCAAGCTGTCAACAAGCCAAAAGGTTGAGACAAAGTTATGAAAAAGGTTCTGGTGAGATCACACTCATACAACATCCAATCAAAAGTTTGTTTGCAAGTCAAATGATCCATGACTACAAAGCGCACATAAACAGGGGGGGTTGTGCGTGTGTTGGGGGGAGCCTTGTAGCTTACCACAATACGAATTGTAATAGAAACAGCATAGATCTGCACAAGGGAAAGGAAAAGATGAGAAAATGCATTACAAAATTCCATTGAAAATAACTGCTCAGCCTAAATGGTTGAATGCTGCAATGCAAGCAAGGAAACCGAACCTAACAACAGCACCAGAACACATAGTGCTGCATGGATACCATTATTAGTTTAGTTCCATCATAACATGCTTACAGTGTAATTTTTCATCCTCTGGAAAATCGCTCGACTTGTCAAGACAGCACTTATGATGACACTAAGCCCAGGTTCAGTAAGAACAATATCAGAAGCACTACGAGCTGCATCAGTTGCATCAGCAACTGCAATCCCAATGTCAGCCTTCTTAAGAGCAGGAGCATCATTGACTCCATCACCAGTCATCCCACAAATGTGTTTCCTAGCTTGCAAGCGTTTTACAATCTCATATTTATGTTCTGAAAAAAATGTAACATTAAAGAAATGAATATTTTTGTAAGAAAGACAAAATGCATACCTGAGAGCAATGTATAAAAAATTTATAATCAAGCAAAAACAAATCAACATTAAGAGTACCAAAATCAATTTTAGGGTGCATATATATATATGTAAGTACCTGGAAAAACACCAGCAAATCCATCAGCTTTCTCTATCAGTTCATCAACTGGTAAAGCAACAATGGACTCATCCTTGTCCTGTCCTAGCAATGCAGATGAAGGGTACATGTTTGTTCCCATTCCCAAACGTCTCCCAGTTTCCTTTCCTATTGCTAATTGATCCCCTGACAGAAGCCATAATGCTCAACAACTCAGAATTGCACAACTAAGTTTAAGTTAGCAAACGTTAAGGATTCAAACATTGGATGTGTAAGATATTTGGGAAAGCAATTGATAGAAGTACTAATGCAACACAGCCTCAGTGTTGCAAACTGGAAGGTCAATGGTAAAAGGGAATTGTCTTGCATGTTTGCAGCAATGACATTCGAAGTATAGAAATTTGTACACAGGTCTAAATGCCATCCAACAATTAAGTGTAAGCTAGCCAGCTTCAGAAATGGATAGTGATAAAAACACCAAAGATTAAATACACAGGCTATTTAGGATAGAATCACCAATGTGGCATGGCCCTGGCAAGGCATGCTGGAAATGGAAAACAGAACATGGTATGACAAGGAAACAATACAAACCGGTAATCATTTTGACATTCACTCCAAGATTTAAAGCCCTCAATATGGTATCTGCACTGTCATGTCTGGGTGGATCAAAAAGAGGCATAAGGCCAACAAACTGCCAAGGGCCACCGGGACTCTCTTTCCTTCCTTCTGGAACTTCCTGCATTATGTGAGCTAACACCCAATTAGAGGCAGTCATGCTATGAAATTAAGAGCAGTAACAAGCTTAGTGGTAATAATTTAATAATATTCATTACAGGATCAGAAAGTGAAGAAACTAGACTCCAGTTACCTGGTATGCTACAGCAAGAGAGCGTAAGCCCCTCTCAGCAAATTTACCAATCACAGCATGTACCCTGCGCTCAATATCTGATCTGTTGTGCGCAAGATTTAGGATCTAAATAGATCACATTGCAGATGGAATTAATATAACAACAGATAACCAAGTGCAAGCCACAAGCATACAGGACTGCAGGCAAGTTACCTGCTCCGGTGCACCTTTACTGACTCTGTGCATTTTACCTCCATTATCAATATAAGTCAATGCCGTCCGCTTATCAGTAGGATTAAAGGGAAGAAAATGTACTTCTTGAATTCCAGCACGTGCCTTTATGTATGGAGAAAAAGATAATCAAACAAAGACAGTATCAAAAAAGAAAAATAAACTTTGTAAAGAAAGTCATAGCAATTAACTACCTCTTTTGGATCAGCCAGCATTCCAACAATAGCAGTGTCTATTGCATCTTGATTCTCAGTCCTGGATGCCCGAGCTGCCATCAGAACTACTGTATCTGGATCTATTCCTTTAGCAAAAACCTGCAAAAGAGTTTAGCAGACATCTGAAATAATTATCATTAAGTAACAGACTTTCATCAACAACATTCAACTGACCAACCAACCTCAATAAGATTTTTGTCAACTGTAAGTTTGTTTAAAGTTAGAGTTCCAGTCTTGTCACTGCAAAGCACATCCATGCCTGCCATCTCTTCTATTGCAGTCATTCTCTTAGTGATGGCTCCCTGCATAGCATTAATCCTATTTCATTATTATATGCTAGTCATTCCATGGTCCATCAAAGCATCCGAGGGATCTAGCAAACCTGCTGAGATAGCCTATGAGAACCAATAGCCATTGTCACTGAAAGAACTGTAGGCATGGCAATTGGAATTCCTCCAATCAAAAGCACAAGAAGGTTATCAATTCCAGGTCGATACTGCCGATCTTGGATGGGGTACATCACGATAATCTCTACAATCATGCCAACAGCAATAGAACATATGCAGAAATTTCCTATTGCAGTCAAGACCTACATAACACATACCACAAGGAAATATAATCAAATGAATAAAGTAGAAACTGTCAGAACTCCACAAGAAGGATCATCCGTAATTTTGTATTTCCTTGCCTTTTGAAAGTGGCCAACTTGGTTCGTAGTGTCTACCAGGTGAGCAGCCTTTCCAAAGAAGGTATGAACTCCAGTGGCAATCACCACTGCTTCTATCTCTCCTTGTTTGCAGGTAGAACCAGAGTAAACCCCATCTCCAGGGCCTTTTGTTACAGGAAGGGACTCACCAGTCAGTGCAGACTACCAAACCAAAGCAACAACATATTCAGTAAAACGGCTAGGCCAACAGAACACCTATTCTATATTCAAAGGAATATTATAGCCGAATTACCTGGTCAATCTTAAGCGGATCACCTTCAAGCAATCGGGCATCAGCTGGAATTATATCTCCAAGTTTGATGCTGATAATGTCACCGGGCACTAGGACAGCAGCATCTTGTTCACTCCATCTTTCGTCTCGAAGAACCTTCATAAAGTATAACCAATTGAAAAACTCAAAATATCACCACTGCAGTTTCTTTGAAATTTTATAAGACGTGTACAAGTCAAATGACAGTTCAGTGTTTTGTAGAACTAAACAAGTTTCCCTGAAATCCATACCTTAGCTTTTGGAGCAAGGCGTGCCATGAGAGCAGCAGCAGCATTACCAGCATTATTTTCCTCGATAAAACTGATTGTTGAGTTAATAAAAAGTAGCGTAATAATACCCACAAAATCTTGCCAATCTGGAGGCTTTCCCTACAAATATGCCAAATATATCATTACGACAAAATCTTGGAAACAGCAACAAATGAACTCCACAGAAAAATGCCTAAAAAGATGGAAAGCCTAAAACATTAGCACATACTCCTCCATTTGCAAGAGCGATAGCCATAATAGCAGCAGCCTCCATAACCCATGACAGAGGATTCCACATGAAACCCAAAAACTTTAAAAATTTGCTCTCCTGAAACACACCCAGAAGAAGAATTCCAATTAAAAAGGACCCAAAATACCTGAAGTATCAAGCGTGAAGAGGAATGGCTTATGGATATAAAAGGCACTACCTTTTTCTCCTCAAGCTTGTTGTAACCAAAAATAGTAAGCCTTTCCTCGGCAGCCTCAGCTGTGAGACCCGCCCTGCCACATCTCAGATTCTCAAACACTTCTTCAATGGGTATGTTTTCCTGCACCAAGAAAGCAAAAAGAGCAAATCTTTAAGCCTAAACAGGCAAACAGACGTCAAAAGAAGCAGCTACCAAAACATCAATGGCTTCAAAATCAACTCAGATCTATTACCAAATCCACAACTTCCTTCAACACTGCATCAAGAACTTCATTTTTGTCCCCCATGGTTTTCTCTCTCTACCCAAAGGAACTCACCCACCAAAGAACTAATCAAAGATCAGACTTCACTTAACAGGCACCACGAAAAGCCACAAGAACTCTTTGTCATCTAGCGAAAACAACCAACACCAAGCTACAAAGAATTAATTAGAACAAGAGATGAGAGTTTAGGACAAAAATGGGGGCTACCCACCAAACACCCAATCTGCGTAAGAGATTATTAAAGTAAGCAATAAAACCGCTCGGTACAATGGCCAAAGAAGAGGGGAGTGAGTGAGCATTAGTCACAACTCACACCAACTTTTTCTTTTCATTTTATATTCGCCCACTTCAATTTCTGCGTTAAATAGAATTCCAAAAATATTTTGCTAAAAAACATTTAAAAAATTTTGGTTTACAAGTCTTTGTTTTTCTTTTTTTTTTAAGAAAAAAATTATTAGATCATCGAAAATTATATAATTAAGATTTTTTTTATTTTTAATAAATTCTAATCATCCCCTTTAAAATTAAAATTTAAAGTTCTAAAAATAAAAAAAAAATTTAGTGGACATTTTCTTTCACCTTTACTCCAATGAGGCAAAGACAAGAGTTATCCAGTGGTTCATGTTATAATTTCATAAAATTTAAGTGACTTTTTTGATATTTTCTACCTCTAATTATAAGTGTTATTGCTGTTGTCATTTTATTTTATTTTTCTTATCCAGAAAAAGGACATCAAACCAAAGCCTCAATTCTTTCCATCAATGAACTGCACATGCACCACGGAGGCTTATCATGTAATTTTGAAGTTATTTTAATATTTCTGAGAGTTACTTAAGAAATACTTAGTGAGAAAGATTGTTATTATTATTATTTTCTTAATTCAGAAACATTTAGTGAGAGAGATTATTTTCTTATTCCTAAAAAAGTAATTTTTGATTTTTGGCTTTTGAGTTCTCTCGCGTAAAGAAAAAGGCTATTGGCTTCTACAGAAAACAGGTGTCCCTTTTGCCGTGATTGATTCATTACAGGCTCGCTTTTGTCCTGCTACTGAATGTTAGTTTCTTGTAGCAATTAGAAAACGAGATTGGGTTTTATCTTACAGAAAAAGAAAAGGAAATAGAGAATGATTTACCATAAGGGTCACATCACAGGCAAGAACCCACAATTTCTTCTGTTTTTTCAAACTACTTTTTACTTTTCAAAAAAAAAAAAAAAAACAGTTGTCTTCGGATAAACCATTACACCTTCTTTGACCAATAATATATTCTTGTGTAAATGTTTCTAATTAAGTTCAAAAATTTTCAAATCTACCTATAACAACTACTATATTGTAGAAGGATTAATATAACAACTACTATTTCAAAAAATAATAATTTGATATTTGTAAAATTTTATTTAACAAATTTATTTCACTGTCAATTAAGTATAACAGAATTTATCAAACTTATTTATATGGGTATTTAGGTGTCAAAGGGAGTGATGTGTATAACAAGTTGGCAATTCTTGAAGGATATATATATATATATATACATATACATATTGTTTTTTTCCTTTTTGTTTATCTTTCTTAGCAGTGACAATTTAATTTTTGCAATTTATGAATTATGTATTTAGATGATTAAAAAAGCCCCATCTTCAAAATTTTTAAATATGAGAGGCAATCACCAGCTCTATTACATGCATCATATTCTTTCCTAACTTTGATTTTGTTAGCACCAATCCTTCGCTTAACCTTTCACCTACTTAATTGGACAACAAAATATGTTTGTCAAAATACTATTATTTTCCATCGATTTCATAATTCACTGCCAACTGCCAAAAAATTATTCACAACTCTTTTTTTCTCTTTAAAAAATCCCAATTGGGCAAACGTTGAAAAAGAAAAATTTAAAAGAAAATGTGAATTATCTTTGTCCCCCTCCCCCCCAAATTTACTTTCCCTCTACTGAACTTTTTGGGAAGAGGAGTAAAAAAGAGTTCAAGGTGTCACTTTTCATTTTTCTTCAAAGTTGACAGTTCAAATAAAATAAGATAAGATAATAGAATCGCGAGAGTCAGTGATGGCTCTTTAAGCTTTGCTTCCTGTTTTTTTTTTCTGCTTGTCAGTCAACTGATCTACCGCCCAAAGACAATGAAAGCATTATTTTTCTTGTAAAACAAAATCTTGATTTTGTGTATAATATATGCAGCGAATATGATATATGGCACATAAGATAGAAATCCATGACGCATGTTCCGCTTCACGGTTTCTAGGAACCAGAGTTAGTAAAACGTTAACATCACTGTATATATGTGTGTATGTGTGTGCGTGTGTGTACTTATGTATACACGCAATTCAATCACTTGGGTGTCCAAAGATGCGTTGGTCTATATATTTTGGCATGCATTTTCGCGTACCAAAGAGTATTGGGTGATTACTTCCAAGGATCGCTGAAGAGTGGTTGAAAATATCGGATCCGAAGCTTGTATGTGTGAATTTATTCATTTTTTCTATTGCGACTTTGCCAAAAGATCTCTCAGAAAAGAATGAAGAAAAAACAGGTTAATTACACAACATGGCTTGAATGATTCCTACCCATTGTTCGGAAATTTTGGGTAGGGGAGGACCCGAGTAAATTCTTCATACAAACTGTTTTTTTTTTTTTTTTTCTCATAATTTTCTTTTACAGATACTTTAAATCGAAACAGAGGCTAAGCGAGTTATTGAAAACATATATATTATTTATTTATTTATTGAAAGAAAACATCCCACCAGTACATGCATGGGGGGCTCTGTATTCTCCAAGAGCAACTTTCCTTCTAATTTTCACCGGCAAAGAGATTTTCCCAGAATTGCAATGAATGGCATGTGAATGCCTATGGCAGAGAAGGCAAATTGTGATTGCTTTTATTTCAGCAAAGTCCACAAGTGGGCATCTCCATTCATTCTTTTTCATGGAAGACAAGACTATGGTAATTAAACTATTTCCCCCCATCTCAAAATTTCTCACCCCTAGTCTCTAATAAATTGAACATGTTTCCTTTTTTTTTTTTTTTTTTTTGGTAAATTTTGCATCCGTATGTATGAATGTTGGCGAGTTTAAAAGGTTTTGTTTTGTATATTTTGTCATGGGATGTGTATTGCTGTCTTTTACTCATTTTCATCCCATAATTAAGGCTAACAACTTTAGTCATAAGGATTTTTGGTAATTTCCAAGAGATGGTCAATGGTGTATGATATTACATATTTCCCAAAATGAATTAGAATATTAGCTAATTAATTATATATATATATATATATATATATTTCTTTTTCTCGAAAGGATATGGAAGTAGCTAAATTGGAATTTTTTATTTTTTATTTTTGGTCCGAATTGCAAATGGGGTCCGGATGACCGCGGGTGCATGTGGAGGGCAATATAGCCGTTTAAAGCATGACACAAAAGGGACCCACAGCCATGTGGCACGTGCCTCTTGCGTGGACAGAGGGAGAAGCGTGCCAAAATAGATTATCACCAACAACACCGTGCATACTTATTATACTATAAATGGAAATAAAAATTTTTATTGTATATATAATTTTATATAATATAAAGAGATTTTACAAAAGTATTATTCATGAAAGCCTATGGTCAAAAAGGCTTTCCCCCGCGGTAAATCACTTCACGCGAGATCTGTTCCCATGCTCTACTGAAAATGCTCCCACAACTATCAGTACACATCCGTACCAAGCCGTGACACCTCATGCTCCTCCCATCATGTTTGCATATTATCTTATTGGAAAAACAATGGCAAAATCAACGGTGAAGCAAAGCGCTGGCAGGCAGAGAGAGAGAGAGAGAGAGAGACTTTGATGGTGGGACTTCTGCGTTAATTTTGGTAATGCCTTGATCTTTGATCATGATTCTCGACTGTTAATCGAGATTCCCCTCACCCCACATGATGAAATCCGAACCGCCGGATTATTTATGTGATCTGCCACCGAAAACAAGGTTGTCATTTTTTATTTTTTATCAATTAAAAATGTTTCATTATACAATTAAAATAATTATTTTTTATTTTTGTAAATTATATGATACATTATTAAGATTAAAATTCAATGTTTTAAATATAAAAATCTTAATTCTTTAAGTCGTGAGATGTTTTCGAGAGACAAAATTTTAATTGAGTCTAATTCGGAAAGTGCAAGCTCAGCCGAAATTAATTCGTGTCATCACCCAATCACAATAAGACCGCCGATATATTTTTTTGTCGTTTAAAAAGAAGGATGAATCTTAAAAAGGAAATTTTCTGGCAAACAGAGTTGAACGACGGAGAAGAATCTTACATTGCCCATTGCATGGCGGAAAACTGACGTGTTACTTTCTTGTCTCGATTCCTTTTTTCTTGCATGGTTCTTGTCTCCATTTCCTTGTTCTCATGTGATTTTTCAACAAAGTTTAATTTCTTTTGAAACTGAGTGTGATGTGACGATACAATTGTGCCATGCCATGATTGTGGACAGGTTGATTAGCATTTGGCTAGCCAATAAGTCGCAATAGAATAGACTGAAGATGTGTGGAAGGGAAAGCCCTTTTATCCATTTGTGCGTAATAAGAAGGGAATGCCCTGTTAACTTCCTTTGATTGTTGGGTATACATTTTCTATGGAGTTTATACATAAACAGATTAATTTGGAAACCAGTATTAAAATTTTAGGCTGAAACGACGGTATCTTTTGATTGTAACTTCTGATTAAAAACGAAACTACACTGCACCAAGTTGACCTGGAAAATTTGCGGGTCAGGAGTCCGTGCATATCCGGACCAAAGACAGGGAACATTGAAATGGGGTTGGCTCCATCTTGTATTAAATTGACCAGGTGGCTCGATATTAATGCTGGACGACAAAAGCACATGCCGCGGTTGCCCTCCCACGCAGACGCGTTTCAGAGCATTCCGCAAATTAGCTGGATCGTACTATAATTTGACAGATATCAATTTGCACAAATCAGAATTTAAAGAATAAGAAATAACTGTTTTAAATGGATACTCAACTGCTTCTTCTTTTTTTTTTTTCCCCTTTTTCTCTTTTTATTGGAGTTGGGGGAATTCCTAAAACAAATCCAATGCCACTCGGGATTGAGAAAAGTAACTAGAAGTTGTTGAACAACTTTTCACCAAAGAATGTTGTACCAGCTAACCACTCTTGGCATTTTTATGATTCTCGTTCCCAATTTTCTCACCCACATTTGCGTTATAACAGAAGCATCAAGGGAATTAAATTTAAGAAAGCAGAGGCAATTTCAGGATTGATTAAGATGGTCGCTGAATATGTCAGCGTTTTCCATTAGATCCTAAATTTAAGAATTCGGTTCATAACACTTATAATAGATATAAATTTTCTAGTGTTAAATGCAACTTTGAAAAAATTTTAAAGAAATAAAATTATACTTCCACGATGACAGATATAAAAGTTTGCCATTGGACATCTCCCACTCAAAAAAGCCAAAAGCAGAGTGTGTCTTTTGGGAATGGGTGGCTGTCGTGTGTTGATGTTATTGATGCCCTTCATCCATGTGCAAGTGGACATTTGCCTTGTGATTGAAAAGAAAAAGGTGGACAATTGCTTTCCTAACTTTACTTCTCGAAAGTACTTTGACCTTTACCTTTAAATCTAATAATAACCATATCAATCGAGCCCCCAAAAAAGAAAAGAAAAGAAAATATATATAGAAGTAGACGTACCCCTTAAACAATTTTCTTCCCTCCCCGCATGTCGTTTTAACCACATTGATCTAGCAAACAAGAAACGACGAAGAAATCCTCCTAGAAACAATTTGCTTGCCCCCATGTCGTTTTCGACGGAGATATGTGGTTCATGTAATGAAGACTCAGAGAGGAGCAGCATCTTTAGAAGACAAAAATGTTACTATTAGGTTATGGACCCATTCCATTGAAGGACAGGCCTTCAATCGCTAACTGCGTTATCCATCCAAGCAGAAGTTAAAAAATGTATTAGAAATAATAAACTTTACGATCCGTCAGATTATAGCTACTTTGACACGTGTCATTGCCACCCGAAAAGGGATTGAAGGACCTAGCGTATTCCAAGATAGGCTGAATTTTTTAATAATCTTGTGTAGCGGTAAGGGAGATGTATAGAAGGACAAGGAAATATATTTAACTAATATGGGAAAAGGTCGCCTCCATTATTGCACGCTTGTCATATTTCCACTTCCCATTTCTACTTTTGTATACTTTTGGTAGGATTGGGAGGCCTAAGGGACAAGTGATAGCCTTGTTGTTGTGGGAAGCCAATTGGTACGGTGACGATTGACAAGAATGGACGTTGATTGAAACCGGACCACAATCCCACGGAAAGAAAAGAAGGAAAGATGATTTCCGTTTACTACCAGAAACAGAGATTCCTTCTTGAGTGTGAGCCTAATTCATCCACATTATCACAGTAAATGATATTGTAACAAATTTGCTTTAACTCCCATGAAAACTTGATATTCTCTGCTTTTTCTTTTTTATTTTTTATTTTTATTTTGAACATCATGAAAATTTGATATTCTTACCATTATAGAATTTCTACTAGAGATATTACAATTTTCAATGTGAAAAAGTTTTCGCTTAAAATCTTCCTTAGAAGGATGCTTCGGCCACCAGAAGAAATTAAGAGGGAGGAATCTGAGGAGGAGGGTACAATTGGGCTTGGTAAGCCCAAGAAATGACCCCACGCCATGTGAACATGTTATGGTTATCACCTTCAGTTTCCTCGACCAGACGATTCGTCCCTAACCGCAATTTGGATTTGGATAAAGGGATCTCAATAGGTAGGCACCTTCTTTAGTAGGCACAGTTGAACATATTGTGACATGAATTTAACTACGTAATATATATAATACAATAAAAAGTTCGGAAGGAACATACAGTCCATCCAGTATATATTTATTTAATTAATATTATATTTAATAATATATAAAGAATGTTTAGCATCACATTAATTTTACATAAAAATTTATTCTATTTTTATACAATGCTATTTATATAATGTTAAAAGACACTCTATATAATAAAGCCATACCATGTCTATCAAAGTATGTCTACCTTGTATTTTTCCTCTAATAAGATCGTTAACACAGGCTAAACCATACAAGAACGCCTAACCATCACAAGCATAAAACTTGCAAACACTTGTCTTGTGTGGATGTAAGCCTGAAGGGGAAAAGAAAGTTGTATTGAATATTGGATAAAAAATAAATATATATATATACATACACATACTTGGAATTATGTAATTATATGGAATCTAACGAAAGATCAAGATGGAATAACATTCATCATTATATCAAGACAGAAGAACATTATCATTGTACCAAGACAAACCTATCTGTGGGGAACATAATAAATTTGCTAAACTACAGAATGAGAATGCCATGAATTTAATGCACACAGCATCCAATCGAAAAGGCTAGATGTTTGTGGAAGGGTGCCATGAATTCACCTACACGTTGCCTTCGCTTGGGCTTATGCAGGGCCGAACCTCATTACTAACTGTATTCTTCTTATGATATGAGGAGTAATACAGATGCGGGGAAACACATCACCCCTAATTCACCAATTCAACCTGAGGAAGCCTTCCCTCGATTCACATTCTACAAAAGAATGCACACATACACCATATATATATACCCAAATAGTCGTCTAAGTCCCTTAGGTTCGAACAAGCAAACTATCATGAAACTCCTCCCAGAACCCTTCTTAGCTCAGATTTCTGTTCTGCAGTCAGTCTTGAAGGATAAATGACACCAATCTTGATTCTCAAATTTCCCTTCTTTCCAGGTTCTTTTGAAATTGGCATTCCTTCATTTGGCACAACTACCTCAGCACCAGGCTTCACAATATCTGTAAGTGGGATCATAAGATTCCTTCCATCCAGCGTAGTCAAATCAATGGTCCTACCAGTGAGGGCCTCCAGCAGTGTTATCTCCTGGTTAACCACCAGATCATTACCATCCCTCTTGTATATGGGATGTGTTTTTTCATCCACCACAAAAATAAGATCTGCAGGAATAACACCAGGTTCCTGGTTACCCTTTTCAGGGAATGTAATCTTTGTGCCCTTCTTCCAACCAGGTTTTATGTCGATGGTCAATATCTCTTCAAGAGTCCGGATCTTACTGCAAGGCATTGCTAATATATCAAGTCAAAGGCAAAATTTACTCATAACACCAATAAAACTTTAAAAAGAAATTAGACACACCCATAAAATCGAAAGCCACACACCCATCTTGCTATTTTATATTTGTTTCTCTAAGAGTAATAGAACAGAAAAAAAGGGGAAATGCTTGCATGCACATTATTGATATGGCAAAATCAAGTATGTGCTGGTATGCTAAATTTGTTCCTTAAGAAAGTATGCTTATTTAATCCAGTCAAGAGAAATGCTTTGATACATTTTGTTGTTAATTTATACAATTATATTTTACCGCAAACCAAAATTATCCATAACAAGCAATAACAGAGCAACCAATTTGGATAAGCACTTGTGGCAGATAGTTGTTTTCATCGCTTGTCAAAGAACACAACAGTTCTTGGCTTTCATTTAGAGCCAGTTAATTCAGAAAAGTGGTATCAGCTGGCCCTGCAACTGGTCATCTCCAATTCAAACAAGATGCAGCAAAGGCCGACTAACACCTTCAAGTAAAAACTAATATGATATTCCTATAACAGACCTGCACAATGTGTAGATGCCCTCCACTCACCTCAACAAAACAGCAACAGAATGATCTTTCAGACAGTAATCTACAAAGGCAATCATTATTATGACTTTAAAATGTGTGTAACTTCACTACTATCCACCTTGGGTGGACAACTGACTTCATCTAAAATACACCACACCACAATGTATTTTCAACCAAGCTAAAGCATCTCTTTGCATGAAACTAAGCAGCTACCGAGGAAATGTAGAATTTTTGCAAGAAAATGCAATGAACTCTCACATTAATACCACAGTCATATGAACTCTTGAATGCAATGATCCTTCATAGACAACAAAACTAACCAAAATTCAAGCTAATTCTCCGTAAAAAGTCAAAATTCACAGAAAGTAACAGGCTTTAAATGGGCATTTCTCGAACGAAGCAGAAATGGAACATACCCAGAAGCGTCATAGACGTTCCTCGAAATTCTCATCTTCTTCTTAGCACCCTTATACAGATCCTCCAAGCTACAAGGCAACACATTCTCAATAGCCGCCGCCTTTCTCACCTCCCCTCCATTACTATAATAACTACTATTATTCCTAAAGTACCCCCGACCATGGTCATTGACACCGCCGCCGCCACCAGCAGTACCATCCGATCCAAACAGCTCCTCGTATATATCCTCCGCATCTCTGGGCTTGAACCTGTAAGATGGGTTGGGGTTCTGCCTATGGTAATAGTGCCTGTTATTATTGTAACTCGAGGTCGACGCCGACGATGAGGGCGGAGGCTGCGGCGGGAACTGCCCAGATTTCAAAGCTTCCTCGCCGTAGAGGTCGTAGATCTGGCGCTTCTGGGGGTCACTGAGGACGTCGAATGCCTCGGAGATTTGCTTGAACTTGGCCTCGGCCTCTGCTCTCCTCGCCGTCGGGTTCTTGTCGGGGTGCCATATCATGGCCAGCCGCTTGTACGCCTTTTTAAGATCATCCTCGCTTGCGTTTCGATTCACTTTCAATATGTTGTAATAATCCATACCCATTTCTGGGAATCACTTCCCCTCCGCGTGCGTCACCGTGTCGGCGATGGGATGGGTGGACGGAGGATAATGGAGAAGAGGAAATGGGGACCGTAGGATGGGTTGACGAAAAAAGGAGAAAACGAACCCGGTTGGGGATCTGACGGTTATTTTTATACTTGGGGGGGAGGGGTGGAGCTGAAACTGAAAGCGCTGTCGCCGGCGAAAAATTTTGTGTGGGTCCTACGGCACTAAGGTGATAAATTCCGTGATATTCTTCTCGCATTGCCCTTGGGGTGATGGTGTTTAGTGGACCCAAATCAATTTTAAATGAGCCCAAATTTCTAAGAAATTTATAGCTTGGGTTAAGCCCAATAATCCGGCAAGGAAGTTGCACTTCCCAAAAGTTTGGAATTCTTCAGCTCAGGTGTTAGAATGGAAAATAGGGTTCAAGCTGTGAAAGAGCTTCATGTGTACATGCAGTCAACTTAATGCATTTTTGATTCAGGTGTACGTTATACTATCTAGATCACAATCAATGGTCAAAGCAATATAATGTATAAGTTTATATATATATATATATATATATATATATATATATATGAATCTCGTCTAATTTACTGTATTTTCAAATAATTTTTTTTATTTTACAAAATATTAGCCTTCCTATTTGACAATTGAAAGGGAGAAATTTTGAACGTTTGTCTAAAAGAATTGTGTCGATGACTTGGTCAGAGTCTATGCCCAACAAACACACAGTTACATAACTTGGAATAGATACCATTCAAATCCGCACCACTCATGACTGATCTGTAGCAACCTTGACTGCAAAAGTGCAAAATATAAAATTGAAGAGAGGGATCTTGGCAAAGCAAATGATTCGAGAACTTGGAATATTGCCTTTTAGATCATCCAAAACTAGAGCCTTACATTAAACATGTGCCTGAAAGTTCACATAAGCAATTAACTCCAGTCGGTTGTTTCTGCACAGAGTAGCACAAACACCGAAAATGAAATAAAAAGAGTAAAGGCAAAAGAATCTAACACAATTGGCAAGACAAATGTACAAAAAATCTTAAATCTAAATTGAAAACTGCCATATATGCCAGCAACAGGCCAAGCGGGAGCCAAAGACCAAGAGCCGTTAAAGTAACTTTCTGATGCATGCCATGAAGTCCATCCAGCTGAACCTACAGCTTGCATTTTGTCAAATCATCAGGCCGGATTCTCATGTATAAAGTATGTCAAATATATGACAGAGATGTTTAGCGAGCACAAAAAAACACAAGATCATGGAGCTGCAAGGAACCATCCTTTAGTTTAGACAGCGACTGTTTGTCCGGTTAGCCCATCATGGAGCTGCAAGGAACCATCTTTCATCAAGTTAAGGCTTAAACTCTTGAATCTCTCCCTTGAATACTGCCGAGATGCCTTTCTCCAATCAGTCCCAGCTTTCATCATGGCAACAAACTCCTCATAACTTATAAGTCCATCCTGAAATACACAGGGAAAAACGTGTCAGGGGGAAGAATATGCACCAAAGTCAAAGAAAATGTGGATGCACATGTAACACACAGAGAACAAGAGAGCAATTTCAAAACTTCCAGACACCAGGGTAAGTCAACATTTTCCATTCAGGTAACTGTGACAATGGAAAACATCATGAGGCTCAAAAGTCATACCTTGTCAGTGTCAACTTCATGCAAGATGTCATTCAGAACATCATCATCAGTTTTACCAGATTCATCTGCTAAGGCCTCTCGCAGCTCATCTAATTCTATGTACCCACTTCCATCCTTATCGAAAAACATAAATGCTCTGCGGAAATGCTCATCATTCTCCATCTTCTGCAAGTGAATTGTCACAGCAACAAACTCTCCATAGTCCAGTACTCCATTCCCATCAACATCAGCCTAAACAAAATGCAGAATGTAGCATTTGACAAGACTTAAGCTTCAGCCAGAAAAAAAGTTCTTTACTTATTTGAGCTCGTGAATACAGGGATGGTAGTTGAGATAGAATTGATGTTAATACTCCATAAAAACATTTTCCAAACTATTATCAAACAATTAACAATTAGTAATTTTTTGTTGTGAATTATAATAAACTTAATTTCTATCCACTCTAATCCTCTAGAAGACCTATATGTTTTTTATTTATATCTTATGCAATAAGTAGCCATATCCCACAGACAACTGAGATTGCTGCAAGTACTTGTTGCCATCAACTCATAAAGTCTTTTAACCATGAGGGGAAACCTAGTTTAGTCCCATTATAAGTGGTTAAAGACAATGCCTGAAAGGGAGTAGCAAGAATTTTGATTCTTACTATTGGTGTTGGTGGAGAATGCTCTTCCCATTTCAGTAGCCATAAGAAGTATTGATGATTGAAAATTCCTAAAACCGGTTTGCCTTATATACAATAACTTAAGAATCAGATAATCTAGACTGCATGTGCAATTCACTGCTTAAGTGAATCATGCAGCAACTGAGAATGCTTCAGATATTAGTCAAAATGACACTAGGAGAATGGTTACATGGTGTGCACAAACTGGCATCCATGCATGGACCTGAACAAGGAAAATTACGAGGACAAGGATTTACCACTTCCATGAGCATCTTTATCTCTGGTTCACCCAACTGGGAACCAACTTTCCGAAGACCAGCCCGTAGTTCCTCATATGTTACTTTACCATCACCATCAGTATCCATCAAATTAAACATATCTCTTATTACCTCTACCTCTTCGATAGTCAAGTGCGCGGCAATTACCTGTAGAATTTAATTGAACAAAGTTTAATTCTCTAAAATAAATAGAATTGTGTGATGCAGAGATTGTGGCTATAATCTGAAATGATAACTACACATAACAAATATAAGAAATGCTTGCCCGCAAGGCTCTCTTCTTGAATCTATTCATCACAGAAAACTGTTTCAGCCTTGTCCTCACAATGTCTCCTAATGGGACGTTTGGAGCTTTCTTTGCATTTTGCAACCAGGGATGCTCTATCAACAAAAGTAAAGAAAAGCACATGTCAGTGTACCTTATACAAGGCTACAAGACTTTCACTAAAGAATAATACCCATAAATTCAGTGAATTCTCTCCAGAGATCAAGAATAAGGCTTTTAACATAATGTAGAATATACAGTACCAACTGAACTTTACAATCAGTTACAGTATGGAACAAGGACATAGGCCAACAAACTACGTACACATGCTTCTAAAACCAAAGTGTTGGTATGGTAACAAAGTGTTTAACATGCAGTTGGGCACCAAAGGAAGATTCTTGGTTACATTAGAGCAACAGTCATGTCCTCTTATCGATTTTCAAGCTGTGATTGTCTGTCAAATGAACTTCTTGGACCCAAAGAAATTGCCATAAAAAAACGTGCATAACTAAAAGTTGGACCAAAAATGTCAAGCAGGTAAAAATTTAGTTACACAAAATCTTGGGGGACATACCAAGCACCTGCTGAGCGGTCAAGCGCTTCTTGGGATCTGGATCTAGCATCCGCCGAACAAGACTCTTGGCACTCTCTGAAATCTGAGGCCATGGCTCCCTCTTGAAGTCAATTACCCCCCGCAAAATTGCAAGAGCAACGCCCTGCTCAGTCTCTGGCAAGAAGGAAGTTTGGAAGAAAGTAACCTTAAGTACAACTCAATGCAACCTCTCATAACAAAAAGCATCAAAGTAAGATTGTTGAGTAGAAAGAACACCTGCCCAAAATGGAGGAACCCCGCATAACAAAATGTAAACTATCACTCCAGCACTCCACACATCCACCTCTGGCCCATACTTCCGCTTCAGCACTTCTGGTGCCATGTAATACGGACTCCCCACAATCTCTGTAAATGTCTCCCCTGCGCCAAACAGATTTAGTACCCAGAAATTAGCTCAAACACAAGGAAAATATTTTTGGGGAGAAAAAAAAAAAACAGAGAAGGAGAATAAACGGAAACCTTGATCGTATCAATAAAACAAAATGAGCTCCGCCTCATCCTAAAATATTATAAAAGAAATTACCGAATATCCAACGAACACAATCCCACATAAAAGAAACCATTTTTCACAGCAAAACCCAAACTTCAGCCGAGAACGAAGTACTCAAACCCAAAACCCACAAAACCGCAACTCAAAAATTGAAACTTGAATTCAAAACCAGCACAGAACGCACCACCTGGCTTAAAGAAGACCGAGAGGCCAAAATCAATGGCCTTAAGCGCAGAATTCTCCTTCTTATTGGCAAACAAAAAATTCTCAGGCTTCAAGTCCCTGTGCATCACACCATTATCATGGCACATCCTAACAACCTCCGCTATAGTTCTGGCCACGGCCGCCGCCGCTCTCTCGCTGTAATGCCCTCTGGCCACAATCCTATCGAACAGCTCACCACCTTCGCACAACTCCATGACCAAGTGCACGTTCTCGTAGTCCTCGTACGTTGCCTTCAGCTTCACCACGTTGGGGTGGTCCGGCAGCGTGGACATGATCGCCACCTCCCTTCTCACGTCCTCTAGGTCCACAGCCGTCCTCAGCTTCCGCTTCGAAATGGACTTGCAGGCTAAAGCCTCTTTGGTTTCTCGGTCCGTGCAGAGGTACGTGATGCCGAACTCCCCGCGGCCCAGCTCGCGGCCAAGGATGTACTTATCGCCGATTCGAGGCTGGTAGCTGAGCGGGATTAAGTCTTTCAGAACCCAGATCGGACCGGAAGCCGGAGAACGAATTGAGTCGTCGGGATATGGATTTGGTTTTCTCTTTCCCTCCTTGGACCTCTTCTTCTTGCGCGCGCCATGGTGGTCGTCGCCATGCATTTTGGAGTCCGAAGTGGAGTCCGGCCTCACACAAGTGTTGCAGTTTCCCATGGTAATCTTTCTTGAAAGACCCTGTCGGCGTTCAAACTGGAAGCTTATCGCCGGAAGGCGGAGGAGGAGGCGGAGCAGCTGGGTCGGAAACGGGTGGAAGCCGTGCAGGATGGGATGGGTTGGGGTGGAGGGAGTGAAAACGCGGGGTTCGGTAGAGAAAAAGAAGGCTATTTGAAAAATCCTTCTGTTATTAATTACGCTGATCAAAATGTTATCTTAATATTTATTATTTTTATTATCTAATAATTATTATCTACATCATAATAGTTAATTAAAAAAATTAAATGTCAATGAGATCTCATTATAATGGATATTTGAAGAATTCCGCTCGACAGAAATGACTCTCTTGTACACACCGCAGCCACTAGGAAACTGTCTATTTGCCATCCAAAGCGTAAAAACAAAACCAAAAAAAAAACAAACAAACAAGGTGTGCTAAGGAATTGGAGTTGGTCAAACTTTTTGTATTTTCCTTTTAAACCACATTTCTATTTCTATATATATATATATATATATATAAAAGCAGCATATGTGGGGTCGCTGTTTTCTCGATTTTTTTAAAATTTTTTTTTTTTTCAGTCAATGGGTTCTGATTACGACTCAAAGTCAAGACCCGTTAACATGCTGTTTTCTCGTTTCCGGAGCCATTGAAGCTTTGAATAATCAAATTGCTTGGGAAACAAAAAGAGCAATGTCACCGTTAACTCAAAATAAATGGGAACACAATTAAAAACGATCAATCCACTTAATTCCGTGTCTTTATTCTTTGTTAATGAAAATCACCCTATATTTGTAATTTTATTCTTTGTTGGGATCCCCGTATAATTGAGAATCAAGATAATGAGACATGATAATTTTTTTTAACAAGTTTATATATTTGTTGTATTAAAAAATTTAATCTTGTAACAATGAATTTTAATATAACTACTTAATTTAATAAATAGCATGATTAATTTAATTTCATTTTTGTGACATTGTAGGACATCGCCATAACCCTATATATATTTTTTATTTTTTTACTTATTATTAAAAAAAGAAAAAAAAAACTTGTTTATTGATAATATTTCCTTATTACAAACACAAAGAGTAATTAAATAATTTCTCTTTTCCTATTTTGTGATAATTGTGCGAACCCTTTATTTTTTTTTCCTTTTTTTTTTAGGGGCGGGGGAGGGGGACGTGTCTCAGACCAGTCGCATGATTGACTCATTTTTGGTTGCAATTGCTTGTAAGGGAAAAGATCAATGAATGACTTATATGGAAGGATACGGACCCATTAGCTCTTCGAAAACTAAATATTGGGTTTGCAGAGAATCGGTGAGCCTCAACCGTCCGATTATGATTATTACTTATATTTAAATTTGAATCGCACGACACGAGGGAAGAGACTCTGTTTTTTGGGGAGGTGACAGGGAAACTTTGATTTTTCGTGTGCAGGAAAAAAAAAGAAAACAAAGAAAGAAAAAGAAAAGAAAGGGAGTTTCCTACTTTTCATCCTTTAAATACACGTCGGGGGAAGTGAAGGGTTTTGATCTTCTGGACATAAAGTCCTCGAAGTTGGTCACCGTCTGAAGAGACACGGTAGGTGCGATTTGACCCAACCAACACAACAAAATAAATTTTCTTTAATATTTTTTAAATTAATTTTAAATGCCTAGTATTATAGGGTATTTGTTAATATAATAATTTATTATTTTTAATTGTATATTTTATATTTTAATTAAATTTTAATCATATATTATTAAATTAATTAACTTTATTTTAAAAATAAATTAAATTAAGCATCTTTTTATTTTTCATTTTTTTTAATTTATCATTCAAACAAATTTTACGAAGGGCGAATGCATTTGTTATACAATATGTGTATGGTATTAAGTAAACAATAAATTAAGACTTTAACTCTAATTTTTTTTATTTTCGTGTTTTTTTTTCTTTTTTCAATACCATTAAATAATATATTAGCAATCAACTTGCGTGCACTGTACTGAATATTTTTATGTAACGAAGACTTTCAACTGTAAGAGTAAAAATATGTATGCTGAAATGTTAAACGTTTTTCTTTTAGCTAAGGTAAGAAAATATTTTTATTTCGGTCAATTCTTAAGCTCTAAACTCTCCTATTTTACTTTTTATTCTACAAAAAATTATTATAATTCTTAAGTTACCAGAAATGAAGCTTCCGTTGCTTACACACTCTCCCAGTTGTAGATTCAATGAGGTATTGAATTAGTTGCAAAAGGTAATTCTCAACAAAATAGTGGTTATTTATTAACAACTCCTCCATGGTCATTTCTTAAACTTTATTGAAGTCATTATATTAAAATATATATATGTGTGTGTGTTGTTAATTTCCCATTTTAACTGCTGCTAATTTCATGGATCTGGAAGGGCAGCTGGTGAGGCCAATCAATGGGATAGAAAAATAATGGATGGAGACCAAGTCAAGATGAAGAAACTCGTAGTTCTTAAGGAAGTTATCTAGCAATTTACTTGGAAAATAATATGATTCCACGATCAAAGTCAACAAGAATTATGAGGCTTCTATGCTAAAAGCTACCTTGTCATAAATAAAGTTTTCCCTCCCCATGCCCCACCTCCCTTTATCCCCAGGGAAACAAGGCCCTAATTTTAAAAACCGATCCAAAGAACGGAGGCTTCAACTTGAAATCTGTTCCGAGGAAATGATTTTAATTATAGCAATGACCAAACAATGGGGTTTGCTTATAGTAAACGCTTATGTTACATGGCCTCATAATAAATTGAATATCAATGACGAGCTGGGGCACTAAAATGCAATAGTACCCAAAATCATGAAACAACGAAAATTGTGGAGATAGAATGACAAACGGTGTGCCCGTTCTAATGATGATCTCATGTGCCCAGATAATAATCCTTTCCTTGTTATCATTTTCAAGTATATTTATTTGTTATTCAAGAACGACACTATAATATTACGGTATGCAAAGATACAAAACACAGATCAGGAGCCGATGCAATGGAAGAAAGTCAAGTTCGTCCAGAATTATTAAGTGCACCTTGGTCAGCAAGACCATCCTTATTAATAAGATTTCAATTGTGTGCCTAGGAGTGTAGAAATTCCCCAACAATCTTTTCAAACACCTTGCTGCCCTCCATTTTGGGTTGCTTTCAAGGGCAGACTAATGAAATATAGCCTTTTCTTTTAGCTTGCAAGGATGAGGTTCAAGCCATAGATCTCGAATTAAAAATTCATACGATTTTGAATTTGTTGATTGCTGATACCGAAGGGTGCACGGCAAACGTCTGCAACAACTCTAAGACACAGGGATGGATCCAGAAAATTTATTTCAAATGGGATAAATTTATAATAGAATGAAATGTGAGTAGGTCATTTGTTGATAAGCTGGTGCAAATGTCAACCGAGCTCTATGATTTTATGTACATTGTTGCTGTTGTTGGTAGGGCAACTTAAACGACAAGGAACAACAAATACTTGGGGGCAAATTTACAACAAAAAAAAAAAAAAAAAAAAGGAAAACAAAACCATTTATGTTTTAGTGGGTGAGAAGCACTCGCCTCTCGATCAATCTCTGCCTATGCTTAGAAATGCTTTACGAACTCAATTTTTTTTTATTTCGAATTATTATTATTTTATATTATGCAAATCGTTAAATTATACTAAGATTAATCATTTCAAGATTAGCCCACCATTGAATTTTTAGTTTAGTTAATGATACAGAAATCATTTAAATTTCAAATTAAAAAAAAATGAATTATACTATAACATGATTTATATCCTATTTTGAGAATTCAATATGCTATAATCGACACTATTGCTTTTTTTTTTTTTTAACCCCTTCTTTTTTCTTTATCTATTTCTTTCTTTCTTTCTTTCTTTCTTCTTCTTCTTCTCTTCATTTGTCTACGTTCCAATTGGCGAGTATATTTCTCAAAAAAGACAAAAATATATATATTACAAGCTAAACAAAGGAAATCCTTTATGTTGAATAGTTACACTTTTCTTTTTCTTTTTTTAATCTAATTAGTTTCAAGTCTCCCCTGCCAGTTCCAAAGCATCTAATCAACGGGGATGTTCCCGGCGGAAAAAGACGTGTATGTTTGTTCTGAATCTCCTAAACGCAAACAAATTTGTGTATGACCATTTGTTTTGTATTTGGTGATACGAGCTCATGAAATAAGGCTTTGTTTGGTGCGAATGATCTGAAAATTTAACTGATTGATTATATTCATTACCTTAATATTATAGTTCACCGAGCCTAGAATTAGTCTTTTTATTTTGTACACGCGAGCCACCCTAAACTCCACGTTTTAAGTGCCTTGGTTTCTCTTCTCCGTCCTTTTTTGGCACGTTGACCAGGACAGAATTAGTTGTTGCTTCACAGTAAGGTTAGGTGCTTTGGTTAGGGATATAATTTAATTTTAACCGTTAGTTATAAATCACATGATGACATCCAAACGATTTGATTGTGATCTAAAGTGGAATACATAAACTAGAGAGGATAAGTTGTGATTAAGACCAGCATTTTGGTGTCGTGGGAAATCCGATGTTCCATTTCTTTGTGATAGTTCATTCAATTGAGAGGCAGTCTTTGGATTTACTGTGTCAAAATACTAAGAAAAGGGCATTTAGGAAATTGATTGGGTTTGATTCTGATATCTAAGTCGACACAGTAGCTAATGCATAAAAATAAAAATAAAAATAAAATCGAAGCATTTTGGAGTTCATAATTTGCTTGTCCTTATTCTGTAATGCTCAATTCGAAGTCAGTGCTGGACCCCAATGTGTTAATAAAAAGCACAGTGGCATTCGATAAATTGAAAGCTTTTCCAGCCGTGCCATTCCTTGGGATGCAGGACAGGAAGACTTGGCGTATGTCCATTTTTTGGCATTTTATTTGACGAGGCATATCGAAACAAAAAATAGTTAGTGAACTAAAGAGAGAGATAGAGACAACGGAGGGTTGAGCACTAATTGTTCCAGTCGGCGAAGTGAGTGGAATTTTCTCCTTATAAATCTCATTATCAAACTGCAATGAGGTCATTTCTTGCGATTTCATTTGTTTTTATGCTGATGGGTTGGTTTTGACTAGATTGTCAATGCCAATTTAATACAATATGTAGATAAAAATAAAAAAAAAAACAACATTAAACAACAAAAACAACACAGTGCACTTGCTCCTGTCAATTCAGGGATGCCCAATTTCAAGAAGTGAAAAAACGAAAAGAAAAAAAAAAAAGAGATGGTGTATAATTGGGGTTCATTGTCAATCATATCATGCCCAAAAGAAATTATGGAGATTGGAGAGCTTCCTTGAAGGTAGGGAACTTTACAGTCCGGCATGGCTTGTAGGCCAAACTTCAAGCTAAAAAAGAAGAGAAAGGGCATGTAGTAGTGTGTACATGCACGACCACCGTCATGATGTTTGATTGTGGGCTTGCAAGCAGAAGAAAGAAAAAGAGAGAGAGAGAGAGAGAGAGAGAGAGAGAGGCATGTGTTACATCCCAGCTCACTATCCCCCACGCCAAATGCAAAAAAATATGGCATCAGAACCTTTGTTGAGACCCTTTTTGGCCAAAGAAATAATGAGGTTCGGCTCTATGCTTGAGGTGAACTTTTCTCGTAGCTATTCAAGTGTCTTTCAATGTCCCCTTTTCAAGTGTCCTCAATGATCAAACAAAATGCCCTGCAAATGTGAGTTGTGACTAGCTAGCTACCAAATTCCTTTTGCATGCTGCTTAGTTGTTCCGCTTTGAATCTGTGAATTGTGATGCTGAAGGGACTTTGAGGTGAACGAATTCTATGATTTTGTGTTTATTGTTTTGCTCTTCTTGTTGGCAGGGCAACTTA
This sequence comes from Kandelia obovata, assembly GCA_021464305.1. Classification (NCBI taxonomy): domain Eukaryota; kingdom Viridiplantae; phylum Streptophyta; class Magnoliopsida; order Malpighiales; family Rhizophoraceae; genus Kandelia; species Kandelia obovata. Next base: position 2,242,144 of record CM038480.1, read on the forward strand.
AAAGAGAAGGAACAATAAATATTGGGGGGGGGTGGAAATTTACAAAAGTAAACAAAAGCATATGTGGTTTAGGGGTTGGAAGGCACTCGCCGCTTAACAGATCCCTGCCCCTTCTTAGAAATGCTTTACGAACCTTTATTATTATTATTATTACAAATTATTATATTTTTTATATATTACGCAAATCTATATATAACTAAGACTAACCATTTCTAATTAGCTAACTACTAAGTTTTTAATTTAGTCCATTATATGAAGATCATTTATATCTCGAATTCAAATTAATGAAATATATTATAACATGATTTATATATAATATTTTGAGAATACTTTGAGAATTTAATATCTACACGACTCCTCTGTAAATCATTAATGCAACAATTTGATGCTATCATCGACCGCTATTGTGTTACCTGCACCATTGTGACTTTGGTAATTTTGAATAATAATAATAATAATATTATTATTATTATTATTTTGTCTTTTTTGAAGACCCAGAATTTTCCTAAAGTGAAGCCAAATCAACAATCAATTACAAGAATTGATAGTCATGTTTCTTGCCCTCCCTTACTTCACGTTTCTAAAGTTTTACTTTGGATATTCAAGTACAAAGAATGCCTCTGTAAAAAACGCATCAATAATTAAAAATTTAAACATTTATTTTTTATGAATTGGATTTTACTTCTAAAAAATATGTATTATGTATGAGATATGAAATTTATAAAAAATGAGTTTCATGATAAAAAAAACATAAAATTTTATATAATCTTACTCAAATAAATCGACTTAATATATCTCAAACTCAAATGTGAATTTTAATTTTGATATTTCAAAAAAAAATTATTTAGTACGTTAAGAGGCAACCGTCCGAATTTCTAGTTTTTAAGGCCCCGGTGTCAAGATTCAGAAAACAACAGACTGCACAATTGGGCCATTTGTGACGGCCCAATAACCTGCGGCGCAGTCGCCAACAGCACGGAGAGAAGCCCAGAACAGGATTCTATTTTGTTATATGTATATATTGGCTATACGACACTTTCTTCAGATAAAACTTTTTTTAAAAAAAAAAAAAAAAAAAAACCAAAAAACAAGGTCTGGTGAAGAGTAAAACATTTGCACACGTGTGTAGAAAGATATACGCACGAACTGTCCCTGTTATCACGGGATCTAATCAAATCTTTTTGTTGTGGTTAAAACGGCATCCTTTCCAGACAAAGCTTGGGCAACAAGAAGCACTAAACTAAGTGTTTTGACATCTTTGTCTACAGTCGCTTCGACAAGGGGTCCACGCCTTCGTTTAAAGAGGCAATGATATCATGCGGCCTTGTCTATGTACGCCTCACTTGAAGGAAATTCAAGAATTGTCCAACCTTGACATCTTTTTTTTTTTTTTTTTTTAGATTCCTACGAATATTCGTACGTATGAACAGTATCAGTAACATTTACATCTAATTATCATATTGTATTTTACGTCATTATGTCCTGATGCCAGTGGAGATGATACTCTCCACGTGTATATCTACAAATTTTCATAAATTTAATTTTGTTGTTTAGAAAAAAAAAATATTATGATAAAGTGCTAATTAGCGGGAAAATAGCACGAATTAGGCGTCTAATTTGGTATGCAATAATTAATTACTTGATTAAAGACTATAATAAAAATATTAATGAATAATTTGGCAACCCATTATTAGATGTCAACCACGATACCTGTTTTTTTCTATATATATATTTATTTATTTTCAATCTTAGAGGAGCCTTGACCGTGGACTCACCAGACAACTTAAAAAAAAAAAAAAAAGAGTACCACAGAATTACTGGATTTCATACACATCCTGCTGAAGAAATGGAGTAATTCATTTGGGAGATTTTGACAGCAAATGAAAACTACAAATAAGGGATGAAGCAAAATTGATTATCAAATAGGCCACATGATTTCTTTTCTTTAAGAACGTGAGACATATACGAACTTGCCACCACATGCATTATGAATTATGGATTACGGATTAATATACTTGTTCTCAGTAGCGTGTCTGAGGAGTATTGTGGATTATTTTACGCGCATGATGCTGCCACCGCCCTAAGCCCTTACCACGTTAATTTGTATACCAAAAAATAAAATAAAAAAAATAAAAAAATTGACAATCCTACCAAACGTCCAAAGTGGGAGATTTTAGTAATCACCCAACCATGAAATCAGATCTTACGTAAATGGGACATTTACCGAGTCCAATATTCAATTGCGTCAACCAGTGGCTGCTTCAAAAATTGCCACTAATTTACGGTGATTGATGTTGATTCCGGCGGGCGGCTTACGTCTGTCCTATTGAGTGTTTGAGCCTTTTTTTTTTTTTTTTTTTGGGGGGGGTTTACGTCTTCAGAAAATTTGTAGGCATAGTGACATCCACCTTGAATTGTGTTCCTCACCGTTGATCTCAAACTCGGAAAAACTAAGACGATGTGCCGTCAATTTACGAATAACATAGAACAAGCAAAATGCTTTTGACTATTTGACATACGGTGCCATAAGAATGATCATAATTCTCCGATATTTCTAAAGTTAAATTCTTAGAAGTAAAGTAATAATCTGGTACGATCGTGCGAGATTTTACTGTTGTTACGTGAAATCAACAGATTACTGATCTATCTAATAAAATCAATCTTGGTGTGGATTTGAATAAATTCCACCCCAAGTCATCGTCTTCCGTTCTAACTTGCAAATTTCACTGAGAACTAAAAGTTTTTACCGTGTGTAAAAAATGAAAGGATTTTATACTTGAAAATAATAAATTCAAATAAATAATATATATATATATAATAATTTGTTTTAAATAGAGTTCATACTGGCCGTAGGTTTTCTCTAAAATGAAAAAAAAAAATCTATTCCCTTCTAGAGATGTTTGACTTTCACGTGCTGGCCATTGGAAAGGCGCTACGTGCCCGTTGCTATAACAGAACAAATAAATGGGAGTAAAAAAAAAAAAAATAAGGATTATTAGACTTTAAAGTTGGGGGGGAGAGAGAGAGAGAGAGAGAGAGAGGGGAAAGTAAAGACCATGTCTTATGAAAGTTTTACCTCTCCGGTCCCCAACTAGCATGGAAAATCTCCGTGTTGACGGCAAATAGAAGAAAGCCGCCCTTCTCTTTTCCCTCCCTCCCTCCCTCCCTCTCCAGCCACACCCAGAAGCCGCTACACCATCTCAGGTACTCCCATTAATATTAAAATTTTCAACGTTTCTGTGTATCAGTCCTCATTCTTTACTGGGTTTGAGCTGTTTTTTCTGCTTCTTTTTATTTGTTTTTGGCTGGTTTTTGTGCCCCTGTTTCATTTTTCATCTGGTGTGTATTGGGTATTGGGGATTGAGAACATGGGTTATTTGGATACTTTTGTTTTCTTTCTTGGATGTGGACATTTGATGCTGTTTTTTGGACGTTCTTGATGTAATACACGAAAGTTTATGTCTTTGGGGTATCTTTACCCCCCCTTTTTTGTTTTGTTGGGGTTAAAGCAAGCATTTTTATCTCAAGAATCAATGGGGCCCATACAAAGAGTCCAAATTTATGGTTATTTGATTGAGTGTTGGTTAATTATAGGCACTTGAAGTGTAGACATTTCTGCTCAGTTTTCTTTTTTATTAGTTTGTGCAAAAGAAAGCAGTTTGCCTGTGGGTTACATGGTGCGTGTGGTCTACATTTGAATCCATTTATTTACTTGTTGGACTGTTGTTATTCGTTATTTTGGCTTCTAAAAGTATTTAACTTTATGAGCCTGAATGGATGATCGCTTCAGTAACTAGTCTTCATGGTTTTGTGCAATGGTATCTAACTAAAGGTGGGCCATTTGTTTGAGCAATTTTCTTTTATGGGGTTTTGCCGACTAAAGTAATTTTGTTTTCTTGGTCGATTTGGTAGATTAGATTGAAACTGCAGAATGAAGACGGAAGGGACCCAAAAAATATAAGCAGTTTCTTGGTTAGCGGATACATGTGTGAATTTTATGACAGCTCCATTGTGATTCTTTGGAGTAGCATTTTAGGTGTTATAGTTTGCTTTGACAAGCAACCAATTTTTTTTAATGGTGCACCTTTGTTTTTATTATGAATACCAATTGAGAAGGAAACTACTTTTTATGTTCTCTTCCCATTCAAAAACATTTTCTTTCTTTTTGCCTAATTGGAGAGTATCATATTCCTCTAATATGATTGTCAAGTGCAAAAAACGTTCAGTGACAGGATATCACAACTTTATGGCCTCTGTATGTATTGAGTGTCATGCTTCAGTCAGCTTTATTTTTATCATTGCCATCTGTCAGACTTTCATCTATGCCACTTCACCCCCCACCCCCCACACCCTTCTCTCTGTATTTCCTGTCAATGCCATTTCTAATTCCCCTTTTGTTTAGTAAGTTTCCCCTTGGCAAGGCAAGTTGTTATGGTTCTCTTCTGATGTTGTGGGTCAGATAGCATTATAGATAGAAAGAAGGAAATTTCATGCCATTGTTAAATTTAGATGCAAAGTGCATTACATGATTGTTGGGACAGGCTGGTTTAGTGGCATCAGGTGCTGTGTGGAATGGATGTGAATGGCTTTTAGATATCTTACTGCTGAATGCCCGTTGGGTTGCAAGGGTTCTCTGGTGAGTTAGATATACTGATAGCCTTAATTATGACACAGATGTATTTATCACTGTTGTTAAGTTTTGTGCTCAAGAAACAGTTGTGTTGCATTTAAATTGATCAAGCTTGACTTCATATTACTGCTTAGGTGTAATGCCCTGTCAAGGTCACAGTTTTGATATGATGGTGCAGCGTGTTTCCTTATACAGACATTCTCTCCTTAACCCGGGGGGGGGGGGTTTGTCAGAATCAGTGCATTTTTCTGAAATTGGCGCATGAATGACAAGATGCTGTATTTTTCTTTCTTGAGATGCTCATAATGTTATCCTATTGATACCTGTGGAAATAACCCATTTGCACAGAAAATTTATTGAGCAGTTATCGCTGTAACTGCAGATCATGTTACGAGCCAAGCCACTCAGCAACCTTTCCAGTACTGCAAGGTCATTTTTTCTTAGTGGATCGCGGTGTGGTGCGGCAGATGGTAGTTCATGTACCTGCCCTGAAGATGAAAGCTGCATTTCAAGGAAGCAGCATACAAGGAATGGCATTCCACTTGCACAAAAGCCATCCTCCTTGGTCTCCAAGCCTTTGACAAGGGTAGAAAGCTCAGCTTCAGTGGATGCAGTGAAATCATTGGGTTCCCACAATACAAGTGCTCAACGCGTTACTTCTCAACCCGTAGTTGTGTCTGCCCATAATTCTTTTGTTAGCTCAGATTGTGTTAGTTATGCCAGTGGCATTGATGCTGTTGAAGAGGATGTGACACATGCTTCTCATATGTCAGACCAGTTAATGAAAGCAGGTATCACAGCATTTAACTTTCTGTCTGATTTTGTAAACTACAAGCTTCCTATATCAGATGGAAGTGGAGTAGACTCACATAGAAACTGTATGGTGGACCCAACTAGGCCTTGTTCCAATATAAAAGCATCAAATGTGAAAGCCACCAGGAAGGATAACTTTACCAAAGTTTATCAGAAATCATCACCAGATAGTTCAGCAGGAACAAACAGGTCCAGTAGTTCTTACAATACAAATCATAAAGGCAACAAATCAAACTTTGTTAGAGGTTTTAAGGGAGTTTCAAGCACAGTTGTGGATGATGCATTGGAGACTCAAAGAGTAACCTCAGATACATGCGAAAAGAGGAGAGTGATACCTCAGCAACCGAAAGTTCAACCAAATCAATTTGTGCCAAATTTTAATGGTAGTGTACAGACTTCAGATGCAAAAACCAGCAAGCACTTTGCTGAAGGTTACAGAAAACCCTCAAGAGTTACTAGAATGCCTGCTGGAATGGCTTCAACTACTAGACACTTTGCAAGCACTGGATACATTGTGGAAAATGTTTCCAACATTTTGAGAAAGCTAAGGTGGGGTTCTGCAGCGGAGGAGGCTCTTAAAAATCTTAATTGCCCAGTGGATGCTTATCAGGCAAACCAAGTTCTGAAGCAGCTTCCAGATCATAATGTTGCTCTTGGCTTCTTTTATTGGTTGAAACATCAACCAGGTTTCAGGCATGATGATCATACTTACACAACCCTGATTGGAATCCTTGGCCGTGCCAAACAGTTTGCTGCGATTGACAAATTGCTTGATCAGATGGTGAGAGATGGGTGTCAGCCAAATGTTGTTACATATAACCGTCTTATTCACAGTTATGGTCGTGCAAACTACCTGAATAAGGCGGTTGAGGTTTTCAATCAAATGCAGATAGCAGGTTGTGAACCAGATCGTGTCACCTACTGCACACTCATAGACATCCATGCAAAAGCTGGGTTTCTTGATTTTTCCATGGAGATGTATCAAAGGATGCAAGCAGCTGGCCTTTCTCCTGACACATTCACTTACGGCGTTATAATAAATTGCCTAGGAAAAGCTGGCTATTTGGCCGCTGCCCATGAGTTATTCTGTGAGATGGTTGGTCAAGGTTGTGTTCCTAATTTGGTAACTTATAATATCATGATAGCTTTGCAAGCTAAGGCAAGAAATTATCAGAGTGCATTAAAGCTCTACCGGGACATGCAGAATGCTGGATTTGAACCTGATAAAGTGACTTACAGCATAGTGATGGAGGTTCTTGGCCACTGTGGTTTTCTTGATGAAGCTGAAGCGGTTTTTTCTGAGATGAAACGGAAGAACTGGGTGCCTGATGAACCTGTCTTTGGCCTTCTGGTGGACTTGTGGGGGAAGGCTGGGAATGTTGAAAAGGCTTGGGAATGGTACCAGGCCATGCTTATTACTGGTTTGCACCCAAATGTGCCCACATGCAATTCCCTGTTAAGTGCATTCCTAAGGGTTCACCGTCTAGCGGATGCTTATAACTTACTACATAGTATGGTGAATTTGGGTCTAAATCCTTCTCTGCAGACTTACACATTGCTCCTCAGTTGTTGCACTGATGCGCATTCACCTCATGACATGGGTTTTTGTTGTTCACTCATGGCAGTTACCGGGCACGCTGCTCATGTGTTTCTAGTGTCTATGCCGTCGGCTGGACCTGATGGTCAAAATGTGCGGAATCATGTGAGCAAGTTCTTGGATCTGATGCATAGTGAAGATAGGGAGAGCAAGAGGGGGCTTGTAGATGCAGTGGTGGATTTTCTTCACAAGTCAGGGTTGAAAGAAGAGGCCGGCTTGGTTTGGGAGGCAGCTGCAGGGAAGAATGTATATCCAGAAGCTGTCAAAGAGAAAAGCTCATGCTATTGGCTTATTAACCTGCATGTTATGTCTGATGGTACTGCTGTAACTGCACTATCCAGGACACTGGCTTGGTTTCGTCGCCAGATGTTAGTGTCAGGGATCAGTCCTAGTCGGATCGATATAGTGACTGGATGGGGCCGGCGAAGCAGGGTGACAGGATCTTCCCTGGTGAGGCAGGCAGTGCAGCAATTGCTGCATATTTTCAGCTTCCCATTTTTCACGGAGAATGGCAATTCCGGGTGTTTTATAGGATGTGGTGAGCCTCTTAGTAGGTGGCTGCTTCAGTCTTATGTGGAACGCATGCATTTGCTGTAAGTAACTTATGATATTGTCCTCTCTTTGTAGTATTTAGTGAAAAATTTTGATGCAGCAAGTGGAAGCGGTATTACATGGACAATAATTTATTTAAAGTTGAATGCAATCTCGAAGGCAACTTCTTGCCGGCTTTCGGTAGTCAATACATTGTAATGCAGCTTTAGGAACCTTGATTTACCATCAATTCCCATCCCCATTTCCCAATCGTCCAGGTATTTTATGCCCCCTCTTTATTGTTGGATCAGCACGAAGAGGCATCTCGTGCCAACAGACTATGCGTAGAATAATATGCCATTATGCCATGATGCCATGTTGTCTGTCTGGTTATATCGCAAACAGCCAAATGCTGGGGTGCCATGTTTGCTGTCATTGCTGATGTTTGTTTTCAGGAAAATATTACAAGGATGCGTTTTTTCTTTTTTATTTATTCATTTTTCTTTTTAACATGGAAATGACATAGGTGACACGGTAATATAAATTTGATGGTTGTGATAACGCATTTGTTGAATGTAAATTTATTATTGATGGTCCTAGAAGCATTATATATACATGTATACACTTGGGCAATCAAAAAAATGAAAATGAGAATATGTAAATGTCTTTTTATTTTTTCGTATAATGCATCTCTCGTTTTTAAATCCAAATGTGTAATACAGCTCTTGTTTTGGAAATCGAAACTCGGCCAAGAGGGCCATTTGGGCTTGACCGCTCACGAGGGCTCCACGGAAGCATGGTGAATGGCAAAGGTCTTGGGCCTTGAAGACCCAAGCTTGCCAGAGTTGCCCAATTATCATGTACAAAACCAGAACATATGTCAAGTATTGTTAATGACTTAGCTTTTTATTTTAGAATTTTAAGTTTTAATCTTCATAAGGAGTATGAATTTTATGAGAATTGAGAGAGAAATGAGCTTACTAATAGATGAAAAAACAGAAAAACAGGTGTAGATGTAGATAACTGATGAATATGAGGATGGTCGTTGACGTGAAGAAAGTTGCGACATGCACTTTTTTGGAACCAGAGCCCAACTGCCCTTCTGCGAAGTGATTGGTAGGTTAGATGCAAAGTAGGAATCCGAGTCAATGCCTTGCTAGAGGAAAAACAAAAAAAAAAACAAAAGGGAAAAAAAAAAGAGAGAGAAAAAAAAGGGGTCATTGTAATGAAATCATGTGTTTAACACTAAAATTCAGCCAAATGCAGTAAGTCCAGGAAATGGGAGTGCGTTTGATTTAAAAATCAGATTATAAAAGTTGTTTTCTTGGTGAAGTGTCTTTATTTAATTATCTCTACAAATAAAACTTTGTTACAACTACACTCCAGACTAATTGCAACTTCTATTAGTTTTCCTTTGTAATTTTCACATTTATCTATTTTCCTTCAATAAAAAAATACGGTTGCCCTAAGGAATAATACCTTTTTATAAATTCCAATTTAGCATTAACCGTTTCAACCTAAAGAAAAAAACAGGAAACAATTAACTTTTTTTTTAAAAAAAAAAAGTCAAGAAAAAAAAAGGAAGGAATTTCAATGAAAAGAATTTATTATTAATCTGCGTATTGTGCAGATATAAATAAATAGGCATTAAGTAATCAAATGAACATTAATTTGATTTTCATCTAAACAATTTTATTTTTTTTTGGTGATGATGGGCCAAAAAGATGATTAACTTACAATATATGCAATCAGCCTTCAACGTGATGCTTAATTAATAATAAATAGAATAAGATTTGAGCTTAACTTTTTACCCTTATCTATAAATAGAAGATCCCCTTAATCGCCATTACCATTTGCTCTCTCTCTCTCTCTCTCTCTCTGATGATCAGACGTCAGTCTCTTCGGCCTATCGGTAGGTGTCCGCCCGTCACTCATAGCCCTTCTCTGACTCTTCCAACTCTTTTACATAGATTTTCTTCTTGTTTCTTTTTTTTTTTCGCCGATCGCCGCCCCTCGGCCTCCTTTCGCATTCACCGGCCGTAACTCCTGTGAAATCCCGACTTTGCCCCCCCACACTCTCATTGCCTTGTCCTCTCGTACATCTCCAAGTAAGTTGGTTGTCCTCGTCTCTCTTGTAAAAATAAACCTATAGATAGGGAGGGGTATATGTGTATATATGCATGAGAATCCGATTGTTGTGACAAAGTCTGTAATTCATGGGGCATAAGAAGCGCACTGCCGCTCCTCGCTCCAAACAGCCTCCGCGGCCTCCTTCTGCGGCGGAGGCGGAGGCGGAGGCGTCGGCGTCGGTCCTCGATGAAGCCGAGCCATCTCCGAATCTTGGTAATCTCCCCCTCGCGACGATCGAGCCGTTGATTTCTCCTGTATCAGATGCTTCGTCTTACTCGGCGGTTAAGTTGGAATGCGAGCGGGCGTTGACGGCGCTTCGCCGCGGCAACCACACTAAAGCCCTACGGCTCATGAAGGAATCGTGTTCTCGTCACGGAGATAACTCGCCGCACGCGGCTTTAGTTTGCCGCGTGCAAGGCACGGTGTGCGCAAAGGTGGCCTCGATAATCGATGACCCCAATGCCAAACAGCGGCATTTGAAGCATGCGATTGACTCCGCCCGTAGAGCTGTGGAACTGTCTCCGAACTCAATAGAGTTTTCGCACTTCTACGCAAATTTGCTCTACGAGGCAGCAAATGACGGGAAGGAGTACGAGGAGGTCACGAGAGAGTGTGACCGAGCATTGGATATTGAGAATCCAGTTGATCCCGCAAAGGAGAGCTTGCAGGACGAGAGCCAGCAGAAGATAACTACTGGAGAAGCGAGAATTGCTCATATGCAAAGTGAGCTTAGGAACTTGAAGCAGAAGGCAAGCATTGCTTCAATCTCTACTTGGATGAAGAATTTAGGGACTGGGGAAGAGATTAGGTTGATTCCTATAAGGAGAAACGCTGAGGATCCAATGGAGGTTAGATTAGTGCAAACTAGGAGGCCAAACGAGATTAAAAAGGCTACAAAAACATCTGAAGAGAGAAGGAAAGAGATCGAAGTTAGGGTTGCTGCTGCTAGACTATTGCAGCAGAAATCAGAGATGAGTGTGGGACAGACTGAGGGAGAGAGGAATGATAAAAGAGGAGAGGCATCAAGTGGGAGTGACAAGAGAGGAGAGAGGAGAAAGTATGGGAGCAATGTGAGGAAGCAAGGAAGTAACATGGAGAGAAAGGATCGTGTACGGTCGTATTGGAATTCGATGAGCATGGACATGAAAAGGGATCTGTTGAAAGTCAGGATTAGTGATTTGAAGAGTTATTTTGGGTCGTCAAAGAATGGATTGGCAAGTGAGGTTTTGAATGAGGCATTGGCATTTGCAGAAGATAATAAAACATGGAGATTTTCGATGTGCTGTAGGTGTATGGAGAGGTTTGCAGATTCAGAGAGTCATATTCATCATGTTGTGCAGGAACACATGGGGAATCTTATGCCGAAAATGCAGGCAGTTTTGCCTCAGAATGTCAATAATGAATGGATTGAGATGATCCTTAATTGTTCCTGGAAACCGTTGGATATCTCCTCTGCAGTTAAGATGATTGGCAATGAAGAGAAGCGCGAGGATGTTGAACTTGTCGATGGTGTCTACCAGGGAAATCTTAGTGAGGAGTGTGATGATTGCTTCAAAGATGCATGGGATTCTTCTCCAGAGAAGGAAAATTTGAGGGATGGTTTTGATGACTGTGCTGCAGGGACCAATGGCAATAAAAAAGTCTCCACTATTGAGGGTAAAGAATGTGACAGAAACCTGGAGTCTATCACGTATTCAATGGACAGCTGGCCATCATCAGAAGATTCTGAGCGTGCAAAGCTCCTGGAAAGAATTCATTCTCTATTCGAGTCACTTATTAGACATAAGTATCTTGCTGCAAGCCATCTTAATAAGGTGATACAGTTTACGATGGATGAGCTGCAGATCCTTGCGTCTGGTTCTCAGCTTATGAACCATGGCATGGATCAGACACCTATGTGCATTTGCTTTCTAGGAGCATTGCAGCTGAGAAAGATCCTCAAATTCTTGCAGGAGCTATCTCATTCTTGTGGTTTAGGGAGATATTCTGAGAAAAGTAGTGCACTAGATGATCCAAAATGTGGTGGGGTTCAAGGTATTGATGTTAAAGAGAAAATTCTGCTTAGTGGTGATGCATCATATCTGTATGTGGATGAGTGTATATTGTCATCGGAGTATACTTTTAGCACATGTCCTGATGATGCAGCCTCAATAATTTCTTCTAACATCAGTCATGGGAATGTGGCTCTACCTGATGTGGATACTTTGCTGATGTGGATATTTGCGGGCCCCTCAAGTGGTGAGCAACTTCAATCATGGATGCATGTAAAAGAAGAGAAAATGCGTCAGGGAGTGGAAATACTTCAGGCACTTGAAAAAGAGTTCTACCACCTGCAGAGCCTTTGTGAAAGAAAATGTGAGCATTTAAGCTATGAAGAAGCATTGCAGGCAGTGGAGGATCTCTGCCTTGAAGGAGGTAAGAAGAAAGAGATTACCACCGACTCTGTTAATGGAATCTACACAGATATTCTCAGAAAGCAGAAAGAGGAGCTTTCTGTGAATGGAAATCATTCGTTGCCCATTGGCAGTAGGATTGAGTTAGACGCCATATCGAATGTACTAAAAGAGGCAGAAGCTCTGAATGTCAACCGATATGGATATGAGGATACTTATGGTGGTATAACTTCTCAGTTGTGTGACATGGAATCTGGTGATTCAAATGGTTGGGGAATGAAGGATTGTTTTCATCAGATGGACACCTGCATAGAAGTTGCAATCCAGAAACAAAAAGAACAACTGTCAGTAGAGGTCAGTTTACTGTTTTCAGAAGCATTTTACGCAAAATAAAAATTTTTGTGAGTGTCCTTCTAAGTAACTTGTTTGATAGTGCAGCTCAGCAAAATTGATGCCCGAATAATGAGAAATGTTTTGGGGATGCAGCAGTTGGAACTTAAACTCGAACCAGCTTCTGCTAACGACTATCGGCTGATTTTGTTACCCTTATTGAAGTCATTCATGAGGGTTTGTCTTGGCCTATGTAGAACTTATGGTGTTATTCACCCCACTAGTATCCCATTTAGTTGTGCTTTTTGTTGATTTGTCTTTGTGCAGGCACATTTAGAGGATCTAGCGGAAAAGGTTGCCACAGAGAAATCTGATGCTGCAAGGGAAGCATTTTTAGCAGAACTTGCGCTTGATTCCAAGAAGGTTGCTCGAGGAGGAAGTGATAATTCACGAAATGCACAGGAGAGGACAAAAGATAAGAAAAAGAACAAAGAATACAAGAAGACCAAGGATCCTAAGGTTTCAATTGTTTGTTCTTGTTTGCTTTTTTCATGGGGTTTAGCAGCATAACTCATGGTCCATGACACCGCAATAATGTTTTATTTGATTGTAGGCGACACTTGGTAGCAACCACTGTTTCCTTGATGATGAGACAACTGAACAGGGGTATGTCTGCCTTTGGTCTCGCATTTGTCTTTCTACACCCACGTTCAGTAATCAGTGTGACTATATATTTTGCATGCCTTACTTATGAAATAAAAAAGTGGTCATAGTTTGTTGTTGATGAATGTTGAATGGTTCTTCCTGTAGTTCATTTCCAGTTGCATCTGATAGTGACCACCCAGGTCCTGAGTGTATTCTTCCTGTGAATGGTGAGGACTTGAAGCAACAGGAGGAAGACTTTGGATGTAAAATTGAGCTTGAAGCTGAGGAAAGAAAGGTTCAAGAATCTCTAGAGTATCAAAGACAAATTGAGAATGAGGCTAAACTACAGCACCTTGTTGAACAACAGAACAAGAAATCTAATCGAGCAGCTCCAGAGATGGTGACTGGAGGAATGCATGAAGTTCACATGGAACCTGGTTCTCCTGAAGTACAGGTACACATGCCATTGGTAAGCTATTGTTATTTGAGGCACTCTCTTTTGATATAACACAGTTTGATAACCATTGTTGCTATCAATTTTCTACTTCATTTCAGTATAATATGGCATTTATGAATTTAATACTGAAGAGTATGTTGAGAGGATCATACTGCTTTCCATTCAAAGGCTCATTTGAATAATAAGTGAACTTTATGAACCTGTACATTCAGGAACAATTGGTTCAGAATAATGGGTTATCCAAGAATCTTGAAGGCATGCCTATGATATCTGCAAATGGTGAAACAATTCCACATGCCCATACGACAAAAATAGACCAAGGTCAGCATCATGTAATTCTAGTTTTGAATGAGGCTGGGCTGAGTTTTGGAAATGTTTTAATTGTCTCAATTTTCCAGAGTCACCTAATAGGGGAACTGTAGAGAGCAGCCTGCTGTCTTCTGATAGACGGATGGGACGAAGAAGTAGGAGGCAGAAGAATTCTAACAGATCTCTCAATGGAAAATATAAACACATGCCGTCTGAAAAGGAAAACGTTGAGATTGGAAATGGTATGTGTTTTTGCTGTGTGTGTGTGTGTTTTTTTTATTTTTTGGTTGAGGAAGAAATTGATTAAAGATTCTCAGTTGTGCATAGAGTAGTATTTTGAATTATTGTAAATTTATCTGAAGTGCTTCACTGGCATTATTTCAGTATTTATACACCATCATATTTTTATTCGGCCTTTCTTTATGCTTCTATGTTGAATTGTTGTTGTTCTTCCCACTTGAGGATGGTTGCAAGAAAGATGCAAATGGTTGTCAAACATTATTCCTTGAGCCATTCTATGATCAGTTGCTTAGAAGTTGAAATTGACTTTATCATTGCTTTCTATATTTGAAACCAGTTGCCCCAAGATTGGGAGATACTGGAAATAAAACATTGAGACAATTGCAAGTTGAGGAGGAAGATGAGGAAAGGTTTCAGGCTGATCTTAAAAGGGCTGTACTTCAAAGCCTTGGTAAGTTCATCTTCTTTTGTTCTTTTTTTTTGGTTTATTCTATGGTTATGTGCTGTGAAACTTGGCATTGAGTAAATGAACTGTAAGGAAACAATGATTATCTTTGTTGGTTGGATTTTTAGCTAATTAGATATGCTAAAATATAGCTTCCATGTTTCTGTTTCGTTGGATTGTTTGAGCTTCTGACCTAGGTGTAACTGTTGTGGCTGCATCCATACTGAATTATGATCTCTTTGTATGTTAAGTTTTTCAGGGTACCTCAATACCATTTTGCTTGGGTTTTTGTAGAACTTGGATAAGAATGATGCAATTTTGAGGCATTTGTGCTTTTGTAGTAGTTTGTTGTACATTTATGGCTTCAAAGTCCTCTCTTTTGGTCTTTGATAAGTTTTTGGTGCCTGTTTCAGATTTGCCTATTCCTTCAGTGTTATTGCAGTCTTGTAAATACGTTGCACTGTTTTGTTGCACCTAGGGTGAACATCAAAGAGAAGAGGGGAAAAAGATACTTGTCCAGAAGCAGTGGACTCTGCTGGAAGAATTAGACCTTTGATTTCTCTTGTTAGCCAGATTTAAGGGTCTGGGTTTCTAATCCTTCTTAAATCCTGTTGTTTATCTAACATAGGAAAACTAAAACAGATAGGTAGTCAATGGGATGCGGGTCTAGAGTCCATTTTACTACGGAAAATTGAGATTTTAGGGTATCAAGTTTGGAATCTTGCCCTGGATATATTGAAGAAGTTAAGAACAATGGAAATCAAAGAAACTATTAACATCACACTAATATGATAGAACAACTACCTTTTCCACATGAAAATACCAATAGGAAAAAGCTTTCTTCATTACTCTTGCCTCTTGAAAATGCTGCAGTAGCACCTACATAGATACAGATTCTTGACATCATTAGGATTGCAAAAGGCAAAAGTCCTACCCTTCACCTATCAAAAAAATGAAAGCTAATAAAGACCACTAAGTACCAACTAGAAACCAAATAATGCTCTCAAATTGCCTAAGCAAGAAAAACCTAGTTGCTGCATTTTTCAGTATAATTGAAAATTACAGCAATACCTCTGTCTGCTAATATTGCTGGAAAATTGAACCAGTGTCTAAGTTGGCTTGTTTGATATCCATATCAAGGTTATTTTGGCCAACCTGGTTAAAGAAGTAATGGTGCTCCATACCCTTTCTGTCTCTTCTTGCTAATGAGTTACATGACTCTGCCATCTACAGGTCTTATCAAGTGAATTTTCTCATTTTTTTGTGTACATTTAATATGTATGTGTACTTGATTCTCATTCTACTAAATTTATATTATTGGGGTTGCGCTGATTCTTTATACTAATTGATTATATTTGATTGAACTATGACAGTTTCCATTTTTCTGCCTATATACAGGCATCTCAAGCATATTTGTTCTTCTTTCTTTGATCCTTAAAGTATATAGGAATACTAATTAGTCTGTTCATGTAATTTGTTATTTTCCGGACACCTTTCAAGCAAATCAGAAAATGCCCCTGATTTCAAGCTTAAAGACATCACAGCAGATACTTCAGGAATTTGATAATTCAAGTGTTTCACTAAATGAAGTCACATTCGGAAGTGTAAATGGGACAGATGTGTTGGGCACAGGCTTGAAGAATGATGTTGGTGAATATAATTGCTTTCTGAATGTCATTATACAGGTATATTATATGATTTGTTTTTGAAATAGTTCTTGTATTGCGCATACTTCTGCTTCTATTCATTGTTTCCGGCCTGCTTTGTTTACTTTTACTTGTTTAAGTTCAGTCCTTATGGCATCTAAAACGTTTTCGAGATGAGTTCTTGAGAAGATCAACATCAGAGCATGGCCATGTTGGGGATCCCTGTGTTGTCTGTGCATTGTATAGTATTTTTAGTGCACTGAGCAATGCATCTACGGATATGCGAAGAGAAGCTGTTGCCCCTACATCTCTCAGAATAGCTTTGAGTAACTTGTATCCAGATAGTAATTTTTTCCAGGAGGTAATATTGTAAGAACCCATGTATTTACTTCAAGTTTGTTTGCTTGTATCTTCAGAAATTTGTGTACGAAGTTGTATTCATTTGAAATATTATGTCTAAGATAGTAGCAATTCACAGGCTCAGATGAACGATGCATCTGAAGTATTGGCGGTGATATTTGATTGCCTTCACCAAGCATTTACCTCTGGGTCAAGTGTTTCTGATTCTGAATCAGTGGAAAGTAATAGCATGGGGTCCTGGGATTGCAAAAACATTGCTTGTATAGTGCATACTTTATTTGGAATGGATATTTTTGAACGAATGAACTGCAACAGTTGTGGTTTGGAGTCCAGACATTTGAAGTACACTTCTTTTTTCCATAATATAAATGCTAGTGCCCTTCGAACAACAAAGGTACGTGCTGCCATTATAAGTCTTAACATGATTTTTTTTTTCTTAGCTATGGCCTAATATGATGAATTTTTTCTATCATTGAATTTTTCATATTTCGTTCTTGTTTATGTTTCATTGAGTAATACTTTATTCTTAACTATGCCTGGCCATTTGGCTCAATTGTGTGGAAATCTCACTAGTTTATGTTTTGGTTCCTCTTAATCTGTTTTCCATCATCTTTCAGGTCATGTTTGCGGAAAGCTCTTTTGACAAACTTTTAAATCTTGTGGAGATCAATCATCAGTTAGTTTGTGATCATGAGAATGGTGGATGTGGGAAGCCCAATTACATCGACCACATTCTGTCAACTCCGCCACATGTTTTTATAACAGGTGACTTCTGAGAGTAATCAGAGATTATTCCGTTGTTCTCAAGTTGTTTACTCTTGTTGGCCTTGAGTGGTCCTAGAGTGCTAAATTTGAAGTGATGCATTTTTGGTCTGCAGTACTAGGTTGGCAGAAAACATGCGAAAGTGCTGATGATATAGAAGCAACATTAGCAGCTCTAAATACTGATATTGATATCAGTGTTCTCTACCGTGGTCTGGATCCAAAGAACATGCATAGCTTGGTTTCGGTGGTATGTATGCTTTAGTTACCATAGTTAGACCGCATACATTACTTGCAAAAACATACTTGGCCTAAGTTGGGGAGAATTCGGGTTATACAACAATAAACAAAGCTACAGTCCCAAATTTATTGAGGCTGGCTAAATGAATCTTTTCTTGCCATTTCAGTTCTATTATGAATAGATTTTGATTTGAGGTTTAATTGTTCTAAATCCTTCCAAACTAAAGATTCTTAAGTCAACTTGGGTTGCCCTTTCCTTCTCCGCACACTATCCATCTGAATTCGGTCCTTTCATAATTGGGGCAGTTTTAGGTCTACAATGGACATGTTCATCTAGTATCTGAATTTGGTCCCTCTTGTCTCCAATCAGAGCTGCACCTACATTGCTATGAATAGCCTCTTTTCTTTTTCGGTCCTGTTTAGAGTGGCACAAATTCATCTAGTATCTCTCATCTGTGCCACACTCATTTTTTGAACATTAGCAGTACAACACTCTACCATAGAAAATTGCTAGTCAAATCACTGTTTGATAGAGTATGCCCTTCATCTTAATGGACCTTTGTGATGTGGTCATGTTGCCAGTAATTGTAAGAGAGGGATGGATTATCTGTCTGAGGGGTAAAAGATGAATCTTAAGCTTTTAGTGAGCCTAAGCACCTGCTTCAGTGATAGCCAAGCTGAAGAAATCAGAAAAATTGCATGGTGAAGTGAATAGGTGACAAAACCTTCAATTATCTGACCACCTGTAAGGTGAGCACACCATAATGAATTAGACAAATTGCCTTGAGAATGCCAAAGAAATGTACTATCATACATTCAACATTTTGTTCCAAAATGTGAGGCCAAAAGATTCTTGAGTCTTGACTGTTTTGCTGGAAACCCATTTCTTTTCTGTGTCTTTCAGTAGTAGGATTTATTTATTTATTTTTTAGTTGGGGGCTAGGGAGCAAGAGGGGCAACGGGGTTGGGGTAAGCAATTCTTGTCCTTTTCAAACATAGGCTGCTACTGTGGGATCATTAGACTATATTTAGCATTGTGGGCAACATTAGCAATTCTTGTTCATGTTGCCTTTGACACTATTTCTCATTTCTCACATTACTCCAACATATATTCAGGTTTGCTATTATGGGCAACATTACCATTGCTTTGCCTATAGTCATGACCACGAACAGTGGATTATGTATGATGACAAAACTGTGAAGGTAAATCCCCCTCTTTTCTATACTGTGTCATTCAATTTGTGCTTTTGTTTCTAGTGTTACAATTAGCATTTGACATATAGGTTATTGGTGACTGGGCTGATGTTCTTACCATCTGTGAAAGAGGGCACTTGCAACCACAGGTTCTTTTCTTTGAAGCTGTAAATTAGTGCTTTGTGGAATTGCTCAAATTATTTGCCACTTGTGAGCCCGGAGTTCTGCGTTCTTGGCATCAAACCAATAGATATGGAAAGGCATGACATTAATTGTGCATTGTGGCTCCATCATGGTATAGTCCAATCAGTAAAAACTCGCAACATGGTTTTGAAGGATATTATATTTTGATACGAAGAAACACATGAAATCAAGACATTTGTGATAAGTCTGGAAGATCTTGTGGGAAAACTTGGTCTTTTGGGGCAGAACGATTTTTCAACAGAAAATTTCTTTTAACTTGAAGAACTTGGTTACTAGAAGAGCCTGAAAGGGTAGTTTTTGTCACCTTTGCATGTAATAATTTTGCCGGAGCAATTGGGATTTTGTCCATAGAATTTTCTCATTCCTTCTTGTGAATCTTAAGTTGGTTTTGTTTTGAACAAGAAGCAGTAACAGTTGTGCGGTGTGAATGCATTGGGAGATTATATGCCGGATATAATGGCAAAAAGCATCCTGTTGTTGCTAGGAGGTGATAGATACTATAGCAGATGTAAGTGACGGGAAATTTAGTGGATTAGACAAACTTTTTTGCGAGACGATCCTTTATGGGAAAATAACCCCCCCCCTTAAAAGATTCTGTATAGTACTTGGACTCTTCATGTGCACTTTATAGTTGTCATTTGCGGTCATCCTATTCTTGAAGGGTTATTGAGAGGCAATATTTATTTGCGTTTTCTCCATTTTTAGATACTGTTCTACTTATTGTCCATCAGAGAATACTCGTATAACAATGATGTTAGAATTTGGTACATTCAGCTCTGGTAGCCCCAGGCTCCAAAATGGACATTGTTTTTGATCTCGAACTTTCACCTGGCTTTAGACTTCCCAACACAAATAACTGTTTTTTCTGGATGTTATTTCTGGTAGTTCACTCTCTGACTATTTTCATGGTGCAGTAAGTGCTTCTTTTGCTGTCATATTATCGAATTGTCTTTTGCTGTTATATCTACAGTTTATTGTTGAACTTTCAACTGTAAACTGCCACATGGAAACTTGACGGGGAGTTTTATCTTTTTCCAGTTTTTGGGGTTTTATCATGCTTGAAAGTGAATGCAGGAAAAATGTTCGGTGCCATTGAAATCATCAAATTTTTTTTTTTTATTCATTAGGAGGCCATTGGGCAATAAGCGTGACTTTTTTTTTTATTTATTTAATTATTTTTTTTAAAATATTAAAGTCCAAAATTTTCAAATTTTAAATTCAAGACTAAAATACTAGCATCAATTTTAAAAGTTTCTGTTTTACGCTTTCGCTATGTGCCGGCGATAGGGTTTGGTCGTGGAGGGTCCATTAGCCGTTGGGGTTAAAGTGCAAACGAGACGGTAATGGATTCTATTGGGTGTTCCCTCACAAAAACCAATGGGCATTTGAGAGCGGTATGGTGCTAACTGGTTCGGACGTATTCCGATATACGCATACACACCAAATGTTTTTGATTTTTTAGCTAAGCGAGAAGATTATGACAGCCACGGGCTAGAGAAATTCATACAAGAAAAGTTAATGCTCCTAACCCAAAGGATGGGAGATAATGACCTCAAAATAGAAGGTGGTAAAATTCCTCTCTTATCCCTAAGCCACGAGGAGGATGCTTGAAAGCAAAAGTGAAAAAAATCAGCTCTTCATCCAAAGGGGAAAGATGAAAAAAACCAGCTAGCAAAGCACTGCAAAAGCCACGTAGGACAAATGTGGGTAATGTATAAACTGGGTGTGGGTGGTTTGACCATGAAATGGCCCAGAAAAATCGCACTCGCTGGACTCGCAACAACTGTCCTCAACTGGTCACACGATACTTGAAATGAAGCAACATACCCCACCAAAATCTCTCTCTCTGGCTCTCTCTTCAAATCTTCAATCCTTTCTTTTACTCAGTCTCCTCATATCCAGCAAATCCGCTCATATCGGACCTGTTCAGCACAACGATGTTTTACCCATTTTAGTTTCAACAACAACAATAACAACTCTCTCTCTCTCTCTCTCGCTCACTCACACCCTTCAAATCATTCTCCTTATCCCTTAGGCTTTATACTACAAGAACACCGGCAATACATTAGCTTCTTTAAAAGGTTCTCAAAGACTGGATGCTAGAAACATGACCCTAAAAGGCGGCACCAGCCAAGCTTGCGCTGCGTGCAAGTATCGAAGGAGGAAGTGCACCGATGAGTGTCTCTTAGCACCTTACTTCCCTCCTGACCAGACCAAGATGTTCCTAAATGCTCACAGGTTATTCGGTGTAAGCAATATTATTAAGATACTCGGGACTGTTGATGTTTCCCAGAGGACGGATGCAATGACTTCCATTATCTGCCAAGCCAACATTCGCGACAGGTACCCTGTTCATGGCTCCTTGGGCTTTATCCATCAACTGAGGTACCAGATTTGGCAGGCTGAAGAAGAGCTTCACGCAGTTCTTTCACAGCTCGAGATGTGCAGGGAGAATCACCAGCAGCATCAGATTTCCGAAGATGTGACTTCACAGCTAGAACTTGGTATGGCGCCTCCTAGCAATGTCCTTACCCTTTTTGGTCACGCCACTCCTCAGACTACTCACAATGCCTTGCCTGTTGCACAACAGCAATCCCATTCTAATAACGGCTACGTGGGCTACAGTTCTAGTTGCTTGGATTCCAAGGAAAATACTGGTAATTCTCTGTGGGTTCAGCACGCATGACACTACTAATTTGACCCCAAATAGTTTCTAGAAATTATGATGGATGGCTTCATTACATAGACTGTTGGGTGATCATAGTTCCGTCCAGTTTTAGTTCAGTTATGGAACGCTTCTACTTCTGTAGTCAGGGACCGCCTGTTCTGATTCTACGGGTCGGATAGAACCGGAATTGAACTGCGTCTAAATGGTTCGGTTCCTCTCTCTCTCTCTCTTTTTTTTTTTTTTTTTTCTTAAAAATTCGTTCTTACATGATTCAAATAACAATTTTCAATACCACTCAACCAAAAACTGATTAGTTGGGTTCTAATTTCAATTTTTAGTCAATTCTAATTTTTGGTCAGCTTCAATTGTTATCTAATTCTAATTCGGTTCTGACTTGATTTTGGCCGACCTCTTATGTCCATTAAGAGTTCGCAACAATTCTAATGCAATAGTAATCTCATTAACGAATATTACTTCTAGCTAATTAAAATCCAATTTCACGAGGCGTTAAATATACTTTACTAAGCATATTTCAGATATCTTATTTGCACTTAGAATTATATTTTCCTGGACACCCAAAAAAAGAAAAAAGAAAAAAAAAAGAAAAAGGACAAGTCCCGCGCTGGTCTGTATTTTGTTTGAAGTAAAAAACTACATGTCGTTAATGTTCAAGCTATGTATCTGGTATTATTCTTTTGAGCTAGTTAAGAGTTGGTTAGAAAAACGGGAGAAAAAAAAAATTTTAATTCTGAACTTTTAAAAATAAATTTTTAATTATTTTATGTTTTTATTTAAATTTTATTTTTTTAAATCAAATTATATATATATATATATATATATATATATATATATATATATATATATATATATATATAAGATCGAATTTTTAATCATTTTTATTTAAGCAATATATGATTTTGACCCCCCCTTATACCTAAACAAAGATTGATTTGAAATAAGTATAAAAAATTATAAAATTTAAATAAAAATATAAAAAATTTTAAGCTAACATTTTATAACCCACTTATAAAAAACAGTGCATGATAGTTTTCCAAGGTTGGTGTGCTTGAAAAAAGTGGCCAAAATTATATTCATATATATATATATATATATATATATATATATATAAAAAATTAAACATTTAGAAATATGAATTATATATTTTAGATTTTTTGATATCTACTTAAAATTACAAAATGTATGATTAAAAAATTACAAATATATCTCCTAATTTGAAAAAAACGTCAAATTAAACTCCAAAGTTATGAATTGTAATTGCTGTATATAATAATGCCAAAAGATTAATAAATTACGAATGTCTGTCTGTTAGGCAATAACAGCCAGAAGCTGGTTTATCATTTGGCAATATCTCCAATATCCATGTCGTGTGAAGAGGTTGGAGACTCCTACTCGAGTCATTGCGGTGATTATCATCCTTTTAACAGGACAGCCTGTCCTTAGCTGGCCTTCCATGCGTCGTCCATACCCTCTGTAGTTGCCACCGGACTTTCTGATATTTGTTCTAAAATTGTTGGAGAAATATATAAAAATAAACGCGATATTGGATAGAAATTTTATCATAATAATTATAAATAAATATGTATACGTGTGTGTGGGCGGGCTGGCTGGGTCAACGTGTTATTTTATCAAACTTTCTATAACTGTGGAAGACACGAAACAGGCCGTCTCTTAGAGAGAGGAAAAGGGGCGGCGAATATGGAGATTCTGCACACGAAATGGATAGCAACGGTGGCCAGCATATGGATTCAGTGCAGCTGCGGCGCTTCCTATACTTTTGGCATCTACTCCTCCGTTCTCAAGTCCAGCCAGGGCTACGAACAATCCACCCTCGACACCGTCTCCGTCTTCAAGGACATTGGCGCCAACGCCGGCATCCTTTCTGGCCTTCTTTACTCCGCCGTCACTCTCCACAGCAACCGGCGCCGTTGCTTGGGTCCATTCGGTGGGCCTTGGGTGGTCCACATGGTGGGGGCCGTCCAGTGCTTCGTGGGTTACTTCATGATGTGGGCTGCCGTCGTTGGGCTGATTCATCGGCCACCGGTTCCGTTGATGTGTTCGTTCATGTGGCTGGCGGCCCACGCGCAGACTTTCTTTAACACGACCAATGTTGTGAGCGGCGTACACAACTTCGGTTACTACGGAGGCACCATTGTCGGCATCATGAAGGTAATTAAACCGCTGTTAGTTCGCTTTTATTAATGTTATTGTCGGAATCATAAGCGTAGATGTGCAAGAAAAGCATGTTGTTGGACACCCAGTTGCAGATCATTTCTCAATTCTCTTCTACTTTGAGTCTTTGATCGAGCAGTTTAGTAAATTCAATCCTCCAATTTTGAAGAATGCTTCTTTGTGTTTGGGGCTTTGTTTCCAGGGCTTTCTTGGTTTGAGTGGAGCAATACTAATTCAGTTCTATAACACAGTATTTAAGGGACATCCAAGCACTTTCATTCTACTACTCGCATTGACTCCAACGTTGGTCTCTCTTTTGCTTATGAATCTGATGCGGAACTATGACACCAGCACAAAGGATGACAAGAAGCACTTGAATGCATTCTCTGCAATTGCCCTGACTATCGCCGCCTATCTCACTGTTATTATAATTTTGGAGAACATCTTATCTTTGCCATTGTGGGCACGAATTGTTACCTTCTCTGTCTTGCTGGTTCTGGTTTTCTCACCTCTTCGAATTGCCATTCAAGCCCAGAGGGAGGAGTCCGATAGATTCGTGCAGGGCTTGTTAGAGGAGAGTGGTTATAAACCAAGCCCAGCTGTGATATCTTCCATGATTTCAACGCCAGGGAATCCTACAGATTATAATGAACTACCTGGCGATGAGGCTCAAACAAGGGATGATTCTGATGCCAAAATGGTGTCTAGGGTAGAAGATGCAAATCTTTTGCAAGCTTTGAGCAGTGGAAACTTCTGGTTGCTGTTTGTGGCTATGTTTTGTGGACTAGGGTCTGGGCTTGCTACCATAAACAATATCAGTCAAATAGGAGAGTCTCTAGGTTACACAAGGATTGAAATAAACTCTCTGGTTTCATTGTGGAGTATATGGAATTTTCTTGGTCGTTTTGGAGCTGGATATGTTTCGGATATTTTCTTGCACAGAAGTGGCTGGGCAAGGCCTTTGTTCATGGCAATTACTCTGGCTGCCATGACTGTTGGCCATATAATTGTTGCTTCTGGTTTTTCAAAAAGTTTGTACTTGGGTTCAATCCTGGTGGGTGTTTCTTATGGTGCACAGTGGTCATTGATGCCCACCATTACTTCTGAGGTATTTGGTGTCAGGCACATGGGTACTATTTTCAACACCATTGCCCTAGCGAGCCCTCTTGGATCATATGTGTGCTCTGTGAGAGTGATTGGGTACATTTATGACAAGGTGGCAACCGGGGAAGGTAACACATGTTTTGGCGCCCGTTGTTTCTTGGGGTCCTTTATGATCATGGCTGCTGTTGCTTTCTCTGGTGTTCTTGTTGCTCTTGCATTTTTCTTTCGGACACGAAGATTCTATCAGGTGGTTGTGCTTAAAAGGTTGCAGCAGCTTTCTTAGATACCAGGAGAAGCAGAGGACAGAGTTCTGTATGAGCTAGATGGTCATAGCCAAGGCAATTCTCTTCCTTGTGATTGATACATGGCTTGTATATTGTGTAATCTCTCACTTCCTTTAGCTTATCATTATCATACCAATGTAGTGCATGATTCCAAATATATTCATGATCATATCGTTGTCCTTTCCCTCTGTCTCTGTGTTCCTTTCTTCCTGTCCCTTTCTTCTGTTAATGCTGGGGGGGCGGCTACAAGCCTAAAATGTCTAATAATTTCATGTGTGCCATTATACATTTATTTTGCTAAACCGAAAGGTGATGCTGAGACATTCTAACACCAGTACCAAGTTGAGCAGCAAAATTTGTTGAGTCAGTCTACTAAACTATTATCTTTTCTACAAGTATGGTGGGGCTTGTGTCTTGCTGAGCTATCTATCTTTAGCAAATACAGAATGAACTTATTGGTAACAAAGCAAATCCATCAAATTATTTAAGGTTGGGAAGGACCACCCATTTAATTGTCTGTGTAGTGTTCCAGAAGTTCTAAAGCCTATAAGAAATGCTGGAAATCTTTACATCTGCTCAAATATGTTTTTATACCTACTTGGAAAACCAGTTGGGCTGGTTCTAATGTTTCCAAGTCAATCTGCCGCTACAAAGGAATCGATGACAAGAATTGTCATTGGCTTGGCTTTGGAAACCATGTACAATGATTTGCAGTTCCTTGTGTGATTGCCAGAGATCATCACTTGGAGTGCTAATGATTTGACTACTGAAAGACAGAAAATGTTAGCAATGTTGAAGAATTTTGAGCTTGAGAACAAAAATGAAGGCCAGTGATGTAGCCGGTTGGCTGCAAGCACACCACATTATCCCTTTCTACAGAGAATAACTACGAATCATTGGTCCAAACTTTGAAATTTAATGGAAATTCACACGCTTAAGATTGGTGTTGATTTTGCTTGTACCCTTTTTTGATACGGGAGTGTTGCAGGTCCCAACAAAACATACGCTCCCAAGTTCACAAAAGCACATTATCATCTTTGCACATTGCACAGTTATTGTCACTCTCAGCCTTGAAGACTCGCGCATATTTGCACAGTTCAAATAACTTTTTTTATATTTAATTTTGATATGAATTTATTAACTTAAAAAAAAAAGGCAGTAGCGCAAGCGGTTTTATTACACAACTTTAGAAACTATAAAACTGAAGAAGTCTAAAATTTACTACAGGCGACGGTGAAGGTCACTCTTAAATTTTAATAGCGGATAAAACGGCCTGCCATTGCCGCCGCCGCCGACCAGAAACTTAGCTACTTCGGGCCCCGCTTGGAAAGAGAAACTGTGACAAGTGAACCCTACAGATAGGTGTTTGGGAAAAATGACAAACATCAAATAAAGTCGAAAAGAATCAAACTTTTCGAAGAAGAAGAAGAGCAATGGTGGTGATTTGAACATGGTGAGGTTGAAGCTAAACACGAAGCGTTTCTCTACGGTAGCGAGCATATGGATCCAGTGCACCAGCGGCTCTCTCTACACTTTCTCTATCTACTCCCCGACCCTCAATTCCAACCAAGGCTACGACCAGTCCACGCTCGACACCGTCTCCGTCTTCAAGGACATCGGCGCCAACTGTGATGTTCTCGCCGGCTTCCTCTACACCTCCGACCGCGTTCGTTCCCCGACCGTTAGTGGGCCGTGGGTGGTTCACATGGTCGGAGCGATTCAATGCTTCGCGGGGTATTTTCTGATGTGGGCCGCCGTTATCGGTTTGATTCCTTGCCCGCCTGTCGCCGTTATGTGTTTGTTCATGTTCATTGCCGCGCATGCCCAGAGCTTCTTTAATACTGCGGACGTCGTCACCTCTGTACGGAACTTCCCTCTCTACGGTGGCACCGCCGTTGGAATCATGAAGGTAATTTGAATTTCTTTCCAAGGTAACCAAACATTATCGATTGATTCTTGATGTTATTGTAACAATTTTTTCCTTAAGTTGCAAAATTATTTTTTTTCAACTTTTATTGGTAGGGATTTGTTGGTCTGAGTGGAGCAATTTTGATACAAATATATCAAACAATGTTTGACAACAAACCCGCCTCGTACCTTCTCATGTTGGCATTGCTGTCCAGTATAACCCCACTTTTACTTATGTGGTTTGTGAAAATCTACGCCGATGATGAAGGAGATGAGAAGAAGTATCTTGATTGTTTCTCGTTGATTGCATTGGTTCTGGCTGCGTATCTTATGATTGTCATAATACTAGAACACATGTTTAGTTTCCAACTCTTCATGCTAGTTGTTACATCTGTGCTCATGGGACTGCTTGTTTTGCCTCTTTTTGTTGCAATGAAAGAGTTGGAAAGTGATTCTTGTATTGTTTCTCGGAGGGACTTGTTGCCTGATGAGTCTAAGATGCTTGTTGCAAGACAAGATCCTATGGGGTATCCAAGGCTGCTCACTGATACTGAAGATGTTGTTCCTTATGAAGAGAATTCTTTGCCAGTGGTTGAAGATTTTAATCTTTGGCAAGCTATGAGTACGGTGAATTTCTGGATTTTGTTTCTGGCCATGGCTTGTGGTGTGGGTTCAGGACTTGCGACGGTGAATAATTTGAGCCAAGTAGGAGGGTCACTTGGTTATGCAAGTTCTGAGACTAGTACATTACTTTCCTTGTGGAGCATTTGGAACTTTCTTGGCCGATTTGGAGCAGGGTATGTATCGGATCATTTCTTACAAATGAAAGGATGGCCAAGGCCATTGTTCATGACTATCACTCTTGCATCCATGAGTGTGGGTCATGTGGTGATTGTTTCTGCTTTACCTGGTGCTCTTTATGCTGGTTCTGTGTTGTTGGGTGTTTGTTATGGTTCTCAATGGTCACTAATGCCCACAATTGCTTCTGAGTTATTTGGTGTGCAACACTTGGGCACCATATTCAATACCATTACCATTGCAAGTCCTGTTGGATCTTATATATTTTCCGTGAGGGTGGTTGGTTATATATACGACAAGGAAGCATTAGAGAACCAATGCACTGGAAGTCATTGTTTTGTGTTATCCTTTTTGATTATGGCATCTGCTACCTTTTTAGGCTCTCTCGCAGCTTTGGGTTTGTTCTTCCGTACAAAACATTTGTATGAGCATGTCATACTCAGAAGAATACGACATTCTCTCTGAGTACAAAATAGCAAGACTGCAACACTCCGAGGAAGCAAAGAAGTTCTAAAGTATGGGCCTGATTATTTGCAGGAAAATAACTTGTTTTCCTTGAACTTAATTTCAGCAGCCTTTCAAACAATGGAAATGGGAAAAAATGATTTTCTGAGAAAATATTTTTTTTGCACTTGCTTTGGGTTGGGTTTGTCAATTGAATTGTAAGTTGCCTCTCCAATCGACCTCCAATGGGTGTCTCCCGTATAAGACTTTGCTTCTCAAACTTCATTTTATGGCACAATGCATTGTTCCTTCAGCTTCATAGATCATCCTCCTGATTCTAATTATCTGAGAAAGGCTGGAATTCACGCAGGATATGGTTTTATGAGAATTGTCCACGTTCCTGGTGTCAACTACCAAGGTGTTGTTCTTTGTACTGACATTTTTGAGTCTTTTCCGATTGCCTGCCTGATGACATACAGAACGAGCTGCTCCAACATCGCCTCTCTCATCGCCCATTGGCTATAGCATTTCAACGAACAGGGGGATATTCAGCTCAGGCGAGCCTTGGTTCCGAACTAGTTGAACATTTAATATAGCTGACAAAGAGTGGTGCCCCTTTCTGTTAGTAGATGTTTGTTACTTCCATGTATATACATATGCCTGCACGTACCTTGATCTTACCAAATTGTGAAACTTCGTCATTCTGGTTCCCAAACTATACGGTACAAGCATTTATATATGAAACTGTTCCTGCATTCCCTGGTCTCGGTTCTTCACAGCTATCTTTCCTTCAATCCAAATGGTTATTGCCTATGCAAGAAATATTCTTTATTGATGTCATTATCATTACCAGGGGTAAGTATTAGTCAGTGAATCTTTAGCACATGCCAAGTACCGGCTTAACCTACCTTAAAAAGCCGAGGAATATCTAAATAACAAAGAATGATTGGCATTTGCAATAAAATCTCAGCGAAAAGGGAGGGAGACATGCTGCACTGCTATTCTAATATTCGAACTTGGTCAAAGCAATTAAGGAAGGAAAATGTATTGTATTCATTTGGGAACCAACTACATGACCACACAATGTTGCGGACTCAAATGGCCATAAAAACGCTTATATTATATGCAAAACATTGCAACATAAACATATTTGACCTGAATTTCTATTATATATATATATATATATATATATTGTATTAAATGTGTAATAATCTTTTGAGTCCACGAAATTCGTATCTAGGACCATGTGGGACCCACAACAACAATATCTCAAATGGGCCAGAGAGACTCGAGCCCAATAAAAAACAAAGTACATGGCTCAAAATGCCAGAAGATGGGCTATCCGGCCCAATTGTGAATCCTAGTTACGCGAAATTATCAACCAATGCAATACACACAACACGAGGATGGAATCTCAGAGAAGAAATAGGGTTAGAAGAGAGAAGGGTCTCTGAAACCTGCATTTTGCTTCGATTTCAAAATTCCTCTTTCACATAGCTGAACACAAGCAGGAAATCAACCAATTATCTGTATAATTGTATTGTCTATGGTTGGAAAATCTTCGATTTTACAGATAGAGATTTAGAGAGAGAGAGAGAGAGAGAGAGAGAGAGAGAGAGGGAGGGAGGGAGAGGGGTTTCGAAGATGAAGACGACGAAAGGTGGCAAAGTCATGAATCCTACGGACGCTTATCGCAAAGAGCTCCGTAAGAAGGAATTAAAACGGGTAATTCCTACTTTCTATTTTTTTTTCTGAAACTTTGTTTCTTTTTTTAATCATTACGCTTGTTGTTTGTTTTTCTTATTAAATGTTATCGTAGTTTGATTTTGATGTTCCATTCAGCTAATGTCTTGGCTAATTTGGCTTCTTTTCGGCCTTGGTTGTTGAGGGGCGAAACGTTTGGCAATGTAGAAAATGGGGATTTGCGCTTTTGGTTGAGTAGAACGCAAAACCAAAAAGAAAAGGAAAAGGAAAAAGAAATTCTCTCCAATTTATCATGTAGTATCCCTTTTAGGTTCCATGGACGCTGTAGTTTTCAGAATTTATTTTTAATTTCTTGTGGCCGTTATGTGTATTCGCATTTATGCAACGTGAATACTTGTAATTCAGTTTAGTTGTGGATTGGTTACTAATGAGCATAATAAACCCGGTGATTGTTTTGTATGAATTATTGAGCAAAACATGGATAAAGATTATAAAGCAAGAGCACTTGAACTTCTTCTTTACTTGGTGAGTGAATATGCTAATGGGGAACTCTTTGTGAAACTGGCGATTGTGCTGCTGTATGTCTGATCTGAAGGGGCATATCATGCTGTATTTAGAATTGGATAGCTATACCTCATATGTTGCAGTGTCCTTAATTTTGTAGTTCTTGCATTTTATTTTTTTGTTCCATCTTCAGAATTTCCACTAGGCTACTACTTCTTCTGTGTTGGAATGTTTGTAATACTGTACATTTTCTTTAATGTGGGACTGAGTGCTTTTTTGTAGACTTTTAACCTCTTTGTGTTTACACTTAACAGAACAAGAAAGAAAGGAAAAAAGTGAGGGAGGTGGGCATATTGAAGAAAGATCCTGAGGTGCTCAGGGAGCAAATAGAGAAGCTGGAAATGATGAGTAAGGGCGATCTATTTCAATATTTCCCATCTTAGGAATGAAAATATTTGTAGCTATTGACTCAATATTTCCCATCTTAGGAATGTGATTATAGCTGGTCGAATATCAGTTAATGATATTTTTAAGGACACAATATTGTCGGCCCTTTCTTTTACTGAATTGAATTTGATTTCCTAGCTATTTCATTGTTTAAATTTATGATTTTCTGTTGTTGTTTGGTGACTTTGTGCAGAGGCAGATGGTGCTTTAGACAAAGCGAGAAAGCACAAGAAGAGACAACTTGAGGATACACTTAACCTTGTTTTAAAGAAGAGAAAGGTAATGGTCAAAACACCATGCTCAGTGCCTCTTGCCGGTGTCTATTTTGCCTTTTCACACAAGAGTCGTCTAATATAGGGTCAACTTGGAATTGTCTAAGAATGGGTTAGATAACAAGTGCTTGATGATTGCATGTGAGAACATTTCATCATTATTAGAAAATACGTATCTATTGTTACATCTTTGTGGGTTGTAGTGATTTCAATGATTTTTATTCTTAATGTAAGAATCAAGACGATCATTTTCATTTTGGTAACCCTGAAAATCATTCCTTTCATGGGCCACAACTATGAAAGCTCCCAGTAATCCACACATAAGGTTCAAGCAGTTCTGAGGATGCACATCCTATTAGTTTTCTTTGCACCTATTAAGCATTTTGTGGTTGTATCTTTCTTAGGCAACTTAATTGCCTTTGGTTATGAACATGTGACATTCAAGTTTGTTCTCATTTGAGCAGGAGTATGAAGATAAGATGAAGGAGAAGGGTGAGTCCCCAGTCATGTTCAGGTTAGGTGGCTATTCTCTTAATGATTTAATTTTGTTCTTGTCTTTAAAACTATGTATATTAAATGTTTCCTTGTTTTGTTGACAATGTCTAGTTTGTCTTTTGCTGCAGTCATTTGGGTCCTCCTCCTAGGAGAAGGACATCTGCAGAAGAAGAAGAGAGAGCCAAGCACCCAAAGCCTGAGGTATATCCGACTCTGATGTTACTTTCATCTTCATTTCCAAGATACTGTAGGTCCTTTTTTTAAACACTAAAAATATTTGCTGGTGCGGTGTTGCCTAATTTTCTTTGTTTTCTATCGCTACTAACTGAGTTTGCTATTGTAGGACTCTGTCTACTATCATGCTACGCTGAATCCCACAGGGGCCCCACCACCTGGAAAGCCACCAATGTACAAATCTTCCATAGGTCTATCCTTCTCTCCCCCCTCCCCCTTGCCCAACCTGCTTTCATATCTTAAATCTGTTGTCAGGGCTCTCTTTCACTCTCACTTTAACATTCTGTGACATTTATCTGCAGGGCCCCGGATTCCCTTATCAACAGCTTCTTCAAGTGCTGCTGCATCATCGTCAAATACTGATGCAGAGGATGCTGCTTTAGAAGTACCTCCACCCCCACCTCCACCACCTCCTCCTTTGCCAGAGGGCAGTAGCTTGGACCCTGGGGATGTCACTGTACCTATTTCTTTGCCTTTACCTCCTCCGCCTCCAATGCCATCAAAGCCTGCAGCACCTACCTTGGGTGTCTCTTTACCTCCACCATCTTTGCCTCCTCCTCCACCTGGGCCCCCACCAAAGGATCAAATTGCAAGCCACACCCCACTTACATATTCTGCTCAGCCGCCTCCACCTGGCACCAGTGAAAGTGAAGGGGAGAAAATCTTATCTGCATCAACAGATGAACCACCATCTAAAGAGACTGTTCAGGTGAGCTTGTCTTCTTTCTCCTTCTGAGCATCTGTTTCTTAAAGGGAGCAGAAGTTATCTAGTGGCTTTTTATGGTTCCCTAAGCTGAAACATGGGGAAGTTGTGAGTTTTCAAAGCTACAGAAATTCTCATGCCATTTGTCTGATTCTTCTTTAAGAAAAATCTAAGGTAGGCATGGTTCAACTTGAAATCTCAAAACCTGGGGATATTTGGAGTTAAATGAAGAATTAGTTCACTGGTTCTGCTTAGCTGTGAAATCAGTTTTTATGAGGACATGCACTTACTCTTACTGCTGATTTCATTCAAAGGCAAAGGATGCTATTTTTTCTTAGAATCAATAAGTAGCTCAAGCCAAAGAGAGGCAACAGCAACACAAATCCAGGGGTTTTTCACTTATTCTTTACATTACCTATAATAACTGTGGCTGTGTGACTGAAGCTACCTACTTTGATTTCTTGGACTCATTCCCAATTGAATTATTGTTGTGGTTCCCCAAATATCCTTCTTCTAATGGCCCCCAATGTGAACAATTTTGTTTTGTTTTGTTATTTTTTTCTTTTTCTAATTTTAGTTAATTTGAACAAATAATATAATATGTGTATCTCTTTCATTAGGTACCTGCTGTGTTCCCTCCACCACCCCCTCCACCAGGAATGCCTCCTAAGTTGGCCAGTAATCTGTCTGAAAGTGTTTCATCTGAAGCTGATGCCAATGTTTCAGCAGCCAATGATAATGCTAAAATGGTTCCACCGCCACCTCCTCCAAGGCAGCTGCCGTCAGTAACTGGACCAACATTGATGCAAACTTTGCAGCCAGATGTATTACCTCCTGGAATATCACATCTTCCTCCACTCCCTCCTCCACCAAATGTTCGTCCACCGATACCTGGTCCTGGACTTCCTGGTCAATTGGCTTCTCCTGGAGTAATGGTCCCACTAATTCCAAGACCACCATATGGCCCACCCCCTGGGACACCTATAATGGTGAGACCACCTCTTCCACCAGGTCCTCCTCCAACCTTCCAAGAAGAAGCTGCAAATATGCCTCCTGTTCCTCAGAAGCCATCTTATGTCAAATCTGCTGCATCTACTGTTGTCAAGAGGCCACTAGCGCAGCACACTCCAGAACTTACGGCTATGGTGGGTTTTTTCACCCATTATGCATCCATTGTATCCTTCCTTCCCCTTGGGCAAAAAATTATTACTTATGTTTTAATAAACAGGATAAAGGAAAAATGTTATGGCCGTATTATTGTTTAGCCTAACTATTTTTAGCACTCCAGTAAGCACCCAAGTTGGTAATATTGTAGTACACTTGAAACTTGCCAATACTGCCCCAGTTGTCTAGGCCTGCAATGTTCTTTGGCATGGAGAAGCTCCTTTAATGTCAAGTCTAAATTCTTTGGCGTACTTCTAAATCAAAGCCTTATTTTTGGCTGTATTCAGGTTCCTGCTTCCGTTCGAGTGAGGAGAGAGACTGCTGTCCCAAAATCGAAACCAAAGCCGACAGTATCAACCACAACAGTAGTCACAAGGGCTGCAACTCCTGCTGTTGTCAGGCCAGAGCCAGTCAGCTCATCGTCAGCACCAAGGACTCAGAGCATTGATGACTCGTATTCAGCCTTCTTGGAAGACATGAAAGCACTAGGAGCCCTGGATGGTTGATGACAGTGTTGAGGGAGGTAATGAAAAAATGTTATGAACATAATTGAATGTGACTAATGCGAACAGTCTGGTGTTGTTGATGCATTAGGAAAAACATTTATCTCACAACTAGCTTTGTTCCATCATCACTGGTGTTTTGGCACCTCTCAATCCTCATGCGGTGCTTAATTTTTCAACTTCTAAATTGTTGAAGCATCTAGAATTGAGATGGCTGTAGCTCGTGGCACATTATTTTTTTCAAGTGGACAATTAGATTTGTTGCCCGGAGCGGCCAAACTTTTTTCCATTGAAGTTTTAATACTTTGCTTTTTTTTTTTTTTTTTTTTTTTGGCTTCGCTCATTTATGTTTCTTGTTCTTGGTCCCTTAGTGTTGAGCACTCTCCTGGTTTACTACCTGGGTAATTTATATATTCTCTTTCAATGTTGCGATTGTTGCATGTGATTGTGATTGTAAGTTTCAAGATCACTATGGATTTTGCCTGTTCGTGTATATTAGATGCTTTATTTCATCTATATTTATATATATTTGCTTTATTATCCTCTTGGAAAGTGCAATGCATACTCATCTAAAACCCCCCATTGGATTTTGCTGCTATCTTTGCGTGTATACTTCCATTAATTTAAGAAGATTAGGCCACTTTTAACCCAATCTTGTGTCGAATATGGCACGCCATTTTTTCTCTTTAACGTGCCATAGCATTGCAATATCGTAGTTGCAAGCCCGTCTCAGCATATTGAAAACCGTCTAGGCGTATCAAGGCAGTGCAATGACAAATTAAGAAAGAATAAACTGGAAAAATTATCATCCCTATGCATCCAAAAAGAAATAACTGCGATTAGGGCAAAGAGAGAATGCCGATTGGTACGTAAGTGGGGCCTGTTCAACAATTGCGTCGAGTTAGAGTTGGGGTGGCCTCCACTACCCAGTTTAGGCAAATTTTTTGTACTTTCGAGGCCTAGACCAAATTCCATTGCTTGAAATGGTTAAAAAGGAATCCACCAGCGTGGGTTCGTGTTATTGCGTTAATGTTCACATATTTTTTAAAAAATATATAATAAAATAAAAAAAAATAGATATTTAAATTTTTGAGGGTAAAATTTTAAATTTATTAATATTAAAATTAAGTATAAAAATTTATTTAAATATAATAATATTTAAATAATATAAAATTTCATGCAATGGCTGGCTTACAATACTTGTAACTTTTTTATAAATAAATAAAAAATAATAAAAAAAAAGGGACCTGAAAATTGGAGGAACAGGACCTAAGCACTGGACAAAGGGAAGTCCACCTTTCCTTTATTTATGGCAATAAAGAATACTTGGGCTTTACCCGTGTACATACGTAATCCACTTTGACCATTCATGCATATCAACTGGCAAAGTGTAAACTCACAGAGCAACCAGAGTCTCTGTTTGAAGCGGATCTCACCTTTGACCTGGCCTCCAACAGTCCCCAAAGGGTGAATTGGTGGATCTTATGCAAGTTGCTCGTGTCCCCCCCCCCCCCCCCCACCCACCCACCACACCTTTTTCGGTTCCACTACGTTTCAGGAACCAAAAACATGTCAAGCAGGACGGTTAGCTCGTCTTCTTAGGCTTTATTTATTTGGTTCCCCATTGTCCACAACAGTTACAGCTACCATTTTTGTTTGAGTTTAGTCAATTTGATCCATTTTAAAATGGAATGCACATTGATTATTAAAATTATTGTATGAGTATTTATAATATCTGTCACTAATTATAATTATTTATTAAATGTTTTTTAAAAAATATATATAATTAATAATTATTATACTACAATACGTTAATTTGCATGTTAAATTGATTACGTATATCTTACTTCATACTTTCACTAAACTAATTTGAGTAGACCTCGACTCCTTTTGTTATTCTATTATTTTTGCAGGCAGCATTTAATGTTGTCCAGCATGGGCGGTGAGCATGCGATGGTCTTCTTTTGATAATCTAGAAGCTCTCTCTTGTTCGGTTTGAAGCTCCCATTTCATTTTGTCCGTTTGTTACTATTTTGATGCCATCGTTTTTTTTTTTTTGTTTTTTTTTTCCGGTTTGGAAATCCTAAATGGATTCCCTTCGCCTTTGAACGTGAGTACGGCCAGGCCTTTCTTTTGTCTTGTGGGGTTGGTTTGTGGGAAGAAACTTTATTAGTGGGTCCTTCTCAACTACCCATTTTATCCGAATTAAGAAATGATATCAAGTCAAACAGGTAAGCCTGCCGATTAAAGCTTCAATCTTTGATTGAAAGTAAACGGTGATCTTGAAATCCATGAAGCTGAAAATAGAGAACTTAAAATAAATAAATAAAGGATGCAGATTAGAAAAAAGGACTTTCCTGACAGAAGCTGCCTTT
Organism: Kandelia obovata; assembly: GCA_021464305.1. Lineage (NCBI taxonomy): Eukaryota > Viridiplantae > Streptophyta > Magnoliopsida > Malpighiales > Rhizophoraceae > Kandelia > Kandelia obovata. The sequence continues at coordinate 2,278,867 of CM038480.1, forward strand.
CCAGAAATTGACTGTACAGAGAGCTCGCATATGGAAAAGCGGCTGATAGTGGACAGAATGTCCAAAACCCCATCAAAATTCAACTTGTGGTTATTGCTTTCTCATCTCAGGTCAAGCCAGCAGTTTTTCTTTGTTGAGATGCTCCTGTTTAGATAAAAGGAGGCTCTTACGTGGAAGGATTTGTTTCCCTCTGCTGATCTGATGCCATGGAAGCAGCTCTTCGAATTGCCTTCCTGTTCTTTAATGTGCTGTTACTTCCTCATCTTTCATCCTCCCTTCCCTTGTGTATTGATTCAAGTGGGTTTTCTCTCGTACGACCTATTCTGTTTACCATTTTGTTTTTCTAATGTTATGCTATGAAGTTGACAGAGTTTACTCTGTTTCTGCATTTACCTGTGCAGGGGCACCAGTTGTCTTGAACACCACATTGACCTTTTGTTCTTACAATGGGAGTACATGCTGCAATTCCACAGAAGATTTGCGATTGCAGAAGCAATTTCAAGCAATGAACATTTCTAGTCCTGGATGTGCTGACCTTATCAAATCAATCCTGTGCGCTGTAAGATTTTTGCAGTCTCAATAAACAAACAAACAAATATTATACCGAACCTATAGGTTTCACATAAGTCGAGTGCTTCGTGGCACAAGTATATGTTCTGTAGATTTCCTAATTTGTTTACAGTTGCGTGTTCTTTATTTTATGTCTCTTTGTTTTCATTTCAATGTTTACATTTCTTTCCAAACTTGATGATGTGGAGCTATGCTAATGCAATGCACTTGCCAATTGGTCACGTGTGTTGTTGTACTGACCGTTGGCTAGTTCCCTTGTGGATTACTGGCTGATACTCAAGATTGTTGTTGTAGCTGAACAATTTGCTCATTTGCTGCACATTGACTCATTGTATCCATGATTAAATGTTTGCTAATCTCCCATGTATTTCACACTAAGTATATGCAAATATACTGGATCTTGTGGAATATCCATAAATTTACATCCTTGTTTAAGAATTTGCAGACTTGAGTAAAGTGCAACCAAGGCAAGTGAGCATGCAGGCACAGCAATTGGTCTCCCTAGATCTAGCTTTTTCATGATACTTTTCACTCTATGTTGATTTTATTGATTTGTGCTTTCCAGAGATGTGATCCATTTTCAGCAGAGTTGTTTACAATCAATTCTGCAGCCCGGTCAGTTCCCATTCTTTGCAATTCTACCATTGTGGCAAATTCATCCCAATCTGACCTAGCAGCTAACAACTTCTGCTCCAAAATATGGGATACGTGTGAAAATGTTTCCGTAGGGAATTCGCCCTTTGCCCCTTCACTAAAAGGTCAAGCTGGATTTCCAGTCAGCTCTAATACCACCAAATTGACTGATCTTTGGCAATCGAAAAAGGACTTCTGTAATGCATTTGGGGGAGGTTCTACTGACAGGTCAGTATGTTTTGGTGGTGAAGCTGTAAAACTCAATAACAGTGAAGCACCTAGTCCCCCACATGGATTGTGTCTGGAGAAAATAGGTAATGGATCTTACCTCAACATGGTTGCCCATCCTGATGGATCCAACCGTGCGTTCTTTGCCGACCAACCAGGTAGGATATGGTTGGCATCTATACCCGAACAAGGATCTGGAGGAATGTTGCAGATTGATGAGTCCAATCCATTTATTGATCTAACAGATGAAGTTGATTTCAACACTGAGTTTGGGATGATGGGTATTGCATTTCATCCTAACTTTGCCCAAAATGGCCGGTTCTTTGCTTCATTTAATTGTGATAAGGTTAAATGGCCTGGATGTACTGGAAGATGTTCATGTAATTCTGATGTCGATTGTGACCCTGCAAAGCTGCCCACAGACAATGGTGCTCTGCCATGCCAGTATCAAACTGTCATTGCAGAGTACACAGCTAATGGCTCAGCAAACACAGTTTCCTTGGTACATATTTTTATAGGCAGAGAACTTTATTTCTTAGTATAATTAAATCATGTAACGGAAGATAGATTTGTTTCACAGGCAAAAACTGCTAAAGCTTTGGAAGTAAGAAGGATATTTACAATGGGCCTCCCATTTACAGCTCATCATGGGGGACAGATTTTATTTGGGCCTAGGGATGGATATTTATACTTCATGATGGGAGATGGAGGTGGTGATGCTGATCCTTACAATTTCTCCCAGAACAAGAAATCATTGCTTGGAAAGATAATGCGGCTTGATGTTGATAGTCCACCAAGTCAGTGACAACACAGAAGTGTTTGTATGACTGCATATTTGTTGTTTTGCACACTTTCCCATCATGAAATCCACATATTCCAATATCTGTATGAAATCTTATATTTGCATTCCTAATTATGTGATTGGTTTTATGTACTTCCTATCTGGAGCTTGAAGGATTCTTGGGAGCAATCTTATCCTCTTGCCAGTCTTTTTTTTTTCCCCTTCTCACCTAGTTTGTAAAAAAATGTCAAAAAGTGGCATTCAGAAAACTTGGAGACCAGTGCATGGGGTTTACAGACTTCAGGACCTGTTTTCTTTTCCTTGTATTATAGCAGTGTATTAGAAAGTTCACTTGTATGGCTCCAATTGTCATTCACTCCACTTTTATGTTATGTATTGGCAGGTGCTGACGAAATCAATAGACTTGGTCTGTGGGGAAACTACTCTATTCCTAAAGACAATCCGTTTAGTGAAGACAGCGATTTACACCCTGAGATATGGGCTTTAGGCTTAAGAAATCCTTGGCGTTGCAGTTTTGATTCAGAAAGGCCTTCCTACTTCATTTGTGCAGATGTTGGTCAGGTTTGTGATATGTTTCTCTTTGCATGAGGGGCAGTTAAAAGTAATTTAATTTTCATAATCCTGTGACACAATTGACTTATATCTATTGGATCTTGAGCCATTGCTCAACTATTAAGGGGGTGAGGTAGTAGGAGTTGACATTGCTAACAGCCAGATTTGATGTTTATTATCATTTCCAGGATTTGTACGAGGAGGTGGATATCATCACCAAGGGGGGAAACTATGGTTGGCGTGTTTATGAGGGACCTCACCTTTTTACTCCTAAATCATCTCCAGGAGGAAATACGTCTGTAAAATCCATAAAGCCAATCTTACCAGTTTTGGGATACAATCACTCAGAAGTAAACAATGTTGAAGGGTCAGCATCGATCACAGGAGGTTATGTCTATCGCTCCAAGACTGATCCATGCATGTATGGAAGGTATGTAATATCTGTGCATTCCGGTCTGATTGTTTGGCAACCATGTTGGATTTTAGTGCCAGAATGTTCATCTAAAGTTTGGACTGACCAGGTGTAGAAAATTGAAGAGAAAAAACCAGAACTTTTTAGCTCTGAAAATGACTAAAATTGCAACTTAGGTTCGTTGCTTTCATTTGAAAGCAGAGGAGCAGGATTTGAAAGGAGAGGAAAAAATCACTGATTGGCTTGTCTCCCTCTTCCACATTTCCCTCTTCCCTCCCCTTCCATCCATCCTAGCAAACACGGTTGAAATCTAAAGACTACTGTAACTGACTCCTATAAACAAATGATTAATGGGGTTCCTATAAGGTAATGTCGTTTTTAGGGAGTCATGTGTATGTTTGCTAATTCTGTATTTATCTTTCAGGTACTTATACGCAGACCTGTATGGCAACAATGTGTGGGCAGGCATGGAAACCCCTGAAAACAGTGGCAATTATACCAGCAGCGAAATTCTCTTCGCTTGTGCCGGGGATTCTCCAATACAGTGCACCTCTGTGCAAAGAAATGGTGGTCCATCTCTGGGTTATATTTTCTCATTCGGAGAGGACAACCACAAAGATGTTTTTGTCCTAGCCAACAATGGTGTTTACAGAGTCGTCCGACCAAGTCGCTGCAATTATACTTGTTCAAAGGAAAATGTCACGGCTGTTACGAGCCCCGGTCCTACTACCTCACCTTCTTCACACTCAAGCCAGTTATGCATACCCCAACATGTTGGGGTTATGGTTTTATTCTCTAGCTTCTTGCTGTTATTGGTTGGTGTTATCTAGCACATCACAGCGACTTTGTGTTGTTTCTTTCCATTGCTTTTCACCAGCCTCAGTTCGCTGTGTAATAGACTTTCTTCTGGTTTTTCTGCATTTTTTTTTGGGTTTGTCAAGTCTTTTCCGGACCACCAAATAGATGTTACTAGTTGTTTACTTCAGAGTCAAGTAAACTTCAATTTTGCTTCTAATGTTTTACAATTTGACACAAACTTTTCTGATCCAATTCCATGGTTCTGCTGATTTTTATTTATCCGGAAGATTTTATTCCTGATGATAAATATGTTTACGACCAACTAGATCATATCTTAAATTTAATTTATAATAAATGAAATTAAATAATTTTTTTTTATGTAATTGATCATAATTAATTTTAAAACTAAAACTTCAACAATTGAATGGTTGACACGAAGAAGAGCTAAAATTGGAAGTAAGTTAGACATCAACTCCTAACTTGGAATCTCTTTGATGTAAAATGCAAACAATTTGGAGTTGCAATCTTGCCTTTGAAACTGCACTTTCCATCCGGCAAGGTGAAAATTAGGAAAATTAGCACTGTAATCCATGGGGAGAAAATTCAAACCAAATTGCCACAAATCCTAGTTTTTGGGCCAGGAAGATCATCTGAAGTGGCCCAACATAATGTGGTCCAGAAAAATTAAGGCCTAGTTTAAGCCTCATGGATCCAATCTTACAACCCCACCGATTCCTTTTACAGGCTCCGTAGGCCGGGTTGGCTAGGCCCACGGTGGCCCTGCTGTGGCGACCAAGAATCTTTAATGAAAGTGCAAAAATGGAAGCTGTGAGTGGAAAACAGGAGACCAGAAGAGGAGAGTAGTTGGAGTGGAGAAGAAAAGGAAGAGTGAGAAGAAAGAATAGAGCAAATAATAGTTTGCAAAATTGGGAAGGAATTGTATTTATTACTTTTTTAACTCCTTTGGGTTTTTTTTTTTTTTTGGGGAGGTCAAATTTGGGTGTTTTTTTTTTTTTTTTTTGGGGAGGTCAAATTTGGGTGTTTTTTTTTTTTTTTAAGGTTAACAAATAATTTATACCTACCTAGTTTCCTTAGTGTTGTTGTTGTGGGAACTATGCTGCATTTTAGTGATTAATTAATGATAACTAGAATTTCTTTGATTACAAGTTAGGGTTAGTAATTTGTGTGCCAAAATAAAAGAAACAAAAAACTATACCAAATACACAAAAAAAAAAAAAAAAGTTGTTAATCAGTTAAATTTTATGGAAAGGTCTTCTCAATTCTTATTCTTGCTTTAGTGGACCCCCCCCCCCAAAAAAAAATTATATGGAAATTCAATGGTAGTTTTTGTTTGGACACTTTGGTCCTCTATCTTTTTCTATTTTGCGTTTTCTTCTCTCTCTGTTTCTTAGTCTTTGAAAAAGTTAAAAATAAATAAAAATAAAAAAATAAAAAAACAGTTTTATTCAATTTGATTTTCCTGCCTCTTGAATGAAAGCCCTTCCCTGATCCTCTACGTGCAATCCCACATTAACTGCCCTAGACCCTCTCGATCTCCCCAACCATGCCCTCTGAGGATCCTTCCTCTCCTCCGATTCCCTTGGACGACACCCCCAAAATCGAAAACGACACCGGCACGAGCCAAAACGGCAAAGACGATGCACCAACGCCGGTGCCTACTCCATCAACGAACAGGAGCAATCGGCCGTCGCGCGCATGCACAATCCGCGCTGCGGCGAGGATTCAAGCTGCGCAGCAGCGGGCGGCGATCGAGCGGAAGCAGAGACCGAAGAGGGAGCGGGAGCAGCAGCAGCGAGGCGACGAATCACCGCTGCAGAAAGAGCAATGCAGCGGCGGTAACAGCAAGATCGTGACGCCGCTGGCGGAGCCGCCTCAGGAGCAGACGCAGTTGCCGAGGTGGAACCTCCGCTCCATGTGGGAATTAGCTTCAATACTCAATTTCTTGCATGTGAGCGGTTTTTGGGTTGCTTAAAAAGCTTTTGAACTTTGGTTTTTTTTTTTTTTAATTTTCTTCTTTTTGGGTTTTTAGGGCTTAAGAGTTTTGGCTTTTGGCTTTCGGCTTTCTTGCCACATTGCAGGTTTTTAGACCATTGTTGAATATAGTGGTAGAGTTCTCGGCCGAGGAGTTTGAGACAGCTTTGATTACACCTAACGATACTTTGGGTGATATACACATGCCTTTGCTAAAGGTCGGTACTGGAGTTTAAATTTTGTGCTTTTATGGTCTGCGCCAGGATAAGTTCTCATTTGGCAATGTGTTCCTGTGGGAAGCTCAAAATGCATTCTTTTCATTTGTTTTGATTGAATGTGCCCCATGAAAGGGTTCACTTTCGGTGCAAAGGCAGTGCAATGAAACCCAAAATGCATTCTTTTTGTTTGTTTTGATCCAAAGGCAGTTTTTGCTTTTGACTTCTTTTTCATTTTTGACTTTGATTGCTTCTAGCACTGATTGTTGCATCAGCTGAAGTGGTGGTCAATCATCAATGTTTTGAGCATGTTGCATGAAAGTTAGGCATGATTCTTCTCAACCAGCAACTTTGAAAGTCGTGAAAGAATTTGGTAAAAGCTGAGCAACGATGAATTTCTTCAGAAACTGCATGCTTAAAACCTTTAAAATTCTTTGGCATGTCCAACTAAGAATTGGATGCCGATTTCTTTTGTTTATCATGCATCTCTGCTAGTTTGCAACCATGAAAGGTTGGGTTCAGATAAGACTAGTCCTGTGAGATTGTTCCTAGTTTATGTGCTGTTGGTTCTGTAGTGAAAAGAGGATTGGAGTGGAGACTACTTCTGGTCATATATATTGCAGGTTTTGAAAGAAGTGTAATTGTATATATAGACTAATCTGAAAGTGATTAAGAAAGGAAGCTACTACCATGGGCCATTCAGATGCCAATGGGGTTGGTATCCATGGTACCTCTTGAAGGCAAGGATACTTGGTACCAGATGTGGAGTGGCTACATTTATGGGCTGTTTGACTTTAGATAGTCTTTGCTTTCTGCTATTGTTCAAAGTTTTGGAAAATGATATATGGATGGTAGAACTTAGATGTTCCCAGGAGAAATGGTTAGTTTTTTACAGCATGATGCAAAGGATTTGTGCAGCTAAGATTAAGTGATTTCAGTAATTGAAATAAATATCTGTTGGAAAATGTTGTATATAATGGAGAGAAGGTTATTGAAGGTTGCACACCTTGAGTGGGGCTTTCCAGAGTTTGGTTGAAGCATGAAGACTTTGAGGAGCTATCTTAACCTCATTTGAAGAAATATCTCTATATATTTCTAACCCAAAAGAAAGTGAGCTTATTGATGAATAAGCTTGTGGAGTTCCTATTCTGATTGTAGTTCTGAGGGAGTTTTGATCTAGAAATTGAATTTTCTCGCAGGATATGCAGGATCCTCATTACTGCATGGCTAGCTTGCATGAATTTTATGTAGGGTGTGGCACGTTGGTTGCAACTTGTTTTCTAACTTTATTTAGTCTTTCACCATTTTAGAATAATATGCATTGGAATCATCTATACCAGTTTTGAGAGCTGAAGTAAGAGATTGTTCTGTGAAAGGAGTCAAGTAGCTAAAACAAGATATATCATGCAACTGTAATTTCTGAACTTGGTTTTGTGCTTTCAACTGATCTGGCCTCCTTTCATGGTCATCCTTCATCTATGTCATAAGGTTGGATTTGCATGTAGATGACTTGTCTGTTCTGCAATTTTGTTTTTAAAATTCATGTTTCAAAGTTTCAAAAGGATTTTTAGCAGTGTTGGAAGAAAACCAAGTATGCCATTTGATTAAAATTTGGCAACTATTGTAGTGTGCCCATGCTTTTGCAAATCTTTGTTGGTTAATCACTTGTTTGAACCAATTGAAAGATGTGGTTTTTATTCAACATACATCAACCCTTTACATTTTTTGGCGGAATATAGGTGGCAAGTTCAAGCATTATGGAGTAATGAAAGTTTGTGGAGGAGAATAAGGAGTTGAAGGAATGCGTTGTGTTTGCTGAAAAAGTCTTCTTTTTTGTTTTATGTGGGTTGTTTAATAGATCAACAACATTCTACTCCTTTCATAACACCAAAAACCGTAACTGATGGCCACTTGAAAGAAATGTTGTGTGCCATTTCAATTACCATTATTCATTGTTTTGCTTTTCATCTTTTTATAGGTGATCCCACCCATTACACGCATGGCCCTTACACGGGATACCTGGATTACTGTTTTGTGCAGAAAATTAAGAGACTGGTGGCATTGGGTAATTAATCAATCTGGTCCTTTTAACTGACCCTAACAGTATTTCACTCTATTATTCTATATAGTCCCTGTTTGTATGTGCTATGATAAGATGATTCTATACTTTATTGCAGGTTGCAGATGGGGAACTTCCTATTGTTGCTTCACATGGGTGAGTAGCATTGGACCTTTGGATATTCACAAATTTGGATCTTTGTGCATCTCTAACTTCAATTTTGGCCTCATTATTAGAGTGGAGAATGAGTTGTATAAAATGCTTGATCCTGGGGTCCGTGTGGTGATCCTGAAAGCACTATGCGACATTCGAGTTGAGGTAGATCTTTTAGTGCTGTTGCTTTCCTTCATGTCTTAAGTGTCTCTTTACATTTCTGATGTATATTTTTCCTCAAAATTTGGCAAATGAATTCAATTTTATTTCTGACAATTCTCATACGTGTTTATTGCAGCAAGAAGATATTCGGAATTACATTGATAGCTCCCTCAAACATGGCATTCAACTTTCAATGTTTCGTAAAGAACGTATTGGGGGTGACTCTCAAGGAATTAATTACTGGTAATATCAACCTTCTTACGTGGCATCCTATAATATATTGTTATTCCTTTTAAACCATTGGTCTAAAAGGTTTATTTAGGATTTGTGGATGCATTCTGTTGCAATAATTATTGTTTCCATTTTCTGTAAAGTTTGTGTATTGTGTAGTGTAGCTTGGAAAAAAATTCATGCTTTTTTGTTTCAGGTGTGAAGATGATCCAATAAATGGTTATCGGCTGTACCGGGAGATAAGAAAGGTTGAGGTTAAGAAAGCAAAAGCAAAGGGTTCACAGATCCTTCCTAGTGCAACATACCATTGGGAAACAGTGGCAACAAATTTTGAAGAATTTCAAGATGTTTCTGTAAGTTGCTTAAATGGTCTGTCAATATATGTGTGTGTTTTACAGTACAGTATCATACACAGGTCTATTTTTTGTATTTTATGCTTTTATGCTATCCTACATATTAAGGCCAGTGAAAGTATTCATTTTTAAGTTTGTGCACAGCCTGCAGTTGATGGATACACTATAGGTTCACATATATAAGATGGATGGGGGAGGGGGAAAATTGAGTTGGTATTGTTTCAGTGGTCCTTGTACTATTGTTCTTTGAATGGTGTGCCAGCCATTTCATAGTTCACTTATAATGTTGTTTGGACAAGTAGTTTTGCGCATTGCTGATGATTAGGTATTCCTTTCAATGAGTGGTACCATTTCGGGGAGCTTGTTCTCTACCCTCTGGTGATGATAGAGAAAGCTTTAGTGGCCATTTGTGCACTGTGCACTGGGATTTAGCAATTTAAGGGAAACTTGGGACTTTGCTGCCACTTATCACTTTTGATAGATAAAGTTCTGTTCTCTTCCTCATTTCAGCTTGTCCATTTATACTACAGGAGAAGCTTTTTACAAGTAAAAGTAGAACAGAATCTTCATTAGGAAAGAAATTAAAGAATGACTTGCTTCCTGAGATTGAGAAGATTCATAAGGTACTCAAACTTGCTTTCTGTCTATAATTTTTCGGTTAATGACACTGTTGGTAACTGAGATAGAACAATAAACTCTGCCTTTCCTGATTGAAGCTGCTTCATTCTCATGTTATTATGGAGTCAAACCACATTATGGTTTGCTTTTTATGGTTTTTTCCAGCGGAAAGAGAGGTTGATGAAAAAGCAGCAGAGACAAGCTTTGCTTCTTGATAACTTACTGGTTGTGGATGGAATTGCAGCAGGACGCTCCCTTCGTTACAGAAAACCTGTTACTTACACTTTTGGTAAGAGATAACTTAAGAATCATGCATTGAGGCAAGATTTGAGCAGTTTATGCTGGTTTATTTCCCTTTGACATGTGAGCTGCTTCCTTGTGGCTCTTGTGGGTAATTCCCTTCCAAGTGGTGTCTGACTAATAATCTTTATCTATCAAAAGTGCAAACCTGAGATATTTACAAGTGGAAACTAGACTTATCAACATTAGTTACCTGTCGGAGTTGATTTTTGTTAGCAAGCTAAATGCAAAACCTATTGGCTATGGGATCTTAACCTAAATGTAATCTATCTTTGATCATCAGTTCTTGTGCTCTGTTATGTGATGTGGTGTTGGTTATGAGTGTCTTGTTACAGCTTGTTTTCATTTATAATTTATGTAATTTGATCCTTGTGCAAAATAATTTTGCAGATGATTATGATCGGTCAATCAATGAAGCCATCAAAATAACCAAGTACCATTTTTTTCTTACATCTTGGCTCTTTTCTTTTTTAAATCTGAGTGGAACTTATCAATCCCTTTTATATCATTTTACAACTTTCAAAGATCTTTCTTTTGTAATTACTAACATTGTTTTCAGGCGGAAAGCATCTTCACCAGAGCCTCTCTTCAGAAGAGAAGGTTTTGCAAGACCTGAAGCTTCTACAAATGGTAGATGGAGTGGTCCTTCACACGACTCTCAACATGGTACATTCAGCACGCCTTCTCCAAATTCCCCTGATTATGATGATATTGGTGAAGAGCATGGACCTGATCCTTTGGACAGAAGGTAAGATGAATTTTTCTTCTCATTTATTAGTTCCTGTCTTGCCTCAAAAAGCTTAAACCTGAACCTTTGAGTGCTCAATGAATTGCAGTAACAGGCGAAGACAGAGGCCACAACGGTACTCAGCAAAAGAGTATGTTGAGGCAGTTTCAGACAATGAAGCAGACTTTGACACTGATGATGATATAGTTGGAGAGGCTGTATATGATGAGGAATACCTGAGGCAACGTAAACAAAGGAGGAAGCTGTCTAGCAGCTCAGAAGGGGATGAGGAGTACAAGTTGGATGAAGAAAATGGTGAAGATGAGGAAGAGGAAGAAGAAGAAGAGGATTCTTTAAGCATCAATGAGGAGAGCGATGAACCCGAAAAATTTAAGAAATTGCCGAGCCGCACTAGGAGGGAAACTAAATTAAGATCCGTTGATGAACTCCAATCAGGTTTAAGGCGTAGCAAAAGGGCAACTCGTAATCAGATTAATTACCGGCAATATGAGTTATCGGAATCAGAAACAGAGTCAATGAAGCCTGAGAAATCAAATGCGTCAGATGAACACTCTGATGCAAGTGAAAATGTAGATTACTCGGTCTCAAGTCAAGATTCTGATGGCATTGATGATGAACAAGATATGAAAGTTGATCAGCCTGCTGAAGTTTTGACCAATACAGCAGAAAAAGAGCAAAATCATTCACCTCAAAAAGCAAGTAGCCCTGACCAAGATGAAGGCAACGGTGTAAGAAAAAGACGATTCCTTGATCTAAATGAACTTGCCCCAGGTTCTGGTTTTGATGATGGCCCGAACACTACAATAAAAGATGAAGACACAAAAGATTTTTGAGCTGCTCTGTCTGCTGGAAAACATGGTTTCTAGTTTTTACCCAGGGAAGCTGAATGTATGATAGCAAAAAGCTAAAAATTTTGTGATAAGATGGTGGGGGAAGTAATGATCCGAGGTCCTCCATGGTGTAAGTTAAGCAACTACCTTGATGCAATTCATTGGGGATTTGCAGCAGGGAGCAACCTGATGCTGAGAGTTGTGTAGATTAGGTAGTCATTTTTCAGTATGTCCACATTCATAGAAACCTGAAATGGGCGAATTAGAATTCATTGAGAGTTCTTTATCCTATCCAATTAATGTACAATAACATAACTGATAGTGTAACGGAAAAAGCTGGCTTTTAGATTTCAAGCCCTGTAGTTCAGTCCTTTGAAAGATTATGTCAAATCATCTGCCACCCTAGAATTTGAGTAGGTTGAGTCAGTAGAAAATTTGACGAGCTCTGGATTCTCTCCATGCGATGGATCAGCTCACCTCAAATTGTTTTGCTTTTGGATTGGTTTTTAGCCTAATTTATTACCCGCAATTTGGAATTGAAAGCTCAGGGCCTCGCTTCTGTTGCATATTCTTGTAGCATTCAAGTTAACTTGATCAAATTGATTATGTTGTTTCGTGTGTTCAACCACGATGTTTCGAGCTCCAAATGGACTTAAAACGTACTCTCAGAAAATTCTCCGCGATGATAGCCCCTATCGCCAAATGTTGGACCGCAAAGAATATTGGAAGGCAATACAAGTAGAATAGGTGGTCCATCATTGCCAGTTTTATCTTTCTAGGGTCCATTCATGTCACTCGCATAGCATCATCGTCCAATGGTAATCAACTTGGCTGGCAAGTACATGCCAAGTACATCCCTTTTAAGGAATTTATGTCTAACTCCACAAAAAGTTAAAAGAAATAATCGCAAAATATGCGTGCAGAATGTCTTTGACAGTTTACAGAACAAAGTCAATAGCCTTGACTAGATAAAGCTAGAACATCTTACCGGTTAAATATGAATCAATGAGAATATTATGCACAAAACACAGTGAATACCGTTGTGCTACTAATACTTTTAGTAACTCAAATGTAATAATAATGGCCTGGAATTGCTACTTTAAAAAGCATTAGATAGAGTGATAATTTAAAAACTAAAAAAGCAGGAACCACAATTTTGATCAAATAGATAAAATAAGCTACCAGCATTTGCTGCAACATCTAAAGACCATAACATGGATGAAAACCCTACACTATGTACAAGAACTAGGTAACAAAAGATTCCTAGACTTTTGCTGAAGCACGATATCATGTTTCATGGACACTGCAAAGCAAGTCATTCTCTCCTTCTGGGCATCTTTATGAGTGCAGTCTTTTTATATCTTCTTCCTTGGCAAACCAACTTGGTATTATTTGTGATAAATGCGGATAAAGATCCTTAAATGAGTTCTTGATTGTACCTTCAGCCACTTGAGTTACAATCGATATATCTGCAACATCGAGGCATTAGTATTTTCCATAACAAAATGATAAGAATAATGATCTTTCTTACCTTTTAGTGGCTTCTTATCATCTGTTAATTGAGTTATAATGTATATAACAACAGCTGCCACAGATATTGGGCTCCTTCTGCAGAACCAAAAGGAAATTGCTAAATCACGTGATACTTGACAACCATCTCGCATAATATGCTTCGTTGAATACAATTAACTAAGTGATCTAGGGATAACAAGTGAAAATTGGCACTTCTACAATTAAAGGAAAATCATCATATTCGTATAATTACAAGTTGTTTGTTATCCAAAGTTTCAGCCCTCTCTACTTCATTCAGGAAGAGTAATACTTGTGTGCTTATACAAGAGAGCACACCAACAATTATATATCTTTGAAATCAACAATAGAACTTAAAAAATTAGAAGCGAAAAAGAAATACAGATTAGTTGCAACAGTCCAGGAGCCCATCATCATGAAAACTTAGAAAGACTGAAACATATACTTGTAAAATGTTTCTGTACCTGGTACTACTCCCACTCTTTACAAACAAGGGTCAAAAAAGTACCCACAGTACAATTTGCAAACTAGACCATGCCACAATTATAAAACAATACGATTTGCAAACCAGACCATGCCACAATTATAAAACAATTTCTGCTAAACAAAACAAAAGAAAATATCAGAACTAACCTTATGTCAAGCTCTTCAGATTTCTGTACTGCTTCTTGGGCAGCCTTAAAGGCTTGATTGGTCATTCCAAGGTTGGAACAAAAACGTCTCTACAAGATGGAGATGCAAAATCATATAACAGCTTCACTTAAGAAGACATCTCTAATAATATGTGTCTAGTACATTCAACAGATGAATAAGAGACACAGGACTGAGACAGCAGAATGGCCAGGTAGGAATTGGGGTGGGGTGGGGGAATGAACTGCTGCAACACCTATAGTTACCAGATAATCTGCAGCATGTATGGTTCCCATTTCAATGGAGTGGCCCATCTCCATCTCCAAATGTTTTACAATGAACTCTTTTGCTCGACCAATTTCCTTTTTTGTGGCCCCATTGACAATGGAACAAATTTCTAGCATAAATTCAAAAAGTTAGGACCTTTCAAGATGAAAAAAGTACTTGTTTTTAAAGAAAAAAAAGGCATACTTCATACCTTTTACAGTCCGCGGTTTGTTCTCCTGTCGGCAAGCAATATACAGACAAGCAGCTAATATCGCATCTAAATTTCGTCCTTTAAGAGGTTTTTGATCTTCTATCTTCTTATATATTTCATTAGCTCGATCCTAATAACAGAAAGTTAAAACAACAATGGATGAAAAGTCTCAATAAAAAGAGTCAATAGCCTATATAACATTAGAGCAAGAATTTTCAAGGCATACTCAAGCATCTGTTCTCATTCATCATAAAGCAATGGCATAAAGAAGCAGAAACAATGTTGACTTTAGTAAAATACCACACCATCACTAACAGCTGATGATAGATAATTGCATCTAAAGCAGAAGCACTAGGCCCCAGCCACTATTCTGCTTAATTTTCCATGACATCCCAAGAAGACTTGGGATGCCCAGATGAAATATGTACAACCCAGCCAGACGTGCTCAGTAAGCAAAAAACTTTTATTAACAAAAAAGAAAAACTCAAGTTAAAGAAAATAACTGTCAATGTGAAAGCTTAGAGATTGATTCAGTATGGCAATGACAGATAAAATACATTTGAATGGGACTTGAGTTTCAACAAACTAGTCATCGTGAAGTCAATATGTATGGCACATATAAAATGATTGCATCCAGGATTTGCTTCAGGCTCTATAAGTCCATACTAATTGTCAGATTTCTAAGTAACACATTGAAAGATCATACTTCCTTCTTTTTGTCCTCACATTATATCTAAGGGTTGAGTCTTGTCACTGCAGACACCGTGGACAATACTTTCTAAGTACTACATGATGCCTTTTCCTTAATTCAAACCAAAATTTCCAAACATGATATTGTGCACCACTCATGGAGCCACTTCTCTAACCGATTTTTTTTCATGTTCCTCATGAATTTAGGACTGCAACATTTGGTTTGTTGTAACATGGTCCTTGTGTGTGTGTGTGTGTGAGAGAGATAGAGAGAGAGAGCCGTGGGGAGGGGGGTGGCGGCATAGTCCAGTCAGCAGTAAGAGCAATCAAAAACGGCAGAGATTAAAGAGACAAAAAAATGTTACAAAGCCAAAAGATTATAGAAACGATTTTAAGTAATAAACACACCTTTATGGTCGCAACTAATCCCAACCTGAAACATCAATCCATTACATCAGTTACAAAATGCCATTAAGTGTGCTATGTAGGTAACCTAATTTGAATGCAAAATTCAATAATTTAAACCAATAACACAACTTTGCCATCAATTATAATCCGAAAAGTACTGAATGGAAGGTAAAAATCAAAGCTTTTGCAAAATTGAACTCAACAGGCATTCCGCTAGGATACCATCTTTTTCACCGAAAACGAATCCAGGCATTGAAAATGGTCAAATTATGACTAAAATCAACAGTTTCTTTCAACCCCTGGTCACAAATTAGATTAAAAATTCGAGTAAAACAGGCAACATGCAACGAACTGTTTCATCAGAATTTTAAATATATTTAAAAAAGAAAGAAAAGAAAACAAAGCATAATACAATTATGTCATCCCAGTACAATCAAAGAACGACGGCAGTGAGTGGAAACCTGTCAGCCATGGTGGCGATGGACTTGAACGCCCGAACCAAACCCCTGTCGGGATTGGGGCCGCGGCTCTGCCATTTTCCGACGGAGCTAGAGAGGAAGATATCTTTGGAGCCGCCATTGGACTTGGAGATGACGGTGGAGAGGCCAGCGTCGGCGAGGAGAGGGTTGACGGCGCCGCCGACGCGGGTGGGGTCCTGATCGGATGAGGAGTCGTTGGAGAAGTTGCGCCACTCGGAGGTCTCGTCGACGGAGTGGCCCTCGAGGACAAGGCCGCACTCGGAGCAGATGGTGTCTCCGGCCGCGTGGTCGAACACTATCTCTGTCAGTCGCTTGCAGTCTGGGCAGTATGTATCTGCCATTTCCCTCTCAAAAACCAACCCTTTATTACTACTATTATTTTATTGATTTTATTAACCCCTTTTAGTATTTACCTTATTTAAAAAAAACTTATATATATATATATATTTGAGCGAGGGACCTTTTTACTTGCTTGCTCACTCTTTTTTATATGGTGGGGTTGGTGTGTTTTGCCAGCTCAAGATTCTTTCACTTTCTGAATGTGAAAGAACAAAAGGGGGAGATTGCAGCATTGAATGCTCTCAGTAATGTCTTTGCTGCATAATCCTATTGAATATTTTATTAATGTTCCTTATTAACTCACATTTATTGTGTTGTTGGGCGGTAAATGGAAGACATCTAATGTTCCTATTCATGTTTTTCCCTCAAGATTTTCCTCGTAGCTTTTCTCTCTCTCTCTCTCTCTCTCTCTCTCTCTCTCTTTCTTTTCTTGGATGGTTTTTCTTTTTATCTGGGCAAATGGGACAAATTCGATGAAGTTTGACCCGTGAACTAGTCACCTACTTTCATTGGGCGGAAGAAACATCTGTCACCTGCATTATCATTCTATGCTAGACTACCATTGCTTTTGCCTTTCCTCATGTGTCAATGGGCTATTAATGCATTCTTAATCCTTGTTAGGAATACTTACATAGGACAAATTCAACTTCTATCTTGTATTATTGGACTTATATATTGCATAAAATTCGTTTACATAGCCATTACTCTAAAACAACAATTCAATAAATAAAAATACAGAAAAATTACGAGAACATGATAAATTAAAACATATTGTAAATATGACTTTTCGTATTAGCATTATTATAATTCATAATTATTTATTACATATTTTTAATGTTTAAATATTTAATTACAATTAGCCATGACAAAATCATAAATATATATTTAACAAAAATTATTAACAAACCAAGCCTGTAAATAAAGATTTGGGATTGAACGGAGAGGCATAATAATGCTTCTATTCTTAACTATCCTCGAAGCTGGAAGTGAACGACGTTGTGGTGGGATGGCGTTGGGGGGTGAGGGTTTTGGGGTTTTTTTGGGGGGGGGGGGGGGGGGGGGGGGGGCTGGGGGGGGGGGGCGGGGGGGGGGGGGGGGGGGGGGGCGGGGGGGGGGGGGGGGGGGGGGGGAAAGAGAGAGAATGGAATAGCCGAAATAAGATGGAAAAGAATGAATGAATGAATTGGAACGAGAGCATTCTGTATCGCTAGCAAAATATACAATAACTACAAAACTTCTCCTCCGGTCTGTTATATCCTCACGACGATCACCATCCACACTGACCATCATCCCATCTTCTAGCGTTCGAGTTACCTTATCTCAATATTGTCATTCCATGCTCCAGCACTGAGGCGATCGAGGTGTGTAACTTTGTGGCTGTCATCTCATGTTGCAGCATTCAGGCCTTCCCAACTTCATCAATTTTTCCCAAAGGCAAATCATCTGCCTTGGGGACTGGTAATGTGCTGTGTAATAACCTTCAATGCACCCAAACTGACAGAACTTCAAGCTATGTTCATATTCCACCGGTCTGGAGCTATTAAATTGCTCCACCCACATTCCCACACTCACATCTTCCATCTTGAACAGCTGCATAAAGGGCAACATCCAAATTAGTTACACAGCGGCAAGATGAGAGATGCAACACCAAATTCTATCCAATTCACTTAAAAGTCTAAATCATTAACTAATAGAGCTGGGCTATATGTTTGTGCAGTTCCTTCTCGACGATGATGAGAGTTTGTCAAGTTTGTTCAAACGAGATACCAAGAGAAATCCCTAATTATAGAAATATTTCCCACAGATGTAAGGCACCATCGGTACAACCTGCTAGCTTCAGCCTTTGATAGTTTGTGTCATGGGTTGTTACTTCATATGTTTGACAGTAGTGAATTACTTACCCTTAATTTATGTCTCTCAAACTCTGAAACAATGAAGTGCGCAATGTCAGATGACAAAATGTAGCCTGGACCATTTGCATAGGGTGGATAATCTTCTTCTGGCCATTCCTGAAATCATCACCAATGGAGGCAACAAGACAATGTCAGCATCATAAGCTAAGCAATAAAGTTAATTAGTTCATAATGAGCTAGTTATGGAAACAACAAATGAACACCAAATAGAAATTAAAAATAAATGAATCAAGCAGCAGACTCAGTACCAAAGTCAACAGATTCTATCAATAGACCAAGTCTATACCATGGTCAATAATCAACCACAAGCTTTATCGAGGAACCATCACGATAGGGTACATTCTTGACCTTTAGCTGACACACCATACCCCCAAGACAAAATTGGTTTTAACATTGTTCTGTCTCCGGCATGGGAGGTGGGAAAAGGGCAAACCCACCCCAGGAAGGCTGGCAGGGAGTTGGGTCTTCTAGTTGAGTAATACAACACAAAACCCACAAATTTATACCATGGGATTTGATCCCAAGAAACAGGGATTTCTCCAACAGAAAGACATTGCATTCAAGGCAATGTATGAACCAACCATACAATTTACATGACACTGAATCATCATCTCAACAGAGACCTACAGATAAAATCCACTTAACAAAAGAACAAGTAACAGAGTCAAACCATACCTCATAAGTCACTGCCCATTTGCCATATCGCAAGGGCTTATGGTAGTAATTTATGTTCCCAATATAAAAGCTTCTACCAATTGGAACTTTTTTTGCTTCATTAATAACTGCATCCACTCTCACAAATGTGTCATCATCACCCTTCATAATATACTTTGCACGCACAGTACGAACCTGCAAACCAAATCCATTATGTTCAAGAATCAAGATTAAAACCAGAAGAATTATGAAATTATTCCTTCAACAATGTTAAATGGTACAGTCCATCACTCACCCCATATTCACAGATAGCAACAGTTTTCAAGACCACCAAGTCATAATTATCCATATATGGCACAATAACGATATCACCAAAAAACTCTGCTTCTTTCTTCAGCTCCAAATTCACCTCCTTCCGTGCATGCTGTCCACACATAAATTTAAAAGACTTAACAACTCAAAATAATTTATGTTATGCAATAACCATTGAAGACGCTAGTGCCAAATATTCACATACCAAAGCAACAAAGAAACGAGCTACTACATTTGAAGATCTAATAAGGCTATGCTGCATCCAGGACCTCCTCACAGCCATCCGCTCAGCAAAATGGTTACCCGCAGAAAGAATCCCAATGAAAATCTCAACAGATCCCTCAGGAAGAGGTGGTGCTCTCCATTTGTTAGACATTTCTAGAAGCCTAAGAGGAGCAAAACTGGGGTGTGTTGTAGGCAATGAAGCAGCAAACAGCGAATGAACATCAATGTCCCCATTCAAAGTGAGCCCAGTGGCATCTTCAACGGTAAATCCCTGTGAATGATGACAGATTCAATTAAACAGAATAGCGAATCCCTATCAATGACATCAAATCCAGATAAATGGAATACACATCCACCATGAGATCCATATCCTGTAGAACTTTACTCACAGTACGATAAGGAAATGAGGTGACATGCCTCCCGTCAACATTAACATGATAACCCTCTAAGCCAGCGCTAAGAGTTAGGACAAACAGCTTTTCCTCTGCGAAAGCGAAAGGCCAATCGAATGCCACCTTCTTTGTCCGGCCAATCAGCCTGTTCAACCACCAAGTAGCCTTTGACCCCTCTGAATGATCATTGTCATCACGTATCCACTTCTCACATTTCACCTGGCCATCAACTGCAGCAAATATAAAGAATTACCTAGCTTGAAGGGGAAAAAGAAAACTCATTGGCAATCCCTCTCCACATTCTATCTCCTCTCTCTATCTCATTCAACTCTCTTTTCTCTCTCCACACCTTATCTCTCTACACTCTCTCACCTCTCTCTTTGTACTTTCTCTCTCCTCTCTCTATACATTCTCTTCCTACTTTCTCTACTCTCTCACTTTATCTACTCTCTGCTCTTTCCTCAAATTTTGTCTCTCTACATTCTCTTTCTATTTATATTAATTGTTAAAAAAATGTCATTGAAAAAAATTAGTAGTTGACAGTAAATAATAAAAATAGAGAACAAATAACAAAAATAACAGTTAAAAACCAAACCAAACAATCCCTCAAGGGAATGCATGTCTTTCACAATTCCAGAGAATTAAGAAGTCAATGGAATTAGATTGAGCCACGGTTACCCTCTATGATGCACTAGGAGCCCAGAACAAATATACTCCATAGAGCATACAAAAAATCACCTTAAAATCATGAGGCAGGAATTCACAAAAAGGGGGGAAAATTAAAAAAAAAAGGTGCTTTACAGCTCCAGGATAAGTGACTTCACAACAATAACATAGCTCATATGAACAACACTTTATGAAACTTACTAATCACATTTGCTTCCCCACACCAACTAAAAAAAGTTGCTATGTCAGCTCATGCTAAATTATCATATAGGTAACACATTTCCAGTAATCAGTAATGGCAAACATTATCACGAATCAAACAAACAATAAATATAGAATCACCTAATGCCCATCAAGTGCTAAGAAACTCACCAGTATCCTCATTGGCGTTAGACTTCCAGCCTTCACACCTCAAAGCAGCTCCCCACTGCATCCTATAACAAGTGTTCTGCTCAATTACCGGCCGCCCGCTCCAATCCCCTTTCAACCTCGGATTGAAATGCAAAATCCTCGGCGGTTCCTCTCCCTCCACGGTCTTCAAGCCCTGCAGCTCCATCATAAATTGGGACACCATCGCCGGCTCTCCCTCTCTCACCAACGATATCTTCGGCTCGTTCTCGGCGTGAGCCACTCTCGGCATACCCACCACCGTTATGTGCGAGCCCAACGTCAGCCCACAAGGCAACTCCACCACCTTCCCTCGCTTCAAAAACTCCGAACCAGATAGCGAAACCGAGTGGGGGCACTCGTCCGATCCCTTTTTTAGCTTTTTAACGTCCACAGGCTCTACCCGACCCGATTCAATCTCTTCCCACAACTTGCTCCCGACTTCCCAAGCGATCTTAGCAGTCTTATGGAGCTCAAAAGATCCGTCTTTCGCACTGGGATCAAAATTTTTCGGGTCGAACCACAGAGTGGACACAATTTTACCGGCAGCACTTGAGGTATCGGGTTGGGAACGAGGTGGCTCGGCCGATTTCTTGGAAAATCGGAGAAGTGGCCGAGATGGAGCTTCCCGGTCTTGCAAATCGTGTTCGCTTTCAAGTCTAGAAAGGCGAGTGATGGGTTCCTGAGAGACGACACCGAAACCACTGCTGAAAACAAGAGGGATTTCCAGAGTAACAAGAAGTATATACAATAATCCAGCACCAATCAATATTTGAATCGGTCTTTGCCTGCTTAAAGACACGAACTTGTCGAACCTGTCCAATATGGTATCTGCTTTTCCTCTCTTCATCTCGAAAATTCTCTACAAAGAATCGAACCCAACCCCAAATTCTTATAACCTTTTTCCAATGTTTGTGATGGGGGGTGGTCAGTAAGCTTTTATTTTCTTGGCCCTTTTAAACTTTGCAGGAAAGTTTGGAGGAATTTTCCTTTTCGTCGGATAGGGGAATCAAGTCGTGGCGGCCTAACGGAATCAATCAACTACGAAAAAGAAATTTTGGATTTTTGGTTTTTGGAAAATTGAGTGGGATGGGGTCACCTGTATGTCACTTGACAGCACAACGCCGGCGGTGGGTCTAAGTTGCAACGGACAAATTTTTTTTTCCCTTTTTTTTTTAATAAACTCTTCTTCTTCTTCTTCTTCTTCTTCTTCTTCTTCTTCTTCTTCTTCTTTTCTTTTGTTTTCTTGGTCGACAGTTTCAAACATTGATCGCCGGTGGCAA
Organism: Kandelia obovata; assembly: GCA_021464305.1. NCBI lineage: Eukaryota > Viridiplantae > Streptophyta > Magnoliopsida > Malpighiales > Rhizophoraceae > Kandelia > Kandelia obovata. Next base: position 2,300,909 of record CM038480.1, read on the forward strand.
TCACATTAACGTTATAAAACTTCAGTCAATCTCTTGTTTTCACTATTTTTTATTAGGTTCTTAGTAGTTAAACGCCTAATTAATTCATTACAATTCAATTTAGGGTTCACTACATAGATGAAACTATCATGATTTTTATGTGTGTATTTATAATTTTTATCATAACTAAAATATTTATAAATTAAAATTATATAATTATGCTTGAAACGAGTTAATCAAATTGCTATATATAGTTGAGATAACATTTTAATCAAATTATTAACTGTAGGTTGAATATTTTTCAGTCCAACAGAATATAAAATCTCCTTAATTTTGATTTTTCTTTTTTTTTTAAAAAAAAAAAACTTTTGATGCCCAACGCGTCGTGTAAGGTGGATATTCTCCCCGGTTCATTGACTTCTAGTTTGTCTGTTTATCCACTTGTCTTGAATATTTTCTTTTCTTTTTGTTTTGGAAAAATTTACTAGTCTTATAATTTCTTTTTGTTTAAAAGGAAATGAAATAAAATAAAGGGAGTGGGGAGAGAGAGAGAGGAGGAGGATAAGAGTTGCGTAGATTAAAAATTTAAAATTCCCTTAAATTTTATTGATTCAAACTTTCATTATAAACTTACAAATTTATTATATTAATAATTGAAAACTTGTTAAAAACATTTACAATTTTCTAAGATTTTGTATGAAATAACTCGACCTAGCATATATATATATATATATATATGTATTGCTTCTATGTGGGGTTGGTTGGTCCACTTAGACATATGGAATAAAAATAAAAATTTCTCCAAAAAATATTGGATGTGCATTATTACCGATTCAAATGTGCAATATAACTGTTACGAAAATTCAATAATACAATGTTAAAATTTTTAGCAGGTTGCTACTCATTTTTTGCAGCAACTTAGATTTCAGGAAAAAAAAAAAACACATTTTAATACATATGGCGTGGACAAGGTCTACTTGTTTATGTAGGACAACTGTTTTTGCAGCGAAAAGTAGACTGGCCGTTGCATTTCATTGTCAGGTATTAAAGCAAGGTCCACTCTTAAAAGCTTTAAGATATTCTTAATGGGTTGGTTGTTGCATTAAGATGAAAAGAGGTAAAATGAAATTGATGCACCCTTTTGTGTGTTGGCTTGGCCTTAGCTAGGCCACGGAAATAGGACACTTTCCAAAATGATATATATATATATATATCTTTATACCGTTAAATAAGATAGTTGAATACACAAAAAATGCTGACTTTCCGGGATGAATTGGTGAATTTATTCTATCAGAATGATGATGTAACCGCTATCTTATCTTTGCCTAATTAAGGGTACGTTTTCTAATTTAATTTGTTAACCTTTTGATAGGAATTGACTTTCCTGTTTATTTGTTACTTTTTTTTAACAATATTTATATTATAGCAGTATTGGTTAGGTTTAGGATTTGAATTTTTTTTTTTTATGAAAATTAAGAATCAAATTCTAAATTTAAAATTAAGAGTTCATATAATTTTGCTATTAAACGTTGTGAATAGTGACTATTTAAGAATTGTTATTAATAGGTCAAGCTGCACACATGTGTCTTCCTTTATAATGACAATTTTATTATAGTCAACGAAGTCATTCTGGCCATTGGAACATCTTTCGGTTGTTCTCCTTTGTTATTTTGGTCTCTCTTAATAATTTCTCTCTTTTATGCCGAACCAATAAGAACCATCCAAGCACTAATATTAAAGTCATATTTGTTGTTGGTCGAACCAATGAGAACCATCCAAGCACTAATATTAAAGTCATATTTGTTGTTGGCCGAACCAATAAGAACCATCCAAGCACTATGTTTCAGACACGCGTGTGGAGTTATTCCACGTCCGTCTCAAAATACACTGTTCCCCCTCCTCGACTCAGGTCTGCCTACTGCATTACCGGGTTGACCATTGGATTGCACAATTGCATAATACGGCCATGGGAGCCGATCAAAGGAATACTTGCCAATCGCAGTTTGCTTGTTAGTATTAAGATTAAGAATATACTGTCGCACTAAAAGATTAAATTATTGATTGAAGTGTAATTTTATCTCCTTTTTTTAAAAAAATATATATATTTTTTTTTCAGAGTCTTATTTAAATATTATGGAATTATACCCATTATAAACATAATGGGTTGTGCTATTGAACTCATAGTCCAAAGGTAAAAACGTAACAATTCAAGCAAAAAGATACGAAATTGGACGGTTGGGCTCATCTTACTAGCCATTAGCTCATAAGTGGATCTTTAGCAGAAGCTTTAGTTATGATTTTGAAATTTGAATTGATCTCCGTCTCTTGTTCTGCAGCTAGGCGGCTATTCATCATCACCTCTGGCTATTACATTCGAGAGCGTTTAGTACAGGGCCATTGATTCTCAACTTATTTTATAGAACTCTTGAGTCATTTTCGAGGCCAAAAAGTCTCAAATTTGATATTAGACCTCCGCTATCCTGTGCTTTTCCAACATAAGTGCAGTTGTAACTTACCACACAGCTTAGAAATTTGGATCTTTCTCCTCAATTGGTAGACAAAGATCTAGAGCCCCAACAAGCACACTAGATTGCACGAAAGACAAGTTCTGATGCAAAACGTTCTTTTTTTCCCCCCCCTCTGGCACAAAAGGTTTGCGAGGCCTAAGCTGGAAAGCCCATCTAGCCATTCAACCAGATTACGGGGTCTCCAAAATTCAAATGCTATTTATATCGGCTTTTGTGCAGTCATCAACTAATGTAGCATTTTCCAATTCCTGACACCGAATTAGAGCCCTTCTTCCTCCATAAGTATGAGAATGGTTACATTTCCAACATCTTCCACTACTACTTGATGAAAAACAGCAAAAATATGTTGCCAAATTCAAGTGCCATTCTTCAGAACTTTGCACTCAAAGCACCGAATTCGTCATTTTACGTACAAATATACAAAGTGACGACATATTATTCTCCAGTTTTCACATCAGGTAATGAAAAAAGGGTAGATGCTGAACATGCTCGCGATTCTTGTGGCAAGCAGCTGCACACCAAAATTATCATGCACATTGGGTGTTTTCAACTCAAAAGTACATTCAAATGGTGGCTCTATAATTTTTCTGCAATTAATTGCATTTCTTGTTTAAGTAGTTGCCTTATCACAGCTGTGAGCATTGGAAACAATAAAAAAAGTCACTTCCTTTTCACACGAGAGACTAAATTAATCTTCGTAATAACAATTTATGTTATTTAACTTACTTACTACTACACTGAACCAGAAAATTCACCTGCTTCAAACCTGACCCAAATGCCCTTGGAGCCAAGCACAAAGCTGTGGTGACTCCAGAGAGAGAGAAAGATGTATCTATATACATGTTAATGCATGAATATTGGTTATCAGAAGATGCTTAGTTCACCGTGCAAATTTAGGTAATGGGGAGCAAGCTTCATGCTTTTCTTACTCTCCACACATGTTATACCTTAAACCCATATTCTTCCTCCTTTCCACCTCTCAAAGAGCATTTTCTAAAGAAAGTTTGATGCTGCACCAGCTTCCAATTTATAGTTTTCGTCCTCTTGCTTTGCATTATTAAATCGTCTATTCATTTTAAACTTTTTCATTGCTTCAACAGATTAAGATGGTGAGGAGTTCTTGCTGTGACAAGCTGAATGTGAGAAGGGTCCTTGGACTGTGGAGGAAGATGCAAAGATACTTGCCTATGTTTCCAAGCACGGCACAGGAAACTGGACTGCTGTCCCAAGAAAACAGGTTAATTTTGAGGTCCTGTATTATTGATATTAAGTTGCATTGGTTTCTAGTGTTTTGTATTATTGTACGCTAACCATTTAGTGATTTGTTCTTTGAACTTTTACACTACGTATCGTGTGAGATGCTCGCAGGACTGCAGAGATGCAGCAAGAGTTGCAGGCTTAGGTGGACTAATTACTTGAGGCCTGATCTCAAGCATGACAGCTTCACGCCTCAAGAAGAGGAGATGGTTATTAAGCTTCATGCAGCAATAGGCAGCAGGTGGGTTAAATTCTGAGTAACATTTAAGTTCCTCTGCTCCACCAAATTGTGAAGTTCTGTGGAATGAAACTTATTTTTTGGATAGTATAAAATTTCCTGTACTTCGTGAAAGCCCGTACTTTTCAGAGTATGCAAGGACAGAACAAGTCAACTCTGAAACAAATTATTAATCTTCCCCCAGTTATCCAAATCCTAGTTCTGGCCATTGATCTGAGCTTGAATGGGTTCCATTTCATAGAGTCTATAAGTTCCGCCCAGCAAGAAAAGCCTTGGTGTAATGGTAAGATATCACCACAGTGATGGAGCCTGACTCACGGTTGGGACTCCCTTGTAAGTTCTGCCTAAAGTAGCCTCTCTGTTGCTTTATTTTTTATCCATTTATCCACTTTGCTCAAAGTGATTTGTTCTGGGTAATCCCATGCCGTTTAGGCCCTCAACTAACTTCCACTTCAAAAGAGCACTCTAGCATTGTAGCTTCAATGTCTCTGATACATTTGCCAGATTTTATTGTTCTTCAGCAAACCTTTTTGAACGATAATTCAACCAGTATATAAAACATGACACCTTCTTTGGGACAATTATCCTCACACTTTTAACTGTTCACAACAAATTTAAAGGCCAACGACACTTGCAAGTAACCCCAACCGTTTCACACCCTGTTTTTTTACGGTGTAAGATTAATGACTCTCTTTTTCTCTTTCATACACATGCTTTCAATTGTGTTACAGATGGTCTATAATAGCACAACAACTTCCAGGGAAACGACAATGATGTCAAGAACTATTGGAACACCAAGCTACGAAAGAAGCTCTCTGAAATGGGAATTGATCCGGTTACTCATAAGCCTTTCACTCAAATTCTAGTCGACTATGGTAACATCGGTGTTTTCCAAAATCTAGAGCCCGGATTGGCTCGCTCAATAGAGACCTAAAGAATGCTTTTGTTCTAAAACCAGAACCATGCTCTATCCCAATACAGAAGGAATTCCAAACATCAACAGCCATTGGATGGCACCTAAAATGGAACCACTACAGGATTGTTTCTTCAACAACAATGATACCAATATGAATCACTCGTTTGATATTCTTGACCAACTTCAAGCTATAAAATATGGTGAAGAAGCCTCAAGTTGCGCCAAATACGAGACCATCTCTACCCCAAGTTCTTAATGAAAGCTCACTGTCGTCAGCAGCATCTTCATCTTCCTCTTCATCATGCTCCACTGCAGCTCAGGAAGAGATGCCACTTGGATTCAGTTGGCAGGAATTTCTTCTAGAAGATGATTCCTGCAAAGTGAAACATGAACAGACAACAAACAGAGGAGTTATCTTCAAAGGACACAGCAAGCCAGGGGCAAAATGTGATGCCAAAAATTTGTCAGAATATGACACCACAAGTAGTCTTAACTGTAGGATGACCATGACAAAACATAATGCTGGAGTTGAAGGAATGGATCCAGCAGTCACAATTAGCAATGGCTTCCAAGTCCCCACAACGACGAATACTTCCTATGATTCATTTGTTGAATCCATCTTAGATCGCGAGAAGGAGATGTTCTTGGATTTCCCTGGCCTGCTAGAGGAACCATTCCACACCTGAGCTGATTCCAAGCTCAAAACTATAATAAGTCTTAGCTGTCTGTCTCTTTGGAGGCTTTTCCATAGGCCCTGACAAGCATCTAAAGCTCTCTATGCTACCTTTAGGCTTGGGTTTTATTTCTGCTTCGATTTTAACCACAACTATGTGACTGGGGTCTCCACACTCCAGCCCAGTCTGTGTCATGTTTAATAAATGATAGTGTTGAAAAAGTATTATTACAACACAGATACCTAACTATTATGTGAATTTTTTTAACCAAATCATGTATTGATTACTGGATTAAAAACTTGAATTTTCAAATTTAACCTCCCATATCCTTCTATAGTTATTGATGGCATCACATTAAGCGTATTGAGCTGGCATATTGTGCAAGTTAGTCTCTAGAGTAAGGGCGAATATGAGAGAGTGAGTGAGGGAGTCATTGCTAAAATTGTGTACTGAATTATTGAAAGAATTCAAAAAAATTTACCGGAAAGCTTGCTTGGTTGGCGAATGGTTCATTGATAAATGCACGTGATAAAAGGGAGTAAGTGGGATTTGGTATAATTTGTGTAAGTCTTTATTTTTTTTATTTTATTTTATTAATTCTAAGTTTAAATTGTAATTTTTTAAAAAAATTATAAATAAAAGTACCGATAAATTTTAGACTTAACTGTAGTTGTTTTGGGAAATACCATTTTCAATTTTATCCTAAGGAGATCCTCTAAACATACGAGAGTAACTTCTTTTCACTTATCAGTTATACTATAGATCTAGAAATCTAATCAAAGATAAATCATCCCATATAAACTAAGAGATTTTGATCACCAAAAGTTGCATTCTAATCACTAAAGATGAGAAATATGGCAATTTTGCTAACAGAGACAATTTTTCTAAAAGAATTTCTAATAAAGTTATATAAACTGTGATATTTAAAACTTAATATCCTTTATATCTCAATGCATAAATCTATTGATATTTAGGTAGTGCATGCTCTTAACCTTCCCATTACGGCTTGCGGGCATTAAAACGATTCCCATGCATCTTCGGTTATTTTGAAATCTGAACTGAATCAAAGTATCAAACCAGCATTATTGTTCTCATGTTTTTTATTTGCTACATGTTACTTGTTTTCTCTTTGATAAAATTATAACCATCCTCTCCGTTGCAAGACAAATCAAGTCAATGGTCAACAAATCTCTATCTCTCGCACGGCGCACGTAAGGAAAGGACAAGACTAGATCTCACATGCAAGTCCCATACAACGAACCCCAACAGCCCATCCAAACTAAAAAACAAAGCCCAACACCACACCCACACACCACACATGAACTCAAGAAGACGCCAAAACTCCGTGTTGCTAATTTCATTCTCCTCGTCATTCCTACAAAAAAAAAAAAAAAAAAAAAAAAAAAAAAAGGCATAAAGACCACATTAACGCAACCCCTGGCAGCCTCTCCAAGGAAATAACATGGCACAGCACAATACCAACACCCATGGGCGCATCTTAGCATCCCGAAATCCCTCCATCCCATCATCATCATCATCCATGGATCCCACTCTCACAAAACACCCCATCCCTTCTTCTAGTTCTAGCCGCCCAACCCCCCAACACCCAGATCCCACTTTACCCTCCCAAGCTGATTCCTTTTACTCGACTAGACCAAACCCATATCATGAAACTACCAAAACTTCTCTTAAACCCACCAAGCAAGAACCCCCAGTTAGGCCTAACACCCGCCTGCGACCCATAGCCATGACTCTTTCAGCCGATTTTGATAGCTCCAAGTATTCTTCACTCATCAAACCAAAGATTCAACAGCACAGCAAGCCAATTGAACCAGAAGTGGTAAAAGGGCGCCGGGCGAAAACTGCCAAGGAAGGAGAGAAGGTCAAGAAATTATCTTCCAAAGAAGAGTTGCTGGAGAAGATGAAAGTTCAGCAAGTAACAGTGAATGACAAACATAAGAAAGAGCTATGTGCTGTAGGGAAAAATAATACGGAAGTGAAGGATCTAATTGAAAGGCTTGATATTAAGAGGATGTCAGTTTCATTAGGTGGTGTTGGTGGTGGCGGTAGAAGGGAATCCTTCTGTGGTTCACAAGTAGAGTTGGCAGATTTTCTTGCAAACTCTGGTGCTAAAGTTGTTTCAGTTGATATGCCCACGTTTATGCAGATTCATGCCGTTGATTGTGCTAGGAAAACTTGTGACAGTCTTGAGAAGTTCACCTCCAAGGCCCTTGCTCTAAATCTCAAAAAGGTAACAATATTAGTAATTACACTGAGATTAGTGTGTATTAAGTGGATGATTTCAGGTAATTGAGGTTTTTTTTTTTTTTTTAATGGTTTTGTGATGGGGGGTCGGTGAGTTTGTCCGTGATCGTTGAATGTGAATCTGGCTCGTGGGGCTGAAAATTTCTCATTGTTTTGCTCTATCTCTTGCAGGAGTTTGATGGGGTGTATGGGCCGGCTTGGCACTGTATTGTGGGGACAAGTTTTGGATCTTTTGTGACGCATTCAGTTGGAGGTTTTTTATATTTCTCAATTGATCGAAAGTTTTACATCCTCTTGTTTAAGACTACGGTGCAAAGAGCTGATTGAATGATTGGAGTACTGGATGACTTGGGAGTGGCGGCGACAATTCTGTTGTGAATAATCTCAGGGAAGCCAAAATTTGAAAGCATTACACTCTTCTTTGCATATAGTACATTGGTTTTGCACTTTTGCTTAGGGAAGAAGCATATGAGATGGAAGCTTCCGCCTTGTCTGTTGATGTTGTAAGGACCTCTTTTTTCAGTGGTCAACATTTGAAAGGCAGTAACTCTACAGGGGTTTAGCAATGCAGAACCCCTTTCATTAGCCCACATTGCTAGATCTGCCATAGATTCTTCAAGTTGTCTCCTTTTTCTCAAGTTTAATAGTTGATTAATCATAGTCGCCTTTGTCAATTAAAATTTCTAGAAAAGAAATTGAAGTAAATGATGTATCAGTTGATCATGAAGGTTATGTTTTAAGAAATCTCTTTTTTATAGAACTTCACAAAGTTTATGTCTTACAAAGAAAATTGTAAGCTAACTATGTTCTGGAGGAAGCTGTTGTTTACTCTTTGTTTTTCTTGTGGGACCAGTAAGGAGGTCCAAAAAGGCTGTGATTTTGTTCTTTGTTTCTGTCATTAGTTTCGGTTTCAGGCATGGATGTCGTGTTTTATTGGCTGGTTTGAGTTGTGGATTCCTCGTTTGTGATGGCTGATGGCTAGTTACGTGGAACACGGAATGTGGGTCATCCACGCAGTCGACATATTAAGATCACATTAACATTTATAAGGCTGTTCTAGATAAAGCCTCACATTTCATGCGATAAGATTGAACGTCTCGTAAGCAATATATATATATAATATTGTTACTTGTTTTTCTCATCTTTGACTCCTTCACGGATTGTATTAGCTGAAAAGTGGCAGTTCGATCATAATGGCAGTCTCTCTCTCTTTCTTTGACCGCCTTGTTTTCTATCTTTTTATTCCACCTCCGTTTAGCTTGAAACACTATTAAATGCTGCTTGATTGGTCAAAAAGTCACATATCATCTATCGAGTCAGATAGTTCGACTCTAAAATTTATTTAGATCCCTCTGAATCAGCTCCGACGGGCTCGTCAAAGGGCTATCCACGGACACCTTTTTTTTTTTTTCTTTTTATTTCTTTTTTGGCACAGTTCGACTTCCTCGCCCCTCCCCCCTCCCCTAATTATTTCTTACTGAACTGGGGTGCATGGGGCCTAGGCGTTTCTTCTGTCAATCAAGGAGTAGGGCATTCCTGCTCTTGGGGATATAGGACCAGGCTGGGCCCCGCAATAATACGCTAACCCACCCACCCCACAGAAAAGTGAAAAATATAACAATAAAACCAAGAAAAAGTTTTAGCATAAATAAAAAATAAAATAGTGGGGTGGTTTTTGTATGTGTTTTATGGAGAGAGAGAGAGAGAGAGAGAGAGAGAGAGAGAGAGAGAGAGAGAGAGAGAGAGAGAGAGAGAGAGAGAGAGAGAGGAGATTGATCTTAATGGTATCATGGGCCAAATCCTAACTCAACATTGTGAAGTTCTGGCCCAAGTGATCAAGATGGACCTTAACATGTACTTTCAACAATGATCAAACTATGTATTATATGATATATATAATCAAACTATGAGGTAAATGATATTGAGCTAAAATAACTGTACTGATACTTTGCCTTCCCATTGACTTGAAGAAAAGGAACAGAAGAAAGCGCCTTAGAGCATGGTGCATGTTGCCCAATAGCTTAAAAATAGAATCTTGACCATTAAGAAAAAAATTAAATATGATATAAGGAAATAATAAATTTAATATTATATTTTAATTTAAAATATAATTTTTATAGATCTTTTTATTTATAATATTTTTTAACTGTATAATTCATATATTTATACTTAAATTTTAAACAAAATTTCCTTCAAATATAAATCTTTTACTACTTATCGTAAACTTGTTATTCTTGAATGTCAAAATCTCATAATCCATTCATGAGTTGATCTAATTCTTTTAATTTTGTGAATTCGCATATCACGTTAGAAGCATACATGTTATTTTTTTATAGAATCAAATCTTATTATTTCATTTAAGTTTTACTTCCATAGAATATAGCATGTCTTGGGAGCAACAATTATAAAAAAAAGAACATGCATTTTTTTAATACTTATCTCTTATCAAATTATCAATTTTAATATTACTTATTAAAAAAATATGAAAATTTAATATTAAAAGAATTTTGAGTAAGAATTTTTTTTACTTATAATTATTTTTAAATGTAATTTTTTTAATTATATAATTCATTAATTTATATTTAAAATTCCAATATTTTACTTGACAATTCATACACACAGTCTCCATGGTTTTGCATGGTAAGTTTATATAAAAAAGACTTAAAAAAGATCCTTCTTCTTCTGAAAGCCACTTTTTGAACGGTGTACTTTTTCATTTTCATTCCACTGATTTAGATGCCTTTATCCCATTCAACAAAAATTAAAGTGATTTTTTTTTCCTTGTGTAAGGAGGAATCTTGACTCGTAAAATGTTAGCTGCACATGGGTTCTTAAATGTTCATTTACCCGTTCGATCCCAATGAAGAATCAAACTCCGAGTGTGTTTTCTGTAATCTTGAACATCTCTTACCATCTAGACCACTATTTTATGTGAAGGCAGGGGATTGGAGGTCTCAAATCCAATTTAGAGCAATTAAACGAAAAAATGTCAAACCAAATTAAGAAACTACATAATGCCTTCTAACCAATAAATATAAAGTTAGGTAGGATTTAAGGTTTAAAATCCTAAACTCACTAATTGTTATCCCTTCATCATCAATTCAATTGAAAAAAGAAAAAAAAAAAGAAAGAAAGAAAGAAAGAACATTAGTCCTATCAACTAGGCCACCCCAGGGGGGGGCACTTTAGGGCGAGTTATATAAATATATAACCATCAGCAATGGACAGCACTCACCAACTTGCATTGGCAAAGATCTAGAGCCACGTTCATATTGGGCATGTCGCAAGCAGGCTTTCTAGAGGTTAATAAACTTGCCTGGCAAAGATTCATTTTTTGGGCTAGGCAAGGTAGCCCGTGACGAGTGACATCGGCCGGCATATTAAATCTATCTTCAATCGTAACAAAGAAGAGATCTAGAGAGAGAAAGGCTGGGTTAGGCATTTGTGAAGAATTTTTGAAAGCTTCTCTTAGCTGTAAAACCAAGCAAAATTTACTTTATGGGGTATCGTACCAAACTTTGTTGTATGTATGGCTACCCATCGAGACCCTTTTAACAAAGCTGAGATGCGCAACTCTTTCTGGCGTCATGAGGCAAATCGATCAAAAGAATGTGTCCAAACAAAAAAATTAAAATTAAACGAGGGATGAACTTAAAGTCGCGCATTGTAAGCATTGATGAATGAAGTACGTATCCTAAAGGTTTACGAAATTGAGAATCGACAATATCCTTGAAATAGTCTTACGTTCCTCAAAGTCACTTTACAGTTTTCCGTTGTTTTTAACAAACATGTGTTTAGATTCAAGGCTGACGGACAGGGAATTCGAACCCAAAATTCGAAATTGAAAAACGAATCGAAGAATTAAGTCAATCTCAGCCCCTTCTAATATCCTCTAACGACGCGAACGAGCACGAAATTTAAGAAACTGTAGCAGCGGAGAATGGATGACAACTAGTGCACACTTGACCATTGTGGACTCTAGCATGCGTAGCGATTGACACTCTGACAGACAGGTCCTCAAGCCAATTTGAGGTTTAAAAAGTACGTACATCCTTAGCTTGTATTTTGTTTTGTTTTTTTCTTTCTTTCTTTCTTTGTGGAATGATTTTACCTAAAATTTCAAGCGTAATGTAAAATAATAGACCACAAAAGGATGGGTGGTGTCTCGTTGGTTTTAAGCGCTTTGCAGAGCCTATACGAATGCATATTGTCTCAAGGCGCGTGATCCCAGGATTATTATTACTGCTACCGTACAAAAATATAATGACAATCCTCAATTGAACCACTCGCCCGCCCCCCGGGTCTCTTTTTTTATGATTTCAGTGACAAAGGGCTTCAGTCAACGGTGAGTAATCATATTAATCGCCGTAGAAAACGGCAACGATAGCGTTGCGCGCGCGTGTAACTCTACAGTGCTTTGGACAGTACAATAATTTGAGGTTTTGAGCAAGTAATGATTAAAACATGCTTGTCCCCCGCCTCCATCACTTCGCGACCTTCAACTTTGCTTCCTTTTTTTTTTTTTCTTAAACTAAATGACTTCCTTGCTGGGAGGAGGGAAAGAAAATAAAATAAAATAAAATCTCAACCTATCAGGTCTAATTGATAATTTGATACACCTATGTGCATTAATTTTTCAAAAAAAATTTGAAATTTATTGATAATAGTAAAATTAAATATGTAAAAAAAAAATTTATTTAAATTAAATATTAAAAAAATCACTCAAAGTAGCTAAAAAAAAAAGGAAATCTAAAACTATATTATAAAAATTAAAAAATGAGCTGCGAGGAAGTGCGATTTGTGCAGATTTATTTATTTGTTTATTTTTTTTACCATCTCCAGTCTCTGCCTGCGCCTACTCTCCGTCTGTATCCTGGACACACACACGCACACACACACACACGCGCTCTCTCTCTCTCTCTCTCTCACCGGTGCTTAAATAAAGCCCAATAAGCTCACCAAACCTTACAGTTCACTCGCTGGCTTGCGGAGTTATCCACAGCCTCCTCCGGTGTCTAAAATATTTGAAATTCGGATCCCGAAGCTTGGGGAATTATGGATCATCCATTGAGAACCGACGTCGCCTTCTCTGCGGTGGTCAACCCATCCTCCTACACTTTGGCGGGGATTTGGCCACTGCGTCCCATTGAGGGAGACGGCGGGTTGGGGCTCCGAATGGGCAATTTGGGCGGAGCCGGTGGGTTTGGGGACAGAGACGGGTCCCCGGTGGAATCCACCGTGGTGGAGCCGAGTGGTGGCGGAAATGGGAGGAAGAGGAGCGATTTCAGCTCCGAGGATGTGTCGTCCAAGATGGTATCTACTACTAGCTGTGGCGGCAATGAATTGGTCGGTCTCTTTCTTTCTTTCTTCCCACAGTTTCTTTTCCATTTGCTGAGGATGGGAAGAAAGGAAGAGAAAAACAAGAGGGAAATTTTTAAATTTTCTGATTTTTTCAAAATTTTTTTCTTTTCCGTAGACTTCAGTTTGGATTTTAAGATGAAAAATGTTAATGGTATGCTTCCTAACAAGTCTTGCAAATAAATAACACAAATAATTAATATATGTGAGTTTTACATGGGAAGATTGGTTAGGTGCCACAAATTTGAAAGATTCTTTTGTAAGTAAAGCATCTTCCTTGTAAAGAAATTGAAGGGATCCAGTAAGGGAAGCAAAATTTTGGGTGTCACAGTTTTATCTTGCTTTGGTCTTTTCGTTAAAGAAATTAAAGGATCCAGTAAAGTTGGACTTTATGTTCGTAATTGCAAAACTTGAAAGTACTGAAATTGTGAATAATGCTTTACTTTCTAGGAATTTGTTTTGTTTTTCATTGATTGAGAAGTTTCTTCCTCTTGTGATCTTTGATCCGTAAACTGTTTTTAGATCAATACTCTTTTTTTTTTCCGTGTATATTGGAAATGGTTGTGATTGTTATTTTGGGCCATGAGATTTTCAGCTCATAAAATTAAGATATGAGAGGCTGGAAAAACAGAGCAGTTTCCAAATTGAAAACGGTCATCTTTGTTTTACCTTTATTGATGGTTTATATTCATAACCATGCATCACTTGTTTCATCCTGTGTTTGCTGCAGAATGATTCAAATGGTAAGAAGATGAAAATGATGGGATCCAGCAACAAAAAGGGTAGTTTAAAAGCTGAAATAGAAGCAACTTCTGCAACCAATGATATGTCAGTTGAACAACCAAATAAACCATTTGAACCACCTAAGCAAGACTATATCCACGTGAGAGCCAGAAGGGGTCAAGCGACAGACAGCCACAGTCTAGCAGAGAGAGTAATTTTCTTTAGCACCCTTTCTAATTTGCTATTTTTTGAATTGTTTCTCAATTTCTGAAATCATGGGTAATCTATAAATAATCTTGGTTCAGGTTGATATTGACTTATTAGGTGTTGCTCTTATTGTTTCCTAATTGCTCAGTGATCTGAAGGGGAACTGTAAAGCACTGTTTGATTCATTATTCAACCCTTTGTTCACTATACTTTCTTATTTGACAGGCTAGGAGAGAAAAGATAAGTGAGAGGATGAAGATACTCCAAGATTTGGTTCCTGGGTGTAATAAGGTACTTATTAGTTATTACTCTCTTCATGGATTTACTTTTCTTTTGTTACTATGAAAGTAAGTTCTTAAAAGGTTTAGTGGCAGAAAAAATGGTATGAATTTATCTCTCTTCTGTCCTATAGTTTACTGGTCACAAGTCATGAGTTAGATTGGTCAATAACAGGCGCAAGTGAACATCCACATACTTGACATATGTCACTTATTTGCTTTCCCTAGATGTAGATATTCTCCTTACACAAAGCATCGGTGTCTCTTTCTTGGGACCAGGTAATTGGTAAAGCACTTGTCCTTGATGAGATAATTAACTACATCCAGTCACTACAGCAACAGGTTGAGGTAAGATTCTCGGTTTGTTGTGTTTGTTTCCACTTTTGATATCATCTTCTTTGTCATTCTGTTGAACCCAGACCCAGATCTATGCTTTCTTTTTGTGTGTGTAGTTTTTGTCAATGAAGCTAGAAGCAGTTAATTCAAAAATGAACATGCAGCCCCCCTCAATTGAAGGTTATCATCCAAAAGATGTAAGTTGGCATGTACTGATTGTGCAGCTGAACATTTTTAAATGCAGAAGAATTTCCTATCTTAACCCAAAATGTGAATTATCCTATCTGGTTCCATTTAATATTAAGTGCTATGAAAACAAGGGTGTTGATGGCACTGCCAATGGAATTTTCCGCCGATAACTTTTGCCAAATTTAGCTAACAACTTAATTTAGCCTCCTCAGGAGATATTACTTTATTGACCATGCATGTAAATTTTCAGCATTTATTGATTCAGTTTTCAGAGTTACTGCTTTCCTCTGTAGTTATATAAACAAGTTTACTAGTAGCCACTCATGTCCAAAGAGTATTGTCTGACTAGAATGTGAATTGGAAACCTGTTTATTTGTAATTTGCAGAACTTTTACCCAAAATTTTCATAGTTTTTTCGACCTTCCCAACCAGATGATCTTTGTTGTTGGTTGGCATGCAGCCATTTAACAACAGTGGAATGACATTTGGCCAACTAGCTGCAAGAGAATATGCTCAAGGAGCACGAGCCAAATGGCTGCATATGCAGCTTGGTGGGAGTTTTGAACGAGCAACGTAGTGAGGGGGCCAGAATTGTTCATTTCTGTCACTTGGTCATTGAACTCTGTATCTGGTGCAGAAATACTGAATGTATTGTCATATTGATGTTGTAGTCTTAAATCATCTGTAGAAACTGCTTCTGATCTTCATTAGTTTCTAAACAAAATCTCCTAGAGTCAATTCTTTAGTTAGAACTGTACTGGAAGGTTTGTAATTTATAAGGATATGTATCATTCCACTGGATACGTCAACAGGTGCAAATCAACTTACTGGATTCTGATGATATTTAAGAAAATAAAACCTCTTCTTGGAGTTATCTGGGAGTTCTGAAGCGGACATGAAAATGCATGAAGGACAGGAAAACACCCATGGAAGACAGGTGAGCTTATGGTTGCAATAGAAAGTTAGACAGAAGTGGTCAGAGGAATGTCTTTCGGTTTACTTAATCTTTCTTTAGTAACGCATTCGGATTAGTAAGGTTCAGTGACTTCAAATTCTGTTGTAGCAAATGTGTAACCTTGTGTTATTACCAAAATGCATGGCAGAGTAGCTTTAATGAAAAGTGTGTGAAGGGAAAGACGTAAGGCACAGAAACAGTCAATAGATATTTCTTGTGCTAAAGATCCAAATTTGGATTTGATGGTATTAATTACATCACCCCCCGCTTGGAATGCCTTCGGTAACACTTCACTGGGAGGTGACGAAGCAAAGGGAGTGGTTGGAGCCACCGCAGACCCAGCAAAGTGACTGTTGAAAGCCGTGAAAAGAAGGGCCTTTCCTTCAACATTCAGTTGGAACTGAACAAGACCCCTTGGAACAAACAACACGTCCTTCTGTCAAGACCTCGGAGTGTTACACGTTGCCAGTAGTAACAAAACCTACAAACAGCTTTCCTTGTATGATTACACCAGTTTCGGTCGCTGAGGGATGTGAGTTTGGTGGGTTCAATCCATCAGGAGCAAAGTCCACTTTCTTCATGGAAATCCCAAGCGTATTGAGGCCGGGGAATGTAAGTACATTAGTTGGAGTGACGGACCAACCAAAGGTATTGTTTGTGTTCTCCTCTCTGCTCAACCCATCAAAATAAAAAAAATCATCTGAAGCCACTTTTGACAAGGGTTTGCAAGGGAAGCCACTTACAGGTATGGCGGAGTACAGTTCCGTGGCACAGAAGTCCTGCAAGGGATCAGGGCAGCAGAATTGGCAAGCAAAGGGAGAAGTGATAACGTGATAAGGGTACACAGCAAGTGAAAGGGTTGAGGCAAAGAAATCATTGCAGATGTTGACTTTTGCAACCAAAGCAATATGACCATGGAAGATGAGATGGAGAAGACACCATTAGATACCCCAGATCAGAAACATCAAGGTTCTCAATTCTCATGCCTGCGCCATGACCAATCTTAGTTCTGACATGGAAAGTTAAACGTCCAAGAAAGTTGGTAAGCCTGCTGACTTTAAAATAGAGAACCGCAGTAAATTGGCATTTAGAATGACTGAGAGGGCACAGAAGTAGATATTATGGTAGTCTATGAATAAGACTCTGGTAATATGAAATTGTAAGGGGTGATCTCATTATTTTCTAAAGTTGAAAGATCCATGGCACACTATGCTCATCCTTGTTTCACCCAACACTCAGGGATTTCTGCTTTCTGGGATGTTGGTCAAGTTGTCAATGATAAATAAGTGCGACTTCTCACCTAACTAGTGTTAAAGCTGCAGCAATGTAAAAGTTGGAAAAGGTGGGGTAGTTCTTTTGGAAGTGGTGGTCTGTTTTGCCAGATGTTTTCAACATTGCATGTACAAGACCAGCAAAGAACCAGATGAATATATTCTTGGCTGTCCCAAATTGCTGCAGCAACCTGTATGAATGAATGAACCTTAGTATATGTAGCCATCGTTGACAAAGGTAACTTTGCCGAATAATAGAGCAATTGCAGTTCTGCATACTGACCTTCTAAGGTCATGATGACCTATTGAAGGTCTTTCAGTATTTTCAAGTATTTCGCAAGTGCATAAAAATCTATGTTTCAAGCCAAGTAATGTTTGATTGCCGTTCAAAACGACTCTCAGAAGTGGGCAAAAGAACCAACGATAGATGGTTGGACTGCAGAATCTCAGAAAATTAATGTACCTAACCTAAAATAGCTAGAAGACTCCAAATACCATTCAGTCAAAGAAGTATGGAATTTGGGAATGGCATAAGGACAACTCGAAAATTGCAGGTGCTGTGATGTTGTATTAAAACTAAAGAAAGCACTTCCCACTTCTGCTGATACAAAGCTCTTGTCTTTAGGGCGAGTGAATTTTTGCTGAAGATTGAACTTGAATTGCCATTAATCAACTTTGTTTTGCGTGTGTCTTAAGAAATAACGTGAAATAATAATTATTAGATTATTATTTTTTAATAAAAAATATTTTAAAATTATATTAATTATTGCACTTATAGATTAAATCTAAAATATCATTTGTTAATATATTTTTTAAAAAAAATTATCACTTAAATGCCATTAAATATGAGTGAAACTCTTAACTTAAAACTTCTTTTCTAATTAATTAATTTGAAATTAATATTAGATATTCAACATAAATTTTTATTTTACATTTTGAGACACAACTCCCCGTTAGATTAGTTATATATATATATATATAAGGAGTCTACTTTTGTACATAAATAACTAACTTACAAATACTAGAATAATAACTCTTTTTGGTACATTAAAAGAACATTATTACATTAAAGAGTACACATATATAGAAATTTTTATAAAATAAATATTTTTATTTTTTTCGGTCAGACCTAATTTTTGAGAAATCCAATTGGACCATCTTTTATTGCAGGCTAAGAAGTTTAGGCCCGAAGTGGAATTTGGTCCTGAGATGTAGGCCCATGGATCAGCTCAAGGGCCGACGGGTCCTGATCCAGTAACAAAATTAGAAACATGGGTAAGAAACAGAAATACAAGAAAAACCAAGGACCAGCAAAGAAAATGACAGCTAGGATTAATCATCCAAATAAAATCCTTCGAAATAAATAATTAATAAAATAAAATCTGCGGAGAGAAGGAGGAGAGTAGAAACGATGCCGTCTCAGGGCGATCTGGACCGTCAGATCGATCACCTGATGCAGTGCAAGCCGCTGCCGGAGGAGGATGTGAAGGCTCTCTGCGAGCAGGCGAGAGCGGTTCTCGTTGAGGAATGGAACGTCCAGCCCGTCAAGTGCCCCGTCACCGTCTGTGGCGATATCCACGGACAGTTCCACGATCTCGTCGAGCTCTTCCGCATCGGCGGCAGCGCTCCTGATACTAACTACCTCTTCATGGGCGACTACGTAGGTCCGTTGCTCACGGCCACCTCAACCACCGCATCCGCCGCCACCGCAAATACATATCGATAACTTCCAGTTTCTGTAATATATATACACGCTATTTGAAAATAGATCGAAACATTTTCCAGCCGAGCTCGGAGCTTGAAATCAGAGGATTTAAGTGGCGTTTCTGTTATTAAAAATGGTGGATTGGCGTATTTATTATGTGAAATGAACAGCTTTGCGTTAGTATTATGGGATTGGGTATATAGAAGCTTCGTTGAATCACCATTCTTTTAGTTTCTAGCCTCATTGCACATGGTAGTTTAATTTTCATGTACGTTGTGAAATTGGAGCTTTGCCTTTTGAAGTGGGTGCCGAAGCTCGGAATACATGTAGTGAACATTAACAATGTAAATAAAGGTGGATGCTTTTATACATTGACGTGGTTCAGTAGGCATTCTTTCTGATCATTCGGGTTTTGGTGACTTTGTTTTTAGTCACTCACTCATACTTTATGAGTTGGAAATTTACTTTCGTCTTGTTTCCATTGGTTTGTATTTTGCAGATCGAGGATATTACTCAGTGGAAACTGTCACTCTTTTGGTGGCACTCAAAATTCGATACAGAGATAGGATTACCATTCTAAGAGGAAATCATGAGAGTCGTCAAATAACTCAAGTGTAAGGGCTTTCTTTTATGGTAATTATATGTAGCTTCCAATACAATGTAATGGAGGATGGATGAAGTCCAAACTGTGTTCCTTTCGAATCATCCTCTTTTAGTCAAACGATAATGTAACTCCTGATCGTTTTAATGAGGACTTATTGGTGGGGCAACAGAGTTCAAAGCTTTATTGGGTTTGGTATTGAGTTATTTAGTCATATAGCACTACACTTGTCAAGAATTTATCTTTTTGGTTTGTCAGGTATGGATTTTATGATGAATGCTTGAGAAAATATGGAAATGCAAATGTCTGGAAAAATTTCACTGACCTCTTTGACTATCTACCCTTGACAGCCTTGATTGAGAGTCAGGTTTTGATCCTTAGCACTGCCTTGATTGGATATGGCTTTTTAGTCATCTTTGTGGTCTTGTCTGATGACAATCTTTTATCCTGTTTTAGATCTTCTGCTTGCATGGTGGGCTGTCCCCATCTTTGGACACATTAGATAATATCCGAGCCCTGGATCGTGTACAGGAGGTAAGCTGCTGCAATGATGTTACTTCTTCACACTTATGTTTGTTGACATTTTTCTGGGCCAGAAGAAGGTTATTTGGATGCACAACATCAATGGCAAAATGACTTGGTGCCATTTATTTGTTAAAAATACTATTGATATGTGCCTTGGTCACTGAAATGATCTCAGTACTTGTTTCTCTACTCTCCATTTTGTATGGAAACATTTAGTGATCTGTAAAACTATTTTGGTAATGGAATGTTAAATTTTTTATACTTTAAATTAATTATGCCAGCTTAAACTCTTCTGTAAGAAGGTTCTTTAGCTTGGGTGACTTTGAATCATGCTAAAGTCAAGTGAATGATGAGTATGTGCGAGCTGCCTTGGTGCTGTTTTTTCAGTGTGATAGAGATAGCAAACTAGTGGAGTTAAGCACTAGCTTTTTCATATTGGCATGCTTTTGTGTTGGCCACAATTCCTCTTTCTCAAATGATCAGGTTCCTCATGAGGGTCCAATGTGTGATCTACTATGGTCTGATCCTGATGACCGTTGTGGTTGGGGAATTTCTCCTCGCGGAGCTGGATATACCTTTGGACAGGATATCTCTCAACAGTTCAACCACACTAATGGACTCACACTCATATCCAGAGCTCACCAACTTGTAATGGAAGGATACAATTGGGCTCAGGTTTGTAAATCACAGGAAACCAAAACTAGAGACAAATATGAAATCCAGAATGTTGTCTGATATGGTATACTGCATTGTAGGACAAGAACGTGGTGACAGTATTTAGTGCACCAAATTATTGCTATCGATGTGGGAATATGGCAGCAATACTTGAGATTGGGGAGACTATGGAGCAGAATTTCATTCAGTTTGACCCAGCACCTCGCCAGATTGAGCCTGATACCACACGCCGAACTCCTGACTATTTTTTGTAACTCGCAAAGCTTCACCGCAGATGGAATTTCATCTTTTTCCCTGTCATGGTTTTGTAGATGCATATTACAATGTAGAGGATTTTCGGTTTTCTCCTGAGAAAGGGACAACGAGGTAGGTTTTGTTCCATTTTTTTCAGTTGTTGAGACTGTCTTGTTTCTGCATTGATGTGAGTTTATAGATTTTCAATGTACACGGCATTTGTCTTGTATCTTAGAAAGCAAAAGAAACAGCAATAACAAGAATTTCTTGACGTCATTGGTTTAGATCCATGGTTAAGTTGATCCGTCAAATTGCATATTCGAATTTTGCATTTGTGCTGACAAATTGCCATGCTGTAAGTATTTTAGGTCGCCATTTCAAGTTTGTAAGAATGTATAATATCGTATTTGCTGCCTGGATATGCTGAAACATGGGCATGAATGTCAGGATTAAGTACGTCAAATGCAAGGAGAAATGAATCTGCTAATGGTGGCAACGTAGCTAACATGTGATGCATTTTGCGTTATTTGTACTGTCCTTTTTCAAAGGACCGTCCCAGACACACTGTGCGTCCAATTTTGAAAGTCCTCTTGGTTGACGTAAGAAGAAAATCTAGGCTACTACGTAATATTTGGTTATTTCACTTATTTGTTCCAATGCAGACGTGCCAAATTGCTAAGGTGCATCCTCACTTGAAATGTTTCCCAAAAACGAAAAGTTATTTAGGGTAAACTTCGATGGCAAAAATTATTTCTTAGTCGCATGATCTTGTATTAATTCTACTAACATGTGTCGGAAAATGAGTTAAGAGACATAGAAAGTCACAATACTAATAGAAAATTTCAGCCGCGAGTGGGATAAAAAGAGGAAAGTTCTATACTTCAATTCTGGCAGAAAAAAAAAGGAAAAACTATAAGCAATGAGCGAATCCAGTTGGTTGGGGACATAAAACACATCTCTCGTCGCTAACTAGTTACGTTGTGTGTAACCTTGAAAGCAGCTGCCTTCCTGCTCTGCGAATCTAGCCTTTGCCTCAGCTAATGTCCACTAGGCTCCACCAGCTGCCATTGCGGGAGCCATAAAAAAGTTCAGCATTCAAGCGACAGTCATCCGCGCTAGATGCTAACAGGTGGATGCGGTGAAATGAAATCAAAAGGAAGTTGGGTTTGGTGTAAATTATAACTGCGAGTTTGTATCACAATGTCATTCTGTAGATTATTCTCTGCAGTATTTGTCTATCAAATTGTGCCTTTTCTCTTTTTGTGCAGTATAACAATGTACAAGTAAAGCAAATACCTCGTTTGGTTAGCCAATGGTCCAGCAGGTAACAATTGCAATTGGCTACCTAAGAACATGTAGGACAGCTAAGTTCACAGGAGTCTGCTGCAGGCTGCAAATTCTTCCTCAGGAACTATGGGGACCAGCAACTTTACTGGTAAAAGCAAAGCAGGTCAAAACAAATGGCTAAGAGCAACTTCCAATAAAGCTAAGAATAGAGCAGACACTTTCACCGCCATGGAAGAGATAGTAGATTCTTTTCTAGACCAATATTCTCCCCCTAAAATTGGCTAAATCCTCCCTGCTCCCAGAGCACTACTGAACATCTTCTCTTACTGATGATCATGCAGAGATAACAAAACAGACCCAATAAATGGGGTTTAAAGTTCATTCCACACCTCAACTTTGACATCTACCTTATCCATTTAGTGGTCCTCTTGCAACTCTATAAAATTTTGCTCAACTTGGGAATGTAGAAATGTGATAAGTTAAAATGGGTTGAACAAGGCGGAGCTTTTGATCCATATCAAGGAATGGTTTGCGAGCTCAGTAAATATTCAGTCCACAAAATCATGTAACATCCTTGAATTTGTAACAGTGTAATTATGTTTGTGGAAAATTAGCAAACTTTAAGCTCTTACCATGACAAAAGAAGGTGATAGCGTCAGAGAGCTCCATGACCATGAAGCTTCAGAGCCGGAACTTCAATACCTCACAGCATGCAATAATCGTATGTACATCTAACAAGAAAAAGGAAGACTGCCAAAGACAAAAGGAAGAAAGATCAGTGACAAGAAGAATGGACCACACTGAGGCATTTGCTAGTCAAAATTCATGATTTGAACAATGAAGCAAATCTTTCTCTCTCTCTCTATGTTTCTTTTCCTCTTCAATGCTGTCATGATCAATGAAGTTGTGAAAAGATTACCAAGAAGCTGATTA
This sequence comes from Kandelia obovata, assembly GCA_021464305.1. Classification (NCBI taxonomy): domain Eukaryota; kingdom Viridiplantae; phylum Streptophyta; class Magnoliopsida; order Malpighiales; family Rhizophoraceae; genus Kandelia; species Kandelia obovata. The sequence continues at coordinate 2,324,043 of CM038480.1, forward strand.
GGATGAGAATGAAGCATCATGATTGCCATTAAATGGCATCTGTGATTGAGGGACCAAGCTTCTGAATATCAGATATCTCTGTCAAAAGTGTTCCCCTTTCATTGTCATCCTGTAGTGCACAAATGGCAAGGTCAGAGAATCCATTGTCAATGTCAAGGGCCTTCACTGGCTCATGAAGATGTGACAAATTGCTCACTAAATTTGCTTTGCTTTCTTGTTCTGTAGTCATATAAAATGAGGAAAATTTGTGTATTGAATTAGCTATCACTTTGGAACTTATTGTGATCTTATAAACATTGTGGATTGATTTATGCATGTTACCTGTCTCTTCTTCCATGTGGTTGACATTGTTATAGCTAGACTGTGAGGAAGGAGGCCCTTCCTTTAACAAAATATCAGTCTTTTTATCCAGACTTTTCAATTGACCAAGATTATGGGATCTATCCCTTTGAAAACTTCTCTGGGATTTGAATGTGCCCCCTCCATGTCCATCCTGCAAAATTGAAGACCGATCATCATTTGGAACATGTTCTCCATTATTCTGCCCTTCCACGGAACTAAATGTTGGACTGACACAGTCAGATCCTTCGGTGTAGGATGAGTAAGAGTGTGATTTCAGTTCTTGGTAATTCTCATCTTCACTTAAATCACCATATTTTATCCTATAAGCCTCAAGTTCATCCTCTAAAGCCTTAATTTCCTCCTCTCTCTTGGAAAGCAAATCTTTTGTTGCTTGGAAGGCTTCCTGGTCATATTCTGCCTGCTCTTCCATCAGTCTCTGATACTGCAATGCCTCCATCTGTACTGCTGCCTTCTCTGTTTGCAGCCTGGTGATCATGGCCATAGCCTCGTTAGCTGCAACAGCAGAGGCGCTTCTTTCTTCATCTAGTTCCATGTACAATGCCATCAGCGACTTGCGATCCAGACGAACCTGCCTTTTCAAATGGGTTAAAATAGAGTCACCATCTGCTTCATTTGGCATGCTCCCTTCTGTTGACTCAGATGCAAATTCCTTCTTTTCAAGTGGTGATTTCCTTGTTAGTCTAGGAGCCCATCTAGGACTGGCGTTGGCAGAATCAGTTGGGGGTATTCCAAAAAACTTGTTTCCTCTGATAAAAGTGGGCATTTTTTCTTCATTGACATCCTCAGTTTCTGTCAACAGGGGCACGGTAGCATCTTTGGCATCTTCCCTTACTGCCCAAACAAAATACATCAGCCACTTCAGTGAGATTATTCAAACAGAAGAAAATTGTTCTCTGCTATATGTGTGACAAGTAAAAAAGTTGTTTTGACGATGAAGCCGAATTTCAAAATCAAGAGCAATCGTAGGGATTCTTAACAATCAGAACAACAGCAAGAAATATTTGCAAAGTGCATCATTGACAGACCACCCACAATGTATGAAAATTCCATGAATATCTTTTTCATAACTATTCCAGAAATATCTTTTTCATAACAAGAAGGCACATGCAGGAGCTTGAAGAAGCGCCAATGGTGCGTAATTGAGGGGAAAAAAGAAAAGTACAAGTCATATTCAAAACTCACATCGTTGAGCAAGAAGGCTTGGGTTCAACCCATCTTCATCCCCGTGAGGCTCAGGTTCATTATCCGAAAACTTGAGCTCTGTGTATCCTATGTGGGACAATTCTGCATTGCGAGGCTCATCATTCCTCAAGGTCACAAATGGTGCCCTTGGAGAAGGAGCAGGAGCTTGTGAAAGCAATCCTGCTTTCTTTCCCCCCGGACGGGACTTCTCCTTCAGTGGTGCCCCACAACACGAACAACGGTAAAGGCTGCTTTTCTCAACTTGCACTGTGTCATTTTTCCTTCCAGTAGGCAATGCCAAATGAACCTCTTGATCGTCATCAACAAACATTTCGATGTCCTTATGCAATATCCCAATAAGGGACTTGTAAGTGTCACAATCAGATTCTTTCTCAGTAGCAAATGAAAGAAGGCACGCCTCACACAGCTTCTTGACATCAGAAAGCTTCTTGTGGGTATGGCAATAAGCCAGACCCGAAACATCCTTCTTGTGACTTTCACATATAGAGTCATTGTAATAGAAGTCAGCATCTCTGCGAACAAGAACATGATCAATCCTTGTACAGAGCAGACAAGGGATCTTCAATTCAAAGAATTTGGCGAATTCATTGGCAAAGAATGCAAGAAACCCATCAACGAATAGTACAAATATCAACACCCATTCGAGCACCGCATAAATCAAGAAATGAGGGAACTTTCCCAGTTCTTGTTCCACAAAACCTTTAAATGATCTCTTTGCCATTGCAACTTTGGAAGTCAAACACAAGAATTAAGCAAATATGTAAGTTCTTGATCTGAATTAAGTGGGAGCAAAAGATATACGAAGGGAGGAGTGACACAAAAGGCTCAAAAGGTGATGGGATAGAAGATCGTGACCTTGGCGATGGGGACCCAGGTCATGATCTCTCTCTCTTTCTCCCTCTCTCCGTGGATTGTGTGAGGGAACAGGCCAGGGCAGAAGTTGACAGGAGGAGAAAATGTTTTGAGTTTCGCATTTCAACTTTTGGGTGGCCGTTTTCATTTCACTATAATTAGGTAAAGAATTTTGTCGGACTGAGGATCGTTATGAATACAACGTACCTGAAATACCTGAAATAACGGTCTATCGAGCCCTCTTCACAGAGACCTAATCTAGGGCGAAACGGAGTCGTTTTATAGGTACGATACTCTGGGTTTTTTTTTATCCCCCTCTTGCCCATTTGGCTTGGCGTGGCTTGTCCACAAATAAAAGCAAGGTTGCAACCTTTACATGCAATTAGACCTCAAACTTATTTTGTGTACAATTAAGTCTAAAATTTATATTTGACTTTAACTTTAGTCCAACAAACAACTATTATTCTATTATTTTTTTTAATGCATAAACTATAATTCTTGATCAATCTTTTTTTTTTTTAGCAGTAAATCAACATCTATGGGATCCATCCTTTACATTTTAGAACTGGATGAGGTCAAAATTTTCAATTTGTATCAGATAAATTAATGTACCAGTGGTCAATTGGACCTACTTGATTTGAAACGAAAATATCAATTTAGATATGTTTTTAATATTTATAAAATTTCTGTCTACTAGAAGTGGCTTCTATCAATGTTGTTGTTTGAGAGGCATTTCCCAAAATGAGAAATCTGGTGGATAGAGTTTTCCTGGAATTGGGTTTGCCTATGGTTTGAGTTAAAATAGAAAAATATAGGGAGACAACTTTGAACTTCTCTAAACTAGCCGGTCTGAAGCGATTTAATGACTTCTTATCAGCTAGCTCGAGGGCAAGACATTGGTGGACATGTATGGAGATATGCATCCTTGGACCTGAAAAGAATTCCAGTGTCTTTGTAAGAATTAAATTAAACGAGCAGTCAAGATAAAAAGCCATCAATGCTTTGACCATAACATAATATTATTCAGGTTTTGTTTAATGCTGTTTAGTAACACGTTTTCATGTGGAAATATATTTAGTGAGAATAAGAAGGCCATTCAAAAAGATTTAATCGAAAGAAAGTTACGGAGAAATGATATCCAAGTGAAGTCCTGCTCACATAGCCTACATGGCATGCATAGTTTCTGCTGGCCACGCCACAATCAAATCTCGGTTTGCCTGTCACAGCCTATGCAGAGTTTTTCGCTTTCGTCTCAAAACAAGAACAGTCATGCCAACAGCAAACATTCAAGGACAAGACTAGCTACAGTCAAGGCTAGGCATGGCGCAAAATCATTTACAAAGCCATAGCAATGGCATGGTCCGCCAGTGCAGAGTATTGTGTAACCACAGCACTATATCAACACAATTATGCAGCAAGAATAGTAACCTAGGAAGTGCACTCAAAACTGCAAAAGCAATACTCATCCTCTCAGCTCAAAAGGCTGATTGTTCAGGGTGCATCCAGTACAATGTTAAGTGATGGAAGCAAAAGTAAAAATGCTTATATTCAGCATTCAATTACAATACAATTCACATAGGGCACCATATAAAGTGGACAAAACCAACAGATGCAAGCACCATCAGCAATTACTAGGAATGCTATGACACTTTCAAGGAGTATAAAATGAAACTCAAGGGACTGATTACCTGCAGCAAGCAAGTGGGAATTTGGATAAAACCCTGTAGAAGAAGATCGACCTTTTGCAGAATGCTCAGTGGAACAGGTGTTATCACATAGAGCAAATCTTTCAGTGTGTCAATTCCTCGAACAATTCCTGGGTCAATGAATGCATCAAACAGAACGGAAACAAGATAAAAAATTTTGAGAGCTGCATCATAATATGTACCATTAGCCTTTGCAAACAACATGGATAGAAGGCACACAACATCAATGCAACTCCCAGAGAAAAAATTATATATATAGGCAGAAAAGACAAAAGAAAAATTGACTAATAAGCAACTGAATGTGTATGCCTCCAGAGCAAAAATACCTACCAAGACCAACAGATTGAGGTAGATCTTCTGACTGCTCAGAAGTAATTGCCAAACCAACAATGGAAGCATTCAAGCCATAGAAGGTTTCACTACGCAAGACCTAACATAAAATTGGAAGTGTAAAAGAAATCTTGATCATTGGACATTTATTAAAATAATCAAAGAAGTGTTGCAAACCTGTCACCCTGCCTGGGAATTCTCTGACAATACAGGATTGCACATAAAAAATCGAGGAGATTTGTTCAAATACATGCTTTGCACAAACCTGGCAATGGAGATGCCTGATCTTGATGCTTGATATTGGAACTTGATATGGAGGATGTGAGGCAAGTGCATTAGCAAGTTCCTTGATAGTAGTGATATTCGAGTTACTTGGAAAGCACTGCCTAAAATAAGCCATTATCCTTAAATCTCGCAAAAGGTGTGCTTCCTTTTGTACCAAAACCCTGACAGGACAATACTAATTCATTGTGAACTTACAGTAGAGAAAAAGAATTTGTTCCTAATCCAAGAAACAATATCCAAACAAGGATAGAATTTAGCAGTAGCGATAGTAAATTTAGAGAATGGAGAATAACTATGATTAAGTGTCAAACTATAATAGCAGTTCTATGGACAGAAATATTGAAAATTATGGAAATACTTAACTGGATTAAATAAAACTGCAGATAAGAATAAAGGCCAAGCAGGCAAGGAAATAGTTTTAAGGGGATGAAAGGGTAGACAAAGTCTATATAAACTAATAAACTGTGTTTGAAAGCTAATAATTTCTAGGAGAACTTACGATCTATTGGAAGAGTCTTGACAAGCTGAAATCTCAAGAAGATTAACCTCCCCGTGAGAATCATCCTCTAACCAAAACATCCCAGCAGGCAGATTCTTTCTCTCAGAGGATATGTTTATCTTGACTACATGGGTAGGGGTCATATGTCTCAACATATTCACCAGAGTATCATAACCAACACCTGGAAGACAGCAAATGTGAAAATCATGCTGTAACTACAGTGAAATTGAAAAATATGCATGCAAGCAAAATGCTTGCAGTAAATTTATAAAGATCTAGGAGATAGAATTTTGAGAAGCAACAAATAGGTAATTAGTTCAACAAAAACAACCACACCTTTTACCCAGCCAGGCGTGTTCACAACAAGAGGTAACTCAGTCTTTACAAGGCCTACACTTGAGTCAAACATACAGTATTCCTTTCGATAATAATCATATAGGGTGCATATGCATTTCAGGTATGTTCTTGGATCCCTTTTTGATGATATATCACCAAAGAAGAAGCACCTAGAATTTAAAAAATAAAAATGGAACAAGAGCTCATCATTGCAAAAAACAATCACGATTCCTAAAATCAACATTCTAATTCTCAGGATAGCATGTAAGATTTATAACTATCGGGGTGAGTTAGCCCATACCTCTCTGGTTTCTTCAGGCATGGAATTGCCAAATCTGATTTGATAAAACAACAGAAGGAAAAGAACATGCTTGATTAGCAATAATGAGAAAGAAACAAATTTAAGGAACAGATGAAAATGATAAACGAAAAATGCAAAAACTTTACAGAGGAGAAACGGGAGTGAATTTTTAAGACTCAATTAGCAAGCCAGATGATAAATGAGTCCATTCATAACAAATTCAAGGTAGTACCCATTGAAGATAAGACACAAGAGGCACATTGACAATTGTCAATGAATGATCAAATTAAAAGTAAATGGGGAATAAAGGGACAGAGGAAGACCCCTCAACTAGCCTGCGCTTGGCCCTTAGTTGAGTCTAATTAAAAAAGTTAGACGCTAAGAAACTAACGGCCCACAACACAGAAACATGCACCTGGTGTGATTGTGTCGACCAAAGTGAAGGACAAGAAACCAGGAGCCGTAAACTCAGGCTGACCAACATCAGTATCCAAGTAAGCAACCTTCCTATATCTGCAAACCTCATTTCGAACCCCGTCAACCGAATTTCAAGCACCAACCATAACAAGCTTACTAGAAGCTTTTCTTTTCTTTTCTTTCTTTGTTTTTTTTTTCCTTCAGGGTAAAGGAATTAATTTGAGAAAACCAACGACTTGCTTCGAAAAGCAATGCCGGAAAAACTTAAACAGGAAAAAAGAAGAAGGAAAGAGATAGAGAGGAGATTAGAAAAGCAAACCTCTTGAGAAGAACGTTGATGAGGTAGCGAGAGAAGGTGGATTTGCCGCAGTTCTTGGCGCCGCATATTAAGGCAATAGGAGGGGGAGAAGTGATGGAATCGTATGCAATGGTTTCTGCAGCCTCTGACCATTCCTCGGATATGTATATGCTTGGAGATGGATTCTCTTCCACTTCCGCCGTCGACGCCATGGCTCGGCTGCCCCTTCCCTCTCTCTCTCTCTCTCTGTGGCAACCCGAGCCCGCCTCTTGGCCGCTTTCTTTTTCTGCTTGTTGTGTTATTATATGCGGGTCGTCACGCGCGTTGCATTTTAACATGCGAATGTGTGATCGATCGAGTACTTGCAAATTGGAAAGGCCTCGCACAATGCGTGAAAACTGAAAAATAATTTGTTAGGATTCTTTTTTAAACAGTAAAAAATTAATATTAAAATTTTTTATCAATTTATTACAAAATATAATTCACTTTAATAAATATAATATTTTTATAAAAAATAAATTTTTTCATAATATTTAATTAAAATATTAACCATGGTTCTTATAAAAATATGTTAAAATTTATTTAAGTTTTAGATATTATTTAATTTTTTATGAAAGAGTTTGAATCTTAATAAAATCCTCTAAATACAAATTTACTATTAAACCCTCTCGCCGGAGATCAATTACAAGTCCTTATAAATCATGCAATATGACTAACATTATTTCTTCTTCTTCTTTTTTATACATTTTTTAATAGCTTCATCATAATTAAGGAATTGTAAGGAAATTAACTCTCTAGTCTATGGTTTTAATTTAAGAATTCACTAAGAACAACCCCATGATCGAAGGGTTATTGTCTGAAACGAACATATATTTCATATAAGATTTGTTTTTTCTTTTAAAAAAGAAAAAATTATGGAGGTGGAGATTAAATCTTCATTGTGTGTTCTTGGTGGTGGCTTCTCAAATTGAAAGTCCCAAGTTAAAAATGAAAGTCTCAAGTTATTAAATTGAGTGATAGTCCAGAATCCAGACGAGGCTTTGTACTCTCTCTCTCTCTCTGTGTTTTTTTTAAATCTATTAAAAAATTCATTAAATTATCAATTACGTATTAAGAATAAATTTTTTATGTTTTTAAAATTATATATCTCTATATATAAATTTTAAGATTAAAATTTGAAAATTTTAAAATAAAAACTTTTAACTTTCTAATTTCTAAAGTCTCTGCAGAAACGCGGTATGGCATACTTCATAGTGGTAAACCACAATCACCTGATTTAAATTTCCACATTTAACAGCCTGTTCCGCGGGTCCCAATCCATCCAAATCTATCTAATCAACTGCCGCGTGTCCGATCACGGGTTTAATCCCAAATTGACCTCCAATTGACCAAGTCTCAAAGCACGGTCATAATCCGACGGCTCAAATTCCGTCATCTCTGCGATCAAAAATCCCAAAACCTCACCGTCTTCACGGCAAGAGAGGGGCGCCAAAAAACCCCCACCCCCACTATTAACCAAGAAACCATTTCTTTTTTCCAAAAAAGAAAGAAACAATCCAATTCCAACCTCTCCGTATAAGTCTCTCTCTCTCTCTCTCTCTCTCTCTATATATATATATATATAGATATAGATAAAGATATTTTTTGGTTGCTTTGTGGAGTTTCGGTTCGGGTTCTTGAATCGGAGATCATGGAGCTCCAGAACTCGGTGAAAGATGCCCTAAACGCACTATACCATCATCCGGACGACGCCGTTCGGATGGAAGCCGATCGCTGGCTACAAGGCTTCCAGCGTACCCTCGATGCCTGGCAGGTACTGCTTTCCCCCTTTCCACTCTCTTTCTTTTCGGAGATTTCAAATTTCAGTGTATTATTCTCAACTGCTGAAAATAATTTTGAAACTAAATTGGATTTTCTCGTCAAGAACTTAGGGCTTGCGTTCGTGTGTGCTTCCGTTCCTTGATAATGTTTGATCAATTTTTTAGTTCCGGCGGAATTTTTAATTCGTGAGTTCTATTATTATTATTATTTTGAATTATGAGTTTACATGCGCTTAGGTTTTAAATGCTAATTTAGGGTTTTGGAGTTTCATTGGTTGGTATCTGTGTTTCAAAATGTAAAAAGAAAGCTCTCTTTTGATGACATTGGAGTATTATGCAGAGCATTCAAATCTCCATTTAAATATTTGATTATCATGTAGATGCTAGTGCTTTGTTTTCGAGTAAGTTGTTAGTTGCTACAAAACAGTGGAAAGTTGATAGGTTAAGAGTATTAAAACTGAAGCCATTTAAATAACTGGGAATTTGAGGGGACAAAATTGTCTTTATTTGTGCCGAATGTTAAATGGGAACATGCTTTTAGTTTTAGCATTGAAAATAGAATACCGTAAACTTATTTTCCTGTTATGTTTATTCCAGCCTAGAGTGAAGTTCATATTTGCTTGACACTGCAGTTTAGTCTTAAATTTTTCTCCCTCGAGCATTTTGTCAAAATTGTAGATATGTTGGCTAACACTTGTAACTGCAACAAACTTACAATATGAGCTTATTACTACTCACCCCAACCCCCCCCTCTCCAAAAAAAAAGAACACAAATGTCTGGTCTGGAACTTGAGTTATTGTTTCAAATTCTATTTACCTTGGAGGCTTGGACAACCCCAAAACATGTAGTTATGGTTTGTATCATGTACCAGGAGTTAGTTTTCAGAGCCTGTAGGAAACCATGTGACTTGAGTTTATGCTAATAAATGGTGGGATTACTTTTTATGGCTTTTGATGGGATTCAAACAAATGTTGGAGTAATTAAAGAGGACAGCATCTATGTCCAATTTATCTCTTGATCACTATTCATTAAGTATGATAATATGGACAACATCTCTAACTTTCTGCTTGCAGAAATGACAGTAACTCTTTTTAGTTCACTGCTAGAATTGTTTGTAAGTGCTAAAAATTCAGCTTCTTTTGCTTCATCCTACAGGATTCATTCTGCCAATTATCCATGTGCTTATTTAATTAATTCCTTGTCAGCTTGGACATCAAAGGTTTATGGACATTTGGTGCCTTAAATTGTCACTTTGGGCCAATTAAGGCTTATTAGAAGAAGGGGAGAAATTTTGATAACAGTCTGTTTTGCAGCAATCATTCATTTATCCTTTTATCTATTCAAATTTTTTTCTGGGACAGAGTTTGACACTGCTGTTTTTATGCCGTAACTATCTATTGTATGGATCTGTGGAGGCATAGCACATCGCACCACTCTAATTAGAGATTTGTGTCTGTCAACCATCTTCTTTTTGCACTTTTGATCCCCTCGCTTGCTGTTAATTTGTGTCTATATGTTTCTATATGAACTCATTATTGTGATTTTGTTGCTTGCAATGTTAGGTTGCTGACAATTTACTGCATGATGCCTCTAGCAATCTGGAAACCCTAATCTTTTGTTCTCAAACCCTCAGAAGCAAGGTATGTTTAAACTTTCATTTACAGATGCTAATTGTGTGTTTGTAGAATCTATGACAATAGAAATTGTGCATTTGCAGTTTCCGCATTTAACTCCAGATATTAAGAGGACTTTATATACAATAATTGCAAGTTTAATGTGGGGGAGCATTTTATTTGTTTTGGTTTTTTCTTTCTTCCTTTCTCTTCTTCTTAATTTTATTTTTATTTTTTTGATTTTAAATGATTCAACCTTCGGCTTCATTTCTACCTGATCACAGGTACAGCGTGATTTTGAAGAACTGCCTTCTGAAGCGTTTCGGCCATTGCGGAGTTCCTTAAATGTGAGGTTTCATATGTACTTCTAAGTATTGAGGGAGCTTGGGTTTAATCTCGTATTTTTTGTTGATAATGTTGTTGTATATGTGTAGATTTCTATATAATCTTTTAAACCACATAGGACAGATATCTTGAAGTTTGAATTCCAACTGTGCAGGGAGAACAATTAATATAAGTGCCTCGGTCACCTTTTTAGATGCCCTGTATTGATCTGCTTTAAATACTTGATATAGGATGTTGATCTGATCTGATGATGAGATGCTTTTTTTGGCATATCTAGATATTAAAAAAAACATTTAACAAATAATTTGCATGTAATTGTTAGAAAGAAGAACACATATCAGCAATGATGATGTCTAGATATTAATTGTTGTTGTGTATTTGTAGTTGTGTGAGGATGTCAGAAGCAATTCAATGCATTATCACTTTTCAGGGAGGAATATTGGGCCTGCTTTGTCCTTAATGTATAATTTAATAGTTTTCATCCTTTTTTTCATACCTTTTTTTTTTCTTAGCTTGTCTGGCATGGGGAAGAGATGGCAATGGTTACTTACAATGTTGTGTAAACAGAAGAATATTAGGGCCAAATTAGTAAATGTGCTTAATTATATTTTGATCCTCATTAGTTGTCACAACAATTTTGAAACTTGATGTTTTAAAGGTAGAAGCTATCTGGTCCAGGTACAGGAAAGTTTGTTTGGTTTATATACTGAACAAGCCTTGACCCTCCTTGTACTGCATGAGGACTTGTACAGGAATTTTTGTTTCTTAAAATATGAGATTTTGGTCACATGCTTTGATTTCTGTTTATTGCACTTCGCAATTAACTGATATAGTTCACGAAAGCTGATTTTAGTACACTCGTTTGATTGCCTCCTGATTTTTTGCCTGTTGATGTTGTCTATGCAATCTGATTGCAGACCTTATTAAAAAAGTTTCACAGAGGCCCCCCAAAAGTAAGGACTCAGGTATTATTTCAAAAATTCCTTTGCAAATATACTGTTCTACTGCTGCCTTTTGTTATGAAGACGATACAACACTTCAATCTTTTCACTGTAGATTAGCATTGCCGTAGCTGCCTTGGCTGTACAAGTTCCAGCTGCAGATTGGGGGAATGGTGGTATAGTGAACTGGCTAAAGGATGAGATGAATTCTCACCCAGAATATATACCAGGATTCTTGGAGCTGCTTACGGTTTTACCTGAGGTATATAAGTTTTGCTTGTGCAACATGCCACACTCTTCTATAGTGGGGAAGGGAAAAGAACAAGGAATGGAATCCTATATGGTCCAGGTCAAATCAAGATGAGAAGATAGCCTTTTATATTTCTCCTGTCAGACTCTACAAGAAGTCTGATAAAATCTTTGGTTATTTTCCTGCACTTAGAGAAAGCAGCATTATCCTGTTGCAGAAGGTTGGATGTATTAATGTTTTTGGAGTACCCTGATTTCTAGGCTTAAGCAGGTTCTTTTTTTTTTTTTGGTACATTGGAGGCTTAAGCAGACTTTATGCAAGGCAATACATACTATCTAGAATTTTAGATTGCAAACGGAAGTTATTAATTAATTTTTTTGAATGAACAAAAAGGAAATATATATATGATTCACAAAGTGAACTTTTTTTCATGTTGAAGTAATTATTGGCTTTCTTTGATGCAATACACACATCCGCCCCTGTTCTTAGTTGTTTTTGTCTCAAATTCCAGGAAGTATTCAACTATAAGATAGCCGCTCGACCAGAAAGACGCCGCCAATTTGAAAAAGAGCTCACTTCTCAGATGACTGTAGCTCTTGATATTTTGACAGCTTGTTTGAAAATCAATGAGCTCAAGGAGCAGGTGGGAACACTTTTTTTTTTTCATAGGTTTTGTTATGCATCACAAAAACTGCACAACTCTTTTTTCTTTTTTTTTTTTTTTGACATTGCTTTTTTTGATATGTATGCTTGCAAAACATCTTTAGATGGCATTTTGTACTGTCATGAAAATGAACTGTTAACTTTTTTGGTATGCTGCTATAAATTTATTTATTTTTAAATGGATTTTGTTGTAGTTGTACAATTTATCTTTTGTCATCCAACATTTTGTTCACTTTCTAGTTGTCATTGATGATGTTAAAGTACAAGCCATGGGCGACACTAATGCTAGTGAAAGGTTCTGGCACATGTATGTCAGTTGAACTTCATCAAGGAGACTAATACGGGATATCAATTAGTTTTTGTTGCTTGTTTTCTAATGGTTAGATTCTTCATTAGTCAGAGCTAAAGGATGAGTTTCCTGAGTCTCATTTGTAAATCAATGTGGTCCATATAAATTGTTGTGTTGGAGACCATTATACTTATGTCTCAATTGAGTTGGACATGTAGTTGGCTAGTTATCCCTGAATGATCCATTTGGTTGTTGTAGCAACATGACTTGCATAAAGAAAGTTTGTAGAAAACTTGATACTTGTATCCTGTGGAATTTTGGATTTCTTTTCTGATCACTGTTACCACTTAGTTCAAAGCACTATCACTTTTGAAAACAGTTGCCAATTGTAGCCTTAGATGGCTGAGCTTAGTATTGTGATTTTCACTTTTCAATTACTTGAATAATTCATGGGCAAGTTTGTTGGCCATACTATTTCCTTTTGAATTGGTTTCTAATTGCGTTTTGGTTTTAATCAATCTAGTATTTACAAGGTCCCAACAGTAAAAGCCAGAAGTGTAAAGGAAGGTTGTCTGTGCAATGCTATCCTTCTTGTCCTTGTTAATATATTTCCCACTATTTGATATTTAAGGAGTTCTTCTATATTTATTATTGTTTGTAAGTCAATGTTGGGAAAGCATAACATGTCTGCTGGAAGCACCGAACTAACATGGGGTTTGATCACTTCAATTCTCTTAGGTTCTTGAGGCATTTGCTTCTTGGCTTCGATTACAGCATGGGTACGAGATTCCTTCTACTTGAACTGCTTGGCAATGACATCTGTTTGGCAAAGTAATTTTGTTATTTTCTTTTAAGTAAAGTATCTGGATGTAATATGATGAACTTTTATTGGTTGTTCCCAGTTTTTCAGAAGTGGCTTCTGATTGCAGTCAATAGTATTGAAAAATTCTCCAAAAGAGTAGATTGTTTTTGGGGAAAGCTATCCTAGTTACTTGCAAATAATAAATGAGAAGCCCCGTTCTTTTTTTTTTGGCTTTTTAAGATCTAGAAATGTGCTCAAATGAGCTAAATTGCATCTAGTTGAGATTGGAAGGAATATTCATATAGAGTGTAAGTGCTCTCGAGCTCAAGAGAAAAGTTGGGCCTGTATTTTTGTCCTTTTGTGATTTTCTTTTCGTGAAAAGATGCAGCTTAGTCAGCCCAACAGTCAACAGCCCCCCCCCCCCCAAAAAAAACACAGAAAGAGAAAAACACATCCCAGCTGGGCAAAATAAAAACCACAATAGAAGTTGTGTGGTTTATTTTGGAGGAGTATTTATAGGATATATGAGGGCATCTGATTGCATAATACTGATAGCTTTACGATAGCTTTGCTTATTTATACTGTTTCCCTGAGTTGGCTTTGTGGTGATATCATTTTTTTATTTTTTTCTTTGCTGACCTCTGTGATTGCTTCCTTGATGACAAGTATATGCTGGGAATTTTCTGGTACTTATGCTGACTTATGTTGGTTGCAGAATCCCTGGGTCTGCGCTTGCTTCTCACCCATTGGTTCTCACAGCTCTCTCAAGTTTGAATTCTGACATATTATCGGAGGCAGCTGTAAATGGTACTGCAGTCTTCAGAAATAAAGCTCAATAATGTTTTGGTAGCTGGGTACATTTATTTTTGTTTTTCAAGAGTGTAGAACCAGCTTTATGTTGCCCTGAACTTACTTTTCTCAAATATAGATCTTGCATACAATTTGTTCCAGTTAAAGAGTTTCTGTAGAAAATAATTTCCACTTTGTGGCATATATGTTAATATTTATACCTCAATGAAGATTTTTAGATTTCACTTAGTGCCATGTTGAAGAGATAGTGAGTGTCATCAGCAGAAAAGCTCATAGCCAACCCTGAGAAGTTTGATAATTGCTATATATTACAACATAAACATGTTGTGCACAGAAGCTCATTCTGTTGTGTTGAAAGTGTTTCCCTTATGATGCTAGTGCTAGAACTACTGGGAAAGCCTCCATAAAATGATGGACTAGGAAAATTATCTGCTAGCAGTGCCTTGAGTGGTTAGTCTACTATTTGGTGTGGATAACTCTGTTTTGCTGAGTACAATATGAAGGGATAGGAAAAGTTGTTGCTTTTTCCTCTGAAGAGAATAGGTGCATTCGAAATTGTGACACTATCTTAATGTGGTTTTATATGGTTAATTTGTGTCCTGGAATTCCCTCCAAGTTAAAGTTGTATGTGGTATCTTCCTAACCCAATCTTCCCTCTCATTTTAAGTGAAATGGGGACATTTGCATTTGTATATCTTCAAATTTATAGTTTGGGAAAAAAAAATGCTGCCATTATCCTCAAATGATGTATCTTTTGTGTATGTTATTCTTCTTTAAGAGAGGGTGCCTTGGTCCCCAGTCCACACTCTCCATTTATAAGAAAATTCCGTTGTCTTTGCAGTCATATCAGAATTGATACACTATACAACAGCAGGAAACTCTGGTGGCATTTTCGTGCAAATGCCCTTAATTCAAACAATTGTGCCTCAAGTTATGAGTCTCAAGGAGCAACTTAGAGACTCTACAAAGGTATTTCCAGGCCTGCAATTTTGGTTGCTTAGCTTTCTTGGGCCTCTAATTGGCCTCACAAATTATTGCATGAATGATAACAGAAAACCAGAAATTCTAGGACTGTGAATAGGGTGGTGTGGTCATCCTACAAAATATTTGGTCTATAAATTTTTTGGCCTGTAATTAGAGTATTCTATAATCTAATTCCCCTTTTAATTTTTTGTGCTGTTTTTGTTTGGTAGAATGATTCTTTACCAGCTATGGCATCATGAGGGTGTATATGCTTAAAATTGGAACAAATAAAAGAAGAAAAAAAAATCTTGCATTTTGGATGGGACTTTCAGCTTTGCCTATTTGAGACCAATGGCTATATATTCAAGGTGCATGGCATTCAGGTGGAACCTGAAATATGGACATTTTGTACACATCAAAGAACTATTTCACATAAACTTTCAGCTGTTGGCTGAGGTCCCAGGATTGGTTTATAATCTCTACGATCCTTCTCCATTTGCAAGTTCATTGGGCTAAATGCACGGACAAATGAAATTATTAAGTTAGAAGAATGGCACGGTGTGGTTGGAACTGAGTCCTCGGTTACTAAGTTTGTGATTTATCTGGAATAATCATCCACAAAGCTTAAGTATCTGGGTGAGATCTCTGGTTCTACTATCTATTATCTTTCAATACTGTATGTTGGTGGAAACATAGAGTATACATACGCATAATACTTGTAATGATAACCGTGGCCCTAGGTGAATGCATAATATTGTTATTCATCAGCATGGCTATGCACTTCTCTCCTTTCTTTCTTGTCATGCTTTTGCATGTGCTTCAAGTTCCTTTCATCTGTAAATTTCACTATGCAATAATATACTTTTTCCCCTTTTAGGATGAGGAAGATGTGAAGGCTATTGCTCGTCTTTTTGCTGACATGGGTGATTCATATGTTGAGCTAATTGCAACAGGTATACATATTTACCATCTAGGGCGATGTAGTCCAAATTTTAGTGCAAGTTTAGCAAGTGGTTGTTCCTTGTGGTGCACTTCAAAATTTTGGAAACTGCTTCTGCTTGTTATGCTAGTTTTCTACTCATCCTTGTGGGTTGGTATTTTTTTGGCTGATTCTCTCAGGTTCTGATGAAGCAATAATGATAGTCAATGCACTATTAGAAGTGGCTTCACATCCAGAATATGACATTGCTTCAATGACTTTTAATTTTTGGCATAGTCTTCAATATATTTTGACCAAGAGGTAAAGCCATCTTGAGCTCAGTCATGTCTCCCATATTGTTTTCCAATGATATTATGAATATGATGATTCTAATCTACCAGGGATTCATATATTTCATTTGGCAATGAAGTGTCCATTGAAATGGAGAAAAGTAGGAGGCTGCAGGTTTTTCGGCCTGTCTACGAGTCACTTGTATCCTTGGTGAGTCTGTAGTTTAAAAGTCCAGGGAAATCAGCATTTGAAACTTCAATTCTCAAAAAATTGGACAGTTGTGAATGTGAACTGGTCTGCACACTATGAAGTTGAAGTCGGTAGCTGAAAAATTGATGTGGCTGACTGAGATTAGATGATGCTGCAATGATTTGTTGTCCTTTTTACTATTGTTTTTGTTTGATAGTTTTGTCTGATCAATATGTTGATTTTCTGCAATAGATGTCAAAGCCTTACTTTGCAGTCTTGCTTGCCTGATGTGGGTTCAAATTAGTCTTATATGTACAAGTTTATTATGTATAGTTCTGTAGTTATACAATCAGTACTCACACTATACTATTTCCTCTGATGTGTTGTCTAGCAGTTGATTTTTTTTTTTTTTCCAATATATATTCCTTTTAAGTATGGGCTTTCTAGGGTCTAACTGGAGCATTAGACTGAAGCAACTCATTGTCTACTCTCCTTAGACTCTAGTGAATCTTATTTCCTTACTAATGGAGACTTCTGTAGTGCTATAATATTTGTGTCCTTTTCTTATTTGCTTTAATTTCTTTTGAGAACCATGGGATTTCATGTTGTAGTCTCTTTGTATTCCTGTTCCTGTGTTCCCATGTGCACTAGTGTCACTAAGTTTTGGATGAGTTGTTCATCTTTCAATTTTTCTCTCACTAATTTGCATTGAACTGTATCAAAATTTTCCTATAAAAATATCCTTTTAAGGAACAGATAATATTTAGGTACATAACTCTCTTCCCTCAAGTCTGTCTTTGCAACAGCTGAAAAGAAACACTAAGTAGCATTTCATGCCCAGAATTTATCTTTGTGATACTGAAGAATAACTGATACATAGTTTTCTTGAGCAAGAGATAAATATGAACAAATCCACTAACTTTGCCATAACTCTTTATTCAAAATTCTTGAAAGTGCTTTGATTTAATTTCCCTGCAGGTTATCTTTCGAGTTCAATACCCCCAAGATTATCAAAATCTTTCTATTGAAGACCTCAAGGAATTTAAACAGACTAGATATGGTAATTGTAAGCTGTTTGGCACTGTATATTCTTTGATTGTCATGCAATAGTTGCACTCAGTTATTGTTGGACCTAATTGGCATTAGTTCAACTATTGGACCTAATTGGCACTGTATATTCTTTCATATTGTACCTCTATCACTACTCTCTTTTATGTTTTCTATTTTTATTTTGAGTCAGAAGGTGTTAAAGTGGATCTCGTGGTTTATTTTCAGACTAATGAGTTAAGACATCTCGCTTTCTTTTATGCTAACAGAATCTCTTATGTTACCAGCTGTTGCAGACGTGTTAGCTGATGCAGCATCAGTTTTTGGTGGTGATGCAACTCTGAAAATTCTTTATGTCAAGCTTGCTGAGGTGTGTATTGCTAACTGGAAGCTATGGAAGTTCTCTCAGTTTGTAAAACACATAACATTTTAACAATAGCATGCTACTGTTTTGGAACTTAGATTTATGAGTTTACTTCAACAAGGACTGCAATATTTCTATTCTATATTGCATCTCTATTCAGATTCACATGTTTGTTTTGACAAGGGGTCCAATACTGCTAATTCATATTGTACCTTTATTCAGCTTTTCTAACACTGAGGATTTGAGTGGAAATTCTCAATAAGTCCATCTTTTATCTAATCCAAACTTATAAATGAATCCTGGTGGTTTCACTGACTCTGCTTGAAATGCTTTGTGACCTTGTGCTTGGATTCTATGGTTTCTGATCCACATGTGGCTTACCTTGGGAGTCCTTCTTGTAATGTTTTTCGAAGGATCTGATGTAATTTACTTGAACAAAAAAATGGCCTCTTTAATAATCCAGAGCCTAATGAGGTTTTTCCTTTTTCAGCTTTTCCTCCATTCCATGTCTGAGTTAAAGAATGTTTACAGATCTTTTTGTCGTTGCTTGTCCTGCTTTATTAATATCAAACTGTTTCATATTAACTAAGGCCCAAGCTTGCTGGGGAAATGGGAATAGTGAATGGCATCCAGCAGAAGCTGCTTTATTTTGCATCAGGGCTATAGCAAGTTATGTCTCAGTTGTTGAAGCTGAAGTAATGCCCAAGGTATAACATCTCTCTCATTTCTGTGCTATACCTTTTTCCAGCTAGCTCACTAGTATTATGTAGAGCTGTGTTGCTTGGCTTATCATTTCATCGCAAACATCATTGTCAATACATTGATAAGAGTGAAATATAATGAGGGAGGGATAGGAACTTAAGCCAAAAGGCAGTTGTGTGAAAATGACAGAAAGGAAATGAAATTTGTTTTTAATACTATAATGGAATGATATTGGGCAAGCATGTTTTGTCTAGAATTGGACTTGACTTTTTCTCATGGATTCGATTGAGACCTCTGGAATTAGTTTTCTTGTGCATTGCCTTTGTAGATCAAACTGTTATACAACAATGATGAAATCCAGCATTTGTGAGACCACCTAGTTGATAAATTAATTATGCCACATCTATTGTACATAACGTTGCCCTTCAGCCCAGGGATTACTCTCTAGTCTTATAGCCCAAGTTGCAATCTCTGTCTTCTCATATTATTAACAGAGTTGTCTTCTGTAAAGTGTTCAATTTTAGTTTGTCACTTTGTTTTAGAACTTTTGGAAGATTAAAGTTGTATCTGGTGATTGACTTTGAACAGATCATGTCATTGTTTTTGGAATTTCCTCATCAACCTCAACTGCTTCAGACAGGTAATATATCTTTAGTATTTATACTGTTTTCTCCTTTCCATCTTTTCTTCCATGGGAGGCATGTTTGTTATCATTTAACAGAGATGGTAAATCTTATTGGCTCAAGTAGTAGTTAACATTTACTGGGTCCCTAGCCCTCAGCATTTCTACTTCACCAAGTGAGGTGCCTCTGGATGTGAGTAACTGAATTCTGTATGTTAAATTTCAGTGTGCTTAACTGTTGGAGCATATTCAAAATGGCTCAATTCAGCGTCAGATGCATTACCTTTGTTGTCCTCAGTCATGAAAATTCTGATGCAAGGCATGGGTACATCGGAAGATTCTGCAGCCGCTGCAGCTATAGCATTCAGGCACATTTGTGATGGTATATGATCCCTTTTGTTGCCTAATTATCTAATCCTTCCTCAAATTTTACCAGTAGGGTAATTAGGACTACAAGAGCAAAAATTCTTGGCTTTCATCTGTCCAGTCATCTTAGCAACAATTCTACAAAATTTTGGATGCTTTGTTTATTTTATATGTTTTTGGCATGTGCTCTATCATGTCCTCATGCTTGTTGAATCTTATTTGCTAAGAATGCAAATGTCACAATTCTGTTTGAAAAATATATGCTTGGGATGTGATTTGGACCTTGTTATCACGGATCAGAGAGTGGTCAAGAAGAAATTGTTGACATTCTTTCTGCAAATTAAACATTGTTATTTAGTTTTGATACTGATGTATTCTGTTCTTGAAGAACAATAAGAGAAGCAGAAATAATGGGTGCAAATGATTCATGCTCTTCATCTTTTCAGCTTATCAGAAGGCAACTAGAGTTTACAAAATCACTAACATGGTTTATTCTCCATGAGTGTGATTTTATGTATTCAATTTTATTACTGATTGCTTTATCTTTTAGCCTTCAATACCCCATCGTTTTATTCAATTCTGTTTGTTCTTTATAATGTGTAACTATCTTGCCAGAATCTTCTCAACCAAGATTTCATGCTTTTTTTTTTCATGGGATGCAGATTGCCGAAGAAAGCTTTCTGGATATTTTGATGACCTCTTCTCCATATATCAACGAGCAGTAATTGGAGAAGGTAGTTTTAAAGTCTCTGCTGAGGATTCTTTACATTTAGTAGAAGCCTTGAGGTAATTTTGATGCTTGATAAGTCTGGAGATTAGTTCTGACTGTTGATTTTAGCTCCGCACTGGGTACTTGACTTGAATGCCTTGTAAATTTATGTTGCAGCACGGTCATTACGGAACTTCCTCCTGAGCTGGCTAAGCAGGCTTTGGAGAAATTATGCTTGCCGGTTGTTACTCCGCTAGAGGTTAGGTTGTTTCCTGGCGGAGGCTTCTTCAGTCATTTTAACTACTTGTTGATGCTATTTTGTTTACAATTTGTGCAACCAGGAAGTTATCAACCAAGGTCCAGAAGTATTGGAAAAGAAACTGGCTCGAGAGTTAACAGTTCACATAGATAGACTTGCATACATCTTTAGGTCTGGGCGAAATCCTTTCCCTCTATTCTTCCTATGTGCATAACAAATCTATAGGTGCTTCAAGATGTAATGGAACAATTTCAGGTATGTGAGCCAAGCTGAAGCAGTGGCAGATGCAATTCAAAGGCTTTGGCCCATTTTTAAAGCAATCTTTGACCTGTAAGCATGCTCAGGATAATCCCAGAAAATAAATTACCTGTGCATTCAGTCCTGAGTCTTCTTTTTTCTCTGACCTGTGTTTTTCTTTTTGTAGCCGTGCTTGGGATATGCAGATAATGGAATCTCTTTGCCGAGCTTGCAAATATGCAGTGAGTAATGGAATTTTGTGCACTGAGAAGTAGATGAACAGAAGAAGAAGGGAATAAAGAAGTTAGGCAATCAAATGATGTTTGTCATGGATCTTTTCCCTGACATATAAAAATATCCTCACTTGGTTTATCTTGTTTACTGTTTTTTCTGACAAACTCTTATAATATTTGCACAAAATTTTCCATTGAATTCTTTCAGCAGATGCTGAGCTTGTGAGGCTTAAATTTCTGTTAGGCATCTAGTTCTCTTTCAATTTGTAGGGTCCAATAGGATAAAGATTTGCTATCCAGTGATTGTGTTTTGATGTGCAAATACAAACACTGATGATTTCTTCAGGTGAGAACTTCCGGAAGGTTCATGGGTATTACAATTGGAGCGATGCTAGAAGAAATCCAAGGCCTATATCAACAGCATCACCAACCATGCTTCCTTTATCTTTCTAGTGAAGTTATAAAGGCATATCTCTCTTCTTTGGCCGTGAGCGGTCTTGCACTTTTTTCCCCTTTATTTTTGGTTTTGGGTCAAGCTTAAAAATTGACATTATCATTGGATGCAGATATTTGGTTCTGATCCATCTTGTGCTTCCTACCTAAAAAATTTGATTGAAGTTCTCTTCAAGCACACAACATGTCTTCTCACCAAAATCGAGGTTTCTACTTCCACAGACAATGTATCACCTTTTCTTTTTTGCTGCCTCACAATACTCTGTAACTTGTCCATTTCTTCTGCAGGACTTCACTGCAAGACCAGATATAGCAGATGATTGCTTTTTATTGGCATCGAGGTGCCTTCGCTATTGTCCTCGACTGTTCATTCCATCTGCTGCATTTCCATCACTGATTGATTGCTCAATGATTGGTGTCACAGTACAGCACAGGTATGGTTCTTTATGCATGAGCTCATGTGTTTTTTATCGAATGAATTTTGATTGATTTTGCATTATAATTTGGAAAGTTCTTCACTGATTAAGAATTTCTCTAATCAAATGTAAGGTATCTGATTTGGATGGCTGTATAGTTTGCATGCACACATCAAATAATATTTTGGTTATATATAGCCTTTCAATGGGGTCTTTAATTATTAATAAGTACATCTTCTCAAATACTTCAGTTTGACACTGAGACTAGTGTTGATGTAATTTCGTCTCATTGCAAGGCTCTTTTCTTTTCTTTTCTTTTTTGTCGGTTGTGGGTGGTTTCTCTGCTGTCCAAATGTGTAGATAGGACAATATTTGAAACATTTGGACATTGTTGTGTTGATTGTCATTTGAATGGTATGCAAATTTAATTGTCTTTTGTAGCATTTAAATGATAAGTGTAGCTCTAAATGTCCATCGTAAACTGAAACGAATTACAGGGCAAGTCTGTGCAGTGGACATTGATCAAAATGTATAACAAGTGATTAGAAGAGGGAACTGTGAAAGCATAAAACGCTTTTAAATTAGTTATTTCATAAAGTAAGAATTTCAGTATTACAGTCCTTTCGAACGTACTGTAATCACTACTTGTCATCCGTCCAAGACCTTCTGCCTCTGTTTAGAGGATATGGTACCTAATGTGACTAGAAATGTCGAGCAGCCCAAATTATGCCTATGATGCTTTGCTTACGTTAAGCTCTGGCCATCCAAGTTACCATTTAAACCCATATTGGGTTTTATGCAGAAAGTTTCAGTATTGGCCTATTGGCAAATTAACAATACTGGATGAAGGCATGAGGGGATGGCCAGAAGATTTGAATTATCTAGGTTTCCTAAATGACATGTTTTGATCTTGGTTTTTTTCCTTCTTGCAGAGAGGCATCCAATTCCATGTTATCTTTCTTGACCGATGTCTTTGATCTTGCCAAGTCTGGCATGGGGGAGGAGTACTTATCTGTCAGGAATAGTGTTATCATTCCCCGGGGTGCCAACATTACCCGAATTTTAGTTGCCTCATTAACTGGAGCATTACCAAGTTCTCGAGTAGAAACGGTACCGCCTATTGTTATTAAGATACATTAAGTTGCATCAATTACGATTGCATCAAACTTGGAACATTTAAAGAAGATACCTTTTTCCCCAGGTGGCATATGCCTTACTAGCTCTAACTCGAGGATTTGGATCAAGTGCATTGTCATGGGCCAGGGAAAGTGTTTCACTCATTCCATTGACTGCTGTCACAGAAGTAGAGCGAACAAGATTTCTCCAAGCATTGTCGGATGCAGCATCTGGAGTTGACGTCAGTTCCCTGATAACTCCGATAGAAGAACTATCTGATGTTTGTCGACGCAACCGTACAGTTCAGGAGATTGTTCA
Source organism: Kandelia obovata (assembly GCA_021464305.1). Lineage (NCBI taxonomy): Eukaryota > Viridiplantae > Streptophyta > Magnoliopsida > Malpighiales > Rhizophoraceae > Kandelia > Kandelia obovata. The sequence goes on from CM038480.1 coordinate 2,347,371, forward strand.
AGAATCTTTGAGGCCACTCGAGTTGAATTTGGTCACTGTATCATAGGAGAGAGTATTACAAAAGGCATTTCCCTTGGGCTTGGCCACATTTTTCAATCACGAGTGTCAAATGACTTTCTTGAATGTGTATTCAATTGTTACATTCATTCGACATCATATATTATCATTCTCCATTTTTTCAGGAGAATTGATGCGCCTTCATATTTGTTGGAAGAGAGGGTGCGAGTGTTGTGTTTCATTGGGAGATGGAGTATGGGGAGGTTTGAGTCGCACTGGTTTCCATTTTCAGGGTAGAATTTTTTGTGTAAGGATGTAATTTTAGTGTGTAATCTTCGGGGACTAGCTGTATTATTTGATAGTTTGCATTTCTTGGTATAGTGGCAATTTTTCATATCTGTCTAGAAATCTGGTCAGCTGATCTTCACTAGGGATTTGCTCCAAGTCATCTTCGGTAATATATATATATATATATATATGTTATTTAGGAACTTTATTGACCTTTGAGATTAAAGAGTTAGATCGCTAATTAGAATTATGTAGAGAATTTACTGTCTCCACTCCATTTATATGTCACTACATTTCGGTAAGGAGTTTCATTACTAATAGGCAGTACGGTAGCTCAGCAAAGTGAGGATGTGTAAAGAATTAGTACCACACCTATATAGGTTTTTATAGTTGAATTTTGAAATTCTAAATTTTTATATTAATTTGAAATATTTAATATTTTTTATAAAATAATAAATATTATTTTTAGGTAGAGTGGTGAAATTATTAATAAAATTCGTTTAATCAATATAAATGTTTAATTGTTTACTTATCTTTCTCTTTCTCCCATTATTATTATTATTATTATTATTATTATTATTATTATTATTATTATATGGGCAAATGTAACAAACAGTAGAGTAAAAGGGCGATGTGTAATTGACGAAATTGTCCTTTGGGGGGGTGGGGGAAGTGCCTCCAGATTAGCCCTCGCCGCGCGGCGCGTTGCCTTTAGCGGTTGAAGCGCTGCTGCTCCTCCAACTCGTTCTTCCTTACCGCCTCAATTAATGCTATTCATCCATCATTTCTCATTTCCACTGCGTAAACAGTCTCTCTCTGTATCTATCCTTCTTCGTGTGGGTGTGTTTGAAAGATTGAGAAGAGAGGGAGATGGTATCAGTGACGTCATCTTCAGACAAGAAAAGCCTTCCGTCTCTGTTATCCAGCAACCTCAAAAAGCTTACAATCACGCCTCCGACAGCAAACTCATCCTCGTCAGACTTTGACTTTGCTGATGTGTTCGGCCCTTCGACCCCTCATCCAAATCAATCGCAATCGCAATCACCCTCCACGTCATCGTCAACAACATCAGCAGCGTCCTTGGCTTTCATTGGAGACCCGCAAGTTATCCACAACCGGTCCCACTCTTTTGTGGGGCCCTCCCCTCGTTACACCCTCTCCTCCTCCCTCACTCCTTTCCACATCCAAATCTCAGAAGAAGAAGAAGGTGATGAAGAAGATGATGCAGAAGGAGAGGAAGATGAAAATCAGATTAATGATAAATTAGCGCTGGTGGGTGGTGGTGGGAATCTCGCTAATATTGGGCCTGGTGATTTTGAGATACTGAGGGTCATAGGGAAGGGGGCCTTTGCCAAGGTTTTCCAAGTCAGAAAGAAAGGGAGTCGTGGTGATGATGGTGATGGGATCTATGCAATGAAAGTGATGAGGAAGGAGACCATTATCAAGAATAACCATGTCGATTACATGAGGGCCGAGCAGGATATCCTTACTAAAGTTCTGCATCCTTTCATTGTTCAGCTCCGATACTCTTTTCAGGTCCATTTCTTTTCTTTCTTCTTTTTTTTTCTCCTTCTTAATTTCGCTTTGAATTCTGCTTTCTGGATTGCTTTCTTCTAATCCAATGTTCTGAATCTAAGTTCTATACTGAGTTGTATTTTCAGAATTTTATTTTGTGGGATTCCTATTGAATTGAAGACAAAGTGATGGACTTCAATTGAAAATGTTCTCTATTTTTTATTTCCAGTCACATTGAGCAACAGATCATACTTTTCCTTAAATGGGTTTTGATTGCAACAGAATGGAATCATGGTTTTTTATTTTATTTGGGGTGCTTCGTAAAAGGATTCATATCGGAGAGAATCAGTAGTTCTTGTTACACAAGTATAATTTGCTCAAGAGAAATTATGTTAGAAACAAATATTATGGTGAAGACTCCAAGCCTGCACACTCACTTCCGCGGGAAAATTTGAAAAACATAAATAAAAGAGTCTTCTTATCTTCTTTGAAACTTTTGTTTTGTGTTAGAAAGTTTCTGGTATGAATGTTGACTGTTGGTGATTCTAATATGGATTTAGAAGTTTCTCGTTTTCACCCACCCCATGTCAGTGACCAAAGTTTCATGGCTGCTATATGCTATTGGCATTAAGAACTGTTATTTCGAGCGTTGTTAGGATCAGCTTTATTCATTTGGTTGTGATTTGTTGATTTTTACAAGGGGATGAGTATCAAATGGTACATTTAGCCATTAATCAATGAACATAGACTGTTGGTCATTGTCAATTCTGTTCCTTTGATATGGATAATTATGTGAATGTAGCGAGTCTTGAGTGTGTTTAATGCCCTTTCATTCATGGCCTTTCAGACCAAGTCTAAGCTTTACTTGATCCTGGATTTTGTAAATGGAGGTCATCTCTTCTTTCACCTTTATCGACAGGGAATCTTCAGGTATCTAATGTTTGAACTCATATTCACTGAATTTGTATCAATATTGCATATTCTCATGTTTTAATTTGTGGCTCTTGGATACATCTTGAGCAGTGAGGATCAAGCAAGGATTTACACCGCTGAGATGGTATCTGCTGTTTCATTTCTTCACAACAGTGGGATCGCACATCGGGATCTTAAACCTGAAAATATTCTCATGGATGCTGATGGGCATGTAATGGCCATTCCATGCACTGATGCTATGGGGGGCAAAACTTGCTAAATTGAATAATACCACTGTTTGATTGTTTATATCAAAAAATGATGAATTTTAAAGTGATATCTACCAGTGATATCTACCATGCAGGTTACGCTAACTGATTTTGGACTGGCAAAAGAAATCAATGATTCAAGTAGATCCAATTCAATGTGTGGGACTGCAGAATATATGGCTCCAGAAATTTTAATGTCTAAAGGGCACAACAAAGATGCAGATTGGTGGAGTGTTGGAATACTATTGTATGAAATGTTAACTGGACAGGCAAGTCATTGCACTGGTATCTCTAGCACTAACTCTTTGGCTGTTGTTTGTGAATATAATGTTGAAAATAATAATTAAAAAAAATCTTCCCTCAGCCACCATTTACGCACTCAAATAGAAAAAAGCTACAGGAAAGAATTATCAAAGAGAAAGTAAAACTACCACCTTACCTCAGCAGTCAGGCTCACTCTTTGCTCAAAGGAGTAAGTGAATATTTCTATTTTATATGTCCCTTCTGCATAAGTTTCCCTTTAGTCACTCATCTTCAAGCTAGCAGCTACTGTTGCATTATGGGCTTTTTTTCACCAGTTGCTGCAGAAGGAACCATCAAGAAGGCTTGGCAGTGGTCCTGGTGGAGGGGATGAAGTCAAAAGACATAAATGGTTTCAATCTATTAACTGGAAGAAATTGGAGGCAAGGGAACTGCAGCCAAAGTTCAAGCCAGATGTAACTGGAAAAGATTGTACAGAAAATTTTGATAAATGTTGGACAACAATGGCTCCAGTTGACTCGCCAGCTCCCACACCAACAGCTGGCGAACATTTCCTGGGGTACACATACATTGCACCCAACCCTTGGCTGCCATCAGGATAAATTACAAGGTTGTTTGCAAACAAGGTAACCTGACTTAGTTGCAACTTCTTCTCTTCATAAGTATCTTCTTTCCTTTTGAACAGAATGGAAGAAAATATGTGCTGGCCTCTTGCATACATTCCATATTTTTCTGAATAAGTTAGTATTACTACTTGCTTGTTGCTTGATTTATGTTCTAATATATACTCCTATGAAAAGGAAAATTCATAAGTATTAATGCTGCAGTGGAAGCAGTTTTCCTGAGAATCAGCACTTTTGTTCAAGGAATCTAGCTGAAATTTTTTTGAGTTTTTTTTTTCCTTTTTTGGTAGGCAAGATTTGATGTAAAGGGACAATTGTTGGTTTTGTGAATGATGGTAGATGCTTACTGATTCTTTATTAGTTTGCCAGCAGGGCTTATTGATAGAAAGAATGATGAATTGAGGTGCCTTAATTTTAGCAAAAATTGAAAACAAGTTGGAACATCTAATCCAGAACATTATAATATCTTACTGCACGATTATGTCTCCCTGAGGGTGGAAAAATGAGAGAGAGGGAGGGAAGGGGTGAAAGATTCTATCTTCATTGTGAAGGTTTCATAAAGCAGGGGTGCTCTAGCTTCATCCCAATTCATGAAAAATGTAGCTCAAGACATGAGAGAGACAAACTTGTATCATCCTATTGGGAATATTGTACTTATTCGCAATGAAATAAAGCTCTGTTGGCATCCTGAGAAAGGTAAAAATATTCAGGTGAGATAAATAAGCGATTGTCACTAGTTGTATATCTTGCCAGGTCAGCACCTCACATCAGACATAGATGAAATGAGAAAAGAAACTTCATTCACCCAAGTAATAAGTCATTTGTATGGCTGTAATTAAGAGTTAAGACAAAATGAGAATAACCTTGTCAATCATCAAACACTTCTTCAAAACTAGAGCCATAAGTCTAGATATTCACGTATGGAGGTTATCCCAGATTGTTGTTTATGTGAGGAAGGTAATTATAGTAGAAACTTGTTAGGGTAACCATGAGTAGAAGGGGGAGGAACAACAATTTCCATTCTCTGTGTTAAACAATGAAGATGGTGGTAAACATCAGTAGCCATTCTTCACTTCTGTTGCTAAAATGAATCTTGGAACATCTGGATCTCCAGTTCCTACAGAAGATCTTACTCCTATGACAGGTTCTCTCATGGTTGCAAAGAAACTGCTGCTATCTCAAGTTCTTGGTTGCAAAGAAATTCCAACATGTAATTTTCTGTTTGCCTTTTCTTTCATTTACTTTTTGCCGGATCAGGAAGGGTTCTACAAGTGCACAGGCCAGATACCATGTAATTTGATCCTGCGAAACTTGCATTGTGTACCTGTAAAATTATGAATTTTGTAGTTATGGTTCTATTAGATTCAGGAGACCGTGATGTTTTTTAATGGCTAAAATCCGTGGGCGAATCTAGTCCACCTACACTGCCATTGACTCGGTTATTAATAATTTGCCAACGTGCTGCTGTCGTGGTGAAAATTTCATGGGACTTAAAAGTTGGATGCATCACATTTTCATTTGCTGAGTGCTTTCCTACGTCATGGGCCGTGTTCACGTAAGAACCTCTCCTTATATCGTATGCCTCAAGATTCCGTTGATGCCTATTTTGCCTGCTGTTGTTGGGATGGGATGTCTAACTATTTCGCCCAAAATTTTTGACTTTATACACGATGACATTAAGTAACACTTACGTAGTTTCAACCAATTTTTCATATAGGTGGCACAGAAAATGTTCATAAGAATAAACTTCTCAATTTTTTTATTATTATATTAAGACTTCTTATACAGATAGATTTCATCTTTTAACACTTTTCGGTGTCTTTCTCTCTGTCTTTTAGAATTGTGTCAAGATTAAAAAAAAAAAAAAAAAAATCTGTTTTTAAGAAATATTCACCAAGAGTCTTCTCTTCTCGTTCTTTTGACACTTACTCCCGAAGAACATCAATCCACCGGCCATTTGCTTCGAGGCTGTTAGTTACCAGCTTCATGAGATCGTGTCATTGACATGCATATAGATACACTTGTTCCGTGTTACTAAGCGTTGAAGAGTGAACTTTCTGTTTCAATATTTATTCTATTGTCCTTCATCATCTTAAGTTCTTTTTCTCTCGTCAAGTTCCTAGTTTATTTTCCCTCTGCCACCACATGATTTTGTTTTCCCTTTTACTTGGGGTTCCGAACATTGTGAGTGATAGTAGTCTCTGCCAAATATTATTGTTCATCAATTACTGGGGTCTTGCTTTCCTTCCCCACTTTTTCCCGTGTGAATGAACAATACAACAGGGACACGTTATCTCCACCCAAATTCCCACCTCCATCGAGCCACCTGACTAGCCTCAGGTAGCTCAGAAAGTGAGAATAGTTAGTAGCCTAAGTGGCGTATCACTTGTTAATAGGCCATCACAACTACTTTTGCTTGGAAAAAAAAATCGTGGAAATAACAAAGAAAAAAAAAAAGAAAAAAGAAAAAAAAAGAAGGGTGTTGGCGAGTTTTCCAAAAGTCAATTTTGGTTCTTTAATCTGTTCTCAAAAGCAATTGTTGAGATCTTATAACTAATGAACTCTTGTTACTGATGATATTAGTCATATATGCTTGCGTACAACATTTCGTCTACAGTCATACCTTTTCCGGAGTTAAATTTTGACCCAGCTGGACAACGAGTCCAGGATGAACCCTTCTAATCCTAGGCGGCCTCGTTATAAGAAACAGGTGACGCGGCCTCGTTCTTCAGGCCGGTTGTTAACTTGAAGTAGTCCAAAACTCTTCTTGTCAAGATCCCAAACTACAAAAGAAGACTGTCACCGGAAAACACACAAAAAAAAAAAAAAAAAGTAAAACTAAAAAGAAGATGCGGCTGCAGCAACGCTCTAATTGAAGCTCCTTCACTAGTTTATCAACTTCAAAAGAAAAGGCCAAGGAGATTGTATTTATATAAATATATACATATACATATTTATTATAATTGTTAATTTCAACCAATTATTATGTAGATCTATTTCAACTATATCTGTAATAAAATCCTAATTAGTTATGTTACGCGAAACCTAGGGAGTAGGGGGTGGAAGGCTGGAAACACCTAGATTCTATCACAGAAAGCACATGCTCCCCATTTTGCCAAGAGGGTAGACCAACCTAACATTAAACGCTTATAACCCCACATTCCCCACTTCTTGAAATCCATGTTCACACAATCTCCAACAAGGTATGGCTCCTACCATAGACATTATGCATTGCAGAAAGCTGCGTGGTCCACTCGGTTAAGTCCCATATGGATCCCCATTCCAAAAATGGTTCCTTCTGTTCACCGAAGAAAGAAAATGATGGTAAGGGTCCCCCGACCATGATAGTTTTCCCTCTCAAGGAACAATCGAAGCACGATTAAGTAATGCCAAATCAAGCAGTATACGAGTAAAGAACCAAAGTACTTACTAGAAATTCCTCCTTGAAGACCAACAATTGCAATGATCTATCCCCATCACGATGAAATTTCAAAAATTACCCGAACCTACCTCAAATATTTTTACTTTTTTTATTCAAGTTCTATACTTTTTAAATTCATCCTAAATCAAATTTGTTTGGAAAAAAAGTAGGAAAAACCATCAAAAATTGTATGTTAACAGCACAAAAATTATTAATAACTTGATTGCTTTAAAGAACCAAAGTAGTTACTTATTTCCAGTCCTATCAAACCACAACATATAGAGTCACGATAGAACAAATTATCTAGGATAATGACATAAACCAACAACAAGAACAAACACAGAGAGATTGGCAATTCCTTTCCTTGTCTGTACATAAAACAAAGGATCAAACCCCCAGTCACCTAATTTACCTTATCTGCTCTAAACCCATTTTATCTAACTATGCACCAATCGTTTCTTTCCAACTTCTAGTCACTTTCCGCAAGCAACACTGATGATGCTATCCCCATTGCTGAAGCTTGGCATTGCCTCAAAAGCCGAATGCCTAGATGATGGTTCCCTCTGATCCAACGTTAAAGATAACCCGAGTGATAGTGATGATGGGCGTATCGTTGAAGTCAAATTTAAGTCAAGATCAGACATTGCGGAAGTGTGAGAATCTGGGAGGACAGGAATTGGACGGATGAGACTTGCTGCGGGCTTAATAGCTTGACTGCCCTGTCCCTGCGTGAGGCTTTCCACTGGACTCTCCGTTGGGACTGGCAACATGGCAGGATCGGTAGTAATGGGGAAAGCCGGCACCACATGGAAATTGTTGATATTGCCACTTTCAGGCAGTGAAGGTGGCAAGGGAGATGGAAGTGAAGCGTCCTTGCTGGTTTCATGCTCTTGTTGATGACCATGCTCTTCTTCCATTGGAGCCGCCATGACCTGATAAAAAAATGAAAAATAATAAATAAAATTAGTTTCATTTGCCCAACCACTGCTTCAAAATCTAAATCCTAAAGGATTGTAATGTTGTGTTAGCATAATGAACTTTTTTTTTTAATTAAAAAAAAAAGAAAAAGAAAGAATCAAATCAAAGCAAACCGTTAGCAATAAAAACTTTTAAGACTTCATTCTTGAATCCCTTCCAGAGGCTTACAGTTTGAAGAAGTTGACGAAGATCTAAGGGGATTACCGTATCGGTGGTGATATCGAAGAGGCTAGATCGGCGGCGACGCCTGTTGAGATTACGCCGGCGGAGGAAGTATTTCTGAGCATGGCTGGCGACCTGAGTTGGAGTCCGAGTTTTGACGAAATTGCGAGAGATTCCTCTCCAATCTCCCTTTCCTACTCTCTGCAACCCTAACAGGAACAGCTTGTGCTCCTCCTCCGTCCACGGCACTCCTATAGAAACACACCCCCCAAAAAATAAAAAAAAGGAAAAAAAAAAGCATCATAAAATAATAATTTTCAAACCAAAATGATAAATTAAAATTTGTTTCCTCGTAATTAAACAAGAAAAATAAATTAAAACTAAAATCGAAATCAATTATCGAAGTTTGAACCGAAGACAAATTGGACGATCAGGATGATGATAATAGATGATTATGATAGTCAACCGAACCTCGCTTGCGCTCGCCGCGGCTACCAGTGGAGTGGTGAACGGCGTCGTCGGCAGAAGCGTATCCGGCAGCGACGGTGGCGGCGGCGGAGGAGGAATCCTCCTTGTGGTTGTTGCTGTTGTTCCCTCTGCCGCTCCCCTTGCCGTCGGTTGAGTTGTGATTAGCAGTATTCAACAGCGCTTCTTGAAGCTGCTCGTACTGCGACAAGTTGTTCAAGCTGACGCTCTTCCTCATCGGATCAACCACCACCCTCACTCCGAACAGCATGAACTCTCCAGCTCCTCCTCCTCCTCCACCGGCTCCGCCGCACTCTCCGGCCATCGGCTTTTACTTTCCTTAGCAGAGCTGGCTCCTTGAGATTCTGTGAATGGAAAAATCTCGACGCCGTACAAATCGTATTGGTAGAGATAATATTAAAATTCTGATTTTCAGAATTCAGAGAAATGGGGAATTGATAATGGGTTGGAAATGAGAAGCCATGAGCAATCTATACACCAAAAACCACTTGACTTGGCTCGGCTCGGCAACACGTGCCCTCCAAGTTGCTTCTTGTCTCCAATGCCACGTGCCCTTTTCTTCTTTTTTCCTTTTTGCCTTTTATCAAAGCCATTCATTTCTTTCTTCTTCTCTTGTTTTTTTTTTTTCTTTTTCAGTTTTAAGGGTCTCCTCCTCCCCCCCCCCCATCACTCACACACATTTGTGTAATAATATTAATGAAATTATGACTGTAGGTTTTGATGTTTCAATTTTTATTATGAAAACTATATATGGTGTGGTTGATTATCAAATCTGAAAGATTTTAACTGGTAGGATTATTTATTAATTTTGCTTCAACTTCTACTTTAGATTAATAGACACCGAATACCCTTTTTTTAAATAAATAAATAAAAAAAAGCCTTACAGAATAAAATTTAAAGAAAAATTCCCTTGGAAGTGCCTGAGGAACTTCTCAGAAAATAATGGTGTCTCATCTAATCCTTTTTAACTGATTTAAGTCGGCCGAATCCAGTCAACTTGATTCTTTTTTTTTTTTTTGTTTTCTATAGTTAAAAAATTTTATAACATTTAATTTATTTTTTTTTTTTTTACAACTTGACGTACAAAAAAAGTTAATTATTCATTAACTTACTTTACCATGTGAACATGGGCAATGCATTGTTTAATTGGTTACCTACTTTCCTAGAGGAAGCCTAGACAATATTATAATATAATTATGTCCATAGGCTAATTTAATTATACCTTATATCCTCTGAACTAAACCCAGACGGCCTTTTCTTAACCAGGATTTTTACATGTGGGAGACAAAACGTCACATCAAGGTTGTCATTAAAATATATATATATATATATATATATATATATATATATATTTTTACATAAAGGGCACTTCGTAGTAAAAGAGGCATCGTTTTCTTAATATACAATAATGACAATAATGTATGTACCAAAAAAATAAATAATAATGACAATAATGTAAATGGCAAGGAGAAGGTGGGGTGGGGACCATGAGAGGCAACAGCAGCATATTCTCATTTCGGCCATTGAAAGAAAGGGAAGGAGGCAGAGAGAAAGAAGATATTTTTGTTTACTCATTGATGTGGGTTTCCTCTCTCTCTCTCTCTCTCGCATAATCACCCTACGTGGTGGAGTGTGTGTCTTGGGAGGATAAAGCCAGGATAAGGTTTTGTGGGGTTCCACTCCCACCCATTACTTTGGCATATTTCTATCCCATTCCATGCCCATTTTGACTTCATAAGTTGAGCAAAATAAAATAAGCAAGAAACAGAGGAGACACCCCAGTGCAATTACATTTACCCCCCCTTCTCTCTCTCTCTCTCTCTCTCTCTGTTTTCTTTCTTCTTTTTTCTTTTGGTTTTTTATGTAAAATAAAAATAAAAAAGTAAAAAAAACATATATTTAATTTTACTTAACGGTGAATTGAGATTTAAACTCGAAATCTTTTTGTTTTACAACAAAAAACGAGAAGTATTCAGTGATACACACCCTTCTTGTTCTTTTGTTAATCAAGTTGAAGGCAGATTGCAACTTTAGTATGTCATGTACAAGTTGGGTCAGGCTAAGATTTGACATGGATGGTGGCTTCTGATGCCTGTAACTATACTAACATAGTACTATATCACATCAAGCAAAGAAAAAGCTCACTTAAAAAAGCCAGGCTGCCTTATCTCTCTTGTTGTGGATGGCCCTTCCCATGGACTTCGCCCTTTTTACTTTTTCTTTGGTGCTTTTACTTTTGATCCATAGTTTTTTGGGCACTCTCAGCATTTTGAGCTCGTGATATCCCAGATTTGCTTTTTGATATTGGATGAATCAGGTTGAATCCGTTTGTCACAATAGTGTTTTTCTTTTTCTTTTTTTTTTTTTTTGTTTTCTATAGTTAAAAAATTTGATAACATATAATATATATATATATAGGATATAGCAGAAAGTAGATAACAAATGAAGTATATATAATGTTTAGTAAAATTGGCTAATAGATGTAGATAACGTAATATATAAAGACATACTCAGTTGAGTTGACAGTAATGTGTTGATATCTGAACATATTCTTTTAAGTACTTAAATTTGTTCAATTAAATAAAACAATAATATTTTTTAATTTTTATTGCTGACACCCAAATAAATAGGTTATTTGTCTTTCACCCATTTACTTAAATAAATAATTATATATCTTTAGCAATAATAATAAAAAAAATAATAAAAAAGGTTATTGTGTGACAGAATGACTCACCATTGAGTAGGGATGAGCTGTATGGTATATGGGTCAAAGTAAAGTAAGATCGAAAATTAGTAAATTTGATTTCAGCATGGAGATTTTTTTTTTTAATGAAGAAAAAAAATTATTATAGAGATATTAGTTATGGTGTGGATATTTTAAATGAAGAATTCAGATATCAAGATTTTAGAGTTTAATCTTAAAAACAAGATATAAAAATAATTAAAAAAATATTTAACTATGCTTAATTTCAGTCACCAAAATATATAAAAATATCTCTCAGTCCAAAGATGCTAGGTGTTATATACTATGCTTAATTTCAGTCACCAAAATTTTCTGCCGTTTGGAGGCCAAAACCAGACCTATAAAAACGATCTGATCTGCTCCCAAGTGCTAAAACAGACAGCTGCATGCTTAGTGCAAGTGGGAATAAAGGTTCGTACATGGTACGCCACAATAACTAGGCTCCTGCGGCCAAAAACAACTTTTACCCCCCCCCTCTCTCACAATAACAGGGAGAATATGAAGAAAGACACCCTCCCAAATTTTGAATAAAAGATTTCTAAAATAAATGGAAAAAAAAAAAACTCTTAATCATTAGAGCATTTTCTTAGGGACTTCTGTTAAAAAGAAAAAGAACAAAAGAACAAAAAAATAAACAACTATTGATGTGATCAAATGAGAACAAGTATAAAATTGTGCCTTACACGGAATTTTACCAAGGCATGTACTCGTTAAAAATTTCACGTTTTAATTGCGTTCATAATTAAGCTTAAACCTCTGCCGGCACCTTCCCCCGGTGGTGCACTAACAGACCGACCACGTGATTCCAAGTGTTAACAACTTTTCTAACGTCAGAATGGAACTGTTTCTTGCGTCTAGAAATTGAATAAATAGTCAGTTTTGCTGACCATTTCTCAATCATCTCTGTTCTTGATCAAAAGCGCCCCCCCCCCCCACATCCGGCGCAGTAAAGCACTAACAGGCCATAAAAGTTTATTTTAGTGAGAGACTTTTCACGTTATGCCTCTATCCCTCAACCAAAGGCTTCGCCGTATAGTGAATGTTCAGTAAAAGGCATTTCTTCTTTTTCCTTCTTCCTAATCATGCTTGCTGACAGAAAAAAAAAAAAAATACTGAAAACCTGTAAAGTGGTATAACCGTACAATCACCAAACAGCCGAGGCCCATTTGTCCCCTTGAGATTCTTTTCCGCATATCAACCTTTTTCATCTTCTTCAGATATGCTACCTGTTCCGATTTGAGAAATTCTTATGGCCCATCATTAGTCTACAGCCTATACTTCGTTGATTAAAGATATTTTATACTTCTCCCCCTGCGAAGCACCACCCCTACTTTCTTTCTTTCTTTCTTTCTCTTTTTTTTACACCATAAAATAAAATAATATATATAGATGTATTGTTTGGCTGCCCAAGAAAATACAATATTGTCTTCTATGCGCAGTTTAATTGGGAATTTAACAGGCACCACCGGTGAATATCAGATCAGTGTTAATCAATCAAAAATTGACTAATTAGTCCGCTGAAGCTAAGACTCTTTTCCTACCCTCGAGATTCGTTAGATCTGTTGTCACGAGGATCGTTTGGTGCGTGGCATAATCGCAATTTTACTGGGAATGTTACAGCATTATATTGACCGACGGCTTAGATTTCACAACTTCTATGGAAGGACTCAAATAGTTGTCCGCAGTAACTTTTCCTATTCATTATACAAAGATACAAATATGCGCAGAGAACAATGCTGACCATGCATCTCCTCCCCCATTGGTTCAAAAACGCAGCCCTCTGTCTCTCCATGCCGCTACGCAGCAAGGCTCCAACAAATGGCGCATGTGGTTAAGAATCCCACCGGACAGTCAACATGGCACTGTAGTCTTGCAACTCTAGTGGACCTGCAGTTTTAACTTTTATTGTAATAATAGGAGATGCAAAAATAAAATCCATTTGCATGTAACAGTAATTAAAACATTAATCTCATGATAAAAAATAAAAAATTTCGTCTCATCTTCTGGGATATTCCCAATTTTGAATAAGGAACCTAACCACAAATCAGCTAAAAAACAGAAGCCAACTTACCAAGCATTAAATAACACCGTTCCATCTGTTCAGCACTATGGTGAGTAGAACCTAGATTTGCTCAGACCATAAGTTTTTGTCTCCCAATGGGTTGAAACATCAAAAAGGTGCAACGGTGGATCATACCGTGCGGACTATATAGAACAAAGAGGTATCTTCCAAGAACAAGGCAGTGACTTTATGCAACTGTACTTGTCATGAGCTCTGTTCTTGTTTTAGTTGTACCAGAACTTGTATCACTATTTTGGGTATCCTTAACATCAATTGATGTTCTTGGTCGAGAGAGGAAAATGGGCGAGTTACTTAAAACAATAAATTTGTCTTTCTTGGCTACATCTGAAACTGATCCTGTGCCTGACAAAATGCGCTTGAGCTGGGAGCGCTGGCAGGTTATTCGACCTTTGTTCCATCGAGGGAAAGAAAATGATGCTGACGCATTATCCTGGAGGAATGAGTAGACAGCCTTGACAATGGGAAAATCTTGTGTCCCTGAGCTTTTCTCAACCTTTCCTCGTCTGGTTAAAAAAACGAAAAATTGCCAATATCAGTCAGATGACCAACTTTCATGTAATTCACCAATGAGAGATGCAAAATATCAGATAAACAAGACTGAAACCCATGTTCCTTAGCATCCATTAAAGCATCAATTAACCCTTGTTTGCTAAATTTGAGAAGTAGTGTCTTCTGGGTCACTTCTATATCCTTTCTTCTATAGTAAGATAAAAGCAGGGCTAAAACAAGCCAAAGTCACCATCGTTCTGACAAATTTCCAAAGTTCTCTGTTTTATTTGTGTGTTTTGTCACCTGGGTTTTAGTTTCTGGTCAAAGATTTCCTTGACCATCCAACTTAACTTAATATTGTAACAAAGTTGTGCGAGAAAGCATGTTTTACTTGGAAGGACTGCAATTCACTTTTTCAAGAAAGTAAAAGAGTATATGTGTTGTAACTTGCTGCTAGCATCTAAAAAACCTTCTATTGCCTTTTTAATGAAGCTAAACTCAGTCTATTGCAAAACAAGGAACCACAGTCCATGATGAACCATGCTACTACCAATCCTAGCATTCCATACTTCTAAAGCTGCAGCAGGCATTTCACCACCAACAATCAGATGATCATCTTTCATGCAATTCACAGATGAGGATGTAAAATATCTAATAAAGAAAACTGACAAAAAATAAGGAAACCCATATTTGTTTGTATCAAATAACTTTTCACCCTCCATTGTAGTTGCATGGATTTATACAACTCTCTGGAGGCAAATCCAGACTAACCTCCTGTAACTGTGTCAAGGCACTATTGATAACTGCAATAGGTGAGGCATCCTCCCATTCAGTGGCTCAACATTGGCCATGAAAACAATTTAGTGGACTGTATGCAAACAGAGTCACTGAAATAAAACAAATGTGAACTGCATCTGTCCTTTTGGGCACAGTTATGTTCCATGTAAGCTTAAAATCACTTAGATTCCATGCAAATGACATTAGCATACATTTCTTATAAAGATTAGCCAGCAAATAATCTTTTTCTTTCAACATCCTCCATCCATTCCACAGATACATTATATATACCCATGTTGATAATCATACTATTCAGCAACCTTCATCTTATGCATGTCCAACAAAACAGAGACACACAATTGGAATGCTACAAGAAGTAATGCAAGCTGAGCTAATGCATTGAACAAGAAGAAAGATGGAACATAACATAAGACAGCTCTAATAACATATTAACATTCAATAGAGCTAAGTCGTAACACACTTGTGAAATTTGAATGTAAATACCAAAGAAACAAGGACTTACGCTACAACCACTGTTGCCAGCTGAGGAAGATCCTCCCCATTCATGAACTTCTCATACATATCATTGAGCCAAACAGAGATCGCTGTATATGCACTGCCTTCCCACATCCTGTAAAAATTTCCGTAATTAGAAATTAAGTTACAGAAGTCATGTCAAGTAATGCAAGGAAAAGAAATTTCTTCCAATACCTATGGACGTCCACAGACCACACAAGTTTACTTTTACGAAAAAGCTCGGGAAAGAGCCCTCGCTTTGATGCTTCGCCAAGCACTCTTGAGGCCCGTTCTTTCTGACCCAGCCACCAAAGAGCTTCTAGAAGTGTGTTGTAAAACCGCACTCCCAAACCACATCCTTCTGAATTGAGTTTGTCAAACACATACTCCACCATTTGCCAGTTGGATTCATCGTCATAATCTCCCTTGATCATCTGGCCAATCACTTGATGAACATTTGAGACCCTACTTGTTAGCATCTCATCAAGTAGCTCATAGGCATCATTCCACCTGAAACAAGAGGTCAATATCTAAATGAGAATTTGAAAAGCTACTTTTGCAGGTAGGAAATTCACTCAACTTATAACTGCATTCTAACATTATTTCTTCAACATTCTACCACATGCACAACAATGTTATAGTTTTAAACAGCAGTATCACATAGAAATATCATTTGAATTAACAGCCCTTGAATTACAAGACCTGGAAAGAACCAGAACACATAACAAACTAACAGTGGAACTTGAAGCTCGACTAGGCACATGAGGAAAAGCAAAGGAAAGATAGCCTTCTAGCAAAGAAGAATTCAATGGAAAAAGTGCATGTTGGCTCTGATTGGCATAATACTCCAGACAAACAAGAAAAGACTTGTGCCTGGATGATATACATATTTTGTATTCAAAGTCTCACATTCAGCATGAGAAGTCTTGTAATGTCTTCACAAATTGCACATGAATATAGACAGTGTTGCATTGGCTCACAATCTATTCAAATATATGAGAGCAGCTGTTTGTCAGTATAGCCCTGAAGAAATACCGACACAATTTGCCCTCATAACATCTTTCCATTGAAGCATTTGCAACAATCAGCAGAAGGGTCATGTTTTGCTGCTAAGCTGCAACGCCACTACTTGATTCAGAAATTCCATCAGAAATACAAGTTTCCTTGCTTGGTATACTCATTTGCTCTGCTCCAGACAACACTTATTCTGCAAAAGGATGTTCTTGGCCAAATGTGCCTCTGAATAAAAGAGTTGCTGAACTATTAACTTCAGTTATTAAACTAAATTTATATGTTCTGCCATAACGAGGATAAAACTTTCAATCTGGTATCTTAATTTCATTTTAGCTCACAAATCAGAAAAATTACAGACAATAATAACCACATGTTCAGGGCATTACCCAAAATTTGACATCCACAACTACATTGATTCAGGGGCATTACCCACACATTCTAACCACAGGATATTCTATTGCTATCTCATATCAAAACAGCACACAGGAAACCACAAAGAGCAGAATGAACTAAGGTGCACTAGAAGACGTAAAAGAATCTGAGGTAGAAAATATCAACTAGGAGCTGAAACCACAAATCCTTGAATAGCAGTGGATGAATTCCGATAAAAATTTTATTCACAAACAGTAGTTTATTCAAATGAACATGAATTTGCAGAAAATCATCAATGAAAAATACATGCTTAAGGCATTGAATTTGTCGAGCAAATATTTGATGAAAGAAGGCACGAGTTAAAAAGTGACAGAAATGTTACAAATAGAAAGAATCTTCTTGATTCAATTTTTAGAAACTGCTGGAAAGATCTGGCTGATTTCATTCAGCAGTAGGTGGCAAGGCAATGAATGATGCTCTAGAAAGTAAATGCATGAATCTTGAATTAATTTAAGTAACTTTGCTTTTGATGGGTATAAATTTTAAAGAGGACAATGCCCAATTCAATGAGCACTTGTCCTAGAAACTTAATTAATTCCTTCAGTTCGTAACACCAAAAGGCTATGAAAGATGGGCAATGATCACATAAAAATCATGCTGATCATAATCTTCAAAATTCACAATGTGTTCACAGGTATTCAACCAAAATAAAATGATCAAATGAAAATCAGCACTGACCTTTTACTTTTTGCATAAACAGTCAGCATCATGCAGTAGCACATAACACTGGATAGTATTCCTGAAGCTTTAATTTCCTGGAACTGCTCTTCGCTCTCCTCAACAAGACCTGCAACGCAGTAAACACTCAGAACTGTCTCAAGTGTGCATTCATCGGGATCCAATCTTGCCTTATCCATGTCAACATAAGCCTTGATAGCTTCTTCAAATTGGCCTCCTTGTCTATAACATTCAATCACAGCATTGAAGGAATTCACATCCCTTGCAACCCCAGATTCAGCCATTTTCAACAGAATTGCTTCAGCTTCCTTGTACAAACCACCCCTTGCAAACATGTAAATCAGTGAATTGTAAGTCTCAACAGTAGGGTTGCTTCCCATTTCATTCATTGTATTAAAAACAACAAGTGCCTCCTCATACAATGCAGCCTGCCCATACGCTTCAATAACCCCTGTATATGCCTTTGAACTGGGAACAGTACCCTTCTCACTCATATGAAGTAAAATCTTCTTAGCATCTTCATGTAGCCCTCCCTTCCCACAAGCAAATATCAGCCCCTCATAGGTTCCCATATTTGGTTCCACATTCTCCTCCACCATATCATGGAACAATGTAACCACCTCTTTAAAATACCCACCCTCACCAAATACCTTTATAAGGATATTGTAAGTGGCGGCATCTGGCTCTGTGTTACTCACTTTCATCTCCAAAAACAGTTCCCTAACATCATCATATCTCCCATTTCTCCCATACAAGTTTAATAATGTACTATAGGTTGATGCATTTGGCACACACCCCGCAACCTGCATCTGCCTAAACACCCCAATAGAATCCTTAATATTCCCTATTCTTGCATATGCCTCCAATAACACATTATACGAAGAAATATCAGGTAAATTACCACTAGATTCCATTTCCTTCAGTAGTTCACTGACCTTCTCTAACTTGTTCAACTTTCCAAATGTCTCAACAAGATAACTGTAAGTTGTTGTATCAGGCAATGTCCCTCCTTCATTCATAGTTCTAAAAACCATCTCAGCCTCATCTCCCAAACCCCTATTAGCACAAGCACTAAGTAAAGTGTTATAAGTTACTATATCAGGCTGTATTCCCTCATGTCTCATTTCCGCAAATAAACCCAATAAGCCCTCCCAATCTAGCCCACCCCTCGCACACGAATTTATTATAGTATTGTAAGTCAATATACTCGGCAGAACCTTCTCTTTCTTCATTCTCTCTAGCAGCTCCAGGGACACCTGGTAGCGACCATGGCGGCCATACGAGTTGATCAAAACCGTGTAGGAGAAAACGCTACGCGGCACGCCGTGGATGGGCATTTCATCGAAAATCTCCGCGCATTTCTCGAGGAGGCCTTCGCGGCCTAACAAGCTGATCATGATTGTGTAGATATGATCGTTCGGCTTGCACCAGATCTGGCGCTGCATGTATTTGAAGAGGCGGAGGGACCGCTGCCAATCGCCGCGCTGCGCGAACTCCCTGAAGACCAAAGCGAAGTCGTTCAAAGACAGCTTGTTCTTGAAGATGTCGAGGCAGCGCGCAATGCTGCCCCGTGGAGGCAGGCTGCTGAGCTTGTTGATTAGGGTTTCGACGTCGTAACTATACTTGCCTTTCTCCACAACCACGGAAGGGTTTCCGAGGACGATTTCTTTGGTCTTGGCTCCGACTTTTCCGGCGTCCAAGTGGTTACACCGGTTCCCGGATACCGATATGAGGCGCCGGTGCAAGGGGAAGTTGGGGAACGGGAACCGGTGGCCTTTAGTCCTGAGAAGCTTTGCGGAGATAGGCGAGGGATTGGGGATGCAGAGTGCGGGCGCGATGCTCATTTTGGAAATTTGGACAGCATGAGTTACAGTAGGCACTTAAACATTTTCCTGGGAGCTGGAGAAGGTACGCGGTGGAGAACGTTTGATTTTCTTCCAAGGATTAACAATCGGTGTTAATTTTTTTCTCGGAAGAGTTTTGTTTTGTTTACCGAGAAAGTTCAAAGAGTGAACAGCGCCTTCCGAAATGGGTTCGGAGACGGAGAGCTTGAACTCGCTCGACGAAAGACGCGTGGAGCTTGTGCGGATAAAGGGAAGAGCGAAGCAAAAACGGGATCGTTTGGGGCGGGGTTAGATTATTGGGCCGGACCCATCATGGTCGTTATTCATTCGGTCCGAATGATTAACCGGTTAGTTATTGGCGGTAAACAAATCATTCCCGAATTTGCAAATTTCTCTCTCTTTCTCTTGACAAAAAGACACCATAGCAGGAGAAATCATATCAGGGGAGAAAAAAAAACAAAAAACAGATAATCTATGAAAAATAGAATGAAACTAGTATGTTGACAATTAAGAACTTTCAAACATATGTTAAATATATATATATATATTAATTAATATCAACTAAAATTCGAATATAAAACTTTTAATCTAAAAAATAATTTGGCTCTCATTAGTTGAAAAAAAAAAAACAATTCCTGCCTTTGTTATTCAACTATACATATATTAATGTGGTTTTGATTAATATCGGTAATATCAATAGAACTTAATTGTAGATTAGTTAGCATAAATAGCAGCGTTGCCCTTGTAATCCATTGTCCTTTTATTTTTATGCAACTAATAAGGTAAGATGAGTTTTAATCCTCGACTATTCTGTTCATGCTTGTCCACTTAGCCTTGAGACGCTTGTTGTCCACCGTCCACAAGGCATTAATCTAGTAATCAATTTTAACTAGCCCTTAAGTTAGCACACGCGTGCTTGGAGCGGGCCAATTAACCTGTTTGTTGTTCCTCGTACTATGATAATTATTATTTCCCCCCCCCCCCACAACCTTCTCTGGTCTTTTTTATTGAAAAGAGAAAATGAATGTCTTCATGCTCTCGGCCACATCGAGCGAGCGCTGTGTGCGATAGTATGGTATAACTTAGACTTAAGATTTGATATGTCATCCAATTTTCATTTCATCTAGAAAACCCGTCTTTTCGAACGATGTCTTTGTCATAAGATCCAACAGCGTTCCGTCCGATATGAGCATATTTGACAAATACTACTAATCATGGGGTATTTTTTTTTTTATTCGGTAATTTTATAGACAATCGTACCTTATAAGCCTCGTTTCGAAATCGAACTAAAACAACGCCGCCCTATGGAAATTCCTTCGATTACCAAGGAAACAAAAATCGAGAGTTAATTAACTCAAAATCAATTGGGGTGGAATGAGAGGGAAAAACAAATCACTAATTTCAAATGCAACTAAAAAGAAAATGATGCTCTTTATTTTGGCTGCATCTATATAATAGCCAATTGAAAAATTCGTCAATTTGTTGGGGTCTTGAGTAAGTAAACATTTTTAGCAATTCTCAAGATAACTAAAAATGTTTCAACAAGAATCTGAAGTCAAAGCCAAGTGAACGTTGACTCGGGAATGACATGGACAAGTTACAATGGTTTGATTGGACCGCTCCGTCGTGGCCCTCAGGTTACTCCCCTTCGTTTAAAACAATAAAAAAAAAAAAAAAACACGGCAATGAGGACGACAGCGCTCAGTTCCTAAGCCAACTGTTCTAAGATTCTCCTAGCAAAAGCTCCCTCAACCGTCTCCACTATCGAAGGCCACACTCCCCTGTCGCCCTCCCCACCGTAGGCCCGCAATCGCCAGAACGTTAACCGTCTGACATTGATATCACACAGTGCGGAACCAGAAACCTAAGGGAACCACTACATGCCTGTGTCGCCACGTGTTCTATCTGCCATGATGGCGAGTATATATAAGCCACGTCACAAGGGTGTGGGCCCGCTGTCTTGGCGCGCTCCCATAGGGAAAACGAAAACCCAACGAGGACCCCCCTCAATGATGCGCTTCATATGTCGTTTGGACGTGGCTGATTTTGTAATTAACAGAAAAACACGGGGGCAGTCCTGTAATTGGAACCGGAGTTTCAGTTTTCTAACAGCCAGCTTGCGATTGGGGGAAAACAGGGAAATTAAAAAAATAAAAAAATAAACCGAAGAAAAAAAAATTAAAAGAAACCATCTCCGTCTCTACTTAACAGCTTTGTTCGGTCTTAAACAGCAACTAACTAACACTCCCTCTGCATTCTTTTCCCCAATGGCCGATTCCGAGGTAAGATTACTTTATTACCCTATTCTTTTCACTCTCGTCGCCGCTGTAAACACCAGCGCCGCCACCTCCAACTGCATCACTCCTTAGCGGAGAGGTGGAATTGCGGTCGCCTGGAGTTGAATGAGCGTTGATTTCGAATTTTTTGTGCTAAGTCTGCGTTTTTTTCTTTTCTTTTTTTGTTTTTTTTCATCGGCTTTGTTTAGTTCCTCTCGTCGATTGGTTTTGTCTGATTTTTTGGGATTTTGGTTTCGACAGAAATTGACGGCGTTGAAGAAGGCGTACGCCGATATTATA
Organism: Kandelia obovata; assembly: GCA_021464305.1. Lineage (NCBI taxonomy): Eukaryota > Viridiplantae > Streptophyta > Magnoliopsida > Malpighiales > Rhizophoraceae > Kandelia > Kandelia obovata. Next base: position 2,369,435 of record CM038480.1, read on the forward strand.
CTGAACACGGCCAAGGAGGCGGCGGCGAGGATAATGGCGTCGGAGAGGAAAGCGCAGCGGTATCAGCAAGAGCTGTTTGCTGCTAAAGACGAGGCGCTCCATATGCTTCTTAGGCTAAAGCAAATGTTGGATTCCAAGGTATTGACGGTCTCATTCATTGACCTGACGGCCTTTTCTCTCTGTGTTTCTCTTTGGGTAATAGGATTGGATTTGATTTTGATTCTGGTTTCGCTTTCTGGTTATCTTGATGTGGTTTTGTTGGTTATTGTTTTGGTGATTTGTTTGTCGGGGTTCTCTTTTGGGAGTGGCTTTTTGGTCCTTATTTGATTTCTCTTGGTTTGCCTTTGTTGTTTACAGTGAGTCATGCATTAAACAAGAAAATTTTCTTGATCAACTACCTTGAATCTTATTTATCAATTGCAGGCACCCTTCTTTTTGTTGTTGTCGTCGTTGTTGTGTATGTATTCAAGTGTGCTGTTTTCTGCCCTGTACCGTGTAGGGGAGATAACAGAATTTGGTTATATTGTCTGTTAAGGGAAGAATGTGGGCCAATTTGATGAATGATTGGGGTTGCACTGGATCAAATTGCTTTTGAGCTCTATGTCTGCAACTTTATTATTATAACTGAAGACACTTATTGGCCCAAGTTCCAGGGCAAAGGCTTCTTTAGGTTGTTGATGGCTTAGTGTTAATGGAATTTAGTTGCATGTTTATGATTTCATAAAGTTATGTCCAACTTACACATGTAACAATTTCATTAATACTAACATTACCGATTCTGGTAAACTTGGAGTTAGTTGACCTTTTTCTTGGTAGTATGTCAGTTAGCTTTGCTTGTAAAGAATTTTCATGTATGTAACCATGTGAAACACAATAATTGTCTTCAAGTCCTGTGGAACTGCACTTACATACCACTTCCACAGTTAACTCAAGTTGTATCATAAAGTCCTAAAAGCATAAAATGCTAAATCTTGAATACATGGCTGCTAAGCCTACATCTGTCAACATGTAACATAAGGTTTATGTGAACAACTGCCTTTCAAAAGAAAGAAAAGTCATCTCAACCTGTTCTCCAGTCAGTTTATCAATATTTTTCCATAAATTAAGCCTAGTGCTTTTCTTGGAACGTATTCTCAGTAATTAAATTAGGGTTATCAAATACACCTGTTTTATGGAGTGTGGTGATGACGCAGGCAGTAGTTCATGGCCAATGTAGATGGACAATGCTATTGCTTTTAGGTCCAAACCTGTAAGTATTTCATTGCTGTTTAAGACAAACTTTTCTCATTGAAGTGTAGGTTGAGCCTCTAACAGTACTTACCAAAGTTGACTTCTAATGGATTTATGGGGGTAATATGAAAGTGTAGGCTCAAACTCGTCAAAGAACTTGGTCAATTCACCAATGTTTAAGCAATTCATAGATAAATTGTTCTCTTAAACCTTGGGACATTTGAGTTTTAATACAATATTAGGATTGACTTTCTGCATCAGCAAACAAAACAGTGCATTTATGTATTTTAATTGATTTGCTCAATTTGCAGCCATTTTATTGTTCCTACAAACATTTCATTTTCACATGACCCGGGTGCTTGTCAGTGGACTAAACATTTCAGTTATGCATGGCATTGTATATTTTTACAACACATATAAATATTGCTGAAACCAAGTCTGTCATTTGATAATTCAGAGTTCCAGCCTCTTATGCCTATTCCATATTCAGCTGCTTCTTTTACTCTCCACTTGTTTCATACTTTCATAAAACATTATTGTTGATTCTCATCATGTTTATAGGTCAATGAAGCAGAAATGATGTCATGGAATCAGCAGAGAAAGATTGAAGAACTAGAGGCACAGCTTGGTGAGGCTGAGGATATAGTAAAAGATCTAAGGGCAGAGTTGAGGGAGCTGCAGGATGAATTTGAGATGCTGACACACAACGAGGGGCGGCTTTTGGGAGAGCAAACTCTAGAATGTGGTGTGGCAACTCAAGCAACAGCCCTGGAGGAAAACAGTCCCAACACTTATGGGTGCGTTGTGTCTTCTCCTGCTTCTGCACAGGGTGACCTCATTGCAGTTCATGAAGTGAAGAATTCAAATTCAAATGGAACGTTCGATGGCACTGGGTGCTGTAGTGAAAATAGGGTTGTCAAGGATGATAGCTTTGTTTACAATCCTGATCTTGCTTCCATAATGATGAGAAACAAAGAGCCGGAGCTCCACAAGAACGGATGCACTCAGAGAATCCGTGCTTCTGAGAGAAACCTGTTGGATGGGAATCAGTCTCTCTCTGGACAAGATGACAGTGAAAAAAATCTGGTATTTATGGTAGAAGAAAAAGAAGATAAGAGCAAACGCAAGAAACTTGCCACCATAGGTAATAATGTGCTTGGTGTTGAGAGCAGCAAAGTTGAAGTAAAGGCGAAGCCAGAAGTTGACAATTACATCCACATTCATGCTGCTGGATCTGTCCGCAAAAACAGGAAAAGAGCTACAAGATATAAAGAAGGCAGGGTTACAATGTTTAAGGATTTTTCTGATGAGGCTGAAAAAGTTCCATTTGAGGAAGATTCTAGGACAATTAAACAAATAGCCCAAAAGGATTCGGAAATTCTCTTACCGGCAAAATCACCATCAAATACAAACGAAATGATTGTCCATCCAGTATCAGTAGAAGTTATCAACAGCAAGGCTGAGTGTCTTAGGACATGCACAAAAAGCAAGGATGAATTTCTTACAGACAAACTGAACTTGACTGGACAGGAAGCTGGATCTAAAGAGATTTCAGAGTTTCCGGAAAGCAAGGCAGATCTTGAGTTGGCCAGCATCTTGCTGGTAAACTCAAATCTAAAAGAGTCTAATACAACTGAAGCACTTCATCCTCAACCAACAGACAATAAGTTTCTCAAGTATACATTCAGAAGGAAACGGAAGAAGGAAACTCCAAGCAGCCCTGATGGGGATTCATCTCTTGACAGTAGCACATTGAAGAGACAGACCGAGGAGACACAAATATGTATTATGGAGTCACAAGAGCCTTGCTTGTCAACTGACACACCAAGGGACAGTCGGAGAGTGGCACAGGTTGCTCGCCAGGTTGGTTAATATTTTTACTTGCTCTGTCGCAGAATGTTTAATTGTGTACTGCATGCCAACTCATATTATATGTAGAGATGATAAAATTCTGGATAAAATTCATCTCTCAATGCTATATGTTATACCCAATTGAAAATTTGGAGTGACAATATGACTTAGTTATAGACAAGCATATGCCTACCTTTCATCTGAGCCTAAGCTGTTCTTGGGTAGGCTGGGTGCTTCAAATAAACTATTAAATACAGATGGGTTTCTGAGAGATCACAAATATCTTTCAAATGTTAATAATCCATAAAAAGGATTAATTCCCTGCCCCAAGCCCCCAAGTAATAGGTAATATGGGGAATTTCAAGCAAGACATATTCATCGGTGCTTTCTGTTCTAAATTCAAATTATTAGTCATCTTGATTATTAGGCAAGCAGATTTGGAGCTAGAGAAGGCCTGGAAATTCCACTAACCTGTAATAAAATCATCTAGGTTGCTCTTGTTTTAGAAAACTAAGAATTAAAATATTGGAAATTTCTGGTAATTTGGATAAACTCCAGAAATGGAAAACTAATATTTTTTTTTAGATGCAGGAAAGTTAAAGTTATTATGGCTGGTTACTATACAGGCACATTACATTGAAATGAGCATGAGCCTATCTTTGTGCATACACAAATACAATGGCCTATTTTTTGATTAGATATACATTTGTAGTGTGGAACATATAGTTTTGGGTCAAATGCATGAGTCTTGAGTTAATGGATATCCAGATCTTAAACGCAATGATATCTGCTGAATAAGAGATCCCAGCCCCAATTGTTCCCTAAAACTTGTATGTTATCCTTGCATGCAAGAATTTTACTGTTGATAATTCATCGCTGTGCACCCATTGTATTCGTAATTGTATGTGGAAATATTTGCAGGGGAGCAAACAATGCCCAATATTGTTGTTAATCATTTGTGGTAAACCCACTTTTCTGTTACTAGTTTTGTATTTGGTGAGGTACCGGATATTTTAATATTTCTGATCTTTTCCTCTTTTGTTTTTTTTTTCCCTCATTTTCCCCATTATTGAGCCCAACTGCTGCCCCATCTTATCTTACATTGCCTGAGTGAAAGAGTTATTTACTCTTAATCATTGTTCCCAACAATGTCCTTAGTGTTGCCCCCTTTCCCCTTGGTATGCAGAGCCTTGAGTAGCCTTTGAGGGACTTGTAATGAATAAAAAATAGCCTTGGGCTCTTGGTGCATTTGTTTCCTTTCTTGGCTCATAGGAAACTAATAGGGAAAGAGCTATTATCAGAAAATATATGTTTGAAGAGTAAACTAGCAGAAGAAGTATACAATGGAAGCGGCATATCATTAATCAATGGTATGAATAACTTAAGCTGATGCGATGCTGATATCCATTCTTGATTATGCAACCATCTAATTACAAGAGAACCTGCATTAATCTTTGTGCTTCAAGCATTGTGATGAAACTTTTGTTATAATCTATTGAACTTCCTACACAATGCCTTCAAAGCTTCATGACTTAGTCATGCACGGTTGCTAATTGCTTTACAATTTCTTCTTCACAGCTTATATCTTTGTCTGAGAAGAAGTGGCAGTAGAAGATGGGGCTAGATACTTTGAACTCAAGAAATCTGGATGTTTAAGTCGACAAATCCTGGAGTTTAACAAAGAATTTTGATGCAAGGCTGGCTACCTTAGGTCGATAATGTCATATCATTAGATCCATTTAGCTATCTATGCTGTATTTCTGTAGCTTTTCATCGTTGCTCAAGTAAATAATATTGTGTCAAAATTTTTAAGCTATTTGGGTCAGCTTCACTGATTTATCACAGAGAAAGTTGGTCTACAGATTTTGTGCTGTGTACTGTTATGCTGCACATCCTTTGGTGCGTTTCTCTCCATTGGAGGCATTAAGAAAGCATAAAGATTTTGCACTTCGATCAAAGCAGGTGCCAGGAGGCTACCAACCATACAAGTGCAAACTGCAGAAGGAAGAAGCCGTGTATGCAATCTCTGACTGACGTGTAAAAACCTTGTCTTAAACCCAGAGCGACCCCATCGGTCGGACCGGTAAATTGGGTCCCAAATCACCAAAATAATAATAATATTTTTTTTATAAAAAAGTAAAACTTAAAAAAAAAAATTGAAGAAAAAGAAAATACATAAAATAAATTGAAAATAAATAGCGAGTGGCTATTTTTGTCTTGGGGAAATGGCTCTGCGGCATTGCAGAACCAAAGATAGCTAATACCCTAATAGCATTTAGAGAGCGAGAGAGAGAGAGAGAATGGGAATGGTAAGCAAAGCAGGAGATTGGGCATTCAAGGCGTTTACGGCAGGTCTCGGCGTAGCCACCATCTACCTCACCGCCACTTTCTCCGTCAACGTCTACCGCGGCCTCGCCTGGCACAAGGCTCAATCGGTCCGTACTCTCTCTCTCTCTCTCGACGATCATTTAATTATCCCTTAAATTATTTCAATTTAGGTGCATAATAATATCAATAATCATTGACTTCACCTTTTGTTTTTTGATTCAACCAATCCACTTCATCGCCTTTCCTCTTTTTTTCTTTTCTTTTTTTTTTTTTTTTTAGCGTTTGGCTTTTGCCTTCTAATTTATTTGAAATTGGATAAATTGAGTGTACTTACCTTCGTTATCATCACGTTTTATCGCATCATTTCTTAGCAATTATGACAATCGCAATTCCGTGGTTTGAACTTTTCCTCTGCGATATTCATAATTGATATTGCCTTTGATTTGACTTTGCATTCTTTCGCGGCAAATTTCGTGCTTTAGAATGCTAGGTGCTTTAGGTAGCACATATGTGGTATTCTGGGTTTGCAAGAATAAAAGAGCATTTGGAAAATAGCACAGCATGTTTGTCTCCATTGTCTGCAGTCCGTCTGATGCGTTATCTTTTTAATAACCTGTTTTTTGTGGAGAAAATCCTTTTCGGGTATTCAACGAGATCATTGCTTGCAAACTATTGTGAAGGACGTGTGAGCTTGAAACATGGCTGGAAGACAGTAATGTGGTTATTAATCTGGGGGATACCCTGGGCTAAGGTGATAACAAAGCAATGTTGTCACCATGTCGTCTACGTATTAGAACCAACATAGAGCAGAATGGAGGAAAAAGGATCTGTGTTACTGATCCCAATTAATTTTGGATCAAGGCATAGTTAACCTGAATTGAGTTGTATTCGAAAAACTTGTTTTTAAGCATGTCTTTAATTGCACATGGCTTCACACATTTGACTCTAGAAGTGGTCATGGTGAAGATCAGAGTTCATGAACTTGTGTTGGCAAGAATATGAACATTTCAATATGTGTAATCACTCTTCTATTTGGTATCATCAATTCAATGTATGAAAACTCATTGATCTGCAGGTTGACAATATACTGTCTGTGTTGTAAGTCCAATAAAGCTGCCTTCTTTATTGTTTGCTTTTCTTTGGAGTTTTATGCATGTGTAATGTGTTGAAATTCGCTGTCTTTGGCTATGTGTATTGTGTTTTGGTATAGTTGTTGTTGATTGAGAGCTAACTGTGATCCTGCTTTTTGTCTGCAGAAAATTGAGAAGCAAGGCACTAATGAGCAATTCCCATGACTTGTATTTTTCAACTATTGTCCAAATCTTATGTATCCGATTTTTTTCAGACCCTTAAAGCTACCGTGTGAACTTTTTTCAGAGCTTTGATTTTCTCTAGTTGAGTAGCAAGTTAAATTCTAGGCCTCTGAGCCTGAGGTGATGAAATTAATTCTCCAAATTTTACGTGTAATTGACCGTGAAGTAGCTGTTTGAAATGCCTTTTCATTCTGCAATATGATTCACATTTACTAGAAATATAAAATATTGTTACTGTTCCATTTTGCAAGAACTATGTGCTCAACAAATTATTCGTTGATGCAGTCTTTTTAGGTCAAGGTTTAGATAATTACACGAAAGTCAGCTCTGACATCTTGGTGATCAGTTCAGTTGGTTATTTTCTTTATCCTTCAGCCAATCATGATGTCTTCGCTCCATTTCTGGCTTCCTTTATCAGAAAATTTGAATATGTGATTTGATGCATGCGGATATGGGAAGTAAAAGAGAATTCCCAGATTATTCTGGTAGGTTCATTTTCTTGCACGATTTTAGAGAGACAGAAATGTATGATCTAGCAGCTTGCCTGAGCATGGCTTTCATGTGGCATTCAACTGACGAGATGTGGCATAACGTTGTGCTTATCCAGCCCTCATCACACTGGGGGGCGAAGAGCAGTAACCTTATGTAATACGCCGTTTAGGCAAAGATAGCATGCTGATTGAATGTTCGCCCAAATGGAGACTTAAAAAGAATTAACCACGAGAAAATATGATGCCACGCCACAACTTCAATACTAACTCAGCCATTAAGCTGAAAATAACGCAGAGATTGTTGTCAATTGAGATCACAAAGCGAGTAATATTCATGGAAGAATGACAAACCAATAAACCTTTTTTTCCACTCTATACACATTCAAGACTATAAAAATAAGAGGGATATCTGGTTGTGAATTTTTGTCTCTTGATGCTGTAAACAAAAGAAAATGAATGCTATGCGAGATGAACAATTATGTATTCAATTGGCTTCTTGGTCATCACCCTGATGCAACAATGAGTAGGGTCATAGGCAGGAATAACAAGCCAAGCTCGTAGGAACTGCAATCATCAAGCAATTTGCGAAAGGAAGATCTAAAGCTGGAAAGATGGGTACTACCAACTAAGCCAATACCTTTCCTTGATCATATCATTGTTTTTCACCAACCAGCTGTATTTGCAGGCCTAGAAAATTAGAGAATGCCAACAATGCTGCAAATTCTGCAAAGACAGAAGCACAAATCATGTTATTGAATAATTAACTTCTAATAATCACCAAAGTGCATTTTGCATTCTTATCTTTTAGAGAAAGAGAGCATACAATCTTTTAAAGGGAATACATTTGAACAAGCAGGCTGAAGCAAAATGATGTCTCAGCAGGAGAGCATTTAGTTCTTTTGCAGAAAGCTTCTAAAGGCATATATTTATGGATAGCCCCCCTTATAATCTAAATGAGAAGGTGAGCTTCTGCAGTCAACTGTGACCAAGTAGAGAGGGGTGGAGTGGCTCATCCACATGCCATTTGTTTAACCTGTATGCTGTAACTGTGGGCCTTGTTGGAGGTTGGGGTAGGCGAAGGGGTGCAACTTGCCTGTACCTCTCAACAAGGATGCCTAAAGCTTCAAGGCAAATCACAAATGGAAGTCAACAGGCAGTTTTACCATTTGCATCCTCATAGGAAAATTATAGTTTCGATGAACCACCATTGCAAGGTCAGGAATTGAAGGGAGTACATAAGTAAAAATGAATTAGAGATGCACATTACAAGATGTGATGTATGGCAATTAGAAAAATGAGAAGAAGAAATACGTAGACTAAGAAAGAAATTCACACCATTTACCTATCAACTCCAGGCTAGTGTTGTGCCACCTCCAAGATCCCTCTTGAGTCTCCACGAATTTCTGCCAAGGGATTAACAACGAATCCACCACGTCCCTGAAGCCGTAACCTGCTGTTCTCGAAGTTAAATGTTTCAGCATTGCTACTACCATTTTTATCAGCTCTTTGGCGAAGGGCAGCCAATGATGAGGTTCCACTGGAAGAAGAAAATTTTAAGGCTGAAAAGCGACCATCTGTTTTCCTCCAGAACTTGGAGCTAAAAAAATCGGCACCAGGTAGCAGGCAACAAGAGAGTCTATGGGACCCAGTGTTAGTCATCCTTCCATTGGATACAGCCAAGTCATATGAAATCTCATCCAAAGCCAACTCTAGGCCATGCACGCGTGTCTCCAAGGAACGCATCCCATTTTGTGAGCTCCCAATGAAATTCTAGTTGTCAGAAAATAATGGGAAAAACAGGTGAGCAGAAAGTTTCTTCACAATACACTGAACTAACAAAACATAGACTCATGTATGGCACATCAGCAGACAGCAACAATGAACATATTAGCAATATTCTGCACTAAATGGGATATAATTTTTCAGATCGAATGCCTTGAATGAAATACAATGATGGTCCATGTGATGACCTGGATATACAGATTAATAGATGAATAATTTCCCGTAATGTTCTTCATCTATCAATCCATATTTGAAGCAAATGAGCACTTGCACACAACCTATCAAGAAACTCACGGAAAGAAAAGACAATTTATGGCCTGCACTGTGCAAAATTTTGCTATTGTCAAGAATAAAACTTGAAAATTTTGGTTCACTCAAAGATTATAATGCTGCTCTTCACAACAATTTTGCAGAAGCATCAACTTTCATATGGAATCACTATTTCACACTACAGTAAAAGTCTAAGTAGATTTTCTCAGTTGCAGTCAACAAAAGATTGAGATAAACTGTTCACTGACATAGTTACCATCAGAGAGAGAGGCCAATTGTCTAGCAGTGAAATAATACAAACCTGCAGGAGGTCTAGCAGGTTTGATTGCTGCCTTTCGATCTGAACAAGCTGGCGTCGAATCGAGGATAAATCCTCACTTTCCTTGTGGTTGCTATCATGATTCTCGGCGCCATCTTTGAGAATGATCGAAAACTCCACATTCTCCTCATGACTAGGAACTAAACCAGATCCAGATTTGGGCCCACCAAGTTTTAGCATCTTACCATCAGAACTCTTACTGAAAAGTGATCTTTTTATATCTGGCTTCATAAACCTTCGTTCTGGAGCATTCTCATTCCTCTCTCTAAGCCCACTATCATCACTCCTTGCCACAGAATTACAAGAAGTTTTGACCTTCCAATCCACAGTCTTCTTGCTGTCTATCTTTCCAAAGGTTGCAGGACTCGCTTTCTTCCCAGTGCTCTTCAAAACGCCTCTCTTCGTTGCATCAGTAGCTGAAGAACAATTGGGCGGAATTGACTTGCTAGCTAAAATGGATTTTTTACTCGGAAGAACAGCTGCGCAAGAATTTTTGCATCCAGATGGGTAGCGCCCATCACTAGCATCATCTGTGTCCATGGAACAACAGCATCAGCATGTCGAAGTGAAAATAGACAAACATTGTCAAAAAGTGTCAAACAAAATTGTATTTTTCAACCCAATAAAACAGAACCATTAGGCGGCCATCTGGCCTTTGTGGCTGCGGGAGGTCGTGACTCCACCTCCCTCAATTAAATTAGGGTGCTTTGCCTCTCAGACCCGACAGTCCCCTCTCCACTAACCTCTAACAGACTAAGCAACCACTGTATTTATAAACAATTTAAAAAACAGTAAATGAAATTTCTCAAATTCAACCTTAATACACCTATCACAAAAGTTAAAAAAATGCAACACCCAATATCCACTGCCAATCAGACCTAACTTAAAATGCCGGGCTAAAACTCCTTTACAAATGCAATGTCTACCGCTGATCGGACCTAATCCAAAAAAAAAGTGAGAGAACTACATTACCTCTTGATGAAGCTGTGGATCGAGGCGGCGGAGATACCTCCTCCGAGAAATCCGGAACCTGCTTCCACACCTCTATCATCTGACTCATCACTTCCCTCACTGCCTTCACCTACACAAAGCCAACGATCCAAATTCCAAGTAAAGCACTAAAGACACGCAAACACACAAGCAAATCTAAAACAAAAAAAAAAAAAAAGAATGAAAATAAAGCAAGAAAATATGAATTTTCAACCTTATCGAATTTCCGATTCTCGAAAACTTTCAAGCTCCCATTCTTGAATTCGGCCATGGCATCCCTCTCTGTAACCGCCAGCTTCCCCAGCGCCTCAGCCGCAGCCTTTCTCGCAGCCCAATCTTCACTACTTAAGAAACCGACCAAGCACTTCACCAAACCGCCCGTCCCTGAATAGCCGCTCATGCCGCCGACTCCAATCACGCTCGCCATAACCACCAAAGCCGAACTTTTCGCCCTGTAGGCCTCGCTTTTCAACAACCTCTCCAGCCTCGGCAGCAGCGCCCTCCCGAGCCTCCCCGGGTCCGGATCCGGCGTGGCATCAATCGCCGCTGCCAAACACATTGCAGATCCTATCTGCGCGTTCGGCTCATGCTCCGTGAAGACCGATTCACTCAATGGCTTCAAGAAAGCGGCGGAGAATGGTGCCTTCGTAACACTGGACGCGAGAGAGGACACCGTGGTGATACATTGGGCGCGGATGGATGAGTCCGAGTCGCGGAGGCGGCGAACGAGGTAGGAGAGGATTTTGGGGAGGTAAGAAGAGAGAGCGTTTGTGTAGGTGAGAGAAAGAGTGGAGAGGAGGTGGAGGCAGCGCTTCCGCACTAGCGTCTTGTCGGCAGAGTCGGTGGAGAGGATGCATGAGAGAAAGGTAGAGAGAGTCGTGTTGTCCAATGCGGAGGCAATGGAGTCTAGCTCGGCGGCTGCCGACGCATAGGTGTCACGGTCTGAGAGCTTGGTGATCAAGGTAAGTACCTTCAATTTGAAGTTTTGCGCCATTTCTCCCCTTTCTTCTTGATAACTTGTTTTCCGTTCGCGTTGTTTGGAAGGAGCTAAGGGCGGATGGGGGGCGGTGCCGGAGGGATCATCGGCGGCAACGCCGGTGATTGCGCGGTTGCATCTTCAGCTCGGAGTGCGTGAGCTTTTTTTAAAGTAAAGAGCAGGAGAGTGTGGGGACACAGGAAGTGAGGTAAGCAGAGGCGTTTATTACGAATGACAGAGAAAACGATGCCGTTCCAGTTTCTGTATAAAATAAAACGCCACCGTTTATGCGGTAGAATAGATCAAGGATGGAAATTGTCCGTGTGGGCCCCCAACAGCGAGAGGGGTGCTATTTTCAATTTTCTTTTCTAAGATAAATAAGTACAAGAGATGTTCCTTTGTTTATTTATTTTTATTTTTTAAAAAACCTCAATCAAAGGTGAAGAGCTGGAGTTGAGATGGGGTTTAAAGAATTAGGAAAATGCATTATTTGGAGGAATAAATACAGCTGGAGCTTCCCAATCATGAATTGACTTGATTAATTTTTTATTTTTTTTTTCGGCTCTAAATAAAAGACAGTTGAGACGAGCTCCAAGCAAGCAGAAGTCACCTTTTTCAACGGTAGAATTATAATCTAAAGTTTTTCCCCCATTTTTCTTTTGGCTCACCGACAATTCTTCCTTTCTATTTAATGCCTGAATCGAGGAATTAATGCTTTTGGAGGGTGTTTGGGGGGGGGGGGGGGGGACATTGGAAGCATGTGAAGGATTTATAGCATGAGGCAGTTAATACAGGTAAATTTTGCTCAAAAATCAAGGAATCTTATGGCATGAGGCAGTTAATACCGACAATTTTATTTTTATTTTTTTTATGTAACCTTTTTTGTTTTCTTTATATTCTGAACTGGGGTTTTGACGAGCCAAGTTGGATTTGTTTGTTGAGCAGTCCAAGTGGTCTAGTCTTGTCCACTGGATTGTTACTGTCTAATTAAAAACATTTTATTCTTGACTGTAATCTAATTTGATCAAATTTTCTTTCTCATTCATGCCCCCGAATTAAATCATTCCATCAATAGGTTTATTTAGTTGATATTCACCACATATACAAATACCATATTGTACACACACACACCAACACACACAAGGATTTACAGAATACATTCAATCTACTATTTGTAAGAACCTAAGGAAAAGTTTGCCCTATTTTACTTATGCCAAAAGGTAATGGTGACGAGATCGACGGGGCCATAAATCCCTCCTTAAGATTTATAATAAAGCTTTTGCCTGTAAAGACGTCTGGCGACCAAATCATATCATTTGGCCGAAAGAACAATCCCTCTGTGGGTGGGGTTCAGTTGGATTGCTAAACCCTGGTGGCCTTTTGCTCGCATGCTTATGAATAAACTTGAACACCATATACACAGAAGCCCATATAATATTTATCCAATCAAAGGGGTCATGAGGGAGTGATGAAATGGTTGAGATGAAGCATGTTCGTAGTATTAGTTAAACCAACTAATCAATGTGTGGGTCTCAACCTACACAACCACCGGACTTTCTTTTCAAGCACCAAAAATGAAAAAGTTCGTCATGGGTTTGGTCTGGAAGGAGAATGAGTCCTCAGTTGGTGAAAAGTTGCAAGGATTTCGTTCAACGGCAATCATGCAAGATTGGAAAAGTTAAAGCCAGAAGGAGACACACACACACACACACACACACACACACACATATATATATACACAGACACACACACACACACACACACACACATACACACATTATATAAACCTGTCAAAAAGTTTTTACTTAGTAATTACAGAGTAAATTTAATAGAGAAAAATTTATGGTTGTGTCTTTATAAAGTGATAATTGTAACATGTACACATGTTAATAATCCAAATCATAGAACAGTGAAAACCAAAAAAATAAAATCATATTTGAGCCATTTGCATTTGCTCCAGATTATGAATTTATGATTAGTAAGATTTCGACCGGTGAGGTTGGTAAGGGCCATTCTTGCCCGCTGAATTGAGACAATCAAAATTCAGGAAACGTAAAGGTAATCGGTTTGACTTGAGTGTATTAATTTCTCTCTTTCTTGTTACCAGTGCAGTGCTCGATGATCTTTTTAAGTTCTTACCCTTAAAGGGAAACGTAAAATCGAAACCACTGCTTTCATTATTATTCCTTCTTTTTGCAAGTCACGGCACGATCAATGGGTCATTAGCTCCATCCATACCCCAACTTTAAGATATATATGAAAGTCAATTCATGGGCGTTTTGGAAATTATTAAGTTCGTTAACCTAACCTCTAATGATCAAATTAAGAGTTTGTACAACTATTTTGAAGGTTTCTAAGTTCAAATCTTATGAGATATTGTGAAAAGTATGGGAAAGACAAGATACACCATGTATACCTCTTTGTTGTATAGTTTATGTTAGATGCATCAGTCAGTTGGTTTTGACTTAAAAAGAACGAAAACTTGACACCAATACTCTCTAATTATGATTTAAGGATGTAATTAACCACTAAACATGGTATAGTGAACATTAAGTCATTTATTTAAGATCAAATGTGAGATTCTAATTTCATATTTCACTTACATAAAAATATCTCATCTCCAACGTAGTTTAAAAAAGAAGAAGAAGAAGAAGAAGATGTGATTAGATCGTTTGATTGGACCCACCGGAAAAGAAGGAAGTTTCCAAATTGGATGCCTGCACAATGTCACAACGGAAGACATTAACAAAGAATGTCAAATTTGTTTTCTGAGTACAGAAGTTCTTCTCCTATTTCTTCCCAAAGATTGAGCGTTCTTGTTCATCATGCCGCGAGCCACGTGCAATTATCTTGTATTTAACACGAGAGCATAAAAAGACTATGCGATCTAGGAGAACATGAAAGCCATGTGGTATCGGACGAAATTATACGTGAGCTAGAAGAATACAATACAATTGGGATGGGAGAGGCTGTCCCTGTGTTTCTTACAAGACATTCTCTAAGTGGGTGCATGGTGCGTCATGTGATCATCAGAAGACCAACGACGCGTACGTAACTCCATTTATATACAAATATATATATATAGTTACATACTAGTTCTGTTTTTGTCTTCAGGCTCATAGGGAAATTATCATTATCGCTCGCCAGCCAATATGGCGACACCAGGATTGCCTCTCACCCTAACAGAGGGTTGGTCTTCTTCCAAGTTCCCAAGTATGAAACCGTATGTGGAGTGGAACAATTTTTGGCTCATTAGAAATATTTGCTTGCTCCCACATTTATAATAAGGAACATTGATCCCATGGCTGATGGCTTGAATGGCACTATTTTCTGCTATTTCACAAATCTTTTTATTATTATTATTATTTTGTGGGAATGCTCGTTCACAATCCTAATTATTCTAACCTTGCCGTGTTTCACTTCACTAGCCATGAATGACCTTGCTTTTCTGAGCAAACACTAGTGATTTTCCTCTTACTCAGGGCATTTCCCTTGTCCCTCTTCTCTCTAGATGTAGCTGAGGGGCCACTTTATTTATTATTATTATTTTTTTTTTTTTGTTGGGTACATCGGAAAGGAAGACAAGGGATGACTTTGAATTAAAGGAAAGAAAAGGGTCGTAGTTTACCCTTCGTTTGGTTAGGTGGGGTTCTCTCTCTCTCTCTCTCTCTCTCTTTCTCTCTTATCTGTTGTTTTCTTTCATTATGAGTTACAAAACGTGTTTTCGTTGGTTAGTTTGTCGCTCTACCAGATCTAAGTTGAGATCTAATACATCCAAATGGCTCTCAGTCATCCGAATGGTTATTTATTTTTGTTGACAAATTATGTCTGGAGGACAAATGTTGTGCCACTTGAAATGCACGTGAAATTGAAAAATACGTTTGTCAATTTGTGATGGAACGAAATAATTGACCCCTTTAAATTATCGTTGTGGGCCTTAATTAAGATGAGACGCTCCACAGCTCCAGGCTTCACTTTGGGTTAGTTGCGAGTTGCCTACCGCTAAAAATATGAATTGTAGTCCAACATCTACCAATTACTTGAACCAAGCGGGTCTTGGAGACTAGACGATATTGTTTATCGAATAAAAATTGGACCAAATGCACACAAAATGCCCACAAAAAAATATGAAGATGCCATCAAAGATTGAAAAAAGGAATAAAAATGGGACAATGTAAGCTCACATGTCGGTCCGAGTTATGGTGCGGTCACATTAGGAAACCGACGGGGAAACCAAACGGGATGTGAACGTTTTTCTGGAGGAAAATGAAACACATGTCTCTCTCTCTCACTCTCTCTTTGTTTTTCAATCAATTTTTATTAAAATTCAAACTCGAAATCTTTAATTTTTATAAAACAACTTCACTACTAATAAAATATAGCTTATCACTATCAACTGGCTCCGTGATTCTCAGTGTTTACTGTACCCGGTTCTCCTTGTCTCTGTCTCTTATACACATCTAGATGTGTATAAGAGACAGCATTAGGAAACCGACGGGGAAACCATACGGGATGTGAACGTTTTTCTGGAGGAACATGAAACACATGTCTCTCTCTCTCTCTCTCTCTTTCTTTTTCAATCAATTTTTATTAAAATTTAAACTCGAAATCTTTAATTTTTATAAAACAACTTCAATACTAATAAAATATAGCTTATCACTATCAACTGGCTCCGTGATTCTCAGTGTTTACTGTACCCGGTTCTCCTTGTCTTCTGTTTCCTTGTATTTCGTCCAAAACAGCCGCTCTATTTTGGAACCCACGTTTGGGCAAGCAATTCAGGACACACAGTAGAGACCCACCAGAGAGAAAAGTACAACCTGAGAGAGTGAATGGGCCTAGTAGGGCCTTATTACATATGTCTTGTGCATTTGCATTCGAGACAAATGCTTTTCGTTTTTTTTCTTTTTTATCCCTTCTTCTTTTGCTTTTCTGTTCAGTTAACGCAGACGATTGCTTGTCAAATTTAAAGCCCAATCAGCGAGATTTTCATCTCAATCTAACTGTGGCCGCTGTCGCTCACTGATAGGTGCAATGCACCTTTATTTTTGGTGTGAACCAGAACTTGAAACACAGAGGCTTGAAATTAAAATTTAAATTAACTCTGTCACTCGACTTAGGTTCGAGGTGGAATACACCTAATTATTTGCATAGAATTCAGCAATAATGTATAGTATCACAAGGCCTAGTCATGTGGGCTTTCATTTCTCTTAAGGGCTTGAAGCTACAAAGTATGCCAAGGCCCACACTTTTGGGCTCAAATGGTACCAGACCCAATCCATTCAAAAAATAAAATAAAATAAAAAGAGGAAGAGAAAACAGCCTCTATCATCTAAACAAGCTTGTAAGGCTAACAACAGCTCTCAAAACAGATTATATCATCAAGCATGTAGTTGCTGTTTCTATGGCCATGAAGGGGCTTGGAAGCCTTTTCTAGAAGAGAGGTTTTCCCTGACATCAAACCTTAAAAAAAAAAAAAAAAAAGAAGAAGAAGAAGAAGAAGAAGAAGGTGTTTACTGAAGAATTCAAAACCTCTGGTTAGAAAATTAGTAAGGCCAAATGTTCAAAAACAACCCCAAAATTTTGGTTATTGTCTAATTAAACCCTTTACCAACTTTCCTTTTTTTTTTTTTTTTTTTTTTTTGGGGGGGGGGGGAGGGGAGGGGTGGAATTTAAACCTGTAACTTTATATTCCACAAATTAGTTGGACAGTTATTTATGATGATGTTGAGGGGCTTAAATTGAAGATAAGAGAGAACATTGGGATGATCGTAATATTTGAGCATTTTGAGACAGACGATCGAACAGAAAGCAATCGCTCGGGCTGTATTGCTTGGTTTTCAATTTCCAGTTATGGGATCTAAAGCCAGCCAGCCAGCCAGCCAGCCAGCCAGCTAGTAACATTTGAATGAGATTCAATCAAAGGCTTCGACGAAGCTTTTTAGCGTAGGCTTATATAGCCCTTTTCTACCCTTCTTTTTCACTTCTTTTGTCTTTCCTTACGAAAACAGAAAGGAGAAAGGAATCCCTTTGTAATTTTGCCTTTCTAAAAGTCATTTTCTGTCCTTTACTTGGCTTTAAGTTTCGATTATTTTTAGATGCTAATCTGACGCCGCAGCCAGCGTTTTCTGCTGTAATCCTCCTCTGACGTTTGTTGCATCAAGACAAATAACATAAAACAAAATAATTCAATGAGAATAATTTTTTAAAAACACATAATAAACCTAAACATCAACACATGAGACCAAAAAGAGATAAAAGTAACACTTTTCGTTAAAACCACTTAATGAATTAGATATATTACACTACATATTTTTCATTGCATTTGTCATAAATTCTTTTTTTTTTTTGTTATTAAAACATTTTTTTAATATGAAGAGTATTATTATGCCAACAACATTTGTTTAATAATATGAAAATATAAAAAAGTAATTGCATTTTTTTATTTATATATTATTTTTTAAATGTTACTGCATGATTTTTTTCTTAACATGAATAGCTTTTCAATTTATTTGATTAGATGATGATCAAGTGAGAGAACGAGTGACTGAGATATTTTAGACCCTTTTGTCACCATCACCACTTTTTTTTTTTTTATAAAAAAAAAAAAAAAAACAGTTTTTTGTGGGTCTTTTGTTGTTGGCACGGGGCGTGGCATATATACCGCACAGGATTTTTACGCGATATTTTCAGCCAAACATCTTGGCTTCACAGCCATACACGTGTTGCTCTTTTTGTTAGTTTTCCAACGCTTTTGCTAACCTGACATTCAACTGTGTCCGAAGAACTTTTTGCTACTAAACTTTCGCCCGTAACGATAATAAGTTGACGTCATCATTTCTAATTGGTTTGTCTTTCAGCAAGTTTCTTGTTAATGCAAACCATAAAATAGTTGTTGAATAATATTTAGATGTATGTATTTATCATAGTTTTTATAATTAAAATATTATGAATTAAAATCAAACCGTGACAATTATCCATTATTCATTAGGAGAAAATTATCTTTATGAAGGTTTTAAGCAATTGTAGAAATAATTTAAAAATTGCAATTGGAATGCTGAGTTAAGAATCTTCAACGCACTATCCATCAAAACAAATTTTTTTTTCAATAATAAATAAATAATAATAATAAATCTTTAGGAAACTGTAATATTAGGGAAACCAAAACATATAATTAGGCATTAATTGAGATCGAGATCTTATCAGATTTGCCTTGGCAATCAGAAGTTTTTTTTTTTACTCCTCTTTTCTAATCCTCTTTCTGTGTTCTGTCTAAAAGCCTTGGCTGTCAGTTAAAAACTTCCTGTGTGTTTCCCGAAAAAAAAAAAAAAAAAAAAAAGAAAGAAAGAACAAAGAGGAAAGTTAAAAAGCAATTAAAACGCACCGTTTCTATTTTTCTTCCTTTGCAGTCCCACGCACAGAAAGGAAAATCTCTACAGGGCCCCCAAACGTCAATCAAAACCAGCCCCGTTCAATTGGGCATTCCCGAAGATTAACCAAAACTTTAATGGCAATTTCGGAAGTAGGTCTCTATAAAAGTCAATCACAGTCGATGGGCTTTCTCTCAGACGATAAACAATAGGAAAAGGGGCGAGCGAAGCAGAGGAGTTTTCGTTGTTCAGTCTCTTTTATCTCCCCAGCACAAATTACCATATATTTCTCTCTCCAGAAGCCTCGGCCACCAAAAAAAATCTCATAAATTCGAATAAAATTAGGGTTTTTGAAGAGTGGTTCTAGGAATTCTGGAGGAGTTATTAATCCAAATTTGTGAAGCAGCCATGGTTTTCGATTCGATTACCCGCACCGCCTCCATTCCTTCTGGCCCCAAGGATTTGGGCAAGAAGAAGAGGGTATTTCCTCAACCCTCTGTTTCTTTCTCCTTATATCTTTCATCAATTTCATTTCTTGGCCCTTTCTTATAAAAAAGTTATTGACTTTTTTATTTTTTATTTTTTAATTTGGGGATTTTAGACCAATAGGTCTGCCAAGCTGAAGCAGTGCAAGCTAGATGCTCGTCGAGAGCAATGGCTTTCTCAAGGTGCGCCTCGACGATTTTTGTTCCTCGCTCTGCACACGTTAAGTGGAATATATGCATTTGTGGTTTCGATTTTGTTGGGATGGGGTGTGTTTATTAAACGGATGCATGTTGGTGTATTTTTTTTTTCTGGATCAGGTGCAGTCAGGAACAGGGGATGTAAGGAAGAGCTGAGTGGCCCACGTGCATCGCCTTGCAAGAATGAGAGAAAGAATGCGCCAGAGAATTTAGAAATGAGGCGAAGGGCGGGCGAGGAGGAGAGTGAGAATGGATCGATGCATCATGAATTTGATTCGGACTCCCCCTCCAACAGTTCCACCTGCAGCAGCGTCCTTGGCGCTACTGATGTGGGCACCAGTTTTTCTGGCTCCAGCAGCAGCAGCAGCAGTAGTGGGGGTTGTTGCTCTGGAAGCATCACGGAGGAAGAAGAAGAAGGTGACGATAATTGCTTGGATGATTGGGAGGCTGTGGCTGATGCTTTAGCTGCCCATGATGAGACCAAGCAAGAAAACCCAAAAAATGTCCCTTGTTTGGAATCACAGTCCTCTTCAGAGCATCATTCTATTGTGCAAGCGGATTCTAGCTCGGGCAATTTGGTAGCTCCTACTCATGAGCATGTGAAGAGGGAGTGCCAGGGAGCCACACCACCAAGATTAGCACCTGGGATCAGCCAGGCGTGGAGGCCGGATGATGAGTTTCGTCCACAGAGTCTGCCTAATTTGTTAAAGCAGCGGAGCTTCCCCGATGCAGGTAGGAATTATCGACAAGGAGGCTTATCATGGGCTTGTGTCAGTGCTGTGAACGCTCCGTCTTCATGCCCT
Organism: Kandelia obovata; assembly: GCA_021464305.1. Taxonomy (NCBI): domain Eukaryota; kingdom Viridiplantae; phylum Streptophyta; class Magnoliopsida; order Malpighiales; family Rhizophoraceae; genus Kandelia; species Kandelia obovata. The sequence continues at coordinate 2,389,841 of CM038480.1, forward strand.
ATATGTTATGAGGATTTGGATATCACCGACACTAGCTTTTTCCCTTGTTTTTGTGGGTTCCGGCTCTGCCTTTTCTGCCACAAGAGAATTCTTGAGGAAGATGGACGCTGTCCTGGCTGCAGGAAGCCGTATGAGCATAATACTGTAAAGGCAGAGGCAAGCGTGCATGGAGGAATTCTGACTTTTGGGTTGGCACGTTCTTGTAGCATGATTACAAGGTCCTAGGGGGTCAAGTCGCTGATTTGGTGAAGCATGTATTGTTGGGTGGTTTGCATTAATTTCTCTTGCACTTATGTTTAGTTTCAAATTCTCATTTTAGTAAACTTTTAGACTTGGGGGTATAGGTGATTATCACTTTGGGCACCCCAGGAACTAAGCTGTTTCTTCTTTTATAAGTTTGGTTCTTATGCGTATGGTGCATACACTCTGATGTAGAGAAACCATGCTTGTTATGTTAATAGATAATGGTGGTATAGAAATCCAATACATAAAACATGTTACATCATCTTGCCATTTCCGCATTACTGTTCTATCGTGTGACATTTCCTCTGAAATATCACGGTGATTTATCTGCTAATTTTCTTTTTAAGTTAATCTGAATTTGCTTGGTAATTAATGTTAAAGGATAAAGCTTTTCTTTATACGTCTCACAAATTGGGATTATTTGGTTATTGCTTTCATTAATAGACATCTAGGTTGGTTATTAAATTCTTAAGGATCTATTGTATATCATTCTTTTGCATGTAGGTTCATGCAGCTGAAATTTCATCACTAGTTTTGTGCTTTAGCTTTTGCTGCTAAGAAGAAATGAGTTTTGAAAGGGAGCCACGTCGCAAGCAGAGGGTGCGACATTCTTTTCTCTTCTCCCTGCCCTGACTTTATTCAGCATGAGGATCTGTGACTTGCAAAGGTGTCACCACGGATCACCACAGGGATTTCTCTTAATATATAAGCAATTGAGCATATGCCAATGGTTATTGTCTTATAAATGTTGGCCATCTACATTTTTCTGCAAAGGGCAGCATCTTCACTTTTTTAACAAATATTGTTTTTATATAATTCAATGGTTGATCTTCTAATTTGCTTCTCTTAAATTATTACATGTTGGACAGCTTCAATATGGTATGTTTGAACCTTTATTTATGCAGGCTGGTTTGCATAGGATTTCTCTCTGCACTTTCAAAAAGAAATTTGGTTACCTTCTGAAAATGATTAATAGGATATTGATGACCTGGTATGCAAAATTGCTGCAAATTTGGGACAGGGAACCCATAATGTGGTATGGAGGGGGGCATTCAGGGTTTCCAGATCTTTCATCATCTATATCCATTTTGTCATGAGGGTATTGCTGCTAAGGAAAGACAAGGAAAAGCGATGTAGGTGAACAGTGTTCATTGCTGCCTGTTTCTAGTATTCTGTGACATGGCCTTTGGATTTCTTTAGAAACTTGACTTGTCAAGCAACAAGAGAAGAATATCAATTATGCTAGCGTTAAAAACACAATTGAAAAATGACTTGTTTTTTTTTCTTTTTTGTTTAAAGAAACCTTTTTCTTGTGGTTCTTGGTCATACTTCAGTTGACGTAGTTTGTGGAACTTTTAAGGTATAGCTGCCTATTCTTTATTGTCAATAAATTACTTTTTCTGTAATTTTCTTTATTGTCAATTATGTATTTGTTGAGATGCTATGTCTGAAATTTGTCCCCCTGTCCCCACCTTCATATGCCATGTATGATTCATTGTAAATTTGTGAATGTATGGTGTATGTTAGCAATAGCAATGAAAGAGATCTCTTTGTCAAACTCATGTTTTATGCTTCCGTGCCTTCTACTTTCTGCCAATCTCTGTTCATTGGATCCTTTAGATCCATGCCTGTTTTGAATCTCTCCTGTGCAAGCTCATGTGACACTTTAATGTGATGCTAGTAATTAATATTTCATACACTTGGCTTTAGCTATGAAAGCTTTTTGCCAGAGCTAAAGTCCCATTTTTCAATGCAATTGCTACGTGGAAAACTCTTTGATGCTGTGCCTTGCCATCAGCTGGATATTTAACTGTGTGCCTCAGAGATAGTCGACTATAATGTTAGTTCATGCATTGGGGTGTTTCTTCTACTTTGAATTTAGTAGTTTTGATTGTTCTTCCTTTTGGAATGTCTTTTGATCATGGCACACTGTTGTTGATGAGAAGCATCTTGGATCATGCAAATTCTGAGCTGGATATTCCATTTTAAGTATATGTCAATGTGGAAAACTAAGTACCGGGTTTTGGTTGTGGTATTGTGTATTGTAATGTAAGATGTGGTCCAATGCTGCGCATTATGATGTGTTATTCTAGTTGTAAGTTAAGTCCTTGAGGTGCATGGGATCCTGAAAATTTGCAGGAGCTCATATTTGATGCAATGACGATGATGGGGTAGAAGTTGCTGCAGTAGAAGTGTCATCTTTGTTTGCGGATGCCTCAGCCACTATAACTATTGACTACACTCTGACACCTATATGATTAGGGCAGAACAAGGCATCATGTTTCACGAAATCCATGCATTATTTATCCTTGTATCATCAAGACAGGAGTCTGATATACAAGGCTCATGCCTAACATTTTCTTATTATAGATAGGAAACAGCATTTTATGATAACTGAATCTCAATATCTGCAACCGAGTTATTAAGGTTGGGTTCTTTCAAGATCAACGACTTCGTAAAAGTTGAATCTTGCAGGAGCACATTTTTCCTTAGATCTGAGTCTAGAATCCACGTCCGAGCTTGGGTGCATAATTTTTTTTGTTTAATGCCCAAGCAGTGGTATTGAGGCAGAGCTCATCTACCTCAGCCCAAAAACACGACTCTAGGGATTCGTTCGTAATCATCAGGGCATGCTCAAGCCATATCCGAGTGCACTTATAGCGTTTAGGCCTGCCCCTCTTCATGCAGGGTCCCCTGTCTTCCTTTAAATATCTGTAGTAATTAGCCATTATCCGGGGGTTCAACACCTTCTTCATTCCGCATGCCCGCCAACTCTAGCCTTGCAACAGTAACCTCGAAATCATCCTTGTGACTGGACGCCTTCAGGGCATCGTAATAGCCCAGCCTCTGCAATGCACACTTGCTTTTGTAACCTTCTAGCTTAACTGATATCTCTATTCTTTTCGTCAAATGCATCCTGATTCCCCTTCTGCTTCTCCCGCTCCTCGGCAGCACACAGGCCCAATCGATCCCTTTTAACTCCGAATGTCCACCAACTCAATTATAACAAATATTGTGTTGAGCTAACAATGACTAGTAGTTGAATCAGACGTTCATTTCTACACCACGTTTTATATTCCGATCACACATATCTAAGTTTATTTTGTGCAGCAGATAACATTGTGGATTAATAATGATCAAATCAATAAGCCTAGCATCTTCCATGCTGCCAGAACAAGAACAATCAAAAAGCTCGGTACAGGAACTTTGTATCATTCTCTTCGCTTGTTCCTATGATCTGGCAAGTCTCGTGCCTAAAAGTAGATGCAGCGGGAGTTATAATAAGAAAATTGGTGCTCCACAAGGTCAAAACAAAAGATTCATATTTGCTGTCGTTTCTTACATTTCTCTTTTCTTTCTTTCATGGATCATTTCCATCCTTCCCCTTGCTCTAGATGGATCCTTGTTGTCAGTTTCCGTCAAGCTAGTGTGTATGCAAAATATAAGCCAAAATAATATTTTTCCCTTCATACACGAGCTCGATGGGAAGACAACGCGACAATCAAGGACTATCAAAAATTGAGATACAAAAAGGAAGTACTTCTTAATTAGTCTCTGCTCTGCAATCTGGGTTTTTTGGACAAACCATTAGTTATTGGTGGTGACGAAGGAGACAGGTCAGATAACAAATTTGACTTTGAGTCATCAAAAACAAACAACTGGGATGCTGCCGAAGATGAAAATACATCTTGCATTTTTCTCTTTAGAGTTATCCTCTTTTCATTCCCATCCCCTTCTCCTTTCATTATGAAATCTTTCAATCTTTTCACATCTGAGAGTTTCACTGGTTTCACCAAGAATTCTTCCGCCCCTTCTTCTAGACACCTGTTGAACATTAAGATAATCGAGTTGGGATTACAGATCTATACCAATGAAACATGAAAAAGCCCCTAAGTCGTCAAATATCAATGTAGGCATGAATTGTCACCACATATGAAGGCACTCAAACCATTGCTCCTTTTTGTTTTATGCAGGAATTTAACGGTGTCACCGGTTGATGACATAACTACTACTAGGCATTATATATATATATATATGAACTTGTGTGATTGCTTTAGAGTTTTGGATATGCAATTGAATTTTTTTGCTAAAAATAGACAGTTTGAAAATTCAATGACCGGGGTAATTTTCAATCTCTTATACAGTATTTTCTTGTGTGATTGTGTTGGACACTAAGCTCACAGCCTGTCTATTTTTCATCAAGCATTCACAGATACCATAAAATCCTATTAAGATCAAATGCCATACAATAGCTGCATCTTGGGAGCTACTCTGGTGCCCCCAAAAAAAAAAAAAAACAAAAACAAAAGCATCAACTTTAAAACTCCAGGCCAGGAAATGATCTTCAAATTTCCTTAAACTGAGTGACTATTTAGTCTTGAACACTATTTCTTCAAAATATGTTTGAACTAATCTTATCATCGACCCTTCATTAATAAGACAGAGAAACAGATGGACTCGTTAGGATTCATGCATGCCCATCTCAAATTATGTATTGACATGGGTTCACTTCATCAATAGTCATCAGATTCATCGGACTGGGAATCTCTATCCAACATTATTGCTAATTTCCTATTGCTAGAAAGAGCAGTTTCTATTCTTGCAAGCAGTAATAATCAAACAAAGGATACCTATTTGATTAAAAGAATACCACACAAAATGCCCCATCGTCTCCCTCCCCCCCAAAAAAAAAAGATCAAGCCAGTGAAGATACCTATCAATACGAGCCAAGACGTTTTCCGATGACATGATCACTACAGGTATCTCCCTGAAGGCTGACGATCCCTGGTTATGGGATATAAAATAAACAGCCCATCAACACAAAATCAAATGAGAAGGGAACAAAGAGAAGGGGAGAACAAGGAAGCGTTTATTAACCTTAATCCTTTTAAGCAGCTCATATCCTGTCATCCCAGGCATGGAGTAATCCGTCATTATCAAATTCACCTTCAAATCCTACAATCACAGCCATCAAACAATAAACCCATCACATCTCAAGTTACTAGGAGACAAAATAACTACTGTATTGGTCACTTCGCTTTTCGCATTTTTCCACACTTTCTCGACAACCAAACAGGTTTTCAAAACGTTTTCAAGCTTTTCTTTTTCCCCCTTTTTTTTCTCCTTAAATCTTACGTTGAAGTCGGCTCGGCTCTTCTCTCCGTCGTCCAATCCAAGATACTGCAAAGCTCTGGTTCCACTCTCTACAGCCGTCACTGCAAAAAGCCCAACTCCAATTCCTTTAGAGATACACAACAGACCCAAATCTATACCCCCCCCAAAAAAAAAGAGAAAAGAAGATGATGATCACGAGCAAGATGGTACCTTTACAAGCTGAGATCCTAAGCAACCGCTCAATGACCTTCCGGTCCACAAGGCTGTCATCGACAGCAAGAACGTGCAGCTCATCCGACCCTGAAGGTGCCCCGTTAGAAAATCCCACCTTCTCCGGCAAACTGCGCCGTAAAACCTCGCCGACGGCAGCCATCCAACCAGTTAAATGACAATGACAATATATCGTTCGGTATCCTCTGAAAGATTTGATGCTGATTCCACCAACTAGTGAGGGCTCTCCTGGGATATTTATATTACTAAGAAGCTTTGTACCCCCAAGTCAAAGGTGGGGGTTTTTTTTTTTTAATTTAAACTTTTTTATTATTAATACACATAACGCAGAGAGATGAAAGTGGAAGATTCAGAGGATCTAATATCTCGAGATCTCAGCAAATCTTAAGGAGCCCCACCTTTGTCTCCTGTCGTGTCAACCGCAAAAACAAATGTGTTTCAATATCTCATTAATTATTACACCACTACCAGTTCGTTTACGCCTGCAAACAATGGGCGAGTAGACAAAACGCTCCCTTCCTTCTGACGTTTCCCATGTTTTTCCGTGGTGCTTTAATTAGCAATTACTTTACCTTTTATTGTTTGAATTTCAAATTGGGTGTGAAAGAAAATTATGAAAAAAATATATATAAATAATTTTTTAATTAATTATTTGGTTAAATTAATAATAAATAAGATTTTTTTTTGGGTGAAAAATAGAGAAATTGAAAATATTACTTTTTTACTTAGACTACTTCCCATAGTCACACACCCATCCAATTTTCCAACCCTCTCCTTTGTTTTATTTTATTTTATTTTATTTCTCATATTAGAAAAAATAAATGGGATTTCTACACCTAAAGCTGCCATGAACGAAGGGACAGAGAATATAATTGATATTCAGTTTTTTATTCTTATCGTGCCCAACAATACCAACATGTTTTGTTGGCAACAAAAGTTGGGACATTTAAACAACCAAGATTTCAGGTGAAAAAAAAAAAAAATGATAACTTGATTATACTTGATAATTTATTTTGATATAATAAAATTTTATATTTTATATAAAATATTTTTAAAAAAAATAAATAAAAATTATATTATTTGAAATATTATTATTATAATAATATAAAAAAATTATTTACCTGATAAAAAAAACAATTAAGGTGATTTATTTTTTATTTTTTTACTTTTTTTAATGTTGTTTGGAAGGGACAAAGGGGTAGCCTTTTTACCCGAAGTAAGAGTGAGAGCTGGGCGGCTCACTCGGATTTCTGAAAAAGATCACACAATTGGAGAGATGGGTAAAAGCGTCATTTTACCCATTCCTGGCAAACAAAAGGTCCGTTTGACCACCAAGTCAAGATCCTAATCATATTTGGAGCTGACCCATCTGCTCCCCAGTGGACCTCCTGAAACAGTGAAAAAAAGTCGGTAAAATCGAGACCCAGGCAAAACCGGCGGCGTCAAAATAGGACAGCCCAGCACCAACAGCGGTCGCTGGCCCGTTGGGGAGCGGTCGTGCGTCGCTTTTCCAAATAAAGATGCTCAATGTCACGTACGATCACACAATCTTTTTAGATCATGAAAAAGAAAAAAAAAAAAAACAAAGAGAGAGAGAGAGAGACGTCTGGACCTCACAGATCTCACTGGGCCCTTCCAGAAACCAAGAAGATACAGCTGCTTTCTTTCCATATCTTCTCCTCCATTTGCGTGAAGGGTCAGATCCGATCCTTGATGCTCCTGGACTGCTCCCACAAATAAATTTTTTTTTTATTTATCTTAAACATTTCTTTATTTATCAAATTTATTTTATTAATTAAGTATACTATTCATCCACATATATTTTTTTTAAACTCTCTTCAATAATTTTCGATCATATCAAATCATTGAGACTTAAAATATTAAACAACATAACATATTAATAATTGAAGTGAATATTTTAAATTTTTAATTGATAATTTAATTTTAAAAATTATATTTTAAAAATATTTATATTAATAGTATTATTAATTTATTATATTAGTTAATATTTTAAATCTTAAGGATACTCAGTTAAAAATTATTTGATGGATTTCATGAAAAAGTAAGGATAATAAATATTTTGAATTAATGATATTATTGTGGAAATTAATTTTGATAAAAAAATTAAAAGAAAATGGTTCATTGAGCTTCACGCTTTTAGTTGATCTTCTTATTCTTTTTCTTCTGTGATTGGATTTGCTCGCTCTTATTTTACATTGACTTGCAAAGACCAAAACAGCCCCCAAAGTCAAGTGGGGTGGCTTATTGGACTATGATGGTGGATTTGTGTGTGTGTGGGGGGGGGGGAGATTGGGGAGAGATTTTCTTGTCCTTTCAATTTCGAGAGCAGAACACTGAGCCTGACAAGTCACAACACACCTTCCACGAGAAAATTGATTTTAGAATTCCCCAAACCACTTCAATTTTGCTTTTTTAACTTTTGTACTTCTTCGAATTGTCTGTGAGTGGGAGAGAGAGAGAGAGAGAGAGAGAGGCTGAGATACTTCCTCTGTCTTTCTTCCTTCTAAAAGTAACTCAATGATAAAATAAGTTAGACAATCACATGGTCAAACTTAGAAGCTCACTTTTGCTCCGGTTAAGGAAAATATTTTTACAAGTTGCACTACGTCCATGTGATTAACATTAGGATGCGAGTTATTGTCGATGGCCTAAATATTAGAGGGGTTTATCCCTATTCGAATCACCAAGAATTTTAAGGGCATTTATCGCCTATCCTACTTCGTAAAACACTTGATCTCCTGTGATGACCAAACATAACAAGCAGTTCAAGTTTTAATGAAGTAATAAAATAATTCTTCTTCTTCTTCTTTTTTGAATTTATCCCTTTTTTTTTTTTTGTTAGTGAGAACAATTCAAAAATATATATATATTAAATTCTAGCTAAAGTTCTGGTGGGGTTTTGTTTTTGTTTTTGTTTTTAGAATTCAGTGGCAGTAATTAAACAAATTTTTGACTGAAAGTTGATTCGCTGATGGAATTTACCCTCAACGCAACGCTATCTAAGATGCAGTCTTTCATTGCCTGCCCATGGTTAAACTCTTCACCTTAGTTCATACTCACATGTATTAAAAATATATATATATATATATATATATATTGAAAAGTAATGCCGAATAAGATGCTTTTAGAACATGAAAGAATCAAAATATGAATAGAGAAAAAAAAAATTTGTCAGATACGCGCAATATTGAGAACCCTATAAACACATTGGATCATTTTTCTTAATTGTTTAAAATGGAAAAACAATTATATATTTCATCAGAATGGATTGCTATCTTTTTATTGAATTAATAAAAAGTTTTTTTTTCTCAATTTTTTTTAAAAAAATCATCTTTGGAATAAATTCTAAAGAATCGGGAGAATATCTAAGGAGAATATTTACTACCAACAATGGCATATTCTGTTATTTGGACACACAACCTAAACTATTTTGAGAGCTTATTCTATCGTTGTAGACCAAAAATAAAAAAATAAAAAATACAAAGGCTTCTTATATTAGATTTAAAATAATTTATATCATATTAATAATATTTTATATAATATAAAAATTATATAAATATTTATTTTATTACTATAAAATATTGAAAAAAGTTGATAACAATACTCATAACATAATAAAAAATATAAAATAATTATATATTATTTGATGTTTACTATATTACTCAAAATTATTTTTTAAAAGTAATATTAAATATTATGACAAATTTTTTAATTTATCATAAAAATATAAATTTTATTAAAACATGTGTTTTTTTAATTAATAAAAAAATTATCTTGTTAATAAAAATAATATTTTATGATAAATTATTTATAAAAGAATGGTTAATGTTTAATATTAATTTTGTTTAATTAAGTCCGTGCATAAAATGGGGGCCGACAAAGGGAAACTCGTTTTAGTACATTGTATCCGGAGGAAGAGCGAGCGGACAACAAGATGGCAAATGACGCACATTGGTCCCCCGAAAGCCAGTGGCAACCAGTCAAATTTTACAAAAAAATAGAAAACAAGGTAAAAAATAGGAGTAGACCTAGTCAAAGATAAAGTCAGCTTTGCCATAAAGTTCATTCCAAACAATAATTCTGATATTTCCTCCGTCTCTCCAAGGCTCCCGTTTCTGTCTCTCGCCCTCGGCTTCGGTCACAATCAATCTCCTACGGCGGTGGGTGCGTGAGCAGATGGCTTCATCCGCTTTGAATCGTTGGCTGAGGCCTGAGGTGCGTTTGCCGGGTCCACCCGAATTTCGATCTCGACGCTTCTTTTGTCTGTGGGCCATTTTTTTTTATTTAACTTAATTAATTACAGTTTTTTTTTCTATTTGGTTTTTTGTTTGTTTGTTTTTATTTTTTATTTTTAATTTTTAATTTTTATTTTTTTTATTATCATTTGTGTTTTAGGTGTATCCTCTGTTCGCCGCCGTCGGAGTTGCCGTTGGGATCTGCGGAATGCAGCTTGTCCGCAACATCTCCACCAACCCCGAAGTCAGGTATCTCTCTCTCTCTCTCTCTCTCTGTGAAAGTTGGTTCCTTTTCTTCTCTTGATAAACCCCCCAATATGTTCTCTCACTATCTTGTTATGTTTTAAAATTTATTGTTGTTGTTGTTGTTGTTGTTGTTTTGTATGTGTGTGTGTTGAGAAAGATTATTTTTTTTCTTGGATGGGATTTTTTTTTTGAGGAAGATTAATATTGGAGAAAAAAATAATAATTTTCAGGAGAATTACTTGATGTTCACGCACACCAGATGATTTGAGGAAGTTTGTAGATTTTAATTGTTTTTTGGTGCATGAAGTTCGTAGATTTCAATATGAATTTTTTGTTCAAACAAAAAGATGAAGGTATTCATTTCTGATGTTTATATATTTGCACAGTTGTGAAAGAATTATTCCTTACTTTTTTATTTTTGGTCCTTTTTCTTTCCTCACTCTGTTAATCATACAAAAAGGTTGGGGCATAGAGCGTCAAGTATAGCCAATTGTCTTCCACAATGAGTTATTCCATTGCAATCGCCATTACCCCCTTCCAAGACCCTTTTTTGTTTTTTTTTTTGGTCGGAGAGAAAGGAGAGGAAGAATTGGTAGTACTGCAAATGGGACGAGACAAGCTGAACTTTAGAATGCCCAAGCTTATCCCGTTTAATAAAGGAGCCTGGAAATAAAGCTTGGAATCCTTTTAAGAGAAAAGGAGAGGGAGAACTTAATTGGGTGAAGAAAAGATGTGAATTTTCTATGTTTTGATAATGCTGTGATGTAAAAGAATGCATACGAACACATTGAGTTTTGACAATTTTAGTTGAGTAATTTTGCCAGTTGACTCAGAACATTGTCTTTGGTGGTCGATCCACCTTCTTTAAATCAGGGTTACCAAGCAGAACAGGGCTGCCGGAGTTTTGGACAACCATGCAGAGGGAGAAAAATATGCAGAGCATGCTTTGAGGAAATTTGTCCGCAACAAGACTCCTGAAATCATGCCAGAGGTCAACGCCTTCTTCTCAAATCCAAACTGAAGAAATAAATCCTCGTTGCAACAAGCTGATGAATATTAGTTATAATCATACAAAGTTATAATCCAAACCTAATGACATGTGTTTGAAGTTTCAACTTATTGAGTTTTTCAATGGATTTCTGAGAAGCTGGATTCAGAATGATGAATAGAGTGTTGAATCTTTGGAATGAAGATGATAATTATAGATATTAATTCTATGTCTTGTGATGATTTTGATTGTCCAAACATTGCATAGAGTTTGTGGGGTTAATGTGTCTTTTATTTATATTTTCTTTGGCAGTTTCTCATATAGAAAACAAAGGGCATATTCAAAAATAATTTTATTTTCTAGTGAAAATATGAAAGTAGTCTCCGAAATGAAACAAACTTGTATTTTACTCCTAAAAGATAGCAAAAATCCATACACTCAGTAACCTACAAATTGCCATAACTATGATTACTTCATAACATATTTATTTAAGCCCAATCACCCCCAATATCTTTCATGTTTGTTATCGATGACCATACTAAAATATATGAGATCCAAATATATATTCTTGCTATTCTTTATTATATAGAAATTAACATCTCGTTTCTGTATATATGCAGCTTTGATATATGTAAACATGTGACTCTTAAAGGACTTGTCAAACTGCTAACCTTCCAATTTGTCCAAACAAAAACGTATCAGATATGGTGGTCTTTAGCAGACTGGGATGTTCACTCGGATGAGCATACCATCGCAATGCAGAAATCATAATTCATTCGGAACAAAAATTTCCAAGTGCCGGCCTAAAATGATAAAATTTCAACTAATACAACAGAAGTTATAAATGCATCATGGTATAGACTTGTACACCAAATAACTACATCCACCAGACAGACTGGAATTTCCTGATAGGACAGCACTTGCATCTACTCGCAGTTGGTGTAGGAGCTAGAGGAACAGAGGCATCTCTGCAGCATTGAAGTCTAATATATTAGTTGCCCGTGGTTGGGAACATCTATAACTTCTTTCCACCATTTTTGCTTTTGCTGAGGAGGAAACCTATGTAAAGGGAGATGCCTTGTGAAGTCGTTGAGAATCTCTAAGTTTCAGAACAATTAGGGAGGAAAGTGTTCAACATCCATAGAAGGAAAGCTTGGTTCGGCCATTCTCATTCCCCGAAGCATATTCTTTGCGGTTTCCTTCTCCTGCAGCCATGGAAGAAAAGCCAAAATCCAATAAGCCTAGCTCATAAACATGTGTCAGATGCATGGACTTCAAACGGGCAGTAAATTCCTTTTCATTAATGTCACAGACAAACCAGATTATAGTTATAGAACTCACCGGCCCAGTGTAGTCGAGAAGACGGGTACAGTAAACTTCCGCTTCTTCAAATCTCTTCAGGGCTCTGCAATGTTGGGCAAGAAAAAGCAGAGCTTCAACCACATTTGGTCCTTCCCTCTCTTCAGCTTCCATCCTCTCTAAGTCCTTCTTGTAGTAAAATGCTGCTTCTTCTGATCGCCCCAGCTCACGGTGTAACTTTGCTAACTGATGCATAGCTATTGCTTCTCTGTCATTACAGTTGGCAGCCCTTCTGTAACACTTGATTGCCTCCTCCAGTATGTGAAGCTCATCCGTTTCATAACATTGAGCCATGGCAATCCATAGCCGATAATCATTTGGCTGTAAGAACACAGATTTTTTAAAATAATGAAGAGCATATACCGGCATGCACATCATCTCATAAGCTTGTCCTAGCCCATACCAAGCTCGATAATCACAAGGGTTGATTTCCACAGCCCGTCGGTAGGCATCAATAGCAGCTGGAGTGTTTTTCATCTCAACATACTCATGACCCATTAGTGTCCAAGCAGATAAGTAATTTTTGTTCAGTTTGAGTGCCCTTCTAAAGTACATAACTGATTTTTCATGTTGTCCTTTTAGACTGTAATAATTTCCAATGATGCAGCAAGATTCAGGTCTGTATTTATCAGTCATAAACACTCGGTGGGCAAGGTAACTCAGGGCAGAGAAACATTCCTTTGCATAGAGAACATTGGAATACATATCCATGTCATCCACACGATAAGGGTCATTCCTTAAAAGTTCTTCGAATATGACTTCAACTTGTTCAAATTCCCTTAGACTGTACTGCGCTTTTGCAATTTGAGCCTGCACATAATTGCTATAACTGAAAGTTCCTTGCAAATATTCATACTTTGCCAGGGATTCATGGTGCATCCGCAGTTCTTGGTACGCACTGGCAAGAAAGAAGTCCTTCATATAGTGGTTACAGAGATTAAGACTATTCAGTATCTCAATTGTGGTACACATTGACAGTAGCTCTGACCAGGCATTCCAGTTCCAAGGATAACTATTTACAGACTCCACGAGAACTGTACATGCTAAAGTCTGATTGCCTTTCTCTTTAAGCACAAGACCATACAAGTACAAAGCAAAGGGATCAATGGTGCCATTCTTCCTGATTGTTGACAATTCTCTCTCAAGGGAAACAAGTTCATGATTGACAGCATCACTCTTACCTAAGGGCCCTTCAAGTTCTATAATTTCCTCTTCCTTCCGTTTCTCTCCAGCCTTCAAAGGCAACAAGAGTTTGAAGGATAAGCAGACATACTGAGATTGCACAAAGCCTTACAATACAAGGTCATTTAAACTTGAAGTGGATGAGTATCACATCACCCATTTATACCTAATAAGCCTACATATTTACACATTGCTTGCATGCATCTACTGAAAATTATGTTATAATATAGTATCAAGGCCTCTGAGCATAATCACAAGCCTATATCAATATCACAAGTGGTGCACAAGTACTCACAGACTCTTGATAGACTAAAGACAGTGAAGTTTGAAGAACTCGATGGGCAACAATCAAAGCTGAATCAGAACATACGAAATTAATGCAAAGGAAAAGAACCATAAAAGATGTAAGACATGCACATGAGAAGAAAACACACCAGATAAAGAGCATAACAACGCAGGAACACAGATTTCTTTCCAGTTTGATCTCGAAGCACATGAGCAGCCCTTCTATACTCTCGGCAATCCAAGTAAGACTTTGCTAAAAGGTAGAAGTCACTGTCCACTGCCTCGTCTTCCTCCATTACGGGGGTGGATACATACGATACGCCAGCAGCAGGTGTGGAGGTGATATCATTGGTGCGAAATCTCCTTCGAATACTCGAGCTTCCACGCTGGAATCTGGTGTTTGAAGGAGTACATTTTGCTGGGTCTTGCTCAATCCCCACCAGCTGCTCTCCTGCCCTGCAAGCATAAATATAGGTAACGGCACCTCAGAATGTATCATTCGAAAAATCTGCTAAGGTTTCCAGAAAAAAAAAAAAGTTTTTCCATTTACCAAGGAAATGAATCATCAAAATACTTGGAAAATGAACGACATTATGCACGTCAATTTGAAAGATGAAAGCTGATTTAATGCAGACAGTATGCACGGCAATTAGAAGCACTTTCATTTTTACAAAAAAAAAAAAAAAAAAAGAATCAAACTTCAAATCCCATAATTAAAAAAGGAGTTATAAAAAAAAAAACTAAAATGGACAACTGGGAAACTTGGGAGTTAGGGTTTTAATGTTTACCATTTGGCTGCAGAGTAAAGGCAGCGATCACTCAATTGCCGAATCGCAGTTCGAAGTTCGTTTCTGCAACTCTCTTTGGAACCCATCATCCTGAATCTCTCTTTCTACTTGGCTTTCTCGTCTGATCATGTATCTATCTCCCTCCCTGCTTCTACTCCCACTCGCTATTCGATTCCAGGACTCAAAAGATTGAATTTTTGTTTTTTATTTTTTCTTCGGTGGTTTTACAGAGGCGCCTCTTAAGGTCGTTTTGGAACAGGAGAGGACCCTTTCGTAGTGGACCGTTTGGAACATGACACGCAGCCCATAGTGTAATGGAGCCCAAAGACAAAAACTTGAATAAAAGGACCGAACACCACCACTAATGTAACTCCAAGAATGCTGTATCCATAACCATTCAACTGCCCACAAGAACCATGCACTCCCACCTCCTCGACCTCCGGCCGAAAGCCACCACTTCTACCCACCCCCACCGTTGCAGCCCCATAAGCCACTTCCCTTTCCAAACTTATCCTCATTTATGGTTCATGAGTTGGGTCGACCCGCTTATGCTAAACTGATCCGACCTAATAAGAAATCAAAAGGGAGTGAAATGACATTTTTTGTTTTTTTTTTAAAAAAAGAAGGAACAGAGATCATGTTTAAACCAATTAAGGAAGGAATTTTCTATTAATCATTAAGATCAGAGGAGTTTGATTTGTAGAAGTTAGATGTTATTGATCGCTTCTATAGGCAAAAAATTCTTATTAATTAATTATGATGATTTTGAGTGAAATTCTTCTGCAACTTATTATAATGTATCACATTAAAAAATTAAATTTTCTTTAATTTATAAGAAAAATATTACTGAAAAAAAATTAAAATAAAATAAAAAAGACGCATTAAACTATTATCAAATTTTCGCATTCCGTGGCATTTCTTTTGCTGCGCCATTTATTAATTGAGCAGAGTTCCAACCAATGCAAGCAACCAAAAGCAACGTACTAATCTTTTTTAAAATCCAAAAATTATATAATTACCGACGACATCAGCGCGTGTCACGTGGCCAGAGCAGAAGGAGGCGCGTCCCATAAAAACAAAACCGACAATTCAAATTCGCGCTAAAGCGCTAACGTATCTCTTTCCCTGTTTTTTTTTTTTTTTTTTTTGGTAATTCAAAAACTTGAAAAAGAAAACGCCATCCCTCCATATCTGAAAAAACACAAACACGCCGCGGTCACCGCCTCATCCCATCTCTTTCCTCTCTCTCTCTCTCTCTCTCTGTGTTTTTATTTATGTATTTATTTTTTGGACTGCTGAAATCCCAAACAGCTCCCTCCCTTTTGAAAATCATAAGCCCGCCATTTGTCATGAGGCCAATCGCTTTCCTTCCCTTTTTTAAACGGTCCTCAGCCAGACTCTCTAACCAAACACACAATCTCTCTCGCCCATTCAAATCTCTGTCCTTCTATTCTACGCCGTCCCATCTAATTTAAGCGCCATGAACATGACACTGTCTGCCGGCGACCGACCGGAACCATCCGGTAGGCACCGCGCCTATAGCAGAAAACAGAAGTCTCTGGGTCTTTTGTGCACCAAGTAACTCCTTTTCTTTCTCTTTCTTGCTTAACTCTTTGGGGGTCTTTGATTTTTTATTTTTTATTTTTTTAAAATATGAATTTCTAAATATTTGTTGCAGCTTCTTGAACTTGTATAATCGAGACGGAACTGAGGTGATTGGACTCGACGACGCTGCTTCAAAATTAGGTCATTTTCTTTGCCCTACTTGATTACTTTTATTGAACACGTGTGAGTTAATGAACTATGATGGTTGCATTTGAGATTGTGTTTTGGGTTCGATCGGAAAATTAAATGGGTTTTCTTTTCTGGGATTTTCCAGGTGTGGAGAGGCGGCGGATCTATGACATTGTCAATGTTTTAGAGAGTGTTGGGGTGAGATTATTAAATCTTCCCCCTTTTCCCTTTTCCTCTTCTCAAATTTTCTGTCTTATTTGATTTTTCGTGTTATTTTCTCAATTGGGTATCCGCGTAATTTAAGGTTCTTGCAAGAAGAGCAAAGAATCAGTACACATGGAACGGATTTGGAGCAATCCCAAAAGCTCTGCAAAGACTAAAGGTAACACTAACGCAACAATTTTAGCTTTTGTTTTTTCCGGCGGAGCTTGATAAGTGCTTTGAGAATTGGGTCTCGTTATAAGAATTTTTGCAAGCTGATTCTGACTTTCGTGGTTTGATAGGAGGGTTCGAGGGAGAGTCGGCATTCATTTGACAATAGTAACAACAATTCTATAAAAGTAAGTAGATCAAGTTTAATGTTCTTTTGTTTTTAAAAATTTCTCCAAGTTTTGCGTTGTTTCTTATGGCGGTTTGATTTTAGAGATTTAGAACTTTTTTTATTTTCATTTTAATCATGCATTCATTGCATTTTAGGTCTCTGATTATGATGAGGATGATAATGACGGTGATGTCAGTGATTCTAATGCGAATTCAGGAAGCCAGAATGAAAATTCAATTCCTAGTGGCATTGTTAAATCAATGGCAGCATCACGTTTTGGTAACTTTTTTACAAGTCTTTTAGTTCCTTCAAAATATGCTACTTCTGTGCTAAATCTTAGCTATAATTTTAACCTTGAACCTCTTATGATATTTCATGACCAAGCTTACCGTTCTCCTTACAGATAACAGAAAAGAGAAATCTTTGGGACTTTTAACACAGAATTTTGTCAAGCTCTTCTTGTGCTCTAACGTAAGTAAAATTTAGGGTGCTAGTACCTCAAAGATTGTCTATGCAATTATTCATTAATTTGGCTTTCTAATGCAAGTTTTTTTTTTTTAATAAAAAAGGTGGATCTAATTTCCCTTGATGAGGCTGCAAAATTGTTGCTCGGAGACACCCTTAGTTCAGCTTTAATGAGAAGTAATTGCTCTCAATTTTCATATTTTTAGGTGATAAGGCTTTTTTTGTTTTTTTTTTTTTTTTTAAAGCTCTTGGGTTAAATTCTCTCCATGATATGATTCTGCAGCAAAAGTACGACGGCTATATGACATTGCAAATGTGCTGTCTTCCATGATGCTTATTCAAAAAGTAAGGCTGGAAATTATTAAACTTTTTATCTGTCAAGCTATAGTACTATCAATAATTCTGATAATTAGTAAATGATGTGCAGACCCATACTCCAGATACCAGGAAACCTGCATTCAGGTGGTTAGGGTTGAGAAGGAAGTCGGATAATGTAGCAGCAGATGACCGTTTGGCACTTAATGCTACGAGAAAGAGGACATTTGGAACGGATGTTACAAATATTTATTTCAAAAGAAACAAAGCCGAGTCATCGGTTGATCGGGATAAATGCCAATATTTGAAGGTACAGGACCACATAAAAGTTGAAGACGTTGGAATTGCAGATGATAGTGGCAATCTGGGCCTGGATTCATATAAGGGCTCCGGGGCCTTTCAATTTGGCCCTTTTGCTCCTAACACTATGCCCGAAGTTAGTGGCTCTGAGAATAAAGTGCGTCAGTTTCATGATTGGGATAGTCTTGCCTCTACTTACCGTCCCCAGTATCACAACCAAGGTATAATCCAATGCTTTAATATGAAGTAAAATGACATAGTTTGACAATGGCGAAGCACTTTTCATAATCCAAGTTCTTGATCCTCGTTTGAGAAATGGGACACGAAGATGCGCTGCATGTCAAAGCAACCGTATCTAAGGCACAAAAAATATACATTTAGTTTTTTGTTTCAGAACTTTCTTGACTTGCATTTATTGTACCAAAGTTGATTTTGCTGGTAATTATTGTAGCCTTGAGAGACCTTTTCATCCATTACATGGAAGCATGGAGATCATGGTACAGTGAAGTAGCCGAGAAGAAACCAATACTGCAGATCTCCTGATTCTTCATCACTCTATCAAAGTGAGCTTCAATGATTAAGAACAGTGTAGCAACTCCAATTTCCATTTTTATACATTTTAGGACATCCTCAGAATATTTGAGGTTCTTTAATATCCAAAGATGTACACTTCATTTCAGTGTACGCCTTTGATTGTACGGATTAACATTCATTGTTTATCAGCTGACGTACTCGAGCACGTGGTAGTTTACGCCTTTCTTATGTAGGCATGCTTACAGTATTGTCTTCAAACTCATCTCTGAGCATGTTTGTGGCATTATTGTTTAAAAATGGGGACAAACTCGTCGTTTGCTCAACTTCAACGATTCCCGAGACAACATATAGAAACGCGTTCAGAGACTGCACTGGAGGTGAGCCATTTGTCGAGAATGGCAGATTCAACAGCCAAAAGCTAATGCAGCCAGTCATATAACACATGGCAACCAGGGGCAAGCCGTATTATAGCTATAGAAAATTTCACATTTCTTGTCCTCGGCACACAGAATTGCCAGCCTAGTAAAAACCATAACGGCGACAAGAGACAAGTAAAATAAACGAGTAACCAAATTTTGATTTATTATTCGTTTGCAAACATTACATTACACGCTGAAACTTTAGCTTCCCCAAGGGTGGAATGCTAAATAATTGACTGTAGGTGCACAGAGATAGAGAGAGAGAGCGTGCAGATGGTTGTGACATCTAGGTGTTACATTATAAGATTATTTCCTCCTGAACGCTAACATTAAGCGTCTTGTTTGGGAGGACAATGCTGCTAACCACCACAACTTCATCCTCAACAGTTACAGCTTCACCTAAGTCACAGGAAAGAGCAACGATATTGTGAAGGACTGGAATTTGGTCTCAAAAGATGGATATAGAATGTAAATGTTAAAAGTAGGAGGCAAGTGCATTGGAAAAGTACCAAGGATTGTGACCCCAAGTTTGACATAATAATCTCCTTCAGCCTGCAGCCAGTTTATTCAAGTCAGCACATAGAAGTGGGGATGAGAACCAAAGGGAAATGCAAGAGAAACAAAACCAATGCCGCTGAGACTAAATTTGAGATAGAGGAAAGGGGAATAATGAACAGTGGTAAGAGAAACATCGAGTGCAAAAAGAACAAGCTTTTGCAAAACAATTACAAGTCATCAAGGGGAGAATCGAGTCACTTTGGCCTAGTTGTAATATTAAACATGAAAATCTACCATTGCCTACTGTTATATCATGTGCAGTTTGAGAAACATGACCTCTTGTAGCTTTGAAGTTCAGCAAAATGTTTTGTCTTTGTTACATTTTCACAACATCAATAGTCTTGGTTACATTGTCATCACATCAATAGTCTTTGTTACATTGTTATGACTTCAATAATCATAGAATGACACAATGCTGGGAAAGTGGGGTCTAAGACAGTTAACAGCCAGAAAATAGTAACTGCAAAACAAACATCTTGCCTGGACTCGAGACCACCTCCCTATGCATGACTTCCACCCAACAATGGCATGAATGACAACAGCATTTTCCTGAGGTTCAAAACAAAATTTAATGAAATTTGAGATAGCCTAATTTAGGCCCGTACAAGAAAAGAAAGGTCCAAACTTGTGAATTTAAATATTTTAAAATGTTTCCTACCATGACCACAACATCATCTAGGATGATGCAATTGATGAGCCTTGCACCTGGCCCTATACGAGCATTAGCAGATATTGAAACATTGGGACCAATCTGTTCACAGAAGTGAAGAAAATTTGATATTAAGCTTGTGGATCCACTAATAACAAAGCAGAAATGAGATGTACAATTACCTTTGCGGTTGGATTTACTTTTGCTGAAGGATGAATATAAACATCCCCAATGATGGTTGCACTCTTCAAGCCATTGCCGCTAGCCAAAAGATTTGGGGAAGTGAATCGGAATTGAGAAAGATACAGACCACAACATTTCAATGACATGCTGTAGACATTGACACAGAAATAAAAAATAAAATCAGTGCATCTGTTGAGGGGACAAAGTAGATGCAGTCAAAATATGTTGAATGATATAGGTATAGCTTACCCAGGAGTTTTAATTTGTTCCCAGAAGTCCATGGTTTCATATGTATATAGCTGCTTTTTGCCAGCAAGGGGAGACAGGATATCCTGATCTAATCTTACAAAATCTGTTGGAGTAGTCCTGTTGAGGAATTTGTATCAAGAAAGAAAATCAAAATGGAAAATGGGTTCTACCAAATCCCAAAATAAGCAGGAAACATTATTCTAGGCCCTTTTTTTGTTATTAAAAGACATAACATTATAAGATCATCTTTTATCTACCAGGTGATGCCCATGCTATCTGTTTCTCAATTTTGTTTCCAGCAAAATAGCTTATTTGCTAGCACTTGCTAGTCATAGCTCAGTAGTAACATTTATTGGTCAGCTTAGTTGGATAGAAGAAAAATGCTGACTAGTTATTGAACAGCTTAGAGGCAACCTTTCCCTGATTCATGGAACCACATGATGGGAAATCTGGAACTGCAAAATGGCATACCTTGTAGTCGGTTGTAGGGCTTCAAAGCTGGAAACACGTTTCAGATTAGCTGCACATAGAGAGTTCATAGTTCAGACTCTGACATAAGGGATATCCATGATATGATTAGCTACATAGAAGTTTATCAAAACAAATTCAAAATAGCAACAAGCTAGTAGATGTCAATCACTGAAAAAATCCTCTGTTGTTGCATGCTTGATTTATTTAATCATCAAAACAGGCTCAACTTCTGCATTTGTTGTGACAGAAAAAAATTATTATTCTGAAACATCTGACTTTAATTAAAGCTCAGCATCAACTGACCTCTGTCTTTCCGTTGAGTAGAGACCCCTTGGATTGCTATAAAAATATCCGGCGTGAACACATACACTCCACAATTTATAAGGTCACTTACCTGCAATGCAGTATAATCTCCTACTAATCAAAGAAAAAGAAATAAAGGAATTGGGGGAAAATAAACAATACTGAACATGACTATTTGGATTCCTGATTCTTTGGGATATTTTTCTCCAACAAAAGAAAGATGACAAAGCCTAGAATGTCATCATGTTTAAATATGTGTGCTTGTGATTGCTGAGACAGTGAGCATTACTCTTCTAGGGATAGGAAAATTTTAGATGGTTAAGAATTAACCGTTTAAACTCATAGAGAATAAGAAGTGAAAAGAGACAGAGCCTTGCTTGACCACTCAATGCAGTTAATAAAGCTTGACATGGTGCCAAATGGAACAGGTACTTACAAATGTTTCAGGTTTCTCTGTGTAATGCAGCAATTCCTTGGTTGCTGGATCTGCAACTAATTCCCCAAACTGGTTGGCTGACTCAGCAGAAACCTGCACAGAAGAAGAATATTGAAGCCATAATAAAATCCTGCTCGAAGATCACACTCCAACCAGATGGGCCAGATTATCATTTTTAAATCCAACCAACCTTGATTACAAGGATAGTTCCCATCCCGCCATATGTTTTGTGTGCTTCTGCAAATGAAGTAGACAAATATTCAACAATTAGGCTTCTGCTTGGCAACACAGATTAACAACATAGAAGCTATTGTCCTAACTCCTAAAGTTACTACGGCAGGGCAACATCATGCAAAATTCAGGCATAGGTTTAAAAAAACACATCTCTTTGATAAGTGAGCGACAGTTTGATTACACACATTGTAACAAGAACACACCGAATAAAAAATTAAGAAAGAACCCTGGGGAAGTTAAACTTTCAGAGAAATAACAAGATTACCAAGCATTTCTGGGAGAGGAAAACTGCAGCAAACATCGCAATTCAGCAAGAAGATATGAGACTGCAACAAGATAATCAAGCATCACTTATCCAGAAATTTCCTATCATTTGAGTAGAAGAAGGAAATGGTAATATATCCAAAACTTTGGACGACTGAGTGAGTCTAGATAGAAGAAATAGGCTAAGGTAGAAACCGGGCTGTCTTCCATGATTAGATCTCTGAATCTATAAAGCCCACCAGCCGAACCATGCGGCTTATCTTCCCTCAAATACCTACAGACAAATATTGGACAATAAAGAAAAGAACCAGGCAACAAAGCGAACGAACAAGACAAATCAGCAAGTTGGTTACCTGACGGGGACTCTAAGCTCATTGGAGATAGAAGAAACATACAATGCAAATTCACGCTCCTCGTAGAAACCAACAAGATATATCTGTGCTAAGTTTGGAATCTGAAACGGCAATACAATTTCAAATCAATGCCCCAATCTTCATGCTGGCAATTGAAAATAGACATATTCAAGAAATTGAATGTGAAATACCCTTTTACAAGCAGATATTGGATGGTGAACCATTGCTTGCCCTGCTAAAGGAAAAAGAGGCTTTGGGATATTCAGTGACAATGGGCGGAAACGAGTACCTGCAAAGAAAATTGGAAATCATATCCAATATCAGATCAAATTCCGACAAATCACAAGAACTGGGTATCCTTAATAGCATCAAACTTGAAAGTTTGAACTTCTGTTTTGTATGGACGAGATTGAAAGAATTGAAGGAAAATGGCCGTGCTTGTTTGATTCCACAATCTTTGTCAACCAAGCGAAGAACGGATACAGCGCAAGGAGGAACGGGCATTGAGAATTCAGAGTTTACAAACAGAAATCAAACTGCTAATCAACATTTTAACAGAACGATACGGAAAAAGAACAGACCTTTAGTCGGTCCACCGACCATAATGACGGCAACAACTCTCGCCTCGGAGCTACCCATTTTTTGAAGATCTCCAAACCCCAAGTCTCGAATCTCTCCAACAACTATTGTTCTATCTGTGGCGCGACCCAAGATTTCCAAAACACAACAGAACAATCTAAATCCACGGAGATAGAGAAAACAGAGCCCCCCCCCCCAACTTCTTTAAATTTTTTATTTTTTATTATTATTTTTTTTAAAAAAAACAACTATATGAAAGGAACTATGCAATCTGTGAAAAGATAATATGAATCCAATTATATATAATATGATAGATGATTATCCTCTTCATCTGTGTGCGATATTATTATATTGATGGGTAAAACTGAGTGTGACAGAGGTGAAAGGATTATAAATAAAAAAATAAAAAAAGAGAGGGGCGAGTAAACAAAAGCCAAGGAAGCTTCCAACGTTGTCATTTGTGCCAGTGACTTCGCGGATGCTTCTTCTGCTGCCGCCCGTCACGGAGCTTTTCAGTAGGCTTGAGATGGTAGGACCCGCTGGTCTCTCTTTTGGTACCATTGTTTGTGTTGTTTTTTAGAAAAATATATATAATGATGTGCATATGGATTGAGTTTGCGATATTATTCACGCAGAAAAAAAAAAAAGTCATACGATACATTGTTAGTGATATAACAAATGTGAAAAGATAAGAGAAAAGTTTATTTTTTAGAATAATAGAAAGATTTTTATGAATTGTATTGATAATATTTTTACCAAATGACGTCTAATAATAGTTATATACAAATTCTTTGTCTTTATGAAATTTTTATAGTATCAATTAATAAAAAATAATTAAGAAAAACACTTATATACAATGTTGAATGATTTTACAGAAAATTCCTTTTTTTTTTTTTCTTTAACATGATAATGGTCAATTGTTAGTCTGTTAATAGTTAAAAGAAAAGAAAAGAAAGAAAAGTTAATCCAAAAATATCACAAAAAATACATAGCATCTATAAAAAATTAAAAAAAAAAAAACAAAATCCTTAAATTTCATAATTGTGAATATTTTAAAATATATAGGGATCGAACTCTTGCCTTCTCTTTGAACTTAAGGCCTGTGGCTTCTTAGATAATACTGAGAGCTTGAAACTTCGTAAATGTCATTCCTACCAACTTTCCCAACCAAAGCAAAAAAGATAGACCACCTCAATCTTTTTCTTTATTATTATTTTTTCTTCCTTGAAATATATAGACTAAAGTGAACTTGTTTGAAAAATGAATTCCATCGGTTGTATGTGTGTATAGAACTCAAATCGACCTTAGGTCAAAGAGCCACTAGATGTACATGCTCTTGAGTCATAACAAGCTATAACCTGTAATTAAAATTGCAAGTCCACTTGTTAAGTACCTCTTAAAAAAGGAAATAAAAAGAAAAAGAAAAAAAAAAAAGAACAAATGAAATATGCTTGGAAATATTCGTCAAAATAAACATATTTTTAATCTAAATATTTGTTTAACGTAGTTTTAAATATTTTTGGTATTTCAATTTAGTTCTAAATATTTTTTTATATTATAATTAATGCTGAAATACAATTTTTAACTGTTAAAATAAATGAATTAAAAAAGTAATAAAATTACTCAAATACAAAATAAAATCATATTTTGCCCTTTATGTTTCTCTCAACAGCACATCTTCCATCCCAAATTGGTGATGTCTGTTTTCCAAACTAATGAGAACAAATTTCTTCCCCCAACCCCCCAAAAAAAAAGAAAAAAAAAAAAAAACCAAAAACTAAGGAATGCAGACAGCCTTATGCATAAAAGTGCTCTCATCAAATGACTACAATGCATCTCACCAAAAAGGGTACTCAGATCAGATCCATAGTTTGAGAACTCTCTGCTTACATATTCTGCTGATTTTCTCGCCCCCCCCCCCCAAAAAAAAAAAAATGTTATTGGATAGCTTGTATTTGATTGATAACAAAACAGTGCTCCCCCCCCCCCCAACCACTCGATTCCTACGTTTTAGAGTTCAAAATTCTTACTTTGAGCCAATGAATGCACGGCAACTTCATTGCCAAAATATATATTTACGATGAACTCAATCTTTTTCAAATCACTACATCAAATACGTGTCACTTATCATTTGCGTCCTTCAAAGACTGGTATTGGGTACATCCAGAGATGGGGTCGGTGGCCACATGCTCACAACTGTCTTTGCCATGAAACTTCAGACAGTAGGTGGCCATATTTGACATACTATACACAGTGGAAGGGTAAAATTTTTAGCAGTTGATCGTCGAGATACAAGTGGGGGTCTAGAAAGGTGAAGTGGAATTTTCATATTTTCGGAAAGATTGAACTTGTGAATCAACCTTAGCTTAGATGTAACTCTCTGTTTACAGAAGCTTTTACCAACTTTAAGCTAAACTGTGTCATATTTATTACTTGGTCAAATTGATATATGTCCACGATTTTATGTTCCTAGATCGAGTTTCCAAAAGAAAATGGTTCCCCCCCCCTCCCCCCAAACCCAAAATCATTATTGGGGGTTGTTAAACGTTGCAATTTTTAGCTATTACTCTATGAAGTCGAGGGTGGAGGGTGGCATCATTAGTCAAATTGTCGCCATAATTGAGGCCCTACGAACTTTTCACCGCCACAGAAGATTTACTCTGCTTTGGCAGACTCTGAGCACTTAAATTTCAATCAACAGTTATCGTGGGGGGGGGTTAAAATGTCGGTTCCATTGTAATTGAGTCGGGTCATTTGAGTTCCATAAAGAAAGAAAGAAAGTGAAAAAAAAAAAAAAAACTATCTTTCAAATAGGATAATTGGGGAAAACGCAATATTGCAATTTTAGTGGACATAACAAAAAGTAGTGTAATTTCAAACACGTAGCCAATAGGAAATTGAGAAAAAAAAAATGCAAATTTTCAGAGAACCTCTTTTTCCCCCCTATCATCGTTGTTCCTTAACAACAAAAACACAGTGATTTGACACGATGCAGATTGGAAATAGACGAGTTTCAAGGACATCATAAGGTCAATTTGAGAAGACACAAACATTATGTTTTATGTTTTGTGAAGGGACAAAGGCCGAAAGAATATGTAATGTTTTATGAGATAACAATATGTCAGTTAAGGGAAGTTGGGCTCTAGGCTTCAATTTTGGGCCTTGCCCTGCAGATATGGTTTGTAATTTTCCTCTTTTTTTTTTTTTTTTTTTTGGTTTTTTTGAAAATGATTGGCCCACATGTACTGGTCTTCGAGTAATATCCAGAGTCTTCGCTTTTTGCTATTAAAAAAAAGAAAAGAAAAGAAAAGAAAAGAAATAGCAGTATTGGTTAAACCCATTAAAGTGGTTATTGTTAATTAATTATTATTATTATTATTAAATGACTATCTTTGGAAAAAGAAATTCATTATTGGGGCGGCCCTCACCCACCATTATTATCATCAGATAAGATCAGAATCAGTTGAGAGTTGTGCTCATAAAAAAGAGTAAAATACACAAAAAAGCTGAGCAGAACAGAGAGAACATAAGTCTTAAAACTCAAGACTCTTGTGGAAGTAGACTGAAAAGCTTAGGTGGAGCACAGAGCAATATCTATCTCAATCAACCAATTAAAGGGCACGAGATAGGTTGGTTATCAAGGCGAGTGAAAAATGTCGATCCATATCCCAAGTCGGCAGCTTTTCATCGACGGCGAGTGGAGAGAGCCTGTCATCAAGAAACGCATCACCGTCATCAACCCCGCTACCGAAGTGATCGTCGGTTCGTTTCTTTGCTTTACTCTTTAACCTTTGTAAACTTTTTTTTTTTTTAATATCTCTTCCCAGTTGTTTCCTTTTACGGTTTTGGCTTAGTGGGGTACTGTTTGCATTTTTTTTTTTGACTTGTCATTTGCATCTGGTAAAGGAGATTCAAGAACCCCACAAAAAGAAAAAGTAAAAAGAAGAAATTGATTTTGTGAATTTTTGTGGAAATGGGTTCAGGTGATATTCCTGCAGCTACTGCACAAGATGTGGACATTGCAGTGGAAGCCGCCCGGAAAGCATTTAATAGGAACAGAGGCAAAGATTGGGCCTTTGCTTCTGGTGCGTTCCGTGCCAAGTATTTGCGCTCTATTGCTGCTAAGGTATTAAATGGGATTTTCTTCCTTTTTGTTTTTGCTGAAATAGGATGTTTGGGCTTATTTTATTGGATCAAATAAGACCCAACATCCAAATAGTGATCAGATAGTTGCATTTGCCACTGTTATGGTGAAGATTTAAAAATTGAAAATTGCACATCCCCCCTAAAGCTAAGAACTTCCTGGATCAACTTCTTGGCCATTATTGCTGAGAACTGTGGATATTGTTGAGGGTTTATGTTATTGGATTGAAACGCCATCAGAGAGCAATAGCTTCTGTGATGACTAAAATGTTGTCTTCTACATTTAGAATGCTGAGTTGCTGACAGTGCAGTATTGCTGGAAACTATGGATACTGTTGAGTGTTTATGTTATTTGGCTGAAGTTATTTGGAGGCACCATCAGAAAGCACTAAATTCTGCAATGGCTAAAATGTTTTCTTCTGCATTCACTGTACTGACAGCGTGTCAACGATTAAGCCTCTTCTCTTGTTGAGATCATAGATGTCTAAAACCATCCCCCAAAAGAAAATGTTAATAAGCATATGCAAGCATATTTGCTCCCTTATTTATTGGGTTTTAACTGCTTGAATATTTGCTTGGTTGCAGGTAACAGAGAAAAAACTTGAACTGGCAAAACTAGAAGTTATTGACTGTGGGAAACCATGGATTGAAGCAGTGGCAGACATCGTAAGTTTGAAACTCTATAGATATCATTGCATGAGTTGTGGTGTGCCTCTCCTCATATTTGTTCTCATTTTTTCCAGGAAGATGTTGCTGTCTGTTTTGATTTTTATGCCGACCTTGCCGAAGGTTTAGATGCAAAGCAGAAGGCTCCTATTTCTCATCCCTATCCAGCATTTAAGGTCCATGTTCTAAAAGAACCTATTGGGGTTGTTGGATTGATTATCCCATGGTAATTGCTGGTTCTTAGTGCAAATCGTCCGTGGCTTCTTGCCATTTTTTATGCATTTCCATAAGCATTCTAAATGTTGCTTCTTTTTTTTATGTTTGCTAATTGCTTTGCTATTTGTTATCCTGAGCCATTTGTGCTTGTTTTACAAGCATGTTGCTGTATCTGTGGGTATTTTTGGAACTTGTGTGGGGATTGCTGATTATATCCAATATCAGTTTTGTTGTTACTTGCCAATGAACAATTCAGTGTCTGAGAAACAAGGAATTGATTATTCTGATGTCGATTTAAGGAACTACCCACTATTGATGGCCACATGGAAAGTTGCTCCAGCTCTGGCTGCAGGTTGCACTGCGATATTAAAGCCATCTGAACTGGCATCTGTGTATGTCCTTGGTATAATTAAACTTGTATCAACATTGATGTTGTTGAGTTACGCTCTATTATCAAGTAAAATTTTTTCAATTTCAGAACGTGTTTGGAGCTGGCTGAAGTGTGCAGGGAGGTTGGACTCCCCCCTGGTGTGCTCAATATTTTAACTGGATTGGGCCCTGAAGCTGGTGCTCCTTTAGCTTCTCATCCCAATGTTGACAAGGTTTTCAGTCCTCTTTTATTTTCTTAGATGTGGATTCCTTTGTGTTTAGTCTTGATTAGTCTCATATTTGATTTTTCAGCTTCCATGCTCTTAAAGATAATAAGTTCCTTCTTAACAGATAGCATTTACTGGAAGCACAGCCACAGGAAGTAGGATAATGGCAGCCGCAGCTCAATTAGTCAAGGTATATCTAGCTATTTTTGCAGTCCTTTTCCTCTGAATACTTAAATCTTCTTGTAAATGAGGTTAGTTGTGATATGTTATTGCTTGGCAGCCTGTTTCTATGGAGCTTGGTGGGAAAAGCCCACTTGTTGTGTTTGATGATGTCGACATTGAGAAGGGTTAGTTCCTTGTAAAGGACATGTTTCACTTTTTGAATGCCCGTGTTTCTTTGATTGTTATATTTCCTTTTATCACAAGTAACCTGTGAATAATAAGATTCAGCATATTAGATCCAAGGTATGGAGAAAGTGAGCATATGTTTTGTAGGCATTGGTAAGCATGCTAATGTTTTTAATTGTCTGAATCAACAGCTATTGAATGGGCCATGTTTGGTTGCTTCTGGACAAATGGCCAGATATGCAGTGCAACATCCCGCCTTCTTCTGCATGTAAGTGCTGTGCCAATGCATATGATGCAGAATAGTAATAAACCAAAGTTCCTATCAGCTAAACCCTGAGCAACTGATAGTATCCATCCAAAATCTGAAAAGCTGTTAGTCAAAGGGGAAAGCCAGTTAACCAATGTTAAGCTTAAAGCCAACAAGCCCAAATGTCTACCATAACTCAGTCCAGTGAGCTGCAGTGAGTACTGCAGAAACGAAAACTATTATTTGGATATGATATAGCTAAGAGATGCATGCTTTTTAGCAAATGATCTATGAAGCTGCATATCGAGAAGGTTAGTAGTTAATCTGCTCAAAAGAACAGGAAAGGAAAAATGGGGCTTTAATCTCCACTTCATAAGCACCTACTTCTATTCCCGCTGAGAATTCAAGTCTTAAGCTGGCAATTTTGTCCTAAATGTTCTACATAAAGGTCTACACCGTTTCAAAATCACCACCATATTCTGAAAAACTTGTCTAAGGATTTAATGAAAAGAAATTTACAAAACTGAAAGAGTATCTGCTGCCATTAATCTATTTGTTTTGCGCATGATACTATGATGTCAAATGTCTTAGTCTGAGAATTCTCCTCTGCTATGTCAGGAAAGCATTGCAACCCACTTTGTACATAGGCTTGTGGAATGGTGCAAAAATGTTAAGATATCAGATCCTCTGGAAGAGGATTGCAAGCTTGGCCCAGTTGTTAGTAAAGCACAAGTAAGAAAGTTTGTTAAAATCTCATCATCTTTGTTTGTTCAGCATGTGTGGTGCTCTTTCTGTTGTGAAGGAAATTTTCCTGCAATGTGATGAGCAATGTCTCCACAGTTCTCCATGATTGTGAATTGTTGGAATAATTAATCTTGTTGCCAATGTAATCTGATTTGGTCATAGAACTAATGATTTCAAATGCATGCCACAATTACCTGAAAATTTTCATTGTCCCGAGCAATTAAGGGCTTTTTTTTCTTGATTATTTAATTTGTTGCTGCAGTATGATAAAATAATGAAATTCATCTCAAATGCAAAGAGTGAAGGTGCGACTATTTTGTATGGCGGGTCTCGTCCACAGGTATTTGTGATTCCAGCTTTTCATTGATGTCATTGCAATGACTCAAATCCATCAGAATGTTTTAAATTATTCGTGCAAATGAATGCAGCATTTAGATAAGGGATTCTATATTGAACCAACCATTGTTACTGATGTAAGTACCTCCATGGAGATCTGGCGAGAAGAAGTTTTTGGGCCTGTCCTATGCATCAAAACATTTAGTACTGAAGAAGAAGCCATTGACCTGGCAAATGACACCCAGTGAGTTGATTCTTATTATTTCGGTAATGATGGGAGAGCCTAAATACTTCTTAACACCATTCCTCCTTTTTGGATGTTGTCATTTCCTTGCTACCTTATTTAAATCTTCTTTTCTCTTCACTTTTTGTCCTTGACTTTTTGTTTATATTTCAGCTGCAGTTATTTATTCTGACATTGTATTCATGTTCCACAGGTATGGTTTAGGTGCTGCTGTCATATCAAATGATCTGGAAAGGTGTGAGCGCATAACCCAGGTGAGACTTAAAGGATCAAAATATGATGTAAAATAATTACGGCATAATCATTGGGAGGCATACCCTACTTTGTATTCTGATATTTCTTCGTTCCCTATTTGCAGGCTTTCAGGGCAGGAATTGTATGGATTAATTGTTCACAGCCATGCTTCTGCCATGCACCATGGGGAGGCATCAAACGCAGTGGTTTTGGGCGTGAACTGGGAGAATGGTATGTTTCCCAAATGCTTAGCGATATTTAATAACTTTAACAAAGAGAATTGAGCTGTTATCATGTGAAATAAACATGCATAGACCGCTACTAATATGAAGCTTGATCCAAAATTGAGCAAACCATCATGGGCTAGCCTTTGCAGAATTTGACCTCTCTCTCTCTCTCTCTCAAACAGGGGACTTGAAAATTACACCAGTGTGAAGCAGGTTACTCAGTATATCTCTGACGAATCATGGAATTGGTACCAATCTCCGTCAAAGCTGTAAGGGTTTTTCTGAGAATGAAAATGAGAAATTCAGTGTCTGCCAACTTGTTGGGAATAAGGTGGCACTGTGTAATATTGAACTCAACTGTCTGAAAGATTATTCAGATTTTACAGGTTCCAAGCGACTAGTTCACTCTTGACTCGAATAAGGTTTTCATGTTATCTATCCACATACGGAGTGACATGTTTTCATGTTACTAAGATTATCTTTTGCAGAGCAATTCCCTTAATTTATGACCGAAAGGAGAAAAAAAAAAATAAAAAAGCATGTTATCGACTTTTTCTTCAACTCTCCACTTGACACTCAGGAAGGGGAACTAAAGCCCTTTGAAAAGCAAGCATCTTGGGCCATCGGACATATAAGTGGTAGTACTGCATGTTTGGGCCATATAAGTACTAAGCGGTAGTACTGTATATTCAGGGAAAAGGTGACGATACCAAGTGGAATAGCCTCTCTATCCCATCTTTTGGGGATTGTGCATCTGTTTTCCCTTTTATTTTTTATCATTCTTTTTAATATATTGGAAACCATCCCATATGGAATAAAATAACAGAAAAAGAAGAGAAAACCATTGCATATCAAATTAATCTATAAAAGTATCTTTTTTATTTTATTTTATAGATAATGATAATTGAAACACACAAATTAAATTAATCTATAAAAGATCATACAAGTTTACATATATACTATATGTTCTCCTGTACCATGTAAAAAAAAAAAAACAAAAGAAAAGGAAAGAAAAAAAAAAAGAAAGAGAGAATCAGAAACTGAGATTCAGACAGAGAAGCTATGCGTACGTCTATTGTAACAGACATGGAATCAATGTTTTTGGGTAGTCTTATGATACTTGTCTTTGATCCACTGGAAGCCAACGGAGGTGCCTACTTTGACCTTTTTCAACCCAGTTGAAGCCACCGCCTTTGTCTTACCCAGCCCTTCTCCAATCTTTTTCTTGTACTTCTCCGTCGCCGACGGTGAGCTGCCGCCGCCATTCTTGCCTGAATGATAGGGAAGAGGATCCGCGCCGCTGTCCCATTGGTCGGCCCATGATGTCCCATAAGAGCCGTTCTGATTCATTCTTGATTTAATTTCCTAACGAAAATATATCGGACAAAAAAGAAAAGAAAAAAAACCCAGAAAAGAGTTTTATGTTCTGACAGAGAGAAATGAAAGGGAAGAGTAGAGATTGAATTCTTGACGTTCTTGCTATGGAGTGGAGGGAGAGAGAATGGTAGGAAAAGGGTTTATATAACGTCGAAGTAATGTGAATCTCTGCTAAACCAAAAGACAATTAGGATTGTGCTTTTTACATTTCCTCTTGGTCCAATTAAGTAGCCGCCAAGCATTAAATTATTTTATTTTATTTTTGTTTTTAACATATATATATATATATATATATATATATATATGCAACAAATTTTTTAAAAAATATATAAAAACTATTATATAATATAAATTACATGTTGTATAATAATTATTACACCTTTTATATTACGTCGTGCATCTCACATTGCACCTTATATCTTTGAAAAAATAAATTAAAATAAAATATATATATATATATATATTACTTTTTAAGAGTAGGGCCCACTGCGTCTTGCGTGTGCGCCCTCTCACTTCTTTTAAATTTTTGGATTTCCTATTTGGGTTTTGTGATAGGGTCTAACTACATAAACTTAATATATTATTGACATTTCATAATTGGATAAATTATGAGTAGAGAGAATTAATTAATGTAATGTAATGTATTAATGAGTTTAAGTGATTTAAATTAAATAAAATAAGCATCAATTTACATGTTTTTATCTAAATTAATTAATGTATTATCATTTATTAAAATTTTAAAAAATATTTCAATACAAGAAAATTAGTCTATTCATAAAATACAAAAATAAATAAATAAATAATAATAATAATAATAATAATAAATAAATAAATAAATAAAAGAAAAGGCCTTATACATAAATGGCTTACAAACACGAAAAAAAGAAGAAGAAGGATTGAGTGATAGTATTATAGAAAAAGCAATAACCATAACGTATGAGTTCCACATTGCAAGCTTTTGCAAGCACACAATGTTAGTGTCCAACTACTTCAATAACCAAATCAGTCCAAAGTGACCTAATAATGGTTGATTTGAAAGTTCAATTATTGTGATTTTAGATCCCAATCAAAAAATGAAAAATATTGGACTGATGAATCCGTTCACGGTTAATTTAGTTGGTTTGCCGTTTTGAGACCAATTTTCAAATGGTCAAATTGGGAGGCCAAACTTGACCAGACAACGGAGGGATTTTTTTATTATTATTTTTTTTAATGTTTTTTCAGTTGAACTGGTCGGTTTGGTCAGGTTTTTCAAAACAAGTATAGTCGCGTGACAATTCTTCCTTCTTACAAATTTCAGAAAAGAAATGAGGTTGAAAAAACATTTTTGATTTGTTAGATGATAGAATTTGACATGTTGAATGAGGGCGGAGCAGTAAATTCAAAAAGAAACTTCCAGAAGAATCGTCAACCTTTGTCATCTCTTTTAATTAATTATGTCACTGGCTTCAATTTAGAAGTTTCGCGCGCACGTCACAGCCTACGACTACGCCTTGCTTCGTCGCATGGGCTTCCCCTTTGGTTTCGGTAAGCTGTCATGCCTAGAAAACTGGACCCTCACCTGGTCGGTCCTAGAAGCTTCCCCACGCTCCGCCCGCGTTGCTCTTCCTAGTTTGTTGCTTAATGTTGTGTTTGGATTTAAAATGAGGTATAAAATAAATTGTAATAAATATATATATCTAAACAAGAGAATGAAGAAAAAGAAGATGATTTTTTATAATTTTTTTATACATTTTTGGATAATTTAGAAATAAAAGAGAATAAACAAACAAATATTTTAGGTTTAGATATAATGAGAAGATAGAGAAATTGAAAATAAATGTTTATAAAAATAATAATTATATTTCTCATGTAGTCTAAAATAATAAGCAGTTGAAAAATAATTTATATATATGAAAGTAAGATCTAAAATAATAAGTGGGAGGAGGGTCTTGCGTCAAGATCCATATCCGATCTTTATTATGATATAGTGATACGTAAAAAGAACAACAAAGAAAAAAAAAAAAATTGGATACAGAAAATGTGAACTTAGGGTTAGGATAAGATTGAGGGTATTTTGATAAATATTTAAACATAATTAATTTCCGACTTTTCTCATCAAATTGGTGGACCTCACTAAATATTTTCCCGCTGACTTTTATATAGTCTCTCTCTCTCTCTCCTCTTTTTTTTTTTTTTTTTTTTTTTTTTTTTTCGGGAGATATCCAAAAGAAGCCATATTTCTGACTCAATTCGCGTTGTGTTTGGATTTAATACCATAGGTGAGGTTGGTCATATGAATCAGTAGTTTCTTTCAGGAACAGTGTTGTTGATACTGGTTTGCCATTATCATAATAACTTTGGGGCGAAACCAAAATAGAGGATGGAGCAACATCTGGGAATGCTACAATCACATCCCTATTTTTGTCCTGTTCCAATATTATATGTTAAGATCACGCGAATTGAGAAACCGTATTCATTATGAGCGCAATGGCAAGAATAAACACCAAGACACTTAATGGTTCCATTATCATATCACTCTCGGGCATGGCATTAAGAGACCCTAGCAAATATTGGAAATACAAAAAATCTAACAGAAGGCAAGATGCATACATATTCTTCATGAATATGAGCTATAGCATCTCACTACTAAGCATACTTTGGATTTGCTGATCATGCCCATGTAAAGATAGGAAAACATAATATAACATAAGATACCACATATGCACGATTTTGACAATTGGAGAGATAAAAAGGCTAGTACTGTATGATAATTCAGAAAGCATCAAATTTTAATGTGGAAAACAAAATGCTCGAGCAATGAGTTAGGCACTTACATAGGCACCATCTGTACAATTGCAAATCGTGTGATATAAAATATTCCAAGTGTCTTGCATTGAAGGAATTGAATGACCATAACGTCTTGCTGAATATAGAGCAATCCATGACTAGAAGGAGGATGAGTTAGCACATCTGTGGCCTCTAACAAATATCCAATGTTACTCTCGGAGGGAAAACACAGCGCTTCAACATACTTGCATTGACAGCAAGAAAATAGCACTTCTAGAAAACACTTGACATTGAAAGTGAATACCAGGAGAAAAATTACAGCAGCTGAGTAATCTGGCACAATTTTACAGACCATTGCAAGAAGACAACTTTACACTGATAACCTTGGAGGTTAATGAATATGAGTCAAATAAGCTTAAAAACTATGAAGGCCAGACAAATGCAATAAATATGCCAGGTGTCACTATTTCATTGAATTTCTTCTAAGGTGACACTCAGTTTGTAAGTGTGGCCAAGATCTTAGCTATGCAAGGAAACTTTTGCAAAACCAAACCGTGAGGCCATGTAGGCCAAAGCAGAAGGTACCTCAAATGTGTTAAGCTGAGATGGCTAACACGAGGCATATTTACCTTCCACAATATTAGCATCTAAGTGCACCTAATCATGCATTCCACCAACAGTGAAAATGAGCCGAGGAGTCGTAAAAAGAAAAAATGTGAAAATCAGAAAGCTATTGGTAAGACAAGTATAGCAATTAATTTTTGACCAATGTATGGTGTTAAGAAAATCTGAGTTCCAAGAATAGTAGTGCAATCCTCAATCTGTACTAAGGAATTGAAGTCAAAATGATACCTTACCAGAACTTACTAAAGCAAGATGACTAAACAATGACTTTCTTTGTTATCTAGAGAATATTTTCTCCTAAGAAAGGCTTTCTCAGGTTCCTTTAGTCACTCGGTAAGAAAATAAGAAACAAGTTTAGAACTGAGATTTAAGGACTAATATTCCCTACCTTGACATTGACCTCGTCCTTCTGAAATGCCATTTCAGACATGAGATCATAAACTACAGGATTCTGCTCTATACCTTTCATTGACATTCCAACTCCAACCTTCATACAAGTAAATATAAAAAATAAGATCAATATTACATAAAGCCATAAAATAATGAATGCGACTGATTGATAGACAGAAATTTTCAAAAAGAAAGATCAAGATCCAAGCCATGGAAGCACAATTTACTGCAACAGTATCATGAACTGCGAGTCTCCAGAATACAATATTGCAAAATCCTAAAATCAGATAATAATTGGAACAAATTGACTTGCCATCATTGAGTTTTCACTTGTACGAGCCTCAATTGGTCCAGAAGCTATTGAATCTAAAATTCCATACATCTCCATGTTTCCTGCAAAGTTATGCAGCATACACCTGTAAATCAGAAAACCAAAAATCAAAAAGAAACTAAACATAAATATTGTCCCCCAGGAAAAAAAAAAAGAAAAAGAAAACTCAATTGTTTTGGTGACAATTAACTTGTAGAAGTACAATAACTTAGACAACTGACATATCAAAGACTAACATGTGTGACATGACAAAGATTCAAAATATTAACTTCATAAGCAGCTTTGTATGTTATGAGAGATGGACTCAGTTGTCTCATTCCAATTACATCAGTGTTTTTAGGCAGTATCTCAACTGAAATTAAACAACAATATGAGCAGAAACAATATAGCTAAATGCACGATATCATCAACCCTCAGAAATAAAAGAAACTTTCCATATATAAGGGACGCCATAAAACTGCTCTGAAGTGGTCCATATGGGTTTCACTTCGGCATACAGGTCAAGGACTACCAGCTTCCCCAAAGGAACAGAGTGTAAAAGTGCCTGGAAAAAGTCATGGTTGCATAAACCAAAATAATTACTGACACTTCAAAGGTAGCACAAGAAAGAATATATAAACTGTAAAACAATTACTACAATGCAGATTTCAAAGAGAAAAGGGATTAACTTGTGTCTCAAAGGATACACAAGGGATTTACTTGTGCATGTACATGCATGCACATGTAGAAATGCTATAACCACAGTATGCTGTAGTTGGTTTAAGGGTAGCCAAAATGATCTTAGCTTCAAAAACCACCTTCATTTGTGGAGGCCTCCAGAAAGGATCATATGAAAACAGCCACCCCTGCAGAATAAGGGAACAAATTAGAATGCCAGACTAAATTCAAGCTCAATTCACCTGTTAATTAACCAGAAATTTGGAAGATACACTACGTAGGCAAAAGTGAAGGGCCTGTAGGTGTTTGCAAAAGTTTCAAACTGCATTGGATTGGACATTGCTAATTTCAATTGCAGCTTGATAATAGAAACCTGGGTAAATTTTATATCTATTATTCCCTCACCTGCATCAGCCAGACAGCATCATTATCACCACTTTGCATTCCCTTGAAGATTGCTGCACCTAATGAAGATATGTACTCTGGATCATCAACAGGAGGAGTATTCTCATCAAAAGTGTCACTGCATGGTTTAATAGATTATCAAACAGATATTTTAAGGAACAATACTGGTATCCATGATGCATAAAATGGAAGCCAAAAAAATAAAAGAGAGAGACAAATGAATTACTACTGCCAAGCCAACAAAATTCAAAAAGGATGAAATGACTAATTTAGAGTATATACACTACTGAAAAATGGATGTCAAAGTAAAAGCTGCCTTACCAATTGTATATGTGGCCTGACCTTCCATACTCTGATCAAATGATAATTGCAAAACATCAATAAATTTGCAAAGGATTCACATTTTAAACCTAAAGTAATTTTATGATTCAGATAATTATACCTCTCAATTGTTGCTGAATGAATTCCCTTCCAATCTCAACAAACAATGGGTCCGTTGCATGAAGAAGATAGGTGATCTGGCATCACTTTTGACTGAAAACCTAAAGCAGGAAATGAAGCCATATGAGGTTGGTTTCTCACAATAATGCAACAATGGCCCATATTAATGTCAGAATGTTTCAGAAACCAGAAAATTGTTACAGCTCATATCCATTTTAGAGTGTTAAGCAGAAGATTGTGTTAGAACCAAAGTTAACTAGCTCCTTGCAGCACTTACCAATTTCCTAATTGTGTTATCTTAGCTGATGGAAATATCTTTCTTAGAGCAGCAGGAACATTACCAGAAAATGCTGGAAGGACTGAAAAGCAGATTCAAGTGTTTCAGGCACTGCTTTTAACTGAAGCCAGAAAAGATAGTGCAAGAATTTTTTTTTTTTCATTTGCATCAAAAAATGGTTAAGAATAGTTCTAAGTTTATTATGCTTTATAGAAAAAGCCAAAATTTTCCTTTTAGAAAAAGAAACTGAATCTGAAGAGGATTTTCTTATTTGCATTGAATGCGACTAACATTAAGACCAAATTGGTTTCTTGCTCAAAAATAAGCACCATATGAACAAAATGCTGAATGAAATCTTGTACCTGGAGTCATTCCAAGTTCATACATCCTTGCAAGTATTTTCTTCGGCAAAGTTAGCTGCTGATCAAGCCAACTTTGTGGTAGTGGTCCACCCCAGCTTTAATAAAAAAAAAAAAGGAATATTAGTACAGGAAAATGTCACCAAGCTGTTGAGAAGAATGTCCTTATCCAAAGACTCTGAACAGCTTGTCATGGTAGGACATATAGTTAAGCACATCTATGTCATAATAGGTCTTAACGGTTAAGTGAACCCAAAAGTGTGCTACAAAGGATGAAGCACTTGAAACAACATCACCACTTTGAGAGAAAAGCAGTTATTCAGCTTGGTAAGCATAAACTACAAATGTAGGCCAACAAGTAAAGGATTTCCTTTTTCCTCGTTCAAAGTTAAAATAACTCTTTCAATGTCTACAAGCTTACCTATGCAAGTTTGCCATATGTGACCATGCAAGAAATGCAGGCCCTCCAAAGAATTCATCTAGATCTGCTCTGCTCATATTGAATTTCTCCTGAAGTGAAAAACATATCATTAGAAGGACATATGCCACACAGACAATATCAAAGAAAGGGTAAATTCTAAGCAGTCCACACCTGCTAAGTTTGCACAGTTGTTGCCCACAGTGCATAAAAAAGCTAAAAAAAAATTTGTCAAGAATTTAAGGGGGTAGAATATTGGAACTTTGTAATTGTGCAGTTTTCAGTCCTTGTAGAGCTATATTTTGGTAGGTGATCTATAGGGTTAAACAGAATCACTAAGATGCGATGATGTTTTTTTTTTCCCATATTTTCTATCTTTTCTGTACAAATATATATTTTTGGGATTTTTTGAAAACAAAACAGAGAAAGAGAGAGGGAGAGAGTGAGGAGGTTTTTTGGGTTGTGGACAATGATAAAATAAAAGAGCAATACCACATGTAACTCATCATTTATCAGATTCAGACCCACATGCAAAGAGTTATATAAGTGACAAGCATCCCAAAATCCCATCATTTAGATAAAAGTAGAAGTGGAAAATACAAGCAACATGTATTTATCAGATTCCAGTCGCCAACAGATTGTCTTTACAATATTAAATCTTTCCCCTGAATCCAATAACTTTGGAAATAAAAGCATCAATCAAGTGGTAACTAAAATTTGTTGACAGAAAAACAAAAATGAGTCCTACCAAAAGCACTGTGTGAGAGAAATAAATTGAAACTATAAACTTTAGAGCTCAAACCGAAGTACATGAGGTTCACTCGGAGGAAAAGAACCTGGAAAACTTTTTGCCAGATAGCCTCCTGCCCAGTAAATGCTAATGGCAAGTTGACACCTTGGAGAGCCATCCAGTCAATTTCTTTTTCCCATCTTTTCCAGTCCCACCAAGTAAAAGAATCTTCCAAAATGCATGTATCAAATTTATGTCATTTTTTAGACAGCTACCTGGAAAGATTGACGACATGGGCAGCAACCGGTGAAAGTCTGCTCCTAATATTCAGGTACTAAACCAAAAAACACAGCAAAAACAGAAACTTACAGCTCGAAGTAATAAGATTGTTTGTTGTCTGCACCACGTTTACGATCAATGCATGGAAAATAGCATCGATACAAATGACTTACAGAATTTCCGGAGCTCCGGCTCCAGCAAAGGAAGGATGATTCTCGATCATAAAGCAAGAATCTCCGCCACATTTCTCCTATTATTAAAACAAATGACTGTCAAATTATCGCAGAATACATATCCGTCAAGCGAGGGATGGAAAAATTATTGTGCTACAAGAATACCTTAGAGACAATTCGAAATTCGAAGGCGGAGGAACGAGAAGGGAGGAGCCGCTGGAGGACGCCTCGAGCGGCGGAGACTTGGACAGAAGGAGGAGCTCGCTCGCGGTCCTGGATATGGAGCAAGGAGGAGATGTAATCGACGCCGATCGTCGAGGACCGAGAGGAGGAGAAGAAGGCGGAGAACGCCAAAAAGAGCCAAAAAGCGGGAAGCGGAGAGCAGTCCATGAGGAGGAGGATAAGCGAAAGTGAGCAAAAAGAAAAAGCCTAGCGGATTGGTACATTTTTATTATGAGATGAAAAGAGTCCGAGAAGCGTGTGAGACAAACGGATAATGCATTGACGATGGCCGGCAAGGCCAAGAGTAGAGTAGGTGGCTTAGAGAGAGAAGGAGTTCAAAATATATATAGCTGTGTTTGTCACTTTGTGGTTTGTGTTAGTTATTTGAATTTAAAATTTTGGGGACGCCATTTCTGTCGGCAGTTCTTGTCCTTGCGTGGCCGGTGGCCGGTGGCCCCGAAGTTTATTCTTGGCGGAGTTGGCTGAAGTGCGGTAGTGGTGGTGGTACCGGGCGCTCCCGCCACATTCTATGGTGGCTGGTAATTAAATGAAATGACATTACTGCCCCGATCAAATTTACGTAAAAATAGATTATAAGGGCAGTAATGTCATTTCAAAAATCCGCTCCTTCCAATTAAAAGAATCAGAAGATTGATGTATGGAAGTTAACGTGACTAATATTTTTATTTTTATTTTTTTAATTACAACGCATATATATTTATTATTATATTTATAAAATTTATGCATTATTTAATTTATTATTTTATGTGACGTATTCATTTTAATGAAAAAAGTTAGTAAGACTTTTTCCTATTTTAACAGACTAGTCTTATGTTTAATAAACATATTTTGTAATTAGTTTATTTTATGACAATTTTTTTTTTTTTTAAAACGGAGGTACTGCTTCTCTCCAAAAAGGTAATTCAATGAAATATACCGTGCTCACATTGTAAGATATCAATTTTTTTTATTAATATAAAATTTTATTATTTTTTTTTCAGTCAAATTTATCATTATTCTCGTTACAAATTAGAAAATTAGAAAATGATTTTCTAAATCTCTTTTTATAAAATTTAAAGATAAATATTAAAATCGAGTTGAATTTAATATAATATTATTATATTATGAATTTATTATTTATTATTTTTTTTATTTTTTAAAAGACAAGCTATTCTCAAGTTACATAATTATAAAACTCAACGTATTATTTTTAGTTAAGGTGAAACTCATCTGAAAGGAATTAAGTTAACATTCTTGGTATAAATCAAAGGCAATTAATTGCAATCCCCCATAATTCACAAGCACGAGGAAAAAGGAGGATCCGGAGATGATGGAACGTCCAGTTGGAGAAGGCCGCATGGCAAATCACTAGACTATTGCAAAAACCATCCAACCGCAACATCCCACGCCAGACGGCTACCGATTGTTCATAGGTTGATGGTTTTGAAGACATTCCCTTCCGGAGATTAATTGGGTGGTTGAGATGATTTTATGACTTCACATGCCAAAGCATGTCCTCCCTCCCTTTTCCAAAATAAAAAATAAAAATAAAAATCAGTCTACACTTCATTTTACCACCAGATGGTCCACCACAGATATGGTATATTAGAAAGAAAAGGCCTGCTATAGTTATATATATGTGTGTGTGTGTGTTGGGGGGGGGGGGGGGGTTTCATTAAGTTTTTCAACTGGGTCTATGTATGTGCACATAATAAAGCATGGAATCATTAAGACCGAGGTCATCAATTAATTTGGTGATTCCATTTATGGGCCAAATAGACAGGATATAGGTAAGGCTATCTCTTTTTTTTCGATTTTTTAGCAAGTTGCACCAATGATATTGATGGCTGAAAAACAAGCACAAACAACCCAAAATATCCTTAGCAGTTCACCCATTATTGATGATGAATGGAAGAGGGTCCTTGGAGGACCCCCAATATTTATTGATGTGTGCAAACAGGGGACCCGACATAAAAGGAACAATTATACATAAATGTCCCCTATCCCATCTC
The DNA here is from genome assembly GCA_021464305.1 of Kandelia obovata. Taxonomy (NCBI): domain Eukaryota; kingdom Viridiplantae; phylum Streptophyta; class Magnoliopsida; order Malpighiales; family Rhizophoraceae; genus Kandelia; species Kandelia obovata. The sequence continues at coordinate 2,432,586 of CM038480.1, forward strand.
CTTTCTTTGTTTTTTTTATTGAATGTTAGGGAGTAATTCTTTATTGCCCCCTGGCTGGTGGGTCCATTCTAGACTTCTATATAAGAGTTAAAAAGAGAGTCAAAAAGAAGAGAAGTGAAATAACAGACCAATGTGGCAAAATGAACTTGTCTTCTTAATTAAAAATGCTAATTAAGTGGCAATAATTGATCTTCCGCTTTCTTTCCAAATGGTCATCTTCTTCCATTAGCATCTAATCTTATTTTTTGGCGCACACCCGAGAATGATTAGCATGTAAACGAGAGTTTACTTTGGGGTTGGCCTATCGATGAACAATGGTCTAAACTTTTTCCCCAACTTACAATCAAAATTCTATCCTCGAGAGAACCGAATCAAAAAAGTAAACTTAATATGATATGAATAAACTTCATCTGTGTAACCACCAAGGACAAACTTTATTACAAAGGTAAAGTTACATTCTTTTTTCGTACAATGATGCATTCTTACAATACTCAAACCATAAAGAATACCTTGTTGTGGACCAATTATATGTCCCGTCACACGCATGTAAAATGACAGCCGATGTATGCTCATTTTCAGAGAAATTTGTACAATTTAATGAGTAAAATAAGATTTTCTCCTGTTCATAGGATCCATGTCCACCAAAATCCCAATTGCAAGAGAGTAAAACGAAGGCTAAAACCACTCCCCACTCCCAACAAAAGGGGTAAACTGAACGGATAGAAAGCTTAAGTAAATGCTTTTCAAAAGTGGAGAAAAGGTTTAGAGTGCATTCTCCATTTCCTGGAAAATATTGGGTATTTATGCATAAAGTGTTCAGGTCAAAGGAAATGTCACTCCCAAGTATCAATCGGCAGGGTAAAAGGAGTAATGGGTCCGAAGTTAAAGTCCTGCCTTCTTTGTTATCTTTCCCTGAATCTTTTTGGCTTTCCTTTAGTTGCTTCTTTCTCGGTGAGACTGAGCCAATGGTCTACCTGATTTTCAGGTGGTCATAGACCTTAGGCTTCAGGCTTCAGGCTTCAGGTTACCTGAGATATAAATAAGTAATCAAAAAAGGGCAAAGCTGTAATGTCATGTTATAATAAGTTTGACGAAGCACTGATGGGAAAACGATAGAAAGAGCCAAATTATCATCAGTTGTTCTGTGCAGAAGAAAGCCAGAAAGCTACAAATTCTGATTCCACCTAGTCTATGAATTTATCAACCTCACCACCACCGACCAGCCGTCCTCTCTGTCCCCAACAGGTCAACGTCCGGTAGTTTGAGCTGAGGTGTAAAAGTAACTGTAACCATTGTTTCATCAATTTGTCAAGCGAATTCCTTTTATAGAATAATTAAATTTAAAGGGGTCCAGTTAGGTCGGACAATGCCTCCAAAGTAGGCTCCCGACATGTGTGTGGGGAAAATTTTCTTTCCTTAAAAAATCTCAATCCAAAACCTCAAAAGAATGTTCTAGTTAGCAAACTGTCCGCATGTCTCTTACGTTGACGACCAAAATTTAGTTCTTAGAACCATGCTGCATGATGCAATTTTCGTAAGTTTCTAAGTCTCAGCATGAACCGCTCAAGATGTTTGAGCAGATGAAGATGCAAATTTTAATACTGGGTATACAAACTAAGCCTTAATTGTGTAAAATTCAATCTAGTTATTATTGAGTATCCACCCTGAACCTCAAAAAAAGGGCTAAAGCATCACAAACGAACAAAAAGAGCTTCCAGTGCAAGACATAATCGGAGAAGCAGCAAACAGTTGTCCTCCACTATATCGGGGTACAGCTATAAAGGAAATTAAAAACATCTTCGCCACTATAATAGAGCCGTTCAAATCATTCCCCCATCTCAACCACCAAGCACAAATCATAATATAGTGATCAACATCCTCGCTTTGCCTATCCGTAAGTGACTCCTACCGCTTGTTAATGGTTAGATTTCTGTGTCGTCCTTTTACGGTACGTCTCTTGTGCATAAAACAAAACCAGTCACTATCTATGATTCGAACCCATGATGTTGCTCGCTATGCCTTCTGAGTTTAACAACCATGTAATTTCATTCGGAACGGGGTGGACTGTTAAAAGAAGAGAAATTCTAGTCTTGTTAGGTTGCTTTGATGATAAAGGGCTTGAATTTGGGTAGATTACACCAACCATTCACAAGAAAGAAACACTATCTTGATAGCCGCGGGTGAAACAAGCTTACCCCCACAAACCTCTTTCTTCTTTTTCCCTGACGGGAAAAGGGTTGGTGGGTTAGAAAAAATGAGTTCAGAAGAGTCCGGAATAGATTGATACGCAGGTCTTATAAATTAAAAAATTATTACTTTCTTTAAAAGTTACTCTTTTTTTTAAAAAAAAAAAGTATATATATTTTTCAATATATAAAACTCACGTACTAACTCTTTTCTGGTTGTTTTTTCTGTGCCTTTTCTGATTTTATCGGTGATAAATCATCTTTGAACCTTTTACAGGAAACACCAAGCATTTTCTCTGCTCTTTCCTGATTTCATGGGCGATGAATCATCGTTCTATTCAGATATCAATATTTCATTGTGCCTCTTAAAGGAAACAACAGGCATCTTCCCTTTTTCCTCCGAGAGAGAGAGAGAGAGAGTGAAGCATAGTGCAATCCAATTTTAAGTCAACACCTTTTGAATTGTGCAAAAGACCAAGTTAAATGCTGCAACAGTGCACCAATGAGAATCGTTTGATTGGACCACGCTCATTTCACTTTTCCCCAACCATACGTCTCTGTTTTAATTATTCTTAATCAACTTAATCTCTCTTCTGCTAATTAACCTCAATTCTAATAGTCCTACTGTCCCTCTATATATTTGAGACATTTCACTTTCTTCCTCCCATTCTCCCTCGCATACATAGGAATCATGTCACTCCAACAAACCAGTGACCTAGAAGACTATAATTCCCAATATAATTCTAACCCGCCTCAGCAAAGTCTACCATTTGTTTCTTCACAGCCAAGCTTCCCATCTATTCCTTCCCTTACCTCACAACCCCAACGTCCAAACTTCCTCCTGGACACCCACCACTTCTGCCTCGCCACCCTCACAGGCCACAACTCCTATGTTTCCTCTCTCGCCATTTTCGGAATGTTTCTCTATAGTGGCTCCTCGGACAATGAAATCCGCTATTGGTATCGAAACCCTCTGGACTCCGGAGTGGACCATGGAAACGTAGTGGCCATAGGGGGTGGTGCGGTGAAGTCCCTGGTGGTTTTGGGTGACAAACTCTTTAGTGCTCATCAAGATCACAAAATCCGGGTCTGGAAAATCGATAGCCAAGAAACCGATCAACAGAAATACACACGTCTAGCCACGTTACCAACACTTGGTGACCGTGCCTTTAAATTATTGTTGCCAAAGAACCAGGTCAAGATTCGAAGGCATAAAACTTGTACGTGGGTTCACCATGTTGACACAGTTTCTGCACTTGCCCTATCAGGGGACGAGTCCCTTCTCTACTCGGTTTCATGGGATAGGACACTCAAAATATGGAGAACAAGTGACTTCAAATGTTTGGAGTCGGTCGCGAATGCACATGATGATGCTATAAACGCAGTGACATTGTCAAATGATGGGGATGTCTATACCGGATCAGCTGACACTAAAATCAAGGTTTGGAGGAAAAGTTTTGGAGAGAAGAAGCATTCCCTGGTTGCTACCCTAGAAAAACATTACTCTGGGGTTAATGCCTTGGCTCTAAGCACTGATGGGTCTGTGCTGTACTCTGGTGCATGTGATAGATCAATAGTTGTCTGGGAAAATGATGGTGGGGGAAACTTAGCAGTTGTCGGTGCACTCAGAGGGCATAAGCAGTCCATATTGTGCTTAGTAGTTGTGTCCGATTTGGTGTGTAGTGGTTCTGCAGATAAAACTGTAAGAATCTGGAGTAGTGTTGATAGAAGTTACTCATGTTTGGCAGTATTGGAAGGGCACAAAGGCCCCGTCAAGTGCTTGACGGCATCAGTTGATCATGGCAACCAGCCTAACTCTAACTCATCCTATCTACTTTACAGTGGAAGTCTGGACTGTGATATCAAGGTCTGGCATATTTGTGCCCCACACCTATAGGAGACCACTTCGTTAATTAGCATGGCCGCCATCCCATAAGTATATGTATAATAAAGTGGGATAATGCTTCTCTCTTCTTTATCTGTTGATTTAACTTCCCATTTTCTGATTGATTGAATGGGACTTGTGTTGGGCCTTCAATTAAGTAATACAAGGGCCAAGGGGCTATGTTGCTAGTTAATCTCCTGCAATAAATTTTTGTTTATGGACTTTCAATTCACCAAATGACAGTAATTGTTGTTCTGTAGAGCGTTTTTTTGTTTATCGACCTTCAGTCCAACTGACAGCAACTTGCTTCAGAATATCTATTAAGATAGCTGGGGGCTCCATAAAGCATGATTATGAGTTGTCACAATTCTATATATATATATATATATGTGGCTTAAAAACGTAGGATTGTGTCCTGATATATGGTTGTTTCTAAGTTGTCCGAATTTGCCACTTATTTTTGTAAGATAATGGTTTAGAAGCGCCTGTGAAAGATAGAGTGAAACGAGGAATATCCTCCCTTACTTTTCGAGCAGAAGCCACTATCACTAGCTTTGTGATGGTGTACTTTTATTTATGGTGGTCGGATTTTATAATAATTAAGTCGTACATCAATTAATTTGTAACATGTTATCAAATGGTCATGGATGGATTGTGGGGCTCAATGAAAAAAGGGAAATTATGCTCAAACTTGGGTTGGTAGGCTAGTACCTACACTACTAATCTTGCTATTGGTTTTGGAATGTACAATCATAACACATATTTACGAGATGCTTTTTCAGTCTATCAGCTCAAAACAGGTAATGAAGAAAACTGTTGCTTATTCCATCCAGCTGAAGAAAGGTTTTTCACGGCCAAAAGTACATTGTTTTGAAATTGGCCTTGTTTCTTGCAACCCACAAAAAAAAAAAAAGAAAAAAAAAAGAAGGAAAAAGTTGAATCCTTTAGTAATTTCTGTAAGGCACAATGAGTTCCGTATAATGTCGTCATATTACACATTTAAAAGTAGTAGTAGTAGTAGTGACAAGGACCTTGCATATAATTCAAACTGAAGAAGTTTGCTTCGGTGAAAGTGACCATTAAGCAGATAAACTATGCAAAGTAAACGGAAAAAGACGCGCACCAGACTGCTGTTTCCATTTAAGAAAGGACTAACTTTTCTTTTTCAAGAAACGACCAACTTTTCTAATGAAGTAACCAAAAGCAAAAAATAACAAGACATAAAAAAAAAAAAAAAAAAGAAAGGAAGGATACGAACCAGGATTGAGCAATAACATGCAACCTTTAAAAGAAACATTTCAAAGCCTACATTATTGGAGAGAAGAAAAGGCACAACCGAAAATAAAATTCGAAAACTCTGGACAAAAAAAAGAAAAAAGAAAAAAGAAAGTTGAGATCTTCAGCTCATGTGGTGCTTTCTGAGGATCCGCAGCATTTTTACATAATTATTAATTACCAGAGGATGCGGAGTTAAGTAAAAGTTGTTTTTCCCATGACACCATTGTCTGTGTCATATATGAATCGATTGTACAAATCTAAATGAATAAATTATCAATCTCTCTGTCCTACAAATTCGAAACCTCTTAAACATAGATAAGGTGTGTACGTATGCATCAGGAGCAGCAGTATGTGTCAAACGAAATCCTGGAATACCTCTTTAATATAATAGAGAAGAATGCATGAATGTGGGCAAGGGACTGCAAACGATGACATTTACACATGAGAATTTGAGGGCACATAACAAAAGTTGGAATATTTTGATGGCTATTACATTAGGATGTGCTGATGGCTGGAAGGGAATATCACGGTACGACAGTAAATTGTCCAATGTTGTCCCAGATCAATTGCTAGGCATCCTCAACAATGTCAAAAAAATGTCGGAATAACTGCCATCTTAGGCCATATGTTGAGTTATAGACAACCAATGATTTTGTAACACTTGCACGACATGTCAAAGTAAAAAAAAAAAAAAAAAAATTTAAAAAAAAACAACAGAAAAGAAAAAAAAAAAAAAAAAAAGAAGGCAATTATGATATGCAAAGAATACTGCCATCCATACAACCTAACCACACTAATTCTATGGTTTCATCATAAGCTGAGTTGAAGAAAAACAAATACGAATATTACTGACAAGTATATAGTTTATTTCAAGAAATTTCACACGCCTATTCATATAGGATGGGCAGTTATACACAAATTTGCATTTACAGCACCATTAAAAGCCAATTATAAGAGTAAAAGCACCAGACACGTTGCCCACTCCAAAAGTCTACCCTTGAATAGTCTCAACGCAATCCTGCATGGTATTCCCATAAATGCATTGATCATCTTTCCCACCAAATTCATAGTCCAGATGTCAGCTGTGTAAAACTCCTGAATTTCTCTTGCTTCTGAAATCACATACTTCATTCCCAACCAGAGCAGTCTTATTTTGAATTCATTTTCCGCTTTTCAATCCAGTTGTCCTATGCGGGGGAGTCGCATAAATTTGCATGCTCGGCCAATATTAATCCACGAATAAACGAAAGTGAATGAGCTCCTATGTTCTTGCACAAACCTTCGGTAAGTTTGGGCAACTGTTAACTACTTCAGGGTAGAAGGAAAGATTATTGTAGAGAAAAAGTCATTGCACATGCGTTTCTACAGAGATGCCAGGAGAATAGATTGGAAGAACCGAGAGAGGAGCTACCGTCTAACAAAAACTTTTGAATTATATTGAAACTTTTACTAAGTTATAATAAAGATTTATGTAAACTCTTTTATAAAATATATTAAAAAAATTGATATATATTTATTTATAATTACATTCTAAGATGTTTATAATATTTTTATAATAATATCATAGACAAAATAATAATAATGATTATATATATATATATATATATATATATAAAGAGTAATTTATATAAGTTGAAATAATGTTAGACCCTTAATATTTATAAAAATGATAAGTACTTTTAAATAACAATTAAAACCCTTAATAGTTATGCATTTAAATATTAAAAGCACAATTTCTATTTTATTTTTATTTATTTATTTAGAAATAACATATAAAATAGTTAATTATTAATAAAAAAAACCTTAAATTTAAAATCTATCAATTATTATTATAATTATATTTATCAATCAATTGATGTAATAATTGAAATGACAGATAAAATAGTTAATTCTTAACTAAAGATTTCTTTTCAATTATTTACTATACTCTCATTTGTTAACTAAATATTATTTTTTTTTCAAAACTCATCAAATATTATTTTTAATTATTTATTATAGTTCCATTTATTAATCATTGAATGTAATAAATGATAATTTTTTTTTACTTTTTATCATTTATTTTAAAACGACATATAAAGTAATTAATTATTAATTAAATATTTTAATTTCAAAACTTATCAAATATTATTTTAAAATTATTTATTATAGTTACGTTATTAATCAATAAATCAAATAAATAATTATTTGAGACAATTAGGCTAATGATTATATGATTTTACCCTGTAGTTGAAATTTTAATGGCAGAACCTTTCTTATATTTTTATTTTATTTTAAAAATTCCCAACAGCTACTGCAAATGGTGACTTCGCTGGAGCACCTGGATCACAGGGATAATTTCTAGCACCGAGACAATATTTTGCAAATATGCGTGCACTTATCTCTCCACCACGACGGCCGTTGTGATTCCACTGGACACGGTAAAACTTAGTTAACATAAGAAATGAAGCTTAGAAAGATAAATACCTCGGCTGTGTTACCCTCACAACCCTCAACGTTTGACAATCAGGCAATGCATGATCCAGAAAAACACAAATACTACAAAGAAAGAAAGCGACTATCAAAACAAGTTCAAAAAGCAAAGAAACTAAAATTAACCCGTGTCAGCAAAGGCTTAAACCAAGCCCGGAGCCCTGGACAGCTTCCGACACGAACAAGCTTGACATTGTGGATTGACCCATTGCAATGTGTAGCGTAAGAGTCGACTATTGGAGGTATCATTAAGAAGTGAATCCTTGGAGGAAAGGCTTTGGGTTAGGGGAATGGAAAGCGTTCGACAAAAAGTCCCCAGAGAGAATGGCGACGAGACGTTGGAAGATATGCTTGGCAGCGCCAAACCAACGTGCATTCGCAAGAGCGCGTTTCAATTACAAAAAGAGCTGGCTCAGTCCCATGGGTTTCAATTATTTTTGGACAACAACACTTAGCCCAAACTTATCAATAAAAGGACCGAGCCCATTTGGCAGACAAAGTCTCGTATTTATTTCCACAAACATAGAGCAATTGGGTTACTGACATTTTGCTCGTCTCCTCCATCATTCTCCACACACACACACACACACACACACACACACACACACACACACACACACACACACACACACACACACACACATATACACACATATATATAGATAGATAGATAGATAGATAAAAAAAAAAAGGGTCTAACTTTATTTTTAAAAGACTAAGAGCACCAAGAATAAATAGAGTTAAAAGACAAACGACTTAAGATTTATTAAGTTAAATTGAATTTAAGGATCTCCAATCATGTGGATTATCTTGGTTCACACGTTCATGATAGTGCTTAGCAAAATCCTTTTCGTTTTTTAAAGTGAGAATAAGAGTAAAGAAAAAGGGCATTAAAAACTAATTAATAAAGGAAAGAGGGATGGCAGGGCAGCCGCACAGAGGAGCCAGCGCGGGTCCATGTCTGGGCAAGCTTTCCTCGTCGGACTTGAGGGGTGTCAACCCCACTTTATAGTTGTCATGATGATGATCAGAAATTTGGAAACAAGTGGAATTAATGGTAACGTTGAAAATAGCACTTTTTTTGGCTGTTGTGTTATTGTAGGACATGGAGCCATTCCACCGAGTGACTGAATGGAATAAGGAAAAGAGAAGCATTGGGGTCCAAGTCACAAAATACCAGATAACTTATGTTTACTGTATTTCCTTTACCTGGTCAGTATCCATTCTGCGTGATCTAGTGTTAAAAAAAAATACCAAATTTAAATAATAATAATAAAAAAAAAATGTTACTGTCATGTTAGTAAGGATTCCTCCTATAGTGCTCTTATATTTGACAAAAATTAGGCTTGTTTTTAGTGAAATCATAAAGGCATTGATGTAACATGTGATAGAAAATAGCAACAAAAAGCAAAGAACATATGGATGCCAGGATTGATCTAGCAAGCGTTTGATAAAGACTGAGAGACATGGAATACTGTGAACTTTTGTATCTTCGGTTTTGAACTTTGTTTGGTGCTAAAAAGATTTGAATCTATGGAAATTTTCCCTTTTCTTAAAGCTTTTTTCTATAGAATTTCACTTTACCATCAAGCGACTATTATGGGTTGCCACAATGTTTTTTTCTTTTTGCAAAGGGAGAAAGAGGGAATAAAAGGCTGGTTCATGAAAGGGTGACTTTGCCAGGGTCAAACATAAAGTGATGGTCTCGTGGGGCAAAGGATTTAGACCAAGTAAGACCATGGAATGATGATAATTATTTAACCAAAGTAAAGAGTAAAGATGATCATTGCTGAAGTTAATTAGGAAAAACAAAATGCATAAAGATATAATTATATGGATCAAAGTGAAAAATTGCAACCAATTGTTTTTTTTTTTTTTGGGGGGGGGGAAGAGAGATTTTTATTCAAATCTTCAGTGAAATGTCCTACTACCAAATTCACCAAAATAAAACAAAAATAAAAAAGACTCAATACATTAACTTATTGAGAGAGAGAGAGAGAGAGAGAGAGAGAGAGAGAGAATGTCAAGTGGATGCTCAAAATCTAAATTGAAGAGTCCAATGCCCATTCAAAAATTTGCAATCAAATTTATCCTGCACTAAACTCACAAAACAAAAGAGTTCCGTTACTCAGACTGAGAAAATAGATGCCACATCATGCCTCCATCTGGATGTTGTTGTTAAAAACAGAATACAATAGAGAGGGAGAGAACATTAAAGAAAATAAAAAATAAAAATTAAGGAAATGATATTCTGGGCGTATGGGAGGTAACAGGTATCTAACATTGCCAATGCCACCCAGATCTTCAAATCAAGCAGAATTGAGTTGACACATGAAATGAAAAGTATGGGAATCTTATGCTTGGCTGTAATCCTTACTTCGAGCTTCCAAAAGCAAACAGAATAAAGTAAATTAAAGAGAATTCAATTTTGAGGAACAGCAACCGACGATTTTTGTCCTCCTTCCAATATTTACCAGAGAGTGCTTTTGCAGGGACACCTCGAAATACAATCTCTCACTCTCTGCGTCAAGTACTCCTCATTTCCATAACATTGTCAGCCCTTGAGTTTTATGATTCCACAGTCATCCTTGCTTTGTTACTATATATAACTCTGCTAGCCTGCCAAGTTCTTATCTTTAACTAAACCCAATAAAGCTTACCATCAGCATGTCGATTCACTCCACATACAGTCACAAACAGCCTTTTAGTGCGTTGAATAAAAAACATGGGTACAGAACCACATTTTTTTTTGGGGGGGTGGGGGGGGTCTGATCTCATGGTAGAATAATTAATTAGAGAGTGCGAGAAACTCTCACTTTGTTGGCAAATTTCCGCATGCCTAAGCTAAAGTTCATTCGCATTTACTATTTGGGTCATCAATTATAATTTAATTTATTGTTCTTTGCCAAAGAGATCCACTGCTTCCCATACCAATATAATCTTTGCACAACAGATGGTTACAGCGTTAGGTGGATATTATTTTCTCAGAAATTCATTGCAAGTAAATATATGTACGCATTATGTCAGATCAAGAAAATTTACTTGCCTATGCTATCTGTTGCGACCTTTATATACAGTTTTCAAGGACGCTCTTTGGTTAATGTATAAAATGATGTTGAACCCAGTTCTTTAAATGAGATTGGAAGTTGTAGCCAAGACAAGATCATAAGGACCACCCAAAGTAAGAGGTTTAGCTGTATTTTCAGTGTGTCTTCTCTTGAATTTAAAATTGGATGATAATATTATTTTTAAAGAATTATACTACATATATTAATAAATTTTAAATTTAATATATTATAATTAAGTATGAAAAAATTTACTTGAAGTCATCACTGTGAGATAGTTAAGAAAGCATGGATGACGCTTAATCTGAATTTACAGGAACAATGTTTTTTTTTTTTTTTTTCTGAACAAGATAAAATAGGGAAAAATAAATGGGTCTTATATCCTTTTCTAATTGCTATAGAAAACAAAAGCCGGAGCATGAAAAAAGCTGGCACCATGGGTTTCGTGATGATTCTTTCCACATAAGTCAGAGAAAAAGAGAGAGAGAGAGAGTGAGAGGGAGAGAGATAGGGATATCACAGTCTCTATCTATCCATCTATCTCTCTCTCTCTCTCTCTAGCCATCGCATTCTCTGAGCAAAATGGTAATGGCACGAAATACCTTGGATTTTTCTTTAAACATTCAACAGCATCAGCCAACAGCAATCATCATGCCCTCCTTCTCCTCCTCCTCCTCCTTGCGCTTCCCACTGACTCCTCATCATTACCCCCTCACCTCCACTGCTTCCCACTACTCCTTTTTCACTCACCAACTCCACATCCCGATACCAAAACGAGCAAGGCAACAAGAGGAAGAAGACGAAGAAGAAGAAGCACAAGGTAGTAAAAGGAAGGCCAAAAGAAAAAAAAAAGAAAGAAAGAAAGAAAACCAGGGAGAGGAAGTGAAAGTCTTCAATAATAATAATAATAATTATAATAATAATTATTATTATTACCATGAGTGAAGGGTCTTTTTCTACCGGAGGATCCGACACTTCTCGGGGAATCAAGCGTCTCGGTCCGATGATCATCTGTTGTTGCTAGATCAAGAAAATCTACCCAGAAGATTACCAAGCAGCAACCTTGGCTTGCCTATAAGGGTTTTTTTTTTTTTTTTCCCTCTTGTCTCCTTCCTTCGCTTACTCTATATTTTACTAGTTTGTTTTAATATATATATGCTGTAGCGACTTAATTCAAGTAGAACTTATTATTTTCCAATTTTATCAAACTAGATCAACGTATGATGATAGTATGTGTGCCTGTTTTTGTGTTCGAATGGATTTTTTTTTTTTGTGCATCATACCTCTCTCTCTCTCTCTCTCTCTCTCTAATTTTTTTTTTTTTTTTCAATTCATGGACTTGTAGGCTTTAGTTCTTGAAGGAATTCGACTAAGTTAGAAATCTGAATGTCTGAAAGGCAACTGAGGAACTTTATAGGGGTTTGCCATGATCACATAGGTGAACTAGGGTTTGCCATTTTCATGCAAAAGGTGTCGAAATTCCTTTGTAAAATAGTTTATTTTTACACCTCCATGGATGATATATACTTATTTTGTGGGAAAAGCACGAGTTTATTGACAGATTCATATTTTGGGATCTCTAATGCATATATGTCTTCTATGCCCCAAAGGTATCTGGGATATTATTGTGGTCATCTTCAAAGAGAATATTGTGGTTGTATCTTTATCAATTATTTTTTCATTATTTTTTAGACCAGGATTTGAATATCGTGAAGATGATATTAAGGGCCCAACAATTATAGTCTACTGGATCACATAGCTGGTGGTGGGTGTTTATAATTTCTTCTTTCTGAATCGATCTTCAATATCTTTTTTTTCTAAAGGTCGCTCGCTCTATGATATTACATTTCATCTATATTCCTTGCATGAATACATATTCGCAGCCTGCAGCAAATGTCCTTGCTAGGTACCTTCTTTATTAATTTGTTGTGAAGAAAAACAATAATTATATACTTGCTTAACTGTGGAAATACTTGGTGCCCTTCGATTGTCTTGCACATAAATATTTTCAGATTTTAGTTTTCCCCCCTTGTTTTTTTTTTTTTTTGGGGGGGGGGGGTGTTGTTTCTCTGCTCTTTAAGCCAATGTGCCATGCCTCACACTGGCATCTGACATGTGATTTGAAATACTCTCATTCAACTTAGATTCTTCATCTGGAATATGAAGTTTTCAAACATTCCACATATATACCCGTACATACATCGAGAGAGAGAGAGAGAGAAAAAGTTCCAAAGGCCCGCCTGTGATGGTGGTATAGTCCAATCCGAAGAGTTAAATTAACGTACTTTGTTGACGATCTTCTCTTCGAGTAAGCTCAGGAATACGCATATCGCATAACTGTGTTAGCTATTTGATTTCCCACTTATTCCTGTAGTCATTGATATGATTTTAATTTATTTTTTCTTGGCATATGCAAAGCTTATAACAATGCATTGTGATTCTTATTGTAGGTTTAGTTTAGATATTCATTTGATTTAATTTTATTTATTGAGAATTTAATGAGACTTGATTTACTTTCCTTTTAATTCACTAGAATTAAAGAAACTTAAGGATGGATATAGAGTTCCATTGTATAACCACTAGATCAAATTATAAGATTTAATCATAAAATTATCTGAACTCTTTTTATTTTAAATTTATTATTTGACATTTAGTTTCTTAAAAAAGTTATATGATTTTGGTAATGTGATTTCTCTCAGGTTGCATTAATTCTTCATTATTTTATGCAAATGATGCATTAGACTCCTAGAGCTCGATCATATCTCAGATGACCTTTCTCGTTATTCTAAATTGGTATATTGATGGGACATTTTTTAGTTGGTGAAGACGGCCTGAAAAAACGAGAATCTGTCTGGCTTGGTCTGCCATTTTTTGAGTGTAATTTATTTATTATTTATTTATTAAATTCAATCACTTAATCCTTGTTACTCGTTGCAAAGATAAATGTTTTCACGCCAATTGGTGAAAATAGGCCAAAGTTGTATAATCATTATGCTTCTTAAAAAAAAGAAAGAAAGAAAGAAAGAATAATCATATAATTGCAATTATCACATTTTATATTTCTTTAAAAATTTCAAACATTGGTAAGATCATTCTTATCACATTTTAAAATGCACCATTTCATCATATATCAGACGTGGGCGTAGCCTCAATGTCCTCACAAGATTTAGCATATGATTGATTTAAGAAAAACCTTATATATACAAGTGGGGGCAAGACTAAGCTTCAGGAGCCATTGGCCCTGCGCTTCCCAATCCTCCGTTGCATAGGGCAAGAAAACCCCAAAACAAGGCTGAACTGCCCTTTCTTGGTGTGAAACTCTGAATTCTCGTCAAAAGAAATGGTGGAATCTTCCAGATTTTAAAGCTGGTGTCTCTTCTTCATTGGAATTTGAGTGGGGCTAAGATTTTTCATTTTGGAGATTGGGGAGCTACGGACAAAAGGGAGAACCAGGGAAGTCTGAATATGCGGCACAAGGAAGGGTGGAGAGTCTATGTTAGCCAAAAAAAAAGAAAGTTAAAAGTTATAATGTGGGAACCACTTTCGCCATGGATGTCACAGATGTCTAAACAAATGTCAGTCAACGTTTTTTTGACAAAAGATGCAAGCCAATTTACACTAATATATATATATATAAATCCTTGCAATGCAATTTAATAAAATTTATAAAAATAAAAAAAATATTTTTATTGTGTGATTTATGATCATTTAAGCATTTTAAAAATAATAAACAGAAACCCCATTGCAAAGATTATTAAGGAGAGGAATAATTAAATTAAGCACACGATCAAGTTATTCGGTCCTTGCCATCTCTTTTCCATTGAATAGAACCTACCATTGATGTATTCTATGAAGTTATCTGAACTTACTAGTTGTATTACTTTTTCCAATAATGGGGGCTGCCAGAATTCAGGTCGGTGGCGGTTTGGATCCAGAATTTGTTCGCTCCAATTTTCCGAAGGACTTGGAGGAGGAAGAGTTACTTGCATGTTGTTTGTTGTATGGGTCACGGCTTACCATCAAACTGGTCGGATAGAATGGTTTTTCCTTTTTTTTTTTTTTTTTTTCAATCTACGCGATGTGAAAGTGAAACGAGGCCTCATGCTGGTGATGAAGAATACGTGTTGGGAGGGCTGACTCCAGAGGCTTTTCCCCAAGAATGGTTGCCAGCCCAGCAGGAGCAGGGTGGTCTTTGGGAACATTAGTAATTGTCCAATGGGCTGAAGAAGTCTATGATCCAGACCTGAATGCCTCCCTGGAGCCCCCCTCCCCCACCCCACCACTGTCTGATCCTCCATTTCGGTTTCGATTGATTGGGGTTGTTGCTTTTTTTTTTTATTATTTTTTTTTTGCTGTTGGTTTCTCTGTAGAAGGGATCTTGCAAGATCCACCACGAAAAAGGCCCATACAAGTTTCTTCTCTATGACATTCGTCGGTGAAGCCGTGCATGGTGGACCTCATTACTATGATACAGTGGACCAGGCGTCTAGGCCCCTTCAAGTGTTCCCTTCCATGTCCCAACTTCAGCTTTAATTTATTTTAACTTTTTTCTTTCTTTCTTTTTTATAAATCTTTATATATATATATATAAATATAAAGATTTATAAAATAGAAAGAAAGAAAAAAGCTAAAATAAAGGAGAGCCGCAGTCGGGACATGGAAGGGAACACTTGAAGGGGCCTAGACCTGTCTCTTATACAAATCTAGATGTGTATAAGAGACAGATATATAGCTTTTCTTCAAAATTAGAACCTAAACTGTTGGGATAGAACATAGCTTTCCTAAATATGATAAACATTTGGGGGGTAGCTTTAACATTTTCTTTATTTTGTTATACTATAATTAAATGATTCCAAAAGTCAACGTAATTTTTGTTAAAAAGTTGTTTCCATAATTGATAATTTTTTTAGTAAAGTAAAGTGCATTATAACCTCCTTTTAGACTCTTGAGCGGTTTCTTCCATTCGGATAAATTCCTTACCCCGATGAGGTTGAAACCCAAAGAATTTAGGGCAGGAAGCCAATCTCTTTTCCAGCAAAATATGCTTTGACATAGGATTAAAGTGGCCTTAACTCGACAATAAAAAAGAAAAGGAGCTTTAACTCAATGGCCCTTCACTACCTAATACTTCGGACTCTTCGATTGAAATTTATTCAATTGAATGGTTACAAGAAAACAAAATTGCAGGGGCAAATGAGATATTAGAATCGGGTCAAGCCAAGATTGCATAAGCTGCTTCTTTTCAGCACAATTATTTGGCTATGACAAAGAACAGTGTCTTGACCCACCCTTTTTGTTGGTATGTGGTATCCTTTTTTTCACATGTCACTCCTCATTTTAATTCTGACCCTTCACATGATAGTTGATAAGAAATATGTGGATTGCAATTATGGAAACATGGGCTTTGAAAATTATGAATTAAACAATTGTAATAGCTTTAAACTATCTTTCACTGTACAAATAAATAAATAAATAAAAAGAAGAAGAAGAAGAAGAAAAAAAACACTCTCCCTCACTATTCAAAGCTCACTTCACACCTTCTTCCTACCCACCAAAAAATAATAATAATAATAAATAGATATGATAAATGAAGTAAACAAGTGCTTATGTCCCCCAATAACCAAATCATGAGCCTACAAAAGCATTCCTTCCTTCATTTTTTTTTTTTTTTTTTATGTATAACATATCAATGTTATTGAATATAATATCTGTTGGCAATTGCATGCATTGACAGCAATAAATTTGTCTTACATTTGTATTTTATGAAAAAAGATTTGCAAATACCAACCGAACATGCTCCCCAGCATGATAGTTTAGGTGGCTTTTATCAGTCTACACAATCATAAATATTAAATCGAATAACATGATGAGGTGGGCACTTAAATGTCTTGGCATGGACCTTAACATTCAATTAATCATAATATCGTTTGATAATTTCGCAGTGGACTTTATACTCATAACTCATATTCTAGTAAGGCCAAGAAAACAAATCCTAAAAAAGAGTTGCAATAGACATGAACAGTGAAAAAGAATGAGCAACTGTTTACTCTTCATTCAAATCGACCCAATCTCAACATTCAAATTGTCCAAAATTAATGTACGTGATTTAAATTAAATTGACTAAATATTAAAAAATTATAACCCCAATTGATCATTTGATCCAATGTTAAAACCACACACCCTATATTAATAAGATTGACAAAATTAAAGACCATTTAACCCAAAAAGAAAAAAATCCTATAAATGATGCGATCCTCTCTCTCTCTCTCTCTCTCTATATATATATATATATATATATATATATATAAATGGTATTTTTGCTGGCGAAGGAGGATTAAGGTTGTCATTTTAATCTCTATCTATATTTCCTATTCCCAAAAAAAAAAAACACGAAAAACTTCAGCTCATCCCTAACGAGAATTAGGAATATTCAGCTTTAATTTTGTTCTTATTTTTTTTTACTAAAAGCTAATAATTTTCGAAGTAAATTTTCAAATTAAAAAATCCACCCCTATGCATTTTCTTTATAAGAGTGGATTTTTTTTATAAAAATTGATGATGAGAAAATAGATGAAAAAGATTATATTAATTAAATTTTATATTAAAAAATGTAATTTCTTAAATTCATATATTATGTTAAGAAAATTTGTTTCATTTTAAGCGAACATATAATTTAATTTTTTAAAATAAACAGTAACAAATACTAACATATTAATGACAAAATAAACGAGAGATGTAAAAACTACAAATAACAAAGACTAATTTTTTTTTTTTGGACCTAACTTAAATATATATATAAAGTGAAAACTCAAGTAAAATTATAAATTAATATACTAATTTATTTAGTTATATTTTTATTATATAAAAATAATTTAATAAAAGAAAAATATAGAACCACTAATTTGTCTTTATCTGTAATTAAGAGTTGGAAAATTTGAGCCGACAATTTCAATTCCCAACCATTTTTTTTTTTTTTTTTTTTTTTTTTTTTGTAATTCTCGTTGCATCAGAACGGAAAGGGTCGCGAAGAGTGGACGGTTGCCATCTCTAAGTCCACGATTTAAGTTTGATTGGTCAAGTTCGGAGCATCTGGAACTACCATTAAACGCTCCTAAATTGACCCGTCCCCTTTTCATTGCTAGTTGACGGAGAGAATAACGGAAAGTTACAAACGGAGCAGTAGTTAGCATATAATTTAACAATTTAGGTTTAATTAATCTACCGTCGAAATGGAAAATCAGCCACCCTTTTTATTTATTTATTTATTATTATTATTTTTTATGACAGGAACAGCAAGACAGAAGTAAAGCACCCCCCCCCCCCCCTTGAGTTGAGATAGATAAGCTGCAAAAACCTCATCCCTTGTCTCTCTCTCTCTCTCTCATCTCCGTCACCCACATGGTCAAAGCCCTTCTAGAATTAGACTCAGTCTCCTCACAATCCTTTTAAAGATCCAAACTTGATTCATGGCTGAGGCAAACGCCACCAGTGACCTCTCCAGCTCTCAAGAAAATTGATAAGGTTCTCCCAGAAAGGAAGATATGGGCAAGAATGGCAAGCACAGATGGAAAATCTCCCTCTACCACCACCGCCGCCGCAGCAGCACAGAAGCCGAATCGAAACCCACCCAGCCTCCCAAAGAGTTTGTTTGCCCCATCTCCGGATCCATGATTTCCGACCCCGTTGTCGTCTCCTCCGGCCAGACCTTCGAGCGCGTCTCCGTCCAAGTCTGCCGCGACCTGGGTTTCACGCCCGTCCTTGAAGATAGCACGACGCCGGATTTTACTACGGTTATTCCTAATTTAGCTATTAAATCAACGATTCTCAGCTGGTGCGACAGTTCTGGTGCAGAACACCCTCGCCCACCGGATTATGATTACGTTGAGACTATTGTACGTGCGAAGATGGAAGAATCTTCGCCGCCTTCGAAGTCGGATTCGAATGCGGATCTTAGGGTTTCGGAGAGGGAGCTGCTCAACAACGTGGCGGAGAATCCTCCGGTGTTATTCTCCCACGCTGCGACTGAGCTGGCTCACCGTGACCAGCATTTTTATTCCAGCTCCTCCGAGGAATCAGTTATTGTTAGCGGCGGTGGCACCGACTCCGGCACATCTCCGTTCAGACCGTTCCCTCTCGCAACGCGTCCCGCGTGTCTCTCTCCTCCGTCTTCCAACTCATCGTCGGAAATCACAGAAATTGAAAACCAAACCCTGAATCAAGACAACATTTCTGGCTCAAATTCTTCGTGTGCTGAAGAGGAGGAGATCGTGGCTAAGCTCAAAAGCGCCGAAGTACACGAACAAGAGCAAGCCGCCATTGTACTGAGAAAATTGAGCAGAACTAAAGAGGAAATTAGGGTTTCCCTCTGCACTTCTCGATTACTGTTGTCTCTTCGTTCCTTAATCGCTTCGAGATATTGCGTTGTCCAAACAAACGCCATCGCCTCGCTAGTCAATCTCTCGCTGGAGAAAGCGAACAAGGTGAAAATCGTACGGTCAGGGTTCGTTCCTATGTTGATCGATGTGTTAAGGGCGGGTACCAGTGAGTCGCAGGAGCACGCCGCCGGTGCGCTCTTCAGTTTAGCTTTAGAGGACGAGAACAAGATGGCAATCGGGGTGTTAGGCGCGTTACGGCCGTTGATGTACGCGCTGAGATCGGAGAGCGAGAGGACTCGCCACGACTCGGCGTTGGCTCTTTACCATTTGAGTCTGATACAGAGCAATCGAGTCAAGCTGGTCAAACTCGGCGCCATTCCCACATTGCTCAGCATGGTGAAATCGGGTGAGTCAGCCAGCTGGGTTTTATTAATTCTATGCAATTTGGCTTCTTGCAATGAAGGGCGGTCGGCAATGCTCGACGCCAACGCGGTGGCGATACTGGTGGGGTTGTTGCGGCAAGGAAGCGGGATGGTGGAATCGGCGGCGATTCGGGAGAACTGTGTGGCGGCGTTGTTTGCGTTAAGCCATGGGAATTTGAGATTTAAAGGACTGGCGAAGGAGGCGAGAGCGGCGGAGGCTTTGAGGGAGATAGAAGAGAGGGGGAGCGAGAGGGCGCGAGAGAAAGCCAAGAGGATATTGCTGATGATGAGAGGGAGAGAGGAGGAGGACGCGGAGGTTGATTGGGAAGGCTTCTTGGAATCGGGAGCACTCAGTCGGACTCGCCACCGAGTTGGTTTTGACGGGAAAAATGTGGGCTGTCCGAACTCTAGCAATTTTTGATTGTAAAGTCTTGTAAGTTAAATTTTGGTTTTCTTAATATGGATGTATTTTCACGTGGTGGGATGTGCATAGCCCTTTCCTTTTTTTTTTTTTTCTGGGATTATTTATCAAATGAATCGTTTTAAGGTTTTGGGATTGAAGATATATGTGATCTGTGTATGTAAATAATTTTGTAGGTTTTTAAAGGATAAACAGGAACAACATTTGGCGTAGATATTATTCATTTGGCCTTATGTAGGTTTGACATTTGTTTTGTTGTTGATTTTGTCCCACCGAGTTTTTCTCTATCGAAGAAATGAGAAAAAACCCACAGTGACTATATGTGTGTGTGTGCGTGCGTGTGTGTGTGTACGCTTAAAGTCCAAAAAAATTGATTGCATTGGAGGTGCGTTTTGAATTCCTCCCTGTCAATTCTCATATGAACTTAGTTCCAGAGGAACGATTGCAAGGCATGGTGTTTCCGTTCAGTATCTTCTCCTTAAATTGATGGAGCTGGTCCAAATACCTCCTGGCCCAAGCCAACTAAGTCTCTTTGCGAGCTACCGTCTGTCCTGGCCTACTTACTGCATCGGTGGCAAGGCCTAGTCCAATTGAAGTAAACAATGTTTTGTTACTTGGCAGCTACACATCAATGTGATTGACAGACATGGCTTTGATTTTCCAAATAGATATGGTTCAAATCCGAACATGGGTTAAAAGTTGTTGGATTGATTGTAAAGATGAACAGGAAATTTCCTTTCCCTTTTCCTTTTGTTTTAAGCCCTCGAAAATATTTAAGCTTTCAAGACATAAGTAGTTGGACTTCAAAGTTTAAACCAAGGCATAGAATATGTAATTGTAGGATACCCACCCAACCTTCTTTGACTTTGCCATGTCTATTGAGAAAAATCATGGCGAAATTGAGGTTGGATTCATTTATTATTATTATTTTAATAATTGTTTTGGCTTTGAGTTGAATCCTCATCCTTATGGGGTCCGAAGAAGGGAATGGAAGCATAAAGCCCCGGGAAAAATTCTCATCCAGGGTGGAGAAAAATGCAATCAGTACATGAATTGGAGCTCAAGAAGCGTGAACGGCTTGCCTAAAGGAGTTTAGGAACTCACAAGCACAGGGGGGGGGGACGTCAGAATGCACCCAAGAAACAGAGGCTAAAGAAGAGAAGATTGCTGCAGTTTGAAGACAAGTCCGTGAGCTCTGACTTTTCTCTTGATTCTCCCCTTAGCCAAAATGCTTACACTCACAATCGCTTTCTTCCATGGCCTGGTGCTCTTCGGCCCCGTGCAGTTGATTTCACACCTTGTGGGGACTCTCTGATTAGCTTCAACGCACCTCTTGTGCCGGAATCTGATTATATGGGCCTTCAAAATGGCATACAAGCCACGTTCCAGAGATCTGTAGTTGTCAAGCCCTCGGGGTCCTATGTTGCCAATAGCACTTTGTGCAAATTTAGCAATCCTAGCCTGAAAATCGTTGCATGACTCCTTATAATTAAATTAAATATAGAAATTTCAACAAAAGGCACCTAAAACACGTGGCCTTGCCTGACTAGATGTGCTGTGGAAAACTCGGAAAAGTAAATAAGAGTTTCCTCCGCCATACCAGGCTCGCTTTTTCTACAATATTAGATATTACATTGATTCGTTACATAAGTGAGAATATAATAACCATGAAACACACAACGTCATCAGGATCCTCTTGGCCATCGAATCCGACAACATTAATAACCCATTATAATTTCACAAATACCATAACCATGAAGCCATGTATGAAAAAATTATATATATATATAAAAAAAAAACAAACAAACAAAAAAGAAAAATCTCTCATTCTTTCCCGTTCAAATTCCATCAAAACCAATACAAATCTAAGTGCGAATAACATTGAACTGATCACACCTGCTCCTCACGTCTCCCTTTCTCCCCGTCTTGACCCCATAAACACTAAGCTTCTGCATTGAACGAGCGAAATCAGAGAAGAACTGAGTCTGGTTCTTTGCATAGAGCTCCACAAACGGCCTGGTCCTGGGGTCTTTGGAAATTGCATTATCACTTGCTAAAAGCCCCATCCCTCTAAGCAGGTTCTGATAATACATGTTATCAAACTTCCCTGGCGTGTACACGTCATTGAAAGCCGACATCGTTGGGTCCTTAGAGTAATTAGCACAGATATTTTTCAATGCTGCGGCGAACGTGGGGTGGAGTTCAGGATCAGTTGGGTTGTTCTTGCTGTGATTGAAGATCCTGTCACTGAACTCCTTGCAGTGAGAGAATCCAATGGTATGTGCTCCACTTAATGCCACCAATTCTTGGACAGTGAAGCCTTTAGCGGCGAATACACAGATGATCTGGTCCATTGACATGGTTGGTTTCGGGAGGTTTTCCTCTACGCGGGATGCATTGGATAGAAGGCTGTCCTTGCGGCCGAGCCTGACGGGGTAGTAAGGTCCGCCGACCATGATGATGAGGTCGCGGGTGACCTGAGCCAGGATGTCTGAACAGGACACGGTCCTGGGGCAGGAGAGCTCCAGGGCGGTCTTGGCCCTGACAACAACGTCAAAGGCGTCTCCCGGGAGGGAGAGGTTAATGTCCGCTTCACGTTCGGCTTTGTTAAATGCGTTGGATGATATAAGGACTGAAGCATCGCAGCCGTCGACCATGCAGTCATGGAAGAACGTCCGGACTACGGCGGCTGCGGTGGTGGGGGTGCTGATTTGCTTGCTGGTGACGGTTTCTCTAATGATATTTTCGAAGTCGGGGCAAGATTTTTTGTAGTAGTCCGGGGTGAGCTTGGACAACGAGAGAGGGGCAGCGAGAAGAAGGAGAAGAAGAACGAGTAAAGAAAAAGCCATTGTCTCTTAGGAACGGTGGGGGGGTGGAGACCCTTCTTCTTCTTCTTTCTTCTCAAATTTTCCTCTCAGGCGAGGAGGGGTGGCGTTTTCCTGAGAGACTAAAATGAAAGCTGAGACTTACATTACAATTGTGCTGTGGATGGGAGGGGTTTTAGGAGGACGTTGTTTGTTGTGTTTGGTACTATATTAGAGTTACGTAATATTATGCTATTTTTGCCATCCTAATTAATGTTATGGGACGTAATATTGTGCTATTTTTGCCATCCTAATTAATCTTCTTCTTCTCCTCCTTCTCCTTCTTCTTCTTCTTCTTCTTCTTCTTCTTCTTCTTCTTCTTCTTCTTCTTCTTCTTCTTCTTCTTCTTCTTCTTCTTCTACAAGTTTGACAAAGATGGTTTTGCTAGAAATGTGGAGTTGTCTTAAGTTTGAGGAGCTTCACGCCTGGCGAACTTGCAGCCTCAGGCAACTCGATGTTTGTGCCTTCATTGGCTACACGCCTACACCTACTGCCCAATACAGGATGTTGGGGCCCTTTCGTTTTTTATTTTGCTTAATTCTAAAGCATAGATTTCCTACTAACAATAACATTATCCATACATGTATATTGTGGACAAGAATTATGCCCTTAATTAAGTTGTAAATGGTTACTTATAAGTGTGACAACAATTCTGCTTTTTTTGGTCATATCATTATTATTGCCTTTAAATTCAAGTATCAATGCAAAAAAGAGGCCATCAAATAAAGTCAAATTTCTTGGGCGTCAATGTAATTTTCTTCTGTTTGACCAAAAATTTGATTGGCCAACGCTCTATTTACTCAATGGTGATTGGTTACTTCCACGAGTCCTATTCCACATGGTTCTCAGTGGGCCCCACATCAATCATCCCGCAATGCTATCATCGTTGTCCGCTCGCGATTTCAGTCGTCCTCTAATATATATATTTTTTATTTAATTTTTTGTGTTCTTAACAAAAATCTGAAAGCTCTCTGTTTCCATCGAAATCGTCGTGATTATGAAACGGAGGGCCGTGGCGGCTTTGAAATCATGGGAACGGTTTCTGTTGATATTGCTCGTGTTCTTCTCGAATTTCTGTGGGCCATCATCGTCAATGTCTCAGCTCGATCCTCGCTGGGCAGCTAAGAAGATACAAATGCGAGAGAAAGTTCGAGAGATGTAAGCATCTCATCACCACAACCCACATACACAAATTTCTACTTGTTTGTGTTTTTTTTTTTTTCTATTGAGTTGTCCAATTGCGTGTTTCCATTTCGTTTTGGTTAATGCTCGATTCTCTCTGCTCGTGAGTTTGGCTGGCTTAGGAAGTTAAAACTTTCCAAAATGGAGCAGCCACACATTATTAGCCAGTCATTAACGATGCTGGGCTTCAATTCAGGTTGTTAGTCCAAGTTGATAAGGAGGAAGGGTAAAGGGAAACCAGAGAGCTTTCTTAGCAAAACTTGAAATTATTTCGTTGATTAGTTTTGCCAGTTTATTTGATTTGTTTTCAATCTTTGCAGGTTCTACCATGCCTATGAAAACTATATGGCCCATGCATTTCCGGTCGGTTCATGTTTTCAATTATCATTATTTTTAGTCTTTTGGTTCTTTTTCAAGATCTTACTGTACTTTCCAGTTTAATCATGTGCATTTTTTGTTTTGTTTTTTTTTTCCTTTTTCATTAGCATGATGAGCTAAAGCCTCTTAGCAAAAGTTTCACTGACTCGCTGAGTGAGCTTGGAAATCTGAAGGTAATTAGTTTAGCTCTATGCTAACTTGGACTGAATAAAAGTGCAGTTGAAAAGGGAAACTGATTGTATTTGATTCCCCCGGGGGTTTCTTTTACAGCTTGAGCACTTGCCACAACGCTATAATGGAACTGCCCTTACACTCATTGAATCATTGTCGAGGTATGTTATTTAGATGAACAGATTGTAGAATGCATGAATCCATAGCTATATTTTCCTTGAATTTTGATTGTTTTTTTTTTTTTGGTGAATCCTTAATCACTTCCTTCCCAACCATTGATTCTGATGCAATTTTAATCTCACTCTCTCTTTCTCTCTTGCAGCCTTGTTATTTTGGGTAACTACACAGAGTTTGAAAGGGCTGTTCTCTGGCTTTCTGAAAATCTAAGATTTGATGTTGATGCAAGAGTGAACCTTTTTGAGGTACTATTATGTCTGTTTTCCTATAATTTTTTCTTTTCTCATTTTGTTAATGGTTTTCAATTCAAGTTTTGTGTACTTCTACACTGCTCTACTGTTCTGGATTTTTGAATCATTGAAACACAGATGTTAATAGTGAATAAACTTGCATCTGAAGTTCTAAATGCCATTCTTTCCCAAATGTTCTATTTTGTAGTGCAACATAAGAGTTCTTGGAGGACTTGTTTCTGCTCATATTCTTGCAACTGACTCAACATACAGGTTGCTTCAAGGATCATACAAGAATCAGCTTCTTGTTCTGGCTGAAGATTTAGGGCGACGCTTCCTCCCTGCTTTTGACACACCCACTGGATTGCCGTATGCCTGGATTAACTTAAAGGTAATGCCTTATGTGCATTTGAATTTTCAATTCACCAATCCTTTTTTTTGGAGGGTAAAAGTGATATGTTTTAGAAAACACTTACATGAATCCTTTCACCTTTTACCAGAAAGAAAAATATCTTTGCAGAGTATAATATCTCTGTTTGATATTATGCATTAATTCACTATTTTCCTCTGTAAATGTAACTTTGTATTGGCAACAGCAAAACATGCAAGAAACACTGATCATGCACAATGAAGCTCCCCCGTCCCTTGTTCCCAACATCACAATAAAAAAAGACACGCATGCACTCACTTATCTTTTTTGGTTTGTGTGTGTGTGGGTGGGAGGAGGACTGTATATTCTATTGCTCTTGATGCATACTCAATCATTACTTAGGCATTTGTTATACTTATCTTTGTACTCTCTCTGGAGTATATGAATGAGTATAATCTGCTGGTTTTATTTGTAAGAAGGATATATGACTGCAGCAATGCAAAATTGTGTGGACAGTATGGAATCATGGAGAATGAGACTACAGAAACAAGCACCTCCGGGTGTGGTGAGAATCTCAATCATCACAATTTGAGATGAAACCACGACTTAAAATACTTTCCTCAAATTGTTTAACTTTGTTTCTATGAATTTAGGTTCTCTAATACTTGAGATGGGAGCATTATCACAATTAACTGGTGACCCTAAATATGAGTCTGCAGCTTTCCATGCTCTTCGGAAGTTGTGGAGTATGCGTAGCTCACTGAATTTACTAGGAACAACACTTGATGTGGCTAATGGGGAATGGATTGAGCATTCAACAGGGATTGGAGCAGGTTTGTTTTCTGGGTTTGATAACCTTCACTTCCTAGGTTCATTTCGTGGAGTACCCATTTTTCACTGAAATTAACTGGTACCAGAATTTCTACTAGGGTTCAAATTTGTATATGTTTGTTACTTGCTTTGCACAGTTTGAGTTTTCTTTAATTTGGTCTCTGTGATATAACTTTGATGTGTTTTGATTGTGGATATCTTTTGGCTTTATTCACAGGGGTAGACTCATTCTATGAATACCTATTCAAGGCTCATATTCTATTTGGGAAGGAGGACTTCTGGAGGATGTTTCACTCTGCGTATATTGCTGTTCAGAAGTACTTCAGACATGGCCCATGGTACTGTACTGGAAACGTACTTTCTGGCATAGAATTAGGGTTGTACTCAGACCCAATCTGAGTTTTTTAAGGCCTAAGAAAATTGAGCACGACAATGATAAGTTTTCCCATTTTAACTTCATATTGATGAAACTGGTATCAGTTGTATCAACTACTCTAATGTAGGTATCATGAAGCTGACATGAGAAATGGAAGAGCAACTTATTGGCAACTGACTAGTCTTCAAGCATTTTGGCCTGGTCTACAGGCAAGTAACTGCAATATCCTATATGTCACTAAGCCCAATTTCCATCTGTCAATGGTTCTCTTAAGTACAAGCTAATGTTATAATTAGGTCCTTCTTGGGGATATTGCGGCTGCCAATTCATCACACCGGGAATTTGTTCATGTGTGGGAGAAGTATGGGGTGCTACCAGAAAGGTATTTTACTTTTGAAGGTCCATAGGACCTCTCTTTGTGCTGGAAGCTACTGTCAGTTTTTCATACCCTTGCTAGTTGGTTCTGTGATTTAACTCTACTCACTTAACAGTCACAGTTAACATTTTTTTGTGAAATCCTGTAGGTACTTATTGGACTATCAAATGCTGCATCCAACTGAAAAGTATTATCCATTGCGACCTGAATTGGCAGAGTCCACATTTTACTTGTATCAAGCAACTAAAGGTCTGATATTGTCTCTGGAATCTTTTACTTTTAGCTTTCACTGACCTAATGTTTTAGATTTTCAATGTTTAATTTCAGCTTGAATTTTTTTTTTTTAAGGGGGATGATCTGAATGCATTACTGATGGCATAACAATTGAATAATGATTTACATACCTTAGGCTGACGGTACAATGGGGAAATGAAAAGCTCAATGATTTTAGCTCCTATAAATTTGTATATATTTGCTCTTTTTGTTTCTCAGATCCGTGGTATATAGAAGTGGGTGAATCAATTGTTAAGTCCCTTAATTTATACACAAAGGTGGAAGGAGGATTTGCAAGCATTAGAGATGTGACAACTAAGCAAATGGAAGATCACCAGCATAGTTTCTTTCTTGCAGAAACGTAAGAGGTCTCCCTTGCCAGCATGTTTAAACTCTCTCTCTCTCTCTCTCACACACACCCACACACACACACACACACAGAAACCTGCTCTGCTGCCATGTACGGTATCATATCTGTCTCTTATACACATCTAGATGTGTATAAGAGACAGCTCTCTCTCTCTCTCACACACACACACACACACACACACAGAAACCTGCTCTGCTGCCATGTACGGTATCATATTGTATGACATCTTGCATTCTTTTGTAGGTGTAAATATTTGTATCTTCTATTTGATGATTCATTCTTAGTTGGCCGAAATTATATATTCACAACGGAGGGTCACCCTTTACCAGTGCTTAGTTCTTGGCATGAGAAGCTCCCAGAGACCTACATTCTATCAAACTGGACTTATGTCAAGGTCTTCCTTCTACCTTTTCTCACGTATGAGTATATGATCATTCCTTGAAGGAATTTATCCTTATCAAACCCAAAATTGATCTTGCCTGGTTTGCCATCACTCTTAAAGATTTGTTTCTTTTATGATTCAATTTGATCAGCCTTTTTTCTGCAATTGCTTTTGGATTTGTGTGGTTCACATGAATCTGTCTCGGTTAAACATGAGACCCATATGCCAATGAAGTCTTGAATTATGCAGAGTAATAGGGTAAGAAACCGGCTGAGTGCAATGTCTCTGCAAGTCTGTCCTGCGATGAAATTGCATTCAGGACACAATGATCAACCGGCTGAGAGTGCTTGCCACATTCCTGATGCTCATAGCGACCACAGATGCTTCACTGATGAAGAATGTGGGGTTGATGCAACTAGTTGCAGACGAAGATCGTGCAGCATGGCTGGCTACTGCGGGTCATGGTTGTACGTATGAAAGAGGGATATAAGCATTCTTTTCACGACAGCAATTTATTTTTTGGCACAAACAGAGAAAAAATAAAAAGTGAAAAAGAGAAGGTATCTTGTGCAAATGCATTGCAGGTGTATAGAAGAAACTAGAAAGTCCCGTGGCAGGTATATGATATCTAACACCAGTTTGATTAAACAGGATAGGTCAAGGAACAAATGATCATGTATATGTCACAGAATTTCTCATACAGAAATGCATCCTGTATTTAGAATCTTGAAAATGTTAAAAAATGAAATTGGCACATTATGTTTTGTTGCAAAAGCAAGTACGGAGAGCAACATAGATGTTCAAACTTTGGATCTTCGGTTCTCTTTTATCAATCTCTTTTTAGTCGTTTAAGCTTGAAAACAAGCTGAATCTTCAAGTTTGATCATTAAACCGCAAGGAATTAAGACTGATCTCTGGCAAGTTATCCGGATGAAACCGAAATGCCTGAAATTTAGATGACTCGACACTTAATCTAAAACCTGATTAACCCATAATAATAAATTTTTCAAATCGGAATAAACCTGAAATTTTGAAACAGCTCATCTGTTCCTGGCTTCCAAGATAATAACCAATTACTGGAATATAGGCTCACTAAGCAGCAGCCTGTCGTTCAACAATAACAGCAGCCTGTGTGAGCCCACTGTCATGGGTCACTAAAACGGTGCCGAATTCGACCATTTATAATTCGATGATGCGTGTCGTTGTGAAGCTGCTTGTCTACACTGGCCATTTAAGACCAAAGACCACGTCAATGACACGTGTAGCTTAATAACGTGCTGAATATTGTAATGATTGAAATTGCCCAATTTAAATTCAGGACAAATATCCTTCAGGCTGGTTCGATGAGCTCAAGCATACCCTGATAATGATATCTGTGTCAGTATCTTTCATCCAAGTTTGATAGTTTTTTTTTATATAATTTTTTTAATGATTTTTTAATACCATATAGAGTTCACATAGCTCACGAAATTTTGCAATGACGCCTTGCTAGATACCAATATTCTAGTTCTTGTTGCAATGCCACCCAGCCATCACCTTCCCTCAGGTTAATTTGTCACGTTTTCTGGTGAAACAATCAATATTTGGTGGCCGATTCCTTGGACTACTGAATTGTTTAAAAGAAACTGTTTAAAGAAAAATACAAAGCAACGATTAGTAAAGTACATGGGAATGTCAGAAATGACAAATTTCTTCAGGTAAGCCTAATGTCATGTAATAAAGGAGTTGGGAGTTACGAACTTTTATTAAAAGAGGGAACGGTTAATTTTGTCAAGTTAATAATAATAATAACAAAGTCTTAGGTGGGCCTACCGTTAATCATTGACCCGTTCATGTGCGCAACGGCCACGATCTTATCTCAACGCATGTGATGCTCGTCAGGCGACTGGGCTTATGCGGCCCCACCGTGTGTGGGCCGTACGAGGATGCGTTGGCGCCCATGTGGAGGAAAAGCCTGCGGTTCCGGAAGTAATAGGCTTCCTATCCTAAATGACATGATGACACGTCATGATTATGTGGGATGCCATTTTCGTTGGCCCCTCCCGAGGCTCCTCCGTGCTCTACTAGGCTGTGGCTGCTTGCTCATAAATTTCCTGTTAAAGAACGTTCAAGGAAAGTGCGTTTCCTGCACTTGGTATTATCATGTTTTCAACTGCGAATTGTTTGTTTTATTTGTTGTGGAAAATCGCACGTTCGATCTGACCATTTACAGCCATACACATGCAAACTGCCCAATTTGCATCAATGCACTCCTCAAATCATCTTTCCCGTCTTTTTCATCATTTAAAAAAAAAAAAAAAAGGGCGGGGGGGGGGGAAGAGAGAGAGCATGATATTCAAATATATGTGACCCTTATCGCCGATAATAATCATGTATTAAAAAGTTAATAATGTAGAATTAATGTTTATTAATTGATCTAACTAATAAAATTTCAAAATTATTGTTCCAAGAGACTTGAAAAGACAAATCTTGTTTGCAGTTAAAATGACTTTTAACCAAAACTCTCGAGGGTTTGCCTAGACAGCAAGCCAGTATGTTCCCAATCTTAGACAACAAGGTTCAAACTTTGGAGGCATATCACAAGAAAGCAAACTCCTGTGAAACCTATCACACGTGGTCTGTTGATCAAATTGAAGAGATAAACTGGACAAGACATGCAAAGGGGAGGACTTTCCAATGGACAACCATTTTAAACGTAGAAGAAAAGGTTACTGTACATTTGACTAAAATTAACACTAGTGAGATGGGAATGTGATTATTTGTATTATCGAATACTGTTAGTAAGGAAATGTATAATTACTCTCTTTTTATTTTGAGAGAAACGGCAGTGGATCCTTGGAAAAGGCACGTTCTTTTAATAAAGGGTATCTTCCCTTTTTTTTTTTTTTTTTTTTCCGCCATGGCCGTTTGTGAGATGTGCATGATCATATTACTTAGTAATGTATGAAAGTTAAAAACGCAGTGCTATATGCTGACAAAAAGCCTCCTTCGACGTTTCATGTACGGTATGCTTGATGTCCACAAACTACAAAACACAATCACTCGCGAAAGAATCAAAATACTGTTCTTCTCATTGCGTGCTATATATTGAAATGATGGGAGTTGAGGCTCGAATTGGACGAAGGAAGATTCGAGGAAGTTGGTCGTTTGATCGTTTCATCCGTTGATCCTGACATTCTTAACAGTGTTTTGTTCCCCCCCCCCCAGTTTGAATTCATTTGTTCTTTCAGTCATGATTGATTTGTAGGATTGCTTGAGAAACTTGTCAATAACTTAATGAATAATCACGGGTGAAATAGCGGACCAAAGATTCGGTAGATGCGAGCTAGACTCCTCTATTTCTGTACCAAGGGATACATCATATCATTTGTGTGGATTCATTTTCCTTTTGGTTGGTAAGTTGGGTGAAACGAAAACTTTAGGAAACCAAGATCATGATGATTTATAATTCCTTCAGCTTGAATCAAAGTTATTAAAAATAAGCTGAGGTTGCCAAGCAAACTAGTTTATGCTCTCCAATGTACCCAAAACAAATCTCCAAAGAAGGGTGTTCGTTATTTCATTTTTATCATCAAATGCCTTTTCGAGAGACTTATTCTTTTATTTTCTTGAGCAACAATTTGATTCCTGCTTTTAATACAACTAAGTTTGAAACATTTTTGTTAGAAATTCTCCATTATGTATTCGAATTTTATGAATTTTTTCTATATTTTCCGAGCTATCGACCTTATTGTATAGCTTAGATGAGGATTGATTTTTATTTTTTATTTTTACAAAAATCGATACAGTTTTATTTCATCACGTCAGTTTACCAATTGATACGTGAGAATAAGTTACCATTTATCGGAGGACTTAACAAATTTTATTATTTGTTTGGGGGTTTTGCAACTTTGCAGGTAAAAAATATTCTAACCCAATTAATACCCAAAAAAAATAAAAAAAAATTACATATATATTTTTTAATTTTTATTAGAAAATAATTAATCGCTTAAAGTAAATTAATCATCGACGCACCCTCTCACGTACATCCAAAAAGGAGAGAGAGAGAGAGATAGAGAGGGAGAGGCAGAGAGTGCCACTAACTAACTTAAAATAAACGCGAAAAGGAATGTGAAGGAATGTGAGGAAGGTAAAGTGGTCCTCACTTATTCTACACCGAGACACGCTTTCTGTGGGCCCCCACATCCTTGTTTCATTCTCACTCGCACCCACAGTAGGTTTCACAGTGGGCATTTGACTCATGGCTCAGTCTGACTGAGTCCGCCGACTCAGAAAATAAGATCAAGAATAATTCAATGGAACAACAAAAACAAAAAAGAAAGAAGCATAAAGAGAGGAAGATGATGGGTGGCGACAATGGAATGGATTCAATAAAAAAAAAAAAAAAAAGAGGGGGAGGGGAAGAAGAAGAAGTATTTATGCATAAAGAAACCACATGTTGTTGGATGGGTGGGTTTACACATGGATCACAAACCCACAAGAAGAAGATAAAAAAACTTTACCGGAAAGTAAAAAGATTTTTTGGATTCTTGTCATTAGTTTGACACTGATTGCTACCCTCCCCCCCCCCCACCCCGAAGATAGTGCTCTCTCTCTCTCTCTCTCTCTCTCTCTCTATGTCAATATATATAGGTATGGCGATGTCTTAACTGTGTTCTTGGTGGCGCTGGGCATGTTGGTTTCTGTGCCAGTTGTTTTTGGGAGTGGACCAGCGGTGGCTTTGATGAACATCGTTGTTATCGGTAACGTTACCATTTCTAACGGCAGATAGTCTTCCTATGTTGTTTTTGGTGTCGTTTTTGGGGATGTGATAATGTCTCAGAAGAGACAGCAAGAGGAGGGCAACAGCCCTGAGGAGAAGAGGAGAAGATTCACCTGGAAAAGGTGGGTTTTTTTGTTTTTTTGTTTTTTTTTGGGGGGGGGGGGGTTCTAGTTCCCTTGTATTATTTATTTGCTGGGACTTATTTCCAGGCATTGACAAAGCTGCGAAATGAATTGAACATGATGTTGATTATGTTTGCTTGGTAGTGGGCAATTAAAAAAAAATGTTCATCCTTGAATTTGAAGTTTGTTTGCTTTTTTTTTTTTTTTTGACTGATGTCTTCTTTCCTTGGAAACTTTTATTGACGACATTAAAAAACTGGATAGGCGTGGATTGAAAGCAGTAGAAAACTTGGGCTGGCATCCCGTTCCTATTTGAAACTGGTCATAAATGTGTGGTGCCACTTAATAAATTATTAGAATTTATCACAAAAAGTGCAAACAACAGGGAATGCTAAATGTGAGTGCTCATTTGATAGATATGATTCATGAATGTGCTTCATCCGTATGATATTATATTGTCTTGAATATGCCATTTGGACGATGATTTTAGTAGATTTTGTGAAATGGGATATCAGGGTATTGCAAATAATTGGAGAAACCAATTCTTGCAATTCATGAATTTGTTAAGTTGGCCTATCGCTGATGAGTTCACCTTCTTTTCTGGAACATAGCTGTATTGGGCTTCACAATTCTTCAAAACCGGTATAAAGAGCTCTTTTTTTTTTTTTTTTTCTAAAAGATGCTGTTGCCTAATGAGCCTTTTTTTCTGGAAACTCTGTTGCCATAGTTATCAGGCTTGTTATTCCTACTCATCTTGGTCTCTAATCTGATTACCAAACATGCAGTGTGGTTCAGGAGGTAATCAGAAAGCAAGCAGCTAACTCTTTGGAGCCAATTCTAGAGCCATTGATCCGTAGGGTGGTATGTCTGCTACCAAGATCAAATTTATCGTTTTGGTGTTCAATATTTTATACAATTACAACTGAGACATTTTAGAAGCCCAAATAATGTCAAATATCTTCATAAGCATTGTCTTGAATTATATGATGGCATATGCTAGTTGCTATTGCCTTTTCTGGATGTCAACCCTTTAGTTGCTCGAATATGGCATGCTGCATAGAATAACACCAGATTGTTACAACTTACTATTAGAAGTAGGCCGTTTAGTTATATTAGTTGTGCCATTTTCATCATTGTAGGTTCTGACATATGGTCAAATTTCTCAATGGTTGACCTTCAAAAACCTGCTCAGCAAACAGAATTGTAAAAGATAAAAGGAATACTTGTTAATCTTAGTCTATCCTCATCAGTTGGTTAGGTTCTTTGACATTGCAATCCTTGTGTACAAGTTCTGTTGAGGATTGTCAATGTTTCTTTTTCATGATCGGAAAAATTACTTGTAATATTGGGGCTTATGTTTAAATTTTTGCAGAAGTGTCAAATTTGAGGCCCAATGAATAAGAGAAAGAAAAGAGAGAGAGAGAGAGAGAGAGAGAGAGAGAGAGAGAGAGAATAAGAGAGAGGGAAATTTCAGTTACAACTTTCATGATATAACATATGTGCTTGAGAATTTCTCTTCCACATATATATATGTAAATATTAATTTGATGAATTCAGTTTTCTGTAAAGTACTATTTTCTCCTTGAATTATTGCTTGGTATACTCTAAATGAAAATAGTTGAATTAGACACAAGGTATTATTCGAGTAATAGAAATGCTAACACTTTTTTTTATTGGTTCCGCAACTATGTTTCAAATGATGCAGTATTTCTTGGTTAATTGGTTTATGAATAGTGCATTTTGTCATTGCTGAGCAGCTTCCATGTACCTTGTCTTGCCTTAGTTTGTTGTTGCACATAGAATTCAACTTGTATCTGAAGATTGGCAATATGTCTAAGATATGATGTTCAACAGGTAAAAGAGGAAGTGGAAATAGCTCTCAAAAAGTTTTTGGCCAATATTAAAAGGTAACAAAGAATACTCTGAAGATACTGAGTCTTACTTTCATCCTTTATCCATCGGTAGATAATGGGAGAAGGCAAGATTCGTTTGTGGTTACATGTTGAGATGTTCATTAACCTTTGTATTTATACATGTCAAGTTTGTTGTGTATCTTTCACCAGAAACAGTGGGAAAGATGTGGATTCTTCCAACTCAAGAAGCTTAAAACTGCAGTTCTCAAACAACCTCTCCCTTCCATTGTTCACTGGAGCTCGAATAGAAGGAGAAGAATGCAGTGCTGTAAAAGTAGTTCTGATTGATGCCCTCACTGGAAATGTTGTTAATTCAGGTCGTGAATCTCATGCAACTGTAGAAATCGTTGTCCTTGAGGGTGACTTTGATGGCGATGAGGGCGACAATTGGACACCTGAAGATTTTAAGAATAATGTTGTAAGAGAGAGAGAAGGAAAGAAACCTCTGCTAATGGGAGATGTGCTTCTGAATCTTAAAGAGGGGATTGGGACAGTGGGTGAGATATCATTTACGGATAATTCAAGCTGGACGAGGAGTCGCAAATTCAGGCTTGGGGCAAGAGTTGTAGATAATTTGGATGGAATTAGAATCAGAGAGGCAAAGACCAAATCTTTCATTGTCAGAGATCATCGAGGTGAATGTAAGTGCTGATTTATCCATCCCATTTGATAGCCAAGGCCAATAAGTTTGGTATTAGTCAACATTAAGTCTCATCCAATAAAAATTTGTCCTTTAAAAATCTAAGAAGGTTATTTTGGTCGATAAACTGTAAAAAAGATAAGGATGTAATAATAGGAAAAGTTTGTGAGCATCACAGTAATATAGATATCTATCACATTGAAATTATCTGAGAGTTGCAGATTTTGGCATTGGATATCAGTCTATTTATATGAGTCATTAGGCTGGGAAGAACAGCTATTTACTCAGATTCTAATCACCAAAATAAAATATTTGAGTATGAATTTGAGAAAATTGTAAAAGAAAAAGAAAAAAATGAGAAAGGATGCCTTGAAGTTGAAACAAGAAATTTGGTCTGGCTGTTTGTCCTGGTGAGGATATTATTTAGTCCTTGGATTGCTTCCCATCTTGAATAAGTTATTGACTAAAAGATATTGGCTCATCAAACATGAGAATTATGGATGCAAAGATTTTCTACTTCAACTTTACTCTTTTTTTTTTTTCTCTTCTGCAGTATACAAGAAGCACCATCCCCCTTCCCTGCTTGATGATGTCTGGAGATTAGAAAAGATTGGCAAGGATGGAGCTTTCCATAAACGATTGAGTCGAGAAAATATTAATACAGTGAAGGATTTCCTGACAATGCTCTTTCTAGATTCCCCAAGGCTTCGTCATGTATGAATTATTTGCATCTCATATCTAGCATATACTTTAGCTCTAATCCTTACTAAATTTTATTTAAGGTTTTGACATATATAGAATCATTCACATGTGAAGATAATATATTCGGAAACTTGGTTTTGATTCTCCTCAATGTTTAAAAACATGGAAAAAGAAACCTGCCTTATTGATATCTGTAACATTCCCTTATTTTTAAGGTGGTAGATAAAACTGAGGCTTCATGATTTCTTATGGACTAAGGCAGTTACAGGGACTTTTTGTGCTTTTTAGCTGAGATCAGTCTTTTTGATTGATATAAGCCTCTGTTAAGTGTGCACCAAACAAGTCTTTTTCAAGATTTCCGAGATCCCTGGTCGAAATTGAATGTAGTTGAGAATAAGAATCTGAGACTGTGGACTCACATGAAAAGGAATACTCATGCTTTGTTTATGCCTCAGATCGTGTAATAGCTACTCATGAAGTTCAACACCCGTGACTGCCAAAATGATGGGGGCCATGTCTTTAACATGAAATGACCTTCATCCATTGACTTATATTCAGATTCTTGGTACCGGAATGTCTGCTAAGATGTGGGAAGTTACTATAGATCATGCTCGGACATGTGTACTTGATAAAAGACTGTACTTGTACTGCCATCCTGGTTCTCTGCAGAAAACTGGTGTGCTCTTCAACGCTGTGGGACAAATTGTGGGACTACTTTCAGAAAGCCAATATGTTCCAATTGATAAGCTGTCTGAAACTGAAAAGGTACGATTCTCAGAACTTTTTAGAATTACCTTTTCTATTGCTTGTTTTCTATCATATCTGGTCACTTATGTTCAACTCTGGTTTTAGGCTAATGCTCAAAACTCAGTGATTGCTGCATTTGATCACTGGGAAGAAGTTGTCCCTTTGAATGATGAAACCTTTCTAGCAGGTGGATCTTCACACTTGTCTAATGTTCCATACACCTCCAGCCTTTCAAGGCCAGAAAATTCTGATGGAAGCAAGATTTTGGGTCCACAAGAATCTGCTGGATTTAATCATCCAACTGAGTCATCTCCAGATATCATTTCATCTATGTACTCTGTTGAGGGTATGAGTGCTTTGGATGATTATGGGTTACAACACAGCATGGAAAATATCGGTCTTAGATATGATAAAACTTTGAGTTTCCCAGCCCAAGTCCCCAACTCCCTCATATGTGACACCGATTCCATCACTCAAGCCTTCTGTGATGAGGATAATTTGCCATTCTTTAGTACAGATTTTCAGTCTCGGAACCTTGGTCTGGAAACACAAGCCGATTTACAAAGTGCTGTTGATAGCTTCTGGCAGGCACGCTCTGTTTGTAAGGCTCAGACAAGATGGACTAAGATCTCTAGTGTGTTAAAATGGTTCTCTATTAGGAAACTTGTGATCAGAAGGAGGTTGTGTTTAAGAGATCCATAGATATCAGTGCTCTCTTTAAAAGTTGAATGGTCTGCCATTGCAATATGAGCATGCTGCTCCGGCAAAATTTTGTGCACAGTTTCAAGATGGGTTGGAGTTTTCTTCATTGTAGATATAGCCCTGTTTATGCAATCTTGGTCCTTCTGGAGATCAGGAAAAACTGTAAATGGGTAGATTTAGCACAAAATAGGCACTTCTTCTTGTCTTTGTTGCTCAGGGTAAAAGCTCGAATACAAGCAATGTGCTAGTGTGCTTGATATTCTGTAGCTTTCATGTTTGGTTAGCCTTCTTGTAAAGCCTTTATTTTGGAATACATTTTTCTTTTCATGTTAAAACTATCCTTGAGTGCAGTTTATGAAGATCGAGGTCAGATTCGGAAATTAATTTTCCACTTTTGTGGGTGGCCTGGAAGCAATATTCAGAATCCAATTGCCATCAGAGTTCCTATGTCCCCGGATAATTTGGCTCCCTTCTTAGCACCCAAAAAACTTAATCTGAAAATAAAAATCTATGAAATTCCAAAAAAAAAAAAAAAAAACATATAAATTATTAGTTGAATTACATGCTTCTTAGACGCCTTCCACTATATTGTCAAACCCCTTTTTTCTGACATGTCTATTTGACATGTAGAGACAGCTTGTTTTGCTAAATTCAACGAGAAAATTATATTTAGTCAACAAGACACGTTTCAGAAATTTTTTTCTTTTTCTTTTTAGCATTTGCTGACAAAAATAAAAGTCAGACATGTTTGATCTAAAAGATTTGCATTAGATTATTGTAAGCTTGCAGTTGCAGTTTTTGTTAAATGAAGTAGACTACCATATAAATGGGAATGTATGAGCAGAAAAACAAATACTACAATTTCTGACATTGGTCCTAATCGCATAACACATGAATGTTCCAGCAAATGTAGTTCTGCCAAAGTATTTGCACATGACTATCAATAAGTTACAGACAGCAGAAACAATGTGAAACATAGCTCTCAGCTTAATGCAGAGCAAGAGCAAATTTTGTAAGTGAAAAAACGATAAAAAAGCACCGGGATCTCCCTCTACTTCTGAAACATGAAAGTTCAGACACAGCCGGTGAATAAAATTTTTATCACTAAACACTTCTGCAATAATCCTGAACCCTTGTATGACAGTTATATGGCTGATAGACCAGAGTTTGAACCTAGTATTCTGTGTCTTTAAGAAGGCATGCTGAGCTAGAGTTTGATTATCATTACACATCGAGACATTCTCCTGTGGATGAAAGAAAATGCTTTCTTAGACTGCAGCACAGTGTTGGACATGAGCTCAAATCAGGGCCGTGCTCTCAAGATGACATGATTAGTATTTACGGAACTATGTGTCTCTTAGAAGTTCTGATCCCCAGCACCACCACCTTTGAAGAACAAATTTCACATCTTGCAAGCTTTCCTCTCACCACACATCTCATGCTGCAAGAAAAACAAAAGTCGATCCATGTATCTGTGCCAAGTATCTCTCACAATCAAATAGGACAGGAGTATTTCCATCATCTCAAAATGGTTCAGCGAGGCACTATTTTATAATACGAAGAAAACTTCAAAGATTTGGAAGTATGATCCATCTTTTATTTTTTATTTTGTTTCATTCATCCAAAATTTTCAGTATAAGTTCCTTGCCCAAAATCCAACATATAAAGACATGGAAACACATGTCACATGTAATGTGGTGAAAATAAATAAACAAATAAAGGGAAAACTCATAAACTCATCAAGTTGGCTTTGCTTACCTTCTTCTTCCTCACTTCTAGAATTTCCTCCAAAGGTGGTCGGCCTGAAACATGGCAAGTCATTGCCATCAAACAGTTATACAAAATAAAGTAGCAGACTTAACAGCTGTGGAAATCAGAGAAAGAAGCCAATGCAGTAATGGAACTACCTGTAATTTGAAGACGGTACTTAGCCCAGACACTATATATTGCGTCTGCCATTGTTGCAATCTGCAAGTAGAATGATTCTGTCAACGATCAATAAAAAGAGAAAGAAAAAAAAAAAGGCAGAATATCCTAAATGAAAATGATCGCTAGTGTTGTGAAAAATGATGCTTACAGGTTCATATTTAGTAATGGCATAAACCCATCCAAGACCAACTTGTTCATATAATCTTCTGAATGCCTGCAGAACATTACAACAGAAATTGTCATCCATCTGGGGATAGCTCAATGTAACTGTCCAAAGTTCCAAAGAAAGTCTTCAAGTGAGCCTATTAAGGTCATTATTTTAGCCTACTCTGTGCCTATTCAATCCTGTCTATAAGCAGCATTTGTATCATAAATTAGGACTGATAATAAGAAGTTGATAAGTCAGAATAAGATGTTAGTCTCATTTGAAATTTCAAACTAGACTAGAGTGTAGATAATCACATTGGCTAAGGCAAGAACTCAATGCATTTGCGTGTGCACGCGTGTGGGGGGTGGAGTGTGATGGGTGGGGGGGTTGTTCTCAATTAGACTTGCTTCGGATAGCTAAAGCAGTGATAATCTAAATTAAATAGGCCATGCTTAAGTTTAAGCTCGACCCTTGTTGACAATGTTTGGCTTTTACAACTTCACCAAACATACATCAATCTCCCAAACCTTAATACCCACAGTCTAGTCAGTGTTCAAGGTATTTGTGGTCATCAATAGATGGTCTGAAAGCATCTAAAATATGACTAGTTCCAGAGGAAAATAAAGTAATTGTTCTAAGATCAATAAAGAAGTAAACACTTGACACAAGTTAGGAAAAATCTATTGAAGTCATAAAGTCATCAATAGATTTAAGCAATAATACATTGAAGGGGCACAGGCACACTGCAACTGATCCAGAATCAAAACTTAGTGAAGGGTAAAGGAGAAGATGCATACATACTTCCACATCTGTAACTACTGTCCCATCCGAAAGGATTGCATGAATTCTTCCCATCACCTACACAATAAACAATCACCACTCATCATTGATAATATAAACGTAACAAGAAGATGAGTGCTGCTTTATATTGTTACTCTGGGCATACAATCTTGTAGTCCAGGCCTTGATTCTCTTCCGGAGAGTATTCATCTGAACTTATGTCCACAAACTTGATAGTACCGTAGCTTTTGTTCCTCTCTCCGAGCATATTGACCTGGCAACACGATTTTACAACCAAAATAAGATCTTGAAGAAGCTATCATATAATGAACAGAAAGAACATGGCGAAATGTAAACCTCACGCATGCAAAGTGGGCAATCTCCATCGTAAAGCATCTTAATCTTCCAATCCTGGGACGATTTTCCCTCCCCTTCTTTCTTGCTATTTATAGGATCTACGGCTGCCTCGTGTAAAACACGAATTGGATACTTCAATTCTGGCACCAATAAGACAGATATATACAATAGAATTACTTGAAAAATCAATCACACTAACAACAATTCTTTGGCTTATGAACAAAGGATATCTCCCCCCCCCAAAAAAAAAGAAAAGAAACCAAATCATAATTCTTTAAAATGATGCATGGATTGAGGAAACACCATCCAAAAAGGTACGTAAAAATAGAATGTGAGAAAAGTTGAAAGCGAGGCTTGACAGACTACCATATTGGAAACTGGGATATGGGGAGAATCTTTGGACAGGATGCGAAACGTAATGGTGAAACCCAGTTCTGAGAGACTGAGGAATTGAACGCATCATGGGGCGGTTGATTGTTTGTCTTGCAACATTGCATGCAGCGGCAGCTCCTCTCAATGCCATTTTTCCTTCTTTTTCTTTTTCTTTTTGTTTTGGTGGTTTGAATATCAGAGTCCCAATGAATTTACGTGGCAATTCGGCCCTCACTCAATCTCCGAATGCCTTGGTCTTGATGATTGTGGCCTACCATTTTTTTTTTTATTTTTTTGTTTTTTCCTTAAAAACAAAGCACAAAACTTAAGAGGACCTATAAAATAAATCATTATTAATTATAATTTATATGTTATTTTTAATCATAATTAATCATCATTAAATATCTTTTTTTTTTCTATAAAATATGATGCATTCTAAAATAAAATAAAATAAATATGTATTCTTTTTTTTTTTCTAACTATAGTACCCGTAATTTGCAGAAACAACCCGCATTTTTACAAAAATTAAAATGCAATATATTCCTTTATTCCATCCACTTTTTAAAATTACATTACACTTTTGTTTTTCTTTTTTTTGGGCGAAAACTGCAATACGGGAGACTTAACACATCATAGGAAACAAGAAGCCATTGTGGGACAGGTCATCAACAACGACTCAGCTCCTGCAAAATATAGGTGACACGGCCCGGGGGGTCGGGGGACCGGATAGAAATATGAAGAAACGTGAGGGTACTAAATGAAAACATTGGTAATTTTAACGTGGGACCTGGGGTTGTTGTCTGAGCCGTCGAATCGAGGGAGAATCTCTGCCGAGTGCTCTTTGGATCTCATTGCTCTCTCTCTCTCTCTCTCTCCGAAGAAGAAGAAGAAGAAGAAGAAGAAGAAGGGGAAAGCCAAAAAAAAAAAAAGGGAAAAGGATAGAAAAAGAAAAAGATGGCTTTCCTTGTCAGAAATTCCATCATTTCTTCTTATTTACGATCTCGCCCCCTGGTAATTCTATGCGTCCTAACGTTTGATATATGTGTGTGTGTCCCGTTTGATTCGATTCATCTCTCTCTCGCTCTCGCTCTTCTCACTGACTGTTTCTTCGGTGGCGGTTTGAAATATTGATTGAATACAAAAATTATTACAGGAGGCTGGCGACGCGCTCTCCCTTTCGCGTCGTGGGCTTCACATTGAGCCAGGGCCTCGCGAGAAAGCTGTGAGTTTTCTTTCCTCTCCTCCATTTTTTTAAAAAAAAAAAAATTTATTTGTTATTGGGTTTTTTTTTTCCTTTGAGAGGGTTGATTAATTAGCTGCTTTAGGTGGATCAGCTTTCAGTTGCGATTATTCTTCAGTTGTTTTTTTTTTTTTTTTTTTTGTCTTGTTTACATATATGAATATGATAAGGGTATTTATGTGGAAATAATTGGATTGATTCTATTAGCAGAAATCCAAGTTGGTTATTTCTTTCTTTTAGCTGTTTGAGAGACAGACTTGAAAGATTGTTCCTTTTTAACGATTAAATCTGGATAAAGTGAGAAGTAGGAAAGTATAAGAAAGGCTGCGTTAGACTTGGATGGTATGGAATCACTTGGTAGTGGTTTACTTTGTGGTACATCAAATCAAGGAATCAGCTTTGAAAACTTAATTAATTATTATTATTATTTTCTTTTTTTCTGAAGGAAAATTTAAGTGTGCTTGTTTTGTAGCATATTAGGGTTTGTGTGTGCATTGTTTTCTGCTAAATTGATTGCCTTGCAGCTCTTAGCTGAAGACCCAGCGCTTAAGCAATTCAAATCACATAAGAAGAGTGTGCGGGTACTCAAAAGAGTTGGAGATGTTCTGACAATTGTTGTTGTGGCAGGTGAGCTGTTGCCTTTGGAATATCTTGAAAATTGTGGTTTATTCAAATTCATCTCTTTCATTGTTATATTGCTTTTCCCCTATTATTCCCCAATTCGCAATATTCAATTGTGGTTTATCCCCAAATTCAATCATTGTTAGTGAGACAACATTTTCCCTGGGAAATTCAAAGGTATGAGGTTATAGAAAAGAAACAGTTATATGTCAATTTTGTGGAAACAAAATGATGGTAAATCTTGTGATGAATCTGTTTTAAAGTAAAGCTACAATCTGAAGGTATCTGCTATTAAATTCCATTTGTCTACATAAGTTTTGTAAGGTTCCAAGCAATAAATACAAATTTAATATTTTTTAGTGGTACAGAGAACTAATCACTGCTTTACTTGCTAACTTTTATGTGCATAATGAAAGTTTGGAAACTGTTTGCTTTTAATGATCTTTTGAACCCCCTTCCGTCTAAACTCTTTCTTCTCAACATGCTTATTGCTTTATATTCCTTTTCTTTTTTTTTTCTCTTTATCTCTAGGTTTTGGGTTTCTTTTTTCTTTTTTGGATTGGGGGGTGGTGGGCCTCTCTCTGCCTCCTTTTGTGGCGGTGCATGCTTCTTGGTTGGTAGCTTCATTATATCATGGCCACATCATGTCATGCATGGGCAGGCTATCATGTTTTCCCTCGCCAACCTGATTAGTTAATATCACCTTCACCAACAGCAGCAACTTATTTAGGTGCTTATTGATGTGGTAGCGCTAATTCAACTGCAGAATGTGGATAGAATTGCAGTGTCCTATTATGTGTACTTATTTGATTTTTATTTTTCCTTCAGAATGTTGTTACGAAATTTATGTCAGAGCAGTAATGCGAGAAGAAGCTAGGAGACAGGCAAAGGAAAGTGCAAGTCTGCATAATGAAGGTTCAAGTTAATTTTGATTTCTAGCAACAATATAAGAACCTTGTTGCAAATAAGCAGAATAGTTGTGTCACAATTAAATGCAAAGTCTATCTTTCCTGCTAAGGCTGCCCTTTTTCGGTCCATTAAGTTTTATTCCCGATGCAAAGACTGTCTTTCATGCTCTTTTGAAAATAAATTTGCCTTTTTAATGGGGAATTACTCTCGTTTTCTAGGCCTATGCTTGGATGGAAGTACTTTGTGATATATTTTCTTTGTTGTTTGCTAAATGTCTGCTCGACAAAGCTACAAAAATGCTGCAGAGATGCATTGGATCTAGCAGCACCTTGTGTTGCTTTTACATGCTGTTCAGTTCTTTTAGCTTAAACAAGTCAAAGATCTTGACATCGAGCTTTTACTTGCTGTTCAGCACCAATGCAACACTAAGTGAGCAGGGACGCCCGCCAACTTCGTCCTTTGTTGGTCTATACTTGAAACTAGATGGTGCACAATGCCCTTAGAATTTGCTAAATCAATTCATGCAAAGATTAACAAGAGAAATTAAGAAAGAGTATATATATATATATATATATATATATATGTATGTATGTATGTATGTATGTATGTATATTTCTTGTCAACTATAGTGAAGGAACAAGAAAAAGGTTGGTTTCAATCAGAGAGAGACATGTTAGATTTCGGTTCAAAT
Source organism: Kandelia obovata (assembly GCA_021464305.1). Lineage (NCBI taxonomy): Eukaryota > Viridiplantae > Streptophyta > Magnoliopsida > Malpighiales > Rhizophoraceae > Kandelia > Kandelia obovata. The sequence goes on from CM038480.1 coordinate 2,477,302, forward strand.
CGGCTGAAAGGCCAAAGCAAAGGGGTATTGAATTTGAAAATTCTGTGCAAACGGTAGAATTTGGACCAGCTTTTCTTGTGTCGTTGAAGTTTTATGTCAATTTGGAACTGCGCTTCCGGTGTGTCCTTGACCGTCCATGGCCTAAGCAATCACTGGAGAGCAATCGTGGGAGCTCGTCAATTGCCAACAGGTTAAAGATGAATGGGAAAACCTGAAGCGACTTGTGATCAAAGGACACGTGACAGTGTCATTTAGAAAATATTTAATAGTTATAATTTTAAACTATTTTTTAAGATTTTAGTTTTTAATTTTAAAAGATTAATGTGTTATTTATAAAAAAATTAAAAAAAAATCACTTTATTATGTAACTTACGATCAAATAAATTTTTTAATTGATCGAAGGGAAAAGAAAAAAAAGGGTGCTAGGCAACCAAATGGCTGCCATTATACAGACGACAAAGTGACGATAAAAAAAAAAAAAGACAAAAAAACAAAGGAGGATAAAAGACAAGGAAGGGAGGTGGTGGGAGTGCATTTTAAAACAATGGAGCGGCATAATTGGACTGAGCTGTTCACAGTGTGCATTCACAACCACATCCCCACAAACACTAAAATTATTAATAAAATAAATAAATACAATTTCACGTAGATTAACTTTACTGAAACAACGTTTACCCTCACAGGAATATAATGTCCACTCTCCTTCCAAGCACGTTCGACACACTGCAACCCCATTAATTATGCCCTAATATAAGATTAAATTAAATATGAACACATATTAAAAGGAAGCCAAATATTATTTCATGACAAATCAAGGCTGAATAATTTCTTATGTATAACTATTTCAGGTAGCAAATTAAAATGTTATTACCATTTTTTATAACTTCAATCATTTAAATCCAGATTGCTAAATCTTGACAATTATTTTAACTAAAGCAAACATCTAATATATGGTTAGTAGTTTAAATAATCAAAGCTCTAAATTGCTTGCCTTCCATAATTATTGTGGATCCAACTACATGAAGAATTCCAATGTACTCAATTAATAAAAAATATATTATCTTTTTCAATATTAGAAAAATTCAATTGTTATCTTAGATTTAAAAACCAATAAAAAATATATAACATATTTATATAATTTATAATTATATATATTATATTAAAATAAATAAATAAAAACATACCGTGCACTCCGACGTGAACTTCCCTCCAAATTGACGGCCATCAAATTATGGAAAGGAATAGAACTAAGACAGAAACAACAGAGACGCGCTTCGAGAGAGAGAGAGCGGTCCAAAGCTTCTTACACGTGACAACCGCGACATGTCCGAATCCAGACCGCAACCTATAAGCAAGACACGTGTCCGATCGGAGGGCAGTCAAGTAATTACGCAAACCGTTTTCTCATCAAATTACGACAATGCCCCTCAAGCGGACAGCTTTGCTCTTCCAAGATGAGGCTAAGCTTTCTGAAGTCTACTTCAAAAAAAGAAGACATAACGTTCCAGAGACATTTTTGGCTATTTGTTTTGCTCTAGCTTTTTTTTCCTCTCTCTTTTATCTTTAAGCTGCACCTGAGAGTTTAAGGATTCAAGGTTGTTTTTTTATTTTTGGGTGTTGAAGAAGAAGGAGATCTAGCTATCTGAAAGAGACTAGATAGAGAGAGAGATATCAAAATTAATATGGCAACCTTTGCAGGGACGACCCAGAAGTGTAAGGCATGTGATAAGACAGTGTACTTAGTGGATCAGCTCTCAGCTGACAACAAAGTCTATCACAAGGCCTGTTTCAGGTGCCACCATTGTAAGGGTACACTCAAGGTCAGATCAAACTTCCTTTTGATGTCTCATATCATGTTGTTAATTAATTTATTTACAGATAGATAAATGTATAAGCAGATAATGCTAAAAAGACTCAAACTTTCTGGACTTGTCGTGGAATTTTGCCGCTGCAATTGTTATTCATTGTTATTTGTTGACTTTGATCATAATTCAGTCAGTTTCTTTTTCGCTTTGATGTTTGTTATGGGATGCTTTGATGGGAGAGTTGTGTTCAAATGCTGATGACCTTGATTCAGCTATATGCGGGGATAATGATACTTTCTTTTCTTTCTTCTCTGTGTGCTCTTGCATGTGATCTGGGTTCTGAATCAGATGTATTTATTAACTGACGAATTCTAACGAACAATATGACTTATGTTGATGGTATCCAAATTCAGATTTTAAGATTACTTACTAGACTTCCTGTTTTCCATTTTTCCTCTATCAAACGATAAGTTTAATGCGAGAATGGCCATATGGTGCTGTTGTTAATGATAGGATATGAAACTAGAAATAAGGCCAATTACAGTAAAAGTAAGAAATTAAGAATTTAAAAAATTTTTGGTGAAAAACTTCATATTGGAAAAAATTACAGAAGAAAGCAAACCACATAAATCGGGCCAGTCCCTCCGTTTCCACCACAGATCTTCAGAAAAGTTACCTATTTTGTTTCACTGTGAGCTATCCCAACTAGACAGTACAGAATTCAAATCTCCAAATTCCAACAAAATATTTAAGGGTCTTTGTCCCTGTTGGTTAATGATAATTGATAGTCCCTTTCTTTGGTTATAAATCACAACATATATGCTTGATTTTGAGATGCCGGTGGGGAGGGGTGATATCGCCAAGTAATAGAGCGGTGGGTTGTAAGTGAGTTAGATCTTAGTTAAAAATCATGCCAAACAAAGATTTTGAATGCTAAGAAACAATACTTAATTTTGGATTTTTTGGCCTGGTTGGCAGCTGGGGAGGAGACAAAATAAAGAATAGACGAAAGGAATTTATTGCTTCGTTGTTGGAAATAGGAGGTTGCTGTCTGACATCTTAAAGTTGTTGAATTTGAAATTGAAAAGTGAATAATGGAGATTAAGGTTAGTTGAATATAGATTGTTGTTTGGACAGCTTTCTTAGGATCCCAAGAAGAAACATCTGTGTTTCATTGAGAGGTCTATAGTTGTTGACATAATGCTCTTAATGGCTACTGGGTTGGGGGACAAAGGCAAACTAGTGATTCGATAATACTTGAGCAAGTGGAATTAAGTTTTCACTTTATTATTATTATTTTTATTTTTTTTATTTTTTGGGGAATTCTGTGTGAAGGATTGCTTTGACTTGGAACCAGCGGCCTGACACACATCTCTGGACATAGGTTATCTCCCGTTTGTGCCACAAGATAGCTGCTTGTTGCCAACAGGAATGTGCTAAAGTAAATGAGAATCCAAGATGCAAAATCCAACGCAACTGATGAAATAATAACATCTAGAAGGCTTTAGGCTCATGGTAGAAGTAGCTAAGTATTAGGCCTTCAAACCAAGGAAATATTTTAGTAAGGCAGGACGGCATGCTGGTCATCCTCCTACCCAGTGGAATATTGTGGTTATATTTCTATGGGTTTTAACTCCTGTTCCCACACAAGGAGGCAGGGTTGCAGTCAGGGGATGGAGAGAAACAGAGAGACCATGGATACCATCTCCTATCAGAGGAAATATTGCAGGCTCTGCTGCAATTCATGTAGAAGTGCTTGTAGAAGCATAAGACTGTTGTTGAGTGCTTACATGGTACTCCAATCTTGTGACTACGCTTGTTTTATTTTTTCTTGTAACTCAATAGATTTGAGCCAGCTTATTGTAGGAATTAATAGGATGTTGAACTCAGAACGATAGAAGATAAATAAAAGGGAAAGGAAGAGGAGGATGAGGAGGGACTTGGCTGTATTTCCTCACCTTAGTGGGATTCTACCAAAATTAAACAATGATATCATTCTGTTCAACTATTTGCCAATTTAAACTTCTATGACGGGATTAGCCACTCAAAGAAGTCATACTTCATCTTGTCATCTTCAAGTAGTTGGTCGGTGTCTCATCTTTTTCCCCGACTGGAACACTCTTAGAAAAATTCATTGTTCAAACTTGAATGCATCATTTCAAGTTGTTTTTGGTCATCATCTATTTAGCCTATGCTATCTGAGTTTTTCATTTGGCTACATTTTACTGCATGTTGGTTAGAAATTACTGTCAAGAAGCCAATCAGGTTCATAAATAATCTAAAACGGGGAAAAAGCTAGGAATGCAAATACATGCTCACTATTTTTTGTCGAAGGTATTGCACACCAAATGTAAAATAGTTTATTGGCAATATAAAGATGCAGGGCATCTCAAGTCTCTAGTAGCCATCAAATTGATTTAGTTACTAAGAAAATTAGTTGTCCTTTTTGTTACTTCCATAATGACTTTATTATCCTTCAATTGTTTTATATGTCTTGCTCAATCCTTATTTAGAATTCACATGTAAATTGTTTGCAGCTGAGTAGTTATAGCTCCTTTGAGGGCGTTCTGTATTGCAAGCCTCACTTTAATCAACTATTTAAGATGACTGGGAGCTTGGATAAAAGTTTTGAAGGTAGTTTACTGACATAAAATGTTCTCAAGGCTACTATTGACTTGTCCATTCTTGTAGAACGAGCATTCTTCTAGAAGAATACTCCATCTCCCTTGGTATTGGCTGCTTTATCGTTCTTATTAATGGGCTATTTGTTCTGCTCTTCCTTCTGTAGGCACCCCAAAAGCTGTTAGAGTTGACAGATCAGCAGATCAGGTATCTACATGCTAATTTGCACAACTTTGCAAATAACTGGACTAAAAATCATGGTATTTTGGACCTAACTGATTAATATCTAAAGGGATTATTATGATGATTCACATTCTGGATGGAAATGTGCAGGTCAGTAGCAACAACAAAGTTTCGAGTATGTTTGCCGGGACGCAAGACAAATGTGTTGCTTGCAAGAAAACTGTTTATCCAATTGAAAAGGTACCTGTGTCATTTCATATAGTTACCTGTAAGCTTTGAGGATGGTATAACTTTTCTCTCACAATATATTATGCCCCAATCGATATCTCACTTGCAAAGAGGTTTGGCAATGTTCATGCACACTCCAACTCTAATGAGATTTTTTTTTCCAGCTACTGTATTATTTGATGCAGCAATGTCTTTGTTATTTAAAATTTTGTTTTATTTTAGTTAAAAAACATTTAATTTGTATGTGACTATTTTAATAGATAGACAACTAAAATTAGATAAAATTTTGTTTCATCAAGTATTAAGATTTAATTTCTTCATAATCTTAATATAAATAAGTTTCCTTACTTAACAAAATTTACATATTTGTTATTTTATCATTTGTTGATAATAACAGTTTTCTCTGAACTTTCATTCTAAGTCTCTTGTTTTAAATTTAATTTTCTACTTAATTTCAGTTCTTATTTCAGTTTCCCTATACTACTACTGCAACTAAGTTATGGGAATGGCCAAGAATGCCCAGATTCTTTCTTTGTTTTTTCTTTTAACATTCAAGTCATCATAGACATTACCCTACTTTTTTTTTCTTTAATTGTATAAGATGGTTGTGTACTTATTTCTGAGTTTCCAAAATCAAAATTTGGGCTGTTATGGTTTTTTCACCAAACCGTCTGATTCTGTCAGGTGGCAGTCGATGGCACATCTTATCATAAGGCTTGTTTCAGGTGCAGCCATGGAGGCTGCGTCATCAGCCCGTCAAACTACATAGCCCATGAACACCAGCTCTATTGCAGGTACCATCACAAACGACTCTTCAAAGAGAAGGGAAACTTTAGCCAACTTGACAAGCAGGAGCATGCTAAACCAGAGGCTGAGACTGTGGCCGAGTGATACCATAATGTTTATTCATATATCATGAAATATCTGATAGTTCAGGGAGTTATTCCTCAGACACAGTCTGGAAGCAAATTATTGATGTATGGCCAGAACGGTATTGTACTGCTGAGTTCCGGATGGTTGCTATCAAGTTTTTGAGTGAGTCTTGGATGTCTAATATTCGGTTGCAGTTCTTTCAATGAACCATGTATTAAACAAAGATGGGCATCTGTTTTCTAGTCGAAGCTTCAATGTTATTTCATTTTCTCTGTTTTTTAAGTGTTTGTTGCTTTTCTACACCAGGCTCAAGTCATATTTAGATCATAGAAAGCTGTGTTCTGCTTATATGCCTTTGCGCCATGTCCAGCTCGTGCATATTATTTACTCCAAAGGGATGTCATTGAGTATGCGTGGTTTCTTGCTATTGCTCAAAAATATTTCCTTCCATCTGATAAATGGATGATTTATGTCGAAAGAGATATTTGAAAAATCAGCGTATTCATGGGTAGCAGTACTCAAATAGCTTGCACCGGCAGCATTACTGAAACCAATTTCTAGAGATTCGAGACGAGTGGGAGTGCTTCAGTGGCCCTGGAAGGATTTGTTGGCGTTGTAAAGCCCATGTCTCATTTAACTTGATTGAGGAATGATAAGAGAGCAATAAGACGACTACCTTCATGCTGAGAAGTTTAGCAGTATTCTTATGGGCTGAAGCTAATGATTTATGGACCAGATGCTTAAGCTTTTAAGGACGAGTGAAGCTTGCCAATGAACTCCATGATCTGTTTTACAAGCTCTTAGTTGCAGTGGATGAAGAGAAGTAGGGATCAAGTCTTTTTGTGATCAAGGAATGAAGCACAACTGCTTAGATTGCGAAATCTGAGCTGTTCCTGAATGCCAATAGGAGCCTTTCGTGGTCCACCCTATTTTTGGAGCTGTCAAACTTGCGAGATGACACTATGAGACAGCGAGCTCAATCAGGCATGCCATGGCCTACTAATCCATATAAATTGCTCCGGAACTCATCATCCTGATTGTATGTTCAATCATTTTTGTCACGAGACAAAAATTTTATATACAGCGCAATTAATTTGGTAAAGGTGGCAGACAGTTGCTGGTCTACGAGAGAGTTCCACTACTAATTCACCTTGTTTGCACTCTTTGGAGAATGTTCCAATGGTTACAAGTTGATTTGTCCTGCTTAAAAGTTTCTTTGAAATGGAGTATTATTTCTAAGCTTATTATAGAAAATAGGGAGCCATCTCTTGCCTGATAGCACTAGGCTCTGCTGCTTCTCAGACATGAAAAAAAAAAAAAGAAAAAGAAAAAGAAAAAAGACGACTAGATAGATGATATATAAAGAAAGATTCTGGTTCCTTTGTTGCACCTTGACGTTGTCCATATGATAGTAGTCAAAAACGTACAACCTCATTCATAAAATGTAACATTTGTTTAGAACCCTGCATCAATTCCCAACAATAATTTTGAGTTTGCCCAGGGAACCTTTATATTATATCTCATTAATTTGTCAAGTAAATCACTTGGGTATATCATAGTGGGCCCAATCTCCACTTCAGAGGAAAAGGGCATTTGAGATTTTAGTCCATCTATTACCGTAGCCCCATTAATTGACTTTACCACCTTTTAATTGACCACATGTGAAAGCTGGACCACCTGCACATCAAATATTGTCTTGTTCGTGCTTGTTGCTGAAGTATTATTTACCCTTGAAGAAGAATACTGGATCAGGGCTGAAAATGGCATGTTTGGATCACATGAACGTTGTAATAAGATAAGAATGGCCAAAAATACTTGGTTTCTATTCTCCCTGAGAACTGAGAGATAATCACTGATGTTACATGATGAATCGACCTACAGGCATTTCACCTTACTATTGATCAAGATTCCAATTATTGATGCAAAAAAATAAAAAATAAAAAATTCTTATGTTTCATTCTCTGCTTCAAGGACATCTCCTGCTTTCACCAGGTTGGATTTTTGGATAATTAAATTAAGGAAACAACCGGAGCCAATTCTTTATGAACAGTATGTTATATATTAAAGACAAGTATCATCTCATTTCTGAAGAGCACTGAGTTACAACCATGTTTGAGATGCCGCCATTTTGCTATATACAAGTTTCCATTTTGAAGGAAATTGCTCATTACTTTCTCAGCTCTGAAAGGAACCTCTGTCTTCGTGGTGGATCTGTATTGGATTTGCAGGTTTAGACAAGCCTGGAAATCTTGCCGGGTGAGACCACAAGTTTCTCATGTAGCATGTGCAATATGGCAGGAAGACTGGTGAAAAACAGGATTAGCTGACAGCCTCCGAGATGCTTTGCAGCGAAGGTTGCCATGTTTTTGATCTCGCTGAGGCAGAGTTGATTGAGGAGGCTGTTGTTTTTGGTCTGCTCCTTTCATTTTGAGTCACCTTAAATTTTTGTTTTGGCATGATTAGAAAACTTGATCTTGAACAAAATAACATTAAAAAGAAAAAGAAAAAGTAGTATACTCATGATTTAGGTGGGATGTAGGAGTCCTCTTCAAAGTGATAGGCCCTTCATTTCCAAGAACAACAAAAAAATCCCATGCAGAATTCGTGACATCAGAAAAGTAATTGCACTTGAAATTCACCTGATTTCCCTTCTGTACTTCAGATCTTCTAGCTTCTGTGCCTAGTCTATCAGCTGACTCTGCCTGGTTTTTCTTCAGCTTTGCTTGTTTCTTTTCCCACAACCCTTTCATAACCTCTAAAGATCCCATAAAACCAAAACAGACACAAAAGCCAATTACAATTGCACAATTTTAGCCTAAGTCTCTCTTGTCATTGGCCAGAGCAACGAAAGATATTAATAAATCAAAAGTGTAACAAGAAATAGCAAACCTTGTGCGGGAATGAGTCTATAAACATGTCCAAGACCAAGAGTATCGGTCGGCCGGAGAAGCTTAATTCTCGTTAGCCTAACAGAACCCTTGGTAGAGGTTGTGGTGGAGGAGGCGGTGGAGGAGGCGGTGGCGGAGGCTGCCTTGTTGGGGCATTCACCGTTGTTAGTAGATGGATACAAGGTGGTGGAGAGGAGAAGAGCAACATAGTGACCTGGGTTCATTCTCATAATCTCTCTAGCACTTAGAGGCAAATAAAAAGTGTCAACTTTGCCACTTGGGTGTTGTACCACTAGTGTTGCTGCATCTATGGCTTGACAATTTCCCATCTTTCTCTTTCCGTGTTCTTCAATTTAAGAAGAAGAAGAAGAAGAAGAAGAAAAGTCAGGTAGAAGGGACTTGCGTTTGTATCTAACAGTCTCTTTATAGCCTCCACCCACCAATTTTAAAAGTGGCAAACGTTTTCCTGTTTCTTTCGGACCTTGGCTTTTTAAATCTATGGTCCAACTTTTTAAATTTTTTATTTCTTTTTTTTTTTTTTACTTCTTGAAAAAATATTTAGAAACGCTTATGTCCTAAAGATAGCCTAAATTATGTGATATTAAAATGCCTAGATGAGAGGAAAATACAAGACTACTGACTTCATGTATGGTCAACTGAACATTCATTTCACCATAATCAAGGTGAGGACTTGGGAGTTGTTGAAAAAGATGAGTAAAAGCAATGATTTTGTAAAGAATAATAGAGACGTTGCCCTCGCGTGGCAAACTGGTAATGATGTAGTGAGCTGCGTAATTGGCTGGCCGAAGAGACAAAGCGAGGTTGGGCCTCAGGCAGCTTTCAACCCCCTCAAGGGACACATTCGTCAGAGTGTCTCCTCTTTTGGTCTACAGTTCCACACAGTAGTTTATATATAATCGCTAGATAATTAAGGCTCAAACCCCCCCCCCCAAAAAAAAAAACATTAAAAAAATAAAAAAAAAGTGGTTGGCTTTGATTTTTCAGAAACGTTACAAGTTTCTTCTTGACCCGGGTCAATGCCATGTCGTATTATCATTATGTTAATTACATATTTGTAATAATTCGATGTATGAATAATCTCCCATACATTTGTCTTACGTTAAATCAATTTATGTTCGTTTAATGAGATGCTTTCACATCCAAATTAAAGTGAAATTTTCAGGTCTAGTAGTTGAAGCCTACTCGTAAAAGAAATTTCCTCCGAATCTCTTCATCTCAATCATCAAACTGAAATATTAAATCATTTAATATAATCTGGAGAAAAAAAAAAAATATATATATATATATATATATAAAAGGAAACCGATGCTCATCCATCGTGCATCTTGTCTCTTTTGAAAGGCCAGAGAGATTCATCATGACCATGTGCACCCCTTTCTTCCTATATTTTTGTACGCTTTCAGCGAAGCAAAAGAGGCAAAAAAAAAAAAAAAAAATCATCGATTTTCTAAAGCTTGTTCTTAAAACAAGAACCGTGACATAAGCTGTGTTTGGACGGCTACAAAGTGGCATCTGTGGATCAAAACGTGACAGAGAACGTCACGACATTACCCAAAGCCACTTTCACTCGCGAGCATGAAATGCCTGTAAATTATTCTTGGACGGTCGCATTACATTACATTACATAAATATCTGAAATCATCCATTTTACAAGCGATTCATCTCCTGGCCTGGCCTGATGTATTGCATCGGCAAAATTAATTGCCAAAATTCTAAATGTCTACCACACTGTCTGTAAACCAAAATCCCAATAATGCTAATTATGGTAGGTCTAGTTTCTTTGACTTACTTGTTGAGGCCTAAAGTTCAGTTGCCATGGCGATAATTCCATGCACACGTGCACCTACACACCCACAAATAAATAAAAATTAGTCTAGTAACATGATTACATTTATAATTATGTGAATTAAATATATAATTTTGAAAAAATAATTAAGTGGGTGGGGGGGGGGTTGGTGAATCGTGTTAACTAGCAATCTAATATGTGCTATTAATCCTGTCTGAAGGGATAAATTTGAATTCAAGAAATGCACTTCTAGTTCATTTCAGATTAATATTTAGGATGCTGTGATCCATAGGTGATCAAAGTGAATCCAAAAGTTAAGAAGAAGAAAAAAAAAAAAAAAAAAAGACCAAAAAGAGAGAGAAAAGAAGAAAGAAAGAAGGCAAAAGAAGAGGGCGTGAAAGTTTGTGAAAAAGAGGAAACGTGAAGAGGCCCATATTCACTGTCACCCGCACACGCGTGACCAGTCTTTGCCATTCCCACTCAACACGTAATGATCAGTGGCGTCGCGTCCTGGCAGCTTCGTGCAGGCTGAATCTTGAATAATAACCATCCTTTTATATATATATATATATATATATATATAAAATTAATTTTTCCAAAAAAAAAAAAACAAGAAGAAGAAGAAGAAGAAGAAGAAGAAGGAAGATTTCGGACACAACTGGTGACAACTTTTGGATATTTCGGACAATTGTTTTTATGAAAATTGTTATAATACTTTGTATTAATTGATATTCATTGTGCTCGTAATGAATACAATAAATAGTGTTTTAATATATTTATTAAGAAGATTTAATATTTTCATTTTGTAAATAATGTCCAAAGTCGTCACAAGGACTGAGGGTTTTTTTTTTTTTTTAAATTTTGTTTTTCCTCAACATGTGAAAATCTTTCACACAAGATCTGAGACCCAAGTAACAAAATTGGCACCTCTTTATTGCTTTTATCAAATAAAAATATAAAAATAGTACTTTACAATCTAATTATGAAAAATGATACTAATTTTTTAATTATGATCGTTTGTGTTACGTTACATTACTAAAGGCTTTGAATAAAAAGGTTCATAATATTCTTTCCTGTAAAGCATGCACGATCCCATTCCATCTAATGACAAAGCCCACTCTTTTTCATCTTTATGAAGTGGCCCCCTGCCAAGCATTTACCTTTCTTTTTTTCTTTTTTTTTTTTTTTTCTTTCTATTTGCTTTGGCATCCTATGAGAAAAAGCTTAGGGCAGGCAACATTGTATTAAGAATTTCGCTGCCTCTCATTCTATCTCACTCAGTCAATCTCCAATGCACTCATGGCAACCAAAGTGATATTCAACAATTATATTCCAAAGAATCAACTCTCTTAACATAAAACTTGACTTAATTTGACGAGTGTGCAGATGTCTTACTTTTAATACCCAAAATTCATTTTCCTATGTTAGATTATAAAAACGCAATTGGTTATAAATTCTTTTGTTTTGAAATAAAAGCAATGTGCAAACTTGGGGTGTGTTGAGGAACAGTGGCATACGAATTTCTAAAAAATTTTCACCTAGAGATAAGATTTGGAGCAGGAGAAGCAACAAGTTCATGATTTGACAATAACCTTTTTTTTTATTATTTTTTAAACATTGACTCGTTCCATGATTTGGCGATACCATCATCGTGAACATCCGATCCCGGGGGCAGCATCATAGGGTTCCATGGTTTGGTTGCTCCAGTTGGGAGCAGTAACAGTGCATTATACTGATCAAGTGGGCTATCCCATTGGTCCCTGCGATTTTCTGTCCTCAAATCTTACCACTCCTGACAACGTTATTTATGTTTCTTGTCACACCCTTTTTCTCCTTTGCACTAGATCTTGCTTACTTTTTAACAAAAAGGAAAAAAAGTTTTTTTTTTCCCATTATTTATTTTTATATATTTAGTTAAATAATAAAAATTATTAATACTCTAATCTATCACTTTTAGATCCCTCATTAATGTTCATAGCATTAGTTTGCAGCATGGTTTATATATAGAGTTGTATGACCAATTAAATTTAGGTTATGTTGATGCTCGTTAAATATTGCCCTTATTGGGTAGAACATGGTTTAGTTAATTTTCAATTATTGCCAATCAAACTTTAGGATTGTTATTTAGTCTCATACGATAAGGAAAAGATTGTTAACAGGGGCAATGCTAAATTATTATTTAGAAAATTTCGTTTCCGCTTAAACATACATTACAAAAATTTACACTTGTTGCCTATGTAATCTTATTTCTGTTAGACGGATCTAAGCCTTCTTTTTTTCTCAATGTGCAAGAAGAAGCCATGTGAATGAGTTAGGTGACATGGAACTTCTCTCTACCGAAAAAAAAAAAATGGGCTCAAGGTGGGGCAGGGGAGGGGAGATGTATACATTGCATTAAATATTACTTAAGGATCTTAACTTCTTTTGTGCAGAATCTGCGCGCAGCCATAAATACAAGTTGGAAAATCCAACCTTTTCGGCTTGTTTATTGTTGGTTCTTTGAATGGGATTTGCGGGCAGCATTCGGTTGCTTCTCCTTGTCAAGATTGAAATGTGGAAGAAATAGTGACAGCATTTGTTGGTCCCCCCAACTTGGCATTTATTGGTTTGACATCAAGAGTAAGCCTTGCTTGACCTCACTCATCTAATTTCACACTCGAGTGGCTTTAGGGCCCTTGTAAAGAGATGGGTTTTGTTTTCTTTCAGCCAATGTCCCAATAATGCATGATGGAAACCAAAAACTGAGATTAGGTATCTCTTGTAGTTTTGTGTCTGCTTTACTATGAGAAATGGAGAACATCTTTTAAGCCTGTCTGTTTGAGACCAATGGGGTAGACGCTGGGATTAAAAAAAGGTCCATCAACCAAGTGGGGTTGATCAGAGACCCAAAATTATCTCTGACTTTAGACATTTAAGATTGGGAAATGATTTTTCCAAGAATTTTCTTGAGTTTTTTTTGTTTTTTAATTATTATTATGATGTAAAAAAAAAAAAAAAGTGAGCAACATCTTGTTATCAGCATCTGCAGGGTGCTTGGAAGTTGCGAGGAGCCTTTACTTCAAATAAAGCATCCGCTTTCCGCAGAATTAGCACCAGCTTTCTGTCCACTCTGATACGTAGCTTTTCTTTTACTACTTTTTGCAGCATCTTTGCAGATTAATATCTTCCTAAAATAAATCAGAAGCCCAAGCCCTTTTTTCTCTCTCTCAAAGACTTCAAATTTGTATCCAGTAGAAGGAGGCCTTTGTTATTGCGCTGTTGCTGCAGCCTACCTTCACATACATGGCCCTTTGATATTGCCCATTGCCATGACTGGATTCACTTCTAAAAGCCACTTCAATCAATTTTATGATCGAGCAAGACAAAACTCAAAGCCATTGTTCCTTCTAACTCTGTTCAATCTTTTGCCAAAATTTCCCCGTCAAAAGCATGTTCATCGCAATTTATTTTTCTTAAGGACAACGTGGGAACAGAAAATGGTCTTCGTTGAAAACTTTGCTTTGCTGACATCTTGGTTTCTTATCTTGATTTGTGTAGCTGTCAAGCAGCAATCTGGGCTAATTTTTCTACTTTTTCCACGGAACTCTCTTCCTAAGGCTTCGATCAATTCATCCCCACTCAGCATGAATCATTATGTCTTTTCATGGGGTCAGTCCATACTTCATTGCCGAGTAGAGCCGGTCTACCCTGCCACCGCTCTAAAACGAGTGCTTGGAATCTAACTTTGCACGGCAGGGACACCATCTATGAATGGCCGCGTCGGGATGGTCTTGTCTCAACTGATTTATCGATAGCCCAGAATCGTGCAGGGCCATCGATTCCTGTCTAAAAGACGATCACACTGTGTTTATAAGGAAAAGGTGGAAAACATTCAAAAGGCCATGAAAACAGCTTCATTGATTGTTCAAGTGCATGACTTCCATCGGATTTAAAACCAACAAATTCAACAAAATGTTGTAAAGGCATCCTATAAGAGAAAAGTCTATCCGACACTGTTACATAGTGTGATAAAAGGTTAAACAAAAGAGGGAACAACGAGAACATTGCAATGTGATTGCATGAAGAGCAATCTAGGGCACCTTCTTGTGAAAAACCAGCAAAGATCAGACAGAATATAATGTCATTTTAATCAAACTGATGGGAAGTATTTGTTCAGATTGAAAGGCAGAGAGTAGAATTCTTCACTCCTTGTATCAGTCTTGAATGACTGGAATTTGTCCCACCAATGCTTACCCCGGTCTTTCCTGATTGCACTACTCTTTTTGTGCAGGGTGTTGTCCAGGAAATATGCAATGCAGCCAGCAACAAATGCTTCTGATGCAAAAGGAACATTCACCATGTCATTGAACTGCCAAAAGCACAAGACAGTTCCATCAGTCCCTGGCATGAGCACTTGGAAGTGAAAATATATTCAGGGGCCAAAATTTGTAAAGCATACCCATCTTGCAGTTGTGTGAACTGGACCAAAACCCTTAATTGCAGTATACTCATTAAAGTATTGTGGGACGGACAAACCAATGAAAATTGAGAAGCCTAATATGAACTTGGTCCGGAAGCTATTGAGGTTGCAGAATTGCAGGAAGCTAAGGCCTCCAGAACCTAAACATCCATAATAAGAAAATGAAGTGGTAAACATAAACAAGCAAGATAAAAAGAAAGAGAGATTGATGCCTACATACCCACGTAAGCAAAGAAGAGGCAATACAGAGCAGCAACAATGGATGATGGAATTGAAGCAAAGACTGCTCCAAATTTTCCTGTACAAAAATGCAAAGTTGAATGGTGCAGGAACACTGCAATCTCTAAAAAGATTAATTGCAAAGCAACCTGCAAGGTTTCAATAAATTCTCATAGGTTGACAACTTACCAAGAATGGAAAAGAAAAGCATGAATCCAGCAGATATCTGGACAACCCTGCGGCTGCCAACTTGTGTCAAGGCCAGAAGACCAGCATTCTCCCTGTACAGAATAACACCAATATCTAATCCCAAATTGACAAAAGCACACTCGTGCATAACTGAGGTTGTCCTAGTGAGAGACTTACACAGACACTGAGGATCCATTCACAGTTCCAAACAGACCAGAAAGTAAAATAGCAACTCCCTGAGAAGGAATAAATTAATGTCAGAAGAAAAGTGTAATTTGATTTCCAAAAACTGTTTTGCATGATTGTGAGTTGGTATGTGTAAAGGTAAGTCTGGCACAATTCTTGAAAAATTGTCAATGTCATTCCTTGCAGGAAGTCAAATTTTCAATTTCAAGAATGGAACACCAGAAATAGAAATTCTCCCCCTAATATGGGCACACAAAACAGCTATATATAACTATGTCCTTTTTGACTTACCTGCCAGCCAATACCACGGCTAAGAACAGAGGGGGGCAATGGAGTCGCACTTGCATACCTCGACACCACAATAAATGCACCAGTAGACTGCTCATCCATTGAATGAAAATGTGTAAACTTCTAGGTATAAATATCATAGCAACTCACATCAAATGATGCATGTTTAAATAGCATCATATGCATGTGTGCTGCTCCATTAGAAAGAACTTCAAAATATACAATAACTTTATAAGGGCATCTATAAGTTTTAGTTTCAAACAAATAATGTTGCATACAGATAGTCGTTTATGATGCACTGCAGAATATGATAGCTTTTAACTCAGCAAGTGACACATAGGATGGCATTGCATGACAAAACATGATCTCTTAGTTCAAAATTGATAACTGTGGTAAGTCAAAGAACAGAACAAAGAGGAGAAAAAATTAGCACAAACCTCTACAAGAGCCACAAAGGAAGCCATCATCATGGCAAAGGCTTCACCAGCATCAAATGAAGGTGCTCCCCACTGGAAGGGATATGGAACTCTTATCCTGCAAAGACCCAATTAGGAACAGTAGATGCACGTGTTGGCTATTGCTTTAGAAAGCAATATACTGCACCATCAGGCTGCAGTCACATTGTTGATCTACAGTAAAAACTAGAACCCATATAATTTGTTTAATTTACCAAAACATACATAACATGGATTAATAAGTAAACCTTTTGTTTTACAAAGCAGAACAATTTTATCTCCCAGCTAAAGCTCTCCTAGATGGCATGGACCCACCCAACTCATATAGCTGACCTAAGCAGCATCTCCCAATATTAACCATGTGACAGTTATGTTCCCAGCATGCAATTTCATACACCAACATATTACATGAATGTTTTGAATAAATGATGAGGCAGCTTAATCTTTGTAGCAGACATCATGCCAAACTTAGCTGATTCAAATTAAATTTGGCATTAGCACTTAATTGTTGTGTGTAATTTATCCAACTTAAAAGGCTTGGACATTACTTGTATCAACTGAAATCATTTTGATTACAGCAGATCAGATTAGCATGACAAAGATTAAAAAAATGATACTTAATAGTGGGTTGAGACCCTACATACATTTTCCGACCCATGCCAATGGATAAATGCTAAGGTTCACGGCTACTTGAAGCATGCTTCACTAACTTACCAAGGAGCAGCATCTATCAGTCCAGCACGGTCTGTACGACAAGTTGCTTGTGTCTTTGGTGATGTGCCATTATAAGCCCCACCTACTGTGAGCAGGTGAGCATAAATCCATACAATGACCACAGTGAATATGACTGCAAAACGATCAAAGACTGGCCTTCCTGCCTTAAAGACATGAGGCATAAACTGCAAACAAATTTATATTAGTTCAACCTGACCACAATCCTTATGCCATAGAATTATCAAGCATAGCTGGCAAAGAAAGGGCAAACAAAAAAAAAAAAAGAGGAAGAAGAAGAAGAAGAAGATGGCAGAATACGATGGCATTGGAATATTAACAAGAAACTGCCCAAGCAACAAACCAGTAGAAAATACCTGTGAAATAAATACCAGTATGACTAGTGCTGGCAATCCAATCTCCACACATTTGGCAACCTAAACATCCAATTAAAACATCAAATGCAAAAGCATTGAAAAAATCTTAATGAAACAACTATGTTTCCTATGTGTCTCTTCTCAGGAATAGAAGCAAATTAAAGCTTACCCCAGGAAAGCCAAGCTCATACAGCCCAAAACCAACAAGAGCAATTAAAGGAGTAGCTGAAAGTGGACTTAAGAACCTGAAAAGGTGGAAAGAATGAGTCTTTTAATTTCAGCAGATGCTTCCCATGATACATTATTTAACTCTCTGTAACTGTAACGCAGACTCTGGTCGAGCAAGCACTAGATACTCAAAAAAAGATGTAAACAAGCTACTTCATAGATCAACTGTCAAGCATTCTAAAGATTTAGAAAGGTATGACACAATAACAGCAAAATGAAAAGTTGTCCAAGTGATTAAATAAAACAAGTCCAGTTGGCATATGATCCACAACTATTCAGGATCACATACAGAGAAAATCTCTTTTCTGTGTAAAATCCAATAATACAAGTAAAGATAATTAGTTCATGTTATTCTGAACTAACCTTGCAACATTACGCCAAAGACCACTAAATCCTAGAACAATCTGAAGAGTTGAAGCGACAATCAGGGCACCTTGAATTGCACGCATTATCTTCTTAAATTTCTGTATATGCATCAAACATTACCATATAGTTACTAATATAACTTGACAAAAATGATAAGAATATTAGTCTATCTTTGAATGCGCACAATGTCAGAAAATTTTCTTCTTTGTTTTCCTTTTTTTTTTTCAACTTTATGCACCAATGCAATATGCAATGAATAGAATTTGGGCACTATAAGCCGCTTGAGGCATTAGCTCAAAGTATTAATTATACATTTCAAACTAAAGACAACCCTAGACAATGAGAGAGCTCTAGTGTATGAAACCTGAATAGGATCCTGAGTATCACTAAAACGACCAGCAAGGATAATTGAAATTGTTGTTGGCACAAAAGTATAAGAGCCCCCAATAACAGCTGGTAATCGAGTCCCAAACAAACTCTGGAGCAATGTGTTCAAACCGGCAACAAAGAGTAGTGTCTGGATCACCTGAGCTTTCTCCTTCTGCAAAAAGGGGCAAAAATTGGAGTCAAATGGCCACAGATCAATTATGAAATGACTAATCAATTTCATGGAAATTTTCCTAAAAGGCCTTACATTTCCACCTCCCATCTGGGGAACAAGTGCAGTAGGAATAAGGACAGTCGTCCCAAGCATCACAAGGTAATGTTGGAAGCCAAGTAGGATTGCCTCAGCTGCACCATATTCTCTAATGGTCAACAAAATGCCACATAGGCTTTCTGATAATGCACAAATATAAAATAACGGAACAAAATAAAAACTCAAGCATCTCAGAATTATGGTTTCTGAGCATATCAAAATGTAAAATAGTAGCCGTAGGATGAGCAAACAGTAAGGACTACTGCCCAAAAAAGGAAAAAAGAACAACAGCAGCAGCAACAGACCCAGATCCTAATTTTCTAGCACAGTGCTTCGATACAAATATTGCCCAAAAAAAAATAAATCAACAAACAGAATTGTAGAATCCCAAAATACTGCTAAAAGAGTAGCTGGTTACTTTTCTTCTCTCTTTTGTTGGATTTTTTAAAAGCACCAGAATCTTCAGTAGCCAAAACAGTGAAGTTTATTAGCCTTTTGAAAAGGGGTATCCACCCGAAAGAGAGAAAGTTCAAAAGCTACTTTCAACTGAATCAAAGTTGGAGAGAAAGCATATCCAAGAAGACAATTAACAAATAATAAAAGACTAACCCATAATACATCCAGGTAGATTCACTCAACACTTGCCTTAAGGATTCAACAAAGGATTCAGAATCCAAACCCCACAAATAGAAATACATAGGCAATCAAACTGTAGTTCTGTGCTTCGATAAAATAAATGATACTCACGCCAATGGGGTGGGCTGGTGATGCAGTAAGAAATAGTAAGCTGCTCCTTTGGTGGGTGTGGCTGCGGCTCTTCCGCCTTCCCTCCGCCTCCTCCTCCAGCCATGAATCTTTTTCTTTCTCCCTCCCTAAAACTTCTTCTCTCTAGCAAACATGTCCCCCCCCCCAAAAAAAAAAAATCAAATCAGAGGTTTAAGGAACCAGTGAAAGTACTAGGAGCAGCATAAATACCCTAATCCAAGCACAACCCAGTTCCCAAATTTCACTGAAACTCACTGAAGTGACAGTTAACCAGAAGAAACAGTGATCAATAATGCTCAATAATGTGAGGACCCATGCGAGTGAACAACCCACATGTATGATAAAAATAGACCTATAGATTTTACCAAAAAGAAAAATTCAACAATTAAAGAAAAAAAAAACAAGAAAAAGAAAGATCGTAGTTGTAGCGCAATGGGGAATGAAAGTGTAACAGTAGGAGTGAAAACAATGGTCTAAATTATTGCAAACAGAAAGGCACCTTTTAATTACAACAGTCCTGAAACTGAAGTTGAAAGGAAAGAAAAACCCATGTGCCAACAAGAATTTAAAGTCAAATACAAATCATGTACCCCACCACACACTGTATGAAACGATAAGGAGAGAGAGACGAAAAAAAACAGAAAAGGTAGTTTCCACCAAAAAGTAGAAAGTAACAGAGGAGAAACAAAAAAGCACAGATGCTCTCTGCAAAGCAGAAAAAACAGTGCCTAGAAAACCAAAGAATAAGAACTACTCGTCTAGAACTAAGAAGTTGCTCTCTCACTGTTTATGGTTATTTATGGTTATAATTGTGATTGATAAAGCAGAGTTCAGTTACATTGCAGGTAGGTACACAGTTACTGTCTCTCTAAACAATCTCAAGCTTAAACATCGTTCTAATCTTGTCTTTATTTAACAACCGCCATTATTAATCACTTTCACTCGTTAGGTTTCTTCAATTTTGAAAGCAAATCAACGCAAGCTATGGAGTTTGCCTTTGGTGTGGACATCAGGACGTTGACATGACAGCGGTTTAGTGTCTTAAACCACACCGTTTGGGGAGTTATTAGCACTAATACTTTCCCAGTAGTCAACTTCTCTTAAGGCACTGCGCCTGGTTTTCGAGGACCCGACACGTTTTGCCGCATGAAAAGACGGAACTGGCCTTAAAATTTGGAGCCCCCATGTGGGCATAATAATGTCGAGTTTTATCCCCACGGAGCTTCAGTGACTGGAGCCGAGGGGTATATTGGGCATTTGGAAATTTTGATGCCAACTTGTCGAGTTGGTTGCTGGTCATTAGCAGAAGAATTTTGTTTGGGATCACAGAGGCGGTGACGCAGGGGGCCTCCCCCACCCCCCCCCCCCAAAAAAAAAACCAAAAATCAAGAGGCCAATCTGGGGTCAAACAGGACCCCCTTCACACTCTTAGAGTTATTAAGAGGAGTAATTGATGTAAATTTATACTTTATATTATTATAATTTTATTAATAATATCATGTCTAAAATTTTTATTGAATTTATTGCAATCATGCAATAAAAGCTCTTTACTTATTATAGTTGTATGATCCCCTCCACAATACCTGCTCCTGTTATATGATAATATTTCTTTTATTTATTTATTTTTAGCCAAACATTGAATTTGCATGACCTTCAATAGTTGTTCCTTTTCCCTGCCAAAACCCTGATCAGGAAACTGTTTTTTGTGGTTAATGGGAAAGTCAAAGTCTCTATAATTCGCATTGAAAAGCCAGCTTTTTTATGGTGCAAGTAATGGACTACATGGAAAACACCTGAATGTGGTGAACCTTGTTGTTAACAAACTTGATTTGAAGCAGTATCAAAATTGAATCAATGGCAATTTTCCCAGGAATTAGATTAATGGTGGAGTTTGGATTTTGGAATTGAGTTCATTGGATACGATTCAGTCATCTTGAAAGATGCACTAAACATGGAAACTAGCCGCAATATATACCAAAGGCCTCCTTTTTTCTCTCTCTCTCTCTCTCTCTCTCTCTCTCTCTCTCTCTCTCTCTCTCTCTCTCTCTCTCTCTCTCATAGTTAGCATAACACGTTTGAATTTCTTGTCTTCTGCTTATACTTTTAAAATTTTCAACTTTTAATTACTGCTGCTTTCATGTGCTGCAAGACTAATTGAAGCTTGAACTTAACGTTGTTGTCACCAAGATTTTGACCTTATAAGATCGACATCAAATGGAGATGTCTATCCAATTGTTGATAATTAAAGCCGAAGATATAGCGTTCTTAATCATATCTTGAACGTGCACTTTTGTTCTCTTTTGGGCTGGATAGCAAGCACCCTTTTAGGTTTTGGTCAAAGAACAAACAATTTTAACTTTTAAAATTTTTTTTATCGCATCTACTTATCCGGAGAAATAATATCATTAGCTATTGTCAATGGGTTGTATTTATTCATATAAACTAAAACCAACCATCGTTGCAGATTGCGGGAAGCTTTAGAGCTTTGGAAAATGACAAAAAATGTTGGACCAGTTGGTAGTTTCAGCTGAGAAGTTACTGACAATGTCAAATTTTGACAAAATTTGAGACGGAAGCGCCTCTCTAAACAGCGCAATTAGTGTCGATGAGGGTAACCACGCTGCAATCAAAAGTTGTGACAACGATGGCATATTGCGTTAGTTGGAGCCAACTGATTGGTCCATGAACTCATTTGTCAACACTTCAAAAATGTAGAATCAAAGGGAAATGATTCTTTTCATGTTTGAGGGGACAGGGAGCTCATTGTAGAATACGATGTCAATTTCATTCAGTGGATTGTGAATAAGAAAATGGGTGCCATGGTAGCAAAACCATTAATATAAAATTGATGTAAACATAAATAAATAAATAAGAATAAAAGGATATGGGTAATCGTGCATATGGAAGAAAGAAGAGTGGACGGAGAAGAAAACGAAGGGACGGAACGTGAGCGTTGCTTTCATTTATTTTGGGTACACACTCGTATTATTACCCCAATGGTCCCAGGCTCCCCCGGCAGGACCACAACAATTCTATCAAAATCCTTCTTTATTTATTTATTTATTCCGGTAATATGTTATTTTTTGCAGTTCTCTCGCTTTCTCTCGCTGTTTTGCGGTAGACCCCACTCTGGACAAATGGGTGGCCTTTCCCTTTCTATTGCATGGGTCCCCTCCTAAAGTTGTAGCTACCCCACCCACCCACCGCATTATTCCTGGAAGCTCCTACTTTTTTGTCTACCTTAAATTGGACAATACCCGATTGCCATTTTCCCACCCGGCGTATAATCTTACACAACACACGTTCTCGTTAATTAATACAAAGTAATCGGTACTCATCAATTTCATTTTCACTTATCCTTTCCAAACTACTCACATTCTAAATTACTTGTTACTTGTTTCTATTCATAGACTCGATATCAAATTACTAATTTAAAATATTAAAATATATGAATTGTTTTTTATTCATATGTTATTATTATTTATAATGTAAAATTTGTAACACATAATCATATACTTACAGTTTAATTTTATTATTATTATTTTTTTTTTAAAAAAAAAAAAAAACAGGGTTGTTCGTCTTATTTGAATCACCGTCCTTACACTCTCGGGGAGGAATTTTGAGATGGTGACTTTCAGGATTATACACCCACGTTGGTTAAAACTCTAAATCTCACGTCAATTAAGATGGAGACTAGAAGTGGGAAAGCGCTGCCGAATGCAGAAAAAGGCATTCATTGGAAAGTTCCAATCCAATCCCCAGCCAAAAAGAAGAAATGGCATTGACATATCTAGCTGTAGTAGTATCGATGGAAATATTACCTTTAAATAGCTTCCTTAATCCTTCCGACTAAACACCATGTTTTTTTTTTTGTTTTTTTTATTTGTTATATTAAAAAAAAAAAAAAAAGAGTAAGAAACTGTAACAAATACCCAGAGAAAGCTAGCTTTGCTGCAATAAAAAAAAAAAAAAAAGCATTGCAATCAAATTAGAATTACAGGACCTAGACTGCTTGAGTGTTTCACTGGGCATTATAGTGGACGTTGAACCTGAAGAACTCAAATTTACTTTCAGTAGGATGTTTTGTTCGTCATTTGAGACAGACAAAAGGCCTCCCGCAGAAGACATTTCTGCCATCAAATGGCAAGCAAAACGTGTAGAATAAACAACAAGATCACGATAAACATGGCATGAGCAGCCACATGTGAAGTCCTTTTTGACTTTTTACCATGTCTATGGTGCAAAGGAGATGAAGCGTCGAGAAGGAAGGAAAGCAATGAAACTCAACACCATGATGGCAAAACATGCTCTGTGGATCTCAACGCACCACATAAACACACGAAGAAAAGAAAGAAACGAGTTCCTCTTGGTCACAGACATAATTCAAAACAGAAAAAGAAAGCTTTGCGGATCTTAAAGCACTCCAGGAGTTGTTCATACAATATCATCTTCTAGACAATTGCACGTGGAAAACAATGTATTGAAATCTGGGGTGACTTTAAATTGGGAAGCTTTCTAAAACAAAGTAGGGCATTTCACCAATTAGATTAATTAATGTCTACCTTGTAGTAATGATCAGCAATGGCGAACCTTAAACCTCTGTTTAATTAACTTGTGTCTTGCGGGTTCGTTTCATGAGCATGCGCAAACCCATCATAACACCTTTGCTCTTGCATAAGCCTAAACAATGAATTAATAATTTAGTTAATAATTCAGATATAAATATTTTTATATTAATTTAAATTTAAATATTTTGTATCGGTTATTTATTTTTTATAAATAAAAGGTGGGATGTTAAATTTGAAATTTATTAATATCAAATTCAATATAAAAGAAATTATTTAAATTTAATAATAAAAAAAATAAATAAATAATATATATATATTATTTAAATTTAATAATAATAATAAATAAATAAATAAATAAATAATATATATATATATATATTTGTTTAAAAGAAAATTCGCTTGAGGTGCATTATTATTTTCAATAAGTTGGAATCAATTTGGCACAACCTATTATTTTTGGAAAGGGCTTTTGGTTTTTAAAGATTTCAGTCTGACCTAAACATTGCACATTGGATATTATTGCAAAAAAATCTTACAGTATAACAAAGGAAAAAAAAAAAAAAGAAGCCAACGCTCTTCAAATTTTTTCTATTTGCATAACGAAATTGAGGAGAGATGAATCCCAACTAATTAAATTGTCCAGAATTAGTTAGTTACTGCAGCAGCTGGTTCAAATGTTCAAGAACTGTGTTTACATCAAGTTCACGTACATAGGAACATAATGGAAATTTGACACAATTAATCAATTTGAAAAATGATTTCATTTTCATTTATCGAAAAAAACAAAAAAAAAAAAAAACAAAAGTCATTTTGTCTTTTCTATCCTATTTACAAAATTACATCGTTTCTTTTCTAACTCTCTGTCTCTCTCTCTCTCTTTTTTTTTTCTCTCTCAAAAATTGTCTAAAAAGCTAAATATCTTTCACCATTTCAGCAATAGCCCGAAAAATCCTAAAACCCTGATGGGCAGAAAACGAGGTCGCAGACCCAAACCCCCAACGCCCACCGCCGCGCAAACAACCGCGGATCCCGCCACCACCTCCGCCGAAGACGGCGACGTTTTCTCCGTCACCAACGTCGAAATCAACCCTGCCACCCCCGGCTCCGACAACCACCTCAGCGCCGACGGCCGCCGTCCTGAGAAGCGGTCCAAGCAAAATCCCGAGAAGCCCCCGCCATTGGTCAATGGCGATGTGGGGCCCGAGGAGCCGGTGGCAGAGGGCGGTGCGAGGGTCGTGCCAGCAATGGACGCGGTGGTCAAGGTGTTCTGCGTGCACACGAAGCCGAATTTCTCGCTGCCGTGGCAGAGGAAAAAGCAGTACAGCTCGAGCAGTAGTGGGTTTGTGATCGGAGGCCGGAGGGTCTTGACTAATGCACATTCCGTTGAGCATTATACTCAGGTTAAACTCAAGAAGCGTGGCTCTGACACCAAGTACTTGGCTACTGTCCTTGCCACTGGTACCGAGTGTGATATTGGTGAGAATCTAAGTAATTGTTATTTTATTGTTGCTATGGAAGCTTGTGTTGTTGATACATTGAAGAGGAAGAAATTGTGTTTTTATATTGTTGGTATTTTGTATACGTGATATTGTTGGTTTTAAGTTTAATTAAGTTGAATATATGTTTATCTCAGCTTTATTATGATACGGGGAATTTATTATAACGTTGGGTATCGATGTAGCTATTTTGAATCTTCACTTTAATATGAAGTAGCTATGTCGCCTATGGACAGTCAGGTAGTGGCATTACAGTCGAAAGCTTCCATAATTTTGGATCAATGCTGCAAAACATGGACCTTTGTTGAATGCCATGTCCAATTCTGAGTTGCATAGTGCATGTTCGGTCTTTATTGGTTAAGCAACAAAATTTCAGCTCCCAGTATAGCCTGTTTGTCATTATTTTCATAGTGGTTATATTGCTTGAATTGCATCCAGAGGAGAAAATCCCTTCCATGTTCAAATTTTCTAAGATACGTAAATGCTGTATGAAAGTGAAGATTCTGCCTAAGAAAGCTTGATGTTAATTATTACAAGTGGCCAAAAGAAAAGTAAAAGCGAAACATGTTTCAGGCATCAGATAAGATGAATTACTTTAGCAGTAAAGTTGTCCTGTGTTAAGGGTCTCAAGAGCAATTTATTAAGAATACGATCAGCATGGACTCTGAATGTGAAGAGGGTTAGAATTAGATCTTAGCAAGGTACGGAAATGCAAATAATTCCAATGTTCTGTTTGCATTTCGTAAAGTGTTGGCATTATGTACACTAAGCTATATAAACAATGGAAATTTGTGCCAAATGAAATTTTGTTTGTGTGCAGCTTTGCTAACCGTGAATGATGATGAGTTCTGGGAAGGGGTCTCACCTGTAGAGTTTGGGGATCTACCTTCACTTCAAGATGCTGTGACAGTTGTTGGCTACCCAATTGGAGGAGACACAATTTCTGTCACAAGTGGTGTTGTGTCACGCATAGAGATTCTCTCTTATGTCCATGGGTCTACAGAACTTCTAGGATCACAGGTTAAATCCTTGCAATACTATCTTTTGAAGTTTCTTCATGACTCTTCTCGCTACCTTCTAGACACCTTAAACAAGATTTATTTTGTAGATAGATGCTGCTATAAACTCAGGAAATTCTGGTGGACCAGCCTTTAATGATAGAGGCAAATGCATGGGCATTGCTTTCCAGTCCCTTAAAGAGGAAGACGTTGAGAATATAGGCTATGTCATACCAACACCTGTTATCTTGCACTTCATCAAAGATTATGAGAAGAATGGAGCATATACAGGTATAAATTGTGGCATTGTCTTTCATGTATGGACGTGGTTTGTGTTTACATGTGGATTCTGTGTGATTGAAGTGTAATTTATCTGTAGTAATATGGTGGTGTAATACAGTGCTTTTGATTCATATCTGTTGATCTTCTCAAACATGCTAGGATTCCCGTTTCTTGGGATTGAATGGCAGAAAATGGAAAATCCAGATTTGCGTATGGCAATGGGAATGAAGCCTAATCAGAAAGGTGTTCGTATTAAAAGAATTGATCCTACTGCTCCAGAATCTGAGTTTTTGAAGCCATCAGATATAATTCTCAGTTTTGATGGAATGGATATAGCAAATGATGGAACAGGTTAGTGTAATTGTTATTTTTGCCCAGACACCTGAAGGCTGAAGCACATGTACACACATGTGGGAGTCGTGATGCTTTGCTTTACCTCATTATTGGATGTTCTATCCTCTGTGAACAGCATCTCACCCCTGTTCTGCTGATTTTCAGTGCCCTTTCGGCATGGAGAGCGCATAGCTTTCAGCTACCTTGTCTCCCAAAAGTACACGGGGGACAATGCAACAATTAAAGTTCTCCGCAATTCTGAGACTTTGAACTTTGACATAAAACTCTTGTCCCACAGAAGACTCATTCCGCCACATGTCAAGGGCAGACAACCTTCATACTATATCATTGCAGGATTTGTGTTCACAGCAGTCTCCATTCCCTATCTTCGTGCTGAGGTGTGTTTACTTAAAATGGTTATTTACTTTTATGTTCATGCACATTTGTGAACTGTTACTTTAAGAAGGTCATGCCGAATAATTATTCTAATTCATGAAACTTGGCTTCATTGAAGTCGAAATATATGAACTTCAGATTGAGGTTTTTTTTTTTTCCTTTTCGGTAATTGATTCTAGTTGTGCCTTCTGGATATCTATGCATGATGATCATTGTCTACTGTTACTTGTGATGTTGGCCATTATTTCTTTGCATTTTATTTTGTTTTGTGTACTACAGAGACAAAGCTATTAAATTTGTGCTTGATTTCTAATGGTTGTGAAGTGTTTGCTTGTGCAAATTCTTTAGGGCCACAGTTAATAGCACTGAATTTTAAAATTTTACTTGTGAAACTGCACCCAGGATCTTCACTCACCCATTATTTGAATTTTGAGAACTACTCTTTTCAATTATCTAATTGAGCTTTTCCACTAACTTTTTCAGAATTTTTTCTTTCCCAGTGAATTTACTATAATACTTGTAATTGCTTCTGTTTACATTGTGGAGATTGTATATGGCCGTATCCTGCATCACCCTATTTCCTATTCTTTTTGTACAGTACGGGAAAGACTATGAATATGAAGCTCCTGTCAAGCTTTTGGATAAACTTTTGCATTCAATGCCACAATCCCCAGATGAGCAGCTTGTTGTGGTCTCTCAGGTTCTCTTTCTCTATCTCTCACATCATTTACTTTACTGATCTGTGCTTACTAACATCTATTTTTCTGTTAAATTTTTTGAAGGTGCTGGTGGCTGACATTAACATTGGTTATGAGGACATTGTTAACACTCAGGTGACCAGCCACAGTGTAATTGGTGCTAATTTTTGCATTTTAATGCTTTAACATGGTTATGAGTACCATCTGGTATGTGGCCATGTGCAGGTTTTTGCATTCAATGGTAAGCCAGTGAATAATCTGAAGAGCTTGACCCACATGGTAGAGAACTGTGACGATGAATTTTTGAAATTTGATCTTGAATATGAACAGGTGTTCTCGCAATCTCTCCACCATCCTCACTCCCACATAGTTTATTACATAACTGTAGAACTGTCTATGATATTTAAGCATGTTTTTTTCTTTTGCGCAGATAGTTGTTCTGCAGACAACGAAGGCCAAGGCAGCAACTTTAGATGTTCTTGCTACACACTGCATTCCTTCAGCAATGTCTGACGATCTTAGACAGTGATTGTAGGCAGTATAGTCTAGGTAAAATGCAATATTGCGAACTCGGTTATGACTCCTGATAAGTGTTAAACATCATCAGGTTGAGAAAAGTATATTCTTAATTTTTTGAGGGTGGATTTGCTAGGTTCTAATTTGTTAGATGCAGCTTCCCCGTATGATGTTGGGAGCTGGATATCTTTTGAAAGACTCGGTCCTTTTCATTGGTATTGATATTCTTCTGCCGCCATCACCTTGAGATAGAGTAGTCTTGCTGGACGTGTTAGCAATTAATTCTAGTTTTTCTTTCCTCTTGTAAATTGTTGCCAATTGATGCAATGTAAATAATAACTAAACTTTTTACACGTCAAGTTCCTGGTAACTCAAATAATGGCGATGGCCCTTTGGCATGGATCTGATCTTGACATGGCAATGGGTGAATTCTACAAATGCTAAATGGAATAGAACAAGGTCAATGGGACAAGAGTGACTATTGTCAGCTATACCCTTCAACTTATCTGTGGTCGAATTCGCAACAAAAGAAGAGAAAAAGATGTTTTTAAGAGATTTTGAAATTCGTAATGGGCTAATACTTAATAAGATTTAATTACTAAAAAACATAAATAGTCAATATAATTAATACTATGAGATAATAATATTTAATATTATATAAAATTTATTAAAATTTTTATTTAATTTTATTATATAATACTAAATATTATTTATATGATATAAAATTATACTTATGTGTCCACCAGACACCGTGCAAACAGAACAACTTGTAATCCTTAATATAATCTTCAAATGATGAGACCGACTGTACCTCTATGCTCAAGAGCAATACTAGAGCATATTAAGCAGTATTTGTATCATATCAACTGTGATTTATTCAGATTAATTATATGATTGACATTAAAAGAATACACCTTGCAACTTCGCAAACTGCCCGAATCGCAAAATAATGCTCGGGTGTATGTAACTCCACCAACTGGAATAGAATGACAAAAAACTGTAACCGTCCGTCAGTGTCTCTAACTTGACTTCTTCCAAGGATTATCGCCATAGTAGAAAGCAGTGCCAACCATAAGTGCCACTGTAGCACCTTGGACAACCACACGAGCCCTCATCAATACTTGACCCAACTGAGAATTGCCCCGTCTGAAACTGACTAAGCCAGCTGTGAGCACTCCAGCGGTCATCAGTGCACCTGCAATGTTACATGCATCACTCAAGCTTAAGCAATATTGAGAAGTTTAAAGCTTGGAGCTTTTAAAAGCAGTTTGAAAAAAGAAGGCTTTTGACAGCCAGTTAAACCATTAAAAAGCTTATGAAGTAGCAAAGCAAGGAACCCAATCTACAGCTTCAACAAAGGGAGGAGCACAACATGCAATTCAAAACCTAAAATGTTTTATGCAGCTCAAATCCTCAAAAATGTCTTTAGTAAGAGAGAAGCAGTAATATATAAGCTATCACCTAAAATACAAACAGAAAAAGAAGCAGAGATCCGAGATGGTCAACCGTTTCAATATTGCCTTGGGGGACTGAAAGCCTAAAAGCAAGGAGGAATTGATCTGGGACTGAAATAAGTATTAGGAATATGGTTCCATGAGTTTCAATTTCTTAAGACTTCAGGATAAGAAAAAGAACATTTTGTCACAGAAGCATGCGTCTTCTGAAGTTGCAGGAGGACACCCTTGACATATCCACATGTCCTATTGACTAAGACGGGACACCCTTGAATCTTGTTAAATCAGTAGCATAGTTTCTTTTATCCAAGGGCATAGCAAAGGCTGGGAAAACATGGCTTATATTAGGCATAATTTTTCTTCACTTCTACAATGACAAGAGTATTTCCTGTATTGAAGAATTCAAGAAATGAAATTGATCATACAAAAATTCAGAAGCTAAATTGAGAGTGCACTGCTATGCATTCTTAACTTGGGGCGATGCCCATGGGACCTTGGGCATTTATATAAATCGTGAATTGTAGGCATGAGGCTTATGGTATTTTGCCACCTCTTTGATCTTGCAAGCAATTTCGTAAAGACTTGGACTTCCAACATCTTTACACCATCCAAAAACACCTAGAAGCAAACCTTCAAAACCCTAATCAACGCTCTACTTATCAGCTTTGACTTCCTCACACATCTCCTCTGCTTCTGTTGCAGCAACTCATCACACTATAACCCTAAAAGATCATCCTCAAGTTGCTCGAAAATTCTCTAATCCACCCCCCAAAAGATATAATTTTTATATCCCAACACGGCCCAATACATAACAACAAATATATATATACCCAAAATCGATCAAAGGCTCCCCAAATTTCCATTCCATATCAAAAATATACATAGCTTTTAACGAATTGGAAAACAAAAAGAACCAAAACTTTAAGAAGAAAGGGTAAATGGGTTTTACCAACAGGGACCAGAGGGTTCCTCACGCGCTTCTTCTCCTCTAATAACTGTTCCAGATTGGGTTCCGCCGCCCCCATCTTCTCCATTAGCCTGTTCTTTTATAGATAATATAATTCTGGCAATGGAAAACGTATAAGATGAGAGCGGAACAAAGGCAGAAACGGAACAGAGGAAGAAGGCGAGGAAATGAAGCAGTGCGACTTTCCGCAATTTTTTTTATACTTTTTTTTTTTTGTTTTTTGGTCGCTCAAAAATGAACGGCTCTTGATTCTTTAAGAATTTAGACCCATTACCCAATAGTACACCTAAAAGTACAGAGATAGGCCGATCAGAATGAATTCACGTTTACGTCAGTAATTTTTTTTTTTTTCACTTTTGTCTCATATTTAAGGCCGACTGGTCAAAAAAGAAAAAAGTACACCAGTAAGTCAAAATTCTAATTTTTTTTTTTTGGTCAAAATTTTAAGTGGTAACGTGACATTTAGGTGACAACTGATAACAATTCACGTTGACCCCGTCAACAATTTCTCTCATTCTACGTCGTTCTTTCTGCCACGTCGCTCTTTCTCTCCTAGCCTTGCTTTCCCACCTCCTCCACCACCACCACCGCCACCATCACCACCACCCACCCACCCTTGAAGCCGTATCTTGAGCAAGAACCTTGGATAATTCTCACCATGGAGGGCGACAAGGCAAGCAACAAGCCCCCCCCACCCCAACACCCTTGCCATCGTCGTGTCCTTCCACACCCAATCATACAAATCAGTGGCATTAGCTGAGTGAACAGATACATGCCAAGTTTACCTGTTGCTTTTGCGTCCTCACTTTTCAGTATGATAGCATTATTCTTAGCTATTGATTTTCCTCCTTCAGTCCAGAACCTTTGCAACTTTTTGGTTTTCTACATGGCTTTGCTTTGCAATTACATTTGAATGATCCTTTTAAGGATAAGCTCAGCATCATCAAGACTTTGCAATATCTTCTGTTTTAACTGATGCAACAACTGGAGAGTTAAAAACAATAACAGATACATGCCAGATCCTTATATGTTCCGGTTGCTGCATCATTTAGCTGGAACGTTTTTGCTAGAGTCTTGGTATTGGCAGCACTATTCTTATTTCTTACCCTCCTCTCTCTCTCTCTCTCTCTCGCTAGGTTCATCAAGACTTTTTACGAAATATTTCTCTACTGAATGATGCAAGAAATAAAGTGATACAGCCAACAGGGCATTAGATCAAGGACAGGTACACGTTGGAACATGATAATGTTAAAAAGGCTTTTTCGGATATCTTTCTTACTGGGTGGTGCAGAGAGAAACTGGTGGGGAAGTATATTAAGGGCAGATGTATGCAGGGACCACAATTATCCTGTGGTTGCTGCGTCATTCAATGTGAATTTATTTGTGAAAGTCTTGGTGTATTTACCATTATTCTTACCTTTTTTGTTCTATTAGGAGGTGCTTCTTTTTTCTTTTTTTCTTTTTTTTTCTGCATTATTCCCCACGTATTCTATGCCTTTGTTAGATTCTCCTTTTCAATTGTATCACTCTCTTTTGGTTCAAGTTTTTTTTTTCATCTATTTTGTTTTATATGGGGCCTGTCTTTCGCAATTACATTTCCACAGAGAGAGTATTAAGAAATTTTCAGTTTGCAATCTCTCTTACTGCATTTTCCAGGTTGGTTCCTCAGATATCTTTTATTTCTTATCCGAAGTGCATAAAATTTGTTGTTTATATCGCATCGCATTTACAACTACCACTGAATGCATCCGAACGTTGTGATAGAAATACTGCTGCTGCTGAAGAGGAATGATGCTTCCATGGACAGTGTTCCAGACACTACCCTGCTAATTTTAACAGTATTGTTTCTTGAATTACTATTGTTTTGTGCTACACACAACCATGTTACGTATAGCACAAAAGGGCTGTGCGTATCATGGCAAGGTGTAAACACTGATATGCTAGTTAAGTTCATGGTTCCTTGTCAGCTTCAAGAGCATGTTAACGCTAGACAGAGGTTGCTTCTTATGCTGTCCACCACACCTTTGAGACAAACTGCCGTCAAACCAAAGATATCGTTGTTATGAGTATTGCAAGTTGAATGACATGAGCACAAATCTTATGTGGTCAAGACGTGGGGTGGTGGGAGCTACTCAGAAGGCAGAGGTTGTGTACATTTATATACCATTAGATCCATTGCATGGGTGCGATATCCTCAACATTCACACAGATGATGGCCTCTTGCTGACAGGTCTGATAGTTTATTGCATGGTTTTTACCTGCAACATTGGAAAATTTTCTTTTAATTACTCAAATTGTAGATGTTTTCCAACTGGGTTTTATCCTGACCTTATAGCTCAACTGGAAAAGGAAGCGCAACTAAAATAATTTTAGTGTGTCACTCTTCATTTAGGGGCTGATGGACTGCCTGTGAACTTGGTGAATAATCGACATACTTAGAATCAGAGATAGGTTAGGAAGGAAGGAAAAAAAAAAAAAAAAAAAAAACAAAAGAGACTACTCCTCTTTAGTAAAAGTGATGGGGCATAGTGACTTGGGTAAATCACAGCGTTACTATTTTTATAATAATAATAATAATAATTATTCAAAATTACCTTTAAGTACGTAACTGAAACGTGGCAACTGGCATGGTTTACACGTAATGTGATTTAAATTGAACTTTTTTTTTTTTTAAAGTTTGTGAGCGGGATTAGGAAAATTAAAAAGTTACTGACTTAAAGGTGAATTATCCCGAGATTGAGGTCTCTCTCATCAGCCAGTGGGTTCAAATTTAATAATACATTTTTGGAATATTTTGAATTTTGAATCTTTTTTTTTTTTTTTTTTGCTTAAAGTATGTGATATTATTTTTTCGAACCAAATTGAATAAGATTGTCATGCTAGATTGGATTGGATTGAATTTTGGCACTTCTACTACTTCGTATTTATATTATGAAAAAAATAAATAAAAAAACTTAAAAATTAATTTTAAGCACTACAATTGCATAATAAAATAAAATAAATTAATAAAAAATCAATAATAAATGTCATTCAATAAAAATTTGAAACTAAAAATTTTGTTTTAGTCAAGTTTAAGATAAGAGTATGATAGTAATATTAGTTAAATTTGAAACAATATAATTAATTTTATATTTTATATTTTAACGATTTTATTACACATTATATACTTTTAAACAGTAAACTTCGAGTTTTAGAAAACAAAAAAATTAATTTTTTTAATCTGCACATCGCACGTGACATCTCTCTCTCTCTCTCTCTCTCTCTCTCTCTCTCTCTCTATCTTTGTTTTTTTTTTTAAATCTTATGTGCACATATATTTTACCAATTATACACCAGGGAAAAAAAAGCAATAATTGCAGACAATGGATGCCACGTTGCAATCATCTTTTTACAACACGTGCATTGATCTGACATTCTCTTGGCCAGTTCTCTCTCTCTCTCTCTATGTCTGTTTCATGGTATGGTATGTATGTATGTCTTCTGGTTTATTCTCGGTTACTCTGTCTTCGCTGCATTTCTTTGTGTGTTATTTATTTATTTATTTTTTTCTGTTTTGCTGCACTTTTGTTTGGTTCTGACAACATTAAGATCGCAAATCGGAGCACCGACCCACGGAGGATTAAGTGGGATCATCGAGAGATTGGAGTGCCAAAATGTATGACACAAAGTTTTCATATTTACTGTTTACAGAATTTATTTCTAATTGTTTGTTATTTATATCTGTTCTTTGTTTTTCTTTTCATTATCTTTTTTGGTATTTGATTGGTTGTCTCTGCTCTGTCTATGGATTGTGAACCGGTTAATCACTTGTTTCAGAACACGTGTTTTATCTGTTACTTTAATTGTGGCCGTAATTGCAGCAACATGTTTGCCTGCATGGGCTGCGTTCTTTATTGTTTATTTTAGCACTGGATATTTAAATCACTTTTGGGGCAGTAATTTGGTTTAGAAACTTTTTTTTTTTATTGTGTCTTTCATGTGTGATGTGTTGAATGTGGAAAGTTCACATGGGTCACATTGGCAGTTTCACAATTCTATGGAGAATGTAAATTGCGGATATGGGAGATGTAGCTTGCACCATTCTGTATAATTTGTTGTATAATTGGACGAAAGGATTCACTGGTTTGGTTCTCTTTTTCAACAGATTTGGTGGTCTTATACTTCTGATTTGAGCATCAAATAGTGACTGAGTGGCTCTCTCACATTACTACTATACTTCAGAGTTATACAACAGGGTTTGTGCTTTGCCCTTGCATATGTTTTATCTAATTCTTTTTTGGGACATTGCAAGAAAGCATTGAACATAGATGAAGATGATTTCTTTGTACTTTATACAGACAGTGGAAGCAGGTTTCTTTAATGCTTTCTTTACAGGTTCTGGAATCTTGTGCCAAAAAAATGTCTTCTCCAAGCAAGAGGAGAGAGATGGATGTTATGAAATTGTAAGATTCTTATTGATATTAACATATGCATTGCTATACAACCTCTGTTTCGTATGTATAATTGAACACTTGATTATGGAGTTGAACTTAATCTGAGATTTGTGCAGGTTTGATCTTGTTGACAGGGTTCATACAAAAAATAAAAAATCTATTGACAGAGTCAGTATTAAGGCAAATTATCACGTTTTTATCAAAGAACTGTAAGCGTCAAATGTCCAAAGATGGGGGAATTCTGGTTAAAGACCAATAAATAACTGTAGAAAATATTTCATGGTTGACTGTTTATAGTTCAAACTCGGGGATTGGCAACTTGTTTGCTTGATAATTGTGCATGCAAATCAAAGAATTACTGGATAATAGTTTGTCAGTCTACAACTGTGGCTCCTGTAGTGCATGTCTTGCACTCTTATCATATGCAATCCATTTTAATGACTGTGCCCAAGTAAGGGCTTTGAGTTGGTTGTCCCGATCGATTTCTGTGTTTCTTATGAGCATGAAATTGTTGTGATATGTCCTCCCTATACTGTTGGTGTAGAATTTTGCAGATAACAGCGTGTTTCTGCATTTTGCTGCTGCTTTGTTACTGAAGTCATTGGCAGTGGCATTTCTTAACTGCTTCCTGTTTTCATGTCATCCAGGATGATGAGTGATTACAAAGTAGAGACAATAAATGATGGACTGAATGAATTCAATGTGGAATTTCATGGTCCCAAAGAAAGTACGATCTCTTCTCTTGTGGTGCATTTTTCCTCCTTTATGGAATTCCAATTCTCCTTTTCTTTTCTCCCTTTTTTTTATTTCTGGTTGTTTCATGCTGAATCTCTCTCTCTCTCATGTCCAATTTTGCAATTGTGTGTGTAAGGTTCATTGAATATAGGAATCAACCATGAATATTACCTGCCATTTAACTCCAACAGAATACATGTCATGCCTTTATGGCCGGGAAAGCTTGTGATTCCAGAGATGTAATTGAGAATTTCAACTGCTTTCTGTTGGTTGACCATAAGTATTATGAGAACCTTAATGTGTTTACAATTTATTGTTTTCTTTTAAATGATATTTTGAGACAATTTATCTTGTATTGCTTTTAGGCCTTTATGAAGGTGGAGTGTGGAAAATTCGTGTTGAACTTCCTGATGCTTATCCATACAAGTCTCCTTCTATTGGATTTGTGAACAAGATATTCCACCCAAATGTTGATGAACTGTGAGCAATTTATTGTTTGTTGATATCATACTAGTTCTATTTCTCCATGAACTTCTGCAATCAAACTGTTAGTCCAGACGAATGTAGCTGCCTCAATTAGTCATATAGAATTGTGAAAATTTGTGTTGAAGATTCTAATTGGCTCAGCATTCTGATTCCTTCTAAATCATAGACAAAGTAATTTCTTTGATTGAAATAATTGTTGTCTTAAGTTTTTATATGATACATCTGACTTATCTCTTTGTTCTATTTCTTGTCTACAGCTCTGGTTCTGTATGCTTGGATGTTATCAACCAATCGTGGAGTCCGATGTTTGGTAAAAACCAGTCGTCCCAAGCTTAATAAGTCCTGATTTGAGGCATTTTTGTCCGGTCGTGCTTTCCCTTTGAATTTTAATAAGGTTTAATTGTTGTCACAATTGCTGCAGATCTTCTAAATATTTTTGAAGTTTTCCTGCCACAACTCTTACTTTACCCAAATCCTTCAGATCCATTGAATGGTGATGCTGCATCACTCATGATGAAAGATCGTCAGAGTTATGATCAAAAAGTGAAAGGTAGGATATTTTGAGACACGACTTTTTATTTTCTTTAGCTGTGGCACTGCATAATGGTGCATGAGTTGTTTTGCTCATGTGTGCACAACTGTTCATGACCAATGGGGAATCCCAGAAACAATTTCATAAAGTGATTTAAGACAACAAACAGAATAAGCCGTCGAAACAGAAATGTTGGACTTTATTTTGTTTTTAGGATGTATGTTTCCTGAAGAGGGTTCATCAGTGGACTAACATTCACCATCCCTACAGTTATGGTGCCTGGAAAGCCCCTGTTGTTCAATTTTGTATCATTAGGCAGTCAATCTTTGCTTGATCTCAATAATAAATGCTCCCCATCAAAATGTTTGTCTCTTTTGGGTTAAATTTCCTTCACATTTTAAGATAGGCAAGTCGTTTTCAAATGTAATATCTGAAGATCGATTTACATATTTGACATTGCTATGTCCTTGTGAACAGAGTACTGTGAACGATATGCGAAGAAGGAGAATGTCATGAAATCCGCAACTGAAGAGGAAAGTGATGAGGAAGAGTTCAGTGATGAAGGAAGTGGATCGAGCGATGATGATATTGCTGGACATGTAGATCCATGATGAGCTGCCAACAGTGATGCCATATTTTATAAGTACGGAAATGCACTATTTATCAGAAGTGTACATCTTGATGAATGTTCTGCTATACACTTCATTTTCTTGTAATGAATTAAGTGGGGTGCTTTGCCCAGTGTAGTAGAAGGATAGACAAATGTCAATTTGAAAGAGAAGTCTCCGTGAAGAAATGAACAGAAAGCATGGATACTTTAATCATATATTAGTTGGATTTTGGAAATGACACTATCTATTTCTTTAGTTCAGCAGATTACTTTAATGCCAGGCATGCGGCAACTCCTGTAATATGGTAGAAAGCTGATAAAACTTAAAGAGAATTGGTTGGCTTGTGACAGTAGCTAATGGACAAGAAGCATAGACATTCTTTATCAGTAGGCTGTGGCATTACTATGGAGGTTTTTCTGTGGGATAATCCTAATCATTCATTCTCTGAAGAGTAGATTTTGATAACCGGATCTCAGTGATATTAGCTTATTCGTCCAATTTTGCAGTGAAAGCATTTAGTAGTTGCCATGTCATATACCAAACTCGCATGTTGTTGTCACTAATCTGTCCCCTGGAGAATGGTTGAAGCTTGTCTGCATTTTTAACAGGCCGGCGTTACCCTGAGATCAACATTGTAATGCTTTCTTTATTACATGGGTTCAGCCTGTCCAAGAGGTTCATTGAGTGAACATGCCGCCTTCCCAGGATTAATAATGGAAGGTTTTGCCATTTGTAATCATATTATCAACTAGCCCCTTCTAAGAAGGATGTGAATGACATCTCTACTAGAGTCTTACAATCTTTGGTTGACATGTGCCTTTTCATGCCATTATTTGATTCTTATTAGTGATTTCATTATTATTGGAAACCTTCAAAGCTGGCAGATTTGGAGAGTGGCCAAGTAATAAGGACATGGCATGGCAGTCAATGCCATGACTTGTTCAAGTTGCCGGCCCACGATAATTTGTTTTATTATTCTTCTGTACTCTTTCGGCTTGTTATTGGAGCCCTTATTAGCAATAGCATTCAGCTTTTAGTTTACTAAATCTGTGGCTTCCTAGATTTTGGCCACCTGGCACAGAAAGGTTTGAATAATAGCATCAGCTCTGTAACCTTCTCCTTGTTTTGGAAAGCTCAGGACTGCACATAAATAAACGAAAAATCCCATTTTCTCAAAACTCTAGTCTTGAACACATTTTTGAAATTCTTTGTTTCCATGAAACTGCTTATTCATCGTGCATCCATCTGGATGCTTCTCTTTCTGATCATTGTTGTGCTCCCAATGTCCAAATCCGAAGAAGAAACTGTGAGGCAGTCGCAGCTGCAGTTTTTGCAGATACTTTCAGCAGATGGAAATCCACCAAAGGACATTGCCTGGGGTTGGAACAATTTTTCAGATCCCTGCAATAGCACGTGGAAGGGAGTGAGATGCAGGTCACAAAGAGTTTCTAAGATAGTTCTTGAAAAGTTTAATTTCAATGGAACTATTGATGCCACTTCTGTCTGCAAAGTTAAGTCTCTCGTTTTCCTGAGCCTGACAGGGAACAATATTTCTGGCTTGTTGCCAGAAGAGATAAGAAATTGCAAACGGCTAACCCACCTGTATGTAAGTGGGAACCGACTCTCAGGTAGCATTCCAACCTCTGTGTCGCAGCTGGGTAACTTGAAGAAGCTTGATTTATCGAACAACGATTTTTCTGGTCAGCTACTGAAGCTGTCCCGGATTTCGGGCATTCTGTCCTTCCTGGTCGAAAATAATCAGTTTACCGGGGCCAATACCAGACCTGGATTTCTCCAATGTCATGGTATTTAATGTCTCCAACAATAATTTCAGTGGTCCTATTCCTGATGTCCAAGGCAAGTTCACTGCTGAAAGCTTTTTGGGCAATCCTGCATTATGTGGAAAGCCACTACCTGATGCATGCCCACCGTCAGCACCACCATTACCACAACCATTTGCTCCATCAATTCCACCATTGAAAAAGGAAACAAAACGTTCCTTAAAGGATCAGATTCTCGCATTCTCAGGCTATATAATTCTTCTGTTAGTTGCCATCTTGCTGATTGCTTTAAAGTTAGCGAGCAAGAAGATGCCAAGAAGAGTAAGGAGTGCTGCAAATGCAGTGGCAATGGAGGCTGGTAGCAAACCGAGTGATAGTTCAAGTGAGTCTAATACTAATAGGAATAGATCAGAGTATTCAATTACATCTGCTGAAGGTGTAAAGACCTCTTCATCACTTGTACTGCTTTCAAGTCCTGTTGTGAAGGGGTTGAGATTTGAGGATTTGCTTAAAGCATCGGCTAATTTGATTGGCAGAGGAAAGCATGGGAGCCTCTTCAAGGTCAAGCTTGAAAATGGGGTCGACTTGGCAGTGAAGAGAATTAAAGACTGGGACATTTCATTGGAGGACTTAAAGCGGAAGATGAGGAGGATAGACCAAGTGAGGCACCCGAGAGTGTTGTCTGCAGTTGCATTTTATTGCTCCAAGGAAGAGAAGCTTTTGGTATACGAGTATTACCCCAACGGCAGTCTCTTCAAGCTTCTTCATGGTAAGCCACAAGGCCCATTCTCATTATTACCAATGAAATAATGAATAAACCATGTGCTATAAGACAAATATTGGCATGAAACTCTATCTTTTCTTTTCTTTCCGGGGAAAGCATAGAAAATCTGTACGTTGTTTCGTGCCAACGGGATTAAACAATAATGATTTTAATGTGAAATCTGATGAAATAAAATCCAGTCGGGGAAATCTGATATGTTGTATGCCAGGCTGTTCGGTCCCTTTTTCCTCTGAATTTCCCGGGGCCTAAAGAGTTTTATCAAGAAAGATGTACAATTTATGCACAGGAAATATTATTAATGCAACTTCAAATTTTCTTCTTATATTCAGGATCCAAAAATGGGCCAGAATTTTACTGGGGGAGCAGACTGCGTGTTGCTGCAAATATTGCTGGAGCATTAGTATTCATGCACAATGAGCTTCACTGCGATAAAATTGCTCATGGGAACCTGAAATCCACCAATATTCTATTTGACAATGGCATGGAGCCATGCATCAGTGAGTACGGCCTAATGGTGGATGAAAGCCTAGATCAATCATTCCTTTGTCAATCAGATAGTTTCAAAAACAATGCCCTGAATGGAGGCCATGTATACAGCCCCTTCATGGTGGACATTTACAGCTCTGGGGTGATCTTCCTGGAGCTTTTGACAGGGAAGTTTGTTCAAAACAATGGGTTTGATTTGGCAAGATGGGTGCAGACGGTGGTTAGAGAGGAGTGGACAGGAGAAGTATTTGACAGGAGACTGATTGCAGAAGGTGCAAATGAGGAAAGAATGCTGAGCTTGTTAAGCATAGCTTTGCAGTGCATAAATCCTTCTCCAAACGAAAGGCCAAGCATGAACCAAGTTGCATCAATGGTACACAGGATAAAGGAGGAAGAAGAGAGATCCATAAGCTCATCGGTACCGTGATTTTTCGAATCAGTCAACATTGCTTTTGCGGTAAGAACAAGGGAAACTTATTGTCCGTAGTTCAATCAGCAGCATTAAGGTTGTTTGAGAGGATATAAGCTGGAAAGCGTTGGCATCAACTGAATGGTCAATTGAGGATCCTGGGAAGCCACAATCTGGTCATGGCCTCAACACCTTTTGGCTTCAGCTTCAACCTGCCTCCGAAACAGAACTATAAATTCTGAAGAAATCCCGGTTGACCAAATTAATTTTTCTTTTCGCCAGGGGATGTGAAAACTTGACTCTTGCTTTGTCTTGTTTTTAACTTTTTCTGGGACTAAGAATATTAGAATTTTTTTTTTAGTAGTAAAAATCCTATGCTATCTGAAGCATTTTATATGTTTATTTTTAGAGTATTTAGTACTACTACTTTAAAGCTCAAAATATACTATA
This sequence comes from Kandelia obovata, assembly GCA_021464305.1. Classification (NCBI taxonomy): domain Eukaryota; kingdom Viridiplantae; phylum Streptophyta; class Magnoliopsida; order Malpighiales; family Rhizophoraceae; genus Kandelia; species Kandelia obovata. The sequence goes on from CM038480.1 coordinate 2,519,003, forward strand.
GAATTGCCAACCCAATACAAGAATTTAGTGCTAATTCATGTGTTTTTCTTTATCGGTTGGAGTTTCAATTCAGTTTGTTTTCAAGGAAATTATAAAGATTCATAAATTTATAGTTGACATGATATTAAATTTTAAATTTAATATATCAAAGTTAGTCTGTAAGGAATTTTTTTTGAAGTTATAATTATTACAATAATAAATTTTTGTAAACAAATAAATTAATTAAAATTTCAATAAATAACCCTCAATTATTTTTATACCACAATAACTAATATTTTTATTATTATGATATATATATACCATTAATTTTTTTTATAATAGAATCATTTATCCCAAATTATGAGATTAATTTTAAATTTTTTAAAAACTAATTTATGAAAAAAAAGTAAATAAAAAAAGAAATTACAAATAGTTATTATCACCAAATATATGGATTAGTAATAAGAAATTATTGTTATATGTCAAAGATTATAAGTTTAAGTCTTTAATAAAATGTATTATTTTTAATAGTGTCAAAATGTTAGGTATTACTTCATTTTTATTTTTATTTTTCTCAAAGAAAAAAAAAAGTATGGATAGTTAATTACCTATAGGCTTTTTTTATATGGAAAAATCAAATAAACTAAAACAGCGTCAGATCCATTTTCAGAACATAAAATTGGGTGGAAACCAATTTCTTTGGTGTTTAGGTGCAGACAACCATCCGCAATGTGTGGAAAAGACGCATTAAGTTATGTAAACTCGGCTGGACCATATCCGCATGCCATGTTGGACTGTCAGGCCCTTAGTCAGTGTCCAGGGCGGGCCACAAAGATGATAATGGTCAGGCCCACTACTCTTGCACGATTGAAATTACAGTCTATCCATAAATTTTTCATGGCCCACATAGGTTTCGTATTCTGGATTGATTTTTTTTAATAAAAAAAAAAAAAACAGAGAGAGAGAGAGGGAGAGAGAGATTCATACTTTTAATACACTTAGTTGTAAAACTTTTATTAAAACATTTTTACTTCTCTGTTCATAATTTTAATAACTTTGATGTCCTTTCTTATGTTTTAGTCACCCTTGTAATCAAGAAAAGAAAAAAAAGGAGGACAAATCACATTATTTTGTATATATTTTATGCATCTTTTGAAGTAAGAGAGTGGTACACCGATGAGCTGTGGATGAGTGTCATTTTCAAAGCTATATATATATATAATAATTTTTTATTTTTTATTAAAGAAAAAAAAAAAAAAGAGGAAACAAAAAGTCAGAAAAGGGTGTCATGCCCATGCCATTGCTGAAGCTAAATGCCGCGAGTTTTGAATCCTGTCTATCAAGGCACTTGGACGTGTGACATGCAAGACCATTTTTCCATAGCCAGATGGGTGTGCCCTTTTGGGCGTCAATGGCCAGAACTAAACGCATAAAGCTATCATATGGTTTCCCAATCTGAAAGCCGGTAGGTATGGAACCTTAGATTTTGCTATTACAAAACCTTAAAAGTGGTTAGAATCAAACAAGGCTTTCACCATCCCGATGTACTCGAAAATATATATATATATATATATATATATATATATATATATATATATATATATAAAAAAAAAAGGTTGGGAGGGGTTGGGGGAAGACAGACATTCAGTCAACCCTGTTGGGTGAGGATGAACAGTAACAGCTACGACTATTTAGTGATCATAATCACCTGCTCTTTGTGTTGGATGTACAATCAAGAAACGTGATTAAAAGGCGCCATGCGCCACAGGGAAAAGAAACACTAGATTTTGCCCACAGCTAAGATTTTGTTTTTTAGTTCCCTCCTTTTTTGCAGTTTGCTAAATAATCATTCAATGGGAGGTTTTGAGTGTCAAACTTGATATGATAAGAAGCTTGTCTAATTGGCCAAAAAAACATTCTCCCGGAAAAACAGTTCTTTTATGAAAAAAAAAAAAAGAAAAAGAAAAAGAAAAGAAGAGTAATATTGCTCACGCGTGTATATGTATGTATGTATGTATGTATGTATGTATGTATGTATGTATGATTATAGGCTAGGCATCATACGAACTCTTTTAGCAAGCAAACATTACTCAATTTGAATATAAACTGCAACGAGTCCAAAGACCTTATTGTGAGACTGTTTGCAGTCAATTTAGTACGTCGAATAAAGATGATTTGTATAGTTAAACAACTGTAGCGTATGCTTGCCAAGATTGAAGGAAATTTGCCGCAGCAGTTATACCAAATGACAATGAGTGGAGTGTAATTATTCCTGATAAAAGCTGACGAGAAATAAAGAAGTCACATTAGTGGAGATCCCAATCATTGCAAAATTACCTTTGTGGAATCCCCATTTCTGGTTAACCATTCAAGTATATGCATCTAAATCTTTTAAAGAGAGAAAAAAAAGCTGGAGGCCTAAAGAAGAATCTCCACAACCTTCATGAGCCTTCGAATAGTTAGCAATGGGTCTCTGGAGAGCTTGGAGGAGTGGGAGGCAATATTTCAAGTCAATGTGCTCATTGTTTTAACAATTTAAAAAATGTTCTTTATCATCAAAAAGGGCCTACATCCCACAATCCTTCCACGCCCATTACTCGTCCTTAATCATCTCTCCCCACCCCTTCCCCCCACAAAAATAAAAATAATAATAATAATTAACAATCTAGATGACCGAAATATTAAAAATCCCTTCCGTCGAGGACTTTTGTGGCGCAAAAATTTGAAAAAACAAGGTCCCATCATCACCAAATACCTACCCAAAGATACATCAAGTGGACTCTTCTAGGCAACAGCGTGTGCAAATCCAATATGAAAGATGGTTCCTTGCAAACCTTACCCCTCCCCAATTCTTCCCAAAGTCTACCTTCTCTTCTAGTGTTGCACATCAAAGTAGTAGGCTTTTCTTTTGTCGAAAAACAAGGAAGACTTCACGAGAACTTTCTTTACATCACAATTCCCATCTTAGAGCCGATTTTTCCCAAACAACGTACTCGAATTCTCTGCAAGAATATATTCTTAGCCTGTCCGCCCTTTATCTTCCATAACCCCAGTTCAAGTCAGTCTATTCCAAGCTCTAAAGATTCGTAAGAAAGTCCTGTTTTGAACTGAAACACCAGTCTGCTAAAATGTCTAGATTTTTGTATTCAAGCAAGCAAAAAGATGGTTTTCCAGCAATCCCACCTCCTCTAATACCATCACCTTCCTCCGCAATCTCAACAACTTACAACAGTTCTAACTATGAGAAAGAATCAACCCAATCGCCACCTTTTAATGGAGTCAGTCCAATACTCCTTTTGGTAATAATGATTCTAGCAGCCATTTTCTTTATATCTGGTCTTCTCCACTTGCTTGTTAGATTTCTCACAAAAAGGCCATCTTTTTCGCCAATTTTTCATTCCAATAGATTCCCAGAAGCCCCAGGATCTAATTCTCTTCAGAGACAGCTTCAACAGCTATTTCGCCTCCACGACTCAGGCCTTGACCAAGCTTCCATTGATGCTCTGCCCGTGTTTTACTACAAGGACATCATGGGTACAAAGGAGCCATTTGATTGTGCAGTTTGTTTATGTGAATTCTCAGGCATGGATAAACTCAGATTGCTTCCCATATGCAGCCATGCTTTCCACATTAATTGCATAGACACGTGGCTTCTCTCAAACTCCACTTGCCCTCTTTGTAGAGCCACCCTTTTGAGCTCCAGTCTACCCATGGACAATCCATTCTTCAATCTTAGTCCACTCTCCAGAGAAGTGTCAGGTGGACTTTCCAGGGAGGGCGAAAATGGGTCTTATAATTGTCAAAAGCCGGTCACTGTGGAGGAAAACGTTGGCGAGAGGAGGATATTTTCAGTGAGACTTGGCAAATTCAGATCCCTGAATGAAGGAGGAGGACATCAGGAGGAGACGGGACAAGGAGAGACCAGCAGATGCAATTTGGACGCTAGGAGATGTTACTCTATGGGCAGAGTTCAGTATGTGGTGGGCGACTCGTATCTGCAAGTGACCTTGTCTCAGGATAACAATCTAAATGGCAGAGGAGGAGGCGGAGACAATGCATGCCCTCCAGCCGATGGAGACGCAGAGGATAAGAAAATCAGGGGCAGGAGTAGAGGTGAAAGCTTCTCGGTTTCGAAGATCTGGCAATGGTCTAAAAGTAAAAGGTCAACCAGTTCGAACACTCACTTTGATGTATCCTCTCTTACCTTACCTTAGGTTAGTCCATCAACAACAACGACAGAACTGAAGTGTATTAATTCTCCTTGGCATAGTTAGCACAAAACTTTTAAAATGTTCAAGAGAGCCGTGGCCTTAAAAATCTTGCAAGAACAAGAATATCCTTCTCCTTCTCCTTCTTGTGACCAAACCAAAAAAAAAAGTGTTAAGAGGTGTGTGACTAGTTATGCTTTTCTTGAAAATATGGTCTCATCACAGAACGTCAAAAACTCTGTTATTATTATTATTTTTTTAATGAAATTATGGCAAATTTATGTCATTGGCATGAATGTTGAATGGTGAGCACCTCTTAGGAATTGCAGGCCTGTACTGTAGCCAATTGATGCTATTCTGGTGCAAAGGGTTGGCAATTTGCCAATTTGCCTCACGGCCGTCCGATTGGGAGATCATGCTGTTACCGATTCTCAGTCCAACAGCGTGCAAATGCGCGTAGATGTATTTCCCTTTGCCTTCACAAGCCAGAATTGCCTTTGATTTGGTTGAGCAAAAGCCTTTCTGAATTATATAAACTGAAATGCCATTCCACGAGAGAATCATCGGATTAAAGCTAGTAGTAGTTAGATGAAAGAAGAGAATGCAAACGTTCCACCACACGACACGACACGACACGGTTGAATCTGTTTAGGGGGGTGGGGGTGGTGCTTACCTTATAGAAGGACTCTGGTTCTAAAATGCAACCCCTTCTAATTCGTGTATACATTCCCATATTTCCTGAAAAACGTTATCGAGAGAATGAATTGTACATCACCATTTTCTTTTTCTTTTTTCTTTTTTTTTTTCTCTCTTTCTCGTAGATTAGAGACAAAGATGCTTTGAAAATATATTAATTATTATATTTATACAATTATATTGAAAATTATTTTTTGATATTTTTATTAAATTTAAGTAAGTCACTTTTATATTTGATTTCAATATTAAAAATTTTAAAAGTTAATATAATATTCTCAATATAAATTTTTGTTTATTAAGAAATTAGGTAATTAAAAGACTCAATTAGTTAATATTTATTAAAATAACGTATTTTTAGTATATGAATGTATTCTATAAGGCATGCTCAACCAAACGTCCCCATTAGGTTGGCCCTTTCTTAAATTAATTAAAGCAACCAACAATCGTGCAATTGCCAGATACCAAAACCAAGACCTTTGCTCGTTAACAATAATTTTTTTTTTTAAAATAAGCATACGATATTCTCTCCGGAACAAGAAACCCAATTTTTATTTTAAAATAATATAAAAGAAAAGAATATACGCACAGATGCAATTGTGCAAGTAAACCAATCCACAACTTTACACGCCAAAGCTATGCACAATGCTAACAGAAAAAGCCAACATGATCTTCCCCCCCCCCCATCCCCCAAAAAGACCAATAAAAAAATAAAAAGCTCTGCAAATTCACGGAAAATATAATTTTATTAAAGTGACTACAAATGGTGTATCATACAAAGGCCAGTAATCCACTTGATTGACGCCGTCCATCCCGTCATCGAGTCAACACTCTGGCTGTTACCCACCAAGACGGCAGCATCCACTTGGCACTTAATATGCTCCATCTCCAATTCACTCTTTCACCGCCACGACAGTCTGATTGCCGGCGTCCAAAGCAAGCGGCCGGCCGGAGGGGGAGGCGTAGCGGGAGTAGAAGTCGCGGAAGCCACCGTAATCGTCGTCGTAGTAATTTTGGTCGAGGGCGTTCTGGCCGTGTCCCTCGTCGAAATTCAAGGAGTAACTGAGAGCATCGTATTGGAACTTCCCGTGCCGGTTATTGCCGCTGCCTCTGTTCCTATTGAACCGTCGTATAAAAGTCTTCCACTTGGGCCCCGCGAAGATCTCCGACCACTCCCGAATCTTCTTCAACGCCACGATCCCACGGGTCCACCAAGGGTGGTGGCCACCTTCGCCGTGATTTTCGAGCGAGCGCGATGAAGATGATTGGATCCACTCCCACCAGGCCAGTCCGACGGGTGAGGAGGAAGGGCGGGAGCTGAAGCAAGGGAAACAGAAGCAGCAGCGCCGCGTGCTTGACGACAAATGATTGAATTTGGAGGTTTCTTCGGGGATTGCATCCGGCTCTCTCTGGCCTGCCATTTCTGCGTCTTGTGTGGCCATAGCACGAGCCACCACTCCTCTCTCTCTCCCCCTGTGTTTTAGGGTTCCGCCGTAGAGAGAGAGGGGATATATATATATATATATATATATATGTATATGTATATGTATATGTATGTATGTATGTATCTGTGTGGAGATATAGGGCTGTAACGGAAAGATAAGGGTGACCGGGAAATGCCGGTGGAAGATTGACATTCTTTTTACCATGGATGGGTGGAATCTAAAGTGCACGTTAGATTCTTTTTGGATTGACATCATGATTTGACAATACGATTAATTTCACTTATTATATATTAAAAAAACATTTAATTATATTTATTTAATTTTTATTATTTTTTAAACATCTAACTCAATAATTTGATTAATGAAGTTTATAATTCAGTGAAAATTGTTTTTCCCATAGAAAATATACTCATAATTATTTGATGTGAAACTGAATAAAAACCATTTGAGTTGAATATAGGTTTTACAATATAAGTTTTTACACAGTAATTATAAGTTGATCGCTGTAAAACTTCTATTTTTTATTTTTACATATAGAAAACTTAGATTGTAAAATTTATGAAACTATATATGTTTATGAATAGAAAATAAAATAATACTCAATAAAAACTTATATTTTTCTAGCAATTCTACTTAATTTATGATACATTGTAAAAACTTTGTAACGGGTTCAAGGAAGTTAATCCTTTTGTCTTTTAAGTTTTATTTGTAAATTAATAAGTACGTTATTTAGCTTTATTTACAAGTTAAATGAAGGGTGTTTCGGTAATTTTATTATTGTTTGATTCTTTTGTCTTCTGATTGTCTGTGCCCGTTGGGCCATGACAACGGTGCAGTTTGGTAAGGAAGGTTTTAGTGGGGACGTCATGAGTTGTAATAGCGCGGCATTTTAGCAGAGCCGTGTTTGAGTTTTTTCCTCGAAGGGAACTTTTTAGGATTTTTTTAAAAAAAAAAAAATTATGAGTCATATAATTTATATATAAAGAAAAAGATAGAGAAAATAAGATTTGATATCTTAATTTCTCTTTTGATATAAAATTTATAATTAGCTACTCTAGAGATGCTATTTCTTCTTCTTCTTCTTCTTTTTTTTTTTTAATTAATTGGCTCTGATTTGTGGTAAGATTATAACGTTTTCTAAGCTAAATGGCTCCCTCACACTGTGATTGGAAAGCGAGAAAAGGGGAGGAAAAGGGATGAAAAAGTTAGATGTAGGTGTGTTTGGGAAGAGGTTTTAACTTCAGGTAAGGAGAGAAAAAACACACAAGTTTTTAGGCTGACCCAAAAAAAAAAAGTTTGAAAATTGCATTTAAAAACTAAAATATCCTTATTCTTTTCTAAAGTTACACTTATACTAAAATTAAAAATAATAATAATCCTAAAGTTATATCTCCTTGCAAACTATAAAATCAAGTGAAAGATGATATTCTTGTTCTTCTTTTCCTTATTTTCTTTGGAGGGTATTGTTATTGATAAGAAGGTCTAAATTTGTTGACATAAAAAACAAATATAGAAAATTCAAATGAAAATTTGAGACCATAAATAAATAGTTTAAATTTACTATTTACATTAGATTTATTATATCATTTACAAATTAAGTATTTTTTTAAAAAATATTTATTGATATTAACTATTTTGATTCTAAGAATAAAATTAACATTATAACACATTATTTTCTCTTTTCTTGTTTTTTACTCTTTTTTAATCAAATAGTTTATAATTTGCCTAATTCAAACCATTCTTTTCTAAATACAAAGAGAATAAAATTTGTTCATTCTTGTAATTTTCATTCCTTCGTTTTCCTCACTCCTAATTTTTTTTTTTTTATCCCAGTAAAGTCTAAATGTTACAAATAGACAAGACTACAGAAAGAAGATAAAATATTTCCATTCAACGGCTGGCATGATAAAATATTTAAGCAAAAGTGGCATCGCAACTGAAAAATGGCGAGTCAATTCCAACTCAAATAAAGTTAGTTAAAGCACCATACCTTTTCTTTACGACGTGGAGGCTTATAAGCAGTCCAAGAATGTACAGAAAAAGAAGAAAAAAAAAAAAAAGAAAAGGCTACCGGCCACCCATGCAATTCCTAAAATTGGGAATGATATGAGTGGCCGACACTATTCATTTTGTTGGGTGAATTTTAGTCGAAATAATTACGAGATTATATACATGCACCTAAAAAATTAAAAAAATAAAATAATAAAATTACAATCTATATACGGATGCAGATTTCCTTTTTCTGCATGGTCCAATCATTTGTAAAATTAAATTCATGAACCATGGAAGACATTTATTTTTGAAAGCATGATTTATTCATATATATATATATATATAAAGAAGTATTTGTAATAATTAATGAATTGGGATAATAAAATTCCACTTGATATGAATCATTTTAAATTTAATTCGACCCCATTTACATTAACTTAAAAATTGAATATCAAGAATTTAAAATTTAATATACTCAAATTCAAAATTTAATATACTTATAATTTGATTAGCTAAAATTTTAATGTACTTAGAATTCAAAATATATAAGATTTGAATGATTCGAAATGTTTGGGCTAAAGATGACTCGACTAATTTTCCACCTCCTTGTTCTAATGCTTTCCTATTTATGGCAGTTAAATTATTTGCTTTTGTTGAATCGTACAAATGTTACTTGATGATGATGGGTGACGACGAGCACATGCATCCACAAGAGTTGTTAAACGTCTTTAATCTCCTATGATGTTAACATCTAACAAATGTAGAACGTGCCCAAGTAGAAGGGGCCATGGTGGGAGTAAATATTAAATGGAGGACTCGAGAGGGGTCGATATGTAAGATTTGAGTCCATCTTTTATTAGGTATTATGTTGGTTAAGTGTAACTTCACAACTTCATCGTCACATGGCAAGTGTTCCATTCAATAGCAAGAAGAAAAAGGATCAAAGACCCAAATCATCAACACAACCAAGAAAAGAACGAACAACCCATGAACTTCATTCATAATGCATGGCTGTGATGGCTGCACAACATGACAAAGAGACATTTGGGCTTATTGAGGGCCGGCTTGGACAAGTCTGAAATTCTTAGTCAGCGCCGCAAAATACACTGTGATTCCTGTATTTTCCTGCTAAGCAACTAAAGAGTTGCATCAACCAGTCTTATGAGCAAGAATCAAATCTAACAAAAAACCTCCTGTATCCTGTTCCTGACAAGGAAGACGTCATCCAGAAGAACAATCCTTTCCATAATTTAATCGTGTTGAGGTGTGAGGACAGAACTGCTTTGCTTTCAAACGTGGGTTTCAAATGATGCTGGTAATCCCGAGCTACTTCATGGCTTCAAACTTGAAGGATTCGCCAGGTCTTGAAGCAATGCCAAAACGTCAACAGTATCATCTAGATAGTACATAGCTTTGCTTGGTTTTTGCCCAACAGTGCATGCAAAGATCTCTGGGGCTGGAAGAAGTGAGGAATTCAAGGCTGTGCTTGATATGCTTTCAAACATGTCTTCATCTGATCTATCATCTCCAATGCACATCACAAAATCAGGGGATTTCCCGTAAGTGCTCATTGTGGAAATAACTCTCTCTGCAACTAACCCTTTTGTTACTCCCTGCACATTTATTACCCAACACCATGCCATTTTCCTTGAGAACAAATTAACAAAAACGGAAAAAATAAAAAAAAAAACATGCATACCTGTGGCTTAATTTCAACAATATGCTGACCCCTCTTAACAACTACCGGTTCATTTGCAAGGACACTTTCAAGATGATCTAAAAGTTCCTTGGCTTGGAAAGATCCAAAAACTGGATCAGCGTGTTGATGGTGCCACACCAATGCACTCTCTTTGGTCTCTATAAGCGAGCCATCAGTTGCATCTGTATATAATTTCACTATAGGTTCTGCAATTTTTTTCCATTGAAAATCCAGAGCCAAAGAACATGTCTCCCAGTTGGATTGGCTACTCCACCTACAAGAAAAGAAGAAGAAGAAGAAAAAAAAAAAAAAAAACAGAGAGAGAGAGAGAGAGAGAGATTTAATTTAAAAGAATATTTCAATATGTTGCAAATTGTCTAAAAACTTGCAGTTAAATCACCTATGGACATTCACAAGGGCGCACTGCATTACATACATCAATCTCCTATATTTGGGATCTGGGGACAGTAATATATGCAGCGTTCCCCCACTTTTGGGAATAGACTCCTCTCATGGCTTGTACCCATGTCCTTAGGTCCTAACTAAACAACTTTGTCACTAAATCAAGGCTCATCCTTAAATAGAAAAAGAACCTATAGATATATTGGTAATGACATGAAGCTAGATAACCAACATGTACTGCTGTTATTATACCTCATGAAGTATCCATGCTCCGCTGCTATACCCAGATTCTCACATTGAGCAAACCAAATGCTCAGAGAGTTTCTCCCTCTACCGCTAACCATAAACACAGTGTTCTTAGGGTCACTACTCAGGTTGTTTAGCACAGAGATGACTTCAGGACTAGGAGTCTTAACCAGCGAAGTTTGAGGCACAATCGTTCCATCATAATCTAAAAAGATTGCTCTTCTATGGCTTCTGTTGTATGCAGAGACAATGTGGTCATTGGAAAGCTTCCTAAAACTTGGAGAAAGTGACAATAGTCTGAAATTCAGACCAAAACCAATGCCCCGGTAGCGTTTACTATGATGATCTGTGCATGCACGCTCCAAATCCTGCGTAAAGCTTCGTGCCCAATATGATATGTCGTGGGAACTAATATATCGATAATGCTTCTTATGCCTCAACCGCTTTTCCAGATCAGGCATTGTGATGGCCAAGTTCAGTGCATCAGCCACAGCTGCAGCATTCCATGGGTTTACCCTTATTGCACCACTTAGAGATGGTGAGCAGCCCATAAACTCTGAAATGACAAGAGTACTTGTATGAGGTGAAACGGGGCAACATCCCAAAGAGTCATCCATCTTTTGAGTCCCCTGCCTGCAGACAACATACTTGTATGGTATTAGGTTCATTCCATCCCTCAAAGCATTTATGATACAACATTCAGCCAATGCATAATAGGCAGTTTTCTCGTAAAGAGGAACAGGACGATCAATCAGGACAACTGGTTCATATCCCCGAGAACAAAACATATCATTTATCCTTCTGGTAATCATGTACATCTCCCTCTCTGCTTCTTGTATGTCTTCACCAGAGCTACTTGCAGGATTTATTATTTGAACAAGGACCACTTTTCCCCTCAACTCTGGATGCTGCTCCAAAAGTTGTTCCATAGCTAATAATTTCAGACTAATACCCTTAAAGATGTCCATATCATCAACGCCAAGGATAAGCTTTGTACCCTGAAAATGTCCTTGAATTTCTCTGAGCTTGATGGAAGTAAATGGGTGATTTAGAGCAGATTCAAGTCGGCCCACATGTATTCCCACAGGCAAAATTTTGATGTATACTGTGCGGCCAAAATATTCAAGTCCTATATGACCCCGTTTGGACTCATAGTCCAGGCCCAGCATTCGGGTGCAACAGGACAGGAAGTGGCGAGCATAGTCAAAATTATGAAAACCAATTAAATCAGCATTGAGTAGTGATTTCAGAATTTCATCTCTAACTGGCAGGGTCCGATAAATTTCAGATGGGGGAAATGGACTGTGAAGGAAGAATCCAAGCCTAACATAATGGAAACGCTTCCTTAAAAATGTTTGGAGAACCATTAGATGATAGTCCTGGACCCAGACAAAGTCATCTTCAGGATTGATAACTTCCATAACTTTATCTGCAAATATTTTATTAGCAGAAACATAGGCCTGCCATAGAAATCGGTCAAAATGATTGCCGTGACCCTGCCTCATAGGCAACATGTAATGGAACAGAGGCCATAAATAGTGCTTACAGAAACCATGGTAATACTTTTTGTGAAGTTCAGAAGGAAGGAATGTTGGCACACAGTTAAATTCCTCCAGCAGTTGATGAGATACTTCTTCTTGTTCAATAGCATCCACCTCAACCTTGAGAGATCCCACATAAACAACCTCAGTGCTGGATGGGAAGCTATCCTTCATTTGTAACAAAAGTGAATCCTCATCAAAACTGAAGAACCATTTTCCGGATTTGAAATCCCTCTGAGCAAGCAAAGGCAGAAAATTTGCCACTATAATTATCTTCTCATGGTGTCCAGGCAATGGAGCATTCAGATCCTCATCACTGCTTCCATTGCCATCCACATTACGTATACTTCCTGGAGCGGTCATTACCCTTGGAAGAGACTGAGGAGTTTGTGAACAATTCATTATGTCTGCAGATACCAAGTCTAATAAATTTATGCAAGATCTTGACACCATCAGTGCCAGTTTTATTGCTGTTCTCTTTAGTCACTGGGTTAGATGAATGGAGATGAGGCACGATCAAAACCTTCGTACCAAAAGGATCCTGAAAGTTGTAATGAAAAACTATATAGAAGTAAACACTTGCACAGAAAAGGAGAAACAATTTCAACTACCATGTGACAGATATTGTTGTCAAGCCTTGAGCAAAGCAAAATTTTAAAGTTAATGAAGGATATAGAATACCAGTGTCTATAATATAAAATTTTTCTAGATGATGTCTCCCATTTTTACTCTTCTTGTTACTGTTTTTCGTCACCATGGAATCTAAAGCACAAAGAAACAGCATATATATACTCTGGATACAACAGAACTTTTAATGTCTCAAGCAAAAAGACAACTGAAGTTTGTAGTTGACATGGCATCTCAGCAACAGCATAATTTATTAAACCCCTAACACACTGCCTTCATACAAGTCAAGGTAAGTGGGGTCCCTGCTCCATTCTAGCCCTCAAACAAAATGCAAGCATTTACTTTATACCATAAGAGCTAATTCTCACAAAGATCACCAAGCAACGAGTAGAGAGATTGTGAAATGTTATAGAAAAAATTATGCACAGACATAAATAATGATCATCAGTGACTAATAAACATTTAAAAACACACACATACACCAGCTGGCTATCAAAGCATGCCTTGGACCTGGTAAAATTGCTGCTATTATTCTTGCTCTTATTAAGTTATTATCTATCCTCATCCAGTTACCGTATAAAAGGAAGAGTTGAAGGGCTGATGGATTCAGCGCTAAAAAGCATCATTCAAAAGGAGAACAAGTAGATGCTTACCCACCCTTGAAGGCTCAAATTGGCAGAACATAGCTACCAGGGTTTGCGAAACTTGTTCTACACACTAACAAAAGAAAAATAAATATTGCATGGTGATACAACAACAAGAAAACGTTAATACCAAATTTAATTGGAGGCGACTACATGAATCTTTTCTCGTCATTCCATTTTATTATGAACTAGGTCTGGGCTGCTATCTAATTGTTCTAAATCCTTCCTAACTAAAGATTCCCAAGTCAACATAGGTCATCCTCTCCTTCTCCTCTTGCTTGCACTGAAATTGTGTTCAGCATTGCCGGTCCCAAGCCTGGAATAAGAAGGAGGGCTGCGGTAGGTTGGTGGCCAACGTAAAACTAGCGAAACCATCATGAAAAGAATCTTTCTTTTAAGCAAACCTTGTCCAACAATACATTAATATTAATAGAAAGGATGCAGTGTTGAGAAACAAACACCAAATTAGCATTCAATAAATATCAAGAGTTTCATTAGCTCAAGAGCAGACAATGTATTACATTTAATTGGTCTTTCTCAATTCTTGCCTTATGCAACTTCCACGAAAACTTCTTTTCTTAAAAAGTATTTTGAGATTCATGATCTTTCTTCCAATTATGGGAAAATGGTTAAATTTCTATTGATAAGAGTAGGCAACGCATTAACCAATAACTATTCACACCCAACCAACAAAGGTAATTTAGAAAAAGAAAAACATGAAGAACACATGATTCATGGAACAAAGTTCATCTCCATAATTTCAAGGAGTGGCATTTATCAAGCAGTGGACAGAAGGTAGGAATTTCTTGTTGCTGCAGGAGTGATGTTCTGCACAACCTTGCATTAGAAGAGAAATTCTTCAATGAAAAGGTACTTATAAGTCACAGACATAACAGAAGGCATGACTTCCAGTTGTGTACATTTATTGATTTTCTCATTTTTCAGATTATACAGCTGGGCCCTATCTGTGGCAGATTGCAGCTAAGATAGGACCACAACTTGGCAGAATGCAGAGGCCCTAATTTGTGCAGAGTTCGCATTAGTCAATGAACTCGGACCATTGGATTCACCTTCCCATTCTTGAGACTTAATGAACACTTGGTCTGTCCAATGGTAACACACACATTGGCACACATGGAAGTGCTTGCCAAATCACTGGAGAAAATTTTTGCACTCCATTTACACAGGGCTGCTATGTGATGTCTCTTGGTCCAATTGTCAAGTAATGACACTATCATTTAATGCTATAGAAGTATTGGTTATACAGAAAATCTCATTTGAGAAGTGCATCAGAGCTTTCAAAACATGCAAAACAACATGTATTGGATTAAATTTGTTAATCACATAGATGTAACCGTAGCGTAAAACCTCTGTCTCCATTATCTCATATCCAAAAATTACAAACAATTAGAAATCCTGGGCCGCCTACAATTTTCAGTTAGGCCCTGTGCTGTATCAACTGGTTTAAGAGCCTCAAAACTCAAAACGGGCTGCTAAGCCATTAAGCATACGGCTAACTGAACAAAGAGAAACTTCAAGGATAATGTTCAAATTGCCACTGAACAGTGATAGCAAGATACAGAATAAAGACTGAGAAGTCAGAAAGAAATGCTTATATTGATGATCACGGTTTATCAGAGAAACGATCGCACAGTTTAAAGACCCAGTTCAAAGATACACCCAAAACATTTGTTTCTCACAATAACCGTTCAAGCACATAATTCAGTTAAAAAGCTTTAAAAAGAGAAGAAAAGCAAAAAGGTTACCTGAAAAGAGTGAAACTGATTCGAAAAAGCCAGAAACTTATAGCTAGCTGTTCAGTAATAGTGGCATCCAGTCCTCCCTGCCTTAAAAAAAGGCCAAAGAGTTCATGGAAACGGCAAGCAAAGTTTGCTTCTTTACTAAGAATCAATAAAAAAAATGCCAAAGAAAACCCAGAAATCCATAATCCAAGAGCCCCCCATTACCTGTCCGGCCACTCTTTCCCAGCCAGCAGCAACCAAAACAAGTCTGAAATAGAAGGGACAAAAGGAAGGAAGAACCAAAAACATACGGTAACGTCGATTAACCTACCAAGAAATGAGGCCGATATTGTCAAGGAATGAGTGTTAAAATGGGATAAAAACCAAGAAATACAAAATGGGGAGAGGATGAGCAAAGAGGAGGTAGGTCCAAAACTGGTAAACGTTTAATGTTGTTATTGGTACCAAAACAAGCAATGCTTGAATTGGAAAATTTGAAGCTTTACCGTTTCTTTGTTGGTCTTTTTTTTTATTCAAAAAAAATATATACACATATGGCGCATGGTGCTTCGGGGTTATTCAATTCAACAAAGGAAGCTGGCCGTAATGGATTAAAGCGTAGAGAATAGAACATAAAAAGTCAAAAAGAAACAAGAAATAGATATAGAGAGAGAGAGAGAGAGAGGGGATGAGAGACAATGTAGGGGGAAAATTGGTTGAACAGTTGTGTTGCAACAGTGGTCGGTCATACGTTGCAAAAATGCCCTTGCTATTCCACTTTTATTACCCAACTCTATTGTTGCCATGCTACAAACACAAAAGGCCTTTTTTTCTTTTGGGGTGGGGGGGGGGTTTCTTTATAAAAAAACATATATATATAACTACGGTACGTTTTGTAGTAAGAGATTGCAGTTCCCTCTGCATATATTTAAGTTATAGTCTATATCTATAAATTTTTATAATTTACTAAATATTAACAAAATCAAAATTTTGACTTAAAACTATATTTTTAAATTGTAACTATAATCTCAATCACACTCTAAATAATAATAATAATAATAATAAAGGGAATGGTTATAGTTCAAAGCCTTATCTAATAAACTAGAAAAATAATTGTATTGGTCAGTAACTCAATCGAATATCTATCTCAATGCTGGTGTATGATGGCATTATTCACAATGTCCAGTGTAGCAAAATATGGGAAGGACTAAAAGGGTACTTCATGCACCGAAAAAAAAAAAGTAAAAACAAAATGGTACTTTCACCCTAGATGTGTTTGTGTATCTGTGTGAACAAGGAATAAAGAAAGTCTGCTTATTAGAGCTCTACAGTTGACTGTAGGGAAAAGTTGGGGGACCTAATTGTTTTAGGTAAACAAAAGAGTAAGTCATCATTCTTTCAAACTTCATTATTATTTTATTTTATAAATCAACGTTATCCTCCGGCAAGAGGATTCTAATCAATTATTATACAGTCAACAAGTTTATTTCTTTGTGAAACTCGAATCCCTTTATGCCAATTTACTGCATCTGACTCCATTAAACAGCTAGCTTCTTTCAACGGTTAAATTATGTGAATGTGACAATTCGACCACCATTGGCACAATCGTTTTCAATGATGATTACTGTAAATGCACATCCATTGATTTTAACAGTGTAAGGTAGGTAGTGAAGTTCTTCTTCTCTTTATAGAGAGAGTAACCCAATTTTCGGTCGCAGGAAATGAACTTTTGGCTTATGCTTATAATTAAAGTTCAAACTCAATTGCCTCACAAACAGTCGATCGATTGAACTTATGATTTTTGTGTCTTGATGATCCACACCAGTCACAAGCTTACAACAACTAAGCTAAATGGTATAGATTGAAAGATGACATTACAATGCCGTGGGGGTTATACTAAAACTCTTAATGCATGTGGGAATCGTACAATTAATTATAAAATTATAGTAAAAACCGTAAAATTCACATACTGAACTTTCTTGATATATATATATATATATATATATATATATATATGGTTAAGTTGCAGGCGCAAGTCATTGTAAATTAATTAACTTAAAGCAATTCTACCAAACATGAACTAACGCATAAATGGGTGGAAGGTGCAAGTGAAAAAGGCACAGTTTTTGCCTTTTTTGTGTCGTGGCGATGAGCTGTAATTCAATGATTAACGGGAAAGTTAAACAAAAGTCAACGCATTGGGGGGGGGGGGACGCCCTCATTTATTTTGGATTTGGATAAGATGGAAGCCGAGAGAGAGAGAGAGAGCCGACCGTCCGACAGTGCACGCGGCTGCTCGACCGCTCTATTTTTCTTCTGTCATCCATTCTTTTATGGTCAGGCAAGATTGGCAATTTATTATGACCACGTTTTGACTTCTTGTATTTGCCAAATTATCCTTTATTCGTGTTTTTTTTTTTCTTTTTCTTTTTTCCATCTGCATTATTAAGTTTTTCAATTCTGATCAACCTGCCTAGAGTCCTATCTCGTGACAAGCTGGAACAAATCTCATTCCAAGTGTCGTGGCTTCAAATATCAAAAAAAGATTAATCAAGGTCTGGCGTCTGCTTATTTCCAATTTCACGAAGGATACAACAATGGTAACTCGTGCGAATTGGCTTGATAGTTGATTGCTTTTAAATATAACACAATACTTTACTGTAGATAGAAAATTAAATAATAATATTTAGAAAATAATATGATAAAAATGTAAAATTTAAATTACTTATATTTACTTCATTCTTAAATATAAATAAAATTATATATATATAATTATACTATCATGTTGTGATTTACAATTAATGTCAATAAATATATATATATATATTAGAAATAAAAATTAGAACAGATTTATATGAAGTTAAGAAATATTTAAATTTAGAAAAATAATTTTGTGTTCTAAAACTACATGCTTTATTTTATTGAATTATGACATATAATATTTTTATGAAATTTAAAAAGTGTTGAATTAATTCATTTGAATTTCTTTGTAGGAGGAAAAAAAAGAAATAAGATATTTTTTCCACTTAGTTGGATATTTTGATTGAAGGATTTGGCCTCTTTGATTTAAAATTAATTAAAAATAAATAAATATTTTTTGGTCCATAAAATAATATAACTTTATTATCTAACTATTTATATTATTTTTATGTTTATAAATTATTCTCCTAATTAATTAACAATTTATTGAGCCAACAACACTCTTATAGAGGTAAACCCTAAATAAAATTTTTAATCAAATGAATTTTTCTCTGTGTTGCCTTTCTTAATGCAATCTATCCAAGGGCATTTATCTCAAATTAACATGGAAACCTTAGGGGCGGCGGGGAATTGATTAATTGAACGTGACATGTAATGGCATCCATGTAATTAGGAAGAACAGAATGCCCTTCCTGGAGTTTCGGAGTACGAGGCAGATAAAATCAGTGGGACCTACGTGTCGTACGAACCTTCCATTAAACGCCTTCCATTTTCCCCATCTCATCTTTTCCTCCTTTTTTTTTTTTTTTTTTGTCTTTTTAATTTTTATTCCACCCATATCCCCACACTCCACTCATTCTCATTGTCGCAGAGATTTTACTCCTCACCTCCTATTGGACCCCACCTTCGGCTAATGGATCTGCATTAATCGGTGGAGTCTTTTGTGGCCAGTGTCGTAAAAGTGGAAAAGGGCCAGCGCAGGGCTTCAGGCCCAGTTAAGGCCCAAATCAATATGATATAAATAATCATATATTTTTGGAATGGTTGCTGGATTGGACCGACAAGACACAAAGTGGTATAAACTCCGGCTGACCATTTGACTTGCGCCTCAGGGCTCTGGATTGCTAAATCGTGAATTACGGTCAACAAAAATCTCCTCCGTGGAGCGGCCGCCCGGGCGGTGACTGGAAAATGCCAGGACCTGGGCCCCACCTGATGTACGCGATGGGCTCGGGTCTGGGCCTGACTGCGCTGACCAACGGCTGCTTCAGCCCCCATCACACCCTCGTCTACACAGTCAACGCCTTCTTCGGTCCCGACATCGGTTCCTTCTCCGAGTGGCTCGGCTCCTTCATCGGTTCCTCCGCGCAGCCCTTGGGCTCCGCGCTGGCTGACTACATCCACGACCCTTTCTACTACGTCTTGATCTTGGGGTTCCCTCTCTGTGTTTTCTACTCTTGGGTTTCTCAGCTTTTGCTTCAAAGGAAGCTTCTTGATTCTGTTTGTGGGGTGAGTGAGCTTGAGTGGTAATAACTCGTTTCATTTTTTTCATCATTTGAACAAGATCGTAAATCCTAAGATAGTCTTTTTATTTTTTATTTTTAATCTTAATTCACAACGTAGATTTGGGAATCTATTTTTGGTATTGTTACGCAGGTGCCACTTACAAGGAGGCAGTGCTTGTTGCTGGTGGCTGCCGGATCTTTGTCACACTTTTTCCTAGATCACTTGTTTGAGGTAGTCGTATGTGTTTTTGTTGGATAAGTTATAAACGTTTTTAGATGTGCAACAATTAGTCTGGGATGAGAAAAGGTTTTTACAGTTAGGACTATTGCAGCGAATCTTGTTGAGTAATTTATTGAGGTCTTCAAGAGTTAAGTTAAAATTAGCAGCAAACTTTGCATTTGTGGATTGGGCCCAAATGGGAGTTGCTTCTTCTTCTTTTTTTCCTAATTTTATTAGTACACATAGCATGTGTTTAGATAAGCGAGAAGAAATAACTTTTGTTCTTAAATAAGATATTGAGCAAGGGGTGATTTATGTGGTTCATAAAGTTAAAATCTCCAATTGAGGCCCGCTTGAAAAGGGCTTATAAGGCAGAATGGGGAGGTGAAGACTGATGAAGCAAAGAAAGTTAATCCTTTCTGAGTGTTGCATCGTCTGGCTTATGCTGAGAAATGAAGTCAGGATACAAACAGGTCTTATTGTTGTCGTAGTCTCCCTTAGGAACTCAATCTTGGAGATTAATATTTATATCATGTTGTACATCAATCATGAACACTAAAGCTACTTATTAAATTGAAGATGTTTACACAGACTGCCAAAAATTTGAGTGGCTTAAGAATTCAAAGAAGAAATTGAAGGGAAAAGATGAGGAAGAGGATGATGCTTCCTTTGATGTGGAAGAGTGGAGAGGAAATCCATGATTCCATGTTATGAGCTTGTTTTGTTTATTTTATGATAAGACAGGGAAGTCATTAAGTGGTTTCATAAATCTAAAAACAAAAGATTGTGTTATACCTTTCATAAAATATTATTTTGCCACTTAAGCAAAACCCCAGAGTTAGAAGTAATGTTCCTTAGTTTCTAAACTGAATGTTTGGTTTCTGTGTAAAGTTCAGTTCTTAGAAGTACAAAATAATTTGCTATCTGACCGGACCTTTGAGTGCAATCATTCTGTTATCCTTTTGGTTTTCATATGGTTGAGGTGACGATGTAGTTTTATGTAGCCACTGCTTGTTGTTTTCTTTTCAGGAAAATGGGCATTCATCAATGTATACTTGGATATTGAGCACAGGTTGGTGGAAGGGGCGTGCACCTGTCAATCCTGATGCTGTTGTTGTGGTGGGCTTTTTATGCACTTGCTTAATCAGTGGCTTTATTTACATTAACAGGTATTTATTTCTTGGTCTGCTAATTCCATTTAGTTTCAATACCTAGCAATGATGTGGTGTTTAACATAAGTATATTACTCAAAATGTTTGTCACGCAGGGCAAAGACTTTGAAGTTTACCAGACAACAATCATATCACTCATTAAAGCTTATTTTGATCATAGCATGCCTATATTCATTGTGGTGTGCAAGCCAGATATACTGGGTAAATCCTCGACGGCCAGCAGTTGGGGAAGAAGCTGATCTTGGGGTTATTGTATTTTTAACTACTTTTTTCTTTCTCCCTCATTGCTTATGTGTTATGTCCATGAACTCAAGAGATCACGATGCTGAGCAGCTTCTCCCTTAATAGAACTAATACTGTAATCCCATCCGGCACAAATTTTGAGTTCACTCCATCTGGAGTGGAGATAAATTATCTTGGTCCTGTTTTCCGTTTGAATCAATCAATGCACCTGCTTATTAGGTTGTGTTATAAAGCGTGTATCACAACACTGAATTTTAGTGTAAATTGGTGCCTATAAAAGAAAAGGTTTATGTTATATTTTCCGGTTACAACTTTATGCTGTGTTGTGGGGCTACTACATATCTTGTTTATGCCCGCTAGATTACATCCTATGAGACTCATTGTGGTCGTTATGTGGCTAAATAGTTGGGTAGAAGAGATGGGGATGGCTCCGACTAGATTTCAGAATGATAACGGATGTAGAACTGCTCAACAAATGCCATCTTCATATTATGCTGACAGGAAACAATTAAAGCTGCGTACTAACACCTGCTAGCTACATTCTACAAGTGTAATTTCAACTAGGAGAGAATCTAGAAAGAAGGGATTCATGGTTGATTCTTTTTTTCTTTAAAGCCTTAAAGACTAGGAAGTGCTAGGCAAAGACACTGGCCAGATGCTAGAAGAGATGGGGACTGTGCGGCTTATCATGGACTATCCAAGCAATTATGAATTATTTCAATGTTCTGATTTTAAGCCGTAGGTTATCCTGCAGCCAGTCTCTTGGAGAGTATAGTCCACAGCAAATGAAGGAAATTGATATGTTCTGGGCATATCTTGTGCCTGGCCTTGGGGGGTGTTCTTAAGTCAAAAAGAAAATAACTGAATTCTGTCTTTTAATGCAGCTTCCAGAACAGGAAAAACCAAAATGGCCCAAACCAAAAGTATGAATTCATTGTTAGAGTCGAAGGGCCTTGCGTCTGGATCAACCCACCTTTGCGAAAGATGGCAGACAGAATGCAGCAGTGTGGACCTGAGAAGGCGACAAAAACTATGGAGACATGTATACTTTCACTAACTTGCTGGGGTAAGAGAGAAATAGGTACCTCTGAGTTATAGAATTTGGGGGGTCCCTTGGCGACACCCAAGTGCTCTGGATTCAGTGGATTTATCGGATGCTTGAAGTCAACTGGTGGCCCCTCGGTGGAGCAAAGCATGAAACCAATCATCCCACTGAAATTCAAAACTCCACAAAGATCAGCCTTTCATATTCTTAGCAAAGATTCAACCTTGAAAAGAGACCCGAAAGATATCATTTTTGTTTTCTTAGGTTTTTATACCTGACGTATGCAGGAACGGAGGACCAAGCGTAGTTAACTGAGCCTTTGAAAGCCTTGCGGCAGCTTGCTATGGCATCTGCAACAGAAAAGTCTTTGTGCCACAAGCAGTTTGCTTGGCTTGCCATGACCCCTCCAGGGCGAAGAGCCCTTGCCACCACTTCTAGAAGTTGTCCACCGGCAAGTTCTGCTGCTTCAGACCCTGCATATGGTATTGAAACTCAAATCTTTCAAAACAAGAAGAAAGATTGAATCGAACACATACTCGATGAAGGGGGGTCAAAAGATAGATACCCATGCACTGAAATGCATCCAATATGATAACATCATAAGTGCCTTGGGGAGCATCCTTCAGGAACTCAATGCCTGCACATGTAATAACAACAACAACAAAACGGTTTTAGTTAATTTCTTATTACGGAGCAACATGAACAGAATAAGGATCTTAGAATAATGTTATCGCACCATCTCCTATATGCAGACTCACACGGGGATCTGCGTATCCAATTGCTATGTCAGGGAAGAACTGTTTGTACATCTGAAACAACATACAGTTTCTCAAACATGTGAACATCTGTTCATCAAAGTATTGAAAAGCGAGAAACAATATTAGCTGCGTTTATTCACTTTTTATTCTTTAGGCGGACTGTATACTCAGTCTCGTGTCTTACAAAACTGGATTTCACTTAATTTTTCAAAAAGTCCCTTTCTTTTCTTGGCCTCAATCCATGTTATTGTTATGGAAAACCTAGTTATTATCCCTGTCGTGCAAACAAAGCAAGACAGCTTAAATATCAGACCCCATAGTGTAAGATTCTTGTGCAAGAATCCTTAAAACTCTGGACCATGATGCAGATAATACTCACATCGATGACCATGGTGTCAATTTCGCATATATCAATCCGCTCAACAGAAGCATGACGAGATGCTTCTCTTAAAATCCCACCATCTCCGCCTCCAATGAGCAACACCTGAAGCAAAAATTAATTTGGACAGACAATAAATTTAAAACCTATTCTAATTTTTTATAACAACCATCGCGTGAATTGGCAATAGACATCTAAAATAGTGCATCTTCCACTTAAAAACACGGAAAAAAGAAAAAAGAAAAAAGAACAATCAGTTCCAGGGTATCCACTGGAGCGAACGAGAGTGAGATTGATGACCTTCTTTGGGTCTGGTATTGAGCAAAGTGGGAGGTGGGTGAGCATTTCTTGATAAGCAAACTCGTCCTTCTCTGTGAGTTGAAGAGCCCCATTTAAGACAACTACCTTGCCATGCCCTGATGACTGCAACCATAAACAAATCAAATTTGTTTTAAAGATGAACATAATTCTGTGACTATTTTTGTTTTTCCAAGATTAATCGGGATGGCCAACAAGAAAAGAATGCTCTTTTCTTTATTTTATTTTATTTTTTCTTTTCTTTTCTCCTTTCTTTCCTAGTCTTGTTGATTAGCCATGCTTCCTTACTTATTTCAAATTTCTTGGGGACTAGTTGAATAATTGATACCTGAAATACAAAAAGTTCCTGGAATCTTGATTTTCCCCGGAACAGCACCTTTTCAATCTTGTACAAGTGTGCCTCCCCTGTGCAGTGCCAAATTGGGCAAATAAACTTGGTCTATCAAAAGAAGATTTTGTAGCATCCTTGCAATTTCTTTTTTTATTTTTCTTTTTCATTAATATTATTTAAGGGTCGAGACATCCCCTTTAGACAAACTCTTAGTCGTTAGTCCGAATCCTATGGGTTTGCACAATTAGTTTATAGGATGCATTTAGGGGGATTTAAAATGTGTGCCCATTTTATACAATTACAGATTTATTTTCACTATTACCAACTAGAAAATTAAAATTTTAAATTAGGGAAATTACATGCAAGCGAGAGTTTATAAAATAGAGAGAAAAATTAAATAATAATACTTCAGTAGTAACATAATAATTATACCTCATTTGATTTTACCAATAAATAAAATTGAATACCGAAAAATTAATGCATTATTTTTATGTTATTTTCTATGTATTACTATGCACTGGTTCCCTAAAATAAAACTATTCTTCATTGTCGGGAGAAAGTATTTCAAAAGGACTCCAAGAGATTAGAAGCAACATGCATAATTCAGTAAAGCATCCACAAAAAATGACAGTGTTTAATAATTGCTGTATATGGTTAAACTAATCTAAACTAAATAACTGGCAACATGGTACAATTGTTGTTAGTGTTACCCAATCAACATTTGCGTGGTGGGGTGGGACTCGGAGTGATAAAAATTTTCCCACCAGTATTCATTAAGTTGGGATTGTTTTGTCAATTGTCATTTTAGAATGTACCTGGCCAGTCTTCCTCAATGTCAGCATGCCATCCAGGGACATTCAAAGGAACACCACTGCTAATTTCGTGGTTCTCTATTTCAGGAGGAGGGGGTGGTGAAACTTGGACCATGATCTCACTGTGATCCTCATTCAAAATCTTATTATCCCCTGCTAAAATTGTGGAAGACTCGGCATTTTCACTTGCCATGCCTTCTCTCCTTTGCTGAGGGCTACGGTGGAAGCAGCAGCCAAGTGCCTGTCTCCATGGTGATTAATAATTAGGGAGGGGGGGGGGCAATTAAGAAATTTTGGTCAAACTGGGAACCATTTTAACTTCTCAACACTTGGCAAGGTCTTGATACAACTCAAGATTCCTAAAGATCAAGTTGAATTTAATGCATGGATCTATACTGGGCGCTGCTAGCTAAATACAAACGTAATAAATTTTAATATTATATACAAAATAATTGTATTGTATAAAGTATCTTATATATAATATAAAAATCAAACCTAATATTTGTACTCTATGTGGGTTTTTCCTTGACAATAGGGTTTTCTATCCCATCGGCCTTTTGAGATTGCATTAAAAGCTCAAGTTAAAGAAAGAAAGAGAAAGAAAGAAAGAAAAAAAAACAAACAAACGTTGCATTAAAAGCGCTGACACCAAATCAATTAGTCGAGTAATAAATTAAAATTAATAAATAATGAAAAAGTTGCATATTAAAGGCATTGAAATGAATACATTATATTATTATAATAATTAATTATACGATTTTAATATTTTAATATTTTAATAAAAAAAGTTGAAATTAATGATTATAAATGCGTATTTAATGATAATGATAATGTAATATATATTTGTGGATGAAATTCGTTAAATTGCACGAAACTCAATGTATAAATTCAGTGTAACTGCACATCTACAGTCGAAGCTATGCATAAATCTTTCATGTTCATATCACTTTGCTACTGCTTAGATGCATCCGTAGTCATGCTTAAGTTGCTAATCCTTTGATTAAGCTCCAGAATTCAAAGTTCTGTCTCAGAAAGAGAAACAAGGATGCGCTATCAATGATTAAAATTGACATCCCTTCATGTGATTTTGGTGCCAAACACATTCTTCGTTGCAAATGATGGTTGAAGGCAATATGGACCAAACAGCTAGAAGCACTATAATTATATCCATCCGACCCTTCTAGTTTTCTTTTCCTTCCTTTTTTATTATTCTTCACCAAGATGTTCATTAAGGCTGCGATCTTATAATAAGGTGTGTGACTATTCATTATTTCATCTTCACATTTGATGAATTCCACCTTGAAACATCTAACCATCAGTCGTTCCTTCGGTTTAAGACAGAGTAATTCAACTCTTAATTTTAACAATCAAATATTAAATTTAGACGTTGATAAATAAATGAAAGATATCCAAAAATTAGAAGCTTAAAGCTATCAGCATCTATAATGTCTCTTTGGAACCAATTCTAAGGATTAATGAAAAAAGTTGAAATTAAGATGATATGCTATTGCCTTGGAGAAATGAAATAAACGTCAAAATTAAGCATCATAACATCAAGACAATTATGAATGTGAAATGTTGATCCGTTTTTTGTTTTTTATTTTTTCCCTTTTTCATGCAAGGAGAGGTATGTAAATATATATATGTGTACCTGGCCGGCTTTAATTACTCTTGGCTTGTCCATTCCAAGAAGAGACTGCGAAAACAGGATGGGGGTCTTACCATCATCAGCAATGCCGCCATCTTCAAACACCCTGACATGTAGTGGGCTAGAAAAATTGGCAACACATGTGAGACCATTCTCTGTAGCCATGATTTCCCTCTTGCTTTCGTGCTATTATCGGAGCTATAGATTTTGTAAACTGTGAGAGATATGGATCTCCCTGGGGCGCTCGGGCCAATATATATATATAGAGAGAGAGAGAGGGGGGGGGGAACAATCTTATATCAGGCCACAGAGTCGAGCAAGAGCATGTGGCTGAGCATCATCTACTTTTGTCTGGCAAATCGAATGCTTGAAGCGTGGGGTCTTAAGCTTAGGTGAAGATCACGACTCTTCAAGGTTAGAACTTCAGCCATGCTTTATGTTTTAAATGTGGATGGTTTTCCTTCTAGATTCCTGCTTTTATTTCTACCCTTTTCATTTTTTTTTTTCTTCTTCTTCTTTACGAATTGATGTGAACCATATGATGCTTCCTATGCAGATCCTTCGAAGTTTATCAGTTGAGAGAAAAAAAAAATTCTAGCATTATTCTTTTTGTTTTTGTTTTTCTCCAAAGTATATATGTTAAAAAAACAACTTCTTTTTCAAAATAAAGATAAAATTACATGCATGTGACTCTTTCTCAAACTCACAAATTTAGAGAAGTCTTGTGCCTTAGAGACCCTTTTGGTAGACATGATGCTAAAAATGTTATATATTTTTAGCAAAATGAGATTAGCTAATATTATTTGTATCTAATAATTTAGATGAATTCTGAGTGCTAGCGAACTTGGCTATTATTTTCAACACCTGAGATGGAATTTTTTGTATATATACACGAGACAAAAAAAATTTATGGCTATAAGAAAAGTAAGGACTACTCTTGTGATGTAGTCAATCAAGTTTGGCTAAGAACAACAGTATCCGACTTCTCTTGAATTGAAACGTAGAAACTTTCATCATCGGCTGTCGCCCTTGTATCTGTTTGTGGGTCTATTCTTCCAACAATGAAATCATTATGTCACTTAGCTTTGTTGGTCAAAATGCTTGTAATCGCAATGATTTGGATTCATTGCAAGGGACATTGCCAAAAAAAACAAAAAAAAATCCAAAGAAAAAGTTGTGGCGTTGGAGTTTGGAGGAGAGTACAATGGCAAGTCGACTAACACTTTACCACTAAGGAAAGGAAAGCATCACTTGAATTAGATTTCACACTTGACCATTCTTCCCCCCATGCAGGTAAAATCGTGTGAAATGGCCTTTTTTTGGTACCTCTCATCTCATCTTTTCTTGTGGCATGGAAATCGTGATGAAAAGGACCGTGCTTTTTGTCTTTTATTTGTCCCAGTCCCAGCTAGAGTTGCAGCAACAGACAAACTGGACTTGGCAACGAGCTTCAACGCTCTCACCTTGAGTAATTTAGATATGGATTAATATCACACTATCATGACTTTATATTTGTGATTTTTAATGCTAATTGTAATTATATATTAAAAAATTAATATATATATAAAATTATTTATCATGATAGCATAACATGTAATGTTTTTTTTTTCTCAAATATATTTAATTTTTCATATTCATGTAATTTTTTAATAATAATAAGCCCCAAGGGCCTAAGTGAAAAAAGTGGTGATAACTATTCGGTTTAGGTTTAGATTTTGCGGCTCTCTGTACACATTTACCAAAACCATTTGATTGTTTTGCTACATTGCATAGCTAGGATTCAAAACTGGTTTCTATTCTCGCCTATTGAAAAAAAAAAAAAAAAAAGAAGTAAGTGGATAAAGCCAATGAACCTTGAACTTCGTTTTTATTTATTTATTTATTTAGATGGTAACTGATGACCAACGAATAAAACTTGTGTCTGGCAATTAAAATTGGTGGCTCGTAGATTAGATCCATTTTTCTTAACTAATAATAGTTCTTAATTAATTAAACAATTGACTCATGGTGCTCACAATTCCAGGTGGAATAATGTGTGGCCTTTAAGTAACAAGGTTTAGGGGATCACATTTACCTGTGAATTAGCATTTAAGAAAACTATGTAATGGGAGCAAAAACTAGTTATGAAATGGCTCAACTTTCCTTTCTCACTTCAATCCACCAAGCTTTTTGGCAATTTGGCAAATGTAACCAAGATTAGCCTACTTCAAAATCTGGAACTTTTTCCTTATAGCCTTGAATTGCCCTAACATTCCTTTGACATTCACTAGATGTGCATTGTCAATCTTGTTCTTGCATGCTCAAATTTCGTAAGAGAGGATAGACATGCAAACTAGCTAGCCAACCCATAGAGCCCGTTCAAAGTTATACATGGGAACCAGTTCCAAAATAAATTATTCAGTTACATTTGTTAATTATCCGCTTCAAGAAGTTGCATCTCATTTCTGTATGTACGGAGTAGTTTTGACAGCAATCTATGTACTAATGAAAGTGCTAGGCTCAAGTGCATCCCTGGCTTCAATGGAACAATAAATTGTTCCTATCATTCCGTAAGCTGTCTGCTGCACAAAACACGACTCCTCTAGGGCAAAGGGCCCTTGCCGCAGATTGGAGGAAGTAGGCATCGGCTAGCTCTTCTGCCATAGTACGTGAAATAATTGGATTGAAACACATAGCCAGGAAGACAATTGATATATATATATATTACCTATCTGCTGGAATGCATCAATCATGACAGCATCGTGAGTGCCTTCAGGAAGAGATTTCAAGAATTCAATTCCTGCACAATTGCCAATCTTAACCGAAGTAGAGATGGACAAAGAAAAACCGAAAACTCAAAAAGATAATTATGTGGCTTCTGTTTGTCTCATAAAACTATCTATTTGCCACTAGTCACAATGTCTAATTATGTTTAGCCAAAACCCTCAGATTCTTAAGGATAAGATCAACTTTATTTTGATTACCATCTTCTAGATTTCCATGATGGCTTGCATATAAATGGATGAAGAAAGGACAATGTTTTCCACTCATCATTTTGAATACAGTGTAGGTCACATTTGTTGTTAACTTTGTTTTTTTTTTGGTACATTTGAAATAAAGGCTTGAACTCTATGGTTAGAACTAAGTATCCAATAATTCTTTTTTTTATATAAAAAAAACTATAAATATGATAAAATAAAAAATAAATGACTTTTTTTTTATGTAACTTAATTTTAAATTTAATTGAATAGGAGAAAAAAAACTATAAATATGATAAAATAAAAAATAAATGACTTTTTTTATGTAACTTAATTTTAAATAAAATCCAAAATTTAAATTTTTAACCTTATTTCATAAATTATATTTAATGGTCACTAGACTATTCTTAAATAATTATATTTTCAGATACGTGTCTACAATTATATTCATATAGATTGCCTTCGGTAATTATTTTTGGTGGGGGTACCTCAATGTAATGGATTACGCAATGGAGGCACCTTCTTTCGATGCAATTATGGTGTCCGATTGGTCAGTGTCTTTCTCAATCTTAATGATTGAACGTTATTGGCATGTTAAAAGATGAGAAAAATGAAAGTGGTAAGAGTAGCCGGCCGGGGGGGGTTCGGATTGATCTAAAGTTGAAATCTTTACCCTATTGGATTTAATACTTGATCACACCTTCCCATGCGAATCAGATTGTGTGAACTAGAAAGTTTTTGCCATTTGGACATGTAACATGCAAGAACAAAATCTAGCAAAAGTTTCTTAAGTGAAAAAAAAAAACAAAACAAAAAAAAAAAAAAGCTAGTATCACAACCACCAGCCTAGTTGCTTAGGCATGTCAAGGGTTGGTGCAGGGCAAGAGGAATCTAAACAAAACCAGAAAAAAAAAAAAAAAAAAAAAAAAGAGGCCTATGCCAAGAGTGATGGGGGCAGCCGGAGTGCCCTTTAAGCATACAAATTTAAATAAACAACAAATTTATAAAAATATTTAAATAAATAATAAATTGTATTTTAAATTTTTTTAAAAAAAAATAATTATCATATTTAAGAAAGAAATAACAATTAACTCTGATACACATCATTGCCACTTATTCGCTACAAATTTGTGGGATTTTAACTATATGGACTTGCATTTAAAATCTTAACTATAGAAAACTATTTCTGCGAAGGAGTTGACATGATTAAACCAATAACAAGGAATAACAAGGATGGGTTTTTTTTTTTTTTAATAATTTTTTTCACCCTGTTAATGGCCTCCCATAAAAAGGATTGAGCAATGTAGTTAGACGCTCTGATATGGATCAACGCCCAGTGACGAACTTCCAGGCCCAATAACGTAATTAACTGGATTTCTTACAACCCAAAGCCTCGTTATTTAATTGAACGGATTTCGTAGGTTTGTCACTAGCTGACATAATCAGACACTTTGTACAAGAAGAATGGGCTTTTCTGGCCAGAGGACCAACCTGCACATACAAAATACACGATGATGAACCCCAATTGATAGGTTTTTATAGTTGACAAGTGGGTATCCTTTTCCACTTCCTTTGATTACTACCAATTGTGAGCAGACATAAATTTCAGTTTGCAGCATGCGAATTATGAAGCTTTTTAAACTCTCTGGGTGGAGTTCATCACTCATCATTGTAAATTCATTAACAGTGCATCGTGCATTTCCTCTTTCGCTTTGGTCAGTTACACCGCTAGGGCGAAGGCACTTGAAACATGCACAACCACCGTACGTTCGGGGTTTCAATAATGGTTACGGTATATGCTGGTATGGATAGTGTTGCATATATAAACGAAGGTGTTTGCTACTTTTATTCAATCTTTTTTGTTTTTGTTTTTTTTTTTTTGTGACTGTACATTTCAAAGAATCAAATTGGCCTTATTGTTATTTCAACTGAATTCCTCCCCTAAAATTAATATTACATTTATCTTCCGATTTAAGATCCATCCTGGTTGTATGATATCCAAATGTATATACTTCTAAATATTTTATGAATGCAGTAATAGTCCCACGTTTATGTGGGTATTTTAGAGAAGCCCCACTGCAAGGAGTTGATGGCCAGGCTAGCCTGAGTAGTTTGTACTTCGGAAATCCATCGTCATGCGATCCTTTAGAGATTTTATTCATTTTTTAATAATGATTCAGAGCTGGTGATAAAGTGATTAGACTCTTAATTCGAACAATTATGTTTAAATCTTAGAAGTGATGAACCAAGAAGAAAAAGAAGGCATTCATTCAGATCTTCTACAACACAATTGAAGATAAATGAGTTCCATCAATTTGCTCTTCCTTCTACTGTTAATCAGACTTAGGAAGAAGGCACCTTTTCTTGGCGAAGGACGGCAGACAGAATGCAGAAGTATGGACCTGCACTAGCAAAATAAGGCCGTTAGACAGATGGATGAAGCAAGTGACCACAAATTGTTGTCCATATATTCGGTTGGTCTGCTGTGAGCATAGGCTGTGGTAACAACTAACAAGATGTTAGTTAAGAAAGAAATTAAATACCTCTGAATTGTAATACTTGGGAGGTCCTTTAGCTACGCCATAGTGATCTGGGTTCAAAGGATTTATTGGGAGCTTAAAGTCCACTGGTGCAGTGGAGCAGAGCATGAATCCAATCATCCCACTGCCATCAAAATGGTATCCACAAGTTAAATAAAACCCTGCTAGTGTGAAGAGGAAAATGGATTGATTGGACTTGAAATGTAACACAAATGAATAATTAGAACTTGGGAAGTTCGTAGACAAGGACCTGGCATATGCAGGAACTGTGCACCAAGCATAGTTGACAGAGCCACCGAATATCTTGCTGCTGCTCTCAATGGTATCCGTTACGGAAAACTCTTTGTTCCAGAAACTGTCTGCTGGACAAGACATGACCCCTCCAGGACGAAGAGCCCTTGCCACCGATTTCAGGAACTCGTTATCAGCGAGTGTTTCTGCCAGAGCACCTACAAATACATTGGAAGAGAGAACTCAGAATGCCGAAGCTGTCCAATTGCCGGATTTTAACATGGATAGCCACGTCGGAAGATAGAATTAGACATGGATTTCTGTGAACTTGATATTTTACACACAAATTGAAGTGCATAATACACCGAGTCAGTGAAAGGGGATATTGCATTTACCCATCTGTTGGAAGGCGTCCATTATGATAACATCGTAAAAGCCTTCAGGAACAGATTTCATGTATTCAATTCCTGCATTATTTCCATTTTATTTTATTTTTAATCTTGAGAAATTGAAAACTCTGAAGAGAAGAGGTTGGAAAGGACAACTGTAAAATGATTTTCAGGAGATTCACTTTGGCTAAACAAAAGCATTAAGCGACAGAACATACCATCGCCTATACGCAAGGTTACTCGAGGGTCCTGATACCCGATTGCTATCTCAGGAAAGAATTTTTTGTACACCTGAAATTAACAGCAATGATACCATATTTAGAAATAATCAGTTTCTTGAGCTAGATGACATTGCAAGTCTCTCACACAACTTTTGCTTTATTTGAAAGTGGAGACACAGAAAGGGATTGGAAAGAAGATGATGCTAGAAAATATAGAAAATCAGAAAGAAACTAATCAGAAAGCGATGGAAAAATCATGTGTGGGTCTCAGGTCTCACCTTAAATTTTTCCCATGACAAATGTAAGAACCGGTGAAAGGGTCATTTCACAAACTTTGTTTTTTTATTATTATTTTTTCATCACATTAAACAAAACAAAAAAATTCATCCATTTTTTTTTCTTATTTATTTCTAACTTATTCAAACAACTAATTAAAAATTTATTTTTAATTAGATTTTTTAAATAATAATAATAATAATAATTTTTATTTCTTTTATTAAAAAATAGGGCATCCCCGCAACTAACACTCAGTGTGCACCCAAGACTTCCGTATCTCTTACTGTACCGATAATTTAACATCTCTCAAAAGTTTGACACTGGGAGGTTCAAGTTTAATTCCTTAACAAAGGACATGAAAAAATAAATAAGTCGCACTCACATCAACCACCATCTTGTCAATCTCGCAAATGTCAATTATCTCGACGGAGACATGGCGAGAAATTTCTCTCAGAATGCCTCCATCCCCACCCCCAACAAGCAGCACCTGTTATAGCAAAACAATCAAAATTTATTGGCTCAAGAATCAATTAGAGAAACATTTCAATTGTAGATCTCATTTAATTAAACAATAATAATTTTTTTTTATTTTAAAAAATTTAAAATTTTCTAAATTTTTAATTAAGATAATAAAAAATATAATTAAATGTATTTATAATTTGTTATACATTTGATGTTGTTTTTTGTATATTTTATTATGTTAGTTATATATTTATTAATTTTTGACAAAAAGTATAAAATTTTATGAAAAAATATATATATATATATATATATTATTTTATTTTTATCAACTAGAGCCTCCATTGAAATTATTTTCAAACTAAATTTTGAGCTATGTGATAAAACTCATAGCAAAATACAAGTACAAGAAAAGCAAATTGGATCCATGTGTAAGGCTAAGCAATCAAGCGCCAGGGTGTTCTCTTGTTGTCTTGCCTTTTTTATTTATTTATTTATTAAACGAATCTCTGGAATTTTATTTTATTTTATGGAAGATTCAATTCAGCAGAGAAGTGTGTGGCCCCCTTTTTTTTTTAATGAATTTTGGGCAAAAGTAAGGGGTCTGTGGCCCCTACCTTTTCCGTATGTATATAACACAATGACTTCTTCTCACAGTGAATCAACTTAATCTTGTTTTTCTTAAAAAGAGAGATGAGAATTACCTTTTTGGGGTTTGCAACCGAACAGAGTGGGAGGTGAGTGAGCATTTCTTGGTAAGCAAACTCGTCTTTCTCTGTAAGTTGCATAGACCCATTTAAGATGGCAACCTTACCGTGCTCTGCCGACTAAGAAATTCATAGACAAAAGACAACTTTACGATGGTAGTATGTCATTATTGTTTGCCATAGCCGTTACACTCAATACAACTCACAAAAAAAAAAAAAAAAAAGGGGGGGGGGGTGTGGGAGGGGGGGAGACGATTGATTAGTACCTGAAATACAAAAAGTTCCTGGTATTCCGACTTTCCGTGAAACAAGACCTCGTCAATCTTGTAGAAGTGTGCCTCCCCTGCAGAAGAGAGCAACAGAAATTTTATGATTCTTACAATAGAAGAAGACCTTGCACATCCCTTAATCGTTGGTCATTTTTCAATTTTTCCGCTTGAATTATTCCTCGGCAATTTTTGTTTCCAAGCAACACTAAAGGTCTACATTTTTTCATGAAGTACAAAGTGACAGTTTTTTTTTTTCCAAAGGTGAGTTGTGCTTGTCTTGATATATAATTAAGGTCTTGACATGACATGAGATATTTGAAAACATGCAATGGCAATTATGAAATCATATTTAGCAAAGGCGTCCGCATTCCTTGCAAACAGGAATAATAACAACTTTGTTAAAATTTTAAAATATTACATGTCGTATTAATATCCATATGCTATGCCAGTAAGTCAAATATTCTTAACATGCATAATTTTACCCTTGGATTTATGGGAACATAAACTGAACAAGAAGAAACATATGTTTCTTGTGGGAAAACTCAAATGTCCTGGCAACGTGTTATAATTGCAAATTTTGAACTGACTTGAAACTTTTCACTTGCCATTTTTTTGCCTCTCTCTTTCTTCAGACAAAAAATGTCCATATTTTATAAGCCAATGACTAAAGACGTGTTGCGGTCGTCAAGAACGACGAGGAAAGCAAACGGAGAAACAGAAAGAGGTAGTTCTACCTTTCCATCCTGGTGGAACATCAGCATACCAGCCAGGATTGGTGTAGATTAAACCATTGCCATTACCAATAACTTTGTGGTTCTCTGCTTCAAGGAAACTGGTCTTGTAATAACCATTCACAACCCCATCATGGTGATCATCTTCTGTTAGCTGCTTCACATTCAGTGTCTTAGAGAATTGAGCATAAGCAAGAACAGTCTCCCTGGCCATGGATGTTCTCTCCCTCTTGCTCCCTGCCGGAGGCATAGTTGAGCAAATGTGGATGAGAGAGCCTATGGCTTGAGAGAAGCAATCTTGGCAGCTACTAAATAGGCCACGTCAATGCTAAGTGGTCCTGCATTATTAAGTTTTGTCTCTGCAATTTTCAGTATCTGTCCTTGTTTTTTTTTTTTTTTTTTTCCAAAGAAGAAGGATCTATTTTACTCTTTTTCCAACTTGCAAGTTGGTTACTTGGCGGGGGTCTTAATAGTTTAGAACCAGAATTTCCTTTGTGATTTTTCAAATAGTTATGAATATGTGGTTCAGAATTTATGGTGCCAACTCACATTGGCAAATTCACCTTTTATCACCACAAAAAGTTAGCAGAGTTTTGATCTAGACTGTAATCGTTTGAAGATTTGAGACCCATATGCTTATATGCACATTTACTATAATTTCTCCCACTTGTGAAAAATTGATAATGTAAATTTACGAGTTTCAAAGTATGTTATTATACACTCTTATATGAGATTTGCTGTGGCTTAAATATTTGATCATATTATTTACAAGTTGTCTGTCCAATGCACAACTCGCAGACTAGCACGTGAATGATTCAACATCTTCCTTAATTTCCTCCCTTCTCTGTTAATGGAATGTCTTACTGGTCTCTGCAGGCTTATGGCCAGACTTAACCAAAAAAAAAATGCATTCTTCTCAGGATTTGCATTTCCATTTTTTTTCCCCCTGTCCTCTTCCTCTTCCTCTTCTTCCCTTTTTAATGAGCCACGATATTAGTAGCCGTCTAGAATTTATTTTTTTTTTTTAAAAAAAAGGCATTTATGTGCATAACAACCAAAATGTATGTCGATCTATGTGACATATCAGTTTTAGATTACTGGATTACATAATACATTGCGGCTCATAAATCTTAGGAGAAATATATACATATATATATATATATATATATTCACACAACAACATTTTATGTGAAAATTCCAGAAAATAGAATGATTTTACTAATTTCTCTACCCGTTTTTATATAATTTATTATAATATTAATTATATTGTTCCTTATCAATTTTAACTTATAGAAATCAATGCGTGTGTAGACCTAGATATGGAACAACAAAAATGTATGAATGAGAACTACCCTCAGAATAAACATATGACACTTGGAAAAATACACCATATAACTTAGCAAATAACAATAGCAAAAATATCAAGCATTATTCAATCAAAAAGTCACGTTATAAACATGTGTAAAGTAAAAACTTGGATCCCAATCGTTGAGCATCCATCTAGGTCCACACACCTTTTTATTTTCTTGTTGTCATGGCCATTGTGATGAAAAGAGCCACAACTTTGAAGGCCGGTCCCATCGCCAATATTTTCGATCTCAATTATGCGCAAGTGGCACACAACACAAACAAAATACAAATGGTCCCCACCCCCTCTCTCCTCCCCCCCCCCACCCCCCACAAAAAAAAAGAAGGTGAAAATTGGAAGGCGAAATTGAAAACCAGGGTCGAAAGAAGAAGATTACATATTTACGTCTGTTCTGTTATATAATATTCAGAATCGTAGAAACCAAAGCTTGCCTCTAAATCTCTTGACAATGTCCTATTGTAGTTGTGTTATGCTTGCAAATGGAGTGGCAGGTCAGAAAGAGACACTTGGTGTGTGAAAAAATAGATCATCACCATGTAGCACCAATTTCGCACTTTCCCGACAGAGTATGTTCATGTGTTTATACAACATTGCCAAACTAGGATGGAAAATGATGATATGCATATTTTAATATGATTGTTTATTGCTCAGGCTAGCTATTTTTTTTTTTTATTTTTTAAAATTATTAATGATTTATAAAATAAAAATAATTTTTTTTTTATTTTTATAAATTCAATACTACTTTTACACGGAATTAGAATATATAATTTTTTGAATTTTTATGATTTGATGTATAATTTAAAGTTAATAAATTGTTGCTATCCACGAATAATTTAATGTATGAGTAGAAATTTAATATGTGTTTGATATATTATTATTATTATTATGTACTTCGATAAGTCATAATATGTTCGGACACCTTACATCCAATGCTACCTTATAATTCCGGAGGGATGCAAATATGGTCGACAAAAACTATAGACGCAAACAAAGCAATTCAATAATTCAGGAAGGCACAGGTACCTCGAATGGCGCTATTTGGATGGTAATCTTGTGCCATAAGTGATATATGCCCAGGTGCCGACGATTTGTGTGTTCGTTGGAGACTTAGTCCATGATTTTTTTATTTTTATTTTTATTTTTTTTAAAAAAAGGAGGAAAATGAAAAGAACCAAATGGGAATATCTTTCTCCGCCTACAGGGAGAAGGAGATTATTAACCATGAATTGTTTGATTGAAGCTCGTTATATAGCCCATTCAATGAAAGGATTCAAGTTTCATTTCTTTTGGACGGTACTTCTAGCTAGCCTAAGTTCTGGTTTTCTGTCAATCCAATTCCAATGACACAAATTATTAACCACGATTTGACTCTTGAGAAGGGACCGTCAACCCCACCAGAAAAGTACAGATTGATGAAGCAATTTTCCAGCCATTCTAGATTGGATCGATTGCTGCCACAGTTCCAAGCCCCTCGCCTACTCATCTTCAAGCTCCACCTCAGCCAATTAATGCCTTTCCCCCCTTTTGTAAGCATGCATGTTTATCTTTAAATTGCTCCTCTCCTCCTAGTGCCCTTATCCCAACAAAAGCCCAGTCGTTTCCCACAAACATGTCACATCATGGCGCAGGGCAAAGACATTATCAGTTGATCGCTGTGACGCTGCACATTTATTGCTGGCATGGTGTACGATCCCCACCACACCAAAAATTCTGTAGCTCACATTTTAATTGCAAGTGAATATTAGCACAAACACGAGGACCACTGCCACGCAACAAACTTTGTTCGTTCACTAAAAGACTGAATGGGATGGGGGAATCATTGTCACACCACCGCATGGCAGGGTACGAATGTGAAAATTTTTGAGAAGTTTGGGTAACGTTTAAAATTTTGAACCTCAAAGACACGAAAAGATCTGGGGCGATGAAACAATTGGTCGAAAAATGTTCACTTCCAGCTAGATTTTTAGAAGGTAAAGACATGGGCTATATGCCCTGACATGCTCCCTCCCTCTTTGGAGCTTAATCCAGCCATGTGTTTTTGGTGCTAGACAGCTAGGAATCCTGTCACCAAGTCAAGTGCGAATTGATCGCTAGACTGAAAATATACTCGATATTATTAAATTATAATTAATATAAAATATTTTTTTAAATAATAATAATAAATATTATTTATAATAATTCATAATTTATTGTTAAATTAATCAAAAACAATTAAATTATTTTAGTTATTTCATTATTTGAAATATATAATAATGAGAAAGTATGTCATTTATTATATAAAAATAATTTATTTTTTAAGGATGATATTATGCTTTAGACATAATATTATTTTTTATTAATTTATTTGTAATATAATATAATATTATTTTATTAAAAAAATTTAACAATATCAAAAAAAAAAAATTTATTTAATTTAAGGTGATTTTTTTGTTGTCTGTTGTCGAAGCAACTTTCAAGACGATCGTAATGTAATTGAGACCTTAGCACTGGGATGTGTGTTGAGGTCTTCATGCAAAAATGTGGAAAATTCTTTCCACTAAACAAATATATCAAATTAATACTTAATTTGATATGTTTATCTCATAATTTAATTATATTTTAGAAAAATATCGTTTACTCAACTTCTATATTTAGTAGTTCTCCAAAATATGTATATATATATATATATTTTTAATTTTTTTTTTCTATCATCAACGGTGCAATGCGATGGCGCAACTGTTGCAGCTTCTCGTGGCTCTCCACAGAGCAGCTTGGGTTCTGTCTCTCTCCCTGCGTTCAATCCGTCGTCCTTTGAAAATAATAATAATAATAATAATAAAACCCTTTTGGTCTCTCGGGCGATGGAAAATGAATAACTTCCGGGTCTACACCACCACCCACTTCCTGTCTCTTATACACATCTAGATGTGTATAAGAGACAGTATATATATATTTTTAATTTTTTTTCTCGATCATCAACGGTGCAATGCGATGCCGCAACTGTTGCAGCTTCTCGTGGCTCTCCACACAGCAACTTGGGTTCTTTCTCTCTCCCTGCGTTCAATTCGTCGTCCTTTGAAAATAATAATAATAATAATAATAAAACCCTTTTGGTCTCTCGGGCGATGGAAAATGAATAACTTCCGGGTCTACACCACCACCCACTTCCGCCGGCAATTCCCCAAAGCCTTCTCGCTCCGCCGGAAGGTCCCCTGGTGGCATCAAACTCTCGAGCCTGGAAGCGACTTCGTCAGGAAATGGAACCATTTTTTTCTCGTCACCAGCATCATTGCCCTGTTCCTCGACCCTCTCTACTTCTACCTCCCTATCATCGGCGGCGACGCCTGCATGATGATCGACCTCCCACTCGGGGTCTCCGTCACATTAGCCCGCACCGTCACCGACCTCTTCTTTCTCGTGCATGTCCTCATGAAGTTCAGGACGGCTTTCGTGGCCCCCAGTTCCCGCGTTTTCGGTAGGGGAGAGCTCGTCATGGACCGCAGGGCCATTGCCTTACGCTACCTTAAATCTGACTTCGTTGTCGATGTTTTTGCCGCGCTACCTCTGCCCCAGGTCAGCCCTTATACCATTTTTTGTTTTTTTTTTGTTTTGTTTTTGTTTTTTTTTTTCAAAAGAAAAAACAAAATCCTGTGGTTAAAATTTCTCTCTCTTTTGTTCTTCTTTGACATATTTCGATCAACATTGCGGTGCATGTAAACCCATCAATTGCAGCATCATAGTTGTTAGTCTTGAAAATTTGGTTGCAGAAGGCTTATTTACATGAAATTAGAGGCAAATTCTAATCAAATAGTTCAGTTTAAAAAGAGTGGTGGGCCATTATGGTTATTCTATTGTTATTCAGTAACCCGAAAGTAACAAGTTCTCGTCCCAGACCTCATTAGGAAAATAAGGTAAGGTGGTGTGTGTCACGTAATTTTCGTATAATCTCTGTGCCCTGTCTTCCTAATATTGTTCTCAATTGAGTTAGCTCTTGCTTTTATACAATGGCATCCAAATAGAATCTTGTTTGTCATTCCATCATAGCATCTTATTCTAAGAGTTCTTAGTTTTCAATGCAACTATGTCCAAAAGTAAAAGAAAAAGTTTTCTGTGCAACTAAGAATGCTGCATTAGTGTAACATTTTGACCTTCCAAGTGTCGACCCATAAAGACACAGAGTACATTTGATCGGTTTATTGTGAAGTTGGTTTCCAACGGCTTCTTATTCAAGTGTTTCTCACTTTATTGTTGTGAATTGGCAGATTGTGATATGGATTGTAATCCCAGCCGTGAAAAATCCTACAGCCAACAATGCTAACCATACCCTTTCTCTGATGGTTCTGCTTCAATACATTCCTAGATTTTTAGTCATGTTTCCTCTGAATCGACGGATTGTGAAGACTACAGGAGTTGTTGCAAAGACTGCTTGGTCAGGGGCAGCATATAATCTCCTTCTTTATGTACTTGCTAGCCATGTAAGCGCTTACATCCCAAACGATGCTTACTCTATTGTTTAATGAAAAACCCACCACATGATTTTATAGGGTTAATGTGCTGACAAACTTATGATTATACCATGTAATAAATGTCAGTGCAGGTTTTAGGAGCGTCATGGTATCTGGCATCCATACAGCGGCAGCATGAGTGCTGGAAGAGACAATGTATCCTTGAGCAGAACATGACTCACTCTCCATCCTGTGCTCTTGTTTTTCTTGATTGTAGCTATAAGGACGATCCTGCACGACAAGCTTGGCTAAGAGTTAGTCATCTCCTCGTTAATTGTGATGCAAAGAATGACAAAAATTTTCAGTTTGGAATGTTTGCTGAGGCTTTTACTAATCATGTTGCTGAATCGACTTTTATTGATAAATTTTTCTATTGCCTTTGGTGGGGATTGAGAAGTCTGAGGTATGACTCCTTTGCTATCTTGTCTTTAATATTTTTGATTGAACCTGATGCAGTTTCTGTCATTCATGCCTGCTGAGATATGTTATATCTTTATTTGATGAGATAAATTTCCCACTTTATTTAAAGGCTTAGTGCATTGCAGAAGTCACGTATATCGTTTGAGCCTTTGGCTAGACTCGTTTACACCATACAGTTTCAATTCATTGTTCCACTAAACAATATATCGACAGATGCTCAAATAAGGATCAATGATGATTTTCTCTGGTTCAAAGTTATCATGCATTTACATTTATTAATGAAGATTAACAAAATACAACTAAAGATTGTGCTAACACATTTCGTGACATGCAGTTCATACGGGCAAACTCTAACAACGAGTACTTATGAAGGTGAAACATTATTCAGCATAGGTATCTGCATCATGGGTCTAGTTCTCTTCGCCCATCTCATTGGCAACATGCAGGTATTATTTGTTCTGTTTTGATTCCCATATCCAAATCCTCAATTGTACTGCTGAACTATTTTTCATTGGATGGAAGGATTGGGGTTTGGAAAACTAATACAAAATAAAGGGAATTTCAGCTGTTTTGTCTTGGATGAGGCCATGCCCCTGAACTTATCATTTCTTTTGATCAATTGAATTCTTATTCTCCCTCAAGACCTACATGCAATCATCCACAGCTAGATTGGACGAATGGAGAATTCGACGAAGAGATACAGAAGAGTGGATGAGACACCGCCAATTACCTCCAAACTTGCAAGAAAGGGTTCGCCGTTTCGTTCAATACAAATGGCTAGCCACAAGAGGGGTGGATGAAGAAGCTATCTTGAAGTCCTTGCCTTCGGACCTCCGTCGACAGATTCAAAGGCACCTTTGTTTGGCCCTTGTTCGACGTGTAAGATCCCAATTTATGAGCATCCTGTTTGATTTAAGAAAAGAATTATCCAGTAGTGAGCATCTGAATTCTTTTTTTTTTTTTTAAACTCTTCACTATAGATCAAATTAGCTATAGCCAGAATTCATTTCTCTCTTTAAACGCAGTTTTTCTCAGATGTGGGCTTAGAAAGCAACTATGATGCACCAATTTTCTTTCATTTGTTCCACTGATCATTACAGAATATCTGCCAACCCGTTTCCAAGTTTAAGATGTGAAAGTAGCTGCACTTTGTCGAAAATTGA
Organism: Kandelia obovata; assembly: GCA_021464305.1. NCBI lineage: Eukaryota > Viridiplantae > Streptophyta > Magnoliopsida > Malpighiales > Rhizophoraceae > Kandelia > Kandelia obovata. The sequence continues at coordinate 2,561,568 of CM038480.1, forward strand.
AAGTATACTTATTGTGTGGGGTAACAGAACGTTCCAACAATTGATACAACTTTGCTTGCAAAATTTCTGCACGTGCCAATGAAAAAGCATGATAGACTGGCTCAAAATTCTTCTATTTTGTTCTCCCAGGTCCCACTTTTTGCACAAATGGACGATCAACTCCTAGATGCCATATGCGAGCGCCTCGTGCAATCACTGAACACCAAAGACACGTACATTGTGCGGGAAGGTGATCCAGTGAATGAGATGCTTTTCATCATTAGAGGACAGCTAGAGAGCTCAACAACCAATGGTGGAAGGACAGGCTTTTTCAACTCCATAACACTCAGGGCTGGAGACTTCTGTGGAGAGGAATTGTTGACATGGGCACTGGTGCCAACCTCTCGCTTGAAACTGCCTTCATCCACCAGAACCGTCAGGGCCCTGACAGAAGTTGAGGCCTTTGCTCTCAGAGCTGTGGACCTGAAGTTTGTTGCCAAGCAATTTAAGCGCTTGCATAGCAAGAAGCTTCAACATGCTTTCAGGTACTACTCTCATCAGTGGAGGACTTGGGGAGCTTGCTTCATACAAACCGCATGGAGGCGGCTCGCGAGGAGGAAACTGCAAATGGAATTGGCAAGGCAAGAAAGCTTGTATTATGCACAACTGTTGGAAAGTGAGGGTGATTATAGCAATGAGGGTGGTGAGACATCATCAGCGGATAATGGAAACAAAGAACAATATCTTGGTGCCACAATACTTGCTTCCAAATTTGCTGCAAATACAAGAAGGGGAGCACTTAATCAAAAGCTCCATGATCCTCATGACTCCACCTTGAAAATGCCCAAGATGTTCAAACCACAGGAACCAGATTTCTACGCAGAACATGAAGATAGTTGACCCTTTAATCACTCAAATTTTATTTTTCTTTTCTTTTTTTTTTTTTTTTTGCCCAAAGGTGCGTCAGACTAAGTACACGGGCCAAAGATGTGTACTAGGTATTTACTGATATCCTGACGAGGGGAAAAGCAAAGAAAATTTTAGTACAGAGTTCTCTCTCTTTCTTTCTTTTCATGTGAAGGTGGGGGGTATTCACACACATTTGAGGCCCAATGTTGGGGGCGTTCCTGAGCAACAATTAAAGTCCAAATTGGCGTTCTGAACAACCATTAGATATGTTCGTTTTGTTACTCCAAAATCATGTGATGTGAGTCGACAAAATTATTGATGGGTAGTAGCAGCTGGTGGTTTCTTAAGTATAATATTGTGCCACGAGGAGCTCTAAGCTCTCATCATATTACACCTCAATAGACACCAAATATAACCTGAATATTGTCCCACAAAAGGATAAAGACTAGCTAACCAGAAGGAAAAAGAAAAAGGAAAAATTGATAAAAGGCTCTAGCAATAACCAGTTGACGAACTGTCTGCTTCAATACAAAGGTGCTTAGTTGCATTCATATATATGATTCTCAACTGGCTAGTTGGCACCCTTTTAGCCATAAAATTGGCATTATTTGTTTTGTAGTTGAGGACAAGGTGAGCGATGGGAGATGGGGATGGATATACATGATTCATGTTAGGTTAATTTCATCGATTCAAACAGTATATATACAATATTGACATCAATTGTTTAAGGAACAAATTCGAACGTGTCAATCTCTGCAAGTCCTTGGTTTCTTCAAACGTTGCTTTCTTAACTTATATGTACCTGACCAAAAACCAAGCATCGCTTTTACTTAATCCTTGATTTTCAATGGGATTGCTGATATAAGCAAATCAAATCTCAACACTTCGTGGGGGCGGAGAGATTTTCATTAATCTAATTTCTCAAGGAAGGTTAGAAATTCAAAACTCATTTCCTTAAAAATATCGGATTTAATTTGGATGTAAACAAATAAAAAAGATTGGTTGGAAAAAAAAAAAATTGCCTTTTCTTTACGCAAGAGGCAACTTGAGAGAATATGAAAAATCTAACACTTTAATTATTGTTAACATCATCATTACTGGCCACTGATTAAGTCCCATCACCTACAACTTTTCACTGTTCTTGTCAGGATTAATGAACACTTGCTTACCCGTAGAGTCACCCTTTTATTTTATTAAAAAAAAAAAAAAAAAAAAAACAAAGAAAGAAAGAAAGAAAGAGGGAAAATAGTCAGAAGTGGGATACCTAATGTTTGAAATTTTTTAGCTGTGCATTGTGATGGAGATTCCAAGTTCCAACCGTGCAGTGCAAGCTTTTGTCTTCGTTCTTTATTTTTTTAAGTTTCTTCGGATCGAGGATTTGAACGGTGTAACAAAAAAGGATTTATAAAACCATTGCTGACACGAATGACTTAAAAACAATTTGATACTCCTACATCCTAGCTGATGAACTAATTTCTTAATGATGTAGTCAACCCGTGCCACAATGTATCCTTAGCAATGTGCACTAATCCCAGGACTCTTCTTTCATTTTTTTTTAAACACGTGTCAGGATTTCAACATAGTGCTGTAGACCTAGCCTGGATTGGATATTTTGGTGGAATTTCAGCTTAATTTCCCCTTTTCTTTTTTTGTTTTTGTTTTTTTTGTTTTTACCTATTAGAGGCCTACTGGGCTAGAGGCGACATCATGAATAGTTATCCCCTTCTCATTAGCCTTCAATTTCAAGTAAGAGAGGCGAATAATATTCAATATTTTGAATTCTTTATTTATTATAAAATATTATTTTTATTTAAAATATATACTTTTTATTATTTTATTAAGTATTCTTCTTAATAAAAAATTATTCACTTAAAAAAAATAATATTTTATAATATATATTTTTTTTTTCAGAAACCTAGATTCATATTAATTTTAAAATGATTTTAATTTTTCATAGACACAACTGACTATTTGGTAACCGGAATATGCAATGTTTTGTTTCTTGATAGTCCCCTAACAACGTTTTTGTTCTGATCATTTTTCCAACTGGGCGTGACACAGTCCGCCCAAAAAATGTATTCCGGCGAGGTATAAACCTAGGAAACTATGTTTTAAATTTGATCCGACAAAAGTGACTGTATTTTTTTCTTTTTTTTTTTTACAACATTCCCAAAAAGTTTTGAGGAACTTCAGAACAAGAAGGCCTCGGTGTGGACATTTTCGTGCTTCTCCCGTTAGAACAGTAGTTCCTCCGCACGTAGAATACTTGTATCTACGATGCATGCGTAAGGATACACGTTGTCTGTATTGAACGTGCAAAAGAGAATCCAAGAACACTCAGCTGACTCATTTTCATATGCTTTGCTGCTTAGCTCACACATTTTCCGAACTAGGAAAACTAGTTGCCTCAAAACTGAGAGCAGCCTCAGATGGGAACGTAAATAGAAATTATTGGTGGTCGTGTAAAAGGAAATTGTCTGATGAGATGCGCTCCCGTGTCTCCTATAGTAGAGCCATGTAGCCAAGTCCTTTCCAAATCGTATCTTCTGTTTTCTGATTTTCTTTCTTTGTTATTAATCTAGCTCATATTATTGGACACAATCAGACAAAATGGGCGTGGCATCCAAAGGTACGAATAATTTAGGGATATTCAAGTCATTTTGAAAATTAAATAACTTAAATTTGAACAAGCTGAAAAAAAAAAAAAAAGAAGAAGAAGAAGAAGAAAATAACAGGTTATGGATGGACAAACAGTGGAGCGTAGATAATAGGTGGTGTTGCGTGTCCATCCTGTATTTTTTATTCTTTGCAATTTGTCTTTTCCTGAGCAAAAGCATCTAGCCGAGACCTTTTCTCCACTTTCTTAATCATCATCTTCAGAAGGAACAGTGGGGAGGAAGAAGAAGCAACAGGACAGTGACCAACATGGCTGCTGCTCGCAGGATATCCTCCTTGCTCTCTCGTTCCCTCTCTGCTCCTTCTGCTTCTGCTTCTCTGCTTTCTTCTCTAGGTACCCACTTCTGTGTACTGTTCTTTCTATATCTGTCGTCTTTTGTTTTTTGAAGTTGACGGTGATGATCATGGTTAGATTATTTTATTTAATTTGGTAGAAGCTGATGATATTTGTATTCCAGCTACAACTATTTGGTTTTTTTTTTTTTTTGTAAGTTTTTTCTTTGTCTGGTGTTCATGTCTCACATAAACCCAAGTGTTTGTCTTGTTAGAAGTTTATGATGGGGATCTTTTGCCAATACTCTTTGATTGGTGTCATGGAAAGCTGAAGAAGAAAAGGAAGAAGAAATATGGGTTTCTTTGTTCTTGCTATTTAATAAATTAAAAAGTGTTTTTGTTCCTAGTCAAGGCTAGGCTCAAGGATGGAACAAAAGTTGTGGAAGTTTTTCAGATACTACTCCATAGCTCTCTGGTCAGCAGTTAGCTCAGAGAGTGCCAGAGCAGAACCATAAATTGACAATCTTTTACCTTTATTTCTATGTGTAGTCGGCTCTAGTTTTAATCACAAATCCCTTCCCACTCAATTCCAATGATTGGGACTTTAAACTTCCAACTTGCAAATTCCAGCTCTTGAACATTCTATTGTCCCTTTGCAGACTTTGACCGGATGATTCCAACTTATCTCTGGAGTGGCCTGTTCTTTGAATCTGCATGGCTTCTGAAACAAATATATTTATATTTTCATTCTCTTTTCTTCATTGAAACATGACTTTCCAGATTGAAATATTCTCAAGATTTATATGTATATGTTTGAAATATGATCTACAGGGAGAAGTCTTAGCCAGGGAAGAAGCTTCTCCGGGTTAGATGCGACTGTGGCAGTTGAGGAATTAATCACCCCACCAGTTCAAATTAAGTACACCCAGCATCTAATAAATGGACAATTTGTAGATGCAGTATCTGGTAAAACTTGGTTCATAAATCAACAAGTACTTCTTGAATTGGTAATATTTGATGATTGCAACAAGTCCTTGACTTATGAAGTGATTTGAATTTGAAATTTATGTTGATTGTAGGTAAAACATTTCCTGTGTATGACCCGCGCACTGCACAAGTGATTACTCATGTAGCTGAAGGCGATGCTGAAGATATTAACCGTGCAGTGGTTGCAGCTCACAAGGCTTTTAATGAAGGACCATGGCCGAAGATGACACCTTATGTTAGAACTTGTGCTTTGGTTCATGGTGCATTGTCATGTTGATGATTTTTGTTTGCTAGATTTAAAGGTGTTGCACTGTTTTTTCAGGAAAGGTCACTGATATTGCTGCGTTTTGCTGATCTTGTTGAGAAACATAATGATGAGCTTGCAGCTTTGGAAACATGGAATAACGGGAAGCCTTATGAGCAGTCTGCTAAAGCTGAGATACCCTCATTGGCACGTCTGTTCCGCTATTATGCTGGTGAGATAAGCAAAAGGAATGCTGTTTTAACCTGCTTCATTATTATTTATGTTTAGTCACTAATTATTTTTGGGTGAATTTTCCAGGCTGGGCAGATAAAATACATGGACTAACAGTTCCAGCTGATGGTAATTACCACGTTCAAACATTGCATGAGCCGATTGGTGTTGTGGGACAGATAGTTCCATGGAACTTTCCTCTTATCTTGTTTGCTTGGAAGGTTGGGCCCGCATTGGCTTGTGGTAATACCATTGTTCTAAAGAGTGCAGAACAGACGCCTTTGACTGCTCTCTTTGCTGCAAGGTTACTCCATGAGGTGGGATTTATAGAACTGTAATCTACTTATGTAGACTAAGTTCAACTGAAATTGCAGACCAAGACAATAAGTGATAGTTACAAATATTATATTCATAACCCTTCAACCAAGTTTATGAACTTGCTGAATGCTTCAAATTCAGGGAATGCTCAATGGCACACATGCATTCAACACAAAGGCGAAAATAAGGGGAATGAAAAATGGAAGTACAATGCTACAAGTTTTGATGTAGGATATTAAATCTCTACCAATTGCAGCTTTCTTGAGTCACTCACAAGATTTGATTCATATTTCTAAGTTGGTGTTTTATTTTTCATCATTGATCATACATTTAGATGACAAAGTTTACACCAGTTATTTTGTCAAAAACTTTGCCATGACATTGTCTTGAGACCTAATTTGGATTCTTTTTGACAGGCTGGTCTTCCTCCAGGTGTTTTGAACGTTATTTCTGGCTATGGTCCCACTGCTGGTGCACCTCTCGCTAGCCATATGGATGTAGATAAAGTATTATCAGATTTCTGTGTCCTTGTTGAAGCCTTTATGAACTTTTTGGAAAATTTGAATCTATCATCCAAGTTTCTATGTTGTTTGAACAAATTAGATTGCAGTTTCCAAATATTTCGTGCATTTTATACCTTAGTATGCCCAATATACTATCTGGCAAGCTTGAGAAATGCTAACTCTTGGTTCTACTTCTTTTCCAGATATCTTTCACAGGTTCAACTGCCACTGGTAAAATTATATTTGACTTGGCGGCAAGAAGCAATCTTAAGTCAGTTACATTGGAGCTAGGAGGAAAGTCACCTTTCATAGTTTGTGAGGATTCTGACGTTGATCAAGCTGCAGAGCTTGCACACTCTGCCCTCTTCTTTAATCAGGTTGGTCACAAGTATCCCCTATGGAGCTAAGCTAAACTCAGTGAATGCGGAAGCATCAGATCGATCTGTTGCTTTCTGTCTGCAGGGTCAGTGTTGCTGCGCTGGGTCTCGTACATTTGTACATGAACGTGTATATGATGAGTTTGTAGAGAAAGCAAAGGCACTAGCTGTGAAACGTATCGTTGGTGATCCATTCAAGCCAGGTGTTGAACAAGGTCCTCAGGTATTCTCTTCTTTTGGACTCTCTTGGATCTATATACATTTTACTTCAATGACATGAGGACAAGTTCCAACCTCTAAAAAATTCCCAGATCGATTCAGAGCAGTTCGAGAAGATCCTCAGGTGCATAAGATCTGGCATTGAAGGCAATGCTACCCTTGAATGTGGAGGTGATAGATTTGGCTCCAGAGGCTACTTCATCCAGCCCACTGTATTCTCTAACGTTAAGGTGTTGTTCACTCTTAAGGACCACTACAATAAGCATCCATTTACCTAATTTGTCAGGGACAAGTTTAACATTTTCTTCCACAGGATGATATGTTGATAGCACAAGAGGAGATCTTTGGTCCAGTTCAATCAATCTTGAAGTTTAAGTAAGTAATTGTGTATTTTTAGGGAAAACATTATAGTTTTCATTTGTCACCTTAACATTTGATGTTTGAGACATTTGTATGCTTTGATCCAGGGAAATTGATGAAGTAATAAGAAGGGCAAATGCCACACGTTACGGTCTGGCTGCAGGAGTTTTCACTAAGAACATAGACACTGCCAACACACTGTCAAGGGCATTGAGAGCTGGAACTGTATGGGTCAATTGCTTTGATGTGTTTGATGCAGCAATTCCTTTTGGTGGCTACAAGATGAGCGGCATAGGCAGAGAAAAGGGTATTTACAGCCTTAATGGCTACTTGCAAGTGAAAGCCGTTGTCACTCCTTTGAAGAACCCAGCGTGGTTGTGAACCCTCCTCCCTCTTTCTCTGTTAGCTAGCATGGAAGCTGTTGCTACTTCTTTCCATGCTTGCCTTTCCAATGATGTCCAAGTCACGAATTATCAGCTCGAAAACTGTTTCTTCTCTACCCCCGCCTCCTAAATCAAAACATATGCTTGATGGAGTTTTGAGTTTGAAGGCTCAGATTGAATAAAAGGGCTCTTCTTTCTCGAAATTGTTCTCAATGCAAAATTCATGTTGCCCAAAGTATGGTATGAAAAAAGCAGCAGAAAGGATCATATCATGCGGCACCACCACCACCCCCTCCCCTTCCGGCCTCAGGTTTCAATAAAAAGTGGTCCATGAAAGGCATAGATGGGTGCATATCCAGCCTTTGATCAAAGCCAATGTTTGATGATTTAAGCCTGTTGTGTTGTGGGTTCAGAGGCCTCAACTCGGATTCAATAACGGCGCACCTCTCACCAATTCTCACTATTCAACAAAGTAAATACAGGAAAATTATTTTATGGAGAAAATGAAAATAAATCACTAGATCCTTGATATGAATATCTGTTGATCAAACTGCTGGGCTATTCATCTGTTTTTGCACAAATTTTCAGTACATTTCTCTTAAATTTATTGTTTTTACACAATTTTAACTTCTTAACTATTTATTTTAATTAAATTTTACTTAAATTGAGTTAATTTAATTTACAACTTAATCAAGTATGTTTAGAGTTAACTTTTTGTTTGGAATTTAAATTTATTTAAAGTCAATTAATTTTACCTGGAAGGCATGAAATTATTAATAGTTTATATATGGGCGTAGTTAATAGTTTAATGATATTTTAAATTTATTATATATATAAACTCATTTTACTGTATTATCAACATACCATCTCTTGCACATAGCTACGCGATCGATGATGGTCATTTAAGGAAATTAAATAACCACTTAATCAAATTATGCTTAACAAAACGAGACAAAAGATAACCGCGCTGCTTAGCTTTGTACCAAGACACAACAATGGCGGATGTCTCTTTTTTCTTGTTGTCTGGTCTTTCATAGGACGTCCCCCTTGCTAGTTACAATGTGAATGCAGAAGAAAGCGACGAATGTGAAAACAATAGAATGTTGCGTCTTATGCTGAAGCAAAATGTGAATGCCAAATGAACAATAATGAGTGTGAAAGCAATAAAATATTGCATTATTATTATTTTTTTTTATTTTATTATTTCTTTTTTGGAGCAAATTGTTGGGGCCTAATGCATCCGAATCTGTGAGCTGGAGACAGGAGATAACACACAATAAGTTCAAGAAAACAAAACCCCACAAAAGGCCAGAGAGATTTCACACAGCCCGTGACCAGCACTCAGTGTGTGTTTTTTTTTTTTTTAATAATTGCTACTAAGTAAGATTAACCACTAAATTATTAGTATCGTGTGTGACATGAATATAACGAGCGCGTTCAACTAGTCATTAAGTGATTGGTCCCCGTCAACCCGCCGCCTTGCTTTCCATGAGTCAGCATCACGCTTCTGTTTTCGCAGGAAAAAAATCACGGGGGCCTTCGGAGAGTTTGTAGCCATAAACGAGCTTGATCTGGAAAATATCTTAATTTGACATGAACAGCGGCAATTGAAGAAATTTCTGGAATTTACCAGACTCCTGAAGATCCTCCGTCAGAAAAATCAGCATAGCTTCTGCCTGCCCTCTCGTGCTAAAAGATATGAATTTGACGCAAAAATTCAATTTCTTTTGATATACGATATATATATATATATATATATATAAAGTTTAATATTTACTTATATTATATATTTTAAAAAATATATAATTTATTTAATGATTACAAAGATAATATAAATTTATTTTTAAAATAATAAAACTTTTAAAAATTTTCTTGGCTGAACCTGAAAAGTTTTCGTATTTTCACATTATTTTCCACTGGATATTATCTTAAGACATATATTTGTCCTCAATCTTCGCCATGTCTCCTTGTAGAGTGTCCCACACACAGTTCCATGGGAATGGCAGAATGGTGTACAAATAATAATCCTGTGCAGAATCACCCTCCGAACAAGGTGTACATAAACTCTGAAACATGAGGGATGTGTGTGTGTGTGTATACATATCTATATATATATATATATATATTACAATTATCTGCAAAAGGATATGAGGTTGTGCAGAATGAACTATAGCAGGAAGTCAGAACGGTGGATTATATGTGCAACTTGTTTCTGGTTCCTCCGATGATCATATTGAACCACCCACTTCCCATTAAATGGCAATGGACATTCCATTTAATTCGATGCCATTGCACATTCGCCTGCCAGCCGACACTCCATCATCACTTTTTGTCCTCATCTTCGCCTGGTATTTAGTCTGACTTTTCCCTTCCGCGCATATGGTTGTTTCGTGCCAGTACGGTGTTCCCTACGCTTTGGAACATTTCAATCCTGTGTTCGGTGGTGGAGCCAAAGATGAAGATTAGGAAGCCGATCACATCAGAGTTACGCACAAGTGTTCTTTGTTAAGTCTCATATATACATCTTATTATTACGAGTATTGCTCGTACAGTGACCAGTTACAAGTTTTCGATTGTCATTAATTAAATGGATGTAATATTAACCATAAAATTACGTAAATTTAACTCTTTTTCATATTTTATCACTTTACATTTGAGAATGCTTTTTCTATAAGTTAAAAGGATCAATTTAATTGTAGCCTTTTTAATTCAATCATTACTTGCTTAGCTTATATTACGTCAGCTGCTTTCAATTTGACCCCTAGACGAGTTGCTTTATCTTCTTCGTCGTCCCAGTCAAATTAGGATTTACTTGGGCTTTGAAAGAACCTAGGCACATGCCCTTTCCCTCCGCCACAATTCAGTATTCTATTTGCCCACCTGTCCAAGGTCGGCTTCTGCAGGCCCCACTCCACCCGCCACGTTGCACACAAAGCGTCAATGCCTAACCGGACAATAAAAGTCGCCAGGATCCAAGAAACAGCACCTAGCCCTATCCACATATACCACGTGTCGCGCTAGAGGTGTTGAAGCTAACGCCAAATCTAGCCGTCAACTAGGCAATCTGAAAACGCGTGATATTCTGCCACGTATACGTTTTACTCCCCACTTCCTCCTATATTAGATAAACCGAGTTCCTCCCAATTCTCGAACTCCCAAGTTAAGACAGAGTCCTTTGTTTTTCCGCTTCTTTAACCTTTTAAAATGATTCAAAAATACCACTGTTCCGACCGCCGGATTCTCACGTTTCCGGCGGTTCATCCTTGCGAAAGCACTGCTCCCGCCACCCTTCTCAGTTCCTTAATAACAGCCTCTCAAACTATTTGCAATTACCATTCAGAGTTCTTCGCCACGCAAAGAAGGAATGCCCGCGAAACCATTCGACAGATTGGAATTCTTGCTACATTTTTGGAGGAGATAAGGGACCGCAAATTGCTTCTCTCTGACTCGACCATTCTTTGCCTGTCTGAGCTCCACCTCGCCTGTCAAAAAATCCAGTTCTTGTTTGAGGATTGTACGCGTGCCGGTGCCAAGCTCTGGATGCTAATGAAGTCACAGCGTGTTGCCAATCAGTTTCGGGTTCTAATTCGGTCAATTGCCACTGTTCTTGATGTTCTCCCACTTAATTTGATAGATGTTTGCGGTGAAGTTAAAGAATTGGTGGAAATGGTGGCGAAGCAGGCACGTAAGGCGAAATTCGAGATAGACCCTGAAGATGAATGGGCGTCAAAACAAGTTCATTTGATATTGGATCACTTCGAGAGGGGAATTGAGCCTGAATCAAGCTGTATCGAGCAGGTTTTCGACAATCTCCAGATTAGAAGCTGGAGTGGCTGCAACGAGCAAATCAAGTTCTTGGAAGAAGAGATTGATATTCATTGCTTGGATCGTGACGAGAGGGAAGTTCCATTTTTAAGCAGCTTGTTGGCGTTGGTGAACTACTGCAGGGGAGTGATTTTCGAAACGTTGGATTATCGAAACAATGATCCAAGCTATGCCAGATGCAGCAGCACTGAGACATTTCGTTGCTTGAATCCTGAAGACTTTAGATGCCCAATTTCGCTTGAACTAATGACTGATCCGGTAACTGTGTCAACCGGGCAGACATATGACCGATCCTCAATTCAGAAATGGCTCAAAGCTGGAAATATGATTTGTCCCAAAACAGGAGAGAGGCTGACAAGCACAGACCTGGTCCCCAACACCAGTCTTCGCAAGGTAATACAGCAGTTCTGTGCCGATCATGGCGTTTCTCTATCTAAATCGGGGAGAGCAAGCCACGACGTAAAGAGAACTGTAGTTGCAGGCAGTCCGGCAGCAGCTGAGGCTACGAAATTTCTTTCAAGGCACCTTACTAGGAGGCTGGTTTTTGGGTCCGGTGAACAGAAAAAGAAAGCTGCTCAGGAGATTCGATTGTCTGCCAAATCAAACATCTTTCATAGGTCTTGTTTGATTGAAGCTGGGGCAATCCTGCCCCTCTTAAATCTTTTATCTTCTCCAGACAGGTCTGCCCAAGAGAATGCCATTGCAGCTCTGTTGAAGCTCTCAAAGCATACTAGTGGCAAGAAGGTGATAATTGAGAGTCATGGACTGAGACCAATTCTCGCGGTTCTGAAGATGGGGTCAAGTTTGGAAGCTAGACAAATGGCAGCTGCAACAATATTTTACCTAGCTTCGGTGAAGGGGTACCGGAAACTGATTGGAGAAACTTCAGAAGCAGTTCCGGCCCTTGTGGAGCTGATCAAGAATGGGACATCTTGTGGCAAAAAGAACGCTATGGTTGCGATTTTCGGCCTGCTTCTGTATCCGGGGAACCACAGGAGGGTGCTTGCCTCTGGCGCCATTCCATTGCTATTAGATATGCTATCTTCCTCAGATAAGGAAGAATTTTTAACAGATTCACTGGCAGTTTTGGCAACCTTAGCTGAAAGTGCTGAAGGGACATTCGAAATCCTGCAAAGCTTGGCTATACCTAGTATTACTAGAATTTTGCAATCACTACCGTCCAAAGCCGGAAAAGAGTATTGTGTTTCCATCCTGTTGTCTCTGTGCCAAAATGGGGGTGTGAAAGTGACTGAGGCTTTGGCAAAGGACACTTCTCTGATGAGTTCTTTGTATTCCCTTATAACGGATGGCACCCCTCATGGTCGCAGCAAGGCTCGCACTCTCCTTGACCTTCTGCACAAATTCCACGAAACAAGCACCTCAGGCTTGGTGACTTCAGCAGTTCAATGTGAAAGGCCACACTACATACGGAATGCTCATTCCAGATTTCAGTTAAATTGAGTTTGTCTTCGCTTAAGTTAGGTTATATTCACACTTTGTAAATACACACACACTCTCTCTCTCGCTCTCTCTCTCTCTCTCTCTCTCTCTCTCTCTCTCTCTCTCTCTCTCTCTCTCTCTCTCTCTCTCTTTTAAAATAGTTTTCCTTGTTGAATGCAGGGGTCTTTGAGATTAGCTCGGTTTTTGCAGGAGCTTATCTCTACTGCAGCCCTGGACTGTTTAGTTAGATACCAACATATGTTTTTGGTATTCTGATGATTCTTTTTGTCTAGTGCTGAATAAGATGGTGTGTTATTGTCATTTGAATGAAATTCACTTTTTTGTCTTACAATGTTTGTTGTCAAAGTACCAATTCTAGCAGAAACACGGTGCATTTATTATAATTACAGATCGGAATCGAAACTTTGGATTGTTGCCCAGCTGATCTTTATGAAAAGCTAAATTATACTATCAGGCAGTCAGTGACACATATATGACTTGTCCTTATAAATCTTTTGTTTTCACATTTATGGGGGCTATACAATTCAGTTGCTGCAAACCAGAAACTAATAAAAGGGGCTGATACTTTGGAGTCAAAATATCCACTAATTTTCATATGCCAAGAGTAGAAGTCAAGGACCACAAAAGGAAAATTCTTTGGAGAAGTTAGAACATGTTTTGAATCTTAGACTATTTAGATTTTTTTAATATATTTTTTTAGATTTTTCTTTTCAACTTTAAAATTAATGGTTATTGACGGAGAGTTTTAATTATTAAAATTAAAATTTATTATATGCATTAAAGAATAATGTTAAAAATTATAAAAAATAACATTTGTATTGAAATTAATAATTTTTCGCTAATAAAATTATCTAATAAAAAATATATATTCACATAAAAAAAATAATATTTCATAATTTATCGATACAATTTTTTTTACAATAGTAAACATTATTTTATACTTTAAAAAATAATAATAATAGAGAGTGAGTCGGTTGCCGACAAGCGGGACCATCCAGAAACGGGTCTCGGATCTTTTCTATATAAGGGTCGGTTCAGTTCAAATATCCATTTTAGATACGGCGTAGTTTTGACAAACCGCTGCGAATCAAGTCTCCTTTGTCCGCACACGGTAACAAGCAAAGGCTTCATTCTCTCCGAACCGAAGCTAGGGTTTTTGTACGGATCGCTCTCTCTCTCTCTCTCTCTCTCTCTCTATCCGCGTCGTCGAAGATCATCATCAGGTACAGTTTCGATGGTAATGCACAGAAATTAAGACTAAGAATGATTACTAAGTTTATGAAGGAAACAAAAGTTGTTTGTAAAAATCTGGTTGTTTATTTATTTTTATTTTGATTTTTTGAAATTCGGAAAAAAAAAATGCAGGTAGGTTTTCGAGGGAGGTGAGTATTGAAAATGGCGGTGGAACCGAAAACACAGTCGGAGGACGTGAAGCTTGACCTTTTTGAAGACGACGATGAATTCGAAGAGTTCGAAATCGACCAAGGTAATTCAACTTTTTCTTTTCTGTTCTGTTTTTTCCTTTCCTTTATTATTATTTTTTATTTTCCAATTTTCAAGCCTGAATATTTTGTTGCTTAAAAAAAGGAAGGGGGGGGGTTCTGTTGTTAATAACTCTGGTAATCAGCGGGTACAGAAAATCAGATTAAGTAGAACAGGTGAGAAGTATTTTTCTGTTTCTGTTGCAGGAGTAATTTAGTTGTCAAGCTTTGAAAAAATCATTGCCGGAGATCGTTATTCTTTGGGTAAATTATCTGTTTAATCGTCCTTGGGCATGGCAAATCTGTATTTAGACTTTGCAGTTTCTGGAAATTGAATAAAGTAGTTGTTAGAGAGTGGCTATATTGGATGTGAATTTGTTTTCTAATCCTTAACATTGGAAAGGTAGACGAAAGTAATAAGACGGACATCCAGAAACAAAGAAGACACTGACACTGAAATATTAAACAAAGTATTTAAGAAAGACGAAGGGTTGGAGTCGTGGAATATATTACTTGAAACATACGCCCTGATTTACCTTCTTTTTACTTTTCTTGTTGTTCTTCATTCCTCTTTTGAGGTTCTGTCTCTCCCTTTTTCATTCATCTGAGCAAATTTAATTTTTCTTCTATATCCCTTTCAATACAAATTAATAATTTGTGTGGTTATATTTCTTTCTTTTTCTTTATGTTTATGTTAGATTTTAGAATTGGAGCAGAATTTATCCTTGTATCATTCCCTAGATCTCACGGTGTGGGAGTCTTATGCACTAGGGTGCCTTTTTTTTTTTTTTTTTTTTTTTCTATAATGCCTGTATCGTGAAAATTTGGCTAATGGTCAATATAATGAACAGAGTGGGAGGACAAGGAAGAAGGGAAGGAGCTGACACAGCAATGGGAAGATGATTGGGATGATGATGATGTCAGTGATGATTTCTCACTGCAGCTGAGGAAGGAATTGGAGAACAACAATGAGAAAAACTGAAACAATCCTCTGTTTTTTTTAATCTGTGATTTAGCTTCATCTCTCTGATGTCTGTCATTTGAACCCAAAATGGTTATTTTTCTGTAATCATATTGTCAGTATGCTAAAGGGCATTTGAACTTCTGAGATGAGGGATCCTAGTACTAATACCAGTCCATTGAACTGGATTTTGTGTTGGGCTTTTTGCCTGAAGAATCGGATGATCCCGTATGTTTGTGAATCACATTCCCTGTTAGTATTTTGGTACTTGTGATAAAGCATTCTATCACGGTGTGATTTCTTTCGTTTTTTCTCTATATATATATATTATTTTATTTTATTTTTTTCAAATTAGTCCATTGTATAATATTGAGAGAGCTTTGTCATGGATCTTGCCTAGACTTGAAAAAGTGGAGGCAGTGTGTATTATGCACGGAGTTTAACAGGTGTTTGTCTGCTCTACTGGTACGATGAAAATTTGGGTTAAGGAATTATGCACGGTGCTTAGAGTGATCATAGTCATGAATTTTTAGAATTATTACAGGATGGTTAAGCCAGTGTTAAGTTTTGCAGCCACGAGTTGATCTTTGTAGATGGACACAAATCCAGGATAGGAGGTTGCTTTGATGATCGTGCATGGCTTCTGATTATTTGCTGGAAACTTGTAGGTTCTGAAACGCTGTGAAGAGAGAGGCTTGACCTCAGGACTGTTGAATAGCAAGAAGTCCCATCCCTGAAAGTGAGATGAAATAAAATTTCTTTGCAAGAAATCTATTTGTTTTTGTAACTAACGATAGAAATTCCACCCCCTCAAAGTTGTTGGTGTCCCTTCATGTCTCTCGTGGGGTTTCGCTTCCATACCTTTTAAGGAAAAGGGCTGCATTTCCGGGGGTGGGGTATTTCTTGTCTTCAACATAATAAATCTACACCTCACCGATTACCCTAATGGTACGCCAATCAGAGTGGTTGCATGATATTATTTAGACCTTCCAACATAAGTGCAAGTGTAGTTCCCATCAAACCAAATTACGACCACAAAGTCGTATACAAACCAAGCCAAATGTATAAGCTATTCATTAATGGTCAAATAAAATGTTGATCAAACATATGAGGTGGCCACACCAGTCAACAACTACACCGGCAACTGAGTTAAGTATAGATATCCTAGCAACCCTGAAAATATCTTAAGAAAAATAGACTAACTAATGAAACCTTTACATCACTCTCGATAAAGTAGAGATGCAAGATATGCTACAGCTTTCCCCACTATATATCCACCCCCACATCCATTCTTCCCCATGTAGTGTTCAAGATCACCTTTAGCCCCCACATCAAAGTTAAAAATAGAGCATCATACCTCTTCACTGTCTGTCTATTCATTTAAGGCCCTCGCTGCCTGCGGAAGCAAAGACAACCGCCTTGTTGATCAGGAGGTATCATGCCCCCACCTTTTGATGTGTCAATGGCCTCCAACATGGAGACCACTTCATCCATCTCTGGGCGCTTATCAGGGTTAGCATCCCAGCACCGTTTCATTACATTTCCAAGAGAACTTGGGCAACACCTTGGTATTTCTGGTCTTAAATTCTGAAGTGAAATACAAGAAAAATTAATTAACAGACTTGGAACTTTCATGCATTTATCTTCTATATAAGAGAAACAAAATCCTCGCAGCACTGCCAGAAGAAAAGATCTTTGTACCTGGCGAACTACACCTGCAGTCATTTCTGAGAAACTAAGGTCAGGGTATGGCATGTCACAGCAATATATCTCCCATAGACAGATGCCAAAACTGTAAACATCACATTTCCTGTTGTATGGATTGCCATTGAGAACCTGTTTCCCACCCAAATAGATAGTAATGATTCATCCACTCAATCCCCCATTTCTTTTGGTTTTCTGGATTTAAAAGCATAAAATGCAAAAAATCCATTTTTGTAAGCTGAAATACAAATGAGAAAATACAGAAAGGGAAAATCTGTCCACCACAAGAAGAGGGAAAACTAAGACTGAAGAAGAATGAAAGAATTTTCCGATTGAGTTAATGCCTTCAAAAAACAGTGTACCCACTCCAAAATATGCAAACTTAATGGATAAATACATTTCTATTTAATGACATTCCAATAAATTGTGAAAACATTGCCTTATCCAAACTCAGAAGACTTGTTCCAATACACACACACACACACACACACACACACATATATATATATATTAAATTGACCCAAAACTGCACTCAATACCTCGGGAGCCATGTAACCAAGTGTTCCTGTCTCGCCAGTCATATCATTGGGATTCGAAGCCTCAACACGAGCGACACCAAAATCAGCAATTTTAACGGTGCGTGACCTGTCCAATAGCATGTTCTCTGTTTTCACATCTCTGTGAACAATCTTCTGGGAGTGAAGGTAACTTAACCTACAAGTTATAGAGTAATAAGGATCAATTCTAGAAGGCAATCTATAACACCGTTTTGAAAACTGATCAAACACAATGGAGATGGGATATGGCATACCCTCTAGCAAGATCCAGAGCCAGCTGGACAACAACCTTGAACACTAGCTTGCGCCTCCTGTTCTTGATAAGGAAAGATTTCAAGGCACCACCTGGAAGATATTCCACAACAACACAACACACATTACTTGGCATGCAAATTTGACCATTTTCAGTTTGTATCTGTAGCCCTGATGAACCCATTGTCGCCCCAATAAACTGCATTAAAAAGACCAGAGTCAGATATTTAACAGCAGAGCAACTTATACCATTGTGGCTTGTGAAAAAATAACAACCACTAATCATTTATTCAGAAAATAAAAACCACAACAATCTCAAGGTCACTTATGCAGCTTAAAACACAAGCATATTAGTCCCACGCATTTAGAATCCTCCAATGTAGAAGAAAATCACGCAAGTGTTCAAATTTTGCAGAAGAAAGAAAGAGCTAATTGCCAGATATTCCAGAAACAGAAAGCGACCTTAGTAACATTGGGATGATCAAGCTTGTGCCAAACAGCAACTTCTTGTGCAAAAGCTGCCCTCAAAGAGGCAATCTCAGCTTCAGTCCTTTGGCCTTCTTCACCCCAGTCAAGCAGCTTAACTGAGGATCAATAAGCAGAAAACTACCGTTAGCAAAACGTGATTCAATCACTGCTTGGCTGATACTGAACTGCTCCAGCTAGACACAGAGATATCTCTGCACTACTATTCTAAATGATATTATAAATGAATGTCAGGATTTCTAGCACCAGACCCACATCCTGCTTTTCCTTTACTTTTCTTTCTTTATCAAGATGGCATTAACTAACAGCTGGGATTACATGAAAGTTTGCATATACGACAACACCATCCAAAATAATGCTGTAACAGGCAATTCGAAACCAAACCCATGTAGGAGTCAGGGAAATCATGAGATTACATTCAGGGCTGCCAACACCAACATCTCAATGGTAGTTTATTTTATTGTATTGGAAGAATACTTCAATTTTCTCTTTCCCTGTCTTTCCGAATGCCTAACAACAGCAAACCTAAGGAGGTCGTAGAACCTCCGCGACTGAACAATTCTTTAGGGTAAACCAACAGGGTCTCTATAAGAACGCAAATAGTTAAGAGATCAACAATCATTAAAGAAAACAGGAAAAGAAGAAGAAGAAGAAGAAGAATATAGTGGGTGCTCAACAACATCACTTTCATAAACCTTAAAGACAGTAAATAAGGGAAAACAATTACGGGCAAAATTTGACCAAAAAAAGGGGGGTGACGACTGACTGACCGGCGACATCCAGGCCATCATAGATGCCACGGTGGACAGTGCCGAAGGTGCCACGTGCAATGACGCTCTTGATGATGAGCTTAGAAGGCTCGATCTCCCACTCCTGCCTCTCCTTCTTCAATAAGCCAGCGGAGGTGGTGGTGGTGGTGGCGGCGGCGGCGGCGGCAGAAGCAGCAGCAGTTCTATTAGTATTAGTATTGGTACGAGTATTAGCGTCGTCGTCATCCCTCTTGTTCTTCTTCTCCAAAGTCACAACCTTGTTGAGATGCCTCTCAAGTTGCTCATCTAAGCTCTTGAGATCCATCTGATCTGCTCTCACAAACCCATCACCACTTTCCTTCATTTTCCTCTTCCTTTTTCTTCCAACCAACAGAAAAAAAAAAAAAAAAAAAAAAAAAAAAAAAGAGGAAAAAAGAAACAGCTTTCTTTGCAGTGTTGTACACCACCAAACCACGCTTCTCTCTATATCTCCCCTTCCTACAAATTTGAGTCTCTGATTGAATTGGGTTTTGGTTATTTTAATAGTTTACTTCTTCTCCCAGTTCTTCTGGGCACCATTAAAATATCTATAAATTTTATTTTTTATTGAAAAAAATAATAAAACTAAAAACAAAAAAAAAGAAGAAGAAGAAGAAGAAAACGAAAGAAAATGCTATTCTTTTTTCGCTTTGTTTTGTTACCCTGTAAGGTAATCAACATAGAATCTGGCATTATAACTTCACGTTTCAACTTCTAAGACGTGTCGTTGCTTCTCTCTTTCTTTTTAATTTCTTGTAAATATATATATATATATACATATATAATCTCATTATCCCTATAGGCATGTATTAGGATCATTAGAAAAAAATTTACTGTTGAAATAGTAATGGTTGATTCTTAGCAAATCTTTCAGATATTTAATTATTGTATAATTTTCTAGTTTCTTAAAAGAGAGGGACCCAACATAGAGAATTCAAATTCAAATCTAAATTAATTATGTCAAAATTATGGAGAAAAACAATTAAACTCTCACTTTGGTAGCTCCTTAATTTTCTTCTTTCTTTCATATTTGCATTTATTTATATAAAGAGTTCATATTATAATATTATTTAAAACGAATTAAATGGCGAGGAATAAGTTGGTGATGTTTTTTTTTTCTTTAGTTTTTAATCTATTAAGTACGAATTTGGATGGACTCCAATTTAAATTTCAGTTTTTTATTGAGCATGACATTAAATGTAAGCCGTTTTGGTTGATGGGTGCCATTATTTGCAATTGTTTATATATATATATATATATATATAATTAATTTAAAATTTTTATATTTGAGTTGTAAATTGTTTTATCTTTTTATTTGAGCTATATTTGATCATTTTTTATTTAAAAATAATTAATTTAAAAGGTATATGAATTAAATAAAAATATTAAAAAAAAGTTAAAAATTCAATTGTAAAAATTTATAAAAATTTAAGATCAATTTTTTTTTGTGTATTTTAATTTTTTTTTTAAAAAAATAAATTGCTACAACAGGGGCGTTGTGACATTTTTTTTTTCTCTCAACTCAAATAATAATAATTAAAAAAAAAAAAGAGAGAGGAGTAATCTAAATTTTGTTAGATAATGTATCATTCCACAATTATTCATAAATTTTAACAATGGAAGTGTACAAAAATTACAGATTTGCATCATCTGTCGGAACATTTAATTGAAAATTCCAACGAAGCCTTTAGGGTTACTCCAAAAAAAATCCACCTCCGCATTAACTCCTCTATCAGCATCCTCCATTGCCTTGGCTGATCAGAATTGAAAAGCTTAAGAATGAATCAACAAGCCATGAGAATAAAACTATTGAGAGAGGCTGAAAGTTCAAATTCCAACTAATTCAATTTCTCACAAAAATGTGCATTTTAATTCAAATGTAAACCCCCCTTCCCCACCCCAAAAAAAAAAAAAAAAAGAAGAGGGGGGGGGTTCAGAATGAAATTGAACAATTATAAACCTGAGACATCTAATGGAATAATTTTCAAAACATTTGAGATTTTCATGATCATTAAAGCTATATCACCCTCATCAATATATAAATGTGGGACTTCCAACATGACACGTGTAGACTCTTACTTGGGTGTCCCTTGTCACGTTGAAATTATGTTTAAATGTGAATTTTATTGCAATGTCATGCGTGGACCATTTGCCCTCCTGAAAGGTTCCGTAAAATTTCAGAAAGAGGAAATCTTTAAACAGTAGAGAAGGATTTGTTCAAATCCAATAAGGAAAAGGGCTTTCAATTCAAGAAAGGAAAAGATTATTTTTTTTTATATTTTTATTTGACTTTTAAAATTTATTTTAAATTAATTATTTTTAGATAAAAAAACAATCAATATATTAAATAATAATAATTTCTATTTGGTCGATGTCTGTTTTTTTTTTTTTCCTTACTTATCGATTTTAACCAATTTTCTTCTATGTAAAAGAAATTAATTTGAAATAAATTTTAAAAAATATATAATTTAAATAAACATTCATACAAATTTAATATCCCGCATAGATTCTGTACGAATAAGTAGAGGTGGTGGGCAGGCACGGCAAGGAATATCTTAAAAATGCTTCATCAAGTTATCAATGATTCAGGCAAATAGATCTTTTGTAGTTCTAACCCAAAATGTTTATCAATCACTCGCCAAGAATATATATATATATATATATATCTGTCTCTTATACACATCTAGATGTGTATAAGAGACAGATATATATATATATATATATATTATGCATGCAGTTCTGTATCTGCCTCAACATATAGAAATCTTCAATTCCTACACGACTAACTTTGTATTTGATGGATTGTGACGAGCAATTAGTTTGATACGCAGACACCAACTCACGCCCAAAGCCAACCCCCCCTTCCCCCTTTTTATAATAATAAATAAATGAAAAAAAAAAACACAATCATAATTAGCAATTAGCTTATTTGGCATTTTTCTATGATGTGTGATCAATGAAAGCGGAGGAGGAGGAGAAAAAGTCTACCAAAAGAAGGTCATTTTCTAAATTAGGTAACCGTGGCTTTCAATAGATAAGGAGAATATTAAGCCGCCGCCCCCCACCCCCTTATTATTATTATTAAAATAATAATAATAACAATAATAATAAAGCTTTTAAAATTAGGAAACTCTAAAAAACAAAACAATCTTCCACAATAGAGCATTCATTTGCACTGAGGTATGATAATAAAAACACTTGGAAGCGCGTCCTTGGATTCCCAATTGAAAAAGGCCCTCTTGATACTCTTCTTCTTAGGTACCAACAAACAAAACCCATTTATGGCGTCAAGTGAAAAACGAATTCAATTTGGATGTTGGGGACATGAATTTACCTGTTGAATACATACCCAGAACAAAACGTTGGGCTTTGGTGGGCTGGCCATTTGCATTTGGATAACATCGCAGTCAGTCTCCATAGTTCCTTCCTGGTTACGTCACATGTTGGTACCAATGTCCATTCCACTCACTTTGATTTTCTCGACAACCTTTTGCCCTAAATCGAAAACAGTCAAACGGATAAAAGGTACTTCGGCCCTCTTTCTCAAATTTCAATTGGTGATTCTTGGAATAAAGTTCTGCTTCTTGGAAGCTGAGGAGTCACAGAGAATGGAAACTTCGTTCAGTTCAACGGAATTAAATGATTTCTTATGAATAAAAAAATTAAGTCGATCCAATCTTCAGATGATTTATATATTATTTCAAATTTTTAAAAATATACTTGGACCCCTTTTTGATTGTATCAAATACTTGGAATCAATGCTTTCTAAGAAAAAAAGAAAAATACTTAATACTCAATTTTTATAGATATAATTCTATTAATAAAAATTTTTAACATTGTTAAAATTAAAAATAAAAAAATATATATACTTGTGAAAAATATTTTAAAAAGATTTTGTTACGTATAAATTTGATTAATTAATTATAAAATTCAATTGAGTTAACCAATTATTTTTTTAATTTTTTTAATGGTCCGGATGATGTCATTGTAGAAGATTAACTTTCACCATTCTACATCTTTCCTTTTCATCCTCTCTCAGTCGATCAAAGGCTGCTACGATGATCTTGCTCGTATTCACTAGGATTATTACTTTCCTTGTCCTAACCCGACGAAGCTTCAGTTTTAGGTTTCCTTCATGACCACGTGCTCTATTTGCGTTTTTTCTTTCAGATAGAGCACCTTCCACAGTAGAAAGCAAAAATAGCACACTTTTTTTATGATGGGACCGTCACAAATTGGTCTCTGTTTTTTTTTTAAAAAAAAAAAAAAATTATTTTCCCCTCCCAAATTCATGGGAGAAATGTACCTTTCAAATATCTATAATATTTTTAACACTGATACAAATAAATGAAATTAAAAATAAAAAAATTTATTTTCTTGTTATTCTAATACTTATAATTTATTTTAATTAGTTTTTTTCTACGTAATGACTAACAGGAGTCTTTGTGCCGTGATTTAACTATATTCTCATGTCTATTATTTTTGACAAACATAAAGTAGTAATAAATTTTAAATTTATTAACACTAAAATTAAATATAAAATATTTATTTAAGTTTAGTAATATTCAAGTGCTATTTATTTTTTAATAAAAAAATGAATAAATATAATTTTCAATTTTTGATTCTCACTCGCCAACAGGACTGCGGCATATCACAATACACTTTTTTCTTTGAAAGAAATGGAAAGCAGCTACCCAATGTCTGCACTATTTGCCTTGGATATCACTTGGCTGGCCAAATGAGTCCAACTACCTGGACGGGGCAGAATTAACGTTGGGACGTGGAGAGTGTAGGATTTGTGGACCTCTTTTATTATTATTATTATTATTATTATTATTATTATTATTATTATTATTATTTATTTAAAACAAAAATTACAATAAGTACAAAATTTTATACAATATGCACTTATAAATTATTTTTTTATGACTGTTTGTACATTTTATCATATATATATTATACATTTATTTTGGTCTATTTTATATTTTATTTTATAAAAAATAATAATAATAACGCACTAGAGCCATTCAAATTTCATGCTTATCACATAAATCTTGTTTCTTCTGTGTTCACTCCGTCGTGAAAAAAAATGAAGAAATATCGACTTACACGAACTTACATGGCATTGAATGTCTGATTTAAAAAAGAAGGGTGCTTGGTGTCCAATAGTTAAATTTTTATTTATGTCCCTAAAATATGAGAAAGTAAAAATAGTGTTTTATAATTTTATTAGAGAAAATTGTACTGATTGCACCATAAAATAACTTAAATTGTTGTACTAAACTCACCTAAAAAATTTAATTAAAATCATCAATCACTTTCAAAATTATAAAAATTCACATATGCGTTTAATTTGGATAAACCTCTCAACGACAATTCAAACTCATAATACTCACGATGGGAACAAATCTCTAAACCATTTAATTACTTTGAGCGGTGGTTGATAGCACACAAAGGTACCTATGCTCTTACATAGACGCACAATGACATTCCAAATGCTTGATTACAAATAGGCCATCCGATGCATTGTGTGACAGGTAACGATAATTTGCATTTATGATTTTGAAACAGAGAAACGTGATTGACAGCTATTCATGCCAGCATTTCTTCTCAGAAATAGTTTCCGAAAAAATCCTTCCACTGTTGATTCGAGGTATTCAGGTGAACTGTGTCATTCCCATTTCATCCTCTGCCGCTCTTGAAAAAGACCAAAAAAAAAAAAAAAAAAAAAAAAAAGGAAGAAATATCAATGTTTCCAATGAATTGGAAATGATCCAACTTATCTGGAGCTTGATGGTTAGACCTTGTATTACAGAGGAGGACAATTAGATCTTTAAAATTTTACCCCACTTCCCTCCATAAGTATATGATTGCGACTTGGGAGGCAAGAGAAATAATTAAAGAAGAGAAAAATTGTAATATGTTATGGAGGAGAAAAATTGGAGATGCATTAAAACTAAGAATTATATCAATAAAAATATATGAAACTTGGATACCATCCATTGGTGCGCGTAAAGATGAACGTATTATATTCTTATAATTGAAATAACAAAAGTTATTTGTTAAAATTTATAATATTATTATTTATATAACCTAATATTTTTTTTTAAAAAAAACGTAAGAGTTGAATAATATGTAGTAATTGAAAATTTCTGTGATCTATTCTTGTAAAAGTAAATATATATATTTGAAAGAAAAAAGGACCAGGAATTCTAATCTTTCCACACAGAAAGCACTTCTTGTTTCATAAGGTCCTGTAATCTCTGATATGCCCTGGTAGTCTCCACACCGACTCTAGAAAATCTAACCTGTAGAGAAATGTATGAAGTAATTGGAAATTCGCCTTAGTTATTGACTAACTTGCAAATCAAGCTTGATGGGGTTCAACACTATAAAGGGGATCATAAATTGCATTTATAATAATCATCACCTGAGCATGAATTGTATATAACACTTTGCCACCGACGTTTGTAAAGCTAGCGCTGACAACGTCTGCCCCTTCTTCCTGAAGAATGCCAATAACTTCGTGCAGCATGAAGTTCACCTTGGATTCACTAATCAGCATTACTTCTATTGCGGATCCCAATTCTCTGAGCTCAACAATTGGCAGTCTCAAGCCAAGCAACTTGCCGTCCATGGTAGTACTGTATTCTGTTTCGCTTGATGACCTCATTGCTTGTTCCTTTATCCTCTTCAATTTCTCTATCCTGTCTTTTAGTTGCTTTATGTAGGAGGCAGCATGGTCAAGTTGTGATACCATGCCCTGAGATGCACATAAATTAAATCACTGTACTTGTAGCTATAATAGTAGAGTGGCTATGCAGATAATTATTTCTTACACGTCAAAATTTATATAAGCAATCTCTGCTGCAAGCCTAAAGTGAATTATTCTTGCATCTTTTACCGAAAATTTAGCCACGAAGATCCAGTTGTGGCTCCAACTCAACAAAAAAAGTAAAATAAAATAAAATAAAGATCAAGGTGTGGCTATTTCCAACAATAAAGTAAAACCCAATGAAGCTGACAACACACCATGATTTTCTCTGGAGTACGTACGTACCTTGTTAGAAGATTGGCAGTGATGGGGAGGAATAAGAGAAGCAAGCTTGTAGCTTAAGTGTTTCATATGAATCCTCCGATTCCTCTCCACTGTCTTTCGATCAACCTTTGGGTCACTCCTGTTCTTCTTCATCCTAAAATCTTAATTCCCCACCAATTTGGTACCCCACAACCCAAAAGAGTAAGCAGAATATGTGTGTGCGCGTGCGTGAGGTATGTGGAGCTTCACTAAAAATAGTTAATGTGCGTGTCCATATTTGTAGGAAATGGGAATGCTTATATAACTTAGAACTCGAATCACTAGTGATGGGCGACGTGGGTTGGGAGGCAATGGCACTTATAGCTAGTGGTTTCAACGTTTTCCTCGAGACACACAGGCGGGCTGGCTTGCTTTCTCTCTCTTGTTGAGCAGAGGCAATTCAATTCCAGTTATTACCAATACCAAATGGAGAAATGTGGAGAGATGACTTTTGACTCTTTATGTTTGTGTAATCCTCCGAAGTTTTTTCCATGCAAAGAAACCCGCGCTTTCACCGACCACTTTTGTGGCTGTGATTTTATTTTATTTTATTATTATTTTATTTTGTCAAGTCCCGACTTAATGACGATATTTGTGATTGTAAACAAAGAGTTAGGATTCCTGAGGCAGAAAAAAAAAAAAAAACAGAGAAGATAATATTGTTATAAATTTAATTTAAATATAAGATATATAAAAAGGTCCAATGTCTTGTCTGCCCATATATCGGCTGTTAAGACCGGAGATTATTGTTTGCTCACTAGTCCAATTGTAAAATCGGTAAAATTAGATTTCCCCCCCCCCTTTTGGACCAAGGAAAATTAAATAAACAAAGGTGGATTAAGGTGTCACATACAAGGGCTCACAAATTACACTATGTTAGTTGTATATTATTAATTTTTAGATATGTGAATTACAAGAAAAATAATATATCAAAATAATAATAATAATAATGTAATATAATTCTTGTTTGTTTTAAGTCAAATTTTTTCATCTTTTTTTTTTCACTATAATTGGAGTGAAGAGAAAAATTTTAATTAGAAGTAAGTTCTAGAATTTAAATCTCAAAACTTTTCTCAAATTTTAAACGAAATCATCCTTATATTATATTTAGTAATTGTCGTCCATCTTATTAATTTTCATTATGATTATCTATTGACATTTTTAAGTCAAATACAACTAACCAAACGACATTAACTTTGACATTATTTGATAATCATTCACGTGTATGTACATTTGAAGAAAGAACATTATGTTAACTTTTAAATCAGAGCAGCCATGATGATGATAAGATGTTCATTTTACTTAGCAACTTTAGCTGTCTCAATAAAATCAGAAATGTGAAACGACGGCAGGGGTCGTTGGGAAGTCCGTAGGTACTGTGTCGTTTTTGGCTTGCTCAATTACTTCATTGCATGCGTAATGACTACGTAAACCTCTTCTTTTCTTCTTCCTTCTTTGTTTTTTTTTTTTTTTTTTATGGGGCGGTACAGTTTATGCCAACTTTTAACTGATCAATGATGTTGACGTTAAGAAT
Organism: Kandelia obovata; assembly: GCA_021464305.1. Classification (NCBI taxonomy): domain Eukaryota; kingdom Viridiplantae; phylum Streptophyta; class Magnoliopsida; order Malpighiales; family Rhizophoraceae; genus Kandelia; species Kandelia obovata. Next base: position 2,589,154 of record CM038480.1, read on the forward strand.
TGGACTCTGAGATTACAAAGAAGAGACCCTCGAGCAGCAAAGTTCTCATTTTCCAATCCCTAACAGGGGGGCCAAGGGGATTCAATAAAAAGGAAAGAGTTATTTATTGCTGTGTAATTCATTCTAAATCAATTTCTTGAATGGAAAATAGTGGAACTCCCCCAAACAATTCAATTGGGCCAAAAGTGCAAAGTTTTCAATGTTTCAGTTTTCATCAAAATTTGCACTGTTTTCCGATCGAAAATGGCAAGCTTATCATAGATGTATATAATAAAGTTTTAAAAATTAATAATGTAAAGCCCTTAATTTTTATTTTTTTATTTTTTTTTCCTTTTCCCATGTGTGCACATGTACACCAGAAAAATATGTCATTTGGGGGGGGGGAGGGGGAGGGGCAAAAATACGTGTAGACAGACAATATGAAAGGTACCAAGAACAGCCAGATAATATAAAAATAAATGGGGTCTGGTTTATCACTTAAAATTGTATACCAAGTCAATAAAAACTAAATTAATAGTATTGACATTGCTTATGTGTCAAGTTATCATTGGTTAGGTGCACAATCCTATATGGTTGACTGAGTGCATTAGGATTATATATCAAATTAATAATAATTTCAGAAAAATTTTGTTATTGCCCCCACAATTATAGGCGATGGACAAATTGCAACTAAAAATTTCTCAGCCAGAAGCACGATGGTTAAATCACAACCTTATCCTACGACTTTTGGGATCCTACATTAATTTTCTAGAGCTTTTGCCGCTGCTGTAGCTAAGAATAATGCCAGTACGGCTTTTGTTTCATTTAGAGGGCCACAATAACGACTTCACGGCCCTTGCTTAAATCAAACGGATGACCATACGTTGTGAACTGCATTAAATTGCATGTTTCCTTGTCCAGTTTCTTTTCTTATCCCTTAATTTTATAACAGTCCTAAATTAAGGTAAATACAAAATATAATAGCAGTGCTATTATACAACACTCGGATTTATGATTATAAAAAATAAAATAAAAATAAAAAAAAGGAGGAGGAGGAACGGGCTTCTGCTTACCATATAGCCCATATCCCAATTGATCAAAATGGGGAAAATAAGGAAGAAAATTTATTAAAGTCCAAGGAAGAAATGAAAAAGGAGGAGGACAAAAAAGAAAAACACTCTGATCAACCTCACATGCAACTTTTCCTACGAGGAGACAAGAAGGGAAGTAAAATTCAACTGAGAGAATAATAAAACACCCAATTGGGCAAAATTTCAGTCTGGCATGCGTTGGGTTGTCTGAAATTGTGTGGGTTTCCAGTTGGGAAAATGGGGTTTCGTACCTTTTGACCATCCTTAGGTCTCGCATCATAAGGGTTCAAATTACTCAGTACGACCATATTTCATATTTCTCGAAGAGGTGGATGGTGGACACGGTGAGAGAAAAGCATAAAAACATATGCGACAAGAGAAATTAAAGGAGAAAAAATGAAAAGAAAAAAAACCTAAAGCTTTGAACGTAGAAAAGAATTCATCATTTGACGAAGTCAAGAATATATAACAACATCTGTAGGAAGGAACCCCCCCCCAAAAAAAAAAGAAAAAAGAAGAAAAAAAAAAACAAGTTAATGTCAATGTGGACACCAGATAGTCGGAAAAAAACAAACAGTCACAAATAACTAAAATACATACATAATATATATATATAATAATCAGCAAAAACTCTCAAATTGCTTGTAGTGTCACTAAGAAGCAAGTTGCTGTTGTGCTTCTGCCAAGCTGACTATTGATCACCAGGGGCACCATCTTGCCACTTCGTAATAGATAACAAAGGACCAACCTTGGCAGTAGAACTTAGCCAGAAAGATGCATAAGGCAACCAATGACTTGAAAGCTTGGTCATCTGGGCGCCCTCTTCTTGTTTCTCTTCTCCCTCTGTCACCTCGCCAATGCAAGTTTGCTTTGCGGCTACAAGTTACATTGTCCCCAAACAAAACCCACCAGAAGAACAGAGTCAATTGACAAATCGTAAGAGAGCAACTACACAAACATATAACTAAAAGGAAAAACTATACGAACATACATAGAAGTGATGGATACATTTCAAAACAATTAATATTTTTTAATTTAATCTTTTTCATTAATTTTTTTACTTTAAAATTTTTATTAGGCCAATTGTAATCAGATGGACAACAGGCCATCAACCGGCTTACGTGCAGCTTGTGGCCCTTTAGCAAAAACATTGAGGCAGTCAAGTTGTTTCTTTGTTTTTCTTCTATGCACGCATTGAATAAACAATAGATGAAGTGCATAAAATGCATTTTTTTTATTTATTCAATGCATATTGACTTTGTTTATGATTTATTTTTTCGTACACAATTTTTACGTGGTGAAACAAAATTCATAAATCAACTAATTTTGAGGGATGAATTGGGAGCAAGATTTTAGTCGTGGAGAAAAAGATTCCAACAATCCTTGCAAATATCTCATATGGGTATAAGATTTCCACAACACTAAAGTAATCTTAATTGACATGCTTTCTAAACAAGAAGGTTCAAAATGTAATTATCACACAGCATTAAATGAAGTTAAGTATAGATTATCTAAAGCAAGTGCATTTTACGTTGTTCATTGCTTGTTTGACATCTGTCAAGGTGAGTCAATAAAAATGAAAAATTGAAACAGCTGACTATTTCACAATTAAAAAAAAAACAAAAATTCCTGTCATACAAGTTTTGACCTCATGTAGAAGGAACATGAGCCCACAAAACCGCCTCTAATCAGTCATGGCCTCTGCTTCCCCATCTCCTACTGTTATGATCATCGGAGCTGGATTGTCAGGTTATAGTAGATTTTATTTTATTTTTTAATAAATGGATACTGTAAATATTTTTCTAAACATGTTCTTATGTGCGTGCGTGTATAACTTCTTTGTACCTTCTGGAAAAAGCAAAAAAAAAAAAAAAAAAAGGGCATTCATATATTTCAGGAATTGTAGCAGCAAAGAAACTAGATGATGCTGGAATCAAAGACATCTTGATACTGCATGCAAACAATAGGATCGATGGTAGGATGCACAAAGCTCAATTTAAAGGGCACATCGTGCAAATGGGTGCAACTTTGCTGGTTGATGGAGGTCCAAAGTCCAGTCACCTGTAAGAAATTGCTAACCAGCTCAAGCTCAAGACATACCTCTCCGATATTCAGAACCCCTCATCAAATACCAACAAACAAGAGTATTCAAGCGTGCATTTTCTGTACGTAGTTTTGTATTCGTAACTAGAAGCATAATGGGACAATCCATGTTTAATTACCAATAAATCATATAAATGAATTATGGAAATGCTATAGGCTGCTGTTCAGGATATGGTATTTTAATTTACTGTATTAAATATATTCACTATCCAATACAAGTAAAATTTGTCAAACCAAAAAGAATATACAGAGTCGAGCCTAAAAGAGTACAAAACATTATCAAAATAGAATTAAATTGAGGGGTTCAAACATCAAATCAAGTATCACTTTAACTCTGTTTGATTTTTTCTAATTACCACATTCACGAGTGTATCCATTCCTTGTGTCTGACAATGTTTTTTTTTTCTTTTTTAAAGATGTTAATTACTATTTATGTCTCTAAGATTTGTTTACATATAAAATATATTTTTAATTAATTAATTGTATCCTACACAGGGGGGGGGGATTGTACCCAAAGCATATGGTAGATGCAGCGCTAATAGCTGCTGAAGACTGAGACAAGTTCTGCGTAGATCTTGCTACTACATTGTCTTCAGGTGCAGAAAATGAGGATCGTGAAGACCGTGATGATAAGGATGATATCTCAATTTTGGTAGCCCAGCGCCTAAGCAACCAGTAAGAGAATGTGACCTTAAATTCACTTGATGTAGTGCTGTTGAATTCATACTAACATTAATGTTGAGTTTCAACAGAATGTCAACGACTCCACTTGAAAATGTTATGGATTACTTCTACTACGACTACGACTACGACTACGACTTCAACAGAGTGACAAGCTTAAAGAATGCACTTCCTCGCTATGAGTTCTTGGACTTTGGGGACGAAACATACTTCTTGGCCGACCAAAGAGGGTTAGAGTTCATTACATTGCTTTGCAGTTTCTCTCACAACATGAAGATGAAGTAATAAATGATCCCAGGCTCAAGTTGAACAAGTTAACATGATGTAGACAGACTTAATTAAGGACTTGATATAGTGAAAGTTTCGTGAAATTATAATAGAAATGTAATGGTTTTATTTGCTAAAGTTATTGCTATGCTAATGAATCTGACTTACAAAGGGCCAGCCCTGGTGTAAAAATTAGGTTAGGTTAGGTTAGGTTGCTGATCAACCTTGCCACAACGCCAATGATTTAATATGCTTAGTGCCAACTAAAACTAAACCTAGCAATTGTTTTCACACATTAAAATTTACAGGTAGTCAGGCAGATCAAGTACTCTAACAATGGAGTGGAAGTCGGAACTGAAGATGGGTCTATTTACCAAGCCAAGTATGCAATTGTCTCCGTGAGCGTTGGGGTCCTTCAAACTGACCTCATTGAGTTTAAGCCAAACTTGCCTGTAGGTTCCTTCCAACTTTCTTTCACGTATGAACTATTTTCTATATTCGATTAAACAAGATCTCTTAGACATGAAGCAGCAATGGAAAAGACTGGCGATACATCACTTCGAGATGGCCATTTTCACCAAGATATTCCTGAAATTCCCTCGCAAGTTCTGGCCCTCTGGCCCTGGAACTGAAATCTTCCTTTATGCCCACGAGAAGAGGGGCTTTTACCCAATATGGCAGGTGTTAAAACATCTAAATTACAACTAGCGTTATCTAGCTAAGAAATTCTTTCACTAAAGTAGAACTTTCCACTACGTTTTCCTTTATAATGAACAGCACTTGGAGAATCAAATGCCAGGATCCCACATTTTATTCGTGACCGTGACAGATGAAGAGTCAAGGAGAATAGAGCAGCAACCGGACGAAAAAACCCAAGAAGAGATCATGGATGTGCTCAGGAAAATGTTGGTAACATCCCAAACTCAGAAGGCATACTTGTGCCTAGATGGTGATCCAACAGGTTCTTCAGGGGCAGCTTTTCTAATTGGCCTGCAGGGTATAGTCAACGCAGATACAAACAATTAAAGGTGAGCAATCACTTGATTTTTACTCTATTCCAGTGTTGTAGTAAAGCTATCACTATAAGAGGAACCTGTTGGTCCAATTTACTTCGCTGGGGAGCATACAAATGCAACATACTTGGGATATGCAGATGCAACTTATTTTTCAGGTTCTCTCTGCCCCGCACACATATGCTAAGATTATGATTCAATAAGTTGAAATTTAATGTTCTTAAAATAATGTTCTTTACTTAAACCAAAGATAAAATCGTTATGTGATAGGTATTGAGACTGCAAATGGTTTAATCAAATGCCTTCAAAATGAGAAAAATGCGAAGCTCACCACAATGGAAGCTTGATATTATTCAGGAAGCAATAGCAGCCCGTGAATTGGCAAGGGAACTACCAAGGCAGCATCATGGCCTCCCTTAGCTATAAATTCTTCCTCTTTGCTCTTTCTTTCAGGGAATCTGTAGATTTCTTTAAATGAGGAAAATTTTCTCCATTTTTTATTTTTTATTTTTAATCATGGAGTGATATCTTTAAAGAAGAGACATAAGTCTCTATATTTTGGCTTTTGTATTGTTTTCTTTTGACCTTTCTCTTTCCAAGGAGTAAGTACTTCTTCCCTATGCATGTTTTTTGTTATAAAGAAATTAGTTAATTAAAAAAGAAAAAGAGATAATTTCAATATTTTTTTGCTATATTCATTTAGTTATATTGTAGTAAAAAAATTATTTTCTCCCCTATGCATATTTTTTATTATAAATAAATTAGTTAATTAAAAAAAAGGAGATAATTTCGATATTTTTTGGCTATATGCATTTAGTTATATTGTAGTAAAAAAATTATTTTAGTTCAATAATACTGAAATTATTTTTATAATAGAAAGTCTCAAATTATAAAATAAAATAAAATAATCAAATAATTAAACATTTTCTTGATAAATTGAAAAAAAAAGTTAAAAGTTAAGAATATATCTAACTATCCAGTTTTAATTATAAAATAAAAATAAAAATAAAATTGGTGAAAGCTCATAAAATTTATAATTTAATAAAATTGTTAATAAAAATTATACATATACATATATATATATATATAAAATAAAAGGTAATTATTAAAAAAAAGTAAAAAGAAGAAGAAGAAACCATATCTGTTATGTTAAGCTCTATCAGCATCATCAACCCGCCAAAATGCGTTCGGTGACTAGTCCAGTTGTTCCACACCTATCTCGGGTCCCTCCACCACCGCCAGCAACAACAATCGCCACCGTCCACGACCCTCACAATTCTGTTATACCAATAACGCGCCGTCGCCTCCTCACCGCAATCTCCATCTCCGTTCCCCTATTCGCTGGTAATGTCGCAGCTGGTCGTGGCCTCTTCCAAATGCCCCCTCCCCGTCTCAGCAACGAGTATTCCCATACCCACTTCTTTTTTCAGTTTTTTTTTTTTTTAGTTGTCTTTGTTTAGTTCCTTAGAAAATGCAAGGACTAAAGACAAGAAGGAAATTTGGGTTTTCAATGAATTGAAAAGTTTTCTCTTAAAGTGTATTGTGGCTATTTTTCATTGGCTTATATGATGAATTGGTGATGGGCCAATGAATGAATTAAAGCACAGTTGAAACATTGGTAATAGAGGTACTGTCGCTATTGTGTTGCAGCCTTTCAACACTTTTGTGATTAGTGGCTTTGTGGGTGCATAAAGGTACTATTTGGTGAGAGCTGGGGAATCGGAATTTGAGAGAATAGGAATCATCAACACTAATCCAGTGGCGAAAACATCAGTTGATAGCGGGTTGTCTGAGAAGGGGAAAAAGCAGACATTGAGGGCTGCTTTGGAATTGAAGGCGATGGGAGCTTGTGCCAGTGGCTGTTGGATTTGGCCTTCCATTACTCAGAGAGCTTACCAGGCGGCAGAGATCATTGCTGCGGTCAATGGTATTAGTAGGAGGTATGGTGATTGTTTTTGAGTACTCCTGCGTGAATTAAAGCTATTGATCAGCAAGCAAAAAGCGCGTGTCTTGTAAAAGGTTTAGATTTTAGCCACATTGTTGGTAGGATTAATGGCTACCTTATAACTACTAATTATAGCTTGGTAGCCACCAAACATAAAACTAAGGGTAAAATTTAGGATTTGAAGCTCAGACCTTACTCATAGTTAATTCCCCCTTTCCCAAGTCAACTGGACAAAAGAAGTGGCTATCTTATGTACATGAATCCAAAGTTCTGAGCATTGAGGTGGGGCCTTGGTTGGGTGGGGGGAAGGGGGAGGGGAGGGGTGTAAGAACCCAAGCTTAATACAAATGTATGGTTTGCTTTCACATAAATTTGTAGCTATGCATTGATTCCAAGGATATTCTGTTGGTTGCAGTTATATAGTTCCAGAGTACAGCTTCCTGGATGCTCGAGGATTGGGAGCTTATGAAGGCAAGAACTTGGAAGCTGTTTCAGAAGTATGCAACTTTATTTTTGGTTCCCTCTAAATAAAGTTGTATTGCTTCTTTCTCCCTGGTTTAAGAATGTATGGGAGGCTATCTTAATAGATAAGAAACTGGATGCTTGGAAATGGTTCAGGTGTATGCATCAGATACTATATCTACAAGAAACAAGCCTCCTCCAATTGATGATGGAACTCCAAATGAGAGCGTTTCAGATGTATTTGTCCGAGTGACACAACTGATGTCTATCCTTGAGACCCAGTATTCTGAAGAAACAATCATTATTGTTTCTCCAGATTCTGACAATTTAACAGTCCTACAAGCTGGTTTAGTCGGGCTAGACCTTCGGCGGTAATATAACTGTTCAATTACCGGCTGCTATTATAGACCAAATAAAGATATTTATTGTTACAAAGGTACCACAGAAGATGGTTGCAACCTGGTATTTGATAATTTGCTTTTCATGTTATTTCAGGCACAGTGAACTTTCCTTTGCTCCTGGGGAAGTCAGATTTGTTGATGCCAGTATTATACCTACTTACAAGCAACCTGCATCTGCTGTGTACAAATGCCAGAACCCACCAATGTGTACCTAAAGCTAAAAGCTTTTCTTCGTCTGATTGACTCTTACGAGCTAAAACAAGAAACTAAATGTTCTCACCCTTATTTTGTTGATCTATGTTTTCAGACTACCAAAAAGGCACATTGAAATCTTTATGCCGGCTAGTTGAAGCTCAATTGGCTGCATAATCTTTTTTTCATTTGATTTATGTAGCTCAAATATCCAATCATTTCTTACACCTTTTTAAGTTGAAATGTTCTTAAATATTTTCTCCATGATAGCTTCGCAAACTTTAAGGTCCATCGAATACTTTTGGGACTTCACCTCTTTTTTGGATTAAAACATGAGTAACATTTCCCATGCAATCTTGGTGATTAAATGTGATAAACTACACTGAAAAGGGATAAATTCTGCAAAACTATTGCATTCTTTTGCTTTGGTCTGCGGTGAAATATTCAGTGGTGTTACAATCAGGGTGTTCTGGGCATAGTTTGACCTTTTTTCCTATTAGTGACTTGCCCCTTACAGACTACAGAGTTTCATTGTGGACTCATGGTAGCCTCTAATTGCAGAACTTGCTTTCAATGAACTTGATGGCGTGGTTTATTCAGTTCAATGCATGCTGCACAAAGTGAAACTTGTTTACCACACTGCTTCTTCCCCGCTATACCGAACAGAATTGCTGCATCTTTGTGTCAGGGTTGTTGAGACCAATTTATATGCTCTCCTTCTTATTTGGATGAGTAGGGTAAAAGCTCACCTGATCAAAATGAGCCAATTTAATTTGCTTAAAAACTGACGTCATATTAATTGAAAAAGTTAATCACTCCTAAACTAAATTCGGTAACTCAAAATATTCAAAACCTCAATTATCTTTTTCTGTAGTAGCCTGACTGACATTGACTCGAATCCAATCCAACCTGTCCTCTTGCCATTTATGAGAATAGTGGCTCCTGGGGGCTGCGGGTATTGAAGGTGCAGAAGTTCTTCCGAGCTCCAGGGTACCCACTTACTACTATTGCTGAAACAACAGTTCAACGCAATGTCATTCGTTAGGATAAAAGAACCCGCCTTAGCTAATCGGATGGATATTGATTCTTCTCTGTGATTCGTGTAAACCTAAATAAGCTTATATGGATGTTTGTGTTCCTGATACATTATAGATTTCTTTTTCCAACATCCAAAATAAAAGGCAAATTAGTAGAGGTAGCTTGTATGTCTGAGCCCGTCCTTGTCTCTCAGTACCCACCCTCCTTTTTGGTTTTTTAAATCCTTCTACGCATTAAGTTGCTTCTTTTAAAAAAAACGTTTTACAAAATTAAAATATATATATATATAATAATCAAATTCACTAATTGTTAAAATATTATTTCGATATTGTATTTCTTCAAAAGAAGGAAAAACTCAAAAAATAAGCGGTTCTTTTTTCTCCTCCCTTTCTTTTTTATTTTCTTCCACTTGTTCTCATATTCTTCTTGCTTTTCTGCCACCTCCGGCGAAAGAAGAATCCTAGACCTTGCGTTTTACATAGGAAAGACGTGCCCACCTCCACCGCCACAGTCGAGCTTGCCCAAAAGGCTCCTCCATTGGAAGACTCGGCTGACCCATTAACATGTTCCGGAGGCCCCTCGCGCCGATGCATACAGAATCACCGTCCATAATCTCACCGCCACGGAGCTTGGATCGTTTTCTTCCTTTTCCAAAGTTTTGATTTTTTTTTTTTTTGGGTCCCCTTTACACCCACCAAAAATAAAAAGAAAAAAAGAAAAGAGCGACTACCGAAGAGGTTGTCATGTTGCAGCCGCATACCCAAAATAAGAATTTGTGATTAATTGGGGGTATTCGAGCGTACCTGGGTCTCAGCTAGTCGACTGAGATTGGCTTGGCTTCGTGGGGACGGCGGGTTCCTTTGAACCCAATTTAGACCTGGGAAGCGCGCTTTGGTATGTAAGTCTAAACCCAATGTTTGGCACGCTTGCAGTTAATTCCAGTTTAAGTCTTTTATTCCTTTTTTGATAGTGTATAATGATTATTGTGTATGGATTAAGACTTGTATGCTTAGCAGTGCATGACTTGCATTGAAATGGGAACTGCCCTTACCCGATTGTTGCTGCTATTGAGTTCATGTGACAATATTTCTTTTGGGGGAATTCGATATATAAAATGAATTTTTGGGAGATGGGGTGGGCCTATACGGTTCCTGCATCTGCTTTTTCCAAAATTGGACCATGCTTGCTTGTGTCATTGTGATTCTGTTCGGGTCGATTAACTTTGTGTTGGATTTTGGTACGTGAATTATGAACCAAGTACTTGGATTGATGACAGAATCATGGTTGATTGTGGTGGAGAAATGGTGGACGGAAACTAAATCTGTCATTTGGACAGATTTGATTGAGACTTATATGTTAAATGTGCTTTTTATCACAAGAGAAAACATTTTAGCCATGGGAGAGGCTCTGCCAGAATTTTGGCTTGAAGTAATTAACCATTTTTCCTTTCCTTTGTTAGGTTTCCAGATCTTAAGCTTTAAGTTGCACTACTCAAACAAAGTTGTTGGAAGAATTCTATGAATGTCTTAATTGTTTTAAGCTCATTTAGTTCCAGACAATAGGTCTCTGATAAAGTTGACATTTTGCTAGTTTTTGGTGTATTCTATTTTTCCATGTTTGTTACAATATGTTGTTTCTTCATTATGCCAACATTTTTTTTTTTTCAAATTTTCTCATTTCTAGGATGTTGCAGCTTTATATCTTAATAAGGGACCAATGGAGGCTGCAACCCTTGAAGATAATCAGTCCACAACTTTGATAACCATTGCAGACAATGTTCATCAACCACATCATGCACATGGTATCTATATCTTCATTATCTTTGCTAACATTTTCTCTCTGCTTGATACTTATTGATCTCTCATCTATCTTTGAATTTTTAGTTTTCTTATTTAAGTTTCAACATGATTAGTCCTTTTGATTTGATCTTTCTTCTTCTCTTTTGTTTCATTTTTGTTCTTGTACACAAATTGCATGAAACCTTGCATGGCCCTAGAATGGGTGTGCATGTTTGTTTCCAAGTAATGAAACACCTTATGCAAGCTGTTTTCTTTCTTAAAGCTTAAAAGGAGCTGTTCATCTGAGAATTTGAAAATAAACAATGGCCTCTTTCCAAGTGTTATTGATATGCTTTTGCTTTTTTATGACTCTGATCTATCCGCCCAACTTATGTGTCATGGCCTCTTTCCAAGTGTTATTGATATGCTTTTGCTTTTTTATGACTCTGATCTATCTGCCCAACTTATGTGTTTCTTCTCTAGTTTCTGACACAGGAAATGATGTGAAAAAGGCGTCTAGAGACCAGAGAGAAGCTCTTCCAGGGGAGCCTATTTGTATTGTATGTGGCCACTATGGTGAGTACATATGTGATGAGACTGATGATGATATTTGCAGCTTGGAATGCAAGCAGACTCTATTAGGAAGGGTTGCCCGAGCTCAGACTCCTGTTGGTCTACCTCCCAAAAGATTAGCTGCAAATGATGAGTGCTTCTATGTTAGCGATTCTAACAGTAAATCTGGATCTCAGTCTTTGATTGATAAACAGACCAAGTTACTGAGAAAAAAACTTGATATCATTGTGAAGGGGGACTCAGTTCCAGCTCCCATTTTATCGTTTTCTTCCTGCAATCTTACTCAAAAGCTCCTCCAGAATATAGCAGCTGCAGGATATGAAATGCCTACACCTGTACAGATGCAAGCAATCCCAGCTGCTTTGTGTGGCAAGAGCCTACTTGCTTCAGCTGACACAGGATCAGGGAAAACTGCTTCCTTTTTGGTTCCTCTTGTTTCTCATTGTGCAAATTACCGCCATAAAAACTTTCCAAACCGTAAAAATCCACTGGCAATGGTTTTAGCACCAACTAGAGAGCTCTGTATACAGGTTGAGGATCAAGCTAAGCTTCTTGGAAAGGGTTTGCCTTTTAAGACTGCACTTGTGGTTGGTGGTGATGCCTTGGCTGGACAACTCCACCGCATTCAACAAGGCGTGGAACTGATAGTGGGAACACCAGGGAGGCTAATTGATATTCTGATCAAATATGATATTGTGTTAGATGATATAAAGATATTTGTTCTAGATGAGGTGGATTGCATGCTTCAAAGGGGCTTCAGAGATCAGGTTATGCAGATTTTTAGGGCTCTCTCACAACCCCAGGTTTTAATGTATTCTGCAACAATTTCTCAAGATATAGAAAAGATGGCAAGATCAATGGCAAAAGATATTATACTAGTATCCATTGGTCAGCCCAATCAGCCAAGTAAGGCTGTGAGGCAATTGGCTATATGGGTGGAGTCAAAGCAAAAGAAGCAGAAACTTTTTGATATATTGTTGAGCAAGCAGCATTTTATTCCACCTGCTGTTGTGTACGTGGGTTCAAAACTTGGGGCAGACCTCCTGTCTAATGCAATCACATTGACCACTGGATTGAAGGCTCTTTCGATTCATGGAGAGAAGCCAATGAAGGAAAGAAGAGAGATCATGAGATCATTTCTGGTGGGAGAGGTTCCAGTAGTTGTGTCAACTGGGGTTCTGGGTCGGGGAGTTGATCTCATGGGTGTGAGACAGGTAGTAGTCTTTGACGTGCCCAATTCCATCAAGGAGTATGTCCATCAGATTGGGAGGGCATCCCGTATGGGAGAGGAAGGTACAGCAATTGTTTTTGTTAACGAGGAGAATAAGAATTTATTTCCAGACTTCATCGAAGTTTTAAAATCCTCTGGAGCTGTAATTCCCCGTGAGCTTATTAATTCACGGTATGCCATCCGTTCCCTTCCCAGTGGAAAATTTCAGAGAAAACGAAAGTTTGGTTTCTGAAATATCTACTCTGCCATTGGATTCTTGATTTGCTACCTTAGTGCTCGGTCACTGTTTTGTGAAGCCTCGTATCCTTTCCTTTTAAATTATGCAAGCAGCCTGTAAAGATAGCATGTGGATGTGCAGCATGTCATGGAGCATGTTCACGAGTATCTCCATGCCCTCAAATTGACTGTCTTGCGCTGTTGGCTAGCTTTTTCTTATTACATTTTCTCATTCTGAGTGGGCAGTTCGAAATTGGGTGAGAAGAGTTTTGGTCTTATTATGCACCTTGAAGCTTGTCAAGGCTTACTATTGGCAATATAATCTTAAAGGGAGACTTCTGTAAGCACGGATGCACACAATGGCTCAAGCATTTTGATTCCTTGGAAGTTTTTGAGTTTGGGTCTAAGAGCGAAGGTCCCAAGTGGAATCAACAATCAGGCTGGTTGATAGTCAATTATGATCCAATGTCTCTCTCTACATTAGCAGCAGCTTGCAACGTTATGAAGGTACGGGGGACCGTTATGTGCATCACGACGCTAGAAGAAGCCTATGCACCTTGATGCGTGCCGGCAGGGAAATTTACTTTTGACACCTAAATTTAGGCTGTATTTAAATTTCATATTTCATATTTTTAGAAATTATATAAAAATAATAATTAATCATTGTGAGCAATAACCAAAAAAAAAAAATGTTTTCTGTTAATTTATCATTAATAAAAATTACTCTTAATAATAAAAATGATATTAAGGACCAAAATGTCTTTTGAATGACCTATCTCTACTCACGTACTACCATAATCTGTCTTTTTTATTTTATTTATCTGAATTTTGTCTTGTCACTTTATTCTCTTTTATCCTTTACCACTCTCTTTTACTTGCCTACTATCACTTTTCTATTAATTTCTTTTTAAAATTCCATCAATTTTAATCCTATGTCATAATATTCTCTTAGTCACTGTGTTCATTCACTCATTAGATTCATTCGTACTCAATTAATTACAATAAATTAATGAATTTTTTTTTCTAAATCTTTAAGAATCATAAGGTAATTGAAAGATTAATGGATTTATGAGATAATCTCATAGGCAATAAAAAAAAATTCTTTTAAACTAGAAAAAAAAAACATAAAATTATAAAATGTTGACACCAAATCAAGAAATTAAGTAATAATGAACCCAAATACAATAATATTTACATTTTATAAAGATTTAACGAGAGTCTCGATGAGAGAAAAAAAAAAAAAAAAGAAAGAAAGGAAGAGAATGTTATAAAAATAAAATTGTCTGTGTAATTTTAATATAATGTTTAAAAACTTAATATGTGAGGTATGGATACAAATTCAAGCGAGTGTGCAAAAGGAAAATTTTCTAGCACAAGCATTACCTCACCTTTGTTTTTTTTTTTTTTAATCTTGAATCTCTTGCGCATTTCATCGAAAGCCTCCCTTCATTCCTAAATCGACACCGACAAATCTCCTATGACTTGGGAAAAATAAACAGGCGACATTAGTATCACATAAATTGGAATCCGTAAGATGTGGCCAGGTCACTCATTACTACTAATGAGAACGTTCTGCACTTGTAATCTGGAGGCAGCAGAGTTTGCTAATAAAGGGTGTGCAACTTCCATGGTTAACGAAGCTCTGTGCAATAATCCGTAGTGCAAAATGATAGGTACAACGTAACAACTACAACTGCATGAATGACAAACCAAATTTAATTAAATAGCAACACACACACACACACAAATATATATATATATATATATATATATATATATATATGTTCAGGATTTTTCATCAGATAGGGGTGAGCTGTCTTTAATGCAAACACAAAAACGAAGGAAGTGAGGAGTAGACCGACAATGATCACAATCCGAAGGGAGCTTTTTCTTTCACGAAAAGGAAAGGCCGACAAACTCCATTTGGTCAACGCAAGTTTTGAAAACCTCGGCTGACTGACGGTCATCCACTTGCTTTCCGTACTCCTAACGTCATATCTAATTAAATTAATTATACCATAGTGGCGCTCTATCGATAAACTTTCATAATATTATGTTTCCTTAAAGCAAATTCTATATAGTTGTATTTCCGAATATTATACATTTTATTGTTAAAAATAAAAACCCATTTCAATGAACGTAAGAGTGATACACTCGAGTGGATTTAAATAATTTTTTTTATATATTATTAAACAATGCAACAATGACCTTTTACAGCACAAACAACACCTACACGTAACCCCATCTTTTTTTCCCACGAGCCGTCCTTCCGCCTCTACCCAAATAGATAACTTAAGCAATAGTAGGACCTCTCGTTTTAACGCCGTCAAGTAACGGTATGCGGACTCCCGTCAAATCTTCAGTCTTCTTCGACTCTACCGTCTGTCTCTCCCTCCTTGTCTCACTCTCTCTCACACACACAATTCTCTGTAATGTAAACTGTAAAGTGGTGGCGAAATGAGAATTCAGCTTTAGCGTGTTTTCCTGGAGAGGGGCTTTGGGTTATGGCTATCAGAGGCGTCGATTTCAAGTGGTCGATTCTATTGCCATTTCTTTGTACTCACTTTTGTGTGTTTGTGTTGTGTGTAAACTTAAAAAGGTGGAATTTTTATTTATTTTTTAATTGTGGGAACTTGGGGGTTTTTGCAGGTACGATGGGTTCTTCTTGTCGATGCTGGCAACCAGCGTGTATCCTCTTTTTTTTTTTTTCCAATTTTCTTTAGTTAAAGTTAGAATCTTTTATGGGTTTTGTATTTTTTTTTTTCTTTGAATCTGATTTCTGGTTGTTCTTTGGATTTCTTCGGACTTTTCCTTGTATATTTTGTTTTGTTAGTTGGGTACATTTTTCTTGAATCTTTAGTAGTTTCAGTTTGCTTAGTGCTCTTTCTTTCCCTCTTTTCATGAGCTATTTGTGCATTTTTCTCCTATGGCTACTGGATTGAATTGGTGAATTCTTTAACGAAATTTGCAAATAGAATCATTGTTGCTGTCAATTGGAAGCGCTATCATCTTTGTACATACCCGTTGCACATATGGATCATGGTGGGTCTATTTGGCGTTCAACCTTTTAAAGATGCGTATAGATTCTCAAATATCTTCTTGTTAATTCATGCCTCGTCTTCACTGTTGCAGGTTGATTACACTACTGTGTTTGTTTTCCGACTGTTGATGTTCATAGATAATGGGCTTGCCGCTGGGATGGGTTTGTAAGATCTTCTATCCAATACACTTTAATTAAAGTCTTGCTCTCAGTTAGTTTCGATTGATGTTCTTAATGAAATCTGTGGGGAAAACATCAAGCAAGAATTTTTCATGAATTTAAATTTTGGATAGACACCTACATTGTATTTGCCGCGCAAGAAAAGGATATTCCTAGATAGAGATCCTAATTTATCAGATCTTACCCTTAATGATTGTTTGCAGAATATTTCTTTCTATCTATGTTTCTATATAGCTGAAGACTTAGTCGTGTCCATCTATATTTCAAGTTTTGCTCAAGTCTCTTAAGACGCTCTGTACAGATAACTCTTGTTTGATTAAATTTTTGCCTTTTGTTCACTTAAATGGCCTAGGGACTTTGGGTGGCAGCAGAGGTATGCCCGTTTTGTTGGAAGAATGGTGGTTCTTTCTATTTTGTCTCTGATACTCTATCCATTTCTTTGGGCTTGGACCATAATTGGTACACTATGGTTCACAAGTTCAAGGATCTGTGTAAGTCCTTTTTTCTTTTAAAGTATTTCCTTTTCTGTTGTCCCTTATTCTTCTTGGGGATTGTTGTCTGCAACAATTTAAGGCTGTAATTGATGGATTTTCCCCCTGCAGTTGCCAGAAGGTCAGAAATGGGGTTTCCTTATTTGGTTGCTTTTCAGTTACTGCGGGCTTATTTGTATTGCTTGCATATCAGCCAGAATGGTATGCTAGCTTCTTGTTTTTTTGTGCAGCTTTCATCGGGATTGAGTTTGATCTAGCTCTGTGTTTTCCAGCCTAATTATCTATAAGTGTTGCCATTTTGATGCGTTCTAAATTTACTGTCCTTGTGGGTTGTTTGAACTCATTCTGTTACAGTGGCTGATACGAAGAAAGGCCCACTTATTGCGTGCTCAACAGGGGATTCCTAGTTCTGAATATGGGGTAGCACTTCATGCATCTTGAATTCTGGAGTGTAGAACTGCTATTTGAAGGTCTTGTTGACTTGTTTTTTTGTCGTAAACCAGGTTTTGCTTGATATGATCCGGGTACCAGATTGGGCATTTGAAGCTGCAGGTCAAGAAATGAGAGGCATGGGGCAAGATGCTGCTGCATACCATCCTGGACTTTATTTGACACCTACTCAGGTAAGCCCTACTTATCATTGGGTTATTGCTTTTTTTGTCAGCTACAATATTCTTTATTTTGAGTTTTTCCCATTCAAATTTAAATGTTAAATGAGCCCGTCTTTTTCAGTTCATAGTTCGGACAGATGGCTTATTTCTTTGCTCTTTTCCATAGAGAGAAGCAGTTGAGGCACTGATTCAGGAGCTGCCAAAGTTCAGGCTAAAGGCTGTTCCAATTGATTGCAGTGAATGCCCCATCTGCCTAGAAGAGTTCCATTTGGGGAATGAGGTAAATACTCCAGTTCCTCTATAATTTCTCCTTTTTCCTAGACATTATGATTTCAGCTATCCACAGTTGCTTGCCATGCTCAAGACTTTTGGCTATTTCGAAGAGAAAACTTCTCTGTTTTACTTGAAAAGAGTCACAAGATGTAGTTGCATCATTTGTTTCAGTGTTGTTCTTGTGTAATGAAGCTATGTGTTGTCTAAACTTGAGGTCAATTACAATTTTTCAAAACCTTTGTCTATGGGATTGGAAAGTTCAGTGCTGGCCATATCCTTCTTGTGAACTACGTTTATTCCTCAGGGCTCTTGAGATTGGCTTTTTAGGATGTTAGAGCCTTATGGGCTATATATGACTCAGGTTTCTGACATAGGGAAAAAATAAGACAGATTTAACTGGTAGAAGTCACTGTGCAGCTGCTTAAATAAGAGTATGCCAGATCACTGTGCTTGTGTGGTGGCATCACTAGATACATTTGATCCAAAGTTTCTTATTGGCAATGATACAGGTCCGAGGCCTGCCTTGTGCTCACAATTTTCATGTAGAATGTATTGATGAGTGGCTTAGACTGAATGTAAAATGTCCACGGTGCCGTTGCTCAGTCTTCCCAAATCTTGACCTTAGCGCTTTATCCAATATTCGAGCTGATTCTGAGCAGTCTCCTGCCTCTGTTGTAATGACTACTCGGTATGTGAGAACCCAACCTACAAGCCAGAGCTATTTCTTGAGATTGCAGAATCTGTTTTGGCCAGTTCATACACAGAATGCAGGGACTCCAAGTGTTGCAGACAATAACTTGGAAGCTGCTGGGAATGGAGGTGTAGCTATGGCAGCCAGGGGACCAACTCGTCTAGAACCTGTAACCTCAGGAGAATGCATCCTTGTTACCCAGTCCACCCCACTGTAGCTATAAGGTGCGTGTTAGATCTCCCAGTTTTACTATCTGTTTCTAACCTTTGCTAAGATGGACCTAATGACATTTCTCCAAGGTCATTTCCTAGGTTGAAGGATCTCACTGAAAGAACAGGTCCTTATTCAGCAGTTACTGGATGGAGATTTTGATCATAAACATTTATTACGGACACGAGACAGCATTTTTTTGTTCTTTGTTTAGCAAATTCCAAATGGGAAAAAAAAACAAAAAGAAAAAAAAAACTACACGATGTTTTTCTTTCTCAATGATTGACTGTTGTAAAAAAAAAAAAATCCCCCAAACTGTAATGATGAAAGAAAGATTTGCAGTCGTGTAAATGAAGTTTCTCTGCTTCTCCTGCCACTCCTTGGCTTCCCCCTCTCTCACACAGCATGGGAAGTTCCAACAATGGCTTTTTAGGACTGGTTTGGTACGAGGACATTGAAGTTGAAAGGAATTACACAACTCCGTGGATTTTAAATCCATAAAATTTTCCAAATCATAGGAATTAAGAAATGTTCTTGTGTGATTTGGAGAAGGTTTCTAAGAGAGTTAGATATCCGCAGCCAAATTCCATTTCATTGTCGTGTGAATTTGCGAGAACATACCTCTTTTGCGGTATTTGAATTTTCCCAATTGCCTCTTCAAGGTCAAATGCCTTCTGTCTTTCCTTACCAGACAAATCAAAACAAAAATTGAAAATTTCAATTGTAGAGAATTTGTGAATTTTGTCCCATCATTGTCCCTGAAGCCAACCTCTGCGGTGTTTCTACGTAAGCTAATGAATATATGTGATCTGAGGCAAATAGAAACCATGTACCGGAAGTGGCAAAATTAAAAAAAAAAAAATTAAAAATTAAATTAAATTGATGTATGGACTGGGCTAAAAAAACTGAATACTGGGCCTCGAGACCCAACATTCGGATCCTGATAGAAATTGCTGCAGTGGGCTCTGGAATAATTGAGGAGAAGAGGGGCGTCAGGTACACTACAATCTTTAATGGTTGTAAATTTTTCTTTTCGTTTGTTTTTTTTTTCGTATGCTACTTTATCAATTAGAGTAAACAGTTGCCAAGATATATAATTTTTATATTTATTTTCTTTTTGGAAGTGTCTAAAGTGGTAGTTTCACTGTGTAACACGCCCTTCTGTCTCCAGCAAGCAAGTGATCTGATAATGCCTTGGAAGGGCAAAGTTTGAGGTGCTGTCTTAATACTGTCTGCTTTTTTATTTCTTGTCCCCTTTGTAAAGGTGGGTATCTGTGGAAAAGACTTCTTGTCGTCCAGAAGGGACTTAATTGGCTTTACACGCACGTGTAATGTGCTCAGCATTCTTATGAACATATGATTTGGACATGGTTGTGAAGATCCTTTGACATTGCAATGACAATTGTAGGAGGGGGGGGGTTCGCTGATAAAATCATGGCTCGGCATTCCCAAGCTCAAAGGGCACAAAATTAAAGGATCATGGCCAGCCACAATGGAGGTTTCTTTTTGTTCTTTTGAGGTATAAAACCGTCTTCAAAGTGAAAGAAGACATGATTGCGATTGATTGGAGAGAGAGAGAGAGAGAGAGAGAGAGCGAGGGAGTGAGAGAGAATTGATACTTTTCTTCTGGCTTTATAGTTTTGGATGGTAGCTTCACGCAAAGCACTACCATTATGAGCATATAGGAATTAAAAGATAAATAACTGAGTAGAGAGAGAAAGGTTGCTTCCCATGGTTGGTTTTAATATTCTCGAGAGTATTAATTATTGTTGACACAGACCCAACAATTGGAAGAAATGTCTTTCAACGTGGGAAGGAACCGATTAAAAAAAAATAATCTAAGGAGAATTTGTGCTTTTAGGCCAAAAGGGCGCAAAAGTCTGCTTACTCCTTAAAAGGAAAAAAACACGGAAGACCTTTACTGCCCCATTACTAACTAAAGCCTTTTCTTTTCTTTTTTGGGTTTTTTCTTTTTTTTTTTACTCTACCAGTGCAACGATGAAGCTCCGTCCACTACAATGGATGAGAATATTTGGCCGCAACAAGGATGATTATTGAGATGATTCGCTTCATAAAAACGAATCTCTCAATGACATAATTATATCGTGAAAGAGTATTAATTAAGACTTCAGATAGAAGAAAACAAAACAATGAAAGGTCTTTTCAAGTAAAAAAATAATAATTAAAAAAAAAATTCAAATCCAAAGATTTCTTGGATTTCTTATTGGCAAAAATCTTAATCTGGTTTTTTCTGCTTTTAATTTTATCCGTAACGATTTTTCCTTTTTGGTTAAATTTGGTTTTACACTTTTTTTTTCAATGATTTTAGCTTTTTTTTTATTATATATAATTAATTTATCATCAGTCTTGTCACGTCAACAGCTCGACGTTTACTTAGTTGTCACTTTATTATTTTTTATGTCATGACATTTATAAAAAAAATATATAATTTTTTAAAAAAAATTCTAAAAATGTATAAATTCAAAAAAGAATCCCATTTTTTTTATATAAAAAATCCCAAAATTCAAAATGAAAATTTATTAAAATCTAAAATTATTTTGAAAAAAAATTGAAATGTTTAAAAAATTAAAAATTTTAAAACTCAAAAAAATTTTAAAAATAAAAAATTACAAATATTGTAAAATTTTAAATAATATCTCTAAATTTTAGTTTTTCAGAATTAGGTTTTTATTTATGAGTTTTTAATTGTCAAAATTTTTAGAGTTCTCAATTTTCTAAACACTTCAAATTTTTTTCAAAATATTTTGAAATTTTTAGACTTTTTTTTTTAAAAAAAATTGAATTCTCTGGAGTCTATTTTTTTTTCCTTATTTTTATAATTTTTATCTTTAAAAAAATATCACATCATTAAAAATATTAACGTAACATCGAACTTAGCATTAAGTAGCTAACGTGATATGTTAATATAAAAAAATTAAAGATAAATTGATGAAAAAGAATTACAATTATTGATAGAGAAAATAAAAATTAAATTGATTAAACTTCTTTACCTTTTCCATTCAATTGCAAGTCTCTTCCCTGCAGTATGTTAACGTGGAATCTGAGCAAAGCTTAAAGCAACTGTAAATATATTTCAGTACAGCCGATTCCAAACATTCTTTAAAGGAAACCCAATAGAAAGCAGACGTGCGTGCTGTTCAATGGCGGAAGGAATTTGACAGTTGGGAGATCTCGGCACTGAAAGTAACGTTTGGACCGTCTTTACGTGCCACGTGGTTATGGTCCCACAAAACATCGTATGCTCCTCTCTGAGCTGCTTACCTTACCAGAAAGTTGCCAACGATAACTTTTTCATTTTTATTATGTTTTTTTTTTTTGGCCTTCGCTTTTTTTTCTCAGTGGCCAAACAGAAACTACGCAACTTCGGCGTCCGTTAAATTCCGCGAAAATCGCAGGAGGAAAATAAAAGGATAAATCATGGAAGCGAAAGCGAAGCTCAAAATCCAAATCCCGAACAACATGAGACGTTCGTCTTCGTCGAACTCCGAGTCCCTGACTCACCTCGAGTCGCCTCACTCCCCTCTCCGATTCCACTCACCGCTCCGATCCGACCAGGGCGACCCGCCCGACACGCCTCCTTACGCCTCCCCATTCAACTCACCGGAAAAGCAGATGCAACAGCAGCCTCCTCCGTCTCCTCCACTCGACAACTCGAAGGCCATAGTTGCCGTGGACAAGTTCACTCACTCCTCCCCTCTCACTTCTCCGCTTCCGCAGGTGGAGAAGGCGGCCCATGCTGCTGCGGCGGCGGCGTCGGCGGCGCCCGCTCCTTATAGTGACCAGACAGTGGCGCATACGGTGTACAGAGCAGTGAGGGAGGATGGGATGCGGGCGGTGAGGAAGGTGGAGGCGGACGGGACGGCGAAGTTGCCCTCGATAGTGAGGGGAAGAAAGAGACAAGAAATGGTGAAGATTGTGGAGCTAGGCTTTAGAATAAGCGAAGTCGTTTTGTGCTTGATTTCCTTCTCCGTCATGTCAGCTGACAAGACTCAAGGTTGGAGTGGCGATTCCTTTGACCGATACAAAGAATACAGGTTTGCTTCTGCCTCACCAAAGCAACCGAAAAAAAAAAACAAAAAAACAAAATCAGTACAATTGCCAATGGAGTCATTTTATTGGAATTGCTTGTCATAATGACTTTGCAGGTATTGCTTGTCAGTGAATGTAATTGCATTTGTATATTCGGGTTTTCAAGCTTATGATCTCGCCTACCATTTAGTCACTCGAAAACATGTAATTCGTCACCACCTGCGTTGTCACTTGAATTTCTTCATGGATCAGGCAAGATATACAATTTTGATACTTTATTTCTTTTATTCATTGTGGTCTTGTATCTATCCTTTTAGTTTTTTTTTTTTTTTTTGGGCGCGGCCCCGGGGGGATTAATATGCTTATGTGTGTAGGTAGGTGTGAATCGTAGTTGTAACTTGGGGTTTTGAACAGCATGAGGGTGTAAACTGGTCTATCAAACTTGAGCTGTTGGCCACCTGGGAGATGAACTTTAAAGTGGCTTTTTTTTGGGGGGGGGGTTCCTTTGGGGTAGGTATTGGCTATTTAGGTGTTTGATGATATAATTTTCTGTTCTTTAGACATTGTTTTTAATTGCTATTGAAAAATTTGCAATCCAATGGGTAGTATCCATTGGTTGGCATGAGTTGACTTTGATTTAGACAATGATTTTATTTGAATTATAATGTGTAGTTCCCTGCGTTTACTATCAGCGGTTGTAGGTTTGTAACTGTAAGATCATGGGTTTGAGGCTCAGGAGCAACCTAATAGAAATACTGTTGAAAAGTACAGTTCTGGCAAGAGATTTTTCTGCAGGAACCAAATAATTTTTGGAGATAATAAACGCTCTCTGTGACCATGGGTGACTTAACTTCAATTTTGTTAGACATTTACCTATGATAGGCATGAAAATCCACTGTTTCGCACAATAGTTATTGCTGAACATTGTCTTTAATTGTATGCTGGTAATATTCTGATGTTAATGGAGTACTATGAAAATGAATTACATATAGCCCTTCAGGGGAAGGGCTACCTCTTGATCCCTGTAACCATATTGCTGGCATGTGGGTTATTCTAATTCAAGAATCTCCTTCTTAAGTCCTTGTGTTGCAGTGGCTTCTCTAATTTTGCTGAAACATTGCAATGTAAACGGGAAACTGCTTTGTTGGTTCACATGGCAGGTACTGGCATATCTTCTCATATCGGCCTCATCCTCGGCAGCTACTCGGGTTGATGACTGGCAATCCAACTGGGGGAAAGATGCATTCACAGAGATGGCTAGTGCCTCTATTGCAATAAGCTTCCTGGCTTTTGTAGCCTTTGCTGCTAGCTCCATCATCTCTGGCTACAACCTATGTAACGACGATTCGACATGACATAATAAAAAAATGTAACCTTCCAGGTGATGATGTTGCAAGGAAAATAGTAATAGCAAATCGTCGCCTTGTGCAAAATTCAATAACAGATTTCCCTTTTGGAACCTTTTCCCTTTTTTATTGTCTTCCTTCTTTTTCTTTTTTTTTTTAGCGACAGAGAAAATTGTAAAACACATAGGTTTGTATATGTATGGAAAACAATGGATGGCCATTACATTGCTCGATTCAGCAGATCATCTGAGTATCAATCAGTGTCTCCTCGATGCTCTCAGCATGAAAAAGCATTTCGAGCCTGGTTCATGGTGGCTTTTCTTCTTTACTCCCCAATTCATCAATATATAAGTTCGTTTGCTGTTTCATTTTATAATGCATGAGGTTATTATACAATCATCTTACTCTTGTGATGATGATCCGTTTCATCAGACCTTGGAATGTTGTGTAAATCATATCGCCATTTTTATGCATTAACTTGCGTATTAGCTTCCTCAAATGATTTGAAAAATGCTTATTTTGGCAATGCAACTTTGTGTTGTGTAGGTCCTTTTGACTTCATTAACGATTCCAGAAGCAAAACCCAGTGAGACTCTGACCCATATCTTCCCAAAAACGTGAACAAAATAAAAAAATGCAAACACCGGCCCTGCAAACTAGAATGGATACTCTCGAGTCTTAAACCCAATAATGACAAAGCTTTTATGTTTATTCGGCCCATAATTCAAGGTAATGAAGTCCAAGCCCACAATAAGCTATTTTCTTTTTCTTTTTTTTTTTAACTTTTTAATTGGGTCGTCGGAACTTGGTGGGTGTGTGTTTTTTTTTTAATAGTGGGCCATAGGCTCGTAGCCCACAGTCCGTTCAGCCAAGAAGCAGCCCACGTATTTGAGTTTGAAATGCAACTCAAGATTTTTTGAATCTCGAGATGGGCCGAATTTGCAGATAAGGAAAATGCTGACCGAAACCTTGAACGGTTTCAAATAATGTGTCCAAAAACTTTTCTTTATCCTTGGATTGATCGATCCAACAGCAGATCAGCTTTGTCCAACAACAAATAAAACCTAAAACGGAAAGGTTTCGAGTTTAAGTCTAAATTAGAAAAAAAAAACCCTTAAACCAATTATCAAATTTACTGGACGAACATTTAGAATGTACCATCCTGAGAAGCCATTTTTCAATGTAACAAAAATTATAGTTTCTTTTTGTTGTTACAATTAATATAATTTATCATTAGTAGTTATAATTAATTTTTTATATCATCCTGAGAGAGTCCATTTTGATCTTAATCGTGTCTTTATATCACAAACCTTTTTCTGTTATTTATTTTTTTACTTTTGGCAACAACCCACGATTTAGTTAACCCTAATTCTGGATGGTACGACCTCCAATTTTTACCATTCCAATGGATAGTTTCTATTCTCTAAAATGCAAATTATGAATTGAACACATTGCTCCTTTTTCCCATTTTCCATCTAAAATTTTTCTGTAAAATGAACCCATTTATCAATTGCTGAAATAAAACCTTAGTTGGAGAGGTTTGATCAACCCCAGTATGCCACGTGGAAAAAGTATTGAACAAAAAATAAAAATGGTGTTATCATCATGGGACCAATTGAGAGGATCGACTCCTTTAAACAGAGGCAAGCCATACTCTTTTTATTTAAGGATCTTTTCTTCTTCTTCTTCTTCTTCTTCTTCTTCTTTCAAAGAAGGAACCTAAAGCCCTTTTTGGTTGGGCGCCTCTGCCCTAACTTTTCTTCTATCATATTACCAATAAGATGGCTAACGAATGAGTGTGGCATGAAAAAGAACCTCCACAAAATTTTCTTTGCAGTGACATGACAATTACGAGTTTCCACGTAATGTCTTTCATCAGCCATGTTGATGGAGTTTTTCATATACCTAAGCTACTAGACAAAACATTACCTATCCCTCTGCCATCTTTTCTCTATCACTTCAGGGCTGAGACCCTTTTCATGTATCATCATCTTCTCTCATTCCACCCCCACCAACCGATGTTTTTGTTCGGCCTCTTGTTTTGGGCCTAATGGGCTTATTATTTCAATAGGCCAACTGGTCCATTATTTATTTGTTAATAACAACGTTGGAGCACGATCAGCGCCTGTGCATGTCTCCGAAATTATGCAAATAATAAAATCAATATGGATCGGGTAATAGTTGTCCTATCTATTTATCAAGCAACTTAAATATTGTTATCGATCTACCAATATAAGACAAAATTAATTGATTGTTGGTTGAAATTAGACCATTGATAATGACTTAACACCTGCAATAATCGACAAAAAAATTGAACCTTTTAAGGTCTTGGCGTCACTTAACCTGCTTCCTTTGGTATCATATCATATAATAAATCAGTCTGTGAGTATTTGGGCTCCATTTAAAGTCAGCATGCAGAACCAAAAGCCTTTTATTTATTTATTTATTTTAATTATCCTTAATTTAGAAGTTCCACCATTTCTCAATTTTTCCAAAGTAATGGGGGTATTCGTTAGACTCCCATACGAATTAATCGGTTGATTGAGGACCGCATGTGTACGGTCACCCATTTCATTTTTTATTTTTTATTTTTAAAAGAAAGAAGTTAGGTCAGCTTTTTAATAAGGCAATTGAAAAGTGCAAAAATAAAAAATAAAAACAAAAAAGTTTTTTTTTTTTTTTTTTTTTCTTTCTTCCTTGGTGAATCGGAACGGAAACATCAAACTCATTGATTGAGTTCAGGATAGATTAACTTTGTCGCATTACACAACATCGTCATTCGTAAAGATTCTTTTCTTATCTCACGCGTACATATAAATTGTCTGCTATTGTATTGTTAAATGATTGATTGAGAGAAGAATGGATCTCAAACCCTTTACATAACAAATTTATCTTTGACAATTATATGCATATAACAAGTAAGTAAACCTATGCTATTTCGAGTGATAACACGAATGCACATTTAACTGATATCAGTTATACGTACATCATCCCAAATATGAATATATATATTATTGACATTTTTTTTTTTTTTCATTTTGGGCAAGACCCATTTCCCAGATTTGTCCCAGAATTTTCCGGTTCGTCCTTAGGAAATACCCAACCCCAAATCAAATGGCTACAGTACTAGAGTGGTGGGTTTGTGGGACGATTAATTTTAAGCGGCGACTTTTATCGTAACATTCAATCAAATGTTCAATGATAGTTTGAATAATTTTAAAAACCACAGCTTTTTTTAGTCCAAAATTCAATAAAATCATCGTAATTGATTGCGGTATTATGAGTTCCACATTTTACAAACACACACACACACACAAATCACAACTAAAATGTGAAAACTCAATAGAAATTAAGAATAGTTAGTTTGGAGTCAGATGGGGGTTTGGTGATGAGCTTATGAACGGTGTTTATTAAACCAATCCATCCACAGACCGCATAGCAATAAATAATAAATTTCTATTAAGTAAACATGTAAATTGAATGTACAATAATTTTAATTATTAATTTATAATTTATTAAAATATATATTAATTAATTTATTATTTATCAAACTATAAATTAATAATTAAAATAGGTGAACGTTTATCTTAAATTGTTTTCATTATTTTTGAAAAGTAATAATTTATTAATAGTAGAAAAAAAATATTAAATTATAAATAAAGATTAAAAGTAAAAAATAAAGAAAGGTAGTGTCATCGATGTGTGTGAAGAAGGGAAAAAGAGACCGTATACGGAAGAGGACCACGCCATACGGCAGATCGACCGACGCACAACACGGCCAGTGGGCACGGGCACGGGGCCCACTCAAATGACAAAAACACCACCAATAATTTACAGCATCTACCACCGTACCACGCGTAGCTGACGTGATATTGCCCTCTAATATAATTGATTGATTCTTCACTTTGACATTACTGTCCTTGTCCCCCTCCCACATTTTTTTAAAAAAAAAAAAAACCAATAAAACAATATATCATCGTCCCTTTATGTTCAGACAATAAGTCATTTATTATTATTTTAATAATTATTATTCCAAACATTAATTGACCCACATTAAATCAGGCATATTATAAGTTGGAAATTCAAAAAAAAAATACACACAACTTAATTCCCTTTTTGTGTTAAAAAAAAAAAAAAAAACTTGTTAGGTGCGAGATCTTTTAACATGGATGTTGCATCCAATGATCATCCTGCTAGTCGGTGTCTTTCCTATTTTTTTTAGAACGTTTAGTAAAACTCTAATTAATGAATGGCGGAGATGCATTTGTAACAGTAGTTTTTATCATATGTGGTGTATTAATGGAAGGATGATTAAAAAAAAAAAAAAAAAAAAGAGTAAAGTCGAATCTTGATTCTACAAGACTAAAAATCAATATCGAATGTAAGAGGTATAGAAGTGGGGCATTGGGATTTGATTTTTTCACACAAAAATTTGTTAAAAAAATTATACACTCAAATTCAGACCCCAAAAAAATTAAAAAATAAATAATATATATATATATATATATATATATAGAATGAAATAAAATATTGTCTGCATTCAAGAGCATTTGGAGGTTGAGGTGGTCAGTTTACGGTTAACAATAGCACCACGTGCTTTGCATACTCCGGAATGGCATTTTCGATATTTGATGGAAAACGCAGGGGCAGATCGAGGTGCTAGAAATACGGCAGTCACAATCACAAGACCCCGTTTGTCTCCTCTGAAGTAGATCTTCGCACGTTATGAATGCAATCACAGTCTCCCACACCGAAAAAAAAACGAAAAGAAAAAAGCACAAGCACACACGTGCAGAAACAGCGACGCGAAGAGAAAGCTGTTTTTGGTTTTCTTTTTGTAATAAAAATGGGAAAATAAGAATATTATTTTACAATTTTATTAAAAACAACTATAAGTTTTAATTATACCATACTGAATCGTTTACATCAAATTTATAGAAAAGATAAAATAATTCTATAATATTCAGTAAAATTTGCCAGCACCCTCTTTTAGTTTTCCTTGAGTATTGTTCCTCCACTGCAATACACCAGAAATAACGATAAAAACGATATTAATTTGCACGCTTCAAGCCCAAAGCAACAACAACTTCCCACCCCACCGGCTCCCCTCTCTCTTTCTCTCTCTCTCTCTCTCTCTCTCTCTCTCCTTGAAGCGTAAAGCTCTAACCTTTGTCATCCTCTGGCATTGGCGGTTACTGGTTAGGCTGTTTTACTGCAACCACGATGACATAGCCTATCTCGGGCTTTGAAGAGTGTCTTTTTGGTCTGAAAACGGAAGATTCGGGGGTTCATTTCTTCCCCTTTTTGACAGATTTCAAGATAAAAGGTTCGGGATTTCAAAAGGGTCACTTTACTCACTCTCTTTCCCGTACAAAAATCACCTCGGTTTTTGTGAAAATGGGGGCAGATTGTGGACTTTGCGTTTACAGCTGACTAGTTTTCAAGTTTGTATGCGAATAAGAGGCTTTGTGCTTCCAGATTCGGGCAATGGTTGATTACACCATCTTGGGAGAGAATCGTTATATTCGAAAATGTAGCTGAACTACAAACAGCGCCTATGCTAGCAAGTTCACTTTTTTCCTTATTGGGTCACAGTTTAAATTGAGTTTCTGCTCTAAATTCGGTATTTTGAGTCGACCCCATGAAGAAATTTCGCTTGTTTAAGAAAATCTCCAACAATGGCAGGCCGGAAAGGAAGCTCTCCCTCGGAGAATACAACAGAGCAGTTTCTTGGTCTAAATATCTGGTGTCATCTGGGGCAGAGATTAAAGGAGAGGGAGAGGAAGAATGGAGTGCAGATGTGTCCCAGTTATTCATTGGTAACAAATTTGCATCAGGGAGGCATAGTAGGATTTATAGAGGAGTATACAAGCAAAGAGATGTTGCTATCAAGCTTATGAGCCAGCCTGAGGACGATGAGAACTTGGCCGCCATGCTTGAGAAGCAGTTCACTTCAGAGGTGGCATTGCTGTTTCGGTTAAGGCATCCTAATATCATCACTGTAAGCTCTATTATCTTTCGCCGCATGCTATATTATGATTGTGCAGTTAATTATTATAAACTACTTGCACTTGTTTTGAAAGGATTTTGATGTTGGTTCCTTGTGTGATGGTTCTAGCTTGTCAAGAAAAGAAAGTCGAATGGTTTGGGTCGTAGCAAATTGTATATATAAGTGAAACAACATTTGCAGTAAGATTGGTGGTTGGGGAATTTCTCTATCATTACTTAAGATTTCTGATTCTAGAGGAGGGTAATGTTTTCCTGGCACAAATTTTGATAGAACATGTGACGTATGCCCATGTGCATTATTTATCACCTCTAGTGAAAGTTTAGAAAATTTCCCAGTAGCATTAAACATCCCTGCAAACTATAGAACATGTGAGCTCACATTCATTTGCAGGAAGTTATGAATCCTAACATCATTAACGCTTTTTCTATTTCCAGATGCTGCAGATTTATGAAATTTGTATTTTTGGGGTGTTGGGTGTATGCTTGGCGAATCTGCAAAATGAGCTGAACTTTTATGCTTGTAGTTTGTCCTGTATAGTTCTTCTGCACTTGAATAAACTTGACAGAACTTTTTCTTTTCGTGCTTTGTAACATTACTTAACAACACTTCGGAGCTGTTGATATTTAGAACCAAAGCCCCTGTTCGCTTAAACTAGTCTCATTCGAACAAGTTTATATCCTATATTTTGATATTTATATTTCAGATGTTTGGTGTCTTTTTCTAAAAGTATCAGAAATGCCTGAGAATGTGCCTTTCAAGCTCCAAGGATTTAAAAATGGGTAAATTGTAATGAAGTTTTCTGTGATCAGAGTGAAATTATCTAAGAACATTTCTCTGATGTGTAGCTTGCCAGTTATCACATCTTGAATGTTATGGACTTTGAAATTATCTACATCTTTGACCTCATTGGGATTGCTCAGAACCTTAATGGTGGAACCAAAAGTTATAATGTATGTGTTGGAATTTTTTTCCTGACAAGTTATTATTCATTTATCCTGAAAATTTATTCGTCATAACTTTTCTTTTCATGACTTTGTTGATTCAGTTTGTTGCAGCTTGTAAAAAACCCCCCGTTTTTTGTATAATTACCGAGTATTTGGCTGGGGGCTCACTGAGAAAATATCTTCACCAGCAAGAGCCGCATTCTGTTCCACTCGACCTTGTTCTAAAATTAGCCCTTGACATTGCTCATGGGATGCAATATCTTCATTCTGAAGGAATACTTCATAGGGATCTCAAATCTGAAAATTTGCTTCTTGGGGAAGACATGTGTGTAAAAGTAGCTGATTTTGGAATTTCATGTCTGGAATCTCAATGCTGTAGTGCGAAGGGTTTCATGGGAACATACCGTTGGATGGCTCCTGAAATGATCAAAGAAAAACACCATACAAAGAAAGTTGATGTTTACAGTTTTGGCATAGTCCTGTGGGAAATTTTAACTGCACTCATACCATTTCAAAACATGACCCCTGAACAGGCTGCATTTGCAGTTTGCCAAAAGGTAAATGCATCTGTTTTTCTTTCTTTCTTTCTTTTTTATTGTTGACCTCTTACTTATCAAAACATTGACTTTGAAATGTGTGTCCGGTTATCAAATGACTTGGAGATCCATTACCTCTTTTGTTGTTGTTTGACAAAATCCTATAATATATCGTGTTTTAATAATCATATGGAGAGCATGGAAGGCCAGATGCTGAAAGCGTGTTCAGATAATCCAATAGAGTATAAGAAGGGAAAGAGTCATTTGAAAACATAGTTTACAATGGGGAAGACTAAGATATCACCATATCCTCTGGTCTTGGAACGATGATATGCAAGGAGGGAGGGATACAAAAGGAGGTATTCTCAATTGTATTGTAAGAGAATGTATGGGGCTAGTTTTAACAGTCCGGATCTACATAAAAGAGTGACACACCCACCTAGGGAGATAGAGTTCCCTTCTGGATCTAACCAATTGAGATGTGTACTGATTATCAGGCAGAAAGTGAATGGAAGAGTGGAAGAGGCCAGAGATGTTAAAGCAAAATGCATGAAAGGTACTACTAGTGTAAATGGTCATAGTTATTTTCAAGGTCATAGAGTAAATGGTGCACCTTCTCATCTCATGCTGCGAGTTGTAATGAGATGGTATTGGTGAAAATAATGGTAGTAGTGCAGGAGCTGATAACGTTTAACTAAAGAGGGGTGTGGTGTTTGTAGTAATGCTGATTGTGGCTATAGTTGCAGGGAACACTTGATTGGCTCTGTTAATGAATTCAGTTATCACTCAGATATGGTAGTTGGTTTGTGCAATGGACAGCATATTAATTATCTGGTCTGTCGCAAAGATCATGGATCTGACACGAACTGCTAGCCATGTTGGTCTTGAAATGTGGTAATGTGCACAGGTTATGCAAGAGGAACATGTAAATTGCATGAGTCATCTACTGAGTGTTGTATGGTTACCAACTTCACATCCCAATCCTTATAGTACAGTCATCTTTTGTAAATTCTAGCCTAGTCTTCTAGATTGGTCTGTCTACATTTTTCTTCCTCACATGCTTGTTGAGCAGCCCAAACAGATTAACTTATTTGCACCCATCACTGAGTTAAAGTGATTACGTGCGGCCCCTGTTGTCCTGTCCCTGCTGATGTACAATATCTCTTCCAGAAAGTAGAGTCGCACATTAAAGCATATAAGACATAGAGCACATCTAATTTTGAACCTTCAAAGATTCAGTATGCATGACTGGATATAAACATCAATCCATTATGATCTCTCTTCCAGACTGTGCAAGGAGATGGGTACCTATGTATGCTTGCTGAAGTGTGTGCACCTGCACACACACAGAGAACAAATAAAAGAGAGGTTTTAGCATCTGCTGGTCATTTTCGTAGAAACATGTCTAGCATCACATCATTTACATGCTTAAAGCATAAATAGACCTGTGATATAAAAAATTTGCAATGTGTCTATTTCACTATTTGAAGGCTGCAGGGGTTTGGATCATTTTATGTGCTCCTTTTGTGGGCCGTTGGCCGAGTGGTACATTGTCCATGCTCTTTGTTTTGCTTTCTTGAATTTCAGTCCGCTAACTGACCAAGACAGGAAAGGTCATATTTTCTTGTTGCTTCACAGATGAATGCCTTCAACATTGTATTTTCCATTTTTTTTGTGCAGAATGCAAGGCCACCATTGCCTGCTACATGTCCAAGAGCATTCAGTCATCTCATCAACAGATGCTGGTCACGAAATCCAAAGAAAAGACCACATTTTGAGGAGATAGTTGCAACATTGGAAAGTTACTCGGAGTCCCTCAAGCAGGATCCAGAGTTCTTTGCGCTCGACAGGGCTGCCTCAAATGGCAAACTCGTGCGATGTTTTCCAAACTGTATTCCTTGCAGCCCATCTGCTTCTTTTAAAGCCTATTAGATCTTCTTGAATTAAGCCTGCGTGGTATTCTGATGTTTTTATGCCACATTTTCCCTTCTGTATGCACTTGATTTCCCTCAAAATTTTATAATGCAATATTGAGGAGATGAAATTTATAAGAACTCGTTATGATTGTGTTTACTTTTTTTTTTTTTTTTTCATTATTCTTGTCTTTATATTTCTTTTTTTTTTTTTTTTTTTTTCATTATTCTTGTCTTTATATTTCTTTTTTTTTTTTTTTTCTCTATTCATATCCAATTTTAAGCTTTTGATTAATCATTAAAAGACTATGATGTGTTGAGTGGGTCTTAAGAATTGAATAATAGCTAGGTATGGTTAAAAAACATTACTTATCAGTTTCATCCACTGACAGACACAATCCCAGATAAATATCTGTCAAGAACTTGCTTGACAGTAATTTTTTTTACCGTTTCTGTTTATTTGCCACCTTATTCCTTCTTTCTGAAACGTGTGCTTGTCTGCTTCAATTTTATACCGTTGAACGAATTTGTGACCCACCAGCTTGTTTTACTTTTATCTGCAAAACAAAACGACCTAAGAACAAGGAAAAAAAAAAAACAAAGAAAAGAAAACCCACGACTACGTACTAACGTAAAGAAAGTCACGTAGATGGCACATAATTTATGTAACGGTTCGTAAATTTTTTATTTTAAAATTCAATAAAGTTTTTATGGAATTAGATCCGAAGCATCAGAGAGGGCAAGCAAGTATGCCTCTTACCCATGACCTCGGGTCTATAAATAATGTTACTCTCCGCCCAAATTCCCAGGTCAAACAAGACCGAAGACACATTCGTCAATGTAGGAAATAAAGCTTTGGGGTATTTTGACAAGTTTATAATTCCTATAACAACATTCAACGAGAAATTGACCCAGTTTGCCACTTGGCAAGATCCAATGAGATGCCTACAGACAGACAAGAAGCAGATCGGCCCCCCGTGTTGTTAGGTTTGCTTGGAGGGAAAATCCAATCCAATCCTTCCTCTCTGCGATGTAATTTCTGCTCTTTTGGAAATGCATTTTATACTTTTGGGCAGAGCACAAAGTAGTCATTTATGGGATTTCGTGCCCTGCATGCCACCAAATGTTGTATGCCACTGGTCTTGAGAACCCGTTTACTTCACCTCAGCTCCAAGAGATTAAACTCACTTACTGCCCGGCCCAATGGAGTAGACAAGAACCTCAGCTACCGTCTCAGATTTCGATCTTCGGTTTTCTTGCAGATTGTTCCGTCTCCATCTCAGCTAAGTTCGCCTTGAAATCAAAATGCTCATTTTTGTTAGCGCTTGGGAAAATCAGTAGTTACCTAATACTGAAAGAACAAAAAGACCAAGCTGGAATTAAAAAAACAACACGCTATTCTCACCAAACTCACTCAGTTAGTTATGGGGGCAGAGGCAAATAATCATCTGGCATCTAGGCTGTAAGAAGAATTATCCAAATTGAGATCATTCATACATGCCGCTGCCTTGCCTTCCGAGTAAAGGTTGTCCAGCCTCAACAGCAGGTGAGCATTGACTTGATACTATCAATAGACTATTTTCAAGTTAAAAAGTTGTTGAAGCACAAGCCATCATCATCATCAGAACAAAGAAGATTCTCACCATCATATTTCACGGGACTCGTTGATTGCAATATGGGAGTATATCCCCCTCCCTTTTCATGACTAGCATTAAACTATCAATGGTAGAATAGATCTCCCTTGACTGCTCATGTAAGCAACTGCCAGCTGTAAATTTATGGATGGTGTTGTTAACTTCAATCCAACTGCATCCAGGCTGCTTCTTAAGGCCTATATGCTTAATCTCTGATCTAACTCTAGTAACTTCATTCCATTTCCCAGAATCTTCATACAAATTTGCAAGTAGGACACGATAACCGGTGCTGGTAGGATCAAGTTCAAAAATGTGATTTGCGACAATTTTGGCCAACTTGGTGTCACCATGATTTTTGCAGGATCCAAGAAGTGAACCCCATATACAATCATCTGGTGAACAAGGCATCTCCATGATCAGCTTATATGCCTCGTGTAGATGACCAGCTCGGCCCAGAAGATCAACCATGCAAGTGAATTGTTCAATTCGAGGCTCCAGGTTATATTCTTCAACCATACTATCAAAATATTTCCAACCCATATCAATCCTCCCAGCATGGCTACAGGCAGAAAGAAGAGCAGTAAAAGTTTGATGGTCAGGCTTCATGCCTTCTTCCTTCATCTCTTCAAATATCACCAGCATTTTATCTATATGGCAATGTGTTCCTAACCCCAACATCATTGAATTCCATGATACTAGATTTCGTGCAGGCAGTTTCTCAAAGAGTGTCCATGAGCTATTTATGTTCCCGCATTTGGCATAAGCACTTATTAGAGAATTGCCCACGAGAATATCGTGCTCCAACCCATGCCTAAGTAGGTAGCAGTGAACTTCCTTACAAAGTGTCATGATTAGCAAGTGAGAGCAAGCAGACAGAATACATGCCAGTGTTACAGAATTGGGTTTGATTTGCTTAAACTGCATGTCACGGAATGCTTTTAAAGCTTCTTGTGCACTCTCTTTTTGAGAAAATCCAGATATTAGGGCATTCCATGAAACCAAATCCCTGGTTTGTATTCTATGGAAAACATTTCCAGCAGAGTCCATGTCCCCACATTTTCCATACATGTCAACTAGGGCACCACCAATAAAAACATTGAAATCAAGTCCCATTTTTATTGCCAGTCCATGGAATTCTTTCCCTTTGGTCTTAAGGGCCAAGGATGAACATGCCCGCAGCACAGCCAAAAGGGTGATAGAATCAACAAAACCACCATCCAACACAAAGTTACAAAACAATTGCAATGCCTCATTGGGGTAACTGCTCTGAACACAATTTGAGATCACTGAACCCCACATAACTAAGTTCCGGTTTTGACACCTTCTGAATATTGTCAAACCAGTCTCAGGATTGCCACATTTAAAGTACATCTCCATAAGAGCTGTTTTAACTCTTATGTCATTTTCCAGCCCAAAGCCAAGGATCATACCATGAATTTGTTTCCCAAATCCTAAATCTGACAATTGTGAGCACAAAACTAAAACAGCCACCATAGTCGAGGAATCTGGGAAGATCCCCAACTCCAACATCTCACTAAACAATTCCAATGCCAGTGATGGACACTCATTAGAAACATAGCCCAAAATCATCACGTTCCATACCACTCTGTTTTCTCTTAACAACTCTCTGTCAAAAATTCCATTGAAAACGTTTTCTGCATTCTTTACCTCTCCACATTTCATGTACATTTCAATCAGCCCACTAACCAAGAATTCATCAGCATCCAATCCATTTTTGACAAGGAACCCGTGAACCTCTCGGCCCTGCTTCAAAGCCTCAAAGGAAGCACACGATGAGAGTGCAGAGACACAAGATACTCGGTTCAGGTACAAACTGCCATACTCATTAACCATCCTCCTAAAGATTCTCAATGAATTCAGATAGTCTCCTGATTGACAAAACCCATATATCATCGTATTCCACGAAACCAAATCTTTCTCGTGCATTTTCTCAAACATTTTAACCACAAGCTCGACTGCCCCGCATTTCCAATACATATTCAAAAGCGAATTATTGACATATGAATCGGATAAAGCTCCCAACTTTACCAAATGCCCGTGAATTTCCTTGGCCTTAACGATGTCACCAAGCCCACCAAACGCTTTAATCAAACGGGGAAAGAATTTAAACTCTTCAACTGCAAAACCACAATCAAGCAAATCCCGATAAACCCTGATCGCATCCCCAAACAAACCATTATCCGTATACTCCTGAATTTTGCTATAAACTGACGAAATGTCAACGACAGGCTTATGTCCTGAAAACCCATATGTATAATTTGATTTCTGATATGGGTTTTCAAGAACATTCAATGAAGTGAAACCATTTCGAATTCTCCCCGAGTTGGGAAGTGATATTCTACCACAAAAGGCATGGTTGGGTTGCCACAGTGAATCCGATGCATGTCCGTACAAGTTAAGCGATTGTGAACCCAGTGATCTAACACTGTCCATCCAAAAAAAAACACACACAAACGGACCAAATTTCTCCGGTCAGCGACTAGTGGAGCCCAGAAAGACAAAACAGAGCAGCCTGGAGGGTTCCTTTCAAACCTGAAAAAAAAAAAAAAACTATATACAGGCAATTTGATCGCCCAGATTCCATCGTTGAGGTCAAAGAGCTGAGTCATGGTCATGGAATGCATTACTATATACATTGGGCCGGACCATGTAATGAGCTCCAAAGTGTGTGA
This sequence comes from Kandelia obovata, assembly GCA_021464305.1. Classification (NCBI taxonomy): domain Eukaryota; kingdom Viridiplantae; phylum Streptophyta; class Magnoliopsida; order Malpighiales; family Rhizophoraceae; genus Kandelia; species Kandelia obovata. The sequence goes on from CM038480.1 coordinate 2,626,746, forward strand.
TTGGGCGAGCCTCATCTTTGAGGACTCGTATGACCGTAAAATATCACACCCAAAGCCTCCTTGACACGACTTTCTATAATCTTCATATTAATGGGTTCAGAATCCACTTTTAAATTTTTTTTAGCCAATTTCCAGGATTGTGACGCCATTTCTGTCAAGAATGCTTGGAAACTGGTTCAACTCTTTAATTGTTAGGACAGTATTAAGCTTCGAAATCTGTCATGCAATAAGTCCAAAAGTAATTTTTTTTTTTGGTTTAAATGACTCCAACTAAAATTTAACTTTGAATTATAAAAATAATTTCAATATAAAATAAACTATAATCTAATGGCGCAAATCTTTCGTGTACGAACAATATGTCGTAGTCCCTATCTGGACTGCCTAACACGAGAAGCGAAGAAGACTGGGGGGCTTCTTTAGCTGTCAGCGTTGCTGTACTTTCTAACTCAAATAAAATAAAATAAAAAATTAAAAAAGGCTGTTGTGCTCCGGTGCCTCGGAACCACTTGAGTTACCAAGAAGTTTACTTAACTAATGTTGGAGTTAATTTTTATTTTTTTTAAATTAGAGGTCTCCAATTTAAGACTTATTTGAAATTAATTAGTTAAAAAACTACTTTCAGTTAGTTAAAGTGACTACCAAGCTTTTAATTTGGAGGGATAAGTGTTGGAATTAAATCTTACTATCGCTATTACAATTCTCATATTAAATAGGATAAAAATTGTGAATTTTAATCTTAATAAAGAATATAAAAATTTATAATATATATATATACACAAAACACTGATTCCTAACAGAAGAAAACAAAATCTTGTGCTCCGAAATTGATTTCCTTTTAGCAGCGGGAGTTGGCGCTCGCGGGCTATTGCTTGAAGAGGCTCCCTTGCACATCTGACAACCTGTTGTGTGAGAAACTGTAAATCGGGATTCAAGGAGTTCACAAGCAGGTGGTCCCCTAACCTTACTTTCTTCTAAAGCAGTAACATCTCGTTGCACAATTCAATCAACGGCGAACGTCTGCAACAGTGATACTGCTAACACTGTTTAGATTAAATGCCATAAGGGGTTGGTAAAGCTTACAAATAAGACTGGCCTGTCCTAAAAGCACCGTGCTCTTCCATTTCCTGTTCATTGTGCATCCCGGCTGGGGGTGCGAGGGTGCCAGCATTAATCTTGTCGACCATTGATGAAATATTGTGTACAGTTAGACCATGTCATTTTCGGCATGTAATCGATCGCGAATAAGTCCTCGTTTGGGAATGCCGTCAGCCAATAAATCTTCTAATTTGCCCATTAACAATTTTTTTTTTAAATAAAAAAGAAGTCTATTGAATGATTACAAAATTTAAATGCAAAGATTCGATGTATGCTTATATCATTTATTTTTAATCATTAATTACAATTGATTTGGAATTTATAAAAAAATATATCTAAAATTCAACAATTTGAGTCTACATAATTTTTTTTGATTTATTTAACTTTTTTGTTTCTTAAAACACGATGGATATGGAGCTGAGACAGGATCAAACACTTGAATGAATTTCTACTTGGCATATTCTGAACATGGTGTGTTCACTATGGTTTCTAATAGCTTTATTTTTTTTTTCACAGCTTACTTAGGTGTACTGAAATTAATTGTAACTCCTTAATTTGATTAATGAGTAATTATATATATAGATAGATAGATAGATATTATGCTTAAACCAGGAAGTTTGTAAAGAATCGCCTTCTAGTCACCTAAATGAAGGGTTGAACAAGCCTTAATCTAAACTAATTTCCTAGAATGCTAATCTGACCAATTAGTAGGGGTTGCTGTTACAGTCATGTTCAACGAGACACATCTAGTTTAACTTGGCTGATTACAAGAATAGAATTCCTTAGTGGAGATCAAAAATTCAAATGTTAACTCATTCAAATCGCGTAAAATGAGAATTTTAATTAGGGTATTAAAATTTATATTAAAAGAAAAAAGAGGCGCACAAGAATGCTTCTCTGTCTGAAAATGGAGACAAGGTACGGACATAGAAGGACTGAGATTGGTAAGGGCCCTCTCGCATTAATGATGAGTGAGCACTGGGGCAACAAACCAAGCCCATCCGCGTGCCCTGCTGTAAGTTAACTTGACCATGCATGTACAAGAGTACTCTAACGGGACCCTTTGGTTCCATCGCTATCACCCCTCTTTCCTTTCTTTTTCTTTTTCTTTTTCTTTTCTTTTCTTCTTCTTTTTCTTGAGATGAAGTGAAGTGAATTCTCTTTTCTAATTCGCTACATAAGCAGCAAGCATTCCAACATTTCCTTCAACCCCAATTTGTTCCCAATCTTTGTTCTCTCTCTTGTAGAGTTGTTTAAACTAAGCTTTCCAACAGTAATGGAAGGGAGGAGTGAATCCAAAAAAGGGTTTTGGACAGTGGATGAGGATAGACTTCTAATGGATTACGTAAAGGTGCATGGCAAAGGGAAGTGGAATCGTGTGGCAAAGGAGACAGGTTGCTTTTGCACTTGTTTTTCCGAATTCAAAGAAATCGAATGAAATATGGTCGTGAAGTTGCAAGTTTTGTTTCCCTTTTTGTTTTCAACTGAAACTGACAGCCTGTTATTCTCGTTTCCTTGCTGTGGTGTCATTGTGGTTTAGGTCTGAAGAGGAGTGGAAAAAGCTGCAGGCTAAGATGGATGAACTATCTAAATCCTAGTGTTAAGCGTGGCAATTTCTCGGAGGAAGAAGATGACCTTATAATTAGACTCCACAATCTCCTTGGCAATAGGTCCACTCTTTTTTCACCTTTCCTCGATTGCATCTCCAATAAGCCTTGGCTGTTGTCCCTTTGTCTCGAATATTCGTAAGGTCAAATTGCAGTCGATATCCAAATTTGATGGAACAAGTTCTTGTGGCTAAAATTTACATGATTTCATATGCTAAAGCCATTCATTTTTTTTATTTTTTATTTTTGTCTTTGACGCTACCTCTTTGTTCGTCTCAAAGTAGGTAAGATCTATGTGGATTGTCTAATTCAACCTTCTTCGTCAATTTTTCTACCTACAAATAGCATCTTTGGAAACCATAACTCGTCGTTTTTCTCAGTGTGTATTGCCTTCCCTTTGATGTTATTGAGGTGTGGCTAAGGGGAATATGGGGAATATGATGAAGACAAGCACTTGAATTTTATTGCCGGATTTAATGGGTTTCTATATATCTCAAATACTAAAAGCTTATGTTTTTTTTTCTTTCGTCAAACTAAAGGTGGTCCTTAATTGCTGGTCGGGTTCCGGGCAGGACAGATAATCAAGTGAAGAACCATTGGAACATTCATTTGAGCAAAAGACTTGGGGTTAAGTGCGAAAAAGATAAAATCAATGCTACCTCATCAACCAATGCTGCTTCATCAAGTTTTTCAATAGAATTAGTAAGTAATTTTAATATTCAATCGACAGATTCAAATTTCGTACTACCTTACTCTTATAATAATGAAAATGTTATGGACAAAATTGTGATAGAAAGTGGTTCTCAGAATGCAGATGAGCTCGAAACTAATTTACAAGAATCGAGACTACTGAGTGACTGCTTAAAAACATCATTTTGGTTTTCTTACAATGACCCAAACCTATGTGGCCTTAATTCAATGGAACTTTTAGATGAGTCTCTTGACTTTATTTTTCGGGGTCTGTAAATGTTATTATTTCGTTTCCTTTTACAATGTATCTCATTGATCAATACTAGTTAATAAAGGGTTCTCTCTATTTCTTTTCTATACCCTCTCCCTACTCTAGGCAAATTAACAATGATCTTCCCTCGAGCTAGCTTAGCTAGCGAAACCAATGTAATTATTGTCTTCTTGGGAACAAAATGTTATGGAATTAACTTATGAATTGTGGCTGTTATAAGGTCGTTTTCTTGGTTTTAGATTATGGGCATGAATTTTCTCAAGATCTTGGACGGACAACTTAATCTTCTTAATCTGTTAGTCTTTCTTGCCTCCGGTAATGGAACCACTTTGAGAAGCGAAGTTACAGAAGGGCGTTGGTGTCATTGCAAGACAAGGTTCATGGACCATGTCCATGCGACCACGAGCTACAGGGGGGCAGGATACGGCCATAGAACTTGATAAAACTTGGGCTAGATTTGATTTATTTCCTACCTTACGTCCAAGATGGGGGACACGTTTTTTTTTTTTGTTTCCAGGGCTGCCATTTTTTCGCCTAACCGGAGATTTTTCAGGGATTGCGACATCAGTTGCATACCCGGGACGAGTTTTTCTATTTTTTATTTTTTATTTTGAGCAAGTATTGCTAAAGCTTAATATATAATTTATTATCAAAACTTATTCAACAACTTAAATTTTTAAATTTTAGACGAAGTTAAGTAGATTTTAAATTGAATAGTTTCTTTGAAGGTTGTCTCATAAAGTACAGCCACTTCCAACTAATCCAAACTTCCTATTGATCGAGCAACCATAATTTAGGGGTTGTTTGTTTTATATTTTGAAATCAGAATCAAAATAAAATTAGAATTGGAATTAAGAAAAATTGGAAACAAAATGATAAAGTTAATAACATATTTATTTTTTTTAGAATAAAAAATATAATTCTCTTTATCATCTTTTAATTAAATTTAGAATCAAAATCATAATACAAAATTATCATAAGAAAAAAGATAAATAATAATAATAATAATAATAATAATATAATTAAAATGTAGTTAATTACCATAAAAACGTAAATATAATTTATATTAAAAAATTTGTTTAGTAATAATAACAATAATTAGTAAATTATCATGACATGGAAGAAACACTATTCCAATTTGGTTACTGAAGTTTGGCTACGCGAAGAACTCTACTTAACCAGTGGAAAGACTCCATGAGAATCTTGAATTTTTGACTTGAATGCTCTCACTTCATTCCAAAAACGCATTATATGACTTTCTAAACGCATATATATTTCTCTAAACTTCTGTTTGAATGAGCATTTCCCGTTGAGTCTCTTGCCGATATGTAGATCAACAGACATCTTCGCAAAAACCAGAAAGGCGAGTCCCACCTGGCATGCGTTATATAAAATTATTGTACAACACGACTGGAAATGTGCTAGTTATGGTGAAATTATGGAGGGCTACAGTACATCCTAGCATTGCTTACGGAGGAAAAGTTGTGAGGTAAAAATCTACCGTAATTATTATCTTTTTCACTGGGCTAACCTTTGTGGATTACATTTCAATCCTGTCTACCCTCTAAAAAGTTGTAAAACGATGACCTCTGGCAGTTCCATTCTCTTGGACACATCCAAAATGGCTCGTGTCAACAGAACAGGACATAAAAATAGTGGAACGATCTTTGGAAAGAATCTCTGGCGTCACCTGATAGATGCTTCCCAATTGGCACCAGAGACGGCGAGCAGCACTCCAAGACCCATATGAAGTCCAGAGTTAAATTGTTTGTCAGGTCCAATTTAATGGGGGGGGGGTGGGGGGGGGGAATCGGCTGGGTGTTAGACATTGCCGTTTGGTCCACACCCAAAATTGTTTGGCCCCTTCTAATGATATATCCAAGGCAGCTTTTCCCTTCTTTTCTTTTTTTACTTTGACCTTTACCTGACGTCTGATCCTCTCTCCGTCTCATGGTTTCAATAACGAACTCATTGCCACATAGAAAGGCTTATTTGATTGGGTTTCACGATCTAAAAATATATTTGTCGTACCTCTCTCTTTGGCCAAAAGATTCTTTCATCATTGTACGTTATGTTCATGTCACATCGAGTCATGCCCAGTCATATATCGACAATAAACGAGCACTTCATAATTCATGATTTATTCAATAACCTTATCAGGTTAATTATTGTTATATTTGATAGATCTTTTTCTTCTAAGTTACATAATACATACAAAAGTAATGGCCACTCCCCCCACTCTGTTTTTTTTTTTTTTTTTTTTTTTGCTTTTTATGAACGTATAAAAAGACTACTTTATATGTAATTTGCTTTACTTGATTTATTTTCACTTCAGCAAATTTAATATATTATAGTAATTTATTTACAATAATTTTTAGCTCTATTGCAATGATTTAAATTTTTAAGTAATTTTTTTATTTATTTTATCATCGTAAACATGTTAGGTAAAGCGGCTAGTAATAATGAAAGTCACAGTCTTGTTTTTATCTCAAGCATAGAATCATATCAAATCAATGCTTACATTATTGGACGCCAATGACAGGAACTCCATCGTTTTCTTCTGAAGGGCGTTCCCTCGATAACATCTAATTCCACTCAAATCACCAATAAATGAGAGGAAGAAACGAACAAAGCAGAGGCGCAATCAAACAGGGCGTTGACTTTTGCTAGGATTGGAAAAAAGGCCAAAAAAAAGAAAAGAAAAAGAAAAATTGATACCATCTACAATTTATTGATACAATTAAAACGTTTGTTAGATACACCTTTTATTTGATACAATTAATAAAATAGTATTTTATTAATAAATAAATGATACCATGTACAATTAATAAAGTAATTTTTTATTCTTAATCAAATGATACATATTACAGTAAAGTTTAGCTTTTAATTATAAATTGTAATCTGTATGAGATATATATATATATATTATTTATTTATTTATTTTTATTCTTTTTTCTCTAATTGTGTATGGGTGTATGTTCACGTGAAAAAAAAAAACAAAAAGAAAATCCATGGAAGAGCAATCCTGAAGACATAGAAAAGAAGACAAATTTGAGGAGGAAAAAAAACGAACCACGTGTTTTTGTCACCAATTAATTATCGATCACGGTTTCACACTCGTTGTCTGCAAAACATTTTAGGTGCTTTTGTTTTAGGCCGGCACAAGTTGCTGTGTACGCCTCAAATGTGAGGCGGAGACGGAGTCAGAGGTGTGGGCCTGTTCTTTAACCATGTGATTGCTTGGAGCCGAACTCTGTCAGAGTACTGCTAGTTACATGAACAGCTGGCCTACAACCCATTCCATCTGGGCCTAGACCTGTTGTGATCGCCAGTTTCTCTGTAGCAACCACAGCTCCCTTCCGGATCGGTCGTCTTTCTTCTTTATGTTTGTATTGTTTTCCCCCATTCCATTCTCTCTCTCTCTCTCTCTCTCTCTCTATATATATATATATATATATATATATATATATATATATATATATATATATATATATATATATATATATCAATAAATAAATATATATACACTCTTATTTAACGTTAAATTTAAGTGGGTGTCTCTTATATTTAATTTTATTTACAATTATTTAATTAAAAATTTAAAATAGTAAAAAGTTTAAATTTAAAAAGTATATAAAAGTATTAATTAAATTATTATGAGAGATAATTTTAATTTATTTATCAATACAATGCAATAAAATCAAAATATAAAGTTATGATAAATAATGGAAGAGTTTTAAATATCTTTTTTGTTTCAATTGATGCAAAAATTAAATAAAATTTTTTAAGAATTATAAAGCTAAAAGTCATAATTGAATAAATTAAACAGAAGGTATAAACTACTTCTCTTCTTGGATGAATGGATAAGTACTGAATATTAGTTTATATATATATATATAATGTTTAAAAATGCATCAATAACCAAATATAATACGAAAAACGAAACTCAATTGGGGCTATTTAAGCTTCTTCTCATTAGACGAGAATCTACGGGCTAATTATCGTATCATATTCTGCATCGTACAAATGATGGAACCTTTTGTTGTATTAGTTATAAACAATTGTGATTAAAACATTAATCGACATCAACAAAATGACGTCATAATTATGATACTAGTTAATTGTTATTTTATTTTATTTTTGGTATGTGCTATGTCTTATGTCGTCAGCACTAAAAACACTTGACATGACTAACCTCGTCCCTAAGTTACTTTGTTGGGTTACGTTACTATTAAACTCAGCAAATTGGAAGCATTCTTTGACCCTGTAAAAATGAAGTTGCAATTAGAGAGTAAGTGAAAATGTTCTCTCTTCATTACTCCTCTTATCTATTTTATTGATATATATATATATATATATATAATTAAATTGATCTGTATTTTATATAATAAAATAAATTTTATAATTAAAAAAAATTCAAACTTGAGACATAAAAATTAAAAATTTAAATTTTAAATCACTGTAATATTCTTTGAAAAACTTTTATTGATGTTTTTTTTTTTGTGTGTGGCTTAAGTTTCTTAGAATTAACATTAAAACACTTTTTTTTTTCCAAATTATTTTCTTTGTGCAACTTTTCAATTTGATCCATTGGCAGGGCCTGAGTTTAGTTACACAAGAGAGGTTAGAAATGAATAGCGTTATAAAGTAAGAAGCATTGTTGGGACTTTTTGATGAACCTAAAAGATTAGGAGAGAGAGAGAGAGAGAGAGAGAGAGTACATGAAATAATTCATCAAGAAAAGAGAATAGAACCCCAGTCCACTGTGCAGGCAAAATGTACCCTTTCTCTGTTTCTGCATATTCAAAGAATAGAAGCCCCAGTCCAAGCCCAAGCCCAAAGGTGAACAATTAGTTAACCGACTCAATCGGGAAAGGGCAGTCCACTTGCAGTCCATCTAATTTGGATGGAAAAGCACTGGGCATTTGCCATTTGCCCATGTCTCCGCTTTAGATAAGGCAAGCGGAGCAGCCAGATGGGGGAAGGCTTGCTTAATAATAACAACACTAAAATTGTCTGGAAGCAATGGCTTCGAGTTGAGACTCTGACAGACTGACGCCAAACCCAGGTTTTTTTTTTTTTTTTCCCTTCCTCGTATAAATTTCCAATCTCTGTTATTATTATCGTCAACTTGGTATTCTAAACATGTTTTCTTTTTTTATATTCTGAATTTCTTTTGTTGCTTTCTTGGTTTCATTTTCCTTTTTGTTTTGCCAGCCTTTTGTTTTTCGCTTTGATTTCAAGATCCAGTCAACCGAGGCGGGGTGACCATGTCGACCCAATCCTCGACTCCTCCCGGCTCCGCCGTTGACAAACCCCAAAACCCAGGTTTTATTTTCTTTCATTGTTTCAAAGAAAAAGAAAAAACAAAGAAACGGAAATTCACCTTATTTAGATCATTGTTGGACTCAATTTTGATTACAAAGATATGCAATTTTCAGGTTAATTATTTCATTATGTTATGTCCCCTGCGCTTTCTATTTTAATACAATTTGATATTTTGCCCCTTGCCAATTTGCTGTTTATGTTAATCCAGTTTATGATGCGAACGAGCTTTGTTTTTTTTTTTTTTTTTTTTTTAATTTTTGGAGTTGGGAAAAGAGAGTATTTTTTGTGAGGTTTTATGTGAATGGCTAATGTGTACTGTAGCAATGCAAGAGTAATTCAGAACTGACAGTGTAATCTAATTGCTGCGACCTTTTCTTATATATTCCTCATCGAGGACTTGGAAGATGGGGTAATTTGGCAAGTCAACATGAACGGTTGTTAAAATGAAATGGTTATGATTATGGGGCGTGTCAAATTGCTTCAAGCTCTACCCATTTGGGTTTATTTTTGAGATACTGAAGCATTTAGTTGCACTCTTTGGAACGTCCAGCTGCTGAGGTTGCACAAGCGCTACCAACTAATGAGATTCAGCAAGATGCTGAGGCAGGGGCCAGTAAGCAAATTCATCCATCCGTGTTTGTCAACTCAGAACCAATGAGGGAAGACCAAATTCAGAATGCTGTGAAATTTCTTTCACACCCGAGGGTTAAAGGCTCTCCAGTCATTCATAGGCGATCTTTTCTCGAGAGGAAGGGCCTCACTAAGGAGGAGATAGATGAAGCTTTCCGGCGTGTGCCAGTAAGTTTGTTATTCTTAAGCTCTTATTATTACCTTTTCTGCCATTGTGCTGTGCAGTGAATTCATCTTCATAAAAATTTGGTTATGTCCAATATGTTGTGCCTGTCTGTGTCTCTCTTAACATTCTCTGCCAATTGCAGGACCCACCTTCAAGTGCACAGGCAGCTGCTGCAAATCAAGGTAATTAATTTTAGAACTGAATAGGATGTATGTCTGGTCTTCTGTGGTAGATCAATTCTTCAGTATGGCCAGAAGTTGCTCATCTTTGCATCATGAAGCTATTTAATTTTTCTGCCCCATTGCAAACAGAGGGGCATGTGAAATCAACATCAAATATTCAACCAGCAGCTGCAACACAGACTTTGCAGCCTACAGTAGTTCCTCCTCCTCCTCCTGGTGCTTCATCAGTGGGGACTCTAGCAAGGGTCAGGTTTCACTGGTATCATGGCATTATTGCTGTAGGAATATTGGCAGCTTCTGGTGCCGGAACAGTTGTGTTAATCAAGGTATCTAAGCAATTGTTTTCTCTTCTACTGATCTTTCCATTGTTGCCAATAAGTTAATGCCTAATACTTGTGTTTTGTTTCATCTGTCTGCTTGTTGCTCACATCTTTATATGTCAATGTTTGTAGCTGATCATTATAAATAGATCTTCTGATGCAAAATGGCATAAATGAATAACATCTCTCTTTTTTCAGAATGCTATTGTCCCTAGATTGAAGTCTTGGATACGTAAGGTTGTGTTGGAGGAAGAAGATGACCATGCGAAGAAATCTAATGCAAAGCCAAGTTTGGCAGAAGAGGCAGCAGTGGCTGCAAAAGCAGCTGCAGCTGCTGCTTCCGATGTTGCAAAAGCAAGCCAGGAAATTTTGACTTCAAAAAGTCAAGGTGGATGACGATGAAATTTCTGTTTTTGTCAATTTTTAATATTCTTCTGCATTGAGTCTTTCTATGTTTAATTTTATTTTCAATCTGATGATGTGGGGCACATTCTGACATGTTAATATTTTAATGTTGCTGAACCTTCCTTGCCAGAGAAGAGATGCTTTGAGGAACTCAGGAATTTGTTAGATTTGCAAGTACAGGAGTTGAAGTCAATGAGTACTGCTATAAGCAATTTGGCAGGTAAGTAGGTTTTATCTTAAACAAGCACATGTTATGTGTCTTACATTACTAGTTGTGGGATAGAATCACGCTTGTAGTTGCGACACCTCTGTTCTGTTATTTAATATATCCTAACTGATAAAACTTGTGAAAGCTTTTTGAAAGCCTTGTTAGACACGCAACTGAGCCTAATTTGCATTTAATGTTTTTTATTGTGGATGTTATCTGTGTGTAATTTTTTATTTTTGTGGGGTAAATTGCAGATGATCCTTTGTGCAGTATACTGCTTAATACCTTTTGAGGTTGTTTTTGAGCTCTACTGGAGAATACATGAAATCATTTGCTTAAGTGTGAACTAAGGAAATAAGGAAACCTTGAATATTCCTTATTCTTCAGGCTTGGGCTTATCACACCCTGGCTTTTAGGAAAATTGATCTGTCTACCATGCAAGGGAGAGCATTGCTATAATCTATTGTGACTTATAAGTCACAGGTTCAGGTAGCAGAAACAGTATAAGCTATTCTTGTCCTAGGGCAAAACAAAAGGAAATTTGATTTTTTTTTTTTTTTGAAAAAAACACAGCTTTGTTAAATTAAGAAAAATATGCCATAATAAGATATCTGAAAGATTCCTTATATGTTCTTTTTTTGAGGGGGAGAGAGGGGAGGGAGGGAGGAGAGGTGCACATATGTGCATTTGCAACAATTTATCTAGCCCTGGGTGCTTGGAAGTTGACAGGGTTGTAGAAAGTGTTATTAGTGGATTGGCTCTCTTTGCAATCTTAATTTATGTACATCTTTAATTTTTTTTATGATTCTGTTTTGCACAGCCCTAAGAATGTTTTTGGACAATAACCAACTAATATTCATCATTGTAATGAACTTCATTGCTATAGGGAAATTTCTGGAAAAGAATTTTGTTGATATCAGACATTTGTGTGTTTGATGGCATAACATGTCAATATTGTGCCTCAGGAACAAATAGTAACCTTGGAAGAATTGCATATGATGGCCAAGAAGATCATAGAACCTCAGATGCAAATGCTAAGGTGAGCAGAACATGAAGCATCGACACAGTATCATAACTTGAATGCAGAATTTAAACTATAAATTCTCTGACACAAGCTTTGAGAAACCAACTGATGGTCTTCACTTGTTTTCTTTCTTCAGCAAACATATGCAAATGGCAAGGCAGAGTTTGACTCGGGCTCAGGTCTCTTTTGGAGATTTTAGTTTTGGTTATTCTTTGTTCCTTTTTAATAGTTTGTATGTCAATATCTCATTGAGTTTCATTGGCAGTGAGATCGTCCTCACCGCCAGCTTCTGCTGAACCCTCTGCTGCACCACACCCAAAGTCATACATGGAGGTAAGAAAATGTGTGCACTTTGTCAGGTGGCTTCTGGAAATTTGTGCAAAAGATGTGAAGATACAAAGTTATCTAATAGTACTGGACACAGGCATTTGTTGAAACTACTTCTCCCATTTACGTCAATGATAACATGTTGTGCATAATAGGAAGAGATCAGGAGTGAGATGGACAATATAAATTTTCTGTTTTTGTTGGATATGTGGTACCAACTCTAACTTTGCATATACCTTTTTGTGTTTATATTATAGATTATGGCGATGGTACAGAGGGGAGAGAAACCTTCAAACATCAGAGTACTTTACCAACCTAGTTAGTATGTTGATATTGGTTTTTTTCCTACATCAAATGGTAATTTTGTTTTCTGGATTCATGTGCAGGATATCAATGACCAACCACCCAATCCAAACCAGCAGATTTCAAATCCTCGCATGGCACCTAGAGCTAAGGTGTGTTCTTAGAAGCTTTGCCAAGTTTAATATCCCTTTTTTTTTTTTTACATTTTTTTAGCCTTTTTCTCTCAGTAGGAAGACTCAGACTACTGAGATTTATGAAGTTGGATGTGCAAGGGATAGCAAGTTAAATCTGTACGTGTTTCCCTTGTTGAAGAGGTTTGCCTTGCTTGTCTAGATTAAGGGCTACTTCTTTGCGCTGACACTCATGTAAAAACATTAGAATTATGCTTGACTCTTCCAATTTCAAAATCCAGCATGATTTATGATAGAAAATTAGTACTACCCCTGATCATTACAGTTGTTTGACAAGTTGTCTGCAATAGCATGCATTTCAACCGATGGCTTCTGTGTTTCATTGCACTTTATTCAGAATTACTATGCAGACTTTTCTATCTATTGAAAAAGATAAAAAGAATCTCCCTGTTGATGTCATATAAATAAAGGAAAAGAATCTTGGAGCTTTTGTATTCATCCTTTGTCTGATTATTTATTTTCTTCTTCTGAGTAGCCTTGGGAGGTTGGGCAGGCCCAATACAGCTCAAGCCAGACAGTTCGATCCCAAATGGATGGAGAAGTTTTGAATTACAAGGTGCAAGACAATGGGGCAACCTATCAGGTAGATAGTGAGAACACTGTGCCATGGTGGCAGCGGAAGAGCCCCAGAATCACTGAGATCGACAATGAAGATGAATTCAAGACAGAACCTTATGGTGCAAAGACCAATGGGCAGCCTGTTCAGCGTGCATGGGTTCCTCCCCAGCCACCTCCAGTTGCCATGCCTGAAGCAGCTGAAGCCATTCGGAGGCCAAAGTCTTCAGTTAGAAAAGAACAAGTGGGTGATGATCAGACTGCTTCTCGTCCAACGGAAGTGGCAGATGAGTTGCAAAGGATAACAAAAGTATCTGAATCAGGTGGTGCAGTAGAGATTAATGGTGATGGATCAGGGCTGATCTCAAGTGAAATAGAGGAATTGCAAGAGCACAACTGAGAAGGGAAGTGGAGTGCAATACAATTTGCACGTCCAGCTCAATCTTGAGAACAAATTAGTATTTTGAGTGGAAATAACCCTTATGGAATATTTTGGTCCAACATATGAAATCATCAATTTGATGTCTTACCATATCCGAAAACATAATGCTGAAGCTGAAGATCGCATATATGGAGTTTATTTCATGGGAGAATAAAGTCATGAACATGAGAAACTCATTATGTATTTTGCAGGAAAACTTCCACCCCACTTCACTAAGTAGAAGCTATCTTGGCATGTCTTTAGTGGCGGTGCACTCATCTTTTGATATTAGTTGTGATTGCATTATGCATAACACTGGCACGCTGTTACCGATTGGTTCCTTATTTTCTTTTATTCTTATGTATGTAATATACACACCGAAGCACATATGAGCTTTTATATATATATATATATGTATATTAATAATATGAAGCCTAGTTTACTGGGTGGATATGAAAGGGTGGCAACTTTCGGCGGACAATTCCTTTTGGTTGAATTGAAGCAGTACAAGTGTGCATTTCTCATCATGATCTGTCATGTTGCTTGTGATTTGTGACTTGGGACATGTATTTTTCTTTTTTTCTCTGGGGGCTTTGATGGATGACACCTTTTTATAGAGGTTATGGTGGGGTTTGATTTACATCATCAACAGTGCTCTCTGGGTGCCGTAGTAAGAGTATTGATCTGAAATTTCTATTTGCACATTTCTTGACTCTTAGATTGCGGTTGAAAGAAACATCTTGAGGTAGAAACCGAGGGGTTCAGACGAGGACTACATAAGCTTTTGTTGCTACTTGAAGTCACTACTAACTAGCTTCCCATAAGCATATTTAATATAATTTAGACAGATTGCAACCATGTCATGGTCCCCTTAATAGCTCTATTAGAACTGCTACAGTTCTATACAATTTTCAGCTGTCTGTTTTGACTGAGACTGAGAGACCGAAGAAAAGAAGCAAAGATTATAAGAACGATTGCCATTTTTTGACTGGAAAATGGCGTGCAACCATGGTTTGTTTGAATAAAAATCCCATTTTGCAAGTAGACATTATTATTTATTTTTTATTTGTGTGGATTAGTCGTCTCCGGGCAACTAACTATGTTGATTTATCCAACTGAGTCGGCTGATTCGGCCTTTATTTTATCTTTTTTTTATTAATTTTTTTTTTCATTAATTGTTGGGTTGGATAACAAGTTCTATTTTTGTCAATGTCATTGGTAGACCTGATAAAAATCTCCATTTTTCTTCTTTCCAAATATTTTTTTTTCTCCTTCGTTTCATAAATTCAAGTGGGTTTATAGCAAAAAGGGCAATATAATTGTTACTCTGGATATTTCTCTTATATTCCATAAATTATCTCTTTTTCAATGGATTTAAAGTTATAATCTTCTGAGTTTGATTGATATTTGTAAAATTTGTTTGCACGTAAAACTTCTTTTTGTATAAGAAATTTAGAATCAGCCCCATGTTTTTCAAATTTTCAGATTTTAGAATCTTTGAATTCACTGAGGTGAGGTCACCTAAGTAGAAAAATAAAAGAGGGTGTAGGTTGATTCTCTCCATTATGGAGCTACCCATTTGGCCCGAGAAGTGACGTGGCCTAAAAAAGATATCATTTGACTTGCTAATTATTTTATATATATATAATATGTTGCCACAAATATTATTACAAAAAAAAAAAAATCCCATTTTCATGTTTATTTCAGTCTCATTGTATTCTCTATGCTACCGAAACTAAACTATTTCGACAGTTAAAAATTATTGTTTGACAAGTGAAAAAATGCGCCTGGAATTCATTGCATGTTTTGTTTTTCAATTTCATGGAAGTCCAACTTGACGGAGCGGATATTCAATTATCTATTTTTCCAGATGCCTCAGCTCGTCGTTGAATTCAAAGTTTCTTTGTGCTTTTCTTATTATTTCTGTTTTTGTTATTATTGTTGTAAATTGGGGATATTCAAAGTCATAGTTATGAGTTTACTGTCAATCAAGGAATAAACATGGCACATGTGAAACACGCATTCACGATGCATGTCATGGTGATTTTTCTAGGGGATGGTGACGCGGTGTCCTTTTCCTTAGACCTTTTTTTTTTTTTTTTTTCTTGACACATTAATCTGTTCTTGAATGGGAAGTACTGATTGGATGTTTTCTGCTGTCTTAGTTCCTAGGTTCATCGTAATTGTAAAGGATATTCTAAAATTGAGACTTTTAGATATAGAGTTTTTAGAATTTTGAGTTTTAATAGCAATTCCTTATTTTTAAGTTTTTTTTTTAATATGTAGAAATAAAATTTTAGTTGAAAATTTAGAAAGAATTTCTTAATAAGCACTATAGTGGTTAATAATTTATATTTTAAATTAAATTTTATGATAATGAGAAGAATAATTACTTTAATGTATTTAATGAATCTCTTAATTCAAAAGAAAAAGAAAAAAAAAAAAGGGGAGAGAAGTAGAAAATGAACTTTGAATTGCCTCTGAGTTTTGCTCCCGTTGTTGTCATTATAAGAGTATACTCAATACTTATTAAGTGGCACAAAACTCCGATTTAGTTAACAATTGGTGGGATTGGGAGCATAAAAAAAAAAAAAAAACCATAGATACCCATGCATAAAGAACCATGGAATGGATCAAAAATGAAAGAATAAGAGATTGGAACAAAATTGACTTACCACTCAAGCATGCAAAATATAATGTAAAGACAACAACCGTGGAATTTGGCCATATGCCATGGGAATCAGCACATATATCATGATAAGGTTAAAAGAATTAAAAAAATGGATTTAACATCATTCTATATGTCTTTAAGCTTAATTAACCATATGTTATGCGCCAATACGTGCTTATTTATGCGGGAACATGCATGCCATGTCACACCACTAACATTAATTATAAGTAAGCCTGTCACAGCAAATAACCCACCACCCAGCCTGCAAAGAAGATTAGTCAGAATCTATATCATCTAAAAACAAAACAAAACAGTATTGTCATAAGGGCATGCATAATCACAAAATTTATTATATGTAATACTATGATTGTTGATGATATATTTATAGTTATTTAACACGTAATTATAATTAAAAATAATAAGTAATTATAATTATGATATTATAATATTACTTGCATCTGATCTTGTCATGAAAATCTTAAAGCCCAAAAAAAAAAAAAAAAAAAAAAAACAGAGAGAGAGCATCTAAACGATTGACTTGGGAAAAGGGAGGAGCCTATCCATTCCTTTTCCACTGCCAATGGGTTGGCACAAGAGTAGAGGCAAGTCGGTCCACTCTAATCTGCCAATTTGGCAATTTCCATTATAGTCACAGTCATACTTTTTTTTTAAAAAAATAAAATAAAAAATAAATAAATAAATTTTCTTGTATTTGGTAAATGTCCAGACCCCACCGCATCCTCTGTACCCCCACCACAGTCAGCAATCCATTAAACTCCGCAATCCCAACACCCGATTTCATTTCCATAAGCATTTGCCATGTTTTATTGCTTTACCTTAAATAATAAAGGCCCCTATCAATCCCCAAATCCACATTATTACATTTTAAAAACAATTTATTACTACTATATTTATTGGCATCTGCTTGCCTTAGAGCTTGGTACCCCCCCCCTGTGCGAGAGGCCACACAGAGCATAACTACACCACCCTCTCCGTCCGGCCTTTGCAAATTTCTTTGGTTGCGATTACTGGAGTTCAGTTAAACAGCCATTAATTAACTGATACTGGATGGCACTTAATCTAGTGTCTTCCCCTGAAATCAAGTCCATTTCTTTCTTGGATTCCTCTAAGTCCAACTACAGCCTCCCCAAGCTTCCAGGTTTCTCTCTTTTTCAACTTTCAAGCCTTTCATTTTTTTATTTTCCGTTTGATTACTGGGAAAAAAATGCAGGAAAAAGAAAAGAACTTTCAGGTAGGTAAAAGTGGGACTGAATATGACAGAAAGGTGGTACCTTTTACCTTTCGCCTATTGAAAAGCAGCCTTTTTTGTATAACCAAAATTGCAGACGTGAGGGGAAGATTAAAAAGGAAGTCTTGTTGATTAAATTACTCTAGATTTTGATTTTTTGGTCTTTCTGATTCTTCTTTTTTGTTCAGATTATCAAGCTTTCACGCTTCTTTGAATTTTCATGAAAGACAGGAAGAGATTTTGTCATTTGTTGAGACAGTCAAAAGCGGTCCCAATTTATGAACGAAATATTGTCGACATTTTATTTTATCGATTATGCGTTGTTCTTGTTGGCGGGTAAAGTTGTGAACTTTTGGTATTGCTACTTTGTGTTGATTAATGCAGGTGGGTTCAGTTTGAGGAGGAAGGATACTGGAGTAACATTTAGTAGAAGAGTGCGGTGTTCAGCGCAGGTTCCTCCTCCTCCGGCATGGCCAGGGAGGGCTTATCCAGAGCCTGGCCGCAAGACTTGGGAAGGTCCAAAACCCATCTCAATTGTTGGATCCACTGGTTCCATTGGAACACAGGTGTGATGAATGTAATTTTCCCAGGAAAAGGTTATACAGTTAAGAGTCTGTTTAGATGCTTCTTTGAAAATGATTTGATGTTTTATTTATGTGTAAGAGTACTAATTAAGAAGAGGAAGAAGAATGAGCGGAAAAACCCATGGTTCATGGTATAATTCACAGGGAGAAGGAAAAAACTAAATGGAAAGCAAAGACAAAAGGTTTTTCAACAGGGTTTTTGAAAAAATCATGTAGGAAGAGTATAAGATTTTCAGAAACTTTAAACAGAATAACTTGGTTGAGTTACTAAATGGGCTTCAGGCTTCATCTGGCAGCACATTGTTTCTTTGTTAACTTTTGAAACATACGTATCTTTTGCTGAACTTGCTTGTTTTGATTTTTGGGAAGTTCGTTGACCTTGTTCTTACTCTCACAATTTTGGTTGTTTAATGTGCTTTCACCCGGTGGCTTTTATTCAAAATTCATCCTTTTTTTTATGGAGTCATCTTTGTTTAATTTCTGTGTAGTAATTAGAATTTAACTTAAAATATTCTGGCCTTTCCTTAACAACAAAAATCACTATTATGCAGACACTGGACATAGTAGCAGAAAATCCAGATAAATTCAGAATAGTGGCCCTTGCAGCTGGTTCGAACGTTACCCTTCTTGCTGATCAGGTGGGAAGTGGATTTCATGATTGTCTATGAAACTTGCAATCCTCCAATTATTCTCTTTTTTGGACCTTTGTAGTGATAATGTTTAAAATATGCAAATGCTATTACTCTGTATAGTATGATCCTTTATTCTTTATTGAAATGTTCTGTCTTTTTTTTTTTGGTCTGTTGGGTGTTACTTGTTATTTAATTATTATAATTGATGTATAGATTATTAGAATGAGGCTAGTTATTTCTTTTTTTAGGAGATAAAGGCTTAGATATAGGTTGGATGTAAGTGATAACAATGTTTGAATTTTGCAGGTGAAGACATTCAAACCTCAACTGGTTGCTGTTAGGAATGAATCGCTAGTTGAAGAACTCAGAGAGGCTTTGGCTGGTGTTGAGGAAAAGCCTGAGATTATCCCTGGGGAGCAAGGAATTGTTGAGGTAGCCTATCATCTAATACCCAATCTTTTGTTTTGATGGGGACTATTTACTATTAATTATCTGCCATTTACTTTTAGGTTGCTCGCCATCCAGATGCTGTCAGCGTAGTTACAGGCATAGTTGGTTGTGCCGGCTTGAAGGTAAACCTCACAGTTTCTTGGTTATTTTCCTACGTTATATTTACACCCCATGATCCATAATGTTTTGTGGCTTGCCTTGATAAACATATTGGCAAACAAGGATTCCCATTTCCTGATGTGAAAATCTCCAAGTTCAACTTCACTATAATTTGTACATGGATGTCATGAATGAAAGATTCATTTGCTACCTTTCATCTATAGATCTTCTGAACAAATATTGAAGGGAAACTTGTGTGAAAAGATCAGTCAACCTGCCGACTAAGGCAAATGCTGTGACCACAAGCAGAAGAAAACTGAAACAAGAAAGAACAAGGGAAAAAGTACATTGACTATTTATTTTCCGGGAAAGAGAAACTTTCACACCTAATGGTAACAAAGATGGAGAAGTTGAAAAAATAAATATGAATGGTTTGTTAATCCGCATGTGTTAGCACGTGTAATATTTTTAACCAAACACAATATTTGGTCTATTGTCTGAATTACCAAGTTACTTATCATATATCTTATTTTGATGTTAGGGTAACAATGCATGTTGCCATGGTAGGCTAACATGAACGGACCACTTATGACCCTTATGTGGTTGTAAATCTTTTTCAGCCTACAGTAGCTGCAATTGAAGCAGGAAAAGATATATGCTTGGCAAACAAAGAGACATTAATAGCTGGAGGTCCTTTTGTCCTCCCACTTGCTCACAAGCACAATGTAAAAATTCTTCCTGCTGATTCTGAACATTCTGCTATATTTCAGGTAAGACTTAGACATATGGTATTAGCTTCCCCCCTGTATACAAGCTATTAGCTTAATTTGACCCGAAAATAAAAGGGTTTTCTTTTTTTAATTTTGTGGCCTAGCACTTAATCTTTTATACTTAGGACCATCAATTCAATCAAACTCTGCTCCCGCTAAGTGTTAAAGAGATCTCCTTTATTCAGTGTATTCAGGGCCTGCCGGAGGCTGCACTACGGAGGATTATTTTAACTGCATCTGGTGGGTCTTTCAGGTGTGACTCATAATTTTAGCTGCAGTATTTAAGCTACAGAACATGATGTTTCTGTTACAAACTAAATAATCTTTGTGGATAAGGCGTACTGGTACTGTTAGTGGCCTTAAGTATTTTTTACTTGATATATGTTTCCGCACTCTTTTAAAAAGTGAAGATGGTGGATTTAACCATTTTCATCATTTCCTTGCTGACAGGGATTGGCCTGTTGACAAATTGAAAGAAGTTAAGGTAGCTGATGCTTTGAAGCATCCCAACTGGAATATGGGGAAAAAGATTACTGTGGACTCTGCTACCCTTTTCAATAAGGTTTGCTTATGTTGCTGTTTTGTTCAAGATTGCAAGCACGTGTAATACTAGAATCAATTTGCTACTATACAATGGGTTACAATTATTTCATTACTTTCTTTCAACAGGGTTTAGAAGTCATTGAGGCCCATTATTTGTTTGGAGCTGAATATGATGATATCGACATTGTCATTCATCCGCAGTCTATAATACATTCAATGGTTGAAACCCAGGTATAATTTTTTGAACTTTGCCTTGTTGGCTGCCATTCAGGTAATTTATGCACTTTGTAGGAGCAGTACGAGTGAAATCTAGACTTGATCTTTAGAAAAATTAGACATCTTATCTTTCCCTTCCAATTTGATTCTTTGCAGGATTCATCTGTTCTTGCACAGTTGGGATGGCCTGATATGCGCTTGCCAATCCTATACACTATGTCATGGCCAGACAGAATTTACTGTTCTGAAATAACTTGGCCCCGCCTTGATCTTTGCAAGTAACAGCCTTTTTCCTTTTATTAAGGCTTTAATGGGAAAATCCCATGAGGAGCTTTATCTTTCATTATTGTTCTTTCATTGTTCATTTTGACATCTGGTCTCCTCACAATGGCCCTTTTCACCACCTGTAGTATGGTTCAAGTCCAGGACTTGATACATCTGTTTGCTTCAAATTCCTGGGCGTGGGTTACATATGTAGGGAAAACTTCTGCTGTTAGTTTTATATTGGAAAGCTGCCAAAAAAGATAATCATAAAGAAAAAAGTAACAAATAAATAGACATATGAATGCATACATAGGTTCCACAGTAACCACTATCAAATCATCATTATTTCTGCTATGAGTTTGCAATTCGTCATGCATTTTGAACTTATCAAGTGGGCCAATCACATAAGTTGATATGTCCTGAAAATGGGACTTTTCTTAATGGAGAAGAAGCATTGATTGAGCATGTCTTTGCTTCTAGCAAACAATGAGATGTCTTGATCATGGATGGGTCCATGCAAATGCTTGGAAGCACACATAGTTCTGTTTTGATTCCAACATGCAGGACTTCTTAACTCAGAAGGACCTTGTCATTTCTAGCTAATTGTCTACCTTTACATGCAGAGCCAATGATAATTTTGGAGAATCTGACATACAAATAGAATTGAATGTCTAAATATTTGCATATTTGATCTAAAAGTCAAAAGAAACATGCAGGCTTGGGTCACTGACATTTAAAGCTCCCGACAATGTAAAATATCCCTCCATGGATCTTGCCTATGCTGCTGGACGTGCTGGTGGCACCATGACAGGAGTCCTCAGTGCTGCTAATGAAAAAGCCGTAGAGATGTTCATCAATGAGAGGTATGCAATACCTTTCTTGACATCTGATATGCATCTAAAGGAAATACTAATTAAAAAAGGGAAAAATTTTGCATATTTAGTTGAGTTCTGGGCATTCGAAACCATAAGTTGCCTGTTCTTTTTTTCAGGATCAGCTATCTTGATATATTCAAGATTGTGGAGTTGACTTGTGATAGGCACCGTGCAGAATTGGTAACTTCACCATCCCTTGAGGAAATTATACACTTTGACTTGTGGGCTCGAGAATATGCTGCCAGCTTGGAAAAGTCATCTGGTCCTAGTCCTGTTCTTGCCTGATTGACATGTTGTCTAATACCATTTTAACAAGCCTCTAGCATTGTGGAATTGGGCAGAGATGTTTTATTCCTGCCAGAAATGCTGGCAATCCTGCTTATGATAGTGGGGATTAGTTTGTGTTGTAGAATGCGGAAGGTAAGGAATCAGAAGGTGGTTCCATGCGTGTCCTAGGCTACTCGATGGAGCAAATGGGAGTAATTTGGTGAAAGCCAGCGGTGTATTTTATTTGGAATAAGAAAAGCATGAAAAGGTTTCTTTTGCAGCTCCAAAAATTTTATTTTGTTTTGCTACTCTTTTCAAGTCATTGGACCTAAAAGATTGAAAATTGACCAGTTTAGCGTAGAGGGAATGTCAGGAGGGGTTACTAGGGGGGTTGGTTGCAAAGGAGTCCTGTCATCAGCTCCATTAGCGGACATCATTAAAAGCACAGTGCTGCTTCCAGGTTTACTTACGTATAGCGACTTCAAATACAACTAGCAGCCTTTTAACAGGAGTTGCTGTTTGCTTCTCAGTTATAGAAAATAGTGAGGTGCCATACTGTTGTGCAGATGCTATATAACCTAGATGTCTTGTGCGAGGATCAGGGGTAAAAAAAACTCTGTAATAATCTGCAAGGCCATCAGGGTATGAAAAGGAACCATTTTTAATAGCAACAAGGCTTGTGATGTGAAATTATAGGCCAACCCGTGCAACTAGCCTATAATTTTTGTCAAAATATTGTAAACATTTTACACTGCAATGAACTTTAGCATGTAAAAAGGGGTTGGAAGCAGCCCGTCATGAGCCGTGCTCCAAGGCAAGGGGCCGAAATGAACAGTATCCTGACATGCCAGGGTCTGGCTTAGGTTTCGTAACCGGTGGATAGGCTGGATTGAGCCGAACATCATTGAGCTGTTTTTGGATCCATATTTCTTTCCCCAAATCACCTCCCTTGGATTGAGCCGATTGAGCAGAAAATTCAAGATTCACCATCATATAAAACAAACAAATAAAAAAGGGGGGTTGACGTGGAAATTCACAAAATACGTTGACCACGATGACGAAGAACTGTTGGCAACAACCTTCGTATGATCTCTATTATAAGAAAGAAAGAAAGAAAGAAAAACAGCATATTTATAAATAAAACATACGTAACACTGCTCATATTTATTAACGGAATCACAGATCTTATAACAACGTTTAAAATACTATAAATTATAATTAATAAAAAAGAGTTGCCATGAATTTCAGGAATCACATTCTAGAATTTTGTTTTTCGTTTTCTTTTTGATAAGATAAGCTTCTAGAATTGAGTTGAGATCATTTTATCCTCAAAAGAAGGCAAAATATGGCGTGGACTTTGCCAAACCAGCTTAATGACGGCGTCAAAATTCCAGCCCACATGGTGACGAAATTCTACTCTGTTTTTGAAGAGAAGATAACAGTCATGGTGACAACACGCACTGAAGTCTCCCTAACGAAGTTCTAGCAACTTCAATTTGGATCTAATTGTAAGGACGATAATTAGTTATATATATATAATTTTACTATTAATTAATTTAAAATTCTTTTTCTTACTGCAGGATCCAGGGAGATTGGATCTAATTGTAAGGAGGATTAATTAGTTGATAAATAACTCAGAGTGTAATGAGATGTCTATTTATCAATCACTTTTAACTAACAAATTTGAAAAAAGATCTCAGAATAAAGTGAGTATCAGAACTTGAATATGAGTCGAAATGAAGAGAAACCCGTTCAATTATCAATCAGACTTTAAAATTCGACAAAGCATTAAGAAAAGAAACGTTTATTTTTGGCGTTTATTCAAATGCCTAACGTAATTGAGAATGACAAATAACCCGTCAGAATCAACCGGAACAACACAACTTTTATTCCAGGAAGATGTGAATTTCCACTCTCAGATAAAAAAAAAAATAAATTAACAAAAAAAAAAAAAAAAAAAAGGAAAGAAGAAGACAACAAATGAACAGAAAAACACATTCCTTTTTCCTTTCAGAACTTCAAAAGGGATGCAGATTCTTGTTGAGCCCATGAACATTATTAGAAAAAAGCCCCACTAAGTCCTGTCTGTAAGGCAAATACGACCGTCGTTTATCTTCGTTATTATTATAATTATTCTTCACACAATGCTTATGCTCCTTAACGGGCACCGATCCCTTCACTTCCTGCGCTTTCTTCTTGTTATTCTTTCTCTCTTTGTAGCCGCCCAACAGTCTCACGCTTTTCTTGCCGCTCGGCGTCAAGAACACCAAGGTTTCTTTGCCGTCGCTATGGCTTCTGAACACTAAGTCTCGAAGCTTCCATCTCTTGGAGTATCCGGCTGAGTTGCTCTTCTTGCACCTCTCCGCCGACGACTCTTCTGCCGCCTTGCTGGGAGACCAAGCGCAGTACGTGTCGGGAGAGACTCCGTCGAGCTCGTCCGACTCCGACGAAGAAGAAGACGTCGTCACTTCTGCTCGATCCTCGTCAAAGAGTTTCCCCAGCGGTGACCGCACCGATTTCTTCGTCTTCGTCGTCGTCGCCTCCGTCGCCGTCTCCATCGTTTCTTTTGAGGCGGTTAGGACGGGTTCCATTGACCATTCCTGTTCTTGGCTCGAAAGCAAGGCAGTGTTGAACAAGGGGTAAACTGGCCTGATCTGACCATTATAGAAAATTTCATCGGCGGACGTCGAAGACGAGTCTGCCTCTTTCCAAACGACAGCAAATTCGAAGTCGTCGTCGTCCTCCTCCTTCTCCTCATCCTCTTCTTCGGCGTCATTTTGGTTGACGTCGTCATTGTTATCCTCTGCTTTCAGCGACTGGAAATGTCGATCGAGGCCGTCCAGCACGTCGACATCCCAGGAGAAAATGTTTGGGTGATCTGAATCAGGAAGACGAGACTCGTTTCCAATCTCTTGAACGACTCTTGCAGCAATCTTCGCGAGCTCTTCGGAAGAATAAGAGTCGAAACTCGAAGAAATTGGAGAATCGGTTATGAGTGGGCTTCCCTGCATATTTGGATTCCTTTCTCTTTTGCCTTCACCAGATTTCAACTGAGACGACATGCGCGTTAAGAGGTAGATGATATCAGTTGAACAAACTGTTTTTTATTTTATAAATTGAAATGGAAAAGAGTTTCATAGATGGTTGGAGGGTTATATAGGTGGGTGACGGGTGACTATTGAGCAGCTTTTTATTTATTTATTTATTTTTGACTTTTGGATTTCTTGTGAGCGAAAAATTAAAACGAAAATAGAGAGAGAGAGAGAGAGAGAGAGAGAGAGAGAGAGAGAGAGAGAGAGAGAGAGAGAGAGAGAGAGAGAGGTGAGGAGAGGGAGCGCGCACGCGCTTTGCGTTGGAAAGAGGAGAAGACATAAAAAAGGCTAAAAGGCTAATAGGCTAATGGATTTGGGTGGTGTCATTGGCGTGCTGAGCAAGCGTTACCCATCACATTTGAATGCCTTTTTCCGACATAATGTGTACACACACACACACTCTCTCTCTCTCTCTCTCTCTCTCTCTCCTCATGATGACGTCCTTTACTTCTTTCCAACGTAAATGCGCACGTAGACTCACACGTCATCACATAAACCTCGTGGTTTTTTTTTATACGCGTGGTAAGAGTCCGTTGATTTATCCGTATTACCTTTCATTTGTTTACATCTACTTCTAGATACTAGCCAATATACCTCCTGTTCCCCCCACCCTCTCAAATCAAAGGAGGTTTGGTACAGAGTATTTATTAAATTTAGTAAAATTAAATATGGGGAACTTCTATTTATGTTTAACACGGTAGTTTTTTTTTTTAATAAAAAAATTTAACAAGAATCTTATCAAATGATATAATTTTAATTTACAATTATAATAATTAACATGCTTGTAAAATACTTAAAAAAACACTAATTTTATTGTATTCTTTTAATCGCAGTTATATGGGTCTTTGGCCTTCTATTGGTTCTTAATTAACTTATATATATATATATATATATATATATATTTGCCAATGTAGTTTTGTGTTGCTGTGATATGTTGAAATTTAAGAATAAATTCTACAAAATAGTTAAAGTGAATTACAATTAAGCTTAAATTTTAGCACGTGATTTCATCCATGAGAAACTGAGGGAAATGGAATGTTGTAATTTGACCTTAAACACAACTTCTAAGTGCAACGATTGTGACGTGAAACTCACTTGTCACTACTACTCATCACCCCCTACACACAATCGATTTTCTGCCCGTTAAATAAGGTGTCGTGTCCTCTCTCCTCTGGATTTTGGGTGCTCAAAGATTTTTTATTTTATTTTTTATTTTAAAAAGAGAGAGAGAGAGAGAGAGAGAGCAGAATTATCTAAATAAAATATTGAATTGCAAAGTATGAATTAGAAGACCAAAAAGGTTACAGGATTCTCTGGTGCTCACATTTGCCTATTAATTTGGGCTGATTATTTTAACTTTGAAAAAGTTTTGGGTGGCCAAACTTTGAAATTCAACCTGTCTTGCATTTGAATCCCCAACCCCACGTACCAAAGCTCTTGACCGTCTCGTTGCCGTTAGCCGCTGGTTCTTGTAATTTTGTTTCTTTCCCCTACAATTATACAGCTTAGTTTATTTATATATAGTTTAGAGGACACAATTTGATTGACTTTTTTTTTTTTTTTGGGTGTTATATATAATAAGCATTTCACCTGCTACTTTTGTTTTTTTTTACTCTGTCTATATATATATATATATATATATATATTTTTTTTTTCTTTTTTTAAACGATAAGGGACTTCGTGAGTATTTAATGGTGGTCGTCTACTTAAACGCTAATAATAATAATAATAATAATAATAATAATAATAATAATAATAATAATAATAATAATAATAATAATAATAATAATAATAATAATAATAATAATAATAATAATAATAATAATAATAATAATAATAATAATAATAATAATAATAATATTGATAGACAATATCTCTTTAGAAAACGAAACAAAGTGAGTGGCGAATAGGCTCCAATGGAACAATAAAAAGAATTATTTGCAACTTTAGTTAGGGAAGTGGGGCAAGTGTTTCCTTACTCTTCACAAACAAACAAGGAAAACATAGCAAATACTTTTTGATCGGTTCATAAATTGGGCGGCACGTAAACAAAGCTAAAGTAGGCGATCGATAACTTTCCTATGCCAAAAAAAACAAAAAAAAAAAAAAAACAAAAAAGAACGAAACTTCTACGCCAAAGTCAATAGATTAAAATAGAATCATAGCTAGAAGACATGCCTTAATTTGTTTCATTTAAAGCTCAATCTGGGTATTTCTATTTTAGTTCGAATAATAATCCAACACATGTAAAGTTGTTTTAGCTGTAAACCTCATTGAAATTCCATCTCTCATAATAAAGGATAGGAGGGACAAAGAAGTACGTGTTTTATCAGCAACTTCAAAAGCATTAGCTTTCTTTCTTTCTTTCTTTCTTTCTTTTTTTTTTTAAGAAAATAAAAAAGTAGAGATAGTATTTGATAGTCCCATTAAATATATATGTATATACTAAATTGCTGTAATAAATCTATGAATCAGCAAATTCTACGATGTTCAAGAAAGGTCACCAACTATTTTCAAAACTGTGCATGACCCTCCAAAAAATCTAAGTGCAGCACCATGGGGCTGAAGCTGCCTAGCACAGTAGTGCATGGTTAAAATTAAAGTTTTGAGTTGTGTGTTAGTTGAGTTAATTAAATTAGTGTTTGGTTTTCCTGGTGAATTTTGTATTTCCAACAATTACAAGTTGCTTGCTACTTTATTTGTGGTTTCAGTGCTTAAAAAAAAAGAGAAAAAAAGAAAAAGAAATATATTGTCAACCCCCTAATTGATTTGAAATAGAGTGGATACAACCTATCGATTATGTCTACAATATTTTGCTTAATGAGTATGCTTGGAAGCATGGGGAGAATTATACACACTACCCTCTTGCTTTTGGATTGAATTTTCACACTGATCACACAGTTAGGCGAAAGGTGTGGTGACGGGTGATGAATGATGATAGAGATAATTGAAAGCGGCACTGTGTTTTGAGATTTCTTGGGTAGTTGCCAACAAAACTAGTGACAAATTCATGGCGCGATTGGTGAGATTCCCCCCCCCCCATATGTCAAATGAAACTTTTTAAATTTGCTTGCCACTGAAAGTTTCCACCTTTGAGTGCGACTCATAGTTTTCTTTGTTTTTTTTTTTCCTGCGTCATAATCAGTGTCAATTACGTATAATTATCAATTTTATGTGAGCAGAAACTTTGATTGCGCAAGGCACGAGAGGGGAAGTTGTACTACAGGTTATTTTCCGAAGCAATTAGATTTAGACTTTGAGTGCAAGGCACATGGTGAGCTGTGAGCATCAAACATAATAGCTAGAGATTTGAGTCGAGGTGGAAAGGAGGAAAAAAAAAAAAAAGGTTTTATTTTCATTTGGGATTTCATTTTTTTAGACTGTGGAGTGTTCTCGCAGCTGCCTACATACGATCACCCATAGAATTCAATAATTAAGAGCATGGAAATGTTATATGAACACGAGTTTTCTAAGCTTGCATCAAACATGATTCCATGATAAATATTATATAGCACTACTGTGACAGTTGATTATATAATTACACCCATTAACTACTCCAGGGTTTTATTTGACAGAGACAGGACTTTCATATCTTAATTTTGGCTTCTTAATTTTCCACATTTTCATATCTTAATATTGTAGTTCAGTGTGCAAAAGTAACAGAGAAGCATTTACATTTTGGCCTATTTGACACATTCTATTACCATATAATTTTTGTTGAAGATATTCACTAATGGTGGTACTGCAACTAATAGGATTATATTTAGCCATGTGCTCTCAAAATCTTCCTTAAATAAATTTCATGTGATTATGAATGGTCAAATTTTTTACGATCTTCGACAAGAAAAAAGAATTTGTGACAAGAAGTTTCTAACTCTCCTATGACGAGATCTCTGACTTCTCTACTTCTCTACACATTAACTAGGGACACCCATGGCCCATGGCCACCCTCCAGAGGAAGGTGACCAAAGTAGGCTGCAACGGGAACGAAAGGTTTTGCAGCATCAAAAGAACACATGAAGCTTCAAGAAGACGTGCGGCCCAAGAAAAAGAAAACTGCTAGGCTGCAGAGGAAGTATGAATGAAATAAAAATGCTTAATCCAAACATAAATTTCACTTTGGGCTAATAAAGAACACTTTAATACCCCACAATGGGGATCAAAAGATACATCTTCACTCCTTCATTCCTGAAAATGATATTATCCTCTTGCACTAAATTTGTATGGTTTCAGTGTGGGGTAAAAAAAAATAATAAATAAAAAGCTAAGGAAAATAAAGCAATCTCTCATTGTCTAGGAAGCTACCTACTGCACTATAACTTAACGTGAGCTCTTCATTTATGCCATGCTTCATCCATGCACGATCAGTTCATCCATACTGCCTCTAGTCTCCCCATGATTCATCCAAGCCTTGACTCCCTTTTGAAACATTGTTTCTTCGAAAGTCACTTCTTGCCTTCCTTTTCTGAAGGTCAACAAACAATTTGCGCCATTGATTAGCTCGAAAGTCAACTGAGAGAAGAAGCCAAATAACAAACTACCAGGCAGTACACTGGAACTAATCTCACAATACTGAAAATATAGTAAATGGATGCAGCGTAAATCAAAGAAACTGAAACAATATTCAGCCTGAAGCATGCGAGGATTGTCCTTAAAGGTAAATTTTAACCGTAGACAAGTCTCAGTGCGACGGGTATAGAAAAAACTACCTCCCAAGATATGAAGGAACTTACCACCAGTGTGAACTGATGGATGAGGGTATAGAAAAAACAGGAAATTGATTAACCCAGCATCGTACGTTGCATGGTAAAAGAGGATACCATAGTCTATTTGGGGAGAGGAGAGAATTGTTCTTCTTCCTGGTGTGCTCACCCATAAATTGCAATAATAATAAACAGCTAGTGTTATTGGTGCTGACATGGCTAGTAGTCCCTCTGATGTAGGAGTGAAGTCTTCTAAAAATATACTAACTCACAGCAGCAAATACAAGCATGATTTAACATTCGTATAGTTGTTGTGGCATAGGATATGTTTTGATCAGAAAAACCCGTGTCTTGGCAAAAAGATATGAAGACGAACATTGAAAAGTATCAACTGTACCAAGACCTATATTTTAACAACGGATTCCCTTTTTATCACACCCCAAAATGGCATAGCCATCATCCATGAAGCATATTTGTTAGGGCAAACAGAATAGCCAGAAGACTTTTTGCAAGCAAAGAAAGATTCCAAGTGTATGCACGATAAAGCAGAATCCTAATCAAAATTATTCTGTTATTCTAATAAAATTTGTTTCACGGCTTGGACTGAGCAGCAGACCTGGCACTGCTGGTAAAAAAGGCCCAACATTATTTTAGCAGGTCTAATTTCCAAATAACAATTTATTTTTTTTTCTTACAGTAAGAAGGTGAACAGAAGCTAAATATCCAGGGAAGTAAACAATCGTAACTAAGGTTTTGAGTCATAGGAACCAACAAAATAAGCATCTAATTCAAATCACTAAGAATAAGAACAGAGAAGTTGTTAGACTAGAAATTGTTATCTTTATCACTGAGCCCAGCCAAACAATTCACAAATTTCCGTCACTTCATGCTTAAGATTACCCAAAGGACCCAAAATTCACCATTGAACGAAACACCAATGTTTTCCATCTTATAGTTTTCAGTCGTATTTTTATCAACTGACAGCATTGGTCACAATGTGACTCAACCTTTCAGTTCCCTCTTTGGTTCAATTCAAAGGCTCCAAAACACATCAGGGACATAAGTTTAGCACAGAAATAGGTAACATGGTATAAAACAGGCCATGGCAACCAACAAGAAGAAAAGTATAAGCAAACATTCAAAACAGGAAATTGATCGTAAAAAGCAGGACAGAAGCAAAATTGTGACACGGCAATTTGCAATTAGTTAGCAAATCATCTTTTCGAATAATCAACCAGACAATCAAAAAGACAAAAAGAAGTGAAGGCAAACATTTCTAAACCCAAAAGACAAAGATAGGAAAACACTGCTGCATAAAATCAATGCAATTGTACTATGTCAAGAACGATAAGAGGAACTATTTCATTAGCAAACCGTGCCATACCTTGGTCACAAATGATTTGATCACTGCAATCAACAACTTATCCCCTGCTATTTGTCTAATTCGTCGTATCAATTCTTGTCTTGAAATTTTCCGGTCCTTTAAAACACAAGTTCAACAATAAGTAAAGCCTAAACATCATCTTCTTTTATTGAAACTTTTGTTTAGATCCAACAGCTCTAAATGAAATGTCATTTACCCTGTGATCTGCATAGTGCTTGGCAATCAACGCAACGGTATTGGGGGCCAATAACTTTGAAAGTGAGGAAATAAGAGCTGGGAATGGCATCCAAGGAGAAGTTGGTTCCCTGGAGGATTCTCTAGCTTTGAAGAACCCTGCCAATTAAACAGTCAAATTCAATTATCAGAAAGCTTTCATTAAAGTAACTTCAGTAGCTCCAAAAAGTTATTCAACAGCATAAACCAGAGTTGCCTACCTTTTAAGGAAGAAGGAGCCCTGAAACTTACAATAAACTCGGGCAAAATATGAGTGTTCAAGTGGGTACTCCAAACAATATATTTCTTAGGAGATGACAAATTGTCCACTCCTGTATCAAACTCTTTGGAACTCGGATGGCTCTGCTCGGAACCAGGATGCACAACCTCTGCCTTCCCCAGAGTAACACGGCACAACAGCAAATGGCGCAGACCATCTTTACCAGCACTCAAGTTCTTCACACTGTGGAAAAAAGCAGACATTTTTATTTACAGACACATTCATTAACACCAACAACAGCAAAGCCAGAATCCCAATTGGGTTGGTTACACGAAACTTTTCTTCATAATCTAAATTTGGGGTGAGATCTAATTGTTCTCAATTTTTCATGATCAATATATATATGTAAGAAAAATAAATAAGAATTCAAATTGAGGAACATTTGCATACCATTCAAGAGGAGAATCATCTGGAGAAAGATAGGCACCTCTCCCATACAATCCGTTGCTATTATCAAGCAGCTGGGGCCCAAAGCCATGCCTCACAATATGGCATATATCATTGCTGGTACCGCCATACCAAGCATACTTGACATTGGCATCGCCACCGCATTTCTTCTCCATGGCTTTGACAAAAATTTGAAACGATTGCATCCTAGCTTTGCCCATAACGCCAGAAAATGTATTTCTATGAATGGTGGCAACCTCGGTTTGCTCGCCGAGCAAGCCCAAAGTCGAGAGGAACCTTCTTTTGATAACATCATGAGCTCTATCCCCTTCAACAAGTCGAACTAACCCATCTTTAAATTCTTGAAATCGAACGTAACGGGCATCAGAGCTGCAACTCTCGCTGTCCGAAATCACTGATTCTTGGTCATGGTCGGATTCTGAACCCGAGCTTACGCTAATGTTTTGGTTATGACCAGTATCTAACGAGTGACTTGGTGTTGTGTCAGAAACTGGATTCGCAAACACCTTTGCGATCCCATCAGCCTGTTCCATTTGAATCGAGAAGTACTCCATAATATATCAAGGTTGAATACAAAAGATCGAGTCAAACAACAGAGAATCTATAAATTAGCACGGCAGTATTTCAGGCAATACCCAGAAAGAAAAAACTGGAAGAGACGACATAGTGTGCAGTTCTAATCTTTGAAAAAGAAAAGCTAGCGAGGAAGCAAATTTATACATGTTTTCCAGAAAGCCCCGGATCAAGAAAAGTTAAAGGCGGTCTCGTAGGAGACCGCCTTTGAATCTAAAGAAGAGGGGAAATTAAAAAATAAAAATAAATAAATAAGAGAGAGAGAGAGAAGAGAAAGAAGACAACTTTGTGAGCAAGGAAGGAATGAATGCGTGGGCGGGGGCGTTATGTATATGAAAGCGGTTGTGTTTACTTGGAGAAGAAGCAGCGCGGGAATAGAGAAGCACATGGTTTTGTATACATGCACACGCATTCCACCGGTCAAGGCCATTTCCAATGGCACCGCCTTTTGTGAGAGGTCCGTTGGCGGCGCTGACCTTTTAAGCCTCCGGGTTTTTGTTTTTTAATCGGATATGGAATTACAATACTACCCTCGCCGCAATTTATCAAATCTTCCTTGAAAACTCAATTGATCAATCTCCCTACCACGCAAGGATCTGAGGTCATGATTGACGTTTACTTTTTTTATGACCTTTTTTTTTCTGTTTTTTTTTTTTTTTTTTGTGTAAGAGAATTTTTGCTTTTGGCTTGAATTTGTATAAATAATTATTTGCAAACTTGCTTTGTTTATTACTTTTATGTGTTGGAACTGATATTACTAATGCCTACCCCCCTGAAAACTCTCCCTTTTTTTTTTAACTTTTTTGTTGCACAAATAACTTTAGTTTATTCTAATCTCGAGAAAATAATTATTATGATATTCAAAGCGCCGCCTGATCTGTTTTTTTCCTGTAATTTGTTTGTCCAATTCAAGCGAAAAGGAGGAGTCTTCGCAAGAACATGAAGGAAGTGTCTAGTGGCGTGGGGACCCGGCATCGTGGACCCCGAAAAATGAAACCACGTCCCATGGCCGAAACGCTCCGCCTAATTATGGGCTACTCATAAGGCCTTTAGGTAAAGACAATGCACCCACAGGCCACCAGCAGTAACGCACTTTCGTGGGGCAGTCTCACTAGTTGATTGAGAATAAAATAGATGAAATTTAAGGCTACGGTTTTATTAGACCCGACAGGCAATTCTTATCTGTGTGCGCGATAATTAACTGTTGGGAATTACCAACAATGGTGATGCTACTGCATGAACAACAGTCCTGGTCATTAAAGTCATCTTTTTTATGACCAAACATTCCTTAATAGTCAAATTCCGAGAATTAAAAGTTGTTATCGGCAAATAGCATTAACTTATGAGAATTATGCCTATCGTTTCTGTCCCGCAACCATTAATTTATTCCCACAAAGATGAAAAAGTTCAAAAAGAAATACTAATTATTCAAACGTTAGAGGTTGCGTACATGCAGTATGATAGGTGGCCCTCATGGAGAGTTGGACACAGCCAGAAAATGTTGTGAACTGGAGTCTTCACTGGGACCTTTTATTAACCATTACATTCAAATAATGAGATGAAAGGGGACGAAAGCAGAGTTGAACACTTACATTATACATGCGGGAAGAAATCAATGCTTTACAAACACGGGATTTCTACATAATGCACAGCTTTATCCTATCGAAGATTTCATTTTTCTTCACAGTACAGGCAACAATTGCACCCCATGCATAGCCTCGGGGTTCTGTCGAAAAAGGAAGAAAAATGCTGATACGCCGGTATACAAAAAAAAAGCCACCTGCACAGGGTGACGGAGTGCCATTGGCACCAAGAAGGTAAAGTCAATCTCACAACCAAGCTCCCCACCCAGGAAACAATTGACATAGACGCTCGGGATCAACAGCATCTTGTATAAGTTGTAGAACCTACAAAAGGCAAGTCTCATCACATGATATGAGTATGTAAGCAGGAAAACATTCTCATTTAGAACACCCAGAGTTAAAAACAAAGTCGTTAAACCCATCTAACTTCATTAAACAATTTCGTTAGACAGGAATTTCGAGTAAAGATAAGTTTCCTGCTATTTTGCTGATCCAACTGAACATCTCATCATTTCCCTTACAAAACGTCTAGGCAAGAAAGGTTAGCTAATCAGTTTTTTAACTTCGATTTTACAGCTTCAGAAGAGGTCCTGATTCCCAATTTCAATGCACTTGGGCTATCTTTATAGTGCAACCAACTGAAGTCGATTGGCCAAGTCACATACCAGTTTAACACATACAGATTTATCCAAGCACTTGGCTGGTGTTTACTCTTGATTCAGGGAAACCAAAGCCCCATTCATCCCCTCTCACCAATGCAATAAAGTAAACAAACAATTCCAATTTATATGAATAATAGGAGCAACTGGGAGGCAGTGACACTGGATGATTTACCTGGCCATGTACACTCCTTAATTCCCCTTCTTCATATCCATCAAGTTTCTGCTTGACACGCATCAATGCACGTGCTGCATCCTTGTTCCCTTCATATTCATCTTCTGAGTCCTCCAAGCTTGTGTCCATATCATCATCCCTTTCCTACCAACAAAAAAAGGAAATGAGGCTAGAGGGGGTGGGGGAAAGGCAATGACAGTGTCCTTGAACCAAAGAGGGATCAATTGCAACCACTGGACCAGGGGACAGGAATATGGTCAGAGTTGGCATAAATTCCAAAGGGGATGCAGACAGGGCAAGCATCACTAGATGACATGAGATAATGTTTGCAAAGGCATCCACAAATGCCATCCTTCTCCATATTTCCTTCCACATTGTAGTTTTACTTTTTTTCCTCAAGAGAAATCACATGATATTCACAAATGGTATAACATGTCTCAAAAGCCTTTTGTCTATCTCTCGTTTGTTTGGACTTTAACAATCTGAAACAGATGTTTTCATGCATCCCATGACTAGGATGGTCTACACTTATGGTTAGAGAAAAGACATCAACATCTAAAAATTACCTTCTGGCGCTGCAAGGCCTTTAGAGGGGATAAAGCCCATTTATACAAGGGATCATGAATAAATACCTGCAGAAAATATAAAGCAGTTATCAAGGTAAAAGAGAAACAAACAGATAATTAATATTAGATTCTAATCACAAAGCCATTATACTTCAACAATGGTCAGTAATGCCTCCTTATTTGTCCGCATAACAGAGAGAGTCTCTTCGCAACATCTTCTGAATACGCCTTCCACTCCAGTAACACCCATGCCATCAATTATGTCTCTGGTCAGTCTGAATGGGACCTACATTGGAGAAAAGGCAGATTGTATAATGATTGCCAAAACAGACAAAGCTGAAGGAAAGAAAATCCCATGATTGAAATAAACAAACCCGCTCTGGTGTCTTAAGCATCAAGCCTTGTTCAAAAGCAACACCAAGATCAATGTGAACAACTTCAGCAGTGGCTTGGTCAATTAAGATATTCATGGAATGTCTGTCTCCAAGACCGACGATATAGCCCACCTGAAGATTAACCAGTTTCTTAAACAATAGCAATCAACAGCATTATTATCCAAGTTACTTCACTAACCAGAGTCACAACTCAACCAATGCAAGATTATGATGTTATTCTAGTTCAAATGAATTTGCAAATCAATCTTTTATGCAGATAGTACATGTTTCCACTAATTTAATGCACAGTAAAATCACATTCAAGACCATTACATTAAAGATGCTATATTCCACATAAAAAAGAGTAATCAAATAAAAAATGCCTCATCCATGAGAAATTAAGATCAATGCCAAATAAAGAACAGAATACAACAACCAACCATTGAGCTTGTAGCCACACTACGTGTGTATGCAAGTCTCTTCTCAAACCAGTCAGCTGGTTGCAAAAATCTCTCCAGGAAAAAATGGTGCATGACAGGCCTGCAAGAAGTGCCAGTTGATTTCAGGAACTTGAACACAATGCAAAGTTAGCTTTAAAGTTTGAACCCGAAAACAAGGACAAACCTGAAGTTTTCACAGACTTCCTCGAATGCTACACGCTTGTCTTTTTCCTAACATAAAGGCAAAATGACAACTTAAGAATTTTGCATGGACCAAGAAATTACAGATGTCTTGTCAATGGAAATGCAAAACAAACTGACTTTATCTTGCTTTCTAATATTGAAATGCTTTAAGTTTCAAAATGTCAACACTGGACTCAGAATGTTCAACATTGGTGAGAGAGTGCTCTAGACTCTTTTATGATACATTTGAGTTTCCAAAAGCAACCGACTTGCAAGAAAAAGCATCAAAATTCAAACATTGAACTTAACTTTTCTATTATATGCACGGGAATGGTCAAAAACAAAGCTTGTCAGCACAAATATGTTTTAAGGAACAACAATAAGAACCTATGAAGCAGAGACACTGACATGCCAACACACCGACACTGACATTACTATATGCATTGAACCCAGTAAAAACAACTTTGTTGTGT
Organism: Kandelia obovata; assembly: GCA_021464305.1. Classification (NCBI taxonomy): domain Eukaryota; kingdom Viridiplantae; phylum Streptophyta; class Magnoliopsida; order Malpighiales; family Rhizophoraceae; genus Kandelia; species Kandelia obovata. The sequence continues at coordinate 2,664,195 of CM038480.1, forward strand.
GGGTAAAAACAATAAATTTTTTTTTTCATCTTCTCTCCATCTCATCTCTTTCAAATCCAGTAAAAACAACTTCAATCTTCATTGATCGTGTGGGTGGTTGATGATAGTGGTGGTATTGAAGATTGTACTATTAGGGCTCTTGATATGTGGTATAAAATTGTTGATCAATGAATCAACACCAAAAAATGGATCTAGACAGTTGAATGGTGGCCTTGGAAGCCGTCAGCGGCATTTTTTGTGGCCAGATGAAGGGCATGAAGTTGGTTCTATTGGATCTCTTCTTTTCCCCCTTCTCCACTTTGAATCCTATCCTTGACAGCTTAAAATTGCAATTTAAGGGATGTTTTTTTTTTCCTTTAGGGTTGATAAGTGTTTTGGGGTTGATTTCTTGAGAGTTAGATAGTTACAAGTGGTAATGGGTCTTAGCCAGAGGAGGTGCATGTGCATTGTTCTTTGCATGTCCAACATGTATCATTGCTGTGTCCAAAACAAGTCTGATTATTATTATTATTATTTTTTTGGCCCAGACGTTTTGCTGTGTTAGACGCATATTAGTGGTGTGTTGGACAAATGTCTGTGTTTGTCACGTGTCCAACACAACACTCTCTTCTAATGCCATGTCTGTGCTTTAGAGATAAGAACTGAAGAAAGAGAAGTGCACAACAGAAATAATGAGATGTGTAAGCATATTTTAAGAACCTTGATGAATTTACTGTTATGAAAGTCACATTCATGTAAACAGAAAAAAGGAAACTAAAACCCACAAAATACTAAAGGGAGAGTTGAGCAAGAATGCAAAGCCATTCTTTTTCACAAATTTTTCCCTTTTTAAAGAATATTACGTTTGCTGAAAAGAAAATTTCTTATTTTATTTTTTTGGTACATCATAAAAGAACATTTCTTTGAACAAATAGGTACAAATAAAAGGCATTTGTCACAGAAGATCTGAACGGATTACTTGTGGCCTCTGTTCTTATAGATTGTTTCCTAATTGACTTCCAAAAAATCATTACACAAGGTGTCATGTCTCTCTTATAAACAGTAAAGGTACGGTTGGAAGTTCTTAATAGGGCTCAACTGCATGAGATAGTACTGACAAAAAGGTTTCTAAAGCTTAGAAGATAACTCTAAGACTAATCAAAACCTTGCTTCAGAATTAGGGAAGATTCAACAGTGGATCTTAAGAAGTACACTAAACAATCGAGTGGTGAAAAGAAAATTGACTTTTCCTTGAGTGCTTGATCAAAGAGTTTAATTTTGACTTTGTTGATATCATGTCTGATTGAACAGAAAATAACATCTACTTGGCTTTCTTATATTCAACTATACTTGCAACAAAAAGATAAATAAATTACCAAGCACGCATAATAAAAAGAGAATTTAGTGGATCCTATGGCAATTAGTTTACTGAGCTTATGGAACTCTCAAAACTCAAGACTAAGCAACGCACAGTCATTAATTACTTCATCTCTACATATTGCTTAACAACATATCAGCCAGCCACCTATCACTGTTTGTTAGCACCTCAAACAACTGTTTGGCTCTATAAATAGCTGTGTTCTACAACTGCCCTTTCAGTTCTATGTTCTACAACTACCCCACTGGGTGGGGGGCAAGAAATAATTACTGTTTAGACATGGGGAAGAATGTTGTACTTACATTTGACATGTGCTCTCGGCATTTGAGAAACGACCAGTCTCCCATTCTATAACGTCCATGGGCACCACCCTTTTTCGTACTAAAAAATTCAACAAATGAGAAAATGATATTGATCAAATATCTGACAAATAGGTTGTCAAACTGAAGTTGTAACCTTGCACTAAAATGATTTAACTAACCTTCCAGTAAGGTATTCTCCAAGAGGAAAAGTTCCGTTGACCCATTCGAGAACACCAGCACTTGGAGTAAATGGAACAACCTATTCAATCAAAAAGCCATAATGTACAATGAAAATTGATATTGTATAAACACTAGAACTCCCATGAATGAAAGAACCAGTATAAAATTACTGCTTCTATAATCACTGAAGGGAGTATGGCTCAAAATCAATAATGTGTCACAAGAAACATCAAATCTGAAGAAATATTACAGAATGATTATGACCATCTTATGACCCTTAACATGCCACCTCTAACGGTAAACCAGACTTTTACATAAATAACATGATACCTTTAAACAAATCAGACTGTAAATTTATGAATTCTATTACATAAACACAAGAATATGACACATTGTTGACACAGGTGACATGTTATATGATAGACACATACATATTTTTTTAAAACTTGGTTGCATTTATTATGCAATAGTAACACATTTTACAGGTTTTTTGAATTCTTCCACCCACAAGACCATTACAACAGTCAAGCATATTATACGCAACAAATGCAGAAGAAAAGAAGGAAACAATATAAAATAGAGAATGTAATTGGCTTGATTTCCCTTCATACAAATAATAAGGCTGGAAAAAAAAAAGATTAATTTCAACATAATGTTGAAAGAAGATACCTTGTATGTTCGTACACCTAATCTTCTTTTCCAGGTATCCCTGTTGTTCCGTAAAAAAGTATTAACTAGACCAAAAAATTGCTCCATAACCTAAAAAAACATGCACAAGGTTTGTTCATACAATAAGTACCACATGTCAAATATGTAGTTTCAGTATTTAAGCACCTCAACCAAATGAAGACCTCAAGAGATCCCTTTCCAGAAGAACTTGTATTTATGATCATAATAAAAGCAAGAGAGAGTGTCATCCTTGTCAAAACCATGTAGCAGACCTAACTAAAGCAACAAGGGCCTTTCTGCTAATTAAACCTTAAACCTAGAATAGGTGGACCAGTTAGATAAATCCTTTTACTCCATTTGCCTGCCCAAGGCCACTTATCCCATGACATGCTTAACAATATTGTTAGATAAGCTAGACACCCAACGTAAAACATAAAAAAATATACTACATAGAAAATATGGCTTCAAAATCCAGCAAGGGGCCGATTTTAATTCTGTCAGCTCAGCAGGCAAGGGTCAACAAGAAGTGTAGCATGAATTACAAATTAGGATGCTGGTTGGAACATAAGTCATTAAAACCCTTATCTTCCAATAAAGCAAGATGAACATTTGATAACCTCCACTGCTATTACATTCCATGCTGGAAACTTAAAAAAAAAAAAAAAAAAAAAGATAAAGTAAAAGCCTTACAGCATCTTGTCTTAGGTCATCATTTCCGGATTTTGCCAGCTGTCGGTATTTTTGACCATCAGATCCAGTGCATTCCACCACTTTGGGGGCATTTATACCATTCATTACACTGCATATTGCAGCAAAAAAGCATTTTCAAAAATAGCACTGGGTACTGCTATTATGACAAGAAAATTAATAATGCTATAGGAAAAATATGCTTTCATATGTCTAAGCCATACGTGACTGAGTCTGCCAAGCCTCTGAAATATGGGAAAGAACCTTCTGGATAATGACAATCACAGTCAACAGGGAAGCTAGCTGTGATAACAGGCACCTGAAAATTAGACAAATACAAAAGTGTTATAATAGCACAATAAAAATAAAAGCTAAACATCAGCAACACATGCAACAAGACACCCAACACATGGGCTTTCATTAATTTATGTTGTTGTGCAGCACAAAGTTTCAACAATTATTAGAAACATGAAAATGAAATAATAAGGACACAGCAGTCTACTTACGAGCTCCAGCTGTCGAACACCACGAATTTCTCTAGGTAGGGTTACCTTTTTGTTGGTATCCTGCAAGACATGGAAACATAGAATTAAATGGCAGTTTGCTTTCTCATTATTTTGTTCTCTCATTGGACAAAACTAAAGTCTGCAAAAGATAATAACGTCTTGAATGAGTAAAGTCAACCTAATGGTAGCAACACATGAGCTTAAAACTGTTTGACAAACCTCTCTTCCTGTCTCAAGCTCTGCCAGTTTGATATATATCTCCACCATTTGTTTCATCTACAGGGTGTTAACAGAAGAAATATAGCATAAAACCCATCTTTTTGAAAGATCGTCAAATTAAAATCAATGTCGGGAGATACTTGTCTAATAATGTCTCCATGGTATGATGACAACTCTTCAAGCAGATTCTTTGCAGCAACTATTTTATCCATATCTACCACAAATGAGTTTCTATTCCGTTGTTTGTCCTTGATACGGTCACCATTTGCCAAAGCTAGAAGCTAGTGCCAAAGATAGAAAAGTACAAATTGGGGTAAGTAAACTAGGTAATAACGAATAATAAAAATGAGAATATTCACAACAGAGCAGCATTCAGGTACGCATCGGATAATATTAAACTTTTCATAAATAATTTTGGCTGCATTTTCTGCTACTATACTGCAATTGTTCACATTTCTGCTCTCTACTTCACTTGTTATTTGCAAAATTAATAACATTTGTTCACATTAAACCTAAAGTAAGTTTCCTCGAACTACATGAGGGAAATAATATGCCAGACTTTTGTCATGCTAACATTTAGACTTACATACATACCTGAAAAATTGAATGATACGGATGGTCTATGGCCATTTTCTTAACAAGAGAAACCAAAGCACACTGCAAAAGCCAACTGATAGGGTCATAAAGCAAAAGAGACAATTACTTACAGAATAGGGGAAAAAAGTAGAGCTATAGAACCTGAAAGCTATGGGGCCCAATACTATCCTTTGTGCTCCCCATTCTTGAAGCAATTTGGTAAATCAAAGGAACAAATTTATAAGATTTAACCTGGAAGAATGTTTGAAAAGAGACTGGATCAAAGAGAATCAAACAGTTGTGAACAGCTATAGACCATTGATTGACTGAACATTTTAGAAGTATAATTCTAGAACCTCAAGTAATAGTTAACTGGTGTTTCAATTCTTAAATACCTCAGCAATTGTGTTAAGCATGTTATCGATCACGTTTTTCCTGGAAGAGAGACTGAACCACAGGGAAATGAGGCGAAACACCTGAGAGCACAAACATTTACATAAGACATACAAGGATATCTTCACTGAATTTTCATATAAATTACAGTGTAAAAGTTCAGTTAACACATATCAATTTGCAGTGAGATCTGAAACATAAAAAGAATAATGCTACCACTAGTCTTTCACTATATGGGGTGGCAATCATATGAAACTATTTGAAGGAAGACATATGCCATACTTCTAACTCATCCAAAAAGTTTTGCCAGCCACAAATAACAACTATTGGTCTGTGTCATTTCCAAAAGTAAAGCAGAAGTATATTCTATATTGTCCTTATAATCTTGAACAAAGTATTTGATGTCAGCAGTCAATAATGGGTAGAATTAAAGGTGAACTCCTTATCGAATGTTACTGAATTCAGGATTTAAAGCAAAACCAGCAACAAAACTGAAAATCAGAATCAATTATAACTCTCATTCATCTACAGAAGCACCTTGCAGGCAAAACTACAGTTAACTACTCTGTGTAGCTAGCACAAAATACAATATTTTGAGTCCTCAGTGCAGTAGCAATCTGGGTTAACAAGTACATACCACTCGTACATCATATTTTTTGCCTATGACCAAACAATGCTTGTATCCATCCAGTGCCAAGTGGAGGAAACTGTCCCTATCATCCTGAGGTATTGAGGAACAAGAATTTATAACGCACAACTAATTATGTGACCTAATTCAACATCCTTCATAATACGAAAATCATATTGATATGTGGTGATTGTGCAACAAAAGCCAATATTAATCAGTAAAGCTAATGACTAAAAACTAATTCTTTTTAACTTGATAAGATTTACAATACTAACAACTGCCCTCTGATCTTAATGGTTAATGATGCAGTCAATATTACAATCAGTTATTCTATTCAGTACGTATAGTCTCTTCCTCGTTTAGGTATGAGCAAAGAATGTTAGCTGAAAGAAAATATAGGAAAGAAAAGTGAATAAAAGATTTCAACTGTCTCTTGTTTGAAACACATAGAATTAGGAGGAAAAGAGAGGAAAAAACAACTTTCTCTTGTTTGGACAGCAAAGCTTTTGGACAGAATGAAAGCTTTGAGTGTCAAAATTACTATTTTGTCCTAGATATTTTTTGTCATAAAAAAGGAAAGGGGAAGAGGGAGAAGCTAGTTCTTATACCAAAAGTTGATTTTTCTTCAACTATCTCGACATTTTGGGAAGAACAATAGATCAAAAATTATAAATTCTCTCCTTAGTTTCACTTCATTTTTGTCCCTCTGCTAAAACCAGACAAAAGAAACTTCCATTTTCTTCCCACATCTATTGTACCAATCCAAACATGGTGTTAGGACTACTTGGGACAGGCATAATTTCATGGTACACAGATTTTGGAAATAAAAATAATAAAACAATTAGATAACAACACCTGCAGTTTTTCAGCCTCTTCCTTGTCCATTGCAAGCTGTCTCTGCAGCTCTTGTATTTTTACCGTATAGTCAGCTTTCTCCCCCTGAAAATATCATGAACACAGGTGTTGTGGGAAAACATGATTAGTGGCCTATACTGTGCATAATCAGTTATTTTTAGAATATATCCTTAGAAATAAACTAATTTAGGTAGGTTTTTTAAGGTCTCCCATAAGTTATGGGATTCAACTAGCTTTTTACTTTTTTTTTCAATTTCCTTTTTTACTAGATCTAGCATCTATAAAGCTAGTCTAATTTATTATTCAAAACGAGAAGAAAAATTAGTCTTTCAATCTCTGAGAGTTGTCCAATTGATAAAGGCTTTTCTATGAAATTGAGTTCCATCATAAGAAGCAAAAGGGATTGGGATCAGCAATTGAGTCTTACCTTTGTCGAACTCCTCCTCAGCCGCCGAACAAGTGCCTCCCATTCAAATGTCTACAAAATTACCCATCATGTATTTAGTTAAATCCCTTAAAGCCCAACCCCAGTTTCTGTATATAATGTACCAAGTAGGATACCTTGTGCTTCCTTAAACGCAGTGCAGCTTGCCATTCACTAGAGCTTAGTCTTTCCTCATAGGACCTAAATAGAGCATCTGCATAGTGTGCAAGTTGAAAGTGTGATTGGCTTTGTCTTTCTATGGACTTCTTGTCATAAGTCTTGTGGTCCTCCGCAAGTGAAACAGCGCGTTTCAGATACTTATCCAAAATAGTTCTCGAGCTGCACTCACATCAGATAACACATGGCAACAGCATTAACCAGTTAACAATCATATATAAGCCCATTAGTGATAATTTACTAAAGGTAAAGTTAAGGATAACAACTTGCTAGTGCTAGTCTCAGCCAGCCACTTTCCAACCAGGCGATATACATCTGAAGAATCTTCATTGGAGTGACAATTTTGTGAGATATATGTTGCAAGACTGATGGCCATCTCATGCTGGCCTTGGGCACGCAATAATTTTGCTTCCTCAAGCTGTGACATAGGAAAGGTTCATTTAAATTTCCCTTTTAAGCAAATATTTTAGTAACACTTAAGAAAAATGCTGAATCAGAGGTATGATTTCAGTGACATTACCAGAGCAAAACCATATGAAGGAACCAAATTATGCAAACCAGAAGAATATTGCTACAACTATACATGAGTGAGAACCATACTCTAGATATTTAAGAACAACAAATGCAAGTCAATAAACATGGAAAAAAGAGATGGAAGATTAAGCTAGGTAGTTACACTCAGACAGTATAATATCAAACAGAAAATTTAAGACGTGTGACCTAATGTGCAAAGTTGACATTAGAGTAGTATACACACCAACTTTTCAAAATGTGAACCTTGTTAGAAACTTTGACTAAAATGAACAGATTTTCAATACCATTATAGTAAGGTGAAAAAACGAGACAAGAAAGAGCACTGATTAGAGCCATAGGGTTCAAGACATTCTGGTCACAACCAAACAGCTAAAGAGTGTTACGGGAAACCCTGAGTAGCAGAGTGAATCATTGTTTCATTTCATTCAGGCCTTTGAATTTATCATTTAAAATTCAGTTGAGAATATCTAATAGTCAATGAATAACAGTTTCAGCTGCTCAGCATAACAGAAAAAATGTCTACTGTTTCTGAAATAACACAAAGATAAAGGAAATATTTGTACCCTTCCGTGCCAGTATGAAGAAGAGTTTTGCTTTTCAGATCCAACACATAGGAACTTAAACTCATGTAAAGCTGCAGCAGCTTGTGAAAACCTGGAGCCCTATCAACAATGAGATTGAAAGTATAGAATCAAATCACCGTCTGTTTGAAAGGCACTGCCATCTGTTTGAAAACTACCATTGGTACCTTACGAAGAGTGGAGGTTGACTGCAAAAGGTCTTCAATTCTACACTCATTGCAACCTAGGATCTGGAGTAGCACCCTTCTGAAAGCTATAAATGGCTCTAACAACTTCATATGAAGCTGGGTCTGTTCCAAAATGCAGCTCCAATCCATATTCAACCATGACAACTAGATTGACAAACAAGAACTCATGTGAGGCAACATGGATCTATTGGAACACATTAGGTGGGCATTCTTTTCATGTTCTTTTCTTGATCCTAGATCAAAAGTAGAAGTCAGATAAAATGAGTGTACTCCTAATGTTCTGACTGCATACTGAATAACTACAGATAAAAGCTTTTTGGCACTTGAGCTGTGAATAAAGCTGGATGTTTGCACAGAGCACTGTTAGCTAGTGAAAAGAGTCTCATATGATAACCTCAGTTACACTCATGGCGAATGCATGAACCATGGAAGATAGATATCTCATCTTAGTTGCAATAGGGGAAATGCACCTATCATGTAATATGTTATCTTTTTCATAAATAAGGGGTCTAGCATGTTGCTATATATCTCGCAAAGTAGTCAATCTTAAGCTGCAAACACTCAAAGCGAGGATATGCTTTTGCCATTCATCAGGTGTATACCTGTTCCATGGTAGGAATTACTGGCTCCAGGAAGCTTTTTTGTTTTTCCAAACAAGATCCTCTCTTTTCAAAATAAGATTTTGTCCAACGTACAGGCCATGCAATTCCAAGATGATTAAGAATCTGCACGAGTTTAAAAAAAAAGATAAAAGATAAAAGGTCATTACACAGTGTTAATGTTCCATAATTAGATAAAATAGCATTTTGTGTAGGAACATAAAATAATCTCTAATGCCACAACCTCAAATATTTAAAAAATATTTAAACTCTGATGTTTTAAGAAGTTGGTTGTTCTGCAATATCCCACATCAGAAAAAATAATAAAAAAAAGGATTCTTGGTAGCTTATATGGACAATTGTAAAGCAACAATAACTTCAACAGGATATTTGGCTAGCAGGTGCGCTTCAGCCTTTACACTCCTGTTCATACTTTTGATGCAAATAAACCCCACAACAATAATAAACAAGAACTACACGCAAACTTTTCGGTGCACCCATCTGTCAGATGAGATATGCCTGTCACACAGGATAGCATACAATGAAAATTAAAAAAAATTAAAAAAAAGGACAATACAAAATGAATTGGTTTGGGAAAAATGGGGAAGGAAGAAAAATACACAGAGAGAGAGAGAGACAGATTGGAAACTTTTTTTTTGGTGCCCTGTCTAAGCCATAAGTAGAGAACCAGATACCTCTAACTGTGGTCAAGGTTTTCCATTTTCATAGCAATTTAAGATTCATGAAAGTTTCATGTTAAAATTGTCTTTCAAATATGTGCTAAAACCTTTATTTATGCCATAGAAAAGTTTTAACTTTTAACTTAATCATAATTCGATTACAAAAGAGGGTCAAAAAAAAAAAAAGAGATAATGCTAGCAGCCTGGTACAAAAAATGGTCGTTCTGAGTCCAAGAAAAAGAGGAGCCAAAGTAAATTAGTTTTAAAAAAAAAAAAAGGATTCCAAAAGAAAGCATATGTGCTCTTTCACATGAACATGGAAGTTGGGAAGCAATTTGTCTAAGATTAAAAAGGTACCCGAAGTTTGATTATTGTTGAGTAGATATATTCTGTGCTCTCCTCACTTGCAGAAGATATAGACCACACAAGCTCCTAAAAGTGATGAAACACAAGAATATCACTAGCATTAAACATCTTGTGCATGGAAGTGTCTGCAAGACAAAAATTACCTCCTTTGAAGATTCCAATTTTTTGCAGAATTCATCAGAATCTCCCTCTTGCAATGCCCGCAAGCAACTAAAAATTTGAGGCAGCAAAAAAGAATGATATGTGCACCTCAACAGGCTCATAAGAACATTTAATCAACACCAAAAGTGCAAATACATGTTGAATATCTAGTTATATATATGCTACTATAATTAACAATAGTAACTTACATATGTACCTAAAAAATAGAAACTCAAGTGGACCAAACACTTAAGAGGCTAAGAGTCACTGCTGATAAAAATTGAAATCACAGACCTCTTCCTACCTTCGAACCAAATCACGATAAGCCCATGATTATTAGTGATTACCTATGCAAATTTTCATTGAATAGATCCTTTTTAACATCATGATGGGAGTACGAATTAGCTCCAACAGAAGGCAAGGAGAAATCCCAATTTCCTGCATGCCAAGCAGCCTCATACTGCAAAGGATTTAAGGAGATTTTTGGCAAAATGTAAAGAAAGTAACAAAAAACTCTAACTAAAATCATCATGCAGAGCAGTGTCAAGTTGAATAGAAAGGAGACCTGTAATTCAGTGAACTCCAAATCCTGCTGAAATTCACCCTTCCGAGAAGTTAGTCCTTGGCAATACACATCAAGCACATGTGTACAACCAATTTGCTGCAGAGATCTAACCAGACCTTTATATGGCTTCCTCTGCCTCATCTCATCTTCTGAAGCACAAAGAGATGGATGAGCAGTGCATTGCTCATGCTTCGCGGGCAATGTTCTGGAACTACCATCCATTTGGACCATTGAGCTCGAACGTACTTGCAAGTCATAACATTCAAGAGCCTTGTCCCAGTTTCCTTTGTTCTCAAAGGTAACAACTTGAGAGGTCAACTTCAACATCATGCATGCCCCCCCCCCAAAAAAAAAAAAAAAAACTGTGAGAGAATAGTTTATATACTTCTTGCTTGCACCAGAATTGTGCAGAGGAGATTGAAAACCTAAGGATAATGTCACTCTCAATGTCCGGATGCAATGCACATGCAGGTACCAGAACTAAATAGAGGAGAATGAAAAGCTAAGCACTCCTGATATCTAAATTGAAATGTATGCCACAACCATATTTCTAGGTTCCAATTTATGATTTATTGAAATGGATATTAAAAAATCAAATAAGAGCACTAAAGATAGTGTAAGGTTCTGAAATTTAATTCATCAAGTAAACTCACCAAAAATTAGATGGCCAAAATTATGAAAAAAACTCGCCAAATATTAGATGAACAAAATAATTATATGACGCACAAGCAAAGATTCACACATGCAAAAAGTGTAGCTAATCTTGCAACTTAACAAGCATAGATCTATGAAACCAAGAACAATGACCTACAGTACAGGAAGCTCTCTCTCTCTCTCTCTCTCTCTCTCTTATTTAGGAGATGAGAGAAAGGGGTGTTCAGAGTAGTGAGAAGAGGGTAATGGCATAATGAGATGGAAATGCCAAAATTTTCAGATTAAACGGTAAAGGAAAAGTAGACTACCATTGGGTAAACATAACTTGCAGCAAGTATATGAAGATTAAGACATACCTTGTGTGATTGGATAATCCCATTTAAATTGTCGGATTCATTGATTTCAGTGACAGCTGAGACAAGTATATTGACATGATCTGGCAACTAGTAAAATGGGGGAAAAGAAGTTGGAAATGCTATAACACTATTAATTGAGGTAAACCAAAAGAAAATAAAGAACAATAATGCTTGAGAATATAGCATAGAGATTTGTTGATCCGTGAGCTGATACACCAATAATAGAATCTAGACATTCCAAAATGATATTGTACATTACTTCTCTACATAACTTACCACCTCAAGAGGGGAGAAATCTGGGCTCCCTAGTGTGAGGCCATTGAAATGCTCTTCACACCAATACTCCACATACATTGCAGCAGTAAAGTACGAGCCACAAATCTATAAAGCATATGAATTTATGAGGAGCATTCAAACAAAAAAAAAAATAATAAAAGGAATATGAACAAGATAAGCTGCAGGACCACAGCCAAAACAAGAAAACAAGGTTGTGGAAACATGATACTCACAACTGCTGACTTAGCAACAACAAGATAATCAACAGTTAGCCAATAAACCTGTCAAAATAGTAAACAATAAGAAAAGATATGAGGGAGCAGCAAAAAATTACATATACATCAAATTAAATTAGCAAAGTTCAATTCTTCATTATTCAACACAACGACATATCTCAAATTACAATTTTTCTCCTGGGACATCGGCAATAATATGGAACATAAAAGTGGGATGACAAATGTAGATAAACTACACAGCAGCCAAGTGAGGATGAGTAAGCTTTTTTTTTTTTTTTTTTGGTTATTTCCTTTTATTTGCTCCTTTTTTCTTTGTTTTCCAAAAGGAGACCTGGATGAGACGTAGAAGTTGAACCAAAAGTTCTTGTGTCAAATTTAAAAAGAGTAATTGTCAGGAAATGATGAATAAAGAAAAAAGAAAGAGCACAAGAAACATAGGTATAATCATTACAGAAAGCTTCTCACACTTAATCCACATCAGACACTGCAAAAACACATTCAACATTGGAAAAAAGGTCTTTTTCTTCCATTTTTTCATGATGTTAAACAACTTTTCCTGCATGACCAAACTGACTCAATAGAGAGGAAATTGCAAGTTATTAATACGTATTCTAATAATATCCTATCCAATGTAATGCTTGTGGCTCCATAGGAACCATTAATAGGAAGATGCGAAATATTAGCAGAAATAGAAATTTATGTAGCACATATGCCTACCAACACATACCTTGTCCCATAAAGATGTTGACATAGCCATTGCACTCAAGGAATCTCCCAAATCTCTAACCCTTATTGAGGAAAAAAAGGATTTTGAGCCATAACTAGATGGCTTACCATACTGCAAAACTCATGAAGGCATGGCCATGGATTATTACTATGAGTAATTCAGTAGTAGACAAAATTATAGATAATGGATTCAATATGATTTGTTAGTACTGAAGGGCCTTGGATGGCCACCATTGAACTCACAAAAACATAAAGTTCTCTTAGCTAATTTTATCAACAAACAAATTTTAAAATTTAAAGAAATAATATCTTTTACATAGAAAAGTCTAAGGCAACCAAAAATTGCTGTAGGTATTTTCTCTTTAATACATCAAATACATCAGACAAGAAAACGGCAGCCCAACACTAACTTGGTTTTGCAAATCTGCATTTCTTAATGGATGTTATGTACGCATACTTCACTATGGTTTTTATCTTCCACCCTCTTCCACTGAGTAACTAAACTAGCAAGCCTTTTTCCATCCATAGGGCATCAACTTCACTACCTTATCTCATGCTCATTCTCAATAAATGGAAAAATGTGATGCATCATTTAAAAATATGTTCCACATTCAGCTTCCTTTCCAATTTAATATAATACTACTCAAATTTGGTCCAACAAATGAAAGAAAATTATGGCGAATAATCAGCTACAGCAACAATATAATAGATCATCTTGCTATTGGTATAGGAATATAGCCAATAATAAATATGAGAATGCAAGAACATGAAGCAAAACACATTTACAGCACTGAAATATAAGCAACTAAAGAGGTAGTCAGTTGCACTTGCCTTGGAGCTTTCACGCCTTGATGGTACCAAAGAAGATCTCTCCATGACATTACATATTCGAAGTTCATTAAGAGCATTCAAGAGGACTTGAATGGATTTTATCAACCTATTAGACTCTGTTAATATGTGTTTCTGCACCTGCACATAGATGAAATTACTTAACACAATTCCTACAGTAACTATGTGAACAAAAAAAAGTGCATATCTAAACAATGATACCTGCAAAGAGATTAATTTCTGGATATCAAATTCAATATCCTTCCTTCCAGCTATATCTACAATGATACTTGGCAACAGAAGCTCAGCAACTTCAGCCTTTATGAGAACAATATCTTGGCACAACCTTCAAGAAACATTATCAAAGAAATCTATTAGCCAAAGCTAATGCAATAATGTCCCAATGTTAAAAAGGATCTATAAGCTCTTTCAAAAATTCTGTAATAACATTTGAATCCCATGCCTTAGGATGACATCACTGCTGTAGCCAATCATGGAGTACACAAGTGGACAAATCCACAACTCGAAGGACTTATTATGTGTCTCCCACACACTGGATTCCTCCAGAGGAATTGCTTCAGCTGATAGCAATTTAACAAAATCATGGTGTGTCCAATAGAATAATCATGAAATAAAAGCAACACTCAACTCCAACAAATGACAAAGCAATATTGGTTCATACTCTAGATCTATACTTAGTATCAACTACATGAGTGCATTTATCCATGTATAATCAATTAAGCAATATACTGCAGCCATGCGCAAGCACAAGATGAACTAGCACAATAGAAAAAACAAAGAGTAGGATTATGCAGAGGGTTACCACAGTCTCAATTGGGAATCTAGTCAGATGACACTCTAAACACTTCTTATATTTTGAAAATTGTAACTTAAATTCATGATACCTGTATTCATGATAATTCTTGCACATAATTCTAAAAATGCATGCCAGTGAAATGAAAATGAAATCTAGATGTTGCTGCTGATCAATAGTGCAATCTAGTACTTTGATGCATAGAAGTACACTAACAGAGTGAAAGCTTCATTTTGGGCTAGATTAACACATCAAAATCTTCTGATGAAAAACAGAAAACTTTCAAAATGTCTAAAACAGTCTTACCTCTAAACCTCCTCTCCTGATCCAGCAAAAGCTTCTCCACCAATTCAATGTTTACACCCTTGGAGTGGATCTACATACAGGAGTCCTTGTATTACTTATTCAAACCATTGAATTTCATTTCAGGAGGTAGCACACTGAATATCAAAACCATAAGCAATAACCATGCAACTGTCAGCTTTAATTCTACATAAGTGTTGAATTGCCATATTCAAATGGCTGGCAATAATTTGTCAGAACGAGTGCAAACTGTATTTACAAGCAACATACAATTGACTGCCAACATGAATTGTATTCTTCTGGCGAAACCATTTTTTTCACTTTATATTGCTTTGTATTCAATTATACACTCATGTTTGTTTCCAGCCATTGGGAGACATTTCAACCCTAAAACTTATTCACTGTTTCCATTTGTATTCCATAACCTGAAACTGGCCCTCCAAGCTTGAATAAATCCTTAAAAACCTATTCGCACAACACCATAAAATAAATAAAGCTCAAAGCAAAACAATGAAGTCACAGCTTATGAATACCACATCCAAAGAGTCCCTGTATGAATAGAAACAGTTAAAAACAATATTATCCCATGTCCTGGCAACATATTTACCAACATTGGCAATGTGTTAAAAAGAAACAGTTAAAATAATCAGTTAAATATTTTTGAGGATATGCTTACCTCAATAAGAGATTTTTCATAGGAATCAAATCCCAATAGAGCTCTTTGACCTCTTTCAGTAGAAAGTATTCCCTGTTTCAGAGGAAGAAGTCATTTCCATGTTGTTCAGAGGGATTTTGTCGCTTGGGAAGAACATTTGAAAGCTCCATGTATTACTAGATTATAACAAGAAATTTCAATGAAAATCAATACAAGATAAAAAGAAGTTAAAATTCTCCAGACCAGGGAACAAAAGGCCATCACAGAATTCAGAGAACAAAAGGCACATTAAGCAAGGTTTTAGATAATCAAGAAGAGGAATCAAAAGATATAGGTTATTTAAGCATTCGATGAACTTTCCATATCATGCTTAAATATGCATTTAAGATAAGGTCAATGGGACAAAAACAGTTTCAAAGTCCAATCAAGTCATGAAATTCTCAAAGGGAACTAAAAATAGTGATTTTTGAATTTCACAAAGGAACTTAAGCCATAAAGCTTTACAAAACAGATTAAGGTCATAACACCCTCAAAGAACAGCAACAAGTATATACCATTTGACCAAATAAAAATGCTTGTTTTGGTTGCATTTATTTTTCTCGCCAAACAACATCCACCACTAATGTAAGCTTTGAACCACCATCTTTAAGGAATTTGTAAAATGATTGAAATGGCAAACTTATTACATTAAACAATCATCAGAACCTCAAAACATAAGAACCAACAATCAAGCAAATACAGTAGACAGCTTTGTTACTAACATAATCAAAGCAACAAATCATTGGTCCCCCATGAACGTACCCGAAGAGCTTGTGATGCCATGTCAACTGTTCTGACAGAATCATCCATCAGATACTTCTTCAGGAGTTTCAAAATGGAGATAAGAAGCTCCTCAGATCTAACAGCATCCATTTTAAAATTGATTTCAGCAGGATTATCATTAATCACAAGTCGACAACTTTTCGTGCGACTAGACTCCCTGGGTAGGTGTAAAACAACGCAACATGGATCCCCAATACCAAACTGCAGTAAAAATGAAAAGAACCAATTGTGGAACCTTGTTCTCTAGCTGAGAAAAAAATTTAAACATCTTGATAGCCTGAATATGTCAAATGATGGTACCCTGGAAACAAAATCAGACAACAATGGTTTTATGCTGTTTGCATCATCTGAACCACACATGCGAACTAATGTCCACACAGCATCCACAATTTCAACATCATGATGCCAATATGCATCTTCTATGGTATCTTTGGCTGCCTTGTTTCCCTTCCAGAAACTTTCCCTACTCATTAACTGCTTGTGAAGTGCTTGGACACTGCAAGTAATAGAGAGACAATCAAATGTACAGCTACAACAAATCATATCAACAACAATTTTTTTACCTAAATTGACATTTGTGATCTCAGATTTTAACAAAATCATAAGTGATTTTTCACAGGAAGGTAAGAACCTGCACGAAAGTAATCGTGGTGGAAGGAAGCAAGATCTCTTCGCAAACTAGAAATGATCAGGGTACAGAGGGAAAAGGTGAAAAGAGAATCAATCCTGAACATAATCAACTTTAATTTAAAAACTGATGATATTCCACCTTCAGTAAATGGTCTCTTGGAGAGCAGGCATGCCATAACTCCTGATGGAACTCTCGAATCCCATCAAAGATACCTATTTGAGGGAAGGGTTCCAATTCCTGCCACAAAACAATGACATAGCTTAAAAGGCAAAACTTCCTAAACGGAGAAGAAAAATACATCAGACTGAAAATATCTTTGTGTTCCCAAGACAGATTACAAACAAAACATGCACATATTGACAGTGGTTCAGATTCTACTGCTAAGGAGCATAAAAAACCTACTCTAACATAGTCTAGAAGAGCTGGATCAGAATCCACTGTTATCTGGTGGAGCAAAGATAGGACTTCAGATGATCTAACACTAGAAAGTTTCCCAGCAGTATCCGCATCAATGCAAGATGCAACCAACTTTGATACCAAAAACTACATGTAATACAAGTGATTAACAGACAAAGTAGAAAAGAACATAATCCAGGAGAGATAAGGCCACTACATGCTCGGAACAAAGTAACCAAGTACCTGAAGCTGTTCACCAAGCACAATAGCAGTCTCTTTGGACGGGTTACTTTTAAAAGTTTGCAGCAATGCAGAAATTATACAACAACATTGATCTTGTAGAGCTTGACAACCAATGAACTGGCCAGTCAAATTGTAAAGATAACTGCATAAATTCACAGATGAAAGAGGTTAATGAAATATCACATGACAAAAATATAATGTGTAAAAAACATGTGCATGAATGAATTGCAGAAAATGTTTAATAAGGAATTGCAATAATCTTCTAGTGGTCATTGAAAATTCTAGCTAAGAACAGATATGAGTTAAAATACACTAAAATCTAGAAGCAGCAAGGCAGAGTGAGACAGAGAAAGAGATGGAAAAATGAGATTAAGACAGCATATGCACTCCCTTGAGAAGGAAAATGGTTGTGTATTAAATAGCCAAACATTCCAATAACAGCTCGTTTCCATCATTAGAAAATTAATATGATTATCCAACAAGGAGTTTACAAGGAAAAAGGTCATTAACCAATCCCAAGTAAAAAACGGTTTGATTAACCAAAGTCTAGTATCTTTAGCATTGTGATGCAAATAATTACCTGAACACAAGAAAAATTCCTTCACAATGTAATTACTAAATGTCCCAATTGAAAGATAAATAAAGTGGTCCAACCAACCAAACCTTGACAATAAGTACTATGAGATTATGATGGTCAACATACTTGGAAGTGCTTGAAACAGAAGCTCTGGGACCAAGAATATTTATGAGAACCTCAACTCCGGCCAGCCTATGACATCTATGCCTAGGATGAACAGCTGCTACTATTTGGTAATGCATTTCAAGTATAAACTGCATTGAACATAAAAGTATAAGAGCTGGAAATAGTACATAAATAACCACATTAAACAACACAATCATGTACAATCACCATGAAAACTCTATCTGGCCGAAAAATGTTGATCTTATCTAAAACAGCACCACATGTAGAATAATCCCCCCTACATCCAATAGTCAGCACAATCATGATCACAACAAGGATATATTAAGAATCAAAGAAGGGTAGAGAAACGAAAGATGATAAGAAGGTAATGCACTTCTCCAAAAATCCATCTACAACTGTTTGGATTGCACGTGCCACCACATCTCTAGTAAAGAGAGGAACAGGTGGGTCTGACACACTTGAGGCAAGGGACAGAATGTAGCTAACAATAGATACCTGCATACACAGGAAAGATGAATGTAAAGAAAGAACTTACATTCAAAACACAGTGCAAAGTAATAAACAAGAAAAATTCAGTTAAAAATATTCTTCCATGCACCATAGTTAATTAAGCACAAAGTAAATCCACAATGCTAAAATGTATAAAATCACAAGGCTTACTCCATCACATCTAAAAAAGAATAAATATTCTTGTTTTCACATATTAACATATAATGCAAACGTGTCTTAGACGCTCCACAACCTTCATCCACTATTCTTCATAACAATCAATACAAATTTAAAACTATCTATAATTCCAAATAGTGCTTTGACTGGAGTCAAACATATTTATAACACAATTATTTTTGCATGATTTGGAACCCCAATGGCTTAAGAAGTTGGGATGATGATGAGGGCAGTCTCAATGTGATAACAACAGACTGTTTGTGGCAACTTATTTGGCCACTTAGGCTCAAAAGACCCTTCCTTGCATTAAAAAAATGGGTGCTTGTTTGATCACATTATACTTAAAAACAATAATAAATAAAATAAAGGACAGGACAAATCAGAAAGATAAATTGAGAGGGCCACAATGGGCTGATCTTTTTTCCCCCCATACCAAACACACTCACAAATAGAAGACAGCATGTAGTGTGCATAATTTCAAATGGATTACCAACTAATACAACAGGATAGTAGAAATAAAGTAAATTACAATTATCTTTGAAATAAAAGGAGCACACCATATGTTTCTTTATGAGCTTGTCTCTTTCATTTTCAGAGATCTCTGCCAAATGAAGGATGGACGTCTGAAGCACCAGACCTCCCCTTTCAAAGTCACATCTCTTACTGCAATGCCATCCCATACAAACTGAAAATATCGGCACAAAGTGATTTCCAATCAGAACAGCCAACGGATGGCCAGCAACCTGCAAGTTAAAACCAAAAAAAAAAATCAGCTGGGTCAATGAAAACATGGAGGAATTAGAAGAAACAACCACAAATAGCAGAGTCCATTTGAGCTCACCTGAGCCACCCAGTTGAGGTTAGAATTGTCACCATGCAGAATTAAAGCAGGAAGAAGCCAAGGGCAACAATATTGTATAAAGTAACTAGGTTCAGCATCCGATAAAAAAAGTTGTCGTATCTAGAAAGAATGAGTATCAAATTGTCAAATTAGATATCTTAAGTGACAGACAGAAATGCAACAAAAGTAAAATCACTTCACCTAAATCTATCTAAGCCTTTTTTATGAAATGGGTATTCTTTTTACAAATTCAAGCATATATTATATGCACAATATAATTTATTATAGAGAAACTGTTCAATGTTTTTCCTCTGCTTTTTTTTTTTTCCCAATATAACAAAAGTAAAGACATAACATGCCATCTGTACAAAAGAAACACTTTAAATGTGACTTAAAGTCAAACTTATATCGTCAGTAAATCATACAACAACATAGATAAGAGGATAAATGAAGGTGATGGAGAGAATCCAGTACCTCGACAAGCGCAACTAAGCTAACACCGCAAGAAACCCAGAAAAAGAGAATTGGTCCTCTAAGTTCCTCCAAGTACTGGAAAGGAGAAGTGATCGAGTTAAATGAAATCAAGATTAGGCAACTGTGAACTAATAATTGATGATAATAAAAAATCTTCAAAAAAGGAAGAAAAAAAATAGCAGTGTGAGCATCAGTTGAAACCACTTCCGCATACGGGGCATAAAATCCAACAGATACATATGAATCTTCCATTGCTTTCACGGGAGTAAGTAATGTGTCCTTATTACCAAAACACTCAATACAGTTAATAAAAAACTGTTTTAACGCTCTAAACCTTATTACAACCTTGAATCTATTCATGTAGCCGAGCTGCCTTGATAGATTATTGAGTACTGCATTAACCAACTCCCTGAAGCAAAGGGCCATTGGTCAAAAAAGCTAATTATGATTGACTAAAATTGCAGAACAGAAGCAGTACTGTACCTATGACAGGGATCAATGGCAGAAACCACACACATCATGAAGACAGCCTGCATTCACCACATCAGTAAAATAATACTCACCTATCAATGAGGACCTATCCTTCAAAAGAACCCAAATGTTGATTAGCACTAGGCCAAATAGGAAATACAAGTACCTCCAACTCAATTATTTCGCTGTGCAAGGCAAGATACATAAGAGTAAGAATAACAGTTTCCAGTATTGGGCATGGCTGAGGACCTGCAGCTAGAACATCCTTCGCAGTAACAAGTTTTCCTTTGGAAGGAAGCACCAGTAAGACCCCAAAGTTTGAACTGTATTAACCGAGTCAGAAGATAAAATAAATCAAGAAAGGAGGGCACTTATATATAGCAAAATCACTAGCTGCAATGCTATTCAAAGTCAGATTTGGAAATAAGGATTCAGAGAAGTAAAATATTCATTACAAATACAATCACATAGTAGTTAATATCATGCCAACCAATGTGCTGGCTTAAGCATTTAGAAACTTCATGTGATTACCACTAAAATCCTAAATTAGTAATGCTAGTCTCACTAACAATTCATAAAAACTCCTCTTGGAGCCAATAAAACCATATAACACTAAAGGCATGTTCATGAACCATTGCTATATGGAAAAAAATTATTAGATTTGACAAGTCTGTAAGAGAAGCAAAGAATTTCCTCCAAAAATCGTGCTCATTCATGGATCTGTCATTATTTGGTAAATATCTAACTAAATATTATCTGACCTTAAGATAATCAGTCTGAATTTATAACCAAAAAAAGAATACTAACATAAAATTTAGATGGCAACTGTTACACAGATAAAGTTCCTCTTACAAATAATTAGTAAGCAAATTGACCAGCATGCAGGAAACTGAAATCCAGCAAAATCTTCAAACTAGAACATATCTTTTCTGACATCTATCACGAAATGTTGAGGGTGATTCCTGGTTGAAGGGTCCATTTCGCAGAAACATGTCACAAGTTCAAGGCATGGAAAAAAAAAACCAAAAACAAAAACAAAAACAAAACAAAAAGCCTCTCTAGGAGAGCAGGTAAAACATTACAGCAGAAAACCAATACACAAAAGCCTCATGCACTATCGAGCCTGTTCATAATCTATGGAGACAAAAACACATAATAAAGTGGCTATCAGAACAGAAATCAGTAAAAAGGTGCAAAGAAGTCATTCAACCCAAAAGCCCAAGCTGTTGGATTAGGCACAACTTATCGATTATATGCTGAACTGCAACACATAGAATCAAATTCAAAAAAAGAAATAACAAAGCACACATAGTTTGTGCTTTGACTAAGTATTGAATAAAATCATTTGGAAGTGATACAATGAGACAACCAACTATGTAGAAGCATCTAGGAGAAAAAAGCTTAATGGAATCAACAAGGAAAATGCAAGGATGAGAGACAATAGACCAATAATTCCTCTAGGTGAACTTAAAGCATAACAAACACAGCTTTAAGCTCTGATAAAGACTTTCACCAACTAAAAATATGCAGCATGTTTGCTTCATCCACAGAATACAAAAGGACGGATACAAGTTGCAGATATCCCAATACAGCAATGTTGATCCAAAAGGAAGCAATGATGCACATTGAATAAAATCAAGCCACAACAATTACCTTGGAAGTTTACAAGTTCAGGATATAATGAAAGTTCACAGCACAGAACTCATTGTAAGCATCATAAGTACACATAAATGGGAAAAACAGAGTGCATGCATCTTTCCATTAAAACATGACCAATAACAACCATACAAGTCTAATCCACTAGAGGACTGGCATAATCTTATTTGAACCAAGCATGGGATGCTGGTGCATAGAAAAGCAACAGAGTCTGGAATTTGTGCCTTTGAAGATTACTAGTAGTATTTACCTTTAAAATGAACACAAAGATGGAAAAATCAAACTTAAATTGGGGAGAGGAATCTATCAGGATGGTGAAGTGGATATTTTAGTGAAACTCACCAAATATCCTGGAAGAGCTCCTCATGACCATCCCATGTTTGAAATAGAACACCAATCCGCCGAGCCAAGGAAAATCTAACTCGATAATCAGGATCCCGAAGAAGCAAGAGCAACCTTTCTATCATTGTCTACAATTGTACAACAAAGAACTCATAATATATAACAACAATCTGGCTAACAGAGAAAATCTTAGGAGTTTTAGGATGTGAGCAGAGACAGATATGGAATGAGGGGGCTGTGTATTGAACTGGGTTATGTCACATCCCAGCAATGTAGCTATCCTATATTCTGATATTTCCTGCATCAGCAGATCCATTTTTTAATTCTTTTCCCCACTTTTATTGTGATTTATGCATCATAATCAGTCTAAATGATACCTCTGCACTTGTATACTAGTAATTACCTGACCAATCTGTGGGCTGAGTACCACTAAATCACAAATGCAATCAATTAGCCTAACACGGCCTGCCCAGTCAAGAAAACCACATTCTCCAATTTTGTTAACTAGGTCTCCAAGAGGCACCAAACTCTGAAAATACAAAAAAAAAAAGGCCAAAATTAAGTTTTCCCATAAAGCAGGCTTCATCAGGTCTGACCATTGACCATCTTTGACATTTCAACGTATTTTAGAGACAATAAGCCTATGTTTATGGTTAAAAGGCAAGCCAGTGAACCATGCAGAAACTATAAAATGAGTAGATTTAATATGGAAACAATGAAATGAAAACAAAAAACAAAAGGCAAGATGAAAGAACTTTAGAGAATGGATGTGTTGGGACTTTCATCTCGATGGTGATTTCTTCCCCAACCATGTAACATTACACTTAAAAACAAAAAGTGTCACCAACAGCACAATCAGTTCCTTCATCAGCTCATTGTGCATCAAAACAATCTAATAGCAAGTGAAAATCACAAGGAAAAATAAAGGTGTCAAACCTTTGAAATGAAAGAGAGATTGGAACCAGAAGTCCCACTTGGAAGCTATAGGGAAGACGTTTGACATGTAGAACACTTGCAAGGAATTTGCAAATGTCTTCTCTTGAAGGATGGGTTGTCATTGATAGGTGAGTATTATTTCAGTGGTTTTCAACCAATGTTAGTGATAGTTTGATGGCAAACTCTAATTGGGGCACAGTTTGGCAATGAAGCAAAACTGAAGCCAAATACCAGACAGTAATATATAATATGCTTGAGCTATTTACTGGGCCAAACTAAAATCTTTTCTCAGGCATCAAGTAGTGTAGTCTCGTGATCCGAATTCTAGATGTTATCTTTACTTAAGAACTTAAAACTCTAGCATACAAGACAAGTTAATTAACAATAAAGAGTCAACCTTCAAAAGGTTTTGAGTGACAATCTTATCAAACAGGAAAAACCTCCTGCTGCACACACCTGGGGGGGAGGGGGAGGCAGCATGGTGATCTTGGAAATTCCCAATCAATTGACAAATTTCACAGCTAAAAGTAAAGAGCAACTTAGTTATGAAAAATAGGAAAAGCAATCATCATAATTTCAACTCAGCAAATGTAGGAGAATCATGCAGAAATACAGAGAAATTTAACAATACCATCCCAGATTCTCTTTCCATCAAAGCCAGGTCAGTGTCCTCTCCAACATGGTCAACAGATAATAAGGTCCCTAACATTTGATTGGCAGAAACTAGGAGGCTAGCACAATCTAGCTTGCAACTGAATCGCATCTCAAGCATTTTATTCATTATCCTGACCTGAAAGATTTATTAAAAAAACAAGAAGACAGAAAATAAAATCAGTTATAAACATCTTATGTTTGAGAAAAATATTTAGATGCTTCTAGAAACAAATAGCCTGTTACCACTTGAAGGATTAAATTTTAAAATACACATTACCAAGTCCCTGATCTTTGCTGAAGATGACCAATTCACATGTTGACAAAGATGGCAAAGAATATTTTCACAAACCTGAGGATACAATTTATAAGTGAGAAAACTGAGCCAGTAGTCTGTGAACTACAGGGAAAAACAAACACGTGAGACTACTTATGCAATATACCTTTGTGTCACATTCTTTTTCCATGAGTTCAAACAGGACATCCCATGTAACAGAATCAACAACTGAGAAGAAACTTGAAATAAGGGATATCATCCCCAACTTCCACTTCACTATGGAAAATGAAACACCACTGGAAATTTTACCACCAACTGTTAAACTATCAATGTCCTTACTGTCCTCATCCACATCCAACTCCATATCAACAATCCTA
The DNA here is from genome assembly GCA_021464305.1 of Kandelia obovata. Classification (NCBI taxonomy): domain Eukaryota; kingdom Viridiplantae; phylum Streptophyta; class Magnoliopsida; order Malpighiales; family Rhizophoraceae; genus Kandelia; species Kandelia obovata. The sequence continues at coordinate 2,689,156 of CM038480.1, forward strand.
CTTCCATTGCCATCCAGCGGACCAGTTACTTGCAATGGAGACTCAGATGTAGATAAATCAGAGGCCATTGGCTCAAAATCAGGATGCTGCGCAGTTTCAGAATATTGTTCATACTGCTTAGCCAGTGCCTTTAAGAGCTTCTCCGTGGATTGACTCACTGCATGAGAAATTTCAACGTCTAGAGCAAATTTATTCTCCCTTTTGATGAAGATAGGACAGCCAAAAAAGCTTCTAAATGAAGCTTGAAGAAAGTTCCCAGCATAACATTCAGAGCTAAAGCCCGAACAACCAAGTGGTTGGAAGTCATTGCTGTTTTCTTGAATAATATTATTGGCATGTTCCAGCAATTCTAACAAGTACCAAACCATTTTGGAGAGGAAGGATGAAGCCTCTTCTCTTTTTCTGCAAATTAAATAAATGAACAAATAAAACAAAAAAATATAACAAATTTATCTAGAAAAGGAGTATATAAACTAATTGAACAATTGCTTTTCAAAGCAAATGTATGCATACATGCATGTCAATAAGGGACAAAATAATGAACAAACAATGCCACTCCAAATAGAATGCTTGCTGAGCAATGATGCACAGCCACAGTAGAGACTTGACATAACTGCAACAGTACAAGGATATTCTCAAATTAACCAATGAAGAAAAGTTAGTCAAACAGAGAGGCAGAATGACCCTCTAATTTCTAACATTATAACAAAAGTGATTAAAATCCATTTTTCAGAATAAAACATTGGCCTCAACCTGTAGACAATGAAAATTAACAGATAACCCTTTCAATCAGGGAAAAACAAACAATAAAAAGCAAGTTTCAATTGTGAATAAGTTCAGCTACAAAGAAAATACAAACCTTGATATTTGCGCACCATAAACAAAATTAGACACCAGCACACACAAAAAGAGAACATCGGACAAAGGCCAGTTCTCAGTCTCCCTATTTACTAAAGTGCCAAGGATAAAGGTATCCATTTCATGCAGCAATGTATCTCTTAGTTGCTGTGGGAGACGTACAGTCTGATGGCATTGGGATGAAGAAACCTGAATATGATCAAAGCTGCTTAAAAAACCAACAAAATGAAACCTGAAAAACAGGAAACAAAATCAAATGTATCATAGTACCCCAACTCTAGAACCCAATTGAATGCTTGCGAGGACTTCCACAAAACAATCAAAGAAATTGCACAGCCTTTCGTGCTCATGTTCATCTGTCTGCAGAAAGAATTAAATTTCATTTTCTCATACAAATCCACTATTATTCATGCAATCAATTAGTCAGAAAGAAATTGTAAGTTAAAGATCAACATATACCTTAACCCAATCACCTGCAGCCTCAGAAATATCTGCAGATAGGCATGACCGGAAAAGCCATTTGTAATAATGCGTAAAAGGATCACAACCAGCACAAAGGGCATAGACAGCTGCCGGTAACAACATCACCATTTGCTCATTAAATGGGGGAGACTCCTACAATATAAGGTCATGTTACATGCAATAATATAAAGATGGTCAAACAATCAAAATATGGTTGAACAAGTTGTAGTTCTACAATTCATGCAGTAGGAAAGATGTTACAAGGTTTCAAGGAGATGAGAATCTAAACCACCACCAGATATTTCAAAGTGATTTTTACCAGCCCAAAATTTTCTTGGCTCAATGACTTTAGTGTACACATACTTCACTTATCGACCATTGAATGCAAGGAACAGGGACCTCAAATGTTTCATAAATTTTAACAAATCATGGTAAGCAATTCCAGCCCATTTGCAAAACCATATACCATACAAAACCGAAGGAGACATTTTTACTCCCTTCCTGGCTCTCTCAAAACCCAGCCCAAGGAACCATCAAAACAACAAAAAACACCCAAATGGAAAGAAAGAAAGTGACTGTCACATGAGAACTAACAAGAAACAGCCATAACATGTCAGAACACTACAGCATAAGGCATTAACTGCAAGAGTAGAATGGCAAGGTGCCCATAGAGAACCAAATGTAACATCAGGGCAACGTGGAATTGCTTTATTTAACAAATTGAACAATCTCTATATGCTAGTCATAGCTTCATCCAAGATATGAGAAATAGGCATCCTCCAATAATTTCAAAGTCAATTTAATGGCCACAGTTCTACGACTAAAGTCAGTAGTTCTTAACATCGCAAGAGTCACCTAAACCACATTGAACATGTTCAAAACAATCTTTAGCATATGACATAGTTATCATTTGTGCTGATATTGAACTTCAAAAATATGTTTGCCATGGAATTAAAAGGAAAATACACAAAACGGAGGGAAAAAAAAAAGTATGGAAACGAATTAGGCTATTTTGATGGACATGAGCAAACAGACCTTCCAGTTCAGATAGCCCAAAACTCCTCTTAGAAGGTTCTTTCTCAGATGTAAAGAGTCTTGAACGCCCCCCTGCAAGAAACGTAAAATGGCAGAACTTCAAATATGTGAACCCTGATAAACAGGAAACCATGTATTTAAAGATCCTTCTACTGACAACCAGACACATAAAGGAAATCTGAGAATGATATTAAGATGGTTAAAAATACAAATTTTGGATACCCCTCCACCCCCCCCCCCAAAAAAATAAATCCCACTGCCAACTAGCAAAGAAAACAGTCCAACTGAAGAGGAATGAATTCTTGACTCCAGTGGTAATATGTGGGTGCAGTACAGGAAGGTCGCAAGATCAGAGATCACCTCTTCTTCTGGTTAAGGGGAGAGGGATTGCAGGGGCTGGGTTTCATCTAAACTCATTAGAAAAAATAACTTAAACCTTTCATCAAGCTAGAAAGAAATCCATCATTCAATCAACCAAGGTTCAACCGTGCAGTCAACATACTCATTTCAGTTATATTCATGTTAGAAAAGCAACAATTGCTCCTTAGTGAGACATGTATTAGAGGCATTAACACGAGAATTATCTATGTGCAATGTCAGATAGCAGAAACTGATATATTCAAGCTTTGACAATTGTGGAAAAAGATTGAAAAAAAAAGGTTGAAAAAGCACACATATATAAGGTTGGAGAAACTGCAGACACTAATGATCTATTCATCTAATGGAGCTACTCACTTTGATTAATTAACCAAGACTTTGACTGGACACAAAATCACCATCTAGTGGTATTTTACAAATGAAATTAAGCAAAACTTCAAGAGAAGCCAGACTGAGTCACTTACTTGAGAGCCCTTGTTAGAAAAATAGCATGCAATGAAGTACAAAGTGGACCTGGATGAAAATCAGAACAAATTAAAAAATACCATATATCATGATAACTGTAGTACCAACAACAGCTCCTGTAAATGAACTTCTCCAAACAGCAGGCAGAGGGTGCATGAAAGTACACAAGAGCCCAAAGAGACTAACTTTACCAAAAGTAAGCTTAGCAATCTACAGTGTCAATGAAAACTTTAGATAAGAAGACCAAAAAATGAGACTCAGCAATGTTATGACTCAATTCTGATTGCTTTTGATGTTAACTTCATAAGCATTCCATTCTTTTCTTGGTGTCTAGCACTTTTCTCAACCTATGTCTAGAATAACACTATGTAGACTACCAGTTGGTAGGTCCTGAATCTTTCCAAAACACTTACTTGACACTACTTGACAAAAGAGAAAGTCCTAACTTTTCTCATAGAAACAAAAAGTTGAATTTCTATCATCAAAGCCTTGTCATTTTGCACTTCTCTTAATCTACATATAAAATGATACTAAGGAGACTAACTGTTGGTAGATTCTCAATCTTTCCAATACACATTCTTGACACCAGCCACAAACACCATATCAATCAGAGTAATAGCCCTCTAACCCAATTAACACTGCAACCTGCTTGATGGAATATGTCATCATCTCTGAAAATCTAAGAAGAGAAAAAGGAACTAAACCACTCCTGGGAATAGAAACAACAGAAGAGGCATAGCATATGAAGTAATAACAGATATCCTCTCTTTGGTAGCCACATGGTCATCTTTTTTGCTGCTGCACAGAACTATTTTCAACAAGTAAAGGCATTCCCAATCAGAAGCCACCACAAAATTTATGAGTTTAGACTGAGGTACCAAGCACCCGTATTTTATAGAAAAGCAAGATAGTATCATTCACAATTTTTCTATAAAAGGAATTTTAGCATTCTAATAAATCAACTGAATCAGGATGCTGCATTGAGATACAGTTATCTAAATAACCAACATGTAACATAACATACCATAACTTTTCTAATTAAAAACTGACAGTGGACCATAGGACTGGCTTGCAGGTGATGCAGGGAAAATCTTACAAATGATATATTGATATTCTTTATTATTATTATTCTTATTTCTTAGTATTGTCTTTTTGAACTTGGCTAACCAATTTCCTATAATTAAGGGAAAGAATTTATTTTTCACATTGAATAAGAGAAAAGAGTGCAGAACTTTGGGGAGGGTAGAAAACAAAGAAGCCTTTACAGAGACTAAATATAGCTCTTTCAGAGAAACGATGTGTGCTTTCTAAATATTATCTTGCCCTCCACATAGGGTCAAGTAAAGGTGGACTTACATTGACGACGATTGCTTAAACAGTTTAAGGTCCCATACATCTGGAGGCACAACACATGTATTCATTTGATCCTGAAGGAAGAAATGTTGTCGGGTAAATTAATAAAATGCAGAATAAAAGAATCTAAGTCATGTTCAATAAAATGGTTTCATTAGTTTAACTCTGTTGTGACAGAAGTTCCCTTAAAGTACTAAATACACAGCTTATACATGGTAAGTACCAGAAACGGTTTAGAAGGATTGATCCTTATACTCACACTAGAAGTAATGTTACCAAGTAGAACTAAAGCAGCTTCCACCTGCATGTCATGAAACATACTTTAGTCATATTCTAAGCTAAGTCATCATTATACTGTCAAGGCTGCTTTGTTACTACAATTACAATAATCTGATGGAAGTCATTAATGCTTATTTCTTATCACAGTAATTTACAAATCTACACAGTATGCAGAGTAAAACAACTTTTGTGGTGTTAGATAATTCAATTTGACCACAAGAACTGCATTTATTCCATAAAAGCAAAAATACAAATACACATGCAATGGGATGACAATGCCCGTTGATCTCAAATGGTGCATCATAAGTGCAACGGCCCTAGACAAAACTCATCTTCAGCCAAAGTCATTAATAGCTTATGCAAGTGAAACTTACAACTGCAGTTGCATTGCTGAATATTGGCAACCCATGCACTAGAGACCTCCAAATTGATTGCCAACCATAGTTTAGCTGCAAATTGACCAAAGGAAACTGTATCAATAACAGCACAGAAGGAAATAACTACAACACAGATGGCATTTCATCATAACAGGACTTTTGGATATATAGAAATGGCCCATTGAACATCATGTAACATGGCATTGGAAATCTGGAAAACTAGGATGAGAGGATTTCCAAGACACAATGACAAAAGGCATATATTTTATTTGGAGCAATTATATATACCATGCAACCATTACTTTTACAGGGCTCTTCAAATCTCTTTAGCAAACCCTTAGCAAGTCATACCATCAACTTGTTCAGTTTGATTGGACATGTTAAATGCCACATCATGAGTCCTGAAGCAAACAGCCATATAATGGCTATTGAAATTTTATATAATGGATATGGGTAGCAAAATTTTGACTCATGTCCAATGCACTTTTGCAGTGACATTTGTTTAGGTCAAATCTCACAGAAATGCTTTATCAATGGTTCATATTCCATTAGATATATAACCCTATAAGAAGCAGTGAGAGAAGTTAAGGTCAATTCAAGGTTTAAAGTTAATGTGCACCCATGCATGGAAGCAGCAGCAAGAATATTAGTATTATGGCCACCACTAAATCAAACTGACATCTATTATAGAAAATTCAGGATGCAGCATATCCAATAGCAGTGAAATAAAGCTGATTCCAAAAATTTTAAGGTAATAAATTTTAAACAATTCAAAGCAAATGAAAAAAACAAAAAAGCTTAATATCAGAGATTCATAACACTATTAAAGATTCAGATATATGAAAAAAAGTAGAAAAAGGAAAGAGTGGGGAAAGGAAACAAGCACCTCAATGGAGATGAAAGGGGAGCTCGATGAATTAATCCCTTGACAATCTGAAAGCAGAAAAATGGTAGAGAGTTTCTGCAAACTCCTAAAGATATGAATTGGTGCACACACGAGGTCAAACAAAAGAAAGAGGTAACTTAATTAAGAATTTAAATATGTGTGTATATATATATCTTGCTATTAGCTAAAATACACAAAATGACATCAGACAAGCACGAGCATGACATAGATATGTGAAGAAACAAAACCTTATCTGTTAAGTGTTAAAAAAGCATTTTCTTAACTTTTGAAGATGCATTACGCTGTAACTCAATAACACCATCAACCAAAAATGATTTATGTAATCTTACCGCAAAGTCCAAAGCAAGCCATCATAAGCATGCTCCATATTTGCATCACTCACAATTCTGCAATATATGACAAATCAACAATTCAACTATTCCCGAGAATACAAAATCCCTAAAATTACTTCATCTTAACAATCAAGAATGTACATGTTTCTTTTATGGTATTTTACCTATGAGACAACATCCATCTGTCAAATAGTACTCAAATCTTGCTTCTCGACAAAAATGCTTAAAGAAGAATAGATTTTTATTGAATTTTATGAGGCAGTATATGAGATAGCGTGTATGCAACTATTAACAGATATGTACTATGTGTGGCTATGTTCATGCACCCAGGTCCCACCTGCCCCGCCTAGCCCTCCCATAAAATAGGAGGACTTGGATACATTTTATAGCCCAGCCCAAAGCCCTGCATAGGCACAATATACTTGGGCCAGTTCAACAGCTACGTTGAGGCCCAGCCCGCAAAAGACCAGCTCACTTAACAGAAATATATCATTGTTATCTATAGGGTTGTTTTTCAGGTTTCAAAACTCCCTATACAGCTTTTAAAAGCAGTTTGAAGCACACTTGGTTCTCAGGGTTGGCATGTTCTTGTTTCAGGAGCTGCTATTTGCACTGCACTTGGACTTTAATACATGGCCTGTTATTCAGATCAGGCCAGACACATGCATCAATGAAAACATTTCTGTCTATATTCACAAACTTTAACTCCACAAAGAAGACTTTCCCCATTCCCAATTTCAACTTCTCAATGTGCCTGTGTATTTTGCAAAAATAATGAGAAAAGTAAATAAAAGTAAATATAGCTAAAACAAGGCCACAATCACTAATACTATGACATGGGTAGACTCATTACCTCTCAAAGCTTGTGGAAATGCCTTCAAACCAGTATAAGAAAAGATCCTTACTCATGCGAGAATGGTAGTTATGAATTAGACAACAAAATGCAGCATTCCTGAATCACAGCAAATCAATATTACTTTCATATAGAATAACAGAAAAGAAGCAAGGATTGTATAGCTATAGACTAATGTGAGTAAACATTATATAAAAAGTGAGAGAAGCCTGCACCAAGTATAAAATGTCACCGCAGAAAAGAAATCGCACATTTTTTTAATCTCTTTCCTTGATTTAACAGAATATTATTTAAAAAATAATTAAAAATTTTGAAAAAGTAAAAAATAAAAAAAGGAAGAAATCGAACAGTCACAAAACCCCAGTTTCCATCAATTATTGAAATTTGAAAAGTAGTAAAGCCTTGCAAAGCAAAAGACATAAATTGTTGGCAGTCATGAAGTGTTTGGAAATCTAACATCTAAGAAACCTGCCTATCTGTTACTTGCAAGGGAGGCTTCCTTAGCCCAGGTCATGTCATAATAGAATCTCATGAGGGAATCCAAAATATGTCCAACCAATATTATGGTAAACCAAAAACAAAACCCTTATGAAATACTAGAAAAGTGACAATGATACACTAGGTTTATTGCTATGACAATGTAGCCACCGCATAATATTGTGCTTCATAAACATTCTCTAGATGGACAATCCATGGTCAAACTATATAAACAGCTGGAGGGGAAGTAATGAGGACAATAACATTGTGTAGTCCATTAAACGAATAACAATTTCACAGGCACACCACTCAATTAACTTATTGCATCCAAATTATTCTTGAAAATTCATTTTACACCCAGATTAACATAGGCACAAAGTTGGATGTATTTTCAGCTAGTCAAATATCTGAAGATAAGAACTGTGATAACCCAACAGTTAAATTGAGCAAGGATACAAGCACCATATTAGAAATCACAAATTACAGTTTTAACATAAAAGTTTGAGCACAACAGACCTCTAAAAGGCCCTAATTAATATATTATTTGCAATTGAAACTCACCACAACCACTTTCCTTTTACAAGCCCCCCATGTAAAAGGACAGGGGCATTTTCCCTCTTAACCCGCTTTTCAGTTGATGGTGCTTTAGCTGTGCTGACACATGCCTAACAGAGGGGCATCAAAGTAGAATCAAACTATAGCAGAATATATTGTTAAAACTAACATTCAATCCCCCTAATTCACCTATGTATTTGAATAACACAACACATGAATGTAGTTACAATTTTATACACCTACATCTACATAACAAATATTTCATCATGCAAATGACCAAAGCAATACATTTCTGCTACAATTTTCTAAGGAAAAATAATAATTGTCTAGGATCCTGAACAAATATATTTATTGCAATATATCCATCCTACATTATTAAAAAGACCTAATTGTAACAATAGTTTTCACCTTAACAAAAAATGTTCCATAAAGCATTATTATTTATTGTTAATGAGTGAAATAGGTACCCGATAAAATACTAGGGCTGCGAGCTCCACCAAACCACATTTTGAGCCACTCAAGGTTCCAACCTTTCCCTCCTTGGTTGCTTCCATCCTAATTACAGCTCACAAGACCATATATCACAATGGAAAATTATTTCCACCAACAAAAAATTCAATTAAAAACAGAAATAGCAAGTGATAGGTGCTCACCATGGTGCAACTACAACAACTGGAGTACTTTGATCTAGTTCCTTGCATATTACATCCAAAAGCTGTTCTACCAAAAAACTTCCCTCAGCAGCACTCCTTGTTAAATTTAGTTGCAGTGTTGCATAGAATATAAGTGCATCCTGCAAAAAATCATACAAAAGCTAAGCAGGAAAAAATGAATTTGGAAGATAAGAGATAAGATGGCGTAAAACACAACCAATTATAGATGAAACCTTAAGACCCTTGTCATGCGTTGTAATCCAGCAACGGCACATGAATTGCCACACAGCATTATGGATCTCCAAGGAAACACGGCCCAAATTTGGACCATCCTTTAACAAGTATGTATTAATACACTCAATAAGCTTTCGCGAGATCTTTCCCTCCTCCCTAAACACAATGGACCAGGCCAGACAATTCAGTTGCATCAGTGTCGGCAACCACTAAGAAGAATTCTAACATGAAATAAGCTCAAAAAATAATAAGCAAATCAGAGCCTAGGCTGAAGTCAATTCACCTTACAAAGGAGAAGATTTGGATAAACCCCTTCGTGATGCCTTCCCTCTCATGATCAGGGAAATCTCCAGGAGGATTTTCCAAAAGTGAATGAAGTGTCAGGATACAGCGGAAGACATCCTCTTTGGGATTACATTTACTGGTTTTGCTGCCCAAGCTCGTTTCAACCTTCTCTAGGCATAAAAGCACCAAACCTTTGGCAAAATAGGTCTCAATTAAGTTAAAAGGGATCAAGAATACAAACAATTTAAACAATACAAGGAACTCACTGAAATAAACACGACTCCTCAGGTGAAACCGATAATATTTGATTTCCAACAAATGGCGTAGGATAATCCCATATTCTGATTGGAAGCTTGGAACATTGCTAAGAACCTCCAACACATGGCTAAAAAGCATTTTCACAACAGGTAGCAAAGACAACATCTTGCCTGCCAAGTGGAGAAATACCATACAAGCATCAGATAAAAAAATTCAAACACAGAACTTCACATTTCTCCACCATTAAGCCGTCCTGGAACATGTACACCTTCTCTTATCAGAAATAAATTGAAGTCACGTCCAGTCATGAACCATTTAGCACAAAGAACACATGAAGACAATATTGATTGACAACCTGTGGGCTTAGCATCTTCCGCTCGCTGGATGACAATTCGCAAGATTTTAGCAAAAGCAATCTTTGGTGATCGCCGTTTACTACCAGATATCTCAGAGGACACACAATGGACAAGCAGTTTCACAAAAGATGGCCATGTTTCCACTGCAAAGGCAAACAGTTCCAACATGTCCATAAACAACCAATGTCGCAAATGCCATAAAACTAATAAGTCTTAACATATGTAATGTTACCATGGGGAAGGTCATTCGGTTTGAGCTTGGCTGTCTTCTGTGAAATGTACTTGCAAAATCGTACGGATTTTTCTCCCTCTAACCATGTACTCAACAGCTTTACACCTTCCTACACGTACAAAACAAACACCAACATCAGAGAACATTAAACAAAAATGTTGTTTTCTCGGTAAACATGCAGAGCCGCAACAAACATTCAAGAAAGAGAGAGGGAAAGAGAAAACCACATTTAACGAGTCTTGAATTCACTATTGAGCAAACATGAACAAACAACCAAAATCTTCGATTAACAGACCTTCTTTGTCCGATTTTTGATTCAGTTTCTCTGAGTTTTCTCGGGAAACAAACACACCGCAAGAAAGATTTAAGAGAAACAGAGAGGTATCAGTGTCCTTACTTCTCGTGCTTTGGCTTTATCGGAGGAGAGTTTTGAGACGATCTCTTGAACATCCTTGGAAGAGACCATCACGATGCCGCCGATGATCGCCTGGGGGACGGGCACACCTTTCCTCCTAGTGAAAAAAGAATGAAAGAATTGGGCGGGAGAATGAATTAGAAAAAGACTGAAAAGAGTATCTTTCACTTCGGCTTCTCCTAGAGCCCTATGGACAGCGGCAGGTCGAAAAGTTAAAATAGACAGAAATGGGCTCCTAGTCATTTCTTCTTTATAGGCGCTGCCCCTCTTGCGGTTCTAACTCGTTCGTTTTGCATTGATTGAAATTTAAATTTTTAAAAAATAATTTAAATATTATTAAATTAAAAGTTCCCTTACAGAAAGATATTTTCTGGGACGCTGGTCGGTAAATAGAATTTTGCAAGGCATGACTCAAATAGACGACGGTCAGCGTGAGGATTGGACAGCTGTCGCAACCTTCTGCGCTCTGGCTCACCGAAGGGGCCTACTAAGAGTTAGCTAATATGGATGATAGGTTGGATTTGAGATCTTGACCCAATGTAGACCGGTGCTGGGAATGTTGGGCTTTCTTTTTTAAGTTTGGCCCAACATTTTCTTTGTTTGCGTGACATCCATGAATTCTAAATCATAATGTTTTCTTTAAGGTGATTTTCTATAAACTTCATTTAATTTTAATTGACTTTGAAATTTTGAATAGTTACTTTATCATTAATTAATTGAATACTTTTAACTTTTTCAAAATTAGTTAACTACGTTATAAAAGAGTCTAATATGTATATACAATTTAAATAATAAGAATCTTTTTCATGCTAAAATTAAGAAATTAAATTTATTTGTTAATTATAATTTTCTTCAAGTAATTATTTACATTGTGAGGAACTTAAACATTGTCTGTTTAATCCATAATTGTTATATTTTTGTCTTTTGAACAAAACTCATGTTTGTTTCATTTCGAATATATTATTCTACTTTTCTATGAAAGTTTACTGACAATTTTCCGCTGTAAGAAAAAAAGTGAAGTTTAAGACACAATCCTCGTTAAGCATGAAGATTATTATGTACCTTAATTAAGTCTTATCCGATTATCATTCCCACCTCTCTCTCTCTCTCTCTCTCTCTCTCTCTCTCTCTCTTTTCTTTTTCTTTTTCTTTTTGTTGTATCATTACCACGTGCGACTCAAGTGACCCAAGATTGTGGCATCCTTTTTTCTTTTTTGTTTGATACATCCAAAAAATCCAAGATTACAGCATGATTAGCGTAGATTGATCTCTTGTTCACGCACGCACGAAAGAAAAGACAAGTATGGTCCTTATTGTTTTCTTGACTGCTGCCCCAATTCGATGTTAGCAACCAAGGCACGTCGAGGCAGGTCTCCTACACCTGTAAGTCAAAGCCACCAACGTGCACCACACACTGATTAAACAACAGGAGACAAAATGCAACAAGGGGCTCCATTCTACACGAGTGCATCCCAATGGACGCAAAACTATCTTGCCATTGCCCCTATCGTTGGAAGTTGACATCATCAACGTGGACAAACTAAAACAACACAAATAAATACTATAAAATAGCTCCAAGATTTATACATATGTGTAAAATCAATAAGTTGAGCACAGAGAGGAAAATCCTTCATGGTGTGCCCTTTTTATGCCAAATTTCATAAAGAAACTCGATTCGGTTTGGCAGGACAAATTGAGGGAGGGTGAAATCCCAAGATCATTGACAATTGATTTCTTTTGCCGATTGATGGAAGGAATTGAAAGGTAATTTAAACTGAGCTCAGCAGTCCTCTAAAAGATATTGGGTTTAATTAGAGTAATTATACTTGTTGAAACTAAAATTTAAATATCTTCAATAAGTGGTCAGTCTTATGGATAAGATTAATCAAAAATATTTACAGAAGAATTGTATTTACATGGCGCAAGTATATGTTTGCATGTGAAAACTCGCTTTCAGTGCCTCCATCTTATTTAGGGCTCATCGAACTTTTTTTTACAACCAGTTTGCACAATTTGCCTATGATATTGTTAGATTTTCATCACACCACTATTATTTTATAGCACAAAAGTCAAGCGTTCCTCTTTCTTTTTTTTTTTTTGTCTCAAGATATCTCAAGTACAATATAAACTTCATGTTGGAATCTCTCAATTTTACAAATCCAACTTGACTAACAAATTGAACGCACTATGAGGACAATGTATACAAAAACAGCTCAATAACCAAAGGTGACATAAAATTAGAAGAGAATAAGCAACGAGGATGATTATAAAAAAAATAAAAATAAAAATGAAGCAGAGAGACAAGAAAGGGACGGCTGGGTTAAAGTAAACAATGCTAATTTGTAGGGCCTTCTAAAAGACGGGGATATTTCATAATTCAAAGAAAAATAGCAGAAACAACAATCAGCCGGTGAACAAGCAGACCAAAGCTAGACCGATATGACAGATTGAGGTGGCTGGAAGGACTAAACTATATGATAAGGGGCAAAACTTCAAGATCCTATCCACCGACCTAGCAGATTCGTGTATTAGAATTCTTTGGTCAGAGGAGACGCAGACAATATTTACTGTTCGATTTTGCAATGGGTGCGCTAGACGCCAAGCCCTCCCCCGCCGCAGTCAGCTAGTCACAATTGAAGTGTCGTCCATCCGCGCATGCCGAACATGTGTACGATATAAGCTTAATCATTTACAGTACATACAAGTTATCGGCAATGAATATACTAACGATGTCAGAAAAAATGTGGCCAACATGAAGATTAGGCATACATATAACCCCACAAATGAAATTAAATTAATTTTTGATTTGACGGGCGTGAACATATCATTTAATTTTATTTTAACAATTTTTTTAAATTTTTATCCTTGGGTATTTTTCTATTTAATAATTTTTATTTTATTTTTTTTTGCGTGCATCAGTGCATGTAGGTACCGTGTTTTTTGAGGTTGGTAATACAAGTATAGCTGGAATTGGCGGGGAGAGTTGCATGCCCAAGCTACAGAAGAGAAGAGCCGTTGGATCAAGGGCTAGAGGAATCATTCGGAAACCTTTTGAGGCAATCATGGATCAATCGGAAATTATACCTGTGGTGGGCCCATTAATTCTGGGCCTCAAAGAGCAAAGATTTATTACGCTCATTTTGAGGCTAGATATTTGACTCTCATCATGACTACGACCACTACTCAGAAGCCGATGATCAGGACACGGAAGGCACCTATGTGCTTAATCTGAGCTCATTTTATTGTTCGCATAAATGGCAAGTTTGAAATTTAAACCGACAGGGCTTTCGGAACGAGGTTATGATTAATTAAAGATAATTAATTGATCCACACGTTGACGTGCTGCCTTTTAATGAGGAGGTTTCGTGTTTACGAAGTAAAGCACATTTGTGGAATTCGGAATGAACGTTCACCGTGTTAGCATCGCGGAAAAATAAGAAATCAAGATACGAGTGGGTCCACCGGCAATTTACTTGCCAAAACACAAGCCGAGAAGGGTGTCAGAGTGCTGTTTTTTGAACGTGGGAGTACATCTACTTTGCTTGTATGTTAGTTGTTCAATAAGAAGAGGTGGAGATGCGAGCCTAGCCACACTGTGTCTAAATCCTGCAAATGCGGGAGACCCTGTGCTCACTCCTGCGGACCATAACAAAAGTTTTGCGGCTCCGGCTAATGCACAGGAGATGCGACCACCCCTCGCCTCCCTCCACTTGGGTTTCCAAAGCAATTTACAAAAGGCCACATTCACATTTCCCTCCCTCTATCTTACGACCTGTGGAATTTGAAATCAAATAAAATCATATCACCTTGGTGTGGTCATCGAGTTCGCCTGTGAAGTTGTGAATTGTACAGATAAGTTAGTTTTTTTAATTTTTGATTACTTAGTCATTACAAAAAAAATAAAAAATATAAATTTTTTATATTTTTTAACATTACTTAATATACATTATTTATATCTAACATTTCACATTGAGACTTTTAAGAACGATTACATTATTTAAGTTTAATATTTTATTTAAGAGTCAAAAGATATTTTAATATTAAAAATTAAAAATTTTTTATGTTTATGTTGTATTTTAATAATTGAAAAATCTACATTTTTTTTTTCCAATCTAAAGTGTATATATGCAACTCTCTAAATAATTTAAGTTATTTGTTACCATGTATAAAGCATATCGTTTGGTAAGCTTTTGATGGATAAAAAGCTAGCATCCAAGGAGAAATCAAAGTACCAGTAGTCGCTTAAAACACATTTGCCCAAACCCGAGAAAGAGCATAAAAGCTGCTTCAACTAAAAATTGTGAAACGTTGGGAAAAATCTTTATACACTAATCATTGAAATGATCGTCATCCTATTCTGTACCTGAAAGATACACACAACAATGATTGCTTCGTGAAATGGGGGATACAGACGCAAACTGGCTAGTACATATACAACTACGAGGAAGAACAACTAGGTGCATGTGTATCGTGAAACGTGGGAACAAAAACCCTTTATTCGCCTCACAGTTTTAGCTTTATAATTGGGCCCTGCCATCTGCATCGGGTGTGTTCTTGAAGCCATATCCTCTTTTGCCAAGCATGAAACAGATGACCTCGAGGGATTTGAATGATAATTTTTTTTGAATTTTCAAATAAGTTTTGTGAGCAAGTGAGCAAAGAACTTAGTCAAAGTGGCATCCAATCGACACATGGTGTACTTCTATTTGTTTTACTTATTCTTTATAAATAAAAAAAATAAATAAAAACTTAAATACAAAAATAATACTAACACGTCATCACTCTTTATTTATAATTTTTAATTATTTAACATAAAATAAATATTTATGATAAATTTTCATTTATTTTGTGTATATATCCATTCAATAATATTGAATTTTTCCGCATCTTTTAACAAGTTTGAATACATAAAATTCCTATGGTACAACTTTTGTGATAGCTTTTGTTAGTCAATTTCCTCTCCCATCAAAGCTCCGACTTGGAACTTTGAATTTGAACATAACTCCAACAAAACTTTGTCAAAACTCAACGGCGGTTCTGTTGCAAGATTTTAATTAATTCCTTCAAAAAAAAAAAACACTGAATGTATTTTAACGAGAATATATAAATATGAAAATTCTACACAAATATTAAAAATAATTGATATTATTTTATCTTAATTGTTAAATATAATTAATTTATTACTCATATAAAAAAAAATGCGAACTAACTTACCATTTTCAAAATCTAATAATATAAATTTTGCGTACTTGCCTAAGTCTTGACTTAAATGTTTTGTTCTATGAATTCGGCGTCATAACCCACGGATGAAGAAAGGGGAAGGATTGAGGGGCAGGCACGTGAGAAGCTCGTGCTTTTGCCAAGGAGAAGAGACTGGGAATCGATGCCTTGCTTGCGGGAGGAGGGCGAGTGGGGTCTAATAGGCTCGGGCCCGCAAATAGATTGCTCTTTCGGTATGCCCTCCCTCCCTGCTTCCCTCCCTCCCTCCCTCCCCTTCTTTATCGAAAACCTCAAAATCATATTCTTCCACTGTCCCACTCTCTGTCTGTCATAGCTTCTGTCAACGTCATGCCCCGGCCCTTTACTAGAGTGATGATCAAGCCGCGATTTCTGACATTTCGTCCTTCCCCCAAATCGAACGCCCCTCATCATCCCCGGTCCCTTGACTACCATGTTATAGCGACCGTTGATTTTTATAAAGATAGGATTTTAGCATCCGCCGTGACGAGACAAGGGGAGTGGGCCCCTTTCATACCATTAGACAGACATACTGAGGGCCCACAAATGTTAAAGCCCACCGACTGTGTATGGACCGTAGCTGCAGAGTATCAGTATTAAGCTCAAACGCCTGGGTCCGTCTACGCTGGACACTGCCTTTTTCTTCCTCTTCTTATTCAGGGCCACCCCCCCTCCCCTCCCCACGGTCAAATCT
The DNA here is from genome assembly GCA_021464305.1 of Kandelia obovata. Classification (NCBI taxonomy): domain Eukaryota; kingdom Viridiplantae; phylum Streptophyta; class Magnoliopsida; order Malpighiales; family Rhizophoraceae; genus Kandelia; species Kandelia obovata. The sequence continues at coordinate 2,705,852 of CM038480.1, forward strand.
CCTTCCCTTCTATTCCTCTCTCTCTCTCTCTCTCTCTCTCCCACTTTCTCAGTCTTTCTTTCGCATGGTTGTTTGGTAGTTAGTGAGTGGATACGCAGTAAAAGACCCAAAATGAAATGAAAAGTGTGCTGTACAGGAAGGAAATGGAGGTCTAGTTTTGGTTGTAGTTGCTTCTGTTCGTAGGGGTGTGTGTGCGGGCTGTTTGTGTGTTCTTTTACTTTGGGTTTAATGGGTCTCACCTCACTGCAAGTCTGCATGGATTCAGCTGATTGGCTGCAGGTATGTTTTGCATTTGGAGAAACCAATGATACTCTGCGCATGTCTGTCTGTACTCAGCCGCTAATGCATGCATAAGCTACACGTTTTTTCGCGATTTCGTTGGGGAGGTGGGGGATCAATTATATGCAGAGACATTTGGTTATTATATAGTTGTTGTTGACTAGTTATATGCATGTAAATGTAGACTTTCGAAGGATAATTTCTATTTAACTTCATCGCAGTTAATGAAATCTTTGGTGGGAATCGATTCAAAATAGCACATCTTTTTTGACTTTAGCAACTAAATTAAACTTTTTGAGCAGATTAGTAGTAAAGTTCAAAACTGCATCATCATCTGTTCTTCAGCTAAATTTGAAAGCTAATATAGAGAAGCTTTTGGCATTAGAATATATCTTTAGTTTTATTGTTTCTGACATTCTTGTTGATATCTCAGATAACAAAAGAATGTGTAGTTCTTGCATTATTCTCATCTTGGAATTCGGAAACTCCGGAGAATTTTCATTATCCTATGGCTTGCATTATGTAAATGACAGGACGATTCTGAGTTCTGACACATTTACCACTATTTCTTATGTGTCAGAGCACGATTCGCGATGAGTCTGGAATGGATTCGTCTTCACCGTCTGGAGATATGCTCACATGCTCAAGGCCTTTGATAGAAAGGAGGCTAAGGCCCCAACATGACCAAGCTCTCAAATGCCCTAGGTGTGACTCAACCCATACCAAATTTTGTTACTACAACAACTACAGCCTCTCTCAGCCGAGGTACTTTTGCAAGACCTGCAGAAGGTACTGGACCAAAGGAGGCACCTTGAGGAACATCCCCGTGGGAGGCGGCTGCAGAAAGAACAAGAAAGTCACTAAAAAATCAACTGATCAATCAGTTAACCAAAACCCATCATCATCATTTTCTCATAATCCAACTGATCTCCACCTTTCATTCCCTGAGGCGCAATTGACACACCTGAATAACATACTTAGCACTCAAGGGACACATGAAATGGACCCCCATTTCATGGAAAGCAAGTATAACATTGGTGTGCTTGAAACCCCCAGGCCTATTGATTTTATGGAGAGTAAGCTAGAATCAATAGTGGGGAGCTCTAGGAATTATGATTTCATGGGAAATGGTGACTTGGTTATGGTTGGGCTTGGAGATCATATGAGCCATCATCATGGGTTAGCACCAAACTTCCATGGTCTTTGCTCTCCATATGGCATGCCCCTTGATGGGAATAATGTTGCTGGCACTTTGATGGAGACCTCCCAAAGGCTAATGCTCCCATATGATCAAGGAAACAATGTTCAAGAAGCAATTGATGTGAAGCCTAACGCCAAGCTCTTGTCCCTTGAGTGGCAAGACCAGGGTTGCTCTGATGGTGGCAAGGACTCTTTTGGGTACCTTAACAATATGGGAACATGGAGTGCCAACATGATGAACGGCTATGGACCATCCACGACCAATTCATTTGTCTAATTAATCTGATCTCACTTCATCATGATCGCCCATTAATCTCTAAGCATATGCCTTTGACGGAAAGGCCTTTTTTTTTTCCCTCGTTTCTTTCTAAGGAGGTGGTCTTCAAACTCGACAATCATCAGGAGTGTGAACGAGAACTTTTCAGAGTCCACAAATGACTGCCTTTAGTATATCTTACTATTTGTTCTATGTTTCTATCTTGTTTTTACCTTTTCCTAATGATGTCTTTTGTGCAAGACATCTCAAAGCTCTAAGATATTGTTGTAATATCGAGGACAATATCGTATTAGTGATTTTCTCAGCCTAAAATTGCGTTACCTGCTGCCTTTCTAACGTGTTCGGTGAATAGTTTATTTTATTATCGATCAAAGTTTGTATTTAACCGACGCAATGTGGTCGGCAGTGCTCCTTTGAAGGCTGAAAGGATAGGAAAGCAGAGTTTTCAGTGAAAGCAAAAAATTCTCATTGAGCTTTGCGTCAGCTCAATTGGGCTCAGATTTTGTACTTTGATAGCGCTTGCCTTTAAAATATACGATAGTGTAGGTCCACCAAATGCACAAATCAAATAACTTACACATATCCATCCAAGGTGGTAGCTTGGTATTTTAGTGTGTGTATATATATATATATTATTAATTTAATTTTAAATTATCTCATTATTAATTGTCATCAAATAAAAAAAATAAAGATATCAAGTGTGTCATGTTAAATTTTAAATACAATAATACTAAAACTAAGGAGAAAGAAACTTATCCAAATAAGTAAAGATTTTTTTGCTCTCGCCTTAAAACACTCTATCTAATAATATTTGTTATGGGTCATTAACTTCTTTCAAAAAAAAAATAATTTATTGGAGTGTATAGTACTCACGTTTATAAGACCTAAGTATCCCTTCTTTTTTTCCGGTAATCCGTCACATTTGGCTATTCAACAAGATGTTTACTTCACCCAAGCCCTTAGTCCACTTTATTTTACAATTACGCATCCTTTTATAGATTGCTTGCTTTTATAGATTGCTTGAATTTCTAATATTTTATGTCATGCCGTCATTCTTTGGGTTCCCATGTGATCTTCTTTACAGGACAGAGGGATGGGTTTCCAAAGTGATAGAGCTTGACCAATTTATAGTTCCCATGTTGCAGTGGCATTGTTAATTTGGGCCTAGCCAAGCCCGGTTGTTGAGTTGCCCTGGCTCAATCACAAGTTGTCTGCTATGAACAACTGAAAGCCCACATTTTGAAAGCCCATGGAACATGCTCCGGAGTCTCTAGCCTTTAGGGTTTTCATAATATTTAGCGGAAAAGGAACGCCAAGTTCATTTCAACGGGTCCAGGGGGGAGGGGCCCCCACAAATTACATTAACATACGCCGTCGTAGCCATGTTCCGTCTGCAATTCTTCTTTCCGCAAGAGAAAGTTCCCCAATTCCTACTCCGGCTCTGCTGGTGTGGGCGTCTGTCTGATAGGATTAGTTTCCCATCACTGTCACACATAGCGTGGGTCACCGTCCGTCTCCGGCTCGTGTGTTCTCTATCAAAACCAACAGAATCATGAGGCTCGTTGCCTTGATCAAACCGATCCGGCCACGCAGCTCTCTGCGTGGGATAGCCAGACCTTTGCAGGTTCGTTGTTTCCAGCGTGACTTTGTACCCAGGGATCCAATGGCGAAACCCAAAAAGTACAAATACCCAGCATTTTATGACCCGTATGGCCCCAGGCCGCCGCCTGCTGACAAAATTGTCAAACTTGCTGACCGCATCGCCGCGCTATCCCCGGAGGAGCGTCGCCAAATGGGTCCCGCTCTTGCAGAGAGGTTCCTCCTTCCAAAGCTACAGGAAATTTCGACGGAAGGCATGGATGTTGGGGGCCCTCGGGGAGGCCCAGCTGCGAAGGTTGTTGAGGAGAAGAAGGAGAAGACGGCCTTTGATGTGAAGTTGGAGAAATTTGACGCGGCTGCCAAGATCAAGGTGATTAAAGAAGTTAGAGTCTTTACGAGTTTGGGTTTGAAGGAGGCCAAAGAGCTGGTTGAGAAGGCTCCTGTTTTGCTTAAACAAGGAGTCACAAAAGAGGAAGCAAATGAAATGCTTGAGAAGATAAAAGCCGCCGGTGGTGTGGCAGTTATGGAGTGAACAGAACTTCAGCAATTTTTTTTCTTTCTTTCTTTTTTTTTTTTTTTTCGCATTGACCCAGTGGATTGGATGGCAGAACGATCACTTCTTCGCATCATATTTTGTGAGATTGTTTATGTTCATGACAATGGCAAAAGAATGAATTATCTGGCTATTTTTATCTCGTTCAAGCCTGTGTCTGTGTGCGCTTTTACCTCCTTCAAACTGTATAGAAAGAAAAATGAATCTTTTACAGGAGTTATTCTTGAAGGTGGCTGCTAGAGTGATTTAAGGAAAAGATAAGAATAAAACGTAAAACGTTCCCATCCGATTCTTCGAGGGCCTTGTTGGTTTTTACTCGATCCTGAGGGCATGTCCTTGTGATTTTGAGCTACTTTCTCAGAAAGTCTTTTCCAGTGCTAAACCTTTGATTTTTTATTAATGGTTGGCATGGAGCAACGCAAGCAAGGCAACAAAAAAGCCATCCTCTTTGAACAGTTGTGCACGATGGGATGGCTACCAATAATAGACCAATCTGGGCTTTGTCCTTGTAAGCATTCAAATACGCCCTAACAGACTTAACTCCAAAATAAACGGTTCAGCAAAAATGCACGAAGCACCGCGGAAAACAAAAGGATTAAACAGAATAATATCCTTACAAGTAGAATCTTGGATTCAGCCATAGCTTGTGCTCTCTCATGCCTCAATTCTAAACATCAATATGTAAAACAGAGAGAGAGAGAGCATACAGCCGACAAATAGAGATCCTAAGAATAACCTAAAGGAGACTTCTCTATAATCTTACTCTACTGACCAACCTGAGTTGAAGATCCTTTATCCTGAAGTTGTAACTATGAGGATGATGAACTAGGGAGGGAGCTCACCTTCTTGAGAAGGCCTTTAATCTCGCATTCCAGTTTGGCCTTTGTCTCAGGTGATAAATTATCTCCTGACTTCTCCAGCATTGTTGTCATTGTCTCTAGATTCTGCCTAATGAAGTCAATGGGCGGTGCCTCAAGGTTTGGAATTGACCCGTAAGGGTTTGATGGGGATCTTAATCCCTTTTTTGACTGGAAAGCTGGAGCAGCTGACAGATGATGGAGTTGATAGTCCACGAGGGATGCACCAAAAGGATTGGTCTTCTCTAGACTCCTAACTGCTTCTCCAGCATCAGCAATGTTCATGAAAACAACTTGGGCAGTACTAGAATCTTCAAACAACTGAGTTTCTGACTCCTTCAAAGGGCCAAACCCGCGGAATGTGGTCACAAGGATATCTTTAGAAGGCATCGAGATTCCTGGAGTGAAATTCATGACAAGAGCAGTCCTCGCAGCTTCACCATTAACCTCAACTGTGTCATAATTCATATTCATTCTGGCAGGACTCTTTCTTGGTCTCCCCAAAGAAGCTTCTCCTTTTCTTCTTCTCTTCTTCTCAGGTTTGGCAAATGTGCTGGGTTCAGTAGTATTCCCATTTAAATCTGGAATGCATGCAGCAGTCATAATCTGATCAGAAGTTGATTTCTCCTTTCTTTTCCTTTTCTTTGGCCCAGGCCTGAAAACTTGCATATCTGGAAGCATAGAGTTCCCATTTGAACTTGGTATGCCAGCAGGAAATCCCGTGACGGTACATTGGCCAGGAATGGAATTTATTGAAAATGGACCTGTCACTTGCAAATCTACCAATAGTGTGCCAGTTTGTGAATTGCTTTCATGCACATCTTTCTTCTGTCCCTTGTTTGGATCAGTTTTCCCTTCACTGGAAATATGGCTTATAACCAGAGAATTTTCCACCAACAAATTTGGCACATTGCCATTGCTATTTAAGTCTGGTATGCTTGCTGTTTGGTTGGTCTGAAGACCTTCTGTTATTGCATCTTGCTTCTTTCTTTCATTTTTTGGCCTGGCTTTTCCATTAGGCAATGGAGGGCTCATCTTGCTTAAACCTACCATTGAGTCATTTGTAGTGATGGTTACATCTGAATCTGACAAACCAGAAAGAGATTTAACCTTCAATCCACCAGAGATTTTATGTTTCTTTTTATTCTGTGTCTTCTGCTCTGCTTCAATCTTTGCCAATCCCAGACTTGGCTCCAGTGTGTCTTTTCCAAGCAATGCATTGCTTCCACTCGCATTCTTGCAATATATCTCATCATAGATAGACTCATCATGGTATACTGATATTCTGAATCTTGAAAAGAACCACTCAGTTACATCAAAGTTGTCATTCTCATTTGGATACAGACAATCCACAGCTGTACGGCAGAGTTCAGAAAGCATATCAGCGGTAGAAACCTTCACAAACTCAGGGTTACAGAATAGATTATTCCCGCTCATGATTTTCTGGAACCATTTTTTCTGAAACCTCTTGCCAGTAGACTTGGAAACTGAATGGGACCATGTAAACTGACCAGAAACAGTGTTCATGCCATCTGAATCTTGAGAAACATTCTGATCCCTAGTGTCTTCTGCTTTGTGGCCCAAGTTTATATAAGGATATGACAAATACTTGCTTTTCTTCCTTTCTCTCAACTCAGAGGTCTTCTCTGTTGTAAATGGAGATCCAACAAGGCCAGCACTCTCCACATTAGACAAAGATGTCAATGGGGTGACATCAAGACCTCCCAGCTCAGAAAACTTCTTTCGCTTTCTCTTCCCAAGAGTTGATGGCAGACCATTCCAGATAAACTTTTCTTCAGGAACATTGCTTCTGCAACTTCCTGACACAGTATCTAGGTCTCCTCCAAAAATCATGATCAGGTCTTCATTCTTCTTCTGCTGAACAACTTCATCCCGTGTGCTTTGCAAGTGCCCTTTGGCTGCTCCTCGATTTTGGTCTCCAACTTGAGCAGCACGGCCTTTTGCCATTAATCGGTCCCCAGCACTGTCTACATCATTTCTTGACTCCCAGAGATGAGCCATGGGCAATTGACAATGCCCTATGAAACAATTAAATGCCAACAAACGATTCTTTGCAACAGTAAACTCCAGCCTTCCAAGCTTGGGAACAGCCAGTGCAAGACTTTTAAGTTGTGCAAGAAATTTTGCAGGTTCAAACTGAGCCACTGAAAATTCACCAAATCTGGTGTCTAGCATGGGAACTCCTTCCTGAATTCCAGCATTACTAGCTGACTCTTTACCTTCTTTATGAATACAAGAACAACTCATCTCCGATTTTATGCAGTCACCAAACTCATACACGGCATCCTCTACTGCTCCAAGGAAGCTTCGACCCATGTATTGTCTAGCCCTCTCTTCAAAGTTCTCATGGAAGAGTTTCAACTCAGAAGGCAAGCACCAGGCGATGCAGCCACTCCCAAGGTAACTTACCTGTAAGCTGTTCTTCCGCTCACTCTGCACATCATGCAATGATGGATCCAATGTATCACATATCTTGCCCGGCCACCAATACTCACCTTTTGTTTTAGCCCATACAACATCCCCCACTTGAAAGTTATGGATTAGATCTTCCTTCTCCTCATTACTAGCTATTTTTGACTCTTCAGACATCAATGAACCAGAATAATTCATGTTGTTGTTAAGATTACTCAAATTGGCATCGTCAAAAGGACCTGAAAAATCCACATAAAGTAATAAATTGTCTCCAGAAACCTCTATCTTTCGAGCAGAACCAAAGCCATGAGATCCCAACTTTTCATCTTCCTTCAGTTCCTCATTTCTAGCAATTTTCTCGGCTGCCTTCACAGAACCCTTCAAATCCTCAACTGCTTTGGCAATACAGTCATTTCCCATTAAATTAACTTCCTGACAAGCATCAATTTTTTTCACTAATCCAATGTCACAAACCCCCAAGCCTTCACTATTCACAAAATCTCCCTTAGCATTTTCTTCTAGAGGAACCTTCAAGGACTCGATACCTGCACAATCCTGACTTGAGCCAAACAACAAAGAAGACCCAGAAGCCCATTCTAGGTTTTTATTATCTGGGCTTTGAGATTCAAGTGTTCCGTGATCTGGGATCTGAGCCTCTAGGGCTTCTGGGGTCGTAGGGTTCTCCATCAGCAACAAGATCCTCACTTTATTCCCAATTCACCAACCTCGACATCCTCCCATTGCTGAACACAGCCACCACAACAAAGAAAATTTAAAAAGAAGAACGTCGTTTCATCACAAATATAATGATGATAAAATCATCAAGCACAAAAGGAGGAAAGCAAGCAATATTCCACAACTGGCGACTAGCAAAATTGAAATAGAAAGAAGTACTAAAAGAATTAAGAGTAATTAAAGAACATGGAAAAAAAAAAAAACAAAAAGGCAGGATATTTACATTATAATGCTAGGCCCAAAACTCGCAATGATCTGACTCGGCCAAGTTGAATAAGAAGTAGAGTGATTCTTGTTCAGAGAGAGACTGAGAGAGAGAGAGAGAGAGGATAATAAGAATGGCAGAAATGAAAAGAAAGATGAAAACTTGTGACAACTGGGAAAGTAATTAGGCAAAAGATGCGGCCATAGCCTACAAAGCACGAGCACAGGGCGTAAGAGTGTTAGAGAGCGACGCACAAGGATAGAGAGAGAGAGAGAGAGAGAGAGAGGTGACCCATTAATATGTCCACTACGAACTCCTAGCATGCCTACTATCCTATCATATCCGCATTGCTGGGTATCTTCTACGTACTTTGCACTTAGACAAGACATCTTAGTATGATACCAGCATTCCGATTTCCCAAAAAAAATAAAAATAAAATAAATAAATAAATAAATATATATATATATATATATAAGAATTTGTAATGGACATATTGTATTATTAGATTTTAAATTCGGTGCGTTGTGTTTAAATATAAAAACAAAAAAAAAAATCGTTCAATAAATAATTTTTCTCTAGGTGTATCAAAATGAGAATTAATACCTTTTAAGAAGTCTTTCTTGTGTCGTTCAAAAAAAATAAAAAATGTTAGTATGATACAACTCAGCTGATGACCACTTTTTTTTTTTTTTTGTCACGTTGAAGTGGCTTGCTTTGGTCAGCTTATGCAACGACCATTCCACTTTCCTTGTCTGATAAAGACATGTTGGAATCAAAGCAATTCTATGGATAAATCTTACTGAATTCTACTAATTGCAGACACCCAATCAACCTATATTTTATGATTAATCTTAAAACTTAGTGAGCAAACTCAATAAATAAAACTCAGTTCTATGATTAATCTTAAAACTTGGGATTTTGATCCGTAGCACGTTTGAAGCCGTCACATGCTCCATCCACTATGCATAGTGGGGGCATCCACATCTGACGTCCTGCGTTTGTTTTAGGTTCCCTGGTGACTCGTCCAGTGGTCTTTGAAGTAAAGTGTCAATATGATGGCGAAAAAGTAGCGTCTACCGCTAACCAAAAGGAAAAATGAAAATAAAAAATAAAGAAAAAAAGAAGAGAGAGAATAAAGTTTTACACTGATTTTGTTTTTTTAATGACTTCAAAATATATTTACATTTTTTGTCTTTGAAAAACTTTTATACTAACTGTGAAAGGTGAAATAAATATATTTTTTAAAAAATAACATTATTGTAAAAGGTACAAAAGCATATGGAGCAGGTGTCCACAGTGAATGTGTGTTAATTTGGTTGCAAGCAGTTGGTATCCAATATATTAATGCTATTCTCACAGTATTTTACATGATTATGTCACATGAAGTACGTCCATGTAATCTGCTTTATGTATTTTTTTTTATTAAAAAAAAGAGCCTTCCATGTAAGCTGCTTGATTGGGGGGGGGGGGTTAATGGGAGAAGTTAAAAGAAGTGATACAAAGACTGGGTGCAATAGTTGGTTGACCCCAGTTGGCTGCAGAACCCCCAACACCTGATAAGATGTCAGGTGCAAGAGTTTACAAGTAAAGAAGTTTTCAACTAGCTGGTTCATATCTGCAGACACAGTCATATATGTTTCCTTTAATCAATTTCTCAGCCAACCTTTGGTTCTTCACCATTGCAAGCTGCAAAGTAATGTAAACAAGACATATTATGCATCCCTTGGAGAGGCAAAGTAACGATTAAACACTTGAACAGGCAGGAATCAGAGCCTTTGAGTGTCATTCTTCTTTATTTCCTAAATTTAAGAGATGCAGCTAAATCTAGGTTCGAGGATTGTTTGAGATTCTTTTAGCTCAAAAATCTCATTCGGTGAAACTTATACATGCTGTGCCTTACTGATTGCCACAGAACAATGCGTGTTAAAAATCCAGACAGGATGGAATATTAAGAGAGGTAGTTTCCAAGATCTCAATGGAGTGATTGAATAATACCTTTAATGCATCACATTTGAACCGAGCATTAAAATTGGTGTGGAGTGCTCTACCCATCCCTTCCAAGATAATCTACACAGCACAAAGGCCAACATGTGAATATGACTACATGCTTTTGTCCCTTCTTTGCTTTTTATCAAATAAAGGTAAACAAAAAAAAAAAGGAAAAAGAATCAAAATGATGAAGGCGGTTAAAGACAGACATGCAGAAAGATAATAAAAGATGGGAATAGATTCAGAAAAATCTGTCAAAAAGGAGCTTTCTACAAAGTCAATGCTTCACAAAATTATAATAGGGATGAGCTTCATACCAAATCAGCATCCTTTGCTGCAGCAGCAAGCTCAAAGCTGACCTGCCGCAAATCTATGCATGGACTTCCACACCCATTTTCAACAACCATCAGGGGAACTGAGGAGGCATTCTCTTTAGAACCATCTAAAGTGTTAACCATTGCATCCACAAGTAGCCCTCCTGCTTCAGCAGCTCTGCGGAGAATGTCACAATGCTGTATACTAAGAGAATCAATTTCCTTATTCTATTTTAGTATTTTGATGAAAAATTCATTATAAGAAATACAACAGACGTAAGCTTTTTAAGTCTGAACTCTGAAACCAACACAATAATTCATAAATATCACATCTTACTGCTCCATGAATTTTCCCACAAACCCCATAGTCAGTTTCCCCAACCATAGTTAAAATCATCTGATTCTTAAATCAACTAATCATTTTTAGAAGTATACGTCTCTCTCTCTCTCTCTCTCTCTCTCCAAGAAAGACAACTGTATAAATAACGAGCATCAAAGATACATGACAAGAGAAAAGAGTGGAAAATAGCTGTAAGCATCAAGCCATCATGCATGTGAACAGACCTTAGCAGCCTCTGCCACAATATCAGGAAGCTCCATTGCAGTTACATCGTTTAGGGCAGGAAGGGAGTTTGCAACCAAAACAACCTGCAGAAAACAACGTTTCAGTATTTGACCTTACTTGAAAGCCAAGAGGGAGCTATTGCAAGAGAGATCAGAGAAAAGTTACTATTTTAAATCCCGTCTGTGGTACTTGAGCTTGGTAAGCAAATTCCAGAAACAATAGAGCAAAACTTACCTCTGTTCCACGTCGGAGTAGTTCCCTTGCAAAGGGAAGCATTCCCAGAACAATATCAGCACCCGAGTTGTCTACAAACAGTAAAGCCCTTTTATGTGGGTGAGGCTTCTCATTTCCAGACCCCAACATTCTCTCTCTAAAGAGATCAAAATCATCCACCTAAATTACCAAAAAAACAAATGTTTCTCATTAACAGATGATGGAAATTAAGTATCTCCAGATCACATATGTTTTCCCTACACATACCCGCCAAGGTCTTTGCATTTTATTGCGACTCATTCTATAGATTTCAATGATTGTCCCCTTATGGTAAAGATCCACACAGGCACGAGATCCCCAGTCAAAAATGTTTGCCGCCAGAACACCCTCGATTAATGTAAGCAATCTCGTCTCCTGCAAAATAAAGAGGACACCAGTTGAGCAGCAGGGTTGCTGGATGAAGTGGTAAATTTGAAAGAAGATGGTTTAAAACTCTCAACATGGGCTAACTACTGTTTTACACGGTTAAAATGAACTCTTTCATTCTGATAAAAGGAAAAAAGACAATTCTCACTGATGAGTTAGCCTGTCACTGTTTTGATATATTTAATATTATTTTTACTTGCACATGAACAAGGGAGAGGGATGAAAGCACACACCTCAGTCATGCTATCAAGTTCCATTAACAGGTCAGGTAAGACAGCAAGTGATGCCTCATTTTCCCTGTCATGTCCAGAAATCACGAGCAGAAGAAAAAGAAAAGGAGTGTCAATAAGAACGTCATTTTAACATGCTAGGGCTACACTGTACTGTAATAGTTCTGCCACCCTCTTTAAAGACTTGCCAGACTCAACAAGCCAATTATCAGCCAATAACATTGGTAATGTTATTCACAAAGTGAAACCTGATTGCAGTCACATCCAAGTAATAATAAGACCATACAACAAAGAATGTGCAAAAGTCATAGGTTCTTCCATAAAATAATTCAGAGAAAAACAGAATTCAAATAGTAGCTGCAGTCTGTTCAAGAGAAAAATGCCACTACCTCTGTTTTATGGTTATGTAGGCATCAACAAACTGGAACTCTCTCAAGCACTCTTCCCTTAGCTCCAAAAGATTAGCCAATCCTAACTTCCCATATGCAGCAGGCTCTTCCATCAACCTATAAAATGGTTTAGAAAATACACAGAAGACTTAGATAAAATCCAATGCCAAAAAAAAAAAAAAAAACTGGTTTGATAACCTCAAGCAAGAAATGATAGATCTCAAAGGTGAACTGATGATTTGTGACAACATATTTTAGCATCCAATTAAAAAGAAACAAAAGTGGATGTACTTCTACCAAGTACTGATCATCAATTAAGTTATCCTAATGTTGTCTACATTTCCACGTCACATATCAGCACTCATTCAAAAATCCCATTTACTGTCCTGATCTAATATCTCCAGAGGTGAAAATTGTATAGAAAGGCTTCAGACATGGTCATTTGATTACCTCGCCAAGTGAGCTGAAAATGCACAAGCAAACGCATCGCCCCTTCTTTTTGCATCATCTGTTCCCCCTTCACTTGCCACAGCCTAACATATTTAGCATTAAGGTCTTGGAATCACAAACCAACTTCAGGAAAGTCAAAATTCCAAGTAAAAAGCATAATAAAATGCAAAGAAACAGAAGTGCTATTGTCTGCTTATTTGGTAAAGTCTTAGACGTTAAACAAAGAGATCCCAGGTTTCAGGCTTGAGACCAGCCACTTTGGCAAAAATTCTGTACTGTGAGGAATTCTCGCAAATTCCAACCCCAAGAGGCCATTATTTGGATATGGACATTAAAAAAAAATTGAGTTAATTACTTCTTATTTCGTGAACTGGGCATATTCAGAACACATAAGGGATGCAGTTACATTTTGGGATTCCTCACATTAAAGTTATGAGGCAATTGTAGAAAACCTGGGCCTTAAGCTGGTCAGGAGCTGTTAGAAGTATAAAACACATGATCATCTTGTATCAACAGTATTCCTGGGTTGGGAGTGGGAAAGCTGCATGGATCTCCACACATCATGTTAGACAAGTCTTTAGACAACTTACTTAAATCTTTAACATCTTAACTATTCCAGAAGATTTGGATTCCTTTGAAGCACTCAATTGATTAATTGGGAAAAACTAATGCATATTACAAATGTTGACACATGCCTGATCATGTGTGCATGTGCCCCCATAAGCATAATGATAGTGAGAGAGATCAAGGATTGCCATTGAATTTCACCTTGACAACAAGATCTGGCAAATGCTCAGACAGCACTGTGAACCAATACCTACATTAGTATAAACAGAGAAAGGAAGAAACCTTCTAGTGAGTTATATGGTCAAATAATCTGGCAGTGGATCCCCAAATATGCAGAAATTTCCAGAAAAGAACTCACTCTAACTCACTGCGATCTGAGAGGTCAATAGTATTAGGCTCGTACCTGTAGGCATGTAAAACAGTCTAGTGTTGGTTTGATGGAGAATTAAAAAGCTACAGCATAACAAACAATATAATTTTTTTCAGATATCCAGAGCATATATGCCAACAAAATTGAGTTAGAAATTCAGTGGACCCAATAAGAGCTATCCTATAATTTTTTATTCAGTTTTATTTAATTGGTTTTTTTCAAAAATAGTGCCTTTTAAACACAATAATTTTGCTTTGCAACATGTTGGCACCATGCAACTTGGAGAAGAGAGCACTAACTGAATTTTGGCCAGATATTTGCAGCGGTAGAAGAATACCATAATGGCAATCAGAATCTAAATTATCAGGCTAGTACTTATAATTTAGTCAGGCCATGAAGAGGTGAATGTAAGTACAGGTGAATTATGCCGGTAAATTATCAAGATGGAATAGATGACAATATCAATCTGCAATTTTTCTTACATTTTCGGGTCAGCTAAGAGTGGAAACACATCTAGTGAAGGCACAAGATGGAGAACACCAACATTCAGTGCACTTGCATCAGATCGTAAAGTGCCCCCTCTGGCTGAAGGAACTTCAAAGCCACCAAGTCCAGTGGTTCCAGATGGAGCCGTTGGTACAGGTGCAGTAATCTCAGTTCCCTTCAGCACAAACTTTTCCATCCACGAGATCTGCATTTGAATAAAGTGTAAATCAAACAAAAGGTCCACTAGGGTATGCAGATGTACATAAATAATATTCATGAGATACAACACATATCTGAGATCAAAACCAAAAGGCAGAGGCAAACTAACTCTGTCATCAGAGCCTCATCAATATTTTTCCCTTCTAATTCTAATAAAATTAGTTAGGTGGATGAGGCAGTGACTTGATGATGACCAAATCTTCTGCACAGGAGGTCACAAAAGTTTAAATCCTCCTACCCATTCCCAAGGTCATGGTTTTTGAAGCAAAGACATTCAAACAATATATAAATTTAGAAAGAATTTTTATTTTTTTGTGAGTGTAACATTTAAACTTGAAGAGTACACTTGCAAAAGAGAAGTGTCATACTGCAGGTCAGTAACTAAGATCATGAGATGACTTTGAAGACAGTGCAGTTCACCATCATCATTACTCAGAGAGAGTTTTAAAAAAGGGTGATTCTACATCCCCCACGAATTGCTTATGTCCAATCCAGCAAACATTTTGCATGATAAAGACAAACCTCGAACAAAATATATGTTCACCTTAAAGGCAATTACAAAATGTTTCCTATTTACATTTCTCAACTGCATTGTTCAACTTTAATGATATTCATCTTGTTAAGCATCTATGGATTCCATCACTTTCCCAATAGTAGCCATCTAGTTGGTTTCCAAAAAGCCTGCACTTTATTTTATTTATATTACTAGGCTGAAAAGATGCCATGTAGTTGCATCAAGAATCTATTCCTGTTCTTCCTTCAAAAGTCCAGAAAAGAAATAATTCCCAGGAATCAGCATAAAGGAGTTACTTTTGAAATCTTTCTTTATGGCTTCCCCACCCACCAAAGTAGGCACACATAATTGGCAGGGTATATGGTTCACCAGAATATCTTTAAAACAATCACTTACCTTCTCATTGAGATCTCCAAGTGGTGGTCCATGAACTTTTCCTCCAGTGTATGGTGCACCCATTGGGAACCTTTCCACTAATTGATGAACCATTAAATCATCAAGACCATGTTTCTCGTAGCTCATAAATGCACCCAAAGCTCCCAAAAAACCTTCATGCCTTAGAAACATTGCTTTCATCTCTCCTTTTGACCTAGAAAATGAATTCAAGACTCTGAAATCACTTAAGGAAGACATAGTGACTGTGGAGACAACTTGGCAACAAAAATTGGTTGGAAGCAGAAACTATTTTGATAGATAACATAGTTATTTATCATATTAGTTTTAGCATAGGGAGTTAAAAACGATGTAAACACTCATACATACCAGAAATGAACAGAAAAGGAGATTGTGTCCATTGTATATGCATGGCCTCTAATAAAAAAACCTCCAAAGAAGATTCGCTTAAGCCCAAATCGAAGGGCATTCAAGTATGAAATCTGCATGCCAAATGTCCAATTCAGATTCTGGCAAACTCGTATTCAGTAGTGGCTAGTTATTCAACATGATGGTGCCAGGCAAACATCTAAGAAAGTCAAGTTGCACAAGGACCTTAATAACAACAACCATATGCAAGAAGAGAGAATTCCAAAGACATTCTTTTGAAGATAAACTAATATCTGGAAAATTCTGTAGCACATAATCTTTTGTGCAACTCACCTGCCCTATGTTATATGAAATCATTCGCAAGAGAGAGAGTGAAATATCTTCAGGTCTGTAGTCTTCAAGTTCCTTTTTTTCAGATATAGCCTTACCAAAACTAGAAGCAATGGTTGATGCTGAAAGACCAATCTACAGGGGAGGAAATAAATTGTAGGATTTATAGTATTGCAATAGCAAGAGAACTCAGAAAATGAAAGTCATAGACCAAGTGTACCTTACTGTAATCCATACCACCATATATATCGCCAACAAGCATGTCAATTGTTCTATTATCTCCCCTTTGACTCAGCTCTAGCAACTCATCAAAACTACACGGGATGTTAATCAAGTAAGATTTTCACAAAATTTCTATAGCACAAAAGATACAGGAATCACTTCATTACTAATAATATGTAATAACCTCTTGCACTTCGTTAACAGCCTTCCCAATCCCCAGTAGGTACCACCACCAACATTTGTACCACTGACTCGCTCAAATTTCCCATCTCCATCAACCTATATCAAATCACAGCATTATCATAAGCTTTTGAATAATGGCTGTAACTAAACTCAGGTGCTCAAAAGATGGCAAGCTGGAAAAGAATGGGCATTACCTTGATCATGCTAACACCAGATCCAACGTTGACAAGAAGATAAGGGAACAAATCATTTTGGTCAATCTGCACAAACTCTTTCTGACCTTCCATGTGTGTGAAAGCCTCATGACGAATAGCCTACCCAATGTTTGGTTAAAAGAGGTAGTAGGATTATTATATATTGAAGGCAGTAAGCCTACCAATTACTGAAAAATCATTTCTTTCACATGCTTCAAGTCCAGAAGATGAATCACAAGTAATATCATGATACTGTCAACAAATTTCAATTAAGAAAACAAGAACAGAAGAACCATTCAATTACAAAGCAAGAAAAACATCATTCTTTCCAGCAACTTTAACAATAAATAAAACAGGATCAACTGCTAATCTATAAGTCAGAGAAAACTCAAGCACAAAGTAGAAACAATTGCATTTTCAACAGTCTTCTATGCAACAATTGCCATGAATAGGGTGGATAAGTATGCAATAGCTTTCACTATTTGCCTCTGAAAAGATAAACAATAGCATACCACTTCTTTTAGCAAAAATGGAAAATATTCATAATTTCCTACTTAGCTCTTCTATTTATTGACTGTAGGTAAAGAAAATTCATATATCACATCTTCACGAAAGTGCAACCTAATACGGGTAAGTTCATAGACAAAACAATTAGATAGCAGCAAATGTGCATTTCAAATTTTATTTAAAATATGCATAAGCAAGAGCCCTGCATATCAAAACATACACAGATGGAAATAGACAAATGGAATAAAAATGAATCTGGTATAAGTATTAGACCTTCAGCAAAAAATTTGCTCCAGCAACAAGGCAATCCATTTCATCCTCTTTGTCAAGACTAACCCCAAGCCTTTCTTTGAAAAGATCTGCAAATTTGTAAGCCCCACCGCCTGTGGCCTTCTCAGAAAGTAAACTTGTTAGAAGAAATACATCTAAGAACTATATGAATACAAATATCCTGGACAAGAACAGATGGTTTTAACCCTAAAACAATCAAGTTTCCTTCCTTGAAAAAACATGAAACAAATTATGAATCAAGAAGAAAGGAATGAATTAGTGAACATGTAAAGTGTATTATTGTGCAAAAATGGAACAAGCAATTTATATATACAGGATAGGCAAAGGAAGAGATACTAACTCTAAACCTAGCTAGCCAATTGAATGCTAGAATGGAGAAAAGCAATTTCTCAAGCAATTCCAGCTGAAGCAAAGTATGCATTGAGATTATTCTGTAAACTATTCATAATATGAGTAGAATTCATCATTTTAAGAGAATTCCAGCTGCCTTAGAAATCCAATAGCAGTAGCAGAGGGATTACATCTACATTGATTTTGGCACCCTTTCATCTCATCCAGTTCTCTCTTGCACAGGCTAATCTATACTTTCATTCATATTCTTTTCAATTTGATTTACAAGCCTTCACTTTGAGTTTAGGAACTTGAAAAGGGTCTCAGAAAGAGCCATTACCTATAATAAATAGACCATCAGCTGGAAAGAGAAAAAATCCTATCCCAACCACCAACCATACAAAAATTTGTTGTAAATTTCCTTATTTTATACTACATACCAGACTTGTTTCTGTGAATATATTAGCTTCAAATAATTTAAATTGAAGTGCATAGTTAATTGATAAGTAGCCCCAAAGTAGGTCCTAATTTCAAGTGGCAGACACAAGCATAATTTACCTTGATTACAGCATTGACATTGGCTGGGATCTCAGAACTCCAGTTGCCTGAATCAATTCCTATCCAGAAGAAGAATACTATACTTTTCAGAATGAAACAGAATAAAACAAGGAGAAGAACAAGACAACAAAATAAAAGACAAATGAGAATTAAGTTGGCAGCTTGAACATAGCCTCAAATGCCAAAACAAATAGCAATGATGATGGAACTCAAAAGGAGAGGAGAGTTCAACTACGTGTACCACCACAGTGAAGCTGCTTGGAAGATATAAAGTCTAAGCATTCATTGATCTTGTTTGTCTCAAACTTCACAAAATGAAGCCTTCCACCAAGAATGGGGTAACTTCTCCTATTACCATTCAAAATTCCTAGTCTATCCTTGACTTTCTTCTTCCTCTTGTCTTTAATTGGTTGGTCTTCGTGTCTTGAAAAGTACACCAACTTGATTAGAGATCCTGCACACAACGAAGTGGTCATTGAGACTTCCAGGTTGAGACTAATAAGAAAACCCGACAGCCCTCAAGGCATTTTCCTGTGAAACAGGCAGAAAATGAAAAAGAGAAACTGAAAACTAAAGGGGCGAAGAAGTTCTGAAAGCAACCATCCTCAGTTAAAACCAGTTAATAAATGTTTAATGACACCTGCAAGCAAAATATAATGCTCCACATATGTATTCTACAATTTTCCTTTGGCAGAAATGTTATTCCTACACCTCCGCTAAAGTTGATCAACGTAAATTCATTCCATAGGAAGGCTCCATGGGAAAAGAAGGTCTCAGCGGAAAAGAAAATTATAAATTCTATTAAAAAATGGCAGAGAATGGAAAGAAGAATTCCTGCAAGTACACTAGAAGTTCAAAAAGCACCAAAATCCAGGAAAAAACATTAAAAAAAAAAAGATTAAAAAGCCAACAGCAGCAATTGAAACAACCTCCAAGCAAGAAATAACAACCAAACCAGAAAACACAAGAAAAATGGCAGTTCCATGGGTGAATCATAAGATGTAACCTCCAATATCAAGAGCCAAATGTGATATGTCATCAGACTGATTAGGCAAGAGTATTGTGGGATACTTCTCCTCAAAATTCCCTTGAATTGCAGCCTTGCTAAGGTCCAATTGAGGTCGGGAACCTGACCTGTGAATGGAATTGCCAGTGGGAGGAGCCATTTCTCTATCACCCTGAACCCCTTCCTCTCTGATCTTTTCTTTGACAGGCTTGCCAATCTCAGAATCTTCCTGGAGTAATATACCGTCAATTCCAAGAACTGGGTCCTTCTTTAAATTATCCATTTATCCAACAATCTCGCAACCCCCTCTTCGAACCTAAACACATACAACCCACAACTGTTTTTGGTCAGAGATTTGTTTGGTCACTTGTGCTATGCTAGAAAAAAGACATTCACTGTTTACAATGTTGTTAAGGTAAGTCAAACTAAAAGACACCTAAAAAGAAACGAAAAGTTACCTAAAAATGAAACAAATTAAATACAGACATAAATAAAGAAACGAATTAAACCCCCCCCCCCCAAAAAAAAAAAGAAAAGAAGAAGAGAAAAATGGATGGGATTTTTGCACTGTGTCTTTAACCTACGGCAATCTATCACAAAATTTTACAACCTTTCTTGAAGGGCAATCCTTTTCATGGAAAAGGAATTGAAAACTGTCAACACAATTAGGCCCGCCACAGAGGACAGGACAGGACACTGGATGAATTAAAAAAAAATAAAAAAGAAAAAGAAAAAAAGCCACATTGTCAAAGTCCAAGAAACAATAGAGAAAATCAATTTTATAATGGAAAACCCCAAATTGAAGACAAATACCTTAACCCAGATAGTCAAACGTAATACCCACGTAGTAAAAAAGGCCCTGTAAATCGAACTTGAAGATTGCAAGAGGAAAAGGAAAGGATAAAGCGAGTTGGGGGCATTCGGTTGGGTGAGTTGAAAGACTTACCCAAAAAAAAAATAATAATAATAATAAAAGAGCCGTTGGTAGTTGGGAGGAAGAGACAAAGAACACCAACAAAGAAAAAGGTTGGCGTCACCTAATTGAAAAAAGACCTTAGGATCTTGTTTCTCTTTTGATCTTTTATTTGGAGAAAATGAGGAAAGGATTCTCCTTTTACTCTTGGATTTCACATCGGCGTCCAAAATCCAAACCGGTCAAGCTGGCGTTTTGGCCTTTCTAACTGCTCTCCTTCAAAAATAAAATAAAATCGTCTGCTTCAATCCTACCGAAGTAGGGAAACACTAGCGAGAGAGGTTTCATTTATGGTGGGCCATTGTACATTTTTCCTATAAACATCCAAGCAACAACTTTTTTAAAAAAAAAATTTATATGAGCTTTTTGGGAGTAGTAATGAAAATTTTTAATTTAATTTTTTTAAGAACGAATCATATTAATTTAATATTATAAAAAAATAAGTAAATTTTAATTAAATTTTTTAAAAATATGTATTTCAAATTAATAAATTTATTATGTATATATATGTTTTTTTTTAAAAAAATAACAAATATAGGAAGCACCTTTGATAATATAAATTTTAAGGCTTGGTTCGCACACTGACACATAAAATGTAAACTTCTGTCACCTGTGATCTTTTTGCAGGTTTGGATGCGCAATTACAGAGAAACAAAGGCAAAGATTTCTCTAGTTCTGGTTGTTTTTTTTTTTTTTTTCCAATGTTTCCTTCTTGAAATTTTTGTGCACTTTTGGAAGAATGCGTTTTGAAAATGGAGAAAATTATTGTCCTAGGTATGAACATTAAATTTGTACCCTAAAAAGACATTGCAAAAGAGAAATAAAGAGAGACCCGAAGAAATTGGTTATCATCTGCTTTGAAGAAAAACATTATGTATAAGCAACACTAATTCTAAGTTTAAAATACATACACTTAAACCACTTAAATGCAATTTAAAAGGATTTTTGTGAATTTTTGCCTCCTGTAATTACAGTACATCAAATATATAAACCAGTCAATTAAATTAATGATTCAGTCCAATACATCAACTACCGATTGATCCAGCGCTAAATTGTAATTATGAATTAAGTTTTATAAACCCCGCCTGAGTGTTTGCCAATCTTTAACTAAAGCTAAGATAGTTTAGATAATAATCCTGCAATGCTTTGCATTAAAAAAGCATCTGGCCAAGATAAAAGTGCACACTTCTGTACCCTGCAGTGCTCCGTCTATGTGAAAAAAAAAGATGGCAGTCCTGCGAGGCATAATATATTGACAACCAGAAATGGGTGGAGTAAAAATATGTACTTAAACGAGGAAGCTTGGTCCATAATAACTGGTTCCGACCAACGATCACTGCAAACATATAATGTATAATTTACACGTAGAAGCATCCCATTTGCTAACAAACTGCCACACGCATCAAACTAGTAATATCATGTCACCATTCATAATACAAGTACCCTTTCGGGATAACAGCCAAATAAAAGTGAGATGTGCATGTAGCGCATCTCGTGAAAGAACCCAAAGGAAAGTGAGATGTATGACGATACATCTCAGCCAAGGTTAGAACCTTTATTGTAGTTACTTGCTAACCATTGGGTTGATAACTACATGGGATATGTTTTTCATTGTCATAGAGTACACAAACAGGATCATGCTTCAGCAACTTTTTCAGCAGGAGCAGAATCTGACTCTTTTGATTTTGCATGTTTTGCTTGATAATCCTTCACGGCTGCCTTGATTGCATCCTCAGCAAGCATGCTGCAGTGCAGCTTAACTGGTGGGAGAGAAAGATGTTTTGCAATCTCCCTGCGACATATTTAAAATTTTTGGCATCAGGAATTTAATGCAAACTGGAACTAAAGATATGAAAGTCAGATACCAATGGAAGTTAAGAAGCTGTTTTCCCAAAACACCTGCAAGAATCAGTTAGAATACAAGAGCCCTCCAAGGTGTGGTGGGAATACATATTCTCTGACTCAAACTGATGTTCTATCACTCTATTAACAGCTGCAGATCATCCCAAACTGATGTCCTATATTGCATGGAAGAATAATCACACATCAACAGTTGAGTCCCCCAATATTTGAATGTATTAGTTATGAAAGATTAACATCCTATACCTCATCTAACAAAACCCCATGGTGCAATAGGAACATAAATTCCTCTACCCCAATCCAAGAAGCTATCATTCTTAAAAACTACAGACCCTCTCCACAACCAAACTTCTATCCCCAATCCCAACACCCACACTTCTAAAAAAATAACCATCACAGAACTCTGAAAGCAATGTTCAGCCTGTGTTTCCAAAGCACAACAGGATAGTTCTCACAAGACGTGAAACCCAGCCGGAGATGTTTGGAACATTGATCACCCTAAACCAGAATTTAATAAGATGACTTGACGCTTCCAATTCTACTCTCCCTTATCTACACAGGAGAGATCACCATAGAAAATCAACAAAGATGTACAATAGCCATGTATCAAAATGGACAAAAACAAGCAGAATTTGGAGCGAGAAGAGAAGTGTTCAACTTCAACAATAAAAGAAGTATGTGATCATCTCATTTCAGTAGTTGCTTTGCAAGAAAAGGTATGACAGAGCTTAGATACAAGCACACAGCATAAATTTAAAGCGTAAACACCCAATTCCATATAAATAAGTATATCCAGACAATAAAAGTTGCAATCTTTTACATTATATCGAAATGCATCAAACGGTAATAACTAAGGCCAGAAATAGACTTACGTGTTTTTAATGGTTAGCACTTCTTCCATTTGTTTGCCTTTCACCCATTCCGAAGCTGAAACAATGAAACCCACAAGTCCAAAAAATATTGGGACAATTTAATTTCCTATTTTAATTACAACCCTAAATTATTCTCAATCAACCAACCAAGCAAAGCTAAACGAGAATAAAACTCACCGACGGAAGAGGAGGCGATGGCAGATCCGCAACCGAAGGTCTTGAAACGAGCATCGACGATCTCGCCGCTCTTCTCGTCGACCCTGATTTGGAGCTTCATGACGTCACCGCAGGCGGGGGCCCCGACCAGGCCGGTGCCGACGCTGGGGTCGTTCTTGTCTAAGGAGCCAACGTTGCGTGGGTTGTTGAAGTGCTCGATCACGTTCTCGTGGTAGAGTCGCGCGAGGACTAGGGCGGAGCGCGGCGGCGCGGCCTGCCCGATAATTCTCTTCGAAGCGAGGTGGAGCATTGTCGGCGACGGGAGGTGGTGGTGAGATTCGGTGCTGGAGGGATCGGATTCTCTGAAACACCAAGACTGCAGACTTAGCGAGTAGGCAAATTCTTTTTTTGGCCTTTTGTAGGGGCTGCAGATTGAATGGAGGGTTCTGGGAGACACGTGGACGGTAGAGGTTGCTTGATATTTTATTTTATTTGTTTTTTTTTAATGGGGTGTGTAATTGAAAGGTGTTTAATAATTCATCTCCTGCTTTTTAGGATAAGGATAACGATAATAATTGCTTGTTCCTCCGGAGTCCTCACCTTAAAATAATAATAATAAAAACCACAATAATTGAACGAAGGATTAAAAAATAATTGAAGTTAAAATTGGTGAATTTAAATAAATATTTTTATTTTTTATATAGTATAAAAATTAGTTGTGTCAATTTAAATTTATTATTTTTATATTTACTGTAGATTTTTGGAAGAATAAAAAACAAAAGCCTTGTATTCATACAAGATGTGTGTAATCAACATGGGCTGGGCTCAATTCATTAAAAAAAGGGCTGTGCCCAATTTCCAGCCTCAGTTATCAGGTCTTGAATCCAAAGCTTCGTGATTAGATGAGATTGTTTGAATCCAAAGTTTTCTTGAGCAGAAGTGGGCCTTCATTTATCTGTTTTTGATCAAATTCAAAACCTCTACTTCAGAGATGTTTTGATTTTTGGTGATCAACTACTACTGGACCTTTGCCCATGACATAATGGTGTGAAAATTGGCCCATTTTAGTCCAATCCCCTGCCTACGGAACATAGTTGGGGTTTTGGATGTTTCACAGGCCCAGGCCTAACATTTTTCAGAACTGAAAGTTGGCCCATTTCTGAAAAATGCTCCGTAGGCCTTGCATTTGTGCTCTACTTCCATTTCATTCCAAAGGGTTGTTGCCTTTGTGCATTATTGAATAGGCTGGCAACAATTATCAACCGACACTTGGATCTTGACACCCTTTATTTGTTATATTAGAATAGTATCGTTGACCTTTTGCTGTCGCTGTTACCACCTCATCTCAAAGTTGTCCCGTGCTGATCACAATCTGTCAATTGCATATTTAAAGATGTTTCAGTTTTACCAGTGGTAATGCTATTGTAAAGACAGTAATATAGTTGGACGACTGAGTTTTCGAGTCCAATTTCACTAAGTCTAGGTGCATGTAGTCTTGTTGAGAAATTAATCGCGTGCACGGATTGAAAAGATGGACTTAACATATGCTACACACTACAAGGCCGAGAATGGCTCTTTGTTTTACGAGTTGTTTAAAAACAAGTTTTCTTGTTATATAAGAAAGAAGAAGAGTAATGCGAGAGGCTGCAATACCTGGCGGCCAGCATAAAAAGTAAAAATTCGAGTACAGAATTGAAGTAAATCGAAGCTTGCTGCTTGATCAGCAAATGAGCTAGTCGGTGACCCTTTTTGCCCCTCTTTTTTAAAATGGGATGACAGTGATAACCATTAAGACATTCTACGTGAACCTATATATATGATAGCCCAAATGTTCGAAAAAGCTTTGGGAAGAAAACAAAATAAGTTACAAAAGGGTCTCTTAGTTAGAGAGGAGCAAGATTCCAATTCATTTTCCTGATGGGAAGGACAGTGGACATCTAGAAGAGAAGGAGAAGTAGGTACTCGCCTACCTTAGCTGTTCTTTTCCTGGTTGCATTTTTATGGCTTTCGCTCTCTCTTTGCAAAAAGTCTAATGTCCTTTCACTTCATCTTCAAAGCTCTCATGCTAGGATGCACGGACACGGCATCCTTGTGCCCCATGTCTTGGATACGTATTTAACATGGATATACGTAAATAAGTGCTCAACACAATACAATGTGTCCATTAAAAAGAATTTTAAAAAATTTCAACAAATTTTGATACAACGTAGACTCATTTAACATTTATAAAAAATATGTGTAAAATAATTATTTTTTATATAATTTTAATAATAATAATTAAACTTAATAAATAATTTATATTACACTTATAAATAAAATTTACATTATGTATTTATTTTTGTGAATAAAGTAATAATATGTATTAAATAATAAGATGCATTTTGAATAATAATGTTTGTTTAAATTTATATTAATAATTTTCATTAAAATTATTAAACAATAACATATATAATAATAACATAATCTATTTAACGTGTATGTATAACATAAATATATATATATATATATATATATACACATGTTTATGTACTATTTGTGTCCTAATTTTTTTTCAAATGAGCATGTTACAGTGTCTATATTGTACCGTATCTGTGTTCGCCCATCTTAAATCTCATGACATTATTGTGATGGCAACTTGTAACAGTATCAGTACTTTCGTGTCTTATTTCAATCAAGCTATTATTGATCATAAGCGTGATCGACAATACTTTTCCATCATATGTTTTCATGCTCCATATAGCATGGGACAAGTTGAATACTTTTATAGAGCACTGCATTTTGACTAGCTTGAAATTGAGCTACGAGTCAAAAGAAATCAGCCACGAGTAGCCAATTCTACATGGCATTGCTAGCTGGAAGCATGAAAACCTTTGCCAAGATTCTCACGCACAAAAATAAAGCACAACAAGATAGCTGAATTATTTGAGGAGCCACTGCGATGTTGTGACTGGTAATGGAGAAACCAAAAAGAGGAACTAGCTTTGAATCTCTAGGGATCAAATATATTATAAAGAAAGAACTCTTTGTGATTTTATTATTTATTATTTTTTACACATTCTTTGTGAATCTTTCAATGTTAACATGAATGACTCCGCCCTTCCGATATATGCAAAAGCTTTCCATTTCCACTCATTCGAGTGAGTTTTATTCTATTTGAATATGAGTAAGAGAATATATATATATATATAATCATTGAAGGAGAACAGCGTGAATTGTCTATGTAGAGAGACTATAATGTGAATAAATAAATTTTGTAGCTTGTGTTTAATAATGGATTTTTGTGGACTAAAAATAAATAAAAATATTATCTAACATGTAGTAATTGCTATAGTAACAATTGAAAACGGGCACTGCAATGTACGTGACCCTTTTCTTTCTGATTTAAATACAATCGAATTGAAATGTTGCAGCAACACGAAGTTGGTGTTGATTATATTTTCTGCCCCTACCTGTTTTTATAAAATTTTTATCATTTGGCTCCACAAATGAAGCAGATGGGTTCCACAAAATTCATAAACCTAACCTTCGACCTAACATCTCTCATGGTGGATATTTTAGTGCGGGTACGGCTTCAATTTCTTGCTTATTAATTGAATTGGTGGGTGCAACTTTCATAAAGGGAACCCTTTCTACCTCATCCCCACTAAAGCTAAGTAATGTGACCCAAGATTTTGGAGCTTCTTAGACTTTTGGTCGCCTAATTAAAACACACACAAACAATACATACCCAACAAAATGTACATTTATATTGAATACCATGTAGGCACGTAAAATAAATAAATAAAAACATGTAGACATGTGACAACTTTTCAGAACTATATACATCTTATCTGTGTTATATAATGAAGGAAGCTAAGTATTGAGAGTAAACACCAAATCCCATAAAACCTTAGAGCCGTAATTCTTACTTCTATTGTCAATTGCCTTTCCTTCTTTATTTTCATTTTTGACTCAAAACATTGAATATTTTAGTGTAATTATGAATTAGACGGCTATAAATATATAATTAATAATTTTAAAAAAATATGACATAATATTTTGTATAAATTTATGTTTGAACTGAGTAAAAAAAAATTTTGCTTATATGTAACAATTTCGATCGTGTGTATATATATATATATATGTATCCATCTTTAATACTCATTGCTTACCAGATAGCATGCTGGCCTGATAAGGATACAAGCATGGTCCTCAGTTATGGGACCACAAGCCGGCTGGGCCCACTTCCTTAAGGGCGTTGGTTTGATGGAAAAATCTCATGACTAAAATTGTATAAAATAATACTAAGATATATTTTAGAGGGAAAATTTTGAAAGAAAGAAAAAAAAAAAAGTACTTCCAAACGGCATGCTCCAGCACTCATGCAGTCCCATCGTCACAACGCATCCAAGGTAAACGTCCATAGAAGAAAAGAGTAATATAATGTAGTAGTTTATGCCTCTCGAATACCATGCAATGTGATGTAGTGTATGCCTCATGAAGGCATTGATAGAGAAAAAGTAAACAAATGAGACTCAACTGCTAACCCATTGACAATTGCAACAAAAATATTTGCACGTTCATCTGTCACTGACTTGGATCAAATGATGCCAGTGTTCATCCCTTAAAAGAGTTATATCACTATCTTTTTAGTCAAAATGCTTAAAAACAGTTGCTGATAAAACAATAAGCCTATTGTAATCGTAGAGCTTGTAAACGGGTCGGCCAAGTTGCTTGTTTTACTATAATGTATCTGACCCGGAAAGAAGGATGTAGGGGGCGTCCAATTACAGTGGTGGGCAAAATTGCTGCCGTATTACTCTTTTTGATCTTATATTACATGGGTTTTGAGGATAAAAATAAAACAATAAAAAGGAAACAAAAAAATTCCAGGTTCCGAATCAGGAGGCTTAAGCCATGTAAATAGGAAACAAAAAGGAACATGTATCCATGTATCCATACAAACGAACTAATGGATATGGATACCCAGAGACACTTGGCTGTTTTTCAACTTCTGAGAACAGAAGGAGATGGCCTTTCTAATTTTGAATGTCAATTTTAAAAGCAATTTGCTCGTCTCCACTAGGCTTGACACTTCTAATAATTCAATTCTCTAATGGCGGAAAGAATAAGATATTGGAAACGAATCTAAGTTCTTGTTCCAGCATATTAGGTATTTGCATTCACCACCTTATAATTTACCCTATTTATTGTGTGTCGGTGGCCGGGATTTGAGGGTGACATGGTTAACTTTATATATATATATAAAAGGCTTACGTAGCATTTCAAGAAAGCACCTCCTGTAAACATGATCAATCTAATCAAAGCAAGGTAGAGTGAATAATTCTTAGTCAGGATCGAAGGTGGCAATGAGTAAAATATAATAATTCAAAAATACCTAATTGATAATCTAGAATAAGAAAAAGATAGATCCCCCTCGCATGCGCATCCTTGCCTGTTCCATCTAGCAATGAATTGACGGCATATCTACTTTTAAATCTTCAATCTCATTGGTTCCAAGTTTTACATATAGCAACCCGTATTTATATTAATTCCAAAAGTTTCTTTTTTCTTTGATTTTTTTTTTTTCGAAAGTCCTCGGAAGGGATTAACCCCAATAGTTGACATAATTCAATGAAAATTATTCTATGCAATTTGTCAGCCAAAATCGGTTTCAGGGTGAAAAAGGATGCTTGGTGAATTTCATTATGACCCATCAAAGAACGCAGGGTTTCTATTCCAATTTCCAGAACAGATGACATGGAAGCTCAGCTTTCAAAATGATTGGAAAGGGTTGAGGCACAAAGGCAATCCCGTAGAACGATAAAACTTGGTCACTACGCACATACTCTATGTTAACACAATACGGATATTGCTACACGTCAACCTTAAAAACTTTACAGCAAGGATATGGCGAGTGTAATTTAAATATTATTAATATTTCTAAAATTTATGATTTATATTAATTATTATGTTATTTTAGATTGTAAGTAGTTTCTTGTTAAGAATTTTAGAAAATAAATATTACGTATACATTTAATATAATATTTAAAAAATTATAACTTAAAACAGTAAATATGATTAATTCAATAAAAAATAATTATATTTTACTATTACACTATATATATATTATTTTTCAATACAATTATTATTATTATGTGTATCATCTTTAAAAAAAAATTATTTATATATAATATGCATATGATATATTAATATCAACAAATGCAAATTGAGCAATTCAATTGAGGTCTAAATATGAATATCCAGAGAGGAAGTTTGCCAACTTTGAGAGGAAGTGCGAGATTCCTCTTACTTCAAAGGGCTGCCTGAATCAGTTTCTTGGTCCAATTCCATTCGAATTATCAAAAGCCTGGTCTGTCTGTACCATTAAAGAGTTGCCTGCCTGCGTAAAGTCGAAGATTATTGAGCAACAATTTATATAGCATTGGCTTTGGCTCAGGGTGAATCTTTCTTGCTTTTAGCACAACACATGCAGAAGCAGACAGAGAAAAAACGAATCTGATCGTATCATGACCCCTGAAAGGGATTGTGGACTTTCAGGAGAAAAATACGTATCTGTGATTCCTTGGAGAGGGAAGGGAAGAAGTTAAACTTTGAACTCTCAAGTTCTAGAAAATTGCTACCTTTTAGAGATAAGTTTTTGCTGGAACTGTGCCTACCCATTCAAGTACCAGTCTACTGCGAGGAGCTCAATGATTATTCAGATGGATATTCTTCCTTCACAATTGGCACGAACCAAAGTGATCAGTTCCAACAGAAACACAAAAAACGATAGATTTTTTAAATGCTCCTTGCTTTTTCTTTCTATTTTTTTTGGCTAAAAAAAAAAAAAAAAAGTATATTGCTGATGCTGACAAAAATTTGAATTCATTATTTTTGATATAAGAACGAACTAACTTCTTTATTATAAGACAACAACATTTAGTAATGGAGATGATTTGATTCGGAAGTAAATGCACTGAAATGCTACGAGCCTACAAGCCCCCCAGGTTGGGGGGATTTAGTTGGAGACGGGCATCACTTGTCCTGGAGAAGACCACAACCAAACTGGAACTTACCAACTTGACCAAACTGTTTCTTTTTTTTTTTTTTTAAAAAAAAGGTATTTTGTATCACCGTAAAGCTGTTACTTGCGTCACTGTTTTGACAACCTTTTACACCTCTCATCATCTCCGGTCTTAAAAGTCCAGACCACTCAATGTGTTCTGAGTGCTGTTACTTGCTGAAGATAGAATATAACCAAGCCCACTTAAAAAATTTAAAGTGAAAATCAGTTTAAGGAGTAAATAAATAAATAAAATACATATTTTTGTCGCAATTTACTTTACGAAAATCTAGGTAAAGGAAAGTCGTCAAAATAAATAAAATAAATAAATCGAGAGTATCCAAGTCCGTCTTTAGGAATGGACACGGTTAATTTAACATATCCCAAAAACGAGCCCATGGGGTGTAGCAGCTTTGCAAATTATCCAGAGACCCAATAGGTGTTCTACGTTCTTCTCACGACTAATGGGGGAAAAAAAAAAAAAAGGAGAAAAAGAAAAAAGAGGGGTGGTGGGCCGAGGGGATTTTTTTATATTTAAACGAAAAGGGAATTTGTTAAGGACTGTTATGCACAAAAAAATTCCCACCAAAATTTAACGGTTTCTTTAAAATAAAAATAGGTTTTTAAAAAAAAAAAAGAAAAAAAGAAAAATTAGGCCCACCCATTGTGTTTTGTTTTTTTTTTTTCACCGACTTGGTAACTTGATTGTTTGACACGCGGAATATATAAACAAAATAATTTTAATTTTTTATAATTAAAATTATTTTTATATTTTATTTGATTTATATACTTTTTAAATTAGTTTCCATTCAATTTTTTGTTGACAAAAAAAATTTCAAAATCGCTAAAAATAGTATATTAATTAAAAAAATAAAAATTACTAATAATTTGATATTTTTTTAATAAAAAATATATACATCAATGCAATATAAAGTTTTTAAATTTAAAATTTAAAAATATTAAAAAATTATAAGGACGATTTTTTTTTACATCCTTCGACAGTGCAAGAGCAAAGATGGGTCCTATATATATATATGCCCATTGCCACTGCCGCATCCAGTCACGAGGAAATCCTTGCCTTGCAGTGCAAAAACCTCCGAGCTCTCTCTCTCTCTCTCTCTCTCTCTCTCTCTCTCTCTCTTCTTGGTTCTCTTTCCATCTCTCTTGCTTTTTTAGTTGCTCATTTTAAAGCCTCATTTCCGAGTAAAGCTGCCTCTGCTTTTCAGCTTACTCTTGTATTTTTCTCTCTTCTCCTTTCACGTCATGTAACTGCACCCAAGTTACAATCTTGCCTGCTAATCTTCAAAGTTTCTGCATTTTTGCTCTAAAGGGTCTCTTTAGAATCATGTAATCTTGTTCAAAGCGTTGTTATTGGCTCTTTCCCCTGTTTGATTAATGCCCATTTGCCTTTAACTCATAAAAATCTTTCCGTTGCTGTTTTTCAATCATGGATCTTCGTTAATCCTTTTCTATATGCATCTGTGCCTATTTTCGTAGGATTTTCCTGGTACTTTCTTTCTTGTTGATCCCCATTTGCCTCAAATTGTTCTAATCAGTTGCCAATGCGTTGTGTAATAATGGGTTTTCGTTAAATTGGGTTGTTCTTTTTATTTGAGCTCTCGCCATTCCTGAAATCGACTTTGGCAATTGGAAATCGCAACATGTAATTCTGTCAACTGCATTTTTTTTTTGTTGGTTTCCGTTTTTGAGTGACTCGAGCGATGAATAGTTAGCCTTTGTTGATAATGAAGTAAGAAAGCAGTCAATGGATCTAAATTTTACGGAAGCCAAGCGCTGACATGATCCGAACATATGGAGGTTATCTGTTTTGTCCGTCAGTTTAGATTTCTTTATTTCCCCATGGATTCCATTCGCTAATATCCTCGATTCTTACATTGGAATTAACATTTAACTGATATATTTCATTGCTCATTGATTCTTTAGTTCTTAGACAACAGATATACCAAAATCATTCTTCATAAGATGTAAGGTTCTTCAACTGTATATAGATTCTATATACCAAAAAATCATGAGGTTACACGCATATTCTTCCTCTTTTTCCTTGTCTATCTACTGATAAGTTCTCATTTTTTACCTTCACCTATGCAATTTTAGTGAATGTATTGGCCTCTCGAGTAAACTAAATTGAGTGTTGTGAGTCTAGTGTTCTGTATATCATCTTGGTATTTTGTAGAAGAAAATATACCTATAAGTACTTTTAATTTACCAAAACGTTGAGTTATCATGGAGGAAACATTTGTTCCTCTCCGAGGAATAAAAAATGATCTCAGAGGAAGGCTTTTATGCTACAAGGAAGACTGGACTGGTGGTTTCCGTGCAGGCGTCAGGTTTGTGACTCTTATTGCACATCTCCGATCACCACTCATAAAGTATGAGTATTATAATGATGTGTGTTACAAGTTCATTTTAACGATTTAATTTTTGTAGTTTTGAGTATCTTAGTTATGAAGAAGCAATCGAATTCTGCTTGGCGAAATGTACAGCGGTTGCAATTATTGTAATATTTCAAAATTTCCTTTCTGAAGTTTATTATTGTTTTTCTCAGGATCCTTGCTCCAACAACATATATATTCTTTGCTTCAGCAATCCCAGTCATATCTTTTGGTGAGCAGCTGGACAGAAATACAGGTAGGATGTCTCTATATAGCCGCTGTCCACTTATGCTCCTAAGAATTTTGTTACTTAATTTTGCAGATGGAACTTTGACTGCTGTGCAAACTCTTGCATCAACAGCACTTTGCGGCATCATTCATTCAATTGGTGGAGGACAGCCCCTACTCATACTGGGGGTTGCTGAACCAACAGTGTTGATGTACACATTTATGTTCAACTTTGCAAAGGATCGGAAGGATTTGGGGTCAAAGCTCTTTTTGGCCTGGGCAGGATGGTAATTGGACAAACTTACTCTGGTGATATGCCTTGGGAAGTTTTGTGGCCATGTTGAATTAGTTTCTTGACTTTTATCCTTGTCAGGGTCTGTGTGTGGACTGCCCTGTTGCTCTTCTTGCTGGCAATATTGGGTGCATGCTCCATAATTAACAGATTCACACGCCTTGCTGGCGAATTATTTGGTTTGCTTATTGCAATGCTGTTTATGCAACAGGCCATAAGGGTGAGTCCTCTTAGGGACCTCATGTCACCATATGGTAAAACCATTTCTAATTATGAGTATTCAGACTATTTTAATAACTCAAAATCTGATTGTAGGATGATCTTTAATTCTTGATCAATTCCCAAGGTATCCCTTTTTCATTTTTTATGAAGAAAGAACCTTAGATTCAAAGAACCAAAAATTTCTGCAAATCATCATAAAAAAGAGAAGTCTTTGTGTTTGTAGAAATTCTCTCTTCATTTCTTCTTTCAACTTCTATATTTTATCCCAAAGGGTGCTGTGGAGGAGTTTGGCAGACCCCAGAGAGAAAATATTAATCAAACTGCACTTAAACCTTCTTGGCGATTTGGCAATGGAATGTTCGCATTGGTTCTGTCCTTTGGCCTTCTCCTGACTGCACTAAGGAGCCGTAAAGCAAGATCGTGGCGCTATGGGACAGGTATTCCATATTGCATAGCTCTCAAACAAAGGGTTGTGATGGAATTTTAGATTATAGGTTTCTGGGACATCTTATGCTTGTGATCGTGCACTTCAGTCTGTGATCTTCTGCCGATAAGCTGTTACTTAGTTTCAGTTAGTTGACTTTCTGTCAGTCTGAGAAATTGTTGAGGCCTAGCTTCTTCACAGAGATCTTTTCTACTATCCCGGTCTTTAGCTTTTATTGACTGGTCCTCTGTCTGTTTCATTTAAGGTTGGCTACGAGGGTTCATTGCAGATTATGGAGTTCCACTTATGGTGCTTGTATGGACTACAATATCATACATACCAGTTAAAGGTGTCCCAAGAGGGATCCCAAGGCGCCTTTTCAGTCCGAATCCATGGTCTCCTGGTGCATACTCAAATTGGACAGTTATCCAGGTGAAGTACAAGTTCTTCAGATAATGGTGAATGTGAGGCATGGACAATTCTCACACTTGTTTGATATTGCAGGAAATGGTGAATGTACCTCCTTTGTATATAGTTGGAGCATTTATTCCTGCAACCATGATTGCTGTGCTTTACTACTTTGATCACAGTGTTGCATCACAGCTGGCCCAGCAAAAGGAGTTCAATTTGAAGAAGCCAGCTTCCTATCACTATGACCTTTTACTTTTGGGATTTTTGGTGAGCTCTTACTTCCATCGGTCCATACACTCGTTAATATACAGTCCAGTCACTAGAAGCAGAGTTAATTCTAGTGTTTTCAGTCTTCATGATTGATGGCTTTGTCCTGATCAGGTTATTTTGTGTGGTCTTATTGGCATCCCCCCTTCAAATGGTGTAATTCCTCAATCTCCAATGCATACCAAAAGCTTAGCCACCCTGAAACATCAGGTAATAGTCATTCTACAAAGATTTAGAGTTTATATTATAACCAGTCTGTGACAGCACGTAATTATTCTCAAAATGCTTTTGGCTGCTGGTATATTTCTATAATTCTTTTATCACATCAGTGATGCTTGAGATTCTTGATTTCCTACTTGTGTTCGAACTGTTTTCAATTACCTGGGGGTTGGGAATTTACTTGCTATTTTCTGGTATCCTTTCATTGTATATTGTCATTATATTTCTTACTTTGCTTTCAAACAGCTTTTGCGGAATAAGCTTACCTCAACAGCCCGAAAAAGCATGCGTAAAAATTCAAACCTGGGTCAATTATACCAAAGCATGCGAGAAGCCTACAATGAAATGCAGACTCCACTAGTCTATCAATTGCCATCTGCCCTGGTAATGCAACCCATCTATCAGTTTGATTTGTCAAATGTTTGTTTCTTTCTCCTCTTCTGTCCTTAACTTCCCTCATGCAGGGATTGAAAGAGCTGAAAGAATCCACAATCCAGCTGGCCTCAAGTACTGGCTACATTGATGCCCCTGTTGATCAGACTGTTTTTGATGTTGATAAAGATATAGATGATCTCTTACCAGTTGAAGTCAAAGAACAACGCCTCAGCAATCTGCTTCAGGCCTTGATGGTTGGTGGTTGTGTCGCCGCTATGCCTCTCCTGAAGAAGATCCCAACTTCAGTTCTTTGGGGTTACTTTGCATTTATGGCCATTGAAAGCTTGCCAGGAAATCAATTTTGGGAGAGGATATTGTTGCTTTTCACCGCTCCAAGCCGAAGATACAAGTAAGTTGATATTACCTGGCTGTTGCCTCTGTTGTTATCATAACTCTCTTGCAGTTCGTTGGTTGTGCTTCCACGCAAATCTCTCTCAACCGGATATCCTAAGAAATGATCATAAAAACAAAAGAAACAGATTAATTGTAATTTTAACACTCTCACATTCCAGGGTACTGGAGGAGCATCATGCGACCTTCATTGAAACAGTGCCCTTGAAGGCAATTGCTGCTTTCACGTTGTTCCAGACAGCTTACCTGCTGGCATGTTTTGGAATGACATGGATCCCAATAGCTGGTGTCCTTTTCCCATTGTTGATCATGCTTCTTGTCCCTGTACGACAGTATGTTCTTCCTAAATTTTTTAAAGGAGCCCATCTTCAAGACTTGGATGCTGCAGAATATGAGGAAGCTCCTGCTGTAACTTACAACATGACATTTGATGTAAGTTATCTGAATTCCTGTCTTTTTAACTACGAACTGACAGATCATATTCCAACTAAAGATAGACAAGTATTTATTTGTCTATAATAGGCAATAAGTGGAACCCAAAACAATGATTTCAGTTATTTTATAACATTGATCTCAATCTCTGACACTGTATTTCTGGCAGGATCAGGATCCTCAAGCAAGAACTACAAGTATTGATGGTGGGGAAATTCTGGATGAAATTATAACAAGAAGCCGGGGTGAGATCCGCCATGCTCAGAGCCCTAAAATAACAAGTACAACTCCTGATTCATTACAGAATATAAAACCATCATGCAGCCCTTGGGTACCACATAGAGCTTATAGCCCACGCATTGGCCAGCAAAGGGTGAGTCATAGCCCCAGGTTTACCGGAAAGGGTATTGAAATGTGGCAATCTCCAAGTCCTGGGCCATGCATCCATGGTCAAAGCACTCATGGTTCATCTTCATGCTAAGACTTTGAAATTGTAATTCTGGTGAACTTAGTTGTAAGTGTACTCGAGAGGTCTTTAGCTGTGGTTTGAGTAACCAGATATTATGGTGTAAAGTGTTCTTCTGTGGTTGTCGTCCGAGTTCTAACCGTAGAGATGTTTGCTGCTGTTCATTGTTCTGTAATATGACAATAACCAACTAGTATGGTCGGAGAATACAACTGTGATAATGAAAAGATATTTGTGACACTATTCTTCCTTTTCTCGTTTCCCTCGTCTAAATTTTGCATTATTTTGTGCTTGTTGTGAAAGCATGGAAGCAAATGAGACGTGGAAGACAGTCCTTCTAAAGGAAGACAATTTCTGCTAAAAATGAATTCAGCAAAGCTTCACTCCAATTTCTTAAGTTTTTTAAGAAACGCTTGTGGTTGTGTTGAAAATGAACCATTTTCTTATTCCTTTCCGTCTGAAAAATTAGCTTTAAGAAGTGAAATTCGGGATCTTTGTTCAATGACTCCGCCTTTAGCCATATTCAAGCCGAAACTGCAAATTTACTGGAAGAAATCGTTCCCTTCAAAGGGTCTTAATTAGATGAAGAGCTCCTATATCACTTCATGGGCAATTCTCTAGTTAGAGCTGTTTCTTGGTTATTTTTGTGGTTGTCAAGGACGTCGATATAATGGGAATGGATTCAAGTCCTGAAAAAGATTTTCTTGACTCTCATATTTACCCATTGCGGGTGCATTTTCATCTTGCGACACCAGAATAGGAAGCAGGTGCATACAGTCTGTCCTGGCCTCATCACAGCAATCTTCAAAGTCGCAATCTTTTCTTGACGTGTTCCATTTTCCTCAAGACAAAATGTCCTCTCAAGGGAACAAGTGGTACTGCAGTGACGCAGGATGATCAGGCTTCCACTAGTTGTCCTCCAATGGTGAGTGGGAATCCCTCAAACACATATAGCTATCAAATGATGCATTCACTTTTGCTTTACATTGTCCTTGCCTCTAATAGCTACAAAAAGATAATGGTGGAGACCTATCAATAGGTGGGTGCTGCCTTGCCTTTCCGCATCCATTTGGTAACATGATAACAAGATATTGTCAATGATTTCATCACTTCTAAGTTTCTTGCTAAATTTAAATATGCTTTCCGCCTCTGCGAGGGCTGCCAGCGTGCTTGTTAGTATTGTGAGACTACTGTTAATACCACTGGCTGGACGAAGAACATGAATTCATAATTGAACATCTTGAAAACCTTACACTCCAACTACTTGAGTAGCTAATTAGTTTTGGTTAATTCAGTTTTTTTTTTTGGTTTTTTGGGCACATTTTACCCTGTGTGTTGACATCCTAATCAAGTTTACGGCTAGGCTCACATCTCATTATAGAAACTGTACATAGAAACATATACAGTTCTTTTTAAAGTCTTATACGGGTTATTTATAACTTTATGATATCTAGGTTGTTTCTGGTACGTTGTTCTTGACTCTCTTTCCTTCTCTTTCTTTATTGGCTCTCATTTTGCACGCTTTCTTACTAACTCTACCATTACAAAACTTTCAAGTGGCCGATCTTTTGGTGCCCACTATGATGTTAGTACTACTGCCATCTGTCGGCACGATTGATTCATGCACCCGGGTTTATCAGTGAAGATTATTCAGATCTTCCTAGAGGAGATTGCCTGAAACTGGCGTCATACTGTCACTGAGATATGGAGCATATTATCGTGCTTATCATTTAGCTTTCCTCAACCTATCCATGGTTGAACTGAAAGTAGGGCTCAAATGATGTCAGCAGTCCTTTGAGTTTCACCCCTTTTTTTTTTTTTTTTCTTGATACTGTCTACAGCGTAATCCCATAATGTGGCTATGGTTTTCACATCCTTTAGTGTACAAACATTTGGGAATTGTTATTTACACGTAAAATTGTTGTCTTATATTTGAACACTGTTACCTAAAGTAATTGAGAAAATATTATTTTTTATTGTGTAAATTAAAATAAGTTATACTACAATCTCATCTAAAGATGGTATGAAGTAGAATTTTCCTTATTTCTTAACAGTGCAACGCCAATTTTCAGAGTAGGATCTGCATATTTCATCTCAGCTTTAAGTTAATTTTCAAAGTAGCAAGTGGACGTCCATTTTGGACAGATCTGGATGTCCTGTCTATATCAGCATTGATGCCCAAGATAAAGCATCAAGCAAGTTGTATTCATTTAAGATCCCCATGTGGTACTATAGTCTCTGGTTGATTCAAATGTGAATTGTGTTAGGTTTTGAAAGTGATTTTCCAAGTGGTACACAAATTGATTTATGGAATTTTTATGTTATTATTGGATCTTAATTGCCAAAACGTGAACTGACGTGCGCATAGGCTTAAGCGTCAGTTTTAATAGCACAGAAAGCTTGGGTTTGAATGTTGAAACTTCGTTTCCAGCCCAAACCCAAAATATTAGAAGAATAGGATGATGGGGAATGTAACACAAAGGGCCCCCGTGAAGTAAGTTTACAGCCCAAAGCAAACGGTGGGGTTCTTATTCCATCCATGTTTATTTCGAGCTTTTTGTTAAAATAAAAATAAAAATAAAAATAAAAATAAAAATAATAATTTTGTCTAATTGACTTGAATTAAAATTAAAATTATAAAATTTTAATTTCAGAGATAATTTTAATGTCAATAAAATGATAATTATTTTTACTCGTATTGCTGTCTGAAACAGGAACTGCTGCTGGTGGGGTTGTATTCAATCCAAGATTACGAGGGCCCTCATAGCCTGTAGGGGAAATGTCTTTACAAAAATTCTGACTAAATCAACTTCATACAGCAATTCTAAAGCTACGTAACAACCAAACAAAAACAAAAGATAATAATAATACTAATAATAATAACAACAACAACAACAACAACAACAACAGAAAGAATGAGTACCCAAAGGGGAAATAGAAAGAAATAAGGGGCAAATAAAGTAGTGACACTGACAACATTTAAAAGAAAAATATTCAACAAATTTCGATTATGTGAGTGAGAAAGAAAGGAATAAATGCATTTGAAGTTGGCCATAGATTTTTTGTCTTTATTTTTATTTTTATTTTAAAAATAATTTCAATTAGATGTTAATTACTAATAAATAAAAATAATCGTATTACCAAACGCGGCGCAGCAACGGCGGGGCGGCGGCATTTTATCGGTCATCGTCATCCCAGAGAAGCGGAGCACAACAAAAAGACATCATCGAAATTCTCAGTTTGAACCACTTCCGATTCCAAATATGCCCTTTTGTCCCTCGCTCTCTCTCTCTCTCTCTCTCTCTCTCTCTCTCTAGCGTCAGCCCTAATACAAAACCCTAAAAATTTCCCAAATTTAGTTCTTTCTGGACTGGGCCGCTTCGAAAATTCGACTTACCTTGCAATCTCACGTTAAGATTTCTCCGCCGTTCTTCATTTAAAATTATTATTATTATTATTATTATTTTAATTTGCTCCATTTCGAGCTATAGCAGCTGGCTGTCAGATGTTAAATGGGGAGGGGACTCCAGGGGACGTCTCGGGGCCCGCCTCTCCTGATCCGAGATCGCCGGACGGCGGTGGAGATGGGTCGCCGGCGTCGTTGTCGCATTATTCTTCCTGTGGAGAATCGGAAACCGCGCGCTATTGTAGCGCCAACTCCGTCTTGGGCACGCCCAGTCTTTGCAGCAGTTCATTCGGCCAACTAAATGACGGGATAGAGTCCGAGTTTGGGTCCTTGAGAAGCCTGGATGGCAGTTTCGAGAATTTTAGTTTGGAAGGAAATAGGCTTGACGGGAATTTGGAGGATCGAAAGTGCTCTAATTCGGGTTTTGATTGCTTTAAAGGAAGTGGCGCAGATGGGGATATGAATGGTGGGGTGGCTAATCAAGCATTGGATGATGGTGATGGGGACTCTAACTCGACTGGTGATGGTTTCGAGAATGGTTTGGGATTGGACCGAGTCGCGGGGAAAGAGCGTGATCGATGCTTAAGTGGGTTGGATTCTAATTTGGGTTTAGGGTTTGATGGAAGTGAAGTGGTGGGGGAGGAAGATGGGGCGTCTTCTAGATGTGAATATTCTGAAGATGATGATTCCATGTACGGGTGCAGTTCAGATGATGAGAATAGGAGGAATTTGTGTGTTCAAAGGATTGTGGAGTCCAGTAAGCAGGCTAAGGTTCAGGACGAGAATCCGCTGCTTATCAATTCGTCCGTGGCTTTTGGTTCTGATGATTGGGATGATTTTGAAAAAGAAGCATGGGGAGGTGATCTAGAGTCAGAGACCTTGGTTGAAATTCAGGGGCAGAAAGAATTAGATTTGGATCCCTTTCCTTCCTCTTCTGCAGCCTCCATTGGGTTGTCACTTGCTGTACAAACAGAGCTGGGGAGAGATCTGACGGGAGAATCTGAAGGCATTGGACAAGTTGAAGGCAGTGCATTGGTGGAAAATGTCAACATTTGTTCTGCAGTCTCTGCTAACTGTGAAAATTGTGAATTGGAGCAACTGAAGGAAACAAGAGGCACTCCTTTAGCTAATTGTCAGGCCCAAGGTGTCTCTGAATTGAACAAAGATGATGATGGTGCCTCAATCACACCATATCCTATGTTGTGTGAAGTAAATGAAGAAGATGGAAGGGACATCTCTGTTTGCTATGAACATGTTGAAGGCACTAATAACACAGCAGAAAATTCTAAATATCTGTCTCTTAGTGACAACTCTCACATACTGCAAGACCAGCATGCTGTAAATACTCGGATAAATTTTGGATCAAACACCATAGATTGTCACTTGGAAAGAGACCGTCCATGTGCTGAATCTCAGGAAATCATCCGCCAGAA
The DNA here is from genome assembly GCA_021464305.1 of Kandelia obovata. Lineage (NCBI taxonomy): Eukaryota > Viridiplantae > Streptophyta > Magnoliopsida > Malpighiales > Rhizophoraceae > Kandelia > Kandelia obovata. Next base: position 2,746,990 of record CM038480.1, read on the forward strand.
TGGCAGAAGAGCTCTAGAAAATGGAGAGACCGATAGTTCAGAAGAAAAATTAGATCCTCTCTGTGATATCACTGGTCGACTTTCTTTCAATCCTACTGAATGTTCTGTGAGTGTCGGTGAAGAATTTTTTGAAGAACACAAACCAAATTTAACTCCTTTAATGGTTGAAAATGATGTGAGCAGACGATCCCAAAGCACTCCCACTTCCATGGATATTGTTGAACATCATCCTGATTTGCTTGAGGTCAGTGTCCATAAGAAGCTAAGTGGTCATTTTCTTAAAAGCTATGTTCAGTTCTAATATTTGGTCCAAGAAAATTATCAGCACTTAAGAGATTTAAAAAAAACAAAAAAGAAAAAAAAAATCCATGCAGAGATGAACCTGGAAAAGGTTTGGCAGTCTGTTAGCATCATTTGCATGCCATTGATTATGAATCCTAGAACTATCAACAAGCTTGTTAACTTTGTTATTGTTACAAACTCAGTTATAGCATCAGGGTTTTTCAACAAACCCAGTTATGTATTGGACTGTTAATTTATTTCCATCTTTCCACGGGAACTTTTTGGCATATTTGCATGATCTGTTGCAAAAAAGTAATTTCCAATTTCTTGATTGTTCTGACTTGGTACTGCGCAATTCTGTGTGCTTAAATTGCTTGCTGAGTTGCTTGCATTCTTATCTGTTTCTCCATCCTTTGTGACAGGCAGGGAATACTGAGCATAATGGATTCTATGATGAGATTGTCAATGAAATGGAAGAAATTTTACTCGACTCTGGTGACTCCCCAGGAGCTAGGTTCCCTCATGTTAGTCAGCTGTTCCAATCACAGTCATTGGTGCCTCTTAGAGATGGTGGGTCAACTGCTTCAACCTCAGGTGCAGATGATGCCTACCCACTGACGATGCAACCACACAGAATTGATAGGGTTGAAGTTGTTGGTGCAAAGCAGAAGCAAGGAGAAGTCTCACTTAGTGAAAGATTAGTTGGAGTAAAAGAATACACTCTATATGTAATAAAAGTGTGGAGTGGCCAGGATCAGTGGGAAGTTGAGCGTAGATATCGAGATTTCTTTACATTCTATCGTCAGCTGAAAGCAGTATTTGCTGACCATGGCTGGACACTTCCTCTTCCCTGGTCATCTATAGAAAAGGAATCTAGAAAAATATTTGGGAGTGCATCCCCAGATGTTGTGTCTGAGAGAAGTCTTCTTATTCAGGAGTGTTTGCATTCACTTCTGCACTCTGGCTTCTTTTCCAGCCCTCCAAGTGCATTGCTTTGGTTTTTATGCCCTCATAATTCATTTCCCAGTTCCCCTGCATCTAAAAATCTGGTTCCTTCAACTATAATTTCAAATAGATGGGCAGATGCAGGAAGTGCTTCCAATTTAGGGAAGACGATATCTCTTATTGTTGAAATTCGGCCGTACAAATCTCCAAAGCAGACGCTGGAAGCGCAACACTATACTTGTGCTGGATGCCACAAACATTTTAATGGTAGGACTACACTAATGGGAGACTTAGTGCAGACACTTTGGCGGGGAAGCCCTCGACTCTGTGAATACACTGGTCAATTGTTTTGTTCTTCATGCCATACAAATGAGACTGCAGTTTTGCCAGCTAGAGTTCTACATTATTGGGATTTTACTCAGTATCCAGTTTCTCAATTAGCCAAGTCATACCTGGAGTCCATACATGAGCAGGTAATGGAGAACGGGCACCTTTTCTCTGTTTGTCCTCAATATACTCTTGGTATATATAGATATCAAATTGACGACCAAGTGATGAGATGAAGTGAATAGAGAAGCAGAAGTGTAGTTGGCGTCAAAATCTAGTAAATAATACACAGTAGATCGATACCTGTAGGGCTTTTCACATGATTTAATGGGTCAAGTTCTGGTTTTATCTGATAAATAAAATCCAATATATTGTTCTTTTATGTTCATGGTTGGTGAGATGCATGCTTTCAAATTTATGAGTTCAGACTTCTATCCCAATTTATGGATTTGTCTTTCAGCTTTATGTTGGATATGACTCGGTTTGATTATTTCTTTTTTTTTTTTGTTGATTATGCTTTAAGAATAAACTCATGCATGTGGTTTGATAGCTTACTGCATTGTAGATTTTAGATTAAGTTTTTAGTTCTTACTTGGTGGTTATGAGATCATGCAAGATTTCCTTACTTCTACTGCCTTGCAGCCCATGCTTTGCCTAAGTGCAGTCAATCCTTTCCTGTTCTCAAAGGTCCCAGCTCTGCACCATGTCACTGGTGTCAGGAAAAGGATAGGAACTATGCTCCCGTATGTTCGCTGCCCATTCCGCAGGACTATCAATAAAGGACTTGGATATCGAAGATATCTTCTTGAAAGCAATGACTTTTTTGCACTTAGAGACCTTGTTGATTTGTCAAAAGGGCCCTTTGCAGGTTAACATTTAATCACCAGTGAATGGCTAAACTAGGTTTTGCCTTCTTTTTACTGCCTGTGTTTACATGTGCTGTTTTCTCTAACATTCGCTGCTTGCCTTAATGTTGCTGTCTGTTTGGGATGTGTTTGAACATTTCATTGGATTTGCCCAATCTGATGGTGGTTATTAGATGGCTTTCTATATCTGGATATCTGTGCAATGTATATGAATTTGCACAATCATTTGATATTATTGTGCACTGTTGTTCCACATCTTACTGTTGCTTATTTGCTAAGCCAATGATTCTATAGTCTACATTTCAGAGAAGTAGTGTATCATAACTAAATGGATGGACAGATTAGAATTAGGGTTTAGATGGTTGATTAAACTTCTGAAAATAAATGCACCCTGATTTATAACTTTTGGATAATATCCCATGGCAAACAGTGAGAACTAGATAGGACATTAAGGGAGAATTATTTTATGCATACAAGCAGCTGTAAGAGAGCAAATACTGGGGAGTCTAGAAAGGAAGCAGAGATTAACTGGAAGGCAATTTTTATTTTGAAGATCCATTGACAGATGATAAAACTCTCAGCTCTTTTGGATTTACCGCTAGATGACTTACTGTGTTATACGAAAATAAAAGCCTATGGACAAATGGGCCTTGTTTGCCATTTATCTTGCTCAGTTATTTTGATGCTGCAAAGGCTATAACCTTAAACTATGCATTGGGATTTGATTTTTCCAAAATTTGGGTGCCTTTTCCTTTAAATCACTTTTGCATTACATTTCCTCTCAGTGGATCAAGTAACACATAATTTTCAAAGTTGTGTGAGGATTTCTGCTTTCTGGTTATCTTTGGATCCTTAATATTTTCACCATCTATTGCAGCCCTACCCGTAATGGTGGAGAGTGTCTCAAGGAAAATCCTGGAGCATATAACGGAGCAGTGTCTGATTTGCTGTGATGTAGGGATCCCCTGTGGTGCCCGGCAAGCTTGCAATGACCCATCTTCTCTCATTTTCCCTTTTCAGGTCGGTATGAACGGACACGTTGATTTTATAAATCATTTGCAATAACAATAACAAGGCCTTAGTTCCAAATTTAAATGAGGTTACCTACAAAAATCTAGTTAAAGATATGTTTCTGTAGTTTGACTAAAGTATCCCTCTAATTTTTTTAGGCCCTATCAATTGGATTTTTAAGCAGTTAGTCTGGAATAAAAAAATTTGTATGTTATTCGTATTCTGGCTTATTTGTTTTTTGTGTCTATACCGAGGAAGCTTCCTCTGTAGTCCAGACTTATATTCCGAGAATAACATAGTGAGTCATGCAGGAAGGTGAGATTGAAAAGTGTACATCTTGTGGTTCGGAGTTTCATAAACCTTGCTTTAGGAAGCTCACAAGCTGCTCTTGTGGGATGTACATTGGGCCGGATGATCCCATGGAAGCCACAAACAAGTTAAGCCGGAAAGCCAGTGATTACCTGCTGGGAAAGAGGTCGAGGCCCTCGGTTTTAACCGGGGGTTTACTCTCTGGGTTGTTTTCAAGGGCAAAGTCAGAAAAGAGCGCAGATAATGGGGAAAGGGACACTGTCATTTTGATGGGTTCTCTTCCAAGCACAACTCTTTGATCTCCTTCCACCATTGTACAGTTTTACCGCATGATTTGGACATTATCCTGATCTGAGAAAATGGATATATGGTGTTCATTTATGGCACCTTGTCTTTGGCATTGGCTGAATAATCAAGAGTGGCCTGCAAGGTTGTAGCCCAAATTTTGATACTGAGTGTGAGTTTTTCCTCTGTGTTTTTATTTTTTTTCTTCTTTACTTTTCCAATATAAAGTGCAGTTTTTGTAATGTAAATATTAATAATGCATCATTATATATATATTTTTTATAATGCTAAAAAAGCATGCACTCTATGATCTTGGACGGGGGCAACTAGGTAATTGCATGGATATATGTTGTTAGCTTTAATTTCATGCACTCTATGGTCTTTTATGTTTTTCTCTTTTTGCCTTTTGATTTTTCAATCTAAGAATTTAATCATAATAAAGATAAAATTTTATTTATAGTAGTTTTATTTAATTATAATTAAATTTATATTAATAAGTTTCTATAATATTATTTTGATTATAATCACAATGCATTTTATTATTTTTGATTTATAAATTTATGAAAAGTGATTATATAACTAATATTTTAACCCTTTTTTCTAGGTATAATAAAAACACTCAATCTAATGTGTTTAAATTTTCTTCTAATTAGATTTCTAATGTGCCGATCAAGAAATTTCCTCACAATACTGCCTATCTGAAAATCACCGTTTGCTTTGTATGGGCGTTCCCACCCATTTCATTATTATTATTATTATTTATTTATTTATTTATTTTCCTTTTAACGCGTCTTTGGTCGTTAGGTGGAATAGTAGTTGCCTTCCCTCGCCAAACCCACTTGGTCACGTCCCAACGTTAAATTGCCCTCATTTAAAAAAAGAAAAACAATAATAAAAAAAATTGTTTTCTAGTAATTTTGGGGTCTGTCCAAACAAGCATAAATAAATCCGAAGGAAAAATTTCACAATTTTCTTTGTCGGATATATCGGAAATGCAGAGCTCGGCCTTCACCATCTCGCCGTCCCTCCCGGCCCTCAGGCCTCGAAGGCTGTTAGCCACCCCACCTAGTGTTACCTTTAGATTCGATCCGATACGCGCCTCCGAGAGACCAGTATCGCGGGATCTCGATGCCCCCGCCAATGTCGGTCTGGCACGCAGATCGTGGTCCTTTTCCTTGCCTTCGTCCCGGCTCAGGCCCTGGAATCCTCTGCCTCCGTTTCAATCAGAGCCTAAGAATTTCGAGGTTCGGGCCACCGCCGTGCCGGAGAGTGCCGATGAGGGCGAGAAGTCGAACGCTCTCGGCAAGACTCTAGTTCTTGGATCTTTGTTCGGGCTCTGGTACCTTTTCAATATTTACTTCAATATCTACAACAAGCAGGTTCGATTTGTCTCTTTTCTTTTCTTTTTTCTTGTTTGTTTTTCATTTTTCTATCGCTCATCGCATGAATAGAGAAGGTTGTGAATTTTCATGAATACTTTGAGAGTAAAATGTCGAATCGAATGGTGATGGAAGGTTTAGATCATGGAGGTCTACGTTTCTGTGGAGCTCCTGCAATTAGATATAGTCAATAAAATAAAATCAGTAATTGTTTGTGTTTGAATTTAATATGTGATCCATTATTGTGTCTTGCCCAACCATTTAATCTTTTGGGTTGATTGGTCTCTTGACATAGTATCAGAGCAGCCAGGCTTCCAGCCTGATGAGCATGTTATCTTAAGGGTTAATTGGTTTCTTGACACTGTTTTTATATTTGCACTTGACTGCATTGATTGCAGCACTGGATGGAGAGGATGGAACTTTATTTTCAATGTTCTTTGTTACAGGTTTTGAAGGTCTTTCCAAACCCAATCACAGTCAGTGTGGTTCAATTTGCCGTTGGTTCTGTACTGGTTATTTTTATGTGGGCTTTCAACCTCTATAAGAGGCCAAAGATTACTGGTGCACAGGTATTACGTGCTTTGAAGCTGCTTCTTTTTGATATTTGGATTACTAATGAGACATTTGTCTTTACAGCTTGCTGCTATAGTGCCACTAGCATTAGTTCACACGTTTGGCAATCTTTTTACTAATATGAGTCTTGGAAAAGTGGCTGTTTCATTTACTCATACAATCAAAGCCATGGAGCCCTTCTTCTCAGTTCTCCTCTCTTCTATGTTTCTTGGTGAGGTGAGGTCTTTTTTTGGTTTGCTTCACTCAATTTATTTTCTTCACTCAGTTTTGCTTGATACAGATTAATTTAAGGATATCATTTGTTTACGTTTATTACATATTATGGAGATGATTTCTTGTGTTTGAAGATTTTATATTATTCTTTTCTTTTTTGCTTCTGTAGATGCCAACCCCCTGGGTAGTTGGTTCCCTTGTACCAATTGTTGGTGGTGTGGCACTTGCATCTGTCACTGAGGCCTCTTTTAATTGGTATGAATTTCACCTGCAAGTCTATATAACTGAACTCAAGTGCCTCCCAAAAACGACTATTCATCTATTTCACCCCTTTTAGGATTGTTGCAGTACAATATTGTAATGCTGTTCCAATAGATTATTTTGCTAGGTGTGATCTAATTTTTAACTCTTTGAAAAAGGGCTGGTTTCTGGAGTGCAATGGCTTCCAATTTGTCTAACCAATCTCGCAATGTCCTAAGCAAGAAGGTTATGGTTAAGAAAGAGGTAATCTCTGTTTATCCAGAGTCATGACTCATTAATCATTACAGTATGGTTACCTGTTGGACTTCGTTGTTCTGTTGTACTTCTTAGTGGAAAAAGGGAATACTCTGTTGCATTGTTTTATCCTTTTTTCATGTTCTTCTACTTCAAAATGCTATAGTCTGTTTCAAGCTCATGGCTGATTGCTTGTTTACATTACATCATTCAACAGGAATCAATGGATAACATTACTCTCTTCTCGATAATAACAATTATGTCCTTTATACTGTTGGCCCCCGTGGCCCTCTTCGTGGAAGGCATCAAATTTACTCCTGCATATCTCCAATCCACTGTGAGTTTTCAGTACAGATTAAAGTTGCTTCAGAATTTCCTAGATTTTGGGTTTCATTTGAACAATAGGTCAGATATACATCTTCTGATATGATTATCCATTGTTTGGATGAAGGGATTGAACGTTAAACAGGTGTACATTAGGTCTCTTATTGCTGCACTTTGCTTCCATGCCTATCAGCAGGTAAGAATTGTTCTGTTTCCAGCTTTTCCTTCTTCCTGTCCTGAATGCATATGCTAGGAATTCTTGAACCTGCTCATCTTTCTAGTGAAATCTTAAGTATCTTTTGCAATTGAGATATTGGGGTTTGTACACTTATATCACTGTATCTGTCTTTGTTATTTCAAAGCTGTCTAAATTTGTTCTTAAGATTATGGATGCCAGTATTGCTCTTGTCATATTATAAGCTACTATTAACTTATGATTATGTGATCTATGTAAGTGTGTGGTATGCTAGTGAAATACACCGCCGTTTATAACCTGTTAGTGAATAATGACCACGCATCTCTTTGACACGTGATTTTGTTGCAAGAGTCTGCAGTATGTTACTTAAGGACACACTCTTCCACTGTTGAACTTGAAAAACATTGCAGGAAAACATAGTTAACGTCTTATTCTTTGTTATGATAATAAACATTCATTAGCAAGGCTTCAGCTGGGTAACAGCTCATTTTCAGCACAGTGCATTTGAGGTTATAACAAGAATTGCTCTAATTCTCTTCGGGCCTTTTACTGGATGTTTTTCTTTAATCTTTTAATGGTTGCCATCCTTGGTTGAATTTATTGGACCATTTATCCTGTTGGTTTCGTTTCCTCTGGTAGATAATAAATATGTGAGTTGAGAATTCTTGTACTATCTTCTCATTAAATGGAACAAGTCCTCTCACTGACAAATTTGATGGCCCTACTTTTTTCATTTTTAAAGACCAGAATTTATTTAAGAAGTACACTGCTATCACTACTTTTTCATTCTCCGGACCATTATAAATAATAATCCATCCAAGTTTTACTTTTAAATTTCACCATTAACTCATAAAATATCGGATGCACACAGCTGGAAAATTTTGAGAATGAAAGTATGCCACACAGACGTGGGTATGTTCTTGTTGGTCATAAATAAAAGGAAATAGATGTGGGAATCCTAGAGTTGAGACATTTTTTCTAAGTGCTTTGACACAGCAAATAACACCAAACTGTCTTAATGTTTGCATGTCTTGCATCCCACCAGATCCTAGTCTTTTAGATCCCTTGCTATCATTATGCCACTGGTTTAAATTTGGGTCAAACTCTGCAGGTCTCCTACATGATATTGCAGAGGGTATCCCCTGTTACTCACTCTGTGGGCAATTGTGTGAAGCGTGTGGTGGTCATTGTGAGCTCTGTCCTCTTCTTCCAGACTCCTGTGTCCCCTATCAACTCTTTTGGTAAAATTGCATGTTCCTTTTGGATAAAAAAAGGGGGGGGGGAAGACAACTATTTTGCTCATAGCTTAAAAATATACACACTTAATTCGTATTATCAATCTTTGTTTGCATGAATGCAGGCACTGGACTTGCTCTTGCTGGAGTATTCCTTTATTCCAGGGTGAAGCGCATTAAGCCCAAGCCGAAGACAGCTTGAAATTTGCCCAAAGCTTGTGTTGTTAACTTTGGTCGTTAGATACAGCCTTCACGTTGTTGCACCGGGAACTTATAGATCAGGACGGGAGACTGCTCAGGTTATGTGGACTTAGTTTTTCGTTCTTTTCCCCAATTTTGATAACTTGTTGGTTCAATTCTTTGCAATGATGTCATTCACGCATATGGATTGGATTCTCTTCAAAAGCATAAGAGGATGCAAAAGGTTACTGCTTAAAATTCTCCCGTGGTTATTCAAAGTAGAATGTATTTTGCAATTAGAATTTCCTCGCATGAGGCACTAACATACTAATGTCTAGGGGTATAGGCATAGAATGAAGAAACTATAGGCATGCAAAAGTTGATTGTTTTTTTAACTCTTTTTTTTTTCTTTCTTTCTAATTAGAAAAAGGCAGTAAACTAACCCTTTCCCAGCAAAAAAGCTAAGCTTATTTTTCAGGAAAAACACCCTTACCATTTTCAACTAAAATGCCTAATAAAGTGGCGTCGTTAGTACCTTTTACTTAACCCACGGGTTAAGTACAGATGAGCTAGGTTCCAGAGAATAATTATATTTGCTGTGCAGCTACATTCCAATTCCCTAGTTAATTTAGCGATTGGAAGAATGCCTTGTTTCATACTGGTTTATTATTAAAAAAAGGAAAAAACAAATAGAAGGAAAAAACACGAAGGAAAATCAAATTTGCTAACTTGCACTTTGGGTCTTTCATACAATGCATTAAATCGTGCGTAAATTGTTGTCATTTAGTATATGTTGCTGTGAGTTGATATTTAAGGGCAGCATTGATTAACCTTCGCATAACTTATTGCCATAAATTGTTGTCTTATCGACTCTAAGCCTCCTGAATACAAAAACATGACTGTCAGTTTGACTTGTCCCCAAAACGGTCTCCTAAGACTACCAACCGAATCATACCTGAACTATTGCCCCTTAAGCAACTTAGACAGTGTGTTTACTAGAGCACCTCACCTATATATTATGATGATTAATTCAACGAGAGATGTATGTGTATACATACATATATATACAAAAAAAGAAAAGAAAAAAAAAACAATTGATTCACAGATAAATCATAAGGAATCAACAATAAAAATGATATTTAAAATAATTTAATCGTTTATTTTGGAACTCTTACGTTCGAATATCCTATGGAGGAGCTTGAGATTACCACTTCAAATAGAATTGAAATTAGCTTTAGGGGAAATTGTGTAAATATCTGTAAAAGTAATTTAGTTGATTGTCAGCACCTCGCCAATGAACATAGTTAGTGGAAACTCAACACCTCTAATTCTGATAAAATTACTAAGCGCCATTCCAAATTCTCTGGCAGAAATGTTTTCATAAAGCACTTGAACATATAGGATATCTGTAACTCTGTATGCCATCATTGTCTCAAATGGAAATTTTGAGAACATTAATTGTGCAATCAAAGCCCTTCCCTTCAGATACACGCCAAAGCTTTTTCATACAAAAGTTTACATTCACATGTTCATACTTAGTTGCATTATTCTTATTATTATTTTTCCCCGTCTGCCTGCTTGTCTGTTAAAAGCCCATCCTCTCTCAACTCAACTTCTCTTCTGAGCTGTGAGTAACCCAGCAACCAAGAGGAATGTTTGGACCAGACCCTTTTTTTGCCTGAACTAATTATAAGAGCCATGATGTGTACCTCCTATATGTATATGTATCGTTCATGGTGACTTCTTGGGAGTTGGATTGCTGGCTTGAGGGACCATCTTCACCAAGTCCAGCTCCTTGTTCACTTCACGACCCGCCAATGGATTTATACAATCATCCTCTACAGCCAATTCCAGTGACAGGCCTTTCTCGTCATGGACAACACGAGCACAAGGTATGTCTTCAAGAAGAGAATCAATGCTGCAGCCATCTTGAAACAATTTCTCGTCAAAATCCAAATCCGGGACCTCATCGAAATCATAAGTCGGAACTAGGCGATCATTGTGGAAAAATTCTAACGCCTGTGGCTGATTAGGCGCCTTGTTTGTGATAATATCCACAGTGGCATCCGTAGCAGAAGTTTTCCCCTTGTGCTTTCTAGTGCCGCCGGGGTCCAAGTTTAGGCTTTTGATGTAGTCTTGCAGAAGAGAGCCTCTGGGGTGCCTCGAACGACATCTTCTCCTTGAGTATTGCCTTCTTTTGGTTGCATTCCAGTGGTTCTTGATTGAGTTTTCGGTTCTTCCTGGCAACCTCTTTGCAATTTCTGCCCACTTGTTTCCTATCTCTGCATGGGCCTGTATCAGTACTTTATCCTCCTCTTCACTCCATGTGTCCTTCTGAACAACAATACAAAAGATAAAAATAAAAAATAACAACCAGATTGCAATAGCTGCATAAAACGTTTTACTTATATGTCTCTATATGTGTGCCAAAATTGAGTAACGTTACCGTTACACAAAAGCTTGCCGTTCAGATATCTATGAGTGTGACAAGACAAGGGATGTGTACATCTAACATATGGGTCTAATGTACTTGTAAAAAACTAACTCTGAGGCATATTTTTAAACAGCAAACAGACTGCCTGAACTGCCTTTTGACGACCTCACATACATACACCCTTGTCCTAAGATACAAACTACTCATAATAACACTACACATTTGCAATGTATGGATCAGAAAACGTAGTTTTTTAGTGAAAAATTAACAAAATATCGAACAGGAACTTTGCCACACCAAATGATCCAAAGTAAAAAAGGAATATATTATTTGAACCTTTATGTCAGGCCTTAGATGGTTATGCCATCTCTCTCTACACTGCTTTCCAATCCTTCCGGGCAACATCTGAGCAATGTGAGACCATTTTCTGACTCCGTGTTGTTGAACCAGCTGTATCAACAGCCTACACATAAGGACACAGCATTATTATATGACATCTTAACAAAGCCAAACAAGGGAATAATTAAAACATCAACATTATTGATTACCCCAGAATAAAAATAAAAAATAAAAACATATATACCCATCTTCCTCAACTGTCCATTGACCCTTCACTACATTGTTCTTCTTACGACTTTTATATGTCTTTCTTGCAGAAGAAGGAAGTCCTTTGCTCTTATTGAGATCGAGTGGTCTCTTGTAGTAATCATAATTATTACTGGCACTTACACACGGGACTTCATCTGGGACCACAAAATTCATGGGTTTGATATCTTGCAAATTCAACCAAACCTGACCCTGAATCGAACCCATCAAGTCAATGGGATTTCTTTGAGGAAGATCCGAGTACCCTCCTACTCCTGACCCGGAAGCCTGGAAGTGGTCCATGACTGGACCAAGATTATTATAGTTGTTGTTATTATTATTATTATTGTTTCCTACAAATGGCTTGCACTCGTACTCGTACAAATCCATATTCACTGAAGAAGACCCGTATGGGAAAGCATCGAAATTGGACCCTGTTTGGGCTCCAAAAATGGTGTTTGGAGAGGACCCGGAAGCACCAAACTGATGATGATCATCGTCAAGGTGGTGGTGACAGTCCTGAAGAAAGCCCGTGGTTGAAGGCACCAATTCAAAGTGAAAATCATTGTCGTTGGTGAATGGCTTATCAGGCAAAAACAATGGGTGAGAAACAGGATTCTCTCGAGAGAGCTTGTCATCAACTTCCATGAGAGAAAGGCACAAGAAATGGAGTATGGGTTAGAAAGATAACGATACCTCCATTGTGCTTATTAAGCATAGCTTTGTTAGGTAATTAATGTAGTAGGATTAATCTTGACCGTTGATTAATTGTGATCTAACGGTCGTTGTTGCTTGTCTGTGCTTAAGCTTAGTGACTAACAAACATCTCATGTTAATGTATATACATATTATTTATTTATTTATTATCTCGTCGTCTTTCATTTATGGCACTCCGCAAGTAGTCAACTCTTGGACAGAGAAATTGGAATCTAGTGGAACAAAATAGATATTGTAACCAGGCACGTGGCAGTCTACTATTGGTTTTAATTTTTTCCATTTTGGTTATAACGTTGCCGCCAATAGAAATAAGCCACCTAAATCCAGAGTGACCTGGCAATGCTTAGTCGCTAGAGGAGCAGATTTTTTAAAAATATAAACCTAGAATGACAAGTTTAACCTTTTTTTTTTTTTGGGGGGGGGGCAATTCGGATAAACCATGAATCAGTATTATTGTTTCAATTTTAATGGGCACCCAAAAAAAAAAAAAAATTCTTCATTTTCAGTGCATTTTTAAGAAATAGAATTGCTTCTAGTGGATCCGGTGCACATATGCATGTGCTACGACATTTTGTTCTATCAATCAGTGGAAGGGTTTCCTTACTTGAATCGCATAAAAAAAAAAATTCAATTTTAAAGCTTTGGTTCTCTATTTTGTGCATTTTATTTCCTTAATATTGCAAATTAATTTAATGTTACGTTTAATTTAGGCATGAAGAAGTTAGTAATCTAATCGAAATTGAAGTCATATACATGCTTATTAGGAGTAACATTCTGACCAAACATACAAAAGCAATGAAAGAATTCAAAGCCTAGCATATAAACCCCAAAAAACAAAAAATCAATTCGTGTAATTTGGTAATTTCGATTGGTATAATGGTCAGCATGGATGTCTCAGATGTATTAGCTTTCTTCTTAAATTTTCTTTTTCTATTCTCTTAAAGATAGAAATGGAGTTATTAGTTGTCTGTTACTGGATTTAATTACAAGCACAAGCATTCAACTCTCTAAATTTTATCTCTCTCCACATTGATTTCAAATTGAAGGAGCTCGACCATAAATAGAGTTAGAGAATTAACTAACAATATTAAGCTAATGTTTTAATTTCATTAATTATGGAATTTAGTTTAACGCTTAGCATTCCATTAGCCTTAATGGCCTTGCCCCGACCACCCCCCCCCCCACCATCAGGTGCATTTTCTCCATTTAAGGGTTTTAAATGTGTCAGCATTAATATGAACGAAACAAAGGAGACAACAAGGATACACACACACACACACACACACACACACACATATATATATATATGGGTTGCCTCCTGCCTCTTGACTCTCATTCTTTTGTTTTATCAGGTAATTTTGGTACTTAGATGACCGCAACAAAAGCTGATTAAAAGTGTCCTTTAGAGAAGCCAATGTTAGAGATGAATCTGAGATTACGTGAATTAGATGTATAATTTTAGTTTTGAATTTTTCACATATATTTCATATTTTTAGTAAGAAAATGTGGTAATAGAGTGTTATACTAGTAATTTCAAATTTTGTTTCAAAGGAGTTCCTTGTTATTAAAAATAAAAAAAAATCCTGAATCTGGATTTAATTAGAAGAGGAACCCTTAGCTATTTACTTAGCATTTGATGCTAGAAGCTATTTAGTAGCATGTTTATCCCAACTTTCACATTTGCGTCATAATTCATGAGAAATTTAGATAAATTTATCCATAAAACAAATTGCATGGTTTGGGGATGCCAGACCCTGAAATTTGGTAAGGCTTGAGCTAAAATCCACAACGACTAATCTTTAAGTTCTGAGCAGACCAAATCAAAGAAGAAACCTTCATTCCAATAAGCTGAATGCTGAAGGGACAATGTCATCAACGATTGTGATTCAGATTATCCTTTTTCCAACCAACAGTCCACCCCCCCCCCCCATTATGCTACTTTCCGCAAAATTCACTGTACCATTTTGCCATCTATTTATTCTCTTTTTGGTCAGAAATAACAAGTTTGAACCCATTTGCAGTTTCACTGTTTTAGTCATAGATGATAAGAAAAGAGATTTTAATTGCTTGCTTGATTATGATTAAAGCCACCTCGCAAAAACCATTTCATGGACCATTTTGCCAGAGTGCATCGACAAAAAGCAAGGTAAAGGCACTTCCAAAGGATAAGGGGCCCTCGTTAAACAATACAGCATAAATGATATTAGATTCTTCAACATTGCATGTGAATAAAGTCCCAAACACCATCAACCCCACAAACACTACTAACACTTTCTCAACTATCCAAGGAAGGTATCATCATTACTTCTTCCATATCCATTCATCTTCTTTCCCTACCCACAAACCTCCTTCTTTTCCTTTGGTCACACTTAACTCTCACTTCTCTACCCCCACATCTCAGTTGCAACCATGACTACACTCTTCTTCCCCATTCTCTATATTTTAATGTCATTAGTCTCAACAGGTTTTGCCAACGTCCACATTAATCCATGCCGATCCTATTGTGGAAACATAACCATAGATTATCCTTTTGCACTCCAATATGGCTGCGGCCACCCGGGTTTTCGAGATCTCTTGTTTTGCATTAATGATGTACTAATGTTTCATGTAAGCTCAGGATCATACCGAGTGCTAGAAATTGACTACGCATACAAGTCACTAACGCTCCATGAGCCTCACATGTCAACCTGTGACGCCATGGTCCTAGGCCGCAAGGGCAACGGCTTCGCGGTGGAGCAATGGCGGGCTCCCTACTTCAATCCAACCGCCGATAACGTGTTCATGTTGATAGGTTGCTCCGCTCAGTCACCTCTCTTCCAAGGCTTCCCCGGGAAGCACCTGCCATGCCGCAATGTTTCGGGCATGGGGTGCGAGGAATACTACGGATGCCCAGCCTGGACTCTAGTGGGCCCAAAAAAACTGGGCTCTCCTTTTGGTCCAGGCCCAGAGGAGTGTTGTGCTGTGTCTTTTGAGTCCATTAAGTCTATCAATCTTAGTAAGCTGGAATGTGAAGGGTATAGCAGCGCTTATAGTCTTGCGCCACTGAGAGTTGATGGGCCTAGTGAATGGGCTTATGGGATTCGCGTGAAGTATTCTGTTCAGGGGAATGAGGAGTTTTGCAGAGCGTGTGAGGCCACGGATGGCACGTGTGGGTTCGGCTCAGATGGGGTTCGACAGGTGTGCATGTGCGGCAACTTGAATTCCACATCCAACTGTGATTCAGGTAATCAATGGTCTTCATATATGTGCACGTCCACCCTAATTGACATCAATGAGCAGTTTTTCTTCATTAATTTAAGCACTGACTTGGCTGTCATATGCAGCTGGTACAGCAGCAAGTGGCAGAAAATGGCATGAGGTGGGCAACCTAGCAGGTAAAACATTTCTCAGCACTATATCTATAATGGGTCAATGCTTATAATCTGTATCAGTATGAGTTTCCAAGAATATGGCATGGGGTGGGCGCCCTCCCTAGCGGGTGAAACATTTCTCAACACTGTATATATTTTTTATGATGTTTAATTTTCCTTGCAAATTTTTTGTAGGAATTTTGACCTGCATAATAGCATGGATGTCTACCAACTACAGTTAGAAGTTGAAGTTGAAGGAAAGTTAAATGTTTGTAATTGTTAAAGCCATCACGAGAGAGAGAGAGAGAGAGAGAGAGAGAGAGAGAGAGAGAGAGAGGGGCCCATTGGTTTGAATTTTGCATATTTAATTTAAGGTGAAGGACTTAATAACAATGGAGTCTTCAATATATGAATTTGGTATTAGTAATTGAATTTGAGACCTAGAATTAAAAAAATTCGGGACATTGTACCATTTTTTCTTTTTTGTACGTTGTAAAACAAATGCTGTGATCAAATTCTTGATATTAGCAAATAAATTTTGATTTCTTTATACTAATCTCAAGCATCAGATTTTTTGTTCATGTTCCATCCATGTTCCATTGCAGCCGTTTTAATAATTGAAAGCAAATTTCGTTTCCAATTTTAATTGTAATTGAATCAGAATTAGAAACCCAATTCGAAAATTCTAATTTTAATTTTAATTCGATTATGATCACTTCCGTGACAAGCTCCCCGTTGGCTATTGTCATTGCCTACTATCTCTCATTGTTGTCTGTGTCAACTTCTGGTGAAACAAGTGTAAATTTAATTCTTTGCAAGTGTATATAGAATTAGAATCTTAAGTGAATACAGCATTCACTGATTATTTTTTTTTAATAAAAAATAATTATTCATGAGTTTAACTTAAATCTCAACATAAAATTTTAAAATATTAAATTTATTAATTATTATTATTTATATATTATTGACTTCTATTTTTTTTAACATGAAATTTTTAATTTTATACTCATATAAATGATCTCATTCTATTAATTTTATTTTAATTTAAATATTTAAAATAAAATTTTAAAATGTGATCCTCTCATATTGAATAAGATAGATCAAAAACCAAAATAACACCTTTTTTTTATTAATTAACAAATGAGGTTAGTCTTAAAAATATGGCATTAATTGTATTTTTTTTAAAAAAAAGAATTATTATATGATAATATTATAATCCTCGATTACAAAACCATCTCAGCCAAAATACCTCATCACAACTAATTTTTTTTTTACCTCCTTTTTGTGCGTTATTTATTATATTTTCTAAAGGGTCAGTTATTATAGTTATGATTTAATCCCTTGGATAAAGAAATATCCGTTATCCTAATAGTAATAAAACCACAAGGAATATACAATTGTGTAATAAAAGTCCATTTGCTGAGTCTGCTTGGCCCGAATCACTGTATCATTAATGGCTTCCTTCCTACCAAAGCGGTGATTCTTTCCTCCATCCTCTACATTGAATGTAGAGACCAAAGTATCCCACTCACTATCTCTCTGTTCTCTTGCGGACATAAACCTCTTCTGTTGATTTGCATTTCCTTTGACGAGTCTGCTAAAACCCCACTGATTGAATCCCATTACTTTAAACGATTTTACTTGGAGTTTGGAGAGTCCTAGTGGTTTTGGAAAGTGTACATTTGTGAGCCAGAACACAGACTGACGAGTGGCTTTTGCAATTGCATTAACGGATCTTGTAAACCAAGAATCCAAGAATCATATTACCCCATCAATTCTTTTTTTTTTCTTTTTCTTTTTTTTCCAAAATCCATATTGATTGCAATGGCGGCGGGTCTCTCTTTTATTGCCAACCCAACAGCCCATAATTTCTTCTTGTTCATTATCTGGGCGGCCATTGTTTTCAATTATTGGTTTTGGAGATAAAAATGTCTGTTCTTGGTCATCAGCTGTTCACCCCAAGAAACAGAGGAACTGAAGCAAAACTGCAACCTCGCTAAACGCCATACCTACTGTTTGTGAAGATCTCAAACCATCCATAAGTGCATTCAATGAGGTAAATTTCAAAATTCAACCATCACATCGAGGTGTTTTTTAATGCATTTTTTACTTTTTACCCTATTTATTTATTGAAATTTTTTTAAAAAAAATTGAGTGATTTTTATTGCTGATTGAATCTCTCGTTTAGTTAATTGCATTGAACAAAATTAAGTATCCCTAAATTTTTTTGCTAAACATGCAAATGAGATATTGATCAGTGACTTTTTAGTCTTGCTTAGAACTAAAGGAGAGACCTTTGAAAAAATAAGTTGACCCTACTTTTTGCTTTTATAGTTTATGTAGACACAATGTTTAATGCTTTTATTTCTTTTTAGAGTAATAATTACTTACTTAATTTTAGAAAAATTAATCTAATTTGACTTTTGAGTGTAAGATAATATGCTGTGTATAAATTTTTTTGGTGTTTGATGTTGCATTAGATAGTGGAATTGGCCGAGGCAATGATTAAACATGGTAGGAAGGTTAAAGGGTTAATTGATGCTGTTGACATTGTTGAAATCGATGAAGATGGAGCAAACTCTGGAGATGCTTGAGTCACGGATTGGAGTTTCCAAGGCAACCGAGACAAGAGTTAAAAGCCTGTTTTATCTAATAGAAGAACATCATTACCTAAACACCTTCCATCCATTTCGCTCGGCAATTGCAGAGGATGAAAGAAGATTTGGTTAGCAGGCTGCCTGAAGTTTCACTAGATGAGCAAAATATTTTGAATTGAGAAATAGCCCACCCAGTTTAATTGGGGCAAATGAAGACAATAAAACAAAGACGAATGAATGCATGGATGGTATTATTTCACCTTTTTGTGAGAGTACGGTCCAAACTTGATTGGTCGGCTTGTCTCTATGTGTATTTTTTTAGTGCAAAAACATCGCCAAATACCGAACTATAGTCCCCATGCATTTGTTTCTTGTAAGTTTGATTCTCAATTCATTCATGCCTTTTATTGGCCTTCACGGGTTTAGCAAAATTTAGGAAACTTCTAATGTAATTTAAGTCGATAAATCGATTGATTAATTAGTTTAACTCGCCCAAACCATATAGGAGATGAACATGCAGAAGTAAAGTCACGTTAAACAGTGACTTCTGTCGTTTGCCACTCACATTGAAGGATGTGTTCTTCATGGAAAAAAGGTCCATCGTTGAAGCATCTTTTGAGTGCTTTTGACACTCGTCATGAAGACCTGAATTCGTGCATCCATGCATGGATCTCTCCTTTCTTTTATATCCTTCCACAAATGGGGTGCTATCTTATAGATTGAAGTCCAATTCAACAATGATTCCTAAAGGCAGCGGCGGCGCGGCAAGCCTCTAATGGCCGCATGGATATTCTACCAGCTCAAGCCTGAAGAGGTGGCTATGGCCAGCTCTGGACACAATCGGACGCTCCAATACTTCCTTTCCTCTATTGTAAGTGAGACTACATTGGATTTCTTTAATTGTTGGGCCTGCACATCATTAATTAAACGCGCTGGTATCCATTTGCTGGCACCCCTCGTAGATTGTTGGTTTGTTTTAGATTCTCACTGTTCAAGTCAATGGTTATGATGAAAGAAGAAATGGCATGTGGAGCTACCCAGCACTTGACGAGAGAAGAGTTTTGAATTGAAAACAACCCCTCCCATTATAGAATCAGGCATGATAGGCAGAAGAATGTCTTTGTTGTTTCTCCTTGCTGTCAGAACATACACTGATAGTCCAACTCTGAGATTGTTGGGTTCTTACACAACTGGTGGCTTCTTAAGGTTCGTGGCATATAACAATTAAAGCTTCTGCCTCATTGTTGAATGCTGTGATCTATCGGTAAAATAATTGATCTCAGTATAACTAAACATAGTTTGTTTCTTTAGTAGACTGCAATCCTTTTTGGCGAGACTATAAAATACTGTCTCTACTTATTCGTTTCTCTAACTCACCAGAAAAAAAAAGCACAAAATAAGGTTCCGCCTCTATGAAATATGAACTTGTCAACATTCATTTTGTAAGCTCCTTCCCTGCATAGATGCCTGACAAACCTGGTCAATAAACTTCCAACGGTGTGCCCAAAACTTAGCATTTCAATTCAGTTCATTATAATTAACATACAAAGACTCAAGGAAATAAGAGCTAACCCTGTTTGCAAACCAAGCACTCCCCCTAAGAAAAGTTTCTAACCCTCGTTCGCACCATGGCATATATGGGTTGGAATAATAAATGAATCAAAAGGGGAAAAAACCAGGCCTACCATAACCACATAGGAGTTTTGACTCCCACAACTAGTTGCTTGCAAACTGCAAGCCAGACTGAAAAATGACTTCATAAGTGGCAATTTATAGTTTGAATCTAGCATTCAAGCATCCGTGCATTATAAGGTACATTAGCAAATGAGAAATGAATCTTTGTTTCGTCCTTTTACAAAGAATCACCAATACTATTCACAAATCATGACCGAGTAGGCTTATTGGCAACAGCACCAGCTTCATTTAGAAGAGGCAAGAGCTCGCCTTTCCTGTATTTGTGTTGTAATGCTGCAACCATGAAACAGTTGTGCATAAGAATCAATCATTTGTCAGTCACATAAACAAGGGAACTACAATTGGAGAAACGAAAACATGAGCTGAGAAGACAACACAAAGAAAAGCATGCTTACTGTCACAACCGCCAATGTGTTTCCCTCCAATGAACACATTGGGTATGGTCCTCAGTCCAGTCCACTGTGCTAAAGCTGATTGCATTTCATACCCATCATCTTCAAGGACAAAAATCTCATAAGAAATTTGTAGGAGAATATCAGGTCTAAGAATCAAATATTCATGGTTTGCACATCTATGGCATTCATAAATAAAATTGAGATTAATCATCCAATGAGGAAGACAAGTTGTTTTACGTAGAAAGTGACATTTATCTAGGTAGAAAACCAAGTGTAATTGACCGAACTTGTCTCCTAGTCTTACATAAACATAAAAAATTGTCTGAAAATACTAGAAGGCAGGTAGTTTCTGGAATCGATTGGCCAACCAACCCAAGGTTTACTGAAATAGAGAAGTCTATCACACTTGCAGTTGCAGAAGTGATCAAGGCAGCAAATCCTTGGGTTTCTTCACTACAGCAATAAGAATGATGTTTTATTAATTGCTACTTGTCAACCACACTCTACATTGCAAGGCAAAGCATGTTGATTTGGTCCATTTAGACAATAAATAAAACGTTGAAATACAGTTTACTTCTTTTTGCAAGGTAACAGGTTTAATTCACACAAGCATCCTCTTTGTGCAAAGATAGGGCATTAATGAGAAAATAAGCAGCAACACAACTTTCCTAACCATCTCCAGTCCAGCATTAATAGCCAGAACACCTCAAATGCAAATATAAATCCCACAATTTGCCAGATTACAACGATAAGTTGAAACCATGAATAGAACAAGAAACAATGTAGCAGCAAGTACATAAAGAAGAGTGCCAAGACATACTTTGCTCATCCAGTTCAATGACATGGAAACTTGCTCCTAGTGATGTCAAAAGCTGCCTGACCCTATAGCAATAACCACAGTAGGACTTACTGCAATCATAAGCACATGAAATAAGATCCACAATTAGAGAGGAAGCATTAAGCATCAGTAATACAAACTAAATTTATCCACCTCACCCACCAAATAGATAAATAAACTATTTTTTTCAATGATTTGCAGAGCTTTTGTGACAAACCGCAATTCAATTTTAAATCAGGCCAAATCCATTATTCTAGTTTAACCATGAAATTCAACAGTGTAGGTTGCATGACTAAAAATGATGGCCTAATTAATTTAAATTTCGTTATTGCAACAACGAATCACAACACAACCCTCATGTAAAGTATTATTACTTCAGCGTACATCTGATCATTTTCCAGACGCCGATGGATCGTCTCGACTGGATGGCACCTGACGTGTTAGAAGTTCTAATCTTTGAGATTGCGTAACCTTGGATTTGAATGGTTATGTCTATTATTTTATTTGTGAAAACGAAAGCAAACAAAACCAAAATTGGTCATTTCAAGAGGACAAAGACAAACAATTGGCCGCACACACAACAATCCGATTGATCCACAGGTAGGAAGAACAAGAAGAAAAGAAAAGATCCCAAATTGAAGCTAAAGCGAAAGAACCCAGAAAAGTTGAAGGAAAAGGGGAGCGCGATTTGTGGAGAAATATAATGAAAAATAAAAAAAAGTGGGAAAAAGAAAAATAAGAACCTGAAGAGGACGACAGGAGCGGAGGTGGCGATGTCTTTGACTTTGGTAAGAGCCATCTCTCTGTCTTCTTCGCTAACATTGCTTAAACTCAACGACGAACCCATCCCTTCTTCCTTCGCCCGATAACCTCGGATACAGAGACAGAGAGAGAGATGCGTCCTGTGTTCGATCTGGTCCACGATTTTCTGGGCAAGGATGACACCTTTGAATTCCGCAGGTGCCGCCCTCTTTGATTAGTTTCTTTTTGCCCAGGAATTGAACAATCCGTCCTTCAAATGGGAATTGAATTTGAATCTTTGTCGGTCAGGCTGCTGCGATTGGTCGTTTGCCTTTGCCGTCCTCTTATCTTTAGTAATTAAATAAATAAATAAATAAATAAAAAATGCTTACAGACTGCGTGTGATGATGTCGGTTGTCATATGTTTCAGACATAAAAACGGCATGTCGTTTCCAAGTATTGCCTGCCTAAACTAGCTTTCCAACTATTATTCATGGTCATAAACCATGTCTTAACTAGAAGCAGCAAACAGGACCTCATTTCAGGTATTTTTTATTAGCCGTCATTTTTATTATTTTAAATCGATATTGGTTGGATTAAATTATAATTTAAACAAATTAAATCGAGGTATTTGAATTGAGCCAACTTTTATTATCTCTACCTCCTCTGGTCTTAAGACAATGAGATAGGCACCGTCTTATCTACTAGCAAAGCATCTCATCCAAGAGAATGATAACTTAGCACACTCCTTTCTGTAGACTGAGATGGATGCCTATCAGTCTGTAATGGAATATAGACAAGTTCTAAGTTTCTGTATGCAATAAACATGATCGACTTCCAAAGTTCAAGTGGACAAACTTTTTGAGCAACTCAGCGGTTTGAAAAACTAGTGTACAATGTCACAAACTGTTTCTACGTCACTTTGATGCAAAAATGGCTTCCAAATCTTTGTACAATTGATTTGGTTTTCGATTGGAATCTGAAGTTTGATTATGGGATGAGCTCTCATTCTTCTTGGTTCTCCAAAATCCACTCCATTTGGCATGCATAGTCGAAGGATCGCTGGAAGCTTCACTTGCTTCCCTCGTAAAGCTTGCCTTAGCCAGTTCTTTTAGTTGTTTCTGCCATGATTTATCTGTTGGTGCATTTGGGCTCCGGCTTCCTGAGCTTCTGTTTCTGTCAGCAGAAGAATTGGCCTCCGCCCCAGTTTCTGCATTTGCCTGTTGATGCCTCGGTAGCTTGCCTTCCAGATTTCTGCTCATTTTCTGTGGCAGGAAAAACAGGAGGAATCCAATTGATGCGGTTTTCAATCCTGTTAGGAATGACTTGTCAGAAGGGTCCAGCTGCTTCGTCTGTCTATACAAGGCATACCATTCATTGATCATCTGTGCCAAAAATCCAATGAAGAAGAGTGCAACCATGAAGATTCCAACTTTAGTTTCAGCCTTTCCTGGTAACTGTTTCTCCAAGAGGGCATAAAAAGTACCAAACAAACCTACTTGGCAGCTAACAGAGATTATCTCAACCAACTGAACCTTTTTCTTGATGAAAGGCTTCTTAAGAACTAGGAAAAAGAGCTGAAAGGAGTTAATGCACAACAGAATGACGGTTGGAGCTTTGGATGACCAGTTATTTAAGTAAGCACCAGCCATGATTCCCAAAGAAACACGTTTGACTAAATCAAGCAGTGTGTAGTATATTCTAAGGATTCCAAACAATTTATGCATAAAAGGTGCTTCTGCATCTTCTGTTTCATCGTCAGAGGCAATAATGCAATCTCTTTGCATCTCAGGATTGCCATTGGAAATCTGTGAGAGCATGTACTTAGGGGGGCCTCTTAGATCTTCAAACAAAGGACCTAACATGATTAGATAAATGGAATTAAGTTGGTTTTTCCATGTCCACTGGCCTCTTTTGCCTGGACCCAAAGTTACTCGAACAATTTCTTGATACCAGTGAAATATCTGGCCTTCTTGATGGATTTCCTTGTACTGAAGTAGCTTTCCTAGAGTAATTCCGACAGACAGGAACAAAAGCAAGGCCAGAAGTGAAAAGCCCACAGTGCTGAGCAGCAGAGAGCCAACTATAACTCTCAAAACAGTTCCTCCTGCATCGAGGAAAAATGATGTCAACTTTACAGCATTATGTCAATTCAGGTTATCCTAAAGCTCAACTAGAAAGTAATTGTGGCAAAGATATCATATTTTGCAGCATGTTTAGCTTCAGTGAGACAAGATGTGTGACTTGTTATGATCAAGCAAAACCACTTCAAATTGAATATCCATGCTTAGATTTTTCCTCTACTTTGTTTTTGTTGTACTATTGTTCTGTTGGGTCAAAAGCTTTTTTAACTGCTGTATACCATGGTACTTAACAGTGGGCAGCTACACTCTCTAACAATCAGGAAAATAGTTCAGGTGATGTCTCGAAGTGTCTCGGTTGTGGCATGTATACCTGATGATGGTACCACTCAAGACTTTTTAATTTCTCTGTATGATCTTGCATTATCCAAAAGTATGCAAGTTATACACACAAATGTGACATACATGTGCAACATAAATGAAAATATATCTGTACAAGTTGTGTTGCTGGACAAAGTGAGGGGCTAAACTGTGGATGAATTGAAAGTTCAAGTCTGCTTAATTTTGTAATTGATCATTACATTAGCAACCTACCTGTCATTCAAGCTCAATGAAATGAAATTAAGTTAAAAGTTTTAAAAGGGAATAAATAAGCAGCCAAGGTACCTCTGATTATGCTAGCGGAGGCAGCACATATACAAGGCAATGCCAGTATTGCGAGAAAAATCTCAAATCTTGGGAATGTTAATGCTCCGTAGTCTCTCAGCTTTTCAGGGTTTCGTTTACAGAATTTTAGGATAAAGATGAGCAGAGCATGTAGCAGTACCAAACTGCCACCAATTAGGGCCAGCCAGAACATGCATCTATCAAAATCCCTCCACCTACATGAGACAAAATTATACATATAGATCGACATTTTCATTCATATATTGTTGGATCGTAAGCCCTAAAAAGGCAAAACAGAATCAATGAGATAATATGTCAAAAGGGAAAATGTTACTATTCAGGTTGTAGCAATACAAACTAGTTTCTGAAAGTGATCGGGCAAATTAGCAACTCACACGATTTGCCCTTGCAAACCATTGCAGGTATTCTTTATTTAATTTTTAAAATCTATCATGTTGGGATGTGAATGGTGAACCTTGGTATAGGTTTGAGTTATGAAAATAGATATAAAGAAGGGTTAAGGCCGCAAGCATTTGACCCTTTCTCAGACCCCACAAAGTGAGACCCTGGTGCACGAAAACGCCTTTTTTAATATCATATTTGGGATGTTTAGAGAAGGAATAGAAAGAAATACTAGAAAAGCTCACGCATTTGTATGTTGTGGACCCGCAACATAATCTGCTTCTGGTCTAAAGTTTTGGCTCTGCAGATACAAGGGACCGTATTATTTCTAATCTATTATAATAGTTGGATATTAAAAACAAGTTCCAACAAGAATGATTCCTGACCTCAAAAAATGACACGTACTCCATTGAAGTAAGAGGCAAGCCATATACTGGAGCAGCAATATTTGAAGTCTCCTCTTCCAGTTGCATGCTTTTGGAAAATCCAAAATTTTTGGCATTGGAGATATGGGAATGTGGACTGATCGAGGAATTTGAGCCAACAATAGTTGGATATATACCCCCACTTTCCCATGGGAGACTGAAGTAGGGAATACTCCACTGCAAACCTCTAGCAAATTCGTAATATTCAACTGGAACAGTGACAGCCAACCATTTAGAGAGTGCAAAAATCTGAATGTAACAGGCACTTCTCTGTAAGGAAACAAAATTGATTTTAGATTTACAATGATAATGGACAGCTCATTGACTTTGACATTCTCATTACTGAAACATGAAGAGTCCCAGAGTGAACATCAAGCAGTCTCATGCTCCCAAGGGCCTAACAATCATTTATATGCATAATGATGGCATTTAGTATATTTTGACTCTTTTGTTAAATGAGGAATCACAGGATCTCAGAGCCATCTTTGCAATCTGAGTGTACAAAAACTGTTACCAACTGTAGATTATCAAGGAATCATGCAATAAAAAGTAATCAAGCAAAGACATAATTGTTTAGGTATCATACAAAAAGACTCCTTGTAGGATCAGATGTCAGCAATGAAGATGGCCTTGAAAATGCCCAAACAGACTGAAGGCTTGCAGCAGACAAAGTGAGAAGCCCAGCAACAAAAGATGTCACCAGAAAAGAAGCAGTTGCAAATGCCGAAGTTACAGATGATATCATTGGTACAGAATCTGAACATAGATTAAACAACGAATATCACTGCCAAAAAGAAAGTCCCAAGGGAACATCTCCAAAACTGGGACATTGCAAAATAGTTTAATTGAAAACAAGCAATGACGGGGGAAAAAAATTTTTCTTACAGTGCCTCACTTGTAGAACATTTGATGCTAAATTTTTGTTCCCAGCTACATCCCCAGTTGCATTTTGGGGAATATTCACAGATATGATCTCATCATTTGCTTGTATATCCACAGTGTATCTGCTTCTACTTATTTCAAGGAAGCTGGATTCCAAACAAAATAACAATTATACTACTGTTGAGACAAATCCCATTTAAAGCTACTTGCATTTTTTTATTTTTTTCCGTGGAATTTCCCAAGGATGAAAAAAATGTGAGCAAAATACTTCCATAGGTTATGTTGCATGCCTAAAATAGGTTTTACTAAAATAAGCTTACTTGCCTCTGCAGAAGTCCACCTGAGATTGATACAAGGGAGGAGTTGAAGCCAAATACAGGCTTTGTGAACACTATTGATACTGGAATCCTGTGTCCACTTGTCCTTGCACCAGTTATTGTACTGAGTCTTACAGAAGGCCTTTGAGAATCTGAAAACCACATTTATCCATTTTAGGAGAACAAAACCATATCTCTGAAAAATCTGTTATAAACCATGTAAAGCTCAACTGGACGCAAGAGTGCAAAACTAAATGCTATGACAAAAAATCTTCTAATCTTTGTCTTCAAGAGAAAACAGAATTATACCATAAAGGAAAGTAACTGGCGCAATAGGAGAAACTGATGTCCCAGGCCTGCTTATTATGGATCCTGAATGAAGGCTTACTGTGATGACAGCAATGGTAGGTACATTTGCAATCTAAAAGGAGATAACCAAATGAGTTGGTCACTGAAGTAATTTGAGGAAAGATTGGTTGGCAAGGTTATGAACACAAGGTCAAAAACAATTATTGTATGTGCCCATTGACCTGAAAGCCAAATCTGCGGTTTTGCAAGCTTTCTCCACGAATAGGAAGAAGAGCTCCAAGACTTGTGTTCAGAGAATTTAGAATTTCCATGGAAGAATTGAGAACAGGTTCTGAGAAGTACAAATACACCTTCAAGTTATCATGATTGCTTGTTGCTTGTACTGTTCTTGTTTTGTCGTTAAGCTGAAGTAGTTTTTCAGGAATGTGAGTCCTCAGGTCTACAAACACACTTCTTCTATCTGTGCAACAAATTAACAGAACAAGCTAAGAAAGCATCAAGGAAAAAGAAAATAAACAGAACCCAAGTCTGCTAGGTGAAGCTTGATCAAATTCTTAAAGGTCTAGGTAGCTGATGTTATGCACCTCAATTCTACAGAAAGTGTAAATTACACACACACCCCCTGTCTAGAGGATACGCCGTAGCACGTCTGGTTGATAATTTAGAGAAGAAGAGGTCAGAGTTTTGATTGAGACAGCAAAAGAAAAATAAACATTGAGAAGTTTTAATGCACAAACTGGTGCAATGGTGCCACAGATTATTAACTTGGGGAATGAGCAAGAAACTAACCAAAATGCACATAGAAGCTTGAATTTTCTGTTCTTAGGAATCTGTTCCCAGCAGTGTCAGTACAAAAATCCTTATCCATTACCAGTATCACTCGTCCAAACATTACAACAGGTGATAAACTCACTAGCAGAGAATACCCAATGTTTGGTTGCAAGATAGTGAAAGAAGACGGTATTACTTGTCCAGCACCATAGACCAGCAGCTGTAAAGTAAATTCAGTGAATACCATGGAAATGAATAAATCTCTGTCAAGATCAACGCTCTTGCGTAGATGTATACATTCATACTTTTAATTGCAGAAGATTATAAGAACTTTTCCATGTGCATCTGCCAATATAATTCACACACACCGAGCACAAAAAGAAAACACGAGTAGCATAGAGGTTTAATACTCTTCTATTGAGCACCTACTCACATTACAGGCGTTTGTAGAGGAACATCCAAAACCTCCTCCGCCAGTGCAAGGTTCGGAGAAAGTAATGTTTACTGTAACGTTTAGAGCATTTGTAAAAGGTGTTGCAGCAGTTACATAAGCTGTTGGGGGTACAGTATCTGTATTAATAACAATGCACAACAGATATCAGCATGGACTTTAATATTAGTTCAATTTCCACACAGGACCCAGTCGTAATTGCCAAATGGCTCGGCAATTTAATTCTTCCAAGAGAAGATTGTAACAGGATGAGCCCATATAATTTGAAAAGAAAAAAATTAAAAATTAAAAATGTGATAAATACTGAAAAAGGATAAAGGAATGTTCTTAACCAATAATCCAGTTGTAGGGAGTGCAGCCCTGATATCCGTTGGTGCAGACCTCAAATGTATGGTTCCCGTCCTGCAGATTCCCATAGAAAACCTTCGTAGCTCCGCAATTAGATGAAGGGCCACCATCCAGCTGCACGTATGGCATGGTCAAAATCAATGACTCAATTTTCCAGAAGGAAAAAAATACCAAGAAAGGAAAGAAAAAGAAAGGGCTCCAATTGAATGAACCCAAGTTGAAGATACTGCAGCAATCTGAATTCAAGAATAAAGGAGAAACCACAGCCAAGCAGGTAAACTGGAAAAGCAACCAGTACAAGTTCAGAGTTAGAACTACCTTGCAACTGATGCTACAGTTTGTGCAATTATTCAAATTCCCACCCACCAAAATTTGAAACACAAATGTGGCTGTGTTCCTATGCGAGAATGCATGGGGAGCCTTCAAGAACTTCACAGATACTTCATCTTTACAATGAGCTCCAAATAACAAAAGTGAGAGAATCCAACAAGATAAAACCAGCCAGGAAAGTTTGAGTAAACCCATCTCAGTTTACACTCTAGATTCATTAACCCACCGTGTAGAGCCTAAAATCTATAGGCACACAAGACACGTTTTTGAAAGTAGAGTGAATGGTGCCGAGCTAAGGGAAGAAAGGCAAATGCGTAGAAAAGGAAAATGATGTGGGGAAAAATGTGGTAATGAAAGTGAGAGAAAGAAGAAGAGGATCAGAGATAACATTGGAAGCTAGAGAAGGGGATTAGAATAGGGGTTAAGTGGTCGATGAAGGTTCAGTTTTTTGGATAGTGCACATGAGACTGACAGTGCACAACGTGTGCGCTTCATAAAAGATGAGTCAGACATAGAGAGAGAGAGAGACAGAAAGGGTGAGAGAGAACTGCAAGGACTGTATTTAAAGGAAGAGCGAAGACGAGAAGACAATTAAGAAAGCAATGTCCAGTTCTGACAAGTGACTCAAAATCATTTCCATCAGTCCTCACTTGAAAATGTGGTCAATACATGGATGAGCAACATCAGACCATCCATGACCCGAATTCCCAAAATAATAATAATTAATGTATTGATAGAGTTAAGAATGCAACTATGCAAGCAATCTTTTGCTGACACCATTAAATTCATGAATTAGAGTTCGATCAGTAAAAAACGAACTTCTTTACAATATACTCAAACTTAATGGTAATGACTGTGAGCATATCGCCAAGACATCTCCTTTGTACCATCCTCACTAAACTAAGAAGAAGATAGAAGAAAAAAAAGAAAAAAGAAAGGATACCCCACGCACATAGAATAGTTGCGTTGTTAAATATAAAAGAATTGTCTAAGCCTAACCACTTAAAAAATTCTCCGATGCCTCAAATTGAGCCATTGAAATTTATCAATACTTAGCACTCATGATTTTTATTTATTTTTTTATAAAAAAATAAATAAAAATCAAAAAGTGTATGCAAAATCTTCATTGAAATTGAAACGTACAATGATGTGATGGATATCTTTTTTTTCTTGTCTTAATTTTTTTTTTAAAAAAAAAAACATACGCATGCCATTTTCATCCCAAAAACATTTTATGTACCTAATAGCTTGTATTTCGACCAATAAATGTCACTCAATCCTCTGTCACAATTTTATTGGCTAAATAATTTACAGGAAATCACATTTAAAAAGTCACATTAGTTGCTTTCATCTGAGCTTAACACCCTCGTTTTTTTCTTTTTTTCTTTTTTTTTTCTTTTTGATAATTGGTTCTATCTTTAGCAAAACAATTGGGTGTTTTTTTTCTCTCTCTCTAGTTACGATGGAGACTGAAAGGCTAGAAAAGGTAGATGCTGTACCTGTTGACAGCCAGCCTAGAACGCAATAAGGAAAATAATAGTAGAACAAGCCTGTTCCATTATCTACAAATCATACATATTACATAATATAAATAAGACATCGACAGTTAATGTTACTAAAATTTTTTTAATTCTTTGCATTGCTTTTATATTTCATCGAGCTTTGTTTTTCTTTGTACAAATCTCTTCTAAAATAAAATAAAATAAAAGTACATAATAACGAAACAAATATATCTTTCTTGTATTTGCAGATGGGTGTGTCGCGGCATTTTTATGTTAAAAAAAAAAAAAAGTATAATTGACATTACCTAATCATTTTTCACACCCCAGAAAAACAAAAACTCATAGATGATTGAAACTTCCACGTGCAGAGACAACCTCCATGGACAGGGATAATGTTCCTCTGCCAGAGCTGTTTGTTGTTTATCGTTGTACATTTTAAAGAAAACAAGCATATCATATATGATTATGATATGTCTACGTGTTGCTGGCGGATTCTGTCCGACAAACTTGCATTCGTACCTGAGATATATTTTCATGTGCCTTCCCTAGCTCGGCAAATGTCTTTGGTCCAAATTAGCCAGAGGATTCAAACTTACCACCACGTGTAAACCACACAATTCCAATCTCACCTCCATCACTTGATTAATTACGGGTAGTTAGCATAATTTAGTTTCTCTCCCCTAGAATTTTCTTGGGAAACAAATTAACCGAAATATTAGTTGTCCCAAATGAAGGGCGTTTGCAATCGAGGAGTTGAATCTTTGAATCAACTTGACAAGAAGGAGGAGGGTTGTGTATTTGGGACAATTATAAACATGCAAGTTCTATTATAGGAACCCGCGTATGGTTTCTGCAACGTTCTCGTCTACTGAATTCCAATGGCTTTTGGGCCCACAACAATAACTCAAAAATATTCAATAGAAAAAATAAATGAAATGGGAATCTTTTACTCCTCAGACGAAGACGGGGTGAGATGGCATTTGTTGGAAAGATTTAACTGTCTTCTGCATTGACACTTGGGTTGACCAGTAATTCCACCTCGAAATTCTTGAGAATTCTTTTGGGTCCAATTACGTACCCGGGAGCATTTAACGGGGATCTGACGGAACGCGCGGATCCCATGTATAAAATATATTTTTCTTTTATTTATTTATCTTAAAAATAAACAATATGTAATAAAATCAGGAAAAAAAATATAATAAATAATAATTATTTCATAATTTATGTCGTGTGATAGTTTTTGCAAATCTCATATTATTTATTACAGATTATATATATATATTAGAAAAAAATTACTTTTTGGGCGTGGAACGCACTCGCCCGTCTGGGTCTTGTACACTCTTCCCTGGCTACCTAGAATTCTTGTTCGTTCTGTACAATTTTTCCGCCGATTGGAGGTTCTTTGGACGAGACCGATTGCTTGTGTTGAAAATAATTCAGCTTGAGTTTCAAATTCAACACATACAAGATTAAAGAAGCCTAAAAGGTCTCGGCTGTATTTCGATATTAATATTTTGATATTTAAATTAATAAAAAGACGAAGAAAAAATATTATATTTGTGAGATAAAAAATGCAGTAGAATTAACTTATGAATAATTAAAAAAAATTTCTTGTAAAACTAACTCACATATATTATTTGTCTAAATTTTCTTTTAACACCATATTAAAATTGAATAAAAATATATTTCTCTTTGAAAAAAAAACTAAAACAAAAAAATTACTCTTTTAATCCTATTTTTAATAAATCACTACAAATTTAAAATATTTGAATATGTCCATTTAGAACTTATTCAAGTGGCATTCAAATTTTTTAACTCATGAAGTATTAGATAATTTTATTCTTATTATTCTTAGAAATATTAGATATTTTAAATTTCATGACTCTTTGTTAGAAACATTTGAATTCACTTTAAATTTGGGACCAATGTCTTTTAATTATTATCTTAACTTAAATATTTCTTTTCACGATAAAAATATTTTTACAAGTACAATTTTATAAATTGAAACTCATAATTATAACATACATCATAGTTATATTCCTATTGCATGTATATTTTACATTCATTATAAACTTATGGCATATGCATTTATGCATACCTCTAAAAGGGTAAAACTCTTTTATTGTATTCAAATTTGTTTCAATCTAATGTTATAATTCCTAAACCAATCTAATGGAATGATGTATTTCTTTCCGAGGAATGTATTCTCTATGGACTTGAAAACCTTGTAAATCCAAGGTCTACTGAACCAAATCCACATTTGGTACAGATAAACCAGTTTAAAGATGGTAAAATATCTTTAAAATTTGATAGATCTAATAATTATAGGTCTATTAGATTTAGTAATGATGCACCAATTTCATCTGTTAATCTAGAATCTCCTATTAAACCCAGACATTCTACATCAAAATTGTCTTATACTACCTTTAAACATGTTACTTATTTAAGTAGTATTCCCCATCTAATATACCAAGTAGGTGAAACCTCGATTACTCTAGTAGAACATGATCCTTCTCCTCTTACTTTACCTATTGCTGAAATGTTTTAAACATCCTTTGAAAAGAATTTGTTTTAGACAAAGATTCTTTAAAAAAGGAATTTTATTTCCTATAAAATAGTAAAATCAAAGCATAATTATTTGAATAATTCAAAGAATTATTACGTGATATCCAAAACCATTTTTATAAATTTCTAACAAAACATCACATTCATGTTCCATTTTTCACATGGTTTGCCTATCATACAAACTATAAGGAAGACTAGAGTGAAATTGGTAGATATTTTATTTGGCCTTCAAAAATTTCAAAAAAACTAAAAACAAAATTTTTGAAGTTTTTAAAACTAACTAAAATGCTAATTGTGTCTCCACTTCTTAAAAAGAAAGATTTTCCAACATAGGAAATAAAGGAAAAATAGATTGAGTTTGAACATTCCCCTCGATATAAGAGTTCTTTTAAACAAGGAGATGTTTCAATCTTTTTGTCTTCTTTTAAAATTCCAACTAACTTTGAAGATAAGAATCTAAAGAGTTTAATTAAACAAAATAATTTTTCAAAAGTCAATCTTTAAACTATTGGAAATTAACTAATGTGACGAAATCCTACATCGGAAAGGAGAAAGGGATCCTTGGGCTTTATAAACTTGGAAACTGTATACCCCAATATATTAGCTTTTTGGGGAGAAGGTAATAATCTCGTAACATGTGATATCAGAGCCAACCCATTCTGAATCCGATGTCCGCCGCCAAGCATTCTAGGCCCAACAGCAGAAAGAGTAGACAGGGAGACCCTGGTCTATGACGAGAACATCGATGAATTTGGTGGAGAAAAATGTGATGAAGTCCCACATCGAAAAGGAGAAGAGGATGCTTGGGCCTTATAAACGTCCAGATAAACCAAATAGGATTGATAAGATTCCTAAACCTCCAAAACTTCCAATTTTTAAAACCATATGAAATCTCTTCTTTAAGTAAACAAAATTTTCAAAAAGACAAAGACAATTTTCTTGATATTATTAAAAAAACACATTTTTCTTTATTATGAAGAAAAATAAACTTGTTATTTCTAAATTCAAAATGAGTCTCTTTCAAACTAGAGTTCGTTTCTTAAGACATTATATTATTTAAGAAACCATAACTCTAATTGAAAGATCTCTTTCATTTGTTAATAAATTCCCTAATAGAATACTTGAAAAAACTCAACTTTAATGATTTCTTGGAAGTCTAAATTATATTCTTGATTTCTATCATAATTCATGTCTTATTTGTAAACCTTTGCAACAAAGAATTTGAAAAACTCAAGAAATCTCTGATTTACTTAGTAATAAGTTAATCAAAAAATCTAAATCACCTTAGTCTTGTGCAATTTTTTATGTAAACAAAAATACTGAGATAGAACATTTCCAAAATTAGTTATAAATTATAAATTTCTTAACAAGACTTTACATTGGATTAGATACTTTGTTCCAAATGAAAATGATTTGTTAAGTAAACTACAATCTGAATTTATATTTTTTAAATTTTATTTAAAATTTTGATTTTAACAAATTTATCTTAAATATCGTTGTAAAATTGTATTTACTATACTTTTTTAATAATTTAAATGAAATATCGCATCATTTGGTTTAAAAAATACACCCAACAAATTTCAATGCATTATAAATGAAATATTTACGTATTATTTTATTTTATTTATATTTATATTATATCAATTTTATTTTATTTATATTAATATTATATTAATTTTCTTACACATGATATATATATATATATATATATATATATATAAGTCAAACGATATACTCGGAATAAAATAAAAATCTTCTTGTTTTATAAACGTTAAAGACAGCTTATTTGACGGATCATGTTAGAAAATCAAGCCATAACAAACCACCCATAACTTAAAAAAGGTTTAAAATTTTGAATAAAAAATAGTGTCAGTAGGTGCAATAAATATTAGTTGCACACACGCGCGCACGCACAGAAGTGCGAGCTCGTGTATTACATATTCGCATTTCGGCTCGGACAGCTGTGTCGGCGCCTTCGACGAGAAGCTAAGTTCGATTAAAGTAGCAGAAACAGGTGGAAGCGTGCTGTTCAACGACTCCCTCTTATTCCACGCACACGTTCACAAAGAATGCATATTTGACGTCCATCGAAATTTATAAAGTCCAACACTCTTTTTTATTATTTGGCGCGAAATTCTAATATCACTCTCTATCGTAGATATATTATTTTTTATTTAAAATATAATTTATATTTATAAAATTTATAATTATTTATTTTTTTTATTTAACTTGAGATTTCGTTGTATCATATTATAAACTAATAATTCTACTCCCCTAAGCCTGTAAATGGCTATAGTTGGACTTAGCAGAGATCTGAATTTCAGAGGGCCGAGCCTCCAAGGCTCAAGGCTACTTGCTCCATACCATTGTCTCACTGGGTGCTGTAATGGGCCAAACAGCAAGCAGTATTGTCCTTTTCTGCCCTTCTGGATTTCCGTCACGGGCCAAACTGCAACATAGTTTTGGTTTTCCTTCCTGATTAGGGGAACTCTTGAAAACCCAATTGGGAAAAAGGAATCGAGCTGGATCATCTCACCTGTCCTCATGCTACATCCAGCCTTGGATCTGTTACTGACTCCGTTTGATCGACTGCAAATTGATAAACAAATCTACGTGAAGGCAACAATTGAGACAGAACCAGTCGAGAGCTCCACAGAGATGGATGCCGCTGATGGATCCAAACCCAAACATTGGCACATAGAGGAACTGAGTTTTTCACCATGAAAGCCCATGCATCAAGAATCAACCAAACAAACAAACAAACAAAAAAACCCACTAAAATTTGGTGTGGAATTTGGGCCCACCAAATTAAATTTAAAGGACTATTAGAAATGCCCACAACCGAGAAAAAAAAAAAAGGATGGTCTTGTGTCGGCCACAGGTGATTTATGGGGGCCCACACCAAGAGAGAGAGAGAGAGAAAGAAAGAAAGAAAAATAAAGAAGTAAATGAGCAATCCAGAGATGTTTGGTCCCAAGGCCAATTGCATCCTTATTCATCTTCCGTGCACCGAATCCCCCAGCCGAGATGTCGGTTACACCACATGATGAGGTTGCTAGAAACATAGACTAGTTCGCTAAATCACGAGCTGGACTATCCATATATATATATATATATATATAAAAAAAATAAAAATAATCATTTGATGTGCAAAAGATAGGCTTTAATATAATTAGGTAAGAAAGATCAATTTTTAACAACTCTACTCACGGAGACTTAATTCGGTACGTGCAAATTGGTCTCAATTAAGCATAGTACTAAAAAACCAGAAAAGGAAAAGATAAAATATTTCTTAATCTAATATGTTTTAATTAATTAGTTTTCAAACACCGAACATATATCTTTTTTTTCCTGTTTATTGGAAGTAGAATGGGTCGTGGCCTACAAAGCTTAATATATCTCTAAATAATAAAAAGATTTCGATTATAAATTACATGTTAATATATATACATATCAATTTTTTTTTTAAAAAAAAAAACTATACTAAATAATTTTTTATTAATAAAATAAATTGATAAAGATAATATTTTAAGATAAATTTTAAAAAAAATCGCGATATTACAATTTTGCTCAAAGAACGTGTAACCTACAAATGCGGTAAATATTTACAGGAAGCCTAGAAGTGAATCCGAGAATACATAGATCCCTATAAACCTATCCCAAAACTCTGGCATTGCCAAGCTGTAAAAATGCATATGAATAAGATATATGGGGCTATTTTTGTATGAAACACCACGGATAGATGTCCAAGAAGTTGTTTCCTCGAAAAGATGAAAGCGCCATAAACAAAAATGACACTACGTGGGTAAGCTGGTGCTATGCCTAATGCGTGTATAAGGTAGTCTTTTCTTCACATCTCAAAACCTAGTAGCGTACTAATACTTCGATTTCTTACCAAAATTTTAGGTCGGTCCGGAAAACTAAGTTAATGAGATTGTAAAGATGTCTTTTCGGCGGCCAGTGGGCAAGTTATCATTTGGAGACGGAGACATACCACTTTGATCCATGTTTTACGGGGTTTGTTGGGTATCGGTTTTATTCCTAACCTAAAGCTCTCTTGCATGTTAGGCACGTTCCACGGCCCCGTTAGCCCATTAAAATTGTTTAATTGAACTTTTCTGAATGGAAGTCACTCTTAGATTATTTATGAACATCTTTGTTCTTGTTTTTGGTGCAAGGCCAACCAAATAACTCAAAGGCTCTCGTAAGAAAGGTCTTTTATTTTGGGAAAAAAAAAGAAACTAAGGTATAAAACTGATCATTTCTCAAATCCTCGTGAGAATCTACCCTCCCACCTTTTTTTTTTTTTTTTTGTTTTTTTTTTCAGTGAAAGCCGTCAAAATGTAAAATATATCAAAACGATTATTAATTAGAGATTGCGTTGAGAATCTTACATGATTGTTTTGAGATTACAATACTATACGTCCAATTTCAACTGATGAAACTTTTTTTCTTTTTTAAATTATGAAGCTTATTCTGCCATCCATTCCCGGCGGCTCCCTATTTCCCCTTACCTGTAGTGAAATGACGATGGTTCCGCTAGAAGAAGCCAGTCCTATGTAGGTGTAGGTGGTGGTGTTCTAGAGAAATTGTTGTGGCCATCTGTTTTAAATTTTTTTTTTTTATTTTATTTTCCTGTGGCCACGGGTGGACTACTCTAATGAGGCAGAGTCATTAGCAGTGAAGAACTACTACAAGTAATCTTTTCGACCTCATCTCACAGCCGATAAATTTATAGTTTTCATTCTTTCGCATGCTGAAAAACCTACACTTCTTAATTAACAAAAATTGCGATACGCACGTCAAAACTTTGAATCTCTAGCGTAGTCATACCATGCATGAATTCAAATGTGGACATTACAATGTGTCTAGTAAACTAATAGATCAATCAATAAAAATTTGATGCGTGGCCCAGCAACAAATTTCTAGGACTCTTAATGGTGTTTCAGTTGACGAACGTGTGATCTGCCTAATTACTTTATAAAACATATATATATATATATATAGATAACATGTTTAATCAATTGAATAAACGTTGTATAATCCGAGATAAAGACAGATCCCTAATAGGCGGAAAGAGTGGAGTTATAACTTACTGGGTTATGGCTGCTAAAACAAGAGATGATCGAACATCTTTGTCATCCTTTGAAAAATGAAATTTCATTCAAAGTAGGGTCATGACCAGTTTTGAGGGTAATCTTTCTTTTGTGTTGTATAATATAAAGTTTCTCCACTACGACGGAATGATGCAGTGGACGGAGTGTCATTAAACATTGTAGGGAATCCGGGACGTAAGAAAGTGACCCACTTTGTTTAGATCACTGGTCAAACTCATGTCGCCCCGCCACAGGGCTCAAACACAAAAGAGCATCACCCAAAAGAACGCGCAAGTTGTAAGGAAACATCTTTTGACTTCTGTTGTTAATGCTTAATTATAATTGAGGATTACGACGATGAGATCAAGGTTCTGCAACGAATGGTGTTAAAATAAATGTTAATAATATAACTTTATACAATTAAAGATTGTTATTCTAAACACGTCCAAAATAAGTTTTTTTTTAAATTTTTTTTTTTCTTGAATACAATTTTAGTTGATCGTTTTATTTTTGTGGCTCCTTGGAACTTCCTTTGGTTGGATACAACTAGTTATTATATATGTATATATTATCCGTATATATATATATATATATATATACCCTTGTGAGGATGACGACAACCAGTAGTAGCCCAAAGAAGAAGACGATGAACTTGGTGTTACGTGGATTTCAGAAGTGGCCAGTTAGAGGAACGCGCGCTATGACGGCGTGAAACTTAATTGCCGTGGAAGAGCATAAAGAAGCAAACGAATGAGTCGTGGGGGCGCAGGTCCCACAACCGCTGAGGATCAGAGCTTCTCCTTGTTTGTACGCTAAAACTACTCTTTCCGAGGACCCCAGTTTTCAAAACTCCCTCTTTTTAATATATAAAAATTAAATATATGAGATTTTTTTAATAAAATAAAATAAAATAAAATAAAGACATTGCGATTGTTCTTTTCAATTTTTTTTTTTATAATTTACAATTTTTTAAAGATTTTTTTATTGTCACAAAATGTCAAACACCTTCTATCCTTTTGCTTAATGGTTTAATATCAAATAAAAAATTCTTTAAACAAGCAATAATTTTATGGACGTTAGATTGAGGATTGAAAAGAAGGAGTTATACAACAATAATTGAAAAAAAAAATCAGTAAAATTTACCTCTTTCTATCCTTCTTCAACAATATTTTTTTTGTGTTCTTTTCCTGTAGAAACTGTTAGGATAATGATCCTTAGAATTACTTTTTTTTATTGAATCGAATTTATTTCTTGATTTTAATCATTCAAAAAAAATTAATTCTTTAAAAAAAAAACAAAAGTGTTAGATATATTTTATCTTTTACAAAAAGTTTTTACTCACAAGAAAATCCAACTTCCGTTAAAACAGGAGTGTGAGAAGAAAGACAATAAATAATTCGAAATGGAAACAAATTTATTAAATCTTCACAACTTAGATTAAAAAAGAAAATTTCAGGAACTTGCCCTTCTTGAAATAATAATGTGCTGCGCCAGCGGTTAAAGATATTGTCTCGGGCCATTAAACAAGTAATGGTACGAATCCGTTAAAATATGTAATAAGATCAAATATATATTTAATTTTAAAAATTATTAAAAATTATTATTGTGTATTATAAAATTTATTTTTTTTATAAAAAAACTAAATTTAATATAACAACTTAATTTATTACACAATGTAAATTTAACACAATTTTTTACGCTAATTAACTCCTTCACGTTCAGAATAAACTATCAAACTTTTTATTCCTCTACAGTCACTCTCGCAGCTAGTACTACCGCTACTGCTGCCGAAGTTGCTTTCTTTACTGCAACAATTGTTCTCTGTGTCCGTCTCTGTACGTCTCTGTGTATCTATATATACATATAGAGGGAGGGTCTGCACTTTCTTGACTCACTGGTTTCATCACACTTTGCGTTAGTTGTTACTGCTACCAAGCCCATCTACCCACACCGAGTGGGTGATGATGGAAGACCTGTACGGTTTTCAGTCATCCTGTGCGGACTACTCTGAGTCTATGGATGTGCAGGCCACGGCGGAAGATATGGCTGCTCCGGCTGACTACGAGTGTTTTGGGTCGACCTCCTTTCCTGTGCTTGGGTCGTCGGATCAGTCTTCCTTGTTTTCTGGGTCTTCGGTTTCTGAAGCTGCTTCGCTTGTGGCTGAGATCCAGAGATCATCGGAACTGGAGGCTTCTAGTGCCACTAGGGCTAAAATTGCTTCTCACCCTCTTTACCCTAGGCTACTTCAAGCTTATATTGATTGCCAGAAGGTATATATATATATACATGTATGTATACACACACACATATGTAACTAAGGCCGTTGCCGTGGTTTAACTTCTTAGTAGCTCATGGTTATATGAAGACTGCACAATGGGTCCAAATTAAAGTTAATGACAATTGACAAATGAATAACCAAGACCTAATTAACCGAGAAGAAAATTGCATGGTTAAGTGGAGATTTTGGTTTTTCAACGATTAGGTCCCAAAACGAGGGAATCTAAAGGATGCATGTAATTGAGTCCTGAGGGGCTTTGAGAGAGAGGAACAAACAGACAGACAGAACTTATCATTGTTAAAGCTGAGGCCTTGAACTTGATTGAAGATTAACGAACAAGAAGATGGATTTCTAAATCATCGTTGAGTTAAATTGCTTTACGTTTCTTCCAGTCAAAGGTTTCCTTTCATACCCATTAACACATCGCCTCCCTATGGGACCATAAGCGTGTATTGCTACAGTCCTACACCCTGTGGTACAAGTTAGAACTCTTGAATATTAGAAAGTCATTGCAGCCTTGGGTAACAGTAAGTCTTAGGCTTTTGCTCTTTCTTTCTTTCTTTTTCAGGTGGGAGCACCGCCAGATATGGCCTATGTTTTAGATGGAATCCAGCACCATGGGGATAGTTCCAAGAAATCCACCGTCGCTGCCACCACTTCCTTGGGTACAGATCCGGAGCTGGACGAGTTTATGGTCTCTCTTTCTCTCTCTGTCTCTTACAGTCTCTCATAACATTAACACGCGCACACAAGAAATTCAGTATTTTTAGTGAGATAACCCAAGCCCTAGAAGACTGTCAATGTTTCTTTCCCCATGACCCTATTTTTCTTTGTTCTTCCTTTCTTCTTCTTGCGGTAGTTTCCTTCCTTCCCTAGGTATTCTCCTTTAAATGGGTTAATGTGTCTTCTTCAAATTTCAAATGACTTAATTACAGTTCCTTCTATCTGTGTGTGTAGGAAACTTATTGCCAGATTTTGGTGAAGTATAAATCGGATCTCTCGAGACCTTTTCACGAAGCCACCGCTTTCTTAAACAACATTGAAGCCCAATTTAATACTATTTGCAGCAGCGGCGCTTCCATTGCACATGTTTCTGGTCTCTCTCTTTCTCTCTATCTAACATTCTTAGTCTAGTCTTTTTTTTTTCTTTTCTTTTCTTTTCTCTTTTTTTTTTTCTTAAACCAGTCCAGTCCCTCTCTAACATTCTTAGTCCAGTCTAGGTGGTAGATCTTTAGTTTTTCTTGGTACGAGGGACTATTACAATTTCTTTATTTAGTTTGTCGATGTTTGTGCTGAATTTGGGTAGAGTATTTGGTTGATAGTTTAATCTCCCTGTCTAGTACGATAGGCCTGTGTGATGTGATCACAGATAGAACCCACATGATCAGAAAGAAAGAGCAAAAGGAGGAAGGGAGGGGTGCACGTTTAGCATAAATCTAGCGCACTCTAGCAGGACAAACTCACGTGAAGAACAATGACATCGGTTGCTTTCATGGACCAATTACCCTTATTGGTCTCGGCCAAAAAGTCTGCAGTGTTAAATCTCAAGAACATTTATTCTCATTCTGGATTTACTAACCCAGGTTTTAAATTAGTACGTTAGGAGAACAAAACCCTAGAAATGCTGCAAAAACGACCCTTTTCTCGGAAATGGTTCTCAAGAGAACTCATAAAAATCTGATCCTGTCCCTAGTTGTGTTTCAAAAGTTATGCCATTAAATGTTTTACATTTCCTTTTGGGTTTGGTTTATTTATTTTCTGATAAATGAGGGTTTTAATCTCCTAGAATATAGATATAATAGTAATATCCATCCTTTCTGTTGAGATTATTAGAGATGGATCTTTCCCTTGAAACTTATTAGTCCAAATTGCCTTGCATTAATGTCTTCTATAGGAATACGGATAATTGTTCGAGAAGTAGGAGAAAGGAGAGGATAAACTCTGGACACTTTTTCGCCCGTGCATATGACTGACTTTTATCTATGATATGAGTTGTAATTTTTTTGTTTCGATGATATTAATATTGCAGTTTTTAGTGTATCTTTTTGAACTGCCTTCATATTTTTCTGCTTAATGGTATTGTTTGGATTTATTTTGGGGCTGTAATTTTGTTGTTGCTGTAGGTTTTTGTGAGTGTACTTGTTCTCTGGTGAAGGATGCTTGTGATAAAATAGGAATGAATTACTCAAAAAAAAGGAACCTTTTTGAAAGCCTTTCATGATCATCAATTTTCTGTAGGAAGCATTAATAACATTGTCAGTTCTCTCATAAAATCATTGTGCTGTTAATGTGGTTCCTTATGAGCTCTCTTTTATTCTTCCTGAGCTCGTTTGATTGAGATAGTGCAGGCTAATGTTTGACACACCACTGCACATTCCCGGTTGGCTCTGAGATCCCACGCTTTATTTCATTGAGCGCATAATGCATTAGTTCCCTTCTAAATAAGTAGCTGTGATTTTTCCCTCCTGATCAAAGATGCCTGTTATCTAGTAAAGGATGAGTTGTAGTATATTGGATGAGAGTTCACAAACTCTTCCCAGGGGTCGTCTTAGTATTGGATCAATTCTGACACTCATAGCATGGTTGCTTTGCTTTATTTATAAATAATTCATTGGGAAGAGTTGCAGGCTGTTACAAATGTATAAATTAAGACTCAAACTGAAAGCAAATCGCTTTTAGTGCTTAATCATCATCATCATGATAAAATTAATCAGATTCCCACCTGAATAATGGATTGAACACGAGGTATCATGGCAGGCTGAAAGTACCAAGAGTTGTTTTCAAAATATTACATTTGCTTTTCGGGTAAGGAAAGAAACGAATAAAAACATCTGCTCGTGTAAGGATGTTGCTCTCATCTTTTTCATGTCATTTATTTATTTCTTTTAATGTGCTTGATCGCTGTGGATCTACGACTTTTGAGGCTTAATTATGTAATTCAATAATGCTTGAATATCTGCTTTTGTACTGGATACATTTGGCCTTTATCGCCAAAAATTTTTATTCCAGTCGTATATCTACAAGGTCAAGCTAAAGATCTCACATGATGTATGGTTGCAATATTTCTTAATTTAATTTAATTTTTCTCTACGTGCACAAAACTAGTGTTCCAATTTTAAGCTGGTACATTGGCTAACTTATCAACTGTATGATTAGGTTTTACATCCTTTTAAGTTGATTGCATGCTTGAACATGTCCATTGTATGTCTACTCTGATTAGCGACTTAGGACCTCTCAAATAATCCATGGTTATCACTTACATTGTTATTCCAATGTTTCTTTTTCCCGTGACATTGAATGGATAATAAGCAAGTTTATTGCTGATTATGCTTATTTTGATTTTGAATGATTAAAAGGAGATTTGACCTTCTTAGGCTGTTAGACGTAAAATAAGAGCTTTTTGTGCATTCTCAAATTCAATGTCATCCACCTTACCAGAACCTGGAATCGTGTTAAGGTTGTTTGTAACTTGGTGTAGATTCAGGTTAACTTGAGAACTTGTCTTTGAATATACAGGTCACGGAATATACTTTTTCTCAAGTGGACTATTTGATTCTATTATTCAAGCC
This sequence comes from Kandelia obovata, assembly GCA_021464305.1. NCBI lineage: Eukaryota > Viridiplantae > Streptophyta > Magnoliopsida > Malpighiales > Rhizophoraceae > Kandelia > Kandelia obovata. Next base: position 2,790,954 of record CM038480.1, read on the forward strand.
CTAACTCCGTCATTCTTTCTTCTCTTTAAAATGTCAAGGTGGGTGTTGCTTGTATATACTGTTGTGCACAGTTCCATAGTAAGTGTCACGGTTAATTAATAGTGTTATTGGGCAAGTGGCAGTGCAGTTGTTTAATTTAGTGTGGCGTGACAATAAGTTATCGATAATCAAAGTCTTTTTTATTCCTCGTTTTCTGGGGCGTGGAATGCTTATCATTAGCAAATGTTACTTTAGACTTGCCGTGCATTCATTGAGAATTCTTAGCTGTAACTTCTTGTGACGTAGCTTATGTACGATTAAGAAGCCTGCCTCCTACGCAGAAAAAAAACGAGGGAAAAACAAAGACAATTAATAGATCTGGTATTACTGGCATTCCCAACTCCATCGGAGGGGATGGAGACACTGTGATTAACTGTGCCATATGCTGTGTCTGCTATCTGTGGCTCTCTAAAACATGGCACGTAGGTGGTGGTCATTATCATACAACAAAAAGCAAAAAACATGGCATGTAAGTTAAGCACTAGCTCGGAAATGTAGGTTCGGGTGTATCGCTGGTTTGTAGGTTTGTATAGATCTTTTAGGTTTTCAGGTGCAGGTCCTTTGTCTCTTCTTTTTTTCTTCTTTTTAAGTACTAGATGTGTAGCTAAATATTGTTGACGAAAATAATAGACATAACTTAAACATATGCCATGTTTACTAAAATATTTAGCGTGGTAAAAATCTCAAGAGATGATGTAAATATGTTAGAACATCATTTCTTGTATCCGAGGTGAATGAATCAGGATTTCTTGAAAAAAAGAAAAAATCATTTGCAACTTTTTCAAAAGGAATAATATGATTTTTTTTTTTGGTATGTTACATTAATTTAATATTAATGTTTGTAATGGGGCATGCTAATTAATATATTTAAATTTATTGTTATTTGTGTTCAAAAAGAAAATAAATAGACATTAATAAAGAAAGTGTGTATAAATTTTTCGGAGAAGCATTGTAAGATGCCCAGAGAGTGATGTACTCTGCCCCTTTTTTCCAAAGTTGAGGGAGATGGGGGCGTGTGTTGGAAAGTTGAAACTACGGTGCCTGCTAGGGACTGATAGGTGCTACTGGCGGCATGGTTGATAGCTGATGCTTCTAAAAAGTAGCACCGCAGCAGCAGGCCGGTCGTGCGTGCCTTGCGGGTAACCCCCCCCCCCCCATTGTACTCTTCAATCAGTGGTTTGCCTTGGCGGCAATAATTCACTGATGGCGAACTTCAGAAATCTCGCTCTTTTTACCTTGCAACTGTTTGATTAGTGTAACTGTGGTGGGTCCCAGTCTCCATGGGGGAATAAGGGCCTGAGTGTTACGTCACATCCATGGAGGTATGGAATCTTTGTGTGCCCTTGTCTTTTCACCCTGGACCCACCCCCTTCACGAGACATTTCTTTCCGACGGTGGGAGACTCGGTTTAAAAAGTTTGGACTCTGGTTTGTTGCCTTGCTTGCTTGGTTGGGCTTTTAACGCCTGTTACTGGTTGGGCTTCTACCGAGACGTCACCGTTATAATCTAGTTTCAGGTTTTTAAGGAGAAGATATCAATTGTTTAGAATTTAAGTTCTTTCCTCTAAAATGTTAAGTTTCAATCTTAAAAAAAAAAAAAAAAAGTTGCAAAATGTATAAAACGAGGAAGAATTATTTATATTGTATGTGCTCCTATTAAACATTTTATTGGCGTTTAATTTGAGTATCTGGGGGGTTTTCAGTATTGAGTATGGGAGCATCGAGTTACTTTGTAAATTTCTATTTGTTTTTTGTGTGCCTGAGCCGATGGTTTCTTAGAACCAGCATTTCTTATTGATACAAATTAATTGGCATGTTGGTGGCGATCTTTCTTGCCGTTTTCTAACCAGATGAAGTTGCTGGTTCTTCTGAGGAAGATGCGAGTGGAGGAGAAGTCGAAGCGCAGGATTGTCGTTATGCAAATGGAGATCCGGAGCTCAAGGACAAGCTGTTGCGCAAATACAGTGGCTGCATAAGTTCCCTAAAGCACGAGTTCTTGAAGAATAAGAAGAAAAAGGGAAAGCTACCGACAGAAGCCAGGCAAATCCTGCTTAACTGGTGGGGCGTCCATTACAAATGGCCATACCCGACGGTAAAACAATTTATTTGAAGCAAATATGTCTGTTATCCAATGAAAGGTCCTATTTTGTGATTGGAATCGCGTAAAATTTTACGTTGTTGTTGTTGTTAATGGCACAGGAAGTGGATAAGGTTGCATTGGCCAATGCCACTGGACTAGACCAGAAACAGATTAACAACTGGTTTATAAACCAAAGGAAGCGCCACTGGAAACCATCGGAGAACATGCAGTTTGCTGTTATGGATAGTCTTTACGGATCATTTTTCAGGAATAATGACTGATGTGGGAACACATTGCTGCACCTAAATTTTGGACAAGGCCCCCCCCCCCTTCACTGACTGCATATCAATTTAAAAGTTTATCTATGGAAACGTCCATTATGCTCACGTATTTGGAGCTGGGGCCAATATTGTCCAATTCCAATAATGTTCCTGAATACGCTGGACGGTAATCTACCTCTATTTTACTTCGTCCTATTGCACCCCTTGCATATGGACGGCTCTCCTATGGCTTCTGTTTCATTTCTTTTATATAAATCAGTATATACTTTTATCCCAGAAAACAGAAAACAAAAGAGTAAACTCAGAAGCGCATACAATCAATACCCTCCCCAACTTGACAGAGCCAAACTAGATTAAAAAAGAAGGCAAAAGTTGGTTAGCACAAGATCAAAATTGCACCTATTTACGAAATAGTTTGATAAGTGATTTGATGTAATTTTTTTTTAAAAAAATATTATTAATATTAATTTAAATTTTTTATAAATTTAATAATATTTAATGATTGAATAGTAATTGAATAATAATTCCTTTTTTTTTTTTTTTTTGGAAAGATGGTGAAAGAAAATATCAAAATTTCAACCATAAAGACTAAGACAGAGTAGGCATTTAAATAGCCAAATAGATAGAATCTGATGTAAATTTGAAGTCCCAGTGAAGAGGGGGGGGCGTTTTTGCGTGTCCAGCGACGTCGTTTAGGTAGACCGTAGGAGGAAGAGGCTAGAGGATATTCGCCTCACCATTCACTAGCCACAATTTGGTTCCTGGTTCTATATTAGCCGCTAACTTGTCAATGAAGATCCTTTTTTTTCTTTCTTCTTCTTTTCTTGACCATAATTTTCAATCACAGACTTTTCGAAAACAAGAGACCTTAAACTTTGTCTTTGTGCATATAAATAGCCTTGTGATCCCAATATTTCCTCATTCCATATCAAAGTGAAGGAGTGGAGAAGAAGGCTCAGTCCTCACCATTTTTTCGGCTAGTTAACTTGCGGACACCATGAGATCGAAGGCCAGAGATATTTTTATGGTTAAAAATTTAGATATTTATCTTGACATCTCAAGTTTTAATTTTAAGAATAAAGTACTTAATTCACCATGTTTAATAAATAAAATAAAATATATATAAAAAAAAACATAATTCTTCAGCCGAATAGACTGGAGCCCAAAACAATAAGCCCAATCCATTTTCTTTTTCCAGGGGAAAAATTCGAGCGGATAAAAAATAAAACATGGACTCAAGTCAAGTCAACTCAACACAGTGCAAAGTGGGAAGGAAAAAAAAAAAACAAAAAATCAAAGAGAGAGCAATAAGAGTAAACGATTCCATTAGGACGTCTTTCTCTTCTTTAAGCTCTCAAGAAATTCAATGGAAAAAAGCAAAAAGTCGGCGTTCCAGCACTGTAGTTAGTGGAAGTAGTTATGAGTAAGTGAAGTGACGTGACAAAAAGGTCAGGGAGGCCAAAAAACAAAAAAAAAAAAACAAAAAAAACGGTGCCGTTCTGAAAAGGGAAAAAGCAGCCATGGCCTCCAGCTCGGGAGCCTCATCGTCGTCCTCTCCTCCTCTGGAGTGGAAGTTCTCTCAGGTCTTCGGCGAACGACTCCCCGGCGAAGACCTTGTAGAAGGTTCGGCTCTCTATCTCCTTCTTCTCTCTGTGCTCTTTGCCTGCACAGCACATACATATTTTTCTTCCTGCCTTTGAATTGACATTTTTATTGGTAGATGTCCTAGTTTAGGTTAAATGTTTATTTAATAGTTTAGTAATGGTGTTGAAGAATATAGATTGTGATTGCAAGAGAGAGAGAGAGAACAAATTTGAAAGTGTTCTATTAAGTTAATAGTTGCTGAGAAATTTTCAAACAAATTTCAATCAATTGAGATGATTGCAGATATTTTAGTTAATTTTGGTTTTCTTTGGTCTGTTTCATTGGTTTCACATACCTTGCTTTTGGTGCTTGCATGGTTGATAGTATTTGTTCTTGTCTTTTTTCTCCAGTTGACGTTATATCTGCAATTGAATTTGAGAAGAATGGCGATTTCCTTGCCGTTGGAGATAGTGGTGGCCGCGTTATAATATTTGAAAGAAAGGATGGAAAAGATGTAAGGATTCCTATAAATTCGGTGCTCTTCAAAGGATGCTAACTCCTGAATTACGAAGATAATTGTTGAAGTCATTTGCATAGCCGTTTTGTTTAGGCAGACAACTTTATTTATTTTTTATTTTGAATGTTTTCTTTTCAATCTGATATTAGATAATTGGGGTTTATCATTTATATTCTTTTTATCCTTAATATTGATATTGACTGTTTAGAATCCAAACCAGGACCTTTCTTATAATGAGTTGGAGCCATCAGATTTTGTCTTTGTGAGACAACCAGAATATCAGTACAAGACCGAATTTCAGAGTCACGAACCTGAGGTACAATCATATGCAGGCATTCTAATATGGTTTTATGTCTGTTTCAGTATTTGACTTATAAGTTTCAACAAGTTTTGATGGCTTTATCTTTCTCTGTAGTTCGATTACTTGAAGAGCTTGGAGTTTGAAGAGAAGATAAAGCAGGTAAGGTGGTGTGCAACAGTCAGTGGATCGCAGTTTCTCCTTTCAACAAATGACAAGACCATTAAACTATGGAAGGTATTAATTTTCCTGTCGATCTAGCAACAACACAAATTTAGTTGTTAATGGCTCACAAGCTTCCTAGGATATCCTTTTTTCAACGTTGGTCCATTATTTTTAAATGTATTTACTGCTATGGCATGATATTTTGGTATGGCTAATGATTTCCTTTCGTGATATATCTGGGGCTAGGTTAAGGAATACAAGGTGAAGAAAGTGAAAGATATGAACCCTAATTCTGTAATATCATCAGAAAATGCTCTTTTGGCTGAAAGAAGTTTTATGAATGGGCAAGATAAACCGTATATTGCTAATGGCTATCGTCTTGAATGGAAAGAGACGATAGGTGAGAAGATGCTAGCATTCCCACAAATACATTCAAAGGTACATACTTCTGGACTGTAGTGAACTCTCACAAAGCATCATAATTCTATTATTATTCACTGCATTGGTTTTGCAAGTATATGGGATTACTTAATCAGGTTATTATCCAACTAGGTGGCTCATGTTGAAGACACTATTCGTTCCAGTTGTCGAAGGGTTTATTCTCATGCTCATGATTTTAATATCAACTCTATCTCAAATAATAGGTAAGATGGACATCTTTATCTTGTTTTGGATGTTTTATCATAACTTCCTTCCCATAAATATTACATGGAAATAGCGTATAGATTTCTGCTATATCTAAGATGTTCATGAATCTCTGTACAGTGATGGTGAGACCTTTATTTCTGCTGATGACCTTAGAATAAACTTATGGAACTTTGAGACAAGTGGTCAGTGCTTCAATATTATTGACATGAAACCATCAAACATGGAGGATCTTACAGGTAAGTCTATCCATCACTAATCTATTTCTCTATAGAATTTCTATTCTCCCAACTTGTTCAATTGTGCTTGAAATGAATGTTAAGGTGTTGAGAAATTTAAGTGAATTGCAAAAGATATAGCATCTTCAATATCTTCGGAATTTGAATTTTCTTCTTTAGCACTTTTTGGGTTTTGATTATTTTTTTCTTTTTAATGAGGTTGCACAACTAATCAAAAGAGACAGTAATGTTGAATTGACATTTCTGTTAGTTTCAAGCTGAGATTGTATTGTTTATTTATTTTGTGGAGTTAAGGGTGTGAGAATCTAGTTTGTTATATGGTATAGGCCAGAGGCAAGTTGTTAGATCTGCGATAAATTGTTTTGAGTTTTGTGGTCATCATGTAGTTCCGAAGGATAACTAAGAATCCTCTAGACAACTGAATCTTGGTTTCCAAGATAACATGATTAGATTATTTTATGATGTGAAGTGTTTTGCTTTTGTGTTCTATATGTTATTGTTGTTTCTGGCAGCCTCAACATTATGGCATAATGTTTTCCTTACCAAAATGTTCACTGAGTGAGATAGGCTGAGTATGTGATTTTGCACTCGTGAATTGCTTGTCAGGTTAAGATATTCTAAACCTATTTGGTTTAGGCTACCATTTGTGTGGTCTGTGTTCAAACCCGCAGCTCACTAGTTTCATAAGTAATCATTCATCCTTCGTAGTTGGCACGAGCATAACTTAGAGTTCTTCAGTCAAATTTTCAAAACCTTCATTAATTTTGCATGAATAGACTGCTCTTTGCACTCAGTGCCCATCTTTTGAAACTAGGCATAGCAGACTGAGACTTTTTCTGATGCAGTGATAAATATCCCATTTAAACTACTTATCTGTTACCGGGGAAAGCTGATTGAGACATTTTAGGCCCGATGTGCTTTTTATCTTGCACCTGATCATTCTTTTGGTTGCCTTCTCCTAATTGAGGTCTTCAACTTCTGTTCAGAGATCATAACATCAGCTGAATTTCACCCAAGTCATTGTAATCTGCTTGCATTTAGCAGCTCAAGAGGATTTATTCGTCTAGTTGACATGCGGCAGTCAGCATTATGCGATAATGGTGCACGACTGTGGGTTTAGTTCACTTATCTATTTAATGTCTCTTGCCTATTGGTTAAGATAGTGATCTCAAATTGGCTCGCCATTCATGGCTTAATCCACCATCTTTGTGATCAAATTGTACAGATTACAAGATGCAGAATACCATGGGTCAAAATCATTCTTTACAGAGATCATCACATCTATCTCTCATTTGAAGTTTACAAATGATGGACGACACATCTTGAGTCGTGATTACATGAGTTTAAAGGTCCTTGACCTTGAATTGGTTATATGATTTGCTTTAAAACTATCGTATGAAGATTCTTCTTGCATGCTTTTTGTAACTTTTTATCTTTATAAGGTTATTGAAAAATAAGATGGCATGTGTTATGGTTTGAATAAGGTGATGCTTTCATTCTTTCCTTAGCTGTGGGATACACGAATGGATGCTTTGCCAGTTGCAGTTTTCAAGATTCATGAACACTTATGGCCTAAGGTGAGCCTTAATTTGGGGAAGGCATCTTCCTGTGACTTTATGTTCATTGAAGTGGGGCTTTGTTGCAACAAAGTGGATGAAAGTAATTCTTTAGGTTTGTGTTTGTGTTGAAGATCTCTTTAGTAATGGTGAACTTGGTGGAATCTCACCTGTGCTTTGATAGTATCCATCATGATGTTCACCCTTCTGCCAAACTATTAGCTGCATTACCTGGCAGTGAGCTGTTGCTTCTCTTTAGCTATCATGAACTCTGATGAACCCAGACTTCTCTTTTCACCCTTCTGCCAAGCTATTAGCTGCATTACCTGGCAATGAGCCATTGCTTCTCTTTAGCTATCATGAACTCTGATGAACCCAGACTTCTCTTTTCTTTTCCCTTGTCGGTTTCCTGTCTTGTTATTGCATTTTCTGTTTGATTGTATAGTATCATTCACTTAGGTGAGTTCGTATTGGTGGAATATTTTGTTGAAAGTTGATATTAACCCAGTGGCTAGAACTGAGGACTGATCCTCTAGGTTACTGTATCAATTGCAGGTCGAGTGATGAATATCTTGATCAACCTAATTCCTTTTTTCATATGCATTTTGGTTCCTAATAACTAAAACCTTTTATCCATGGTCTTCAATGTACTGACAATGAGTTCTACAATCTACCCCCAATCCATAAGTCTATTTTTCTCTTCATAAGAGGCAAAGAAAATAAGCTGCACGTTGATTCTTGTGGGGTAACTGTTATCATCCCATTGAGATGCTTGCAGGTTAGTTTAGCACGGAAAACCAGCTTGCTATAATAACTTGCATCATAAGTGAAGGGCTTATCATAGTTGGTTGTCCATATTAAAAGGTCAGTTAAAGTGCCAACATAAGCTGGTTACTAGAAAAGTGGGTGTATTTTTGGCCATCTGCATTTGACATATGTTAATGGAAGTGGCCCAGCTATAAATGTTGAGTTTGAGGTAGCTCCTTAATGTTACAATCTGCATTAGTATTATTTGAGACTAAATATGGAAGTTAGTTGTTAGAGGAACAGTGTCCTTATGTTTTTGCCTTTTAGGTAAGCATTTTATATTCAAATTCCTCTGGGAAGTTTTATGGAATATATTTCAAATTGCAGGTGCTTATGGCTTTCTGTTTGCCTTGCAGTTGTGTGATTTATATAATAATGACACCATATTTGATAAATTTGGCTGCTGCATCAGTGGAGATGGACTTCATTTTGCAACTGGATCTTACAGGCTTGCCCTTTGACCTCAAACTGGATTAGCTTATTGAGTCTCATCTTAGCCTAGGCATTACACTTCTGTTGACAACGTTTCTCTAATTTGACTCAGCAATCTTTTACGCATATTCTCACATGGTCTTGGAAGTGAAGAAGGAATAGCAATAGAAGCGAGCAAGAATTCAAACAGGTTGATGTTCATCATTTATCTTCATTAAATATACTGTTGAGGCCATGTTTGGGATCTCAAAAATTTCTTGATTCTCATTTCTTGATATAAATGTGGGAACAGATGTACTTCTATTTCATTGTGCAGCAGTATCGCTATACTTAATTGTTTTTTATATATGTGCATGCACAAGTATATGTGTCCACCATCAAGAAATTGCAAGGCTTGAGAAGGTATTTAATTTGGCAGCTAGTATAATATAGGGCATCTTTTACAGTGACTTCTTTTTTTGACAAGTAAGTTTACTTTGCTCTTTATAACCCATTGGATAGGAGGACAAGTGATATGACAATTTTTTGAACAAGGAGATGTAAGCATATCCAACTGCTAAAAAGGCAAATTAAATTTACTTTTTTAAAAGAAAGTCACCATAGAATTTCACCTAAGCTAGAACTTGTCAACCAACATTTAATACTCTGTTTCCTCTTCTTGCTTTGGTGGAGAATCGGGGGTTAGTTTCCAGGGCTTTTGGCATGAAAGATTTCTTCTCAATGTTGATTATCTTTGTGAATTTGATATCCACCGTGATTATTGCTCTCTCTATTCCTATTGCACTCCATGGATCACAAGGGTCTAGAACTTAACTCATCGCCCAACTTCAGGAAACTCATAATGGAAAGACCATGCAAAATGGAAAAGTAACCTGTGTTTGAATTCTGGAGTACCTTGTCTTGTTTTCTATTTTTGGTTCACAGGAATACCTAGTTTATTTGGAAATGCTGATCCCTACTTTAGCTAACAGCCAGATATCAGTAGAATGAGTTTGTTGTGTGCGCTCTAGCCAATTTATTTTTTCTGTCCAACTTACCCTATCTGTACTAACCTTCTGCTGAATTTGAAAAACAGGAAACCACTTCTCCATTCTGCCTCAAGGGCCAAGAGGACATCCTTGAGCAACCTGACGCGCAGATTTTATCGGCAAGGTTGGAGTTCCCAAAGATTTGAATTTATTTTAGTTGTGTTTGAGGTACATACTGACTGTATTCTTCTTCCTGCTGGCCATGCAGTGCATGAAAATTCAAGCCCAGGTAGCAATGATTTTTCCTTTGACTTTAGCTCCAAGCTGCTTCATCTTGCGTGGCATCCTACTGAAAACTTAATTGCTTGTGCTTCTGGAAGTAGCTTGTACATGCATTATGCATAGGTGTCACATAAGGAAATTTGCTGGAACTGTCAGAATCTTGCCAGTGTCCATGCCATGTGCAGAGGGAAAGATTGAGCTACAGGAACAAATTCATTGTGACAAGACACAGAAAAAACAATTCAGGTAGCTGTCCATGGGCATGTCTAGTAGTTCGCTTTTATTAAGTCGGAAAGAATACATACAGGACAAAATTGGCGGGTAGTAGAACTGTAGAAATAGACTGCTAGAGCTATACAAGAACTAGGATGTTTATATCCTACCTAATCTAAACGTTAAGTCGGACTGCAATTAAAATTCCCGAGGGAATTCCTCTGGCTCGTAATTGTAAGTAGGAATTTCGGAATAATCACAGGATTAGCTTCAGTGTGTAATTGATATTCCCTCAGGTCTTGTTGTTTGGTATCAAAAATCGATCCCTCTAAATGCATGCATCCTGGAATTTAAATAGAAAAGTCTCTACCTTTGGTTGTTAGGAATTCGGAACTCAAAATTGGGGATGTTAAAGTTGAAATTCTGCTTTTTCAAGTGGTACGCTGAATCTCTCTTCTTCTACATCGACAAGATTGGCAGTTTGGAGAATGGAAAACGGTCACTTATAATTAAATTCATCAAATTGATTTTATTAGAAAAAAAAAATTTGGTAGTTCAATCTTGCCTCTCATATGCAAATTTCAAAGCAGACTGCGGAGGAGCGAATCTATTATTCAGCAAGTTCCATAATCTTAGAATGCATGATATGAGGGACGGTGTCATAGAGCCCATACCAAAAGGGGAAAGAAAACCAAAACAAAACAAGCGATTATTTTTCCAAAACAAAAGGAAAAACAATTATAATATATGCAAATGGCACTGTAATAGATAAGCTCGTTCAGCAACTTGCGTGGACTAATTTATTTAACGAACATTAGGGCAACCTTGGATGCACTGGCCGAACAAACTTCCATTGCAGACAAGAACCTGCCCCATTGCCCGAAACTCCTAGCACCAAAACAATGCTTGCCCTAGAAAGGGCTTAGAACCTTTGTATAAAAACCCTTGCAGGACGCCTCCTTGCAAGAGCCTCATTCTCCAATTTTCTCACCATCAGCCTCTAGCTCTCTCTATTCTATTACCATGCTCTTGCTTTGTTTCTTTTTCTTTTTCAAAGTTCATCGTCTTTGTTTTTCTTTATGGCACGTTTATTGTTACATCCACTTAGAAGAGGTGTAATTTGCAATTTTTCTCACTGCAAAAAAAAAAAAAAAAAAAGGAAAATTAGTATTATTATTATTATTTTATGTAATACTTATCCAGTATACATACATGTGCAAAAAACTTCCATCCGCATGCGACTTATGATGGGTAATGCGGCCATATTTTTGCACAAATTGACTGAAAATTTAAAGTACAAGAATCTATAGATATGTACTTTATTTTGCAGTTTCTGTTAAGGATTGGTGTGTATTTTGCAGGACACCTGTCTTACAGATTGTATACATATTTTACTTTCCCAATTCTCAAAACTATTATCTCTGGAAAAGTGGCATCAATACATTTTTAATAGAAGAGAGTGGTCCCCGTAATTGAAAAAAAAAAAAAAAAGAAAAGAAAGTGTTCGTCCAAGTAATAAGAATTTCTTTAAATAAATAAAATCCATAATAGTTAGACGTTAGAGTTTTTCTTTGCACTTCATCTCCTGGGAAAATTTTTGTTTAAATCGAAACCCAATTTTCAGATCTTAAAAGCCTTCAAAGATGGTTCCAATAACAACAACGAGAAAAAAAAAAAAAAAACAAAGAAGAAGAAGAAGAAAAAGAAGCAGTTAAGACAACATAATTTCTTATAAATTTTAAACGAGCTGTGTGACATTGAAGTGTGAGCCATAGAGTCTATATGTTATTTAGCCCAATTTGGTACGGCACCCGAGATAATGGGCTCGAGCCCAAAATGAATAGAGTGGGCCCAAGTCTTTGACGAGCGACATTTGATGTCAGCGACTCAGCAAAGCAGACCCATTGGCCTGTACTTTTAGGGCCGAGGAACCATAGTCTTGAGCTTAAAGTAAAGACCAAGTGTTATTAGTCCACTAAGTTTCATGAACAGTCGTCCCCACACTAACAAGTTGGGATTTGATTTGATTAGAAATCCAAACACGATTTGACTTCTCCCCATGTTAGTCATTGGACCGACCATTCATTTCAAAGTTTGAAATGTTGGATTTTTCTCAAAGAATGATTAGACAAGGTAGTTTCTTTTTAACTATAATTCAGATAACTCTAATCTGATACATAGAGTTGGTAAACAATGGGAACAGTTGTTTTTGGGGTCTGTTTCAAGCGTATCGCCTTCAAGTTACCAACTTTTGTAAGTTATTTGCATTTTGAGCCATTTTGAATTGTAGTCATCAACTTTTTCGATTGATACCAGTTGAATCAACCTGAATTTCGAGCGCCTTCAATCAAGCCAACACAATATAGGCAACTGCGACACAGAATGATTCCACCTTTTCTGTTTCTTTTTTTCTTTTTCTTTTTTTTTTTTTGGGACAAAATGAACATATTGAGACGGGAAACAACCATTGAAGAGTGCACAGCACATATATTTGCTCCAAAAGCAACAAGAACCTATATACACTTTGGATTTTCTCGAATGTGAACTGTTATGACATTTCAGTATTGCGAGCGTTGAGGCGAAGAAAGGGTGAAAAGGAGGATAAAATGTCCCACCAAGAGTTAAAAATGGAAGATGAAAGACAAGATTCGAAGCAAAATAGCATCATTCTTAAAATCAACATAGTTCTTAGTTCTTCTGCGTCCATCTGGAAATGGAATATCCATGTCCTAGAAGCTTGCTATCTTGTGGAGCAAATAGAGACATGGAGTTCACTTTCCAGAACTCACCGTTCCTTCTCTTCTCATCATCATAAACCCATCTCTCTTCTTCTCTTCTTTGTTCTGTTTCCCCAGCTTCCAAGCTCGTTATTGAAACTCTTCTTCTCCAATTGCACCAGATTCTTACCATTATGTAAATCATCACCGAGCATATTACAGTGGAAGTAAAAACAATGGCTGCTATGATACACACAACAGCATCGTTGGAAAGTGTCCTTTTCTTTTGACCTGTTGGCTTCAAGCATGATGCCAATGGTGGGCCACATAGTTTGTCATTGCCCGAGAAGGAGCTTGATGGGAATCCTGAAAAGCTGGAGGGAAGTTGTCCCTGCAGATCATTGCTCGACAGGTTTAGCCGGTGGAGGCTTGTCAGCTTTGCAAGTGAAAAGGGTACTTCTCCTTGGAGGTGATTGAATGAAAGGTTCAGTCTCTCTAACTTAATTAGATTCCCAATAGAGGAAGGAATCTCTCCAGAGAGAGAATTTTTGCTGAGATCCAGGATCACTTGCAACTCCGTCAGCCTCCCAAGCTCAGGCGGCATAGAACCTGTCAATAAGTTCTGAGACAGCCTCAGTTCAAAAAGCTTCTTGCACTCCTGAATTGTTGAAGGGATGAAGCCTGACAGGTTGTTTCTCTGCAGGTTAAGGACATTGAGAGAAGTAAGATTTCCTATTTCCACTGGGATCTTGCCGGAGAAATTGTTACTATGAAGAGAAAGTTTGAGCAATTTTGAACAGTTCCCAATCTCCAATGGTATAACCCCATGAAAGTTATTGGATGACAGATCCAGCTCCCCAAGTTCTAGTAATCTCCCTAACCAAGAAGGCATGGTGCCTGTGAGTTGATTGTTGTTAATGAGGAGGTGTTCGATTTTCTTACAGTGTGAAAGTTCAGGTGCCAAATCACCTGTGAAGTTATTAAATGACAAATCAAGAAAGTTGAGCTCACGGAGCTGGCCAAACTCTAGAGGGATGTGTCCAGTCAGGTGATTGTGTGCAAGGCGTAGACGGCTTAGATTTGCTGAAATGGCTAGCCTAGGAGGGATGGAACCAGAGAAGCTATTGTTGGTTAAATCCAAGGCAGTCAGAGAATTTGAACCCAGAAGAGGAAAAATACTTCCGGTGAACCTATTGTGAGAAAAATTGATAATTTTAAGGTTTTTGAGAAGGAAAAGAGATGTAGGAAGGGGGCCTTTGAAGGAGTTGTTGTAAAGGGTAACCTTATACAATTCTGAAAGGAATCCAAATGACGGTGGCAATGTTCCCGAGAGCTTGTTGTCTGCCAAGGCCAATATCTGAAGACTTTTGCAGTAGCCCAAACTTGGTGGGATTGGACCTGACAGCTCATTCTGCCTAAGCTGAAGCACAATCAAATTCTTAAGGCTTCCAATATTTTCAGGAATGGATCCAATGAAATGGTTTCCAAAGAAATCAATGGCTGTTAAGCTGGTGCAGTTTGATAACTCCCTTGGTATTTCTTCCGTCATCTGGTTATCATAAAGATAGATTGTGCTTAATCTCTGTAGCTTTCCAATTTGTTGTGGAAGCCTCCCAGTGATCATGTTTTCAAACAGATAAAAGTTCTCCAGGTTACTCAAGTTTCCAATTTCTGGAGGTATATTTCCTTGAAAGCTGTTATTGTTGAGCTGAAGATCTGTGAGGTTCTGTAGTTTGTCTAGGCTGGGTGGTAGCTCACCTTCAAAGTTGTTGTCAGAGATATCTAATTGTTGGAGAGAAGAGCACTGCAGCAGCTCCAATGGGAAATTTCCAGATAGATTGTTTCGGGCCAGGAAAAGTTGTTGCAAGTTTGAATTGCTGTGGCAGAAGTTGCTCGGAATGCTGCCTGTCAAACCATTATTAGACAGAACCAAAGTTTCAAGGTTCTGCAATTTGGTATTCAACAGGCTTATGGTTCCTGAAAGATTATTTACTGACAAGTCCAGCTTCTCAAGCCGAACCAACCAGTTAAGTTCTAAAGGAATCTCACCACTCAATTTATTCCCAAGTAGACTCAAGTACTTCAAATTGGAGAGTTGACTTAAGTCAACAGGAATTGAACCCGTAAGGCTGTTGTTGGCCAGGTTCAATATTTGCATCAATTCCAGTTTTCCAATTGAAGCAGGGATAACTCCTTCAAGCTTGTTGTTTGACGCCGCAAAATTTTGTATCTTTTCAAGGCCATATATCTCTTCTGGTATAGGACCATTAAGACTGTTCTTCTGCAAGTCAAGAGAAACCAATTTTTTCAAATTTCCAATTGAAGTTGGAATGCTTCCATTAAATTGGCAGTAGGCAAGACCCAATACTCTCAACTCAGTCAAATTACCAATACTTGGTGTAATTTGACCTGATAACGTGTTATCTCCTATTCTAAGAACTTCCAAGTTCTTCAAAAGGCTTAGCTCTTCAGGAATCTTACCAGAGAGATGATTTGAATATAAGAGAAGTATCCTCAAATTTTGGAGCTTTCCAAGCTCAGAAGGAATAGGTCCTGTGAGAGAATTCGCAGACAAGTCGAGTATTTCAAGTGAAGCAAGATGCCAGAGCTCACACGAAATGGAACCTGATAGTCCTGCGCCTGGAAGATTCAAGCTAACAGCATGTTTCTGATCTTGTGAACATGCCAATCCATACCAAGTGCATATGTGAGCTCTTGGAGACCAGTGGTCAAGTACACCAGCAGAACCGACTAGTTCTGATTTGATCGTCAGAAGCCAAGATGAGTCTGTTGAATTATCTCCACCAAGAGTAGCAGCAATTGCAGCGTGGAAAACTAACGCCAGAAAGAGCACCAAATGAGAAAGTTTCATTTCAAGGTGCATTGAAGAGAAGTATCTTAAATGGAATCACCAGATACTTATTTTGAATGACACATTCTGCTAGATGGGAAAGAACAGACAAGAGAAGCACAAGTGAAAGGAATCAGTAAGGCAAGGAATAACTAGAGATGGAACAAGGAATTCAAGAAGGGAATTTGAATTAGAGATGACAAGAGGCCTAAACTACCGGGTGGAGCTTATATAGGTCATCAGTTAAGGAGGTGGAGGATTGCTTAATCATGATGTAGAAAGTTAACAAACAGTACATGAAAGGCAATTAGGCTTTTTGACTACAAGTTAATTGATTGCCTCGTCAATATCTCTTTTCACCTTTATTTTTTGTTCTCAAGGTTTTCCAAAAAGTAAGTTGTCATTTCTCTCCTTTCCCTCTCCATACAGTTATGGAATAAAGCAGTATGATTAATAGCTTGTTGTGTAAAAGGGAAGTGATAGAAGATATGGTACAGTCATGGGTATTGCTAATCTTAGAACATACGTTTAAGTTGAGGTATCCACATGCACCGACAAACAAGAAAAGAGAAGGAAGACGTGGGGTCAACCTAGAAACTACGTGATGTCAACGTGGATCATAGTCAAAGAAATGTTTGTTTGTTTGTTTGTTTTTTTTTTTTTAAAAAAAAAACACAGTAATAGTCAGTTTTCAGCCCGTTAGTGTTAGTTTGTATATCATTTTGAGAAAGTCCTGTAAAAAACCATTGGAATTGTTTGACAAAAAAGGTCATGCAAAATTTGACTTTGTTTGATATAAGTAAATCACATCACACATCAACAATTATCAACTTAGCTTGGTGTAAGTCCATCAAGTTGATGCAAGCTAGGGAATGTTTGGTGCGGCCGGAAAGAGAAGATCAGAAGAAAAATAAGTGGCAGTTGTGGATTTGTGAAACTTGCCATTTTTGTCTTATACTCAATCTTCTTTGCACATGCATACACATACCGGAGTGAGACAGTTTTGGTGGGTAGTTGGATGGATGCATTTATAAATTTATAGTCAATAAAGCCCTTAGAATTCTCTTGACTGATTTGTACTCTATATTTTGACTTTTGTGTTGAGACTTCAGAGAGAATCCAGGCATTAATCTTCTCTCTTAACCTAAACCACCTAATACGAAATTAAATAGAGGAAGAAAACAAGAGAGCCAAACAACCCCAAAGAATTCTGCACTAAAAACCAGCTTGTGTTATTGAAAACAGCATAGGAACCAAGGCCATGTGAAGTTTGGTTTTATGCAAATTAAAAACGGCCTCATTGATCAATTTAGGTGCAAAAGAGTAGGAGAATTTGTGATGGGTATATCGAACGGATGCTACGGAAAATAGAACCCAAATACATGAAGACAAGGAAGGTCATTTCGTATTTGGTCAAGGAATTGTGTTTTTGCTTAGCTTTCAGTTATAGCTTTATAATTATAGCTCTCGCCCTTTGCTTAGTGTTTCAGGATCTAAGCATAGGCAAACAATGTCAATAAAGTTGCATCAAGCTCTGCCCTCATCATATTCCCACACAAAGAAACAAAAGTACACACCAAGTTGCACCATCTGCCACCCCAGTTTCTCAATATTTACCATTACTTTTGGTAAGAAGCAATATTACAGATTGACAGATTTTACCACTTTCTTCCTCCCATCCCCTCCTCAAATGCAACGCCCTACTGGTAAATCAGAAAACATTATGATATAGCCAAGTATAAGAGATATGTTTATATCTTATGCCCTACTGTATTGTAAAATTTTGGCCCTCTATCACATGCCAATAGGAAAGAAAGGAAGAGAAAAAGTTGACATTAGACAGATCATATGGAGAGAACCTTCCTAGAGTCTACCTACTCAGCATTTATTTAAACGATTCTAATAAGAGGAATGCTACCAATGTGGCTTTAGTTAATACCCCACCATGAAAGACATGGTAAGAATGACCGACCAAAAAAAAAAAACAAAACAAAGACAGACAAAGGGTAATACAACAAGGAGATAGAGACAACGGAGAAGGTGCATGATTGAAGATATGATGGAACCATGGTGAAAGAGAGGCAAGAGCTGTTTTTAAAAGGAGACTTTATTAAACTGCCTGTCAGCAAGTGGCAAAAAATGGTAGAGATAGCCCATGGGCTCTCAATTACTGGCTTGGACCAGTGAAAAAAGTCCGGCATATGTCCATCATTATGTATATCCAAGAATCTCCAAGACTACTTTTCTAGGCCCGGGCAACATTTTCTAGTCCTGGCCGAAGTTTTGGCTCTCGTGCTGAAAGCAGAAGTGCTCTCTGCTTGGACAATAACATCTCCGGCCAATTTTTTTTAAACCAAGAATCTCCAAAAGTTCATTATCAGTTGTTGACTTCAATATGCACGCCTAACCCGTAAAAGGTAGGCCTTCACGCAAACTGGCTGACAAACAGATCTCAAATTTGCAATGGTTGAGAGGTAAGTAATGAGTTCTCTCTTTGGGACCTTGAATCCATGCAAATGCATTTTCAAGTCTCAAACACACGAGCATACCTGGTACAGAACAAGCTGCCAAAAAGAACAGAAGGGCTTCTCAGGAAGCCTAGATAAATTTTGGATCGCAACTAACAATAATCAAAAAGAGAAAAGACCAGTGAACAAAGATCAACGCACCAGAAAACCCTGTCGAAAAATGTGTGAAAAGCTCATATTGGTATCTCAAGTTAAACTTTAAGTTTCTGTCATAGAAGGGCAGCTCTAATAAAAAATTCTATATGTTACAAGACTTTGGTGAGAACAGCAGTGGTTAAAAGAAGCACAGATGCTGAGTCTGGACACTTGAACACAACTATAAACTTGTGAACAAATTAGAAAAAAAGGGTCAATATACAGCAAAATAAGGATTTTTCTGGAAGTTGGATGCTTTGATAAAATCAGAAAGTGCAAGCAAAACATTGCAGAAATTGCAGCATTGCAGCTTTTAAGCATAATGCTTCTCTGGACTGGCATCTTGATCCAGATAATCCTGCCACAACCCTTTACAATACTTGTCACTGCTTCAACAGCCAATTCGTTCAAATTCCCGCCACAGCATTGTGGAATCACTGAAGAGTCAGACCCCTACATGTGCTAGCTTAATTGATTTGAGAAAAAGTGAATTAACACCCTCTTAAGTCAGATGACAATTTCACTGATAATTTCATGCCTCAGTCAGCAGTCCTGGTAGTGGGTGGGAAGAACCTCATCAGGAAGCTGGAGAGTGACCAAATGCAGATGACTCCAAGGATCTGAAGGACATTCAAAAGTGTACCCAATGAGTTGCTTATCTCTATGTTGTGTGAGGTCATTTCAGCTCCTCTCACAGTAAATGACAGGGCTGTGACCAGTTGTGCTGCCCTATTGAGTTGATGCAATCTGTAAACCTGTTAATCACAAACAATTTCTTCACATTTAAAAACTGGAACACAAGTTCAAGTAAAAAATTTTACAAATTGGCCAAATAGATTGAGATAAAACTGTGCAAGATCAAAAGATGACTGATAAATTATGTGTGATGGATATTATTTTATTTAATCTGTAAGTTAAATAGATTTGAATGGGCAAGGTTTTCAAAGAAAGAAAAATTTTCTTTTCGTTCACAAAAGGCCACAAAAATTAAACAGTATTAATGATCAACTGTCCTTACTTGAAATATGAATGGGATGACAGACCATGAAGGCGATTTGCGATATCTTGCATACTGCTCAAATGCAAACTGAACAACAATACCAACCAGGTATGGAGCGAGGGTTGCAGAAGCTGCAGGACCAGTCCATGGCCAGACCAATCCCATTGTCACCATAGGTAATATAAGACTAAGTACTAGGGCAGCAACAGAAGAGATCCGCTGACCTAACTGGGGGGCCAGGGTTCTGTGATCCTCAGCTAGTTCTGGTTCCTTAGGCTTCCTTGACTGGTCTATTAGCAGAAGAAAAACAGCAACACCACAATAGAAGAGAGCTTCTGTGAAGAACAATATGAGGAAGTCTGCAGATAGAGAAAAGATGGCTGTTTATTACAGGAGGGAACAAGTCTATCAAATAAATAGTGCAATAAGAAGCAAGCGTAACAATAGAAAAGAAACAAGCTTCATCAAAATGACAAACAAATTCATAAATTGGATACACATATTGTTCATTGCAGTCATTCCCAGATATATGTGACTCAACAATCAGTCACAGTAACTTCAATTTGTTCAGCTGCCTCATCTCCTGCTCACTTACACTTGAATTCTGATGCCATCATTCAGAAACAGGAAATATATTCTAAACTGCAGCATGACTATCATACTCTAGTTGCAGACAACTTGAAGCTTGGAATCATTGAACAAATGACCATCACCACTTTCCAGTGATATCTATCTCTTCCATATTCTCAAGTTGTTATCAATTTTCACTTCACTGTGCAATTTTACTCAAATAAGCATCACTTTGATCTTCATGGTAGTCCTTGCTTGAAACAAATGAGACTTTACACAGCATAAATAGCGAGATACTGCTATGAATCATGCAAGAATGCAATGATTGAAGGACATGGTAACCAAAAATCAACAAACTAGACCCCACTCCAAGAAAACCTTGGTGATATCCCATAATTCCAGGGGTTGATATTTTCACCACTGTGTTGTGCTTTAAAGTCTGTCTGCTCCCACTCAGAATTTGAACAACAATTTAAATTGAAATCTATGAAAAAATAATGGAAAAATAATCACCTGTCAGCAAAGAGTCCTCAAATACTGTGGAGAGTATTCTGCGCAGATAAAGTGAAGGAAAAATGAAAGAGGCCACGAGGACAGCTGGACCCACAAACCATAATAAATTGCTCTGCTTCCTTTGCACTTCCAGTATATTGATCCCATCCTCTGTTTTATATGGGTGATTATAAAACGAAATGAAACCTGGTTTTCCATCAGCTCCCCTAAAATCATTTAATGAACTACTTGCAGAAGAGAGATCTTCAGGACAGGGATGATGGTCGTCTTGCTCAGATGCATTTTGTTCTAGCTCAATGCATTTTGGCTGTTCTTCAATTGTTGCAAACAGCAAGATTTCCCTCATGGAATATTCCCTCTTCACTTTTAAAAGGCCATCTATGAAGCGGAATGAGTTAACTAGTCACAATGCCAGAAGCAGACTGTTAGAGGAGATCCCAAAATCGGTCATATAGGTTATAAAAGCAAAGTTGAAGTTAAAATCTGCAGGGAACCATCTTCATTTTTTAGCCGAAAAACAAACATGATTAACTAGTACATATAAGTTAAATATCAGTACTGTTAGAACCTTAAATTCATTCACCCACTTCTTGAAGTTACCTTTAGAATTTGTAAGCATTAGAGAACTGCAGCGCATTCCACAATATGGTCTTTCTGCACACCACAGCTTTACAAGAAAACATATGTAGTACAAGTCAGAAATTTTATCATGCAGCTCCTTATATAAAGAGATGTCCCAAAACATTCTCAGGAAAGTGGAGCTGAAACATTCACAATTCAAACAATGAAACAAACAATTGAGAAATGTGGGTTTGTGCACTAGTTTTCTACATTTGTATAATTTCTCTGACAGAACAAAATGTCGTGCAGGATTGGCTCTTCATATGATTCACTAATAAGGCACTACTCCAGTGGTTTCGCACTGGCCCCATAATGCAAGCAGGAAAGGTGTTTATACCCATAACTCTTCCTTCTCCTTGAATCCGCTGAGAAATAAAATTAAAAAAAGTACATAACTTCCTAACATACAAATGAAATCTCACGAGACCATGACTAGAAACCACAAAGATTGACAGTTTCAAATTATATCCTATAAATTCCTTAAACATGATTTACAGGACAAAGAAGCTGTGATCACCAAATTTGTCTCTTCCAAACTCAAAAGATTATGAATGGATAATCCAAAAAAATAAGACTGTCTAGTAATGGGTAACCAGAAATCCAAAAGGAGATGACAAAGGATTGTGAATGGAGAGTGAGACTGCCAGGGTGCGTGGGTGGTTACATTCATATATATTATTGTTATTATAGTCATCAATGCAATATTTATCCCGTGGGAAATGTTAAGCACACTGCTCAGTCTCTGTGTAGCAAAAGATTTAATTCTTACTCATTATTCAGAAAAATCAGCATGTCAAACTCTGCCACTTTTAGGATTGTGTTTGCTTCAATTTTCAATCTTTGTATACTGCATTAGGAATTTAAAGGTCTAGATCTGCATGTTAACAAATAGATTCCCAACAGAAACTTTAACTTCTGTGCAACTTCAGACAAATTCCAATTTTTCTTCCCGAAAGGTAATAATACATGTGAAACAAAGCAGTTAATTTGAGCCGCAACAATCTGATAAGTCACACTCTTCAAACTCTAGTCAATTAGAAGCAAAATATTCCCTTTCTACTGGTAGATATGCGAGGTTACTTCATCCAAAGATAATAAAAAGTGTTCTTAGTACAAGAAACTCTCACACTGTGAGGTCTAAGGAAGAGTCACATGTAAGAAGTTTGGAGGTCACAAAAAGTAGGCTTTACTGTCACACCAAGCTCGCCTTTCGTCATCCCTCAGATAATCAGAATTTGCATGACAAGTCCAATAGAAAAATATTGCAGAAGATAAGGAAAAGGGAAAAAGACTGCCTTTGATATGCCACAACAAGAAGTCTTAGTTGACTCAAGCTATTGGATACTATTAGAACCAAGTACACGAATACTAAAAATCAAATTAACAAGCCAAAATTAAAGCCTTTTTAAACAACAAATACTCTTAAGCATAACAATAACAGGCCTTGACAGCGCTTAAGGGGGGAAAAAGCAAAAAGATATACAGAAATATGCATAACACCTGGGATATTGTCCTTGGTTTTCTGAAAGGAGAAGAAAGCGAAGTGGCCACGCAAGAGAAGGAAGAGGGACTAACATTAGAACCCATATGCATCATCTCACTCGTCTCAAACAAAGGCAGGCAGTGAAACTAAACCAAAGGCCGTTCGACTACAACAGACTTAACAATAGCAGGTGCATGCTGACTGATTTTGGCGCATACCCATTTCAAAAGGAGTCGACCTTAAGGGCATCCCCCAGAGTTTTCTCCGTATAAGAGAGAGAACGGAGGCAATTTTAAGGAATTCGGAGACTTTGAGGTAATGGGTTACTGGAGTTTTAGAGAGAGAGAGAAAGGGAACCGAAGAGGGAGGGAACTGGAATGGAGAAAGCGACTATGACTATTTATTTGTTTGTATCCTAGCTGTGGGTTTTAAAGCCGATGGCGATTTTAGTGGAGGCAATTTTAAGGAATTCGGAGATTTTGAAGTAATGGGTTACTGGAGTTTTAGAGAGAGAGAGAGCCACAAAGGGAGGGAACTGGAGTGGAGGGAGCGACTATGATTGTTTCGTTGTTTGTATCCTGGCTGTAGGGTTTAAAGCCGAATGGGATTTTGGACAAATCTTTTACCTGACCATATATATCTTGGCTTTTGTCACCACACTGGCCCCTCCCCGCAGAAATTTGGGCTTCTGTTGTTTCTAATTCGGTGGCTTATCGTAAGAGACCGTGCGAAGTTGTAATACTCGGATGAAGAGTCCTATCAAGACATCAACCCATTAGCAGGTGATCTTCAACTTGAGTCCACTGACGAATAGCTTTCCTCTTTTTCCCTTCATCTTCGTCCTGCCTGGCTGCAACGCTGCCTGCGTCGAAGGCCGCACACCCATTATGTTATTTCCTAGTCTGGATCAGAGTTGTACAAATAATGAAATACCCAAATGGGAGGTAGCAATACTTCAACCCCACTCAGCTGTTAAGCAAAGGAAGGACAACGGGCTTCCACTCCAGCAGTTGCAAAACCTCAATTCACCGGACAAAAATGGAAGAATAATACCAGAATAACAAGGAAAGGAAGGGCAGAGACAGGAAAAGGGTATTGAAGCATACAATGATCATTAATGAGTCAATCATTAAGTTTAAGCTCTTTCAAAGAGCATAATATCACAGAAAGAAAGAAGATAAACATCTCTTGAATGCCCCATAAAATTACTGACGTTGAAAAAATCCTGCCTTGTTGTGCAATCCCTGAATTGGCCGAAAGTATGGACAAACCCCAGTCTAAAATGGGGTTTGCTGGCTCTGCCCGAAAAATCTCAAGCTCAAAATGTTGTCCCACACAATAACACTTGGAGTACATTGCTCTCTCACACCTAAAATTTTGCCATTTCCAAGCTCATATCAGATTAGCCCTCTTTAAAAACCTGATTGTCTGACAATAATAGGGCCATATGGATTCCACAAAGTCCAGGTACTTCTCCACAAACCAAACTTCCAATGCCTTCAAAATTTTCCTTGACAACTCTTTGTAGTCTAAGTTCTGAATATTTAACACAGGTTGCAACATGCGAGCTTGTACATCTTCCTTGAGCTTCCCTTGTTTCACGTAACTATAGGCCAACAAGTAGCAACTAGGCAAATTCTTGATTACTTTAACTGTCAGCTTAAAGGTGAAAACATAGAGTGCCCACAAACCCCGCAACATCTTGATGTGGAAAGAAACGACTAGGGGTCCTAGTATCCACAAAGGGGTCAGCTCCTTTGACACTTCAGCCCCATAAAGCACATTGATCGCTAGGTACATAGGGATGCTGCAAATACAGCAAACAAATCAAAAGCAGCAGAAATTTATGTAAAAGTATAATCAACAACTGAAGGAATAATCAACAGCTGTTTATGCTAATAACATGGTGCAAATTTTCTACAAATGATACAATGGAAAATAAAAAAAGAAATGATAATTGGAGCTTCTCTGATATCAATTGCTTCTGTTGTACCAAGTATCATTTCAACAACCAACTTCCTGCCATCATCTCATCAGGACATATAATTGTAGTAAAAGGCTGCTATCTGATGCTTCAAACCAAATGCTGGTCTTGGGAATTACACAACCCCAAAGGAAAGAACCCTCACAAAACAGTAATTAAGTCAGCTAAATAATAGATCCTTTACTCTGTGTTATGTTTAAGGTCATACTCTCTGCTTCACAATAGGCAAATTCTCTCAATTTTGTTTCCTTTTCTATGAAACAATTGTTTCAAGTCAAATGCCCATTGTCATTATTCATCAGATCTATAGCAAGTCTCACATCTTTTAACCAGTCATTTCAATTTGAGTTCAAGAAAGTGATGTACAAACAAGAGCATCTCATAAGTAATAGCAGAGAGGCAGAGGCAACTGAGAAACAGAAGATAATACAAGGCGGATGAGACTAACTTACAACAACAGTAATGGCATCTTTATTGTCGCATCCAGCTCCAGAAAGTAGCACCAAATCACCTTCAGAATCTTATTTTGTTCATTGTTTAGCACAGCATCTTGAGTTTGTGGTAAATCTTCACTTGCACATGGTCCTTTCAAAATTTCATCCACTTCTTGACTTGTTGAATGTGTGCGCAACATGTTCAACCATTTCCTGAATAATCTGTTAATAGCAGGAGACCCTGTGATTCCCTCATCCTTGGATGTGTAGGGAACTGGAGCACTATGAACCTTTGGAGTTTCCACTATTTTCTCCCCACTGTCTTTTGGTACATAAGAAACACTAACAGAATTCTTGGAAACTTTGGATCCATTTGCTCTGCTTCCTGATTCATCATTTTGTGCACTACCTTTAAAGGAAGAAATTTTCAAAAGCTTCACTTTTGGTCGATGAACATAAGCCCCTACACTGTGTGAAAACAATTTGACTCAGTTTACATATTTAAAACATACAATGAAATGAAGTCTGGTATCAATAGACATGCATTTTTAAGCAGACTTTCACCAACAGAGATTTATAGAATTACAAAGTCTAAAATCTCTAACATAAAGAATGCCACATGACATCTTGTAAACAATTAATCAGCCAAATTCCCAATCATTTCTCAGTACATGGTCAGTCCAACAGAAAATCAGACTGAATTTAAAGTGCCAAACCCAATCGATTTATATAGTCTAGAGGAAAGTTATAAATTGATTGCCTCAAATGAAGATTGTGCTTTCCTACAGAATGCCTATCAGTTCTGCCAACCATATGAAGCATTGTTAAATGTTGCTTCACTTTGAATCCTCTGCTCCATGATAATGGCCTCAATGCAAATGTTGCACAAGAACCCTGAAATTTGATACACAACCAAAATCTCAAAATATTTGAAATCCCAATCTAAGAAGCTAAAGAATCATATACCTTGAGAATCCAAATGACAACAGTGTGAAGGAGTAACAAATATATAAGCTTACCAAACAATTTCAAGTGAAGGATTCAAACTTTTGTTTCTTTGGTTATTGTTGGGACATCACATAGTGTGAAGGGGTTGGATGGTAAGGCAAAAAATAGTTATCTGGGCTATAGGGCATTTCTTTCATGTAATCACTAAATTGACTTGTCTGGCTCATACTGGGCATTGGAAAAACATCAGGAAAAAAAAAAAAAGGAAAAGACATGGAGACTCTCTATTCCTTTACCATGCTCATCTAAAACAAATGTTTCAACCTGAAGATTCTAAGGCAGCATTAAAAAAAGGAAAAATATAGGAAGAGTAGATAAGCATGACTTGATCAGAACATTCCTCATTGCAGTTCAATTTATCACACCGAAAAGATACTGTTCCATATATGCTTAATCAATGAAAATGACAAGCTCAATAAGGGGTTAAAATGCAACATATTTGGCATTGTTTGTCAAAGGAGAATTAGATTAAAGCAGATCATCCATATACATTTGCATTTCATATAGCATAACGATGCATTGATGAAGTGGTTCAAGTTCCCTATTTACCTGCACTTGATGGGTCACTAATGCCATATTCTCCACTTTAACCACCCAGTCATTTACTGAACAAGGCGTAATTTATCAAAAAGCTACAAGACAAACACAAAGATGTTAACAAAATAAGAAAATGATTTGTGGACCCAAAAATAAAGAAAATAGACTAAACCACTGTAAAAGGATGCTTGCAGCCCGTTTCTGAAAGGACAAACAGGACAGACCCCAAAAAATCTCAAAACTTTATGTGCACACTCGTTTGTACTTCCGTTTCTCGTTGAAAATCCCGGACACCTAGCATAAGGGCGCAATTCCATGGCATCAAGTATAAGGCAACAAAGGGCGCTCCAACCGTACACAAAAACAAAACAAGTAAAAAGACAGGACCTTTATCATTTATCATACTCAATTATAGGCGAAAGAATAACCTAGATTATGAACTTCTATTAGCTGAATTAAAATTACTTCTTCTTCAATATAATGAACAGGCAAAAATCCACCAGAAAAAAAATATAAAAATTCAAACTCTCTCACCACCATAAATTCCCAAAGAGAGGGTGCAGCGAAAAATTGCTCTAAAATTTTCATAAACTTTGTGAATGCATCGAAGATTCGAAAAGCTTTATCCTTTCCAATTTTTCCCACCCAAGAAAACCAAATTTCAAAATACCCATAATGCGAAAAAGAAAACCCTAACTAAAAATAATGAAATGGTTGCCCCCCCCCTCCCCCCCCAAAAAAAAAAAAAAAAAAAACCCTTAAGGAGAATTCAAGAATTGGAGACAATATAAATGAGGATGGATAAGGTAGGATAGGGAAGCAATTTGTACCAACCTGCCTGAGTTGAATTCATGAGCTAATCCAAAGACACAACCTTTTTAATGTACAAATTGACTGATGATGTCAGAAAACAACACCGCCCTTTTCCTTATCTTGGTGTTTCCCAATTGAATTCCTCTCCTCTCCTCTCCTCTATGTACAATAAAGAGAGATAGGGTACCTTGTTGGGGGAATTATAAATAGGGTTTTCATTTTTCTTTTCTTCTTTTTTTTTTCCCTCTCCCTGGTGCTACATAAAAAATAAAAATAAAAAGAGAAAATTTGGGAATTAAATATACGGGATAAAATGTGACTTTTATCGAATGACTCGCCTTGAGGAGCGGGTCGTAGCCAGACCCGCTGGTCGGCCGGGTATGTGCTTTGGTTGTGTCCTCTTGCGGGCTGGAATGCATTTCACGATCTCTGTGAAACCACCAATAAGGTTTTAAAAAATAAAATAAAATATAAATCCAATTAGGTAGACATAAATTTGGTAAGATTATATGAATAAAAAAAATTATATTACATACATAATATTTCATATTGTATTAATAGTTTTTATGTATAATATACATTATTTTATATTTATTATAAAATAATTTATATTCACTCGAGTTTATTAAATGTGTCTACCAAATATTTCTTATAAAATAGAACTTGCAAATTGTAACCCAACAAACAGAGGAATGCAGCTGAGCTCGAATAAGGTATTGAAAGAATGAATGAATAATTAAATAAAAAGAAAGTGAAGCATAAAATGATACCTGTTGTAGTTGTTTTAAAAAGCAATCGGTTTTTTAAATCCACACGATTTCATTGTGGAAAGTAAAGACATAATCTAAACCGATTGATCCAATTCATTTACTCAGGTTTAACCAATGACTAATATTTATTGTTTTTTCTTTTTTTTTTCCCCCTTATGGTAACATTTGTGTCACACAGTTTGTTTCTTTTCATTTTCCATTCCTGATCAACATAAAACAATGCAGGAAAGAGACACCGTAATGGTAATGGCAAAACAAGAAGCATTAAAATAACGAGAAACTACCCATCAGAGAGTAGAGGAATTAGGAGCATATCAGGAGTTCCTTAATAAACATACTGTGACCAAATTAGATTGTTAAGCCAGATACATATATATAAAAAAAAAATTAAGAAATCAACCGCATCCAAGCACCTTTAATCACCTGAGACTTTTTTTTTGTTTTTTAATCTTCACTTGATAGCACTGCTTTGCTCCAGGCCCTACTCAATGCAGTGTATCCGTCGATAAGAATCAATCTTACTTGCAATTGAATACGACAATCCAAACAAGAATACCTGCATTAGGAGGGATCAAAGCCACAAAAAATTTAAGTGGCTCGGTTTTTAGCACAGCAAAAAGACCATCTTTGAGTCTCATCTTTCAGTCATAACTGGCATCCACTCGAGCATTGCCACTTTGCCGTCCATAGAAGCTAATCCCACCTCGCCTCAAGTGACCCCGACCCCTCTCCCTGAATCTTGCACCAGAATTATGAGAACCGCCTTTTAGAGGTTCAAATTCATTGGCTTGAGTATTATTATGTGGGCCAACAGGAAGATATTCATAATGGGAATTGCGTCTCTGCCTTTCCCGGTTTATGGTTACTTTATGTTGCTTGTTATCTTTTCCAGATCCATTCCACTCCCCAGGAAATTCGTGCTCTTTGCCAAAATGACTATTTTGGTTCCCACTTTTGCGGAGGCCAGAAGGGGCATGTTCGTGTTGAAAGTCCATATTTAAAGGAGATGGTTCAACCGCACTACCAGGATGTCCTCTGTGTGAAGCCACGTTTTTTCCCTTCTTGGCCTCTGGATGCTCAACATTAGAAGCTTCTTCCAAGTTGCTCTTTTCAGATGGGGAATGATAATGGTGAGGCTCATCCCTAACTACAGCAGTCTCCTTGTCTGATGGAGGTGGCACTGACATGGCACCCTGGAGTGTGGAATCCTTTTGACCGCTATTTGGTCTGCTTCCCCGTTGATTGGAGCCTGGAAATTGCTGTGACTTGGGTTGCCAATGAGATGTTAACCGCTCCACAGCAGCACGGTTTTCTTTTGAAGTTGCATGCATGTCTGCAGGGCAGGCTTCAGTGACAGTAGATTGGATCCTTTCAATGTCTCCACTGTTAATTTTTTTCTCATCAGAATCACAATTATGGCCTGTGCTTTTGTTTCCCTTGTATAATTGCCGCTTTCCTCTGGTTCTCATACCTTGATCACTAGCAATAGGAACAGTGACATCTGTACCAGATTCTTCAGTAATATTCCAGTGGCCATCAGATGCATTCCATTCATCAGAATATTTTGATTGGTCTTTCACTGAACTTGTATTGGTTTTTTGGGACTGATGATGCTCAATCATTTTCCGAGAATTCCTGCTCAGGTTAGAATCCACCGATTCCCCTGAACTCCATTGGCGCCACAATCCATGCTCTTTGCTAGACTTACTATGCCTACTATCCTCATTCCTGGACTCCATAGATGAAACTACCTTCCCATCAGATGCCACAGAGGTTTGAGAGTTTTCAGTGCCCAAAGAACCTGATTGGGTTCTTCCAGCAGTATGGTCTGTTGTAGTCTGACTGATTGAAGGAGCCACCAACTGATGGCCACTCCCTTGCTGAGCCATTTCTTTAGCTGCAGGCTTTGGGATGTATCTTTCCATTTCTGCCCTCTTATTTCTTGGATTATGTTGCACCTGATGATCACTCTTTAATGATGGGCCAACAGCCTTAATAACAGAATTCTGACTGGTATCTTCAGAAATCTCAGTATTACTCTGTGGCCGAACTGGAGCCCAGACAACAGAATCACCACTATGGAGTTTCTCTGCTAATTTATTGGCTTGTGAATTTCTTGTCAACCTGCGAGAATGCTGTGATTTCCACTGGTTATTTACTCTAATGTGGGCCTCTTCAGTTGACAATGATAAACGCTGCTCCAAGAAATGTACATCTTTGGAAATAATCTCAGACTGAGCTGATGTAGGATACAACATAGGTTCAGAAGTCTTCGATTTATCACTTTCAACCAAGATATCTAGAGCAATTGCATCTTTTGACACCAATGATGATGAAGCCACTGTTGACAGTGCATTGGCCACTGATTGGTTGTTCTTTGCAGTCTTACTTTTCCTTCTCTGTTGTGTTGAAGACTCAGCTGTGACACTTTGATTCACAGACGGACTTAACTCACTATTGGAGGCAATCTTCTTGCCAACACTCTCGAGAGAAATCGGAGCAATAGGTGCTGCATCAGTATTTTTTTCCAATGCCTCAGTTGTAGGGGAAGAAATCAACTTTTCAGTGGAATACATTTCTGAAGAAATATTTTGTTTTTGTCTGTACCCCATGCGCTTCTGCTTATAAGCACTACTACCATGAACATGTGGAGTACTGTTGGGGATAGTAGAATCTGCATTATTAACTTCCTGTTGTAATGGCTCCAATTTCTCAAGCAATACAGGCTCCGTGTTGGCAGTGGCAGCAGTCTTTGTTGTCTGCAACTGCATCCCAGTATTCAAAGTGGCAGATTTCTCAACCATACTGCTGCTTCTTTCACTACCATACACAACGGAATTTGTGTTAGAAACCACAGCTGAGCTTACTTCCTTCAATTGTCCAGCAAAGATGGTTGGTTGTGCTGGGGATGATAATTCTTTCAGTTTATTCTCAATAGAAGCAGCTTCCAACTTCATCACTGTTGAACCTTCTCCTGCTTGTGTACGCCTGTTCAACTCCTTCAGTTTTGCATAAGATTTGGCCTTCTGATCTCTTGTCCGTTCTTCCTCCTCTTTCTCTCGTTGGCTGTATCGCTGCTCAGCTAGCTCTTTCATCTTAGCACGCTGATTGAAAAGTACAATGGTAAGGTAAAATGTTAAAAAAAATGATCTACATGAAGCATTAAATGATGAGAGAATCTACTACTTGTGCCTGAGTATCAGTTATATCAGCAACAAGAGGTGTGAGTTCTCCATCATTCTTCCCCTGAGGAAATAAGCCTGACTTTTCAGTGGCCACTATAACATGGTCTTGCCCTTGAACAGCAGAGGAGCTTTCAAAATCTGATGTCAACACAACATGTTTAGAGTTGGTAAGTTGAGATCTTCGCCACCACCCATCCGTTTCTTGTGCACTAGATCTTCCTTTACTGTGATGGTCAGCCCTACTGTGAATGCCATGTGTGGGTCTCCTGAGAAACTTTGTGTCAGTGTTGTTTGAAGATTAGAATAATCTACAAATTGCAAGTTACAGACCAACCTGGAGGTAGTTGATTCAAGATGTCTATCACCAGCAGAAAGGTAGTCTTCATGAGAGGCAGTGTTGATAAGGTCACTTAAATGAGTTCTCTCAACATATTCTGAGCCCACAACAGCTTCATTTGTAGAATGAAAGACCCTGGCATTACAAACCTGTAACTCATTTTTCTGCTCCTCCCTATTGGAAATAGATTTAGCACCTGTCCTTCCATCAGAAGCCCGCACCTTCGCATTTAAAACTTCTATTTTCTGAATCAGACTTGGATCTCTTGGCACTGTTGAAACTTCTGGTATAACAGAAGTTGCATTTTCAAATTTCTTAACTGAGCTGTCCTCAGATGACTTGGAAATTCCAATCCTATCTGACACTTTCACATTTAGAGGGACACATCCTTGGTTGTCAACTCTGTCAAGAGCCTCTTCAGCCTGGGCCATTCTTCTTGTATCAATCTCTTCATCCTTCTTGTGATCTGCTCTCCAACCATTCTCCCAAGACGATTTGCTTGGATAGTCTCTCTTCCCAGGATCTGAATTAGTTGCCATGGACTCATCTTGCTTCTGTTCACCTTTTCCATCCCAACCATCATGCTGCTTCATAAGAACTTTATATGGTCCTCGAGAATCTTGAGGGTGACCAGACTCTGCCTGTTCCGAGATCACTGATTTTGAGTTAGGGCCGTATCCGCTGGATCTACCATGGGGATTGCTCAAATCAGGAGCAGTTTGACCTGAATACCTATTATAAGCAGCAGGAGGACCCATAGCCATTCCAGTGAATGGAATATCTCGTTCACTGGTATTGCAGTAACCCATGGAAGGACCATAATACACCTCATAAGGAACTGGGCCAGGATAAAAACCAGGCCTAAGAGGCATGCCAGGGCGTATGTAAGTGTCATGCATAGGTGGTCTGTACATATCTCCATTTTTCAGATGTGGTCCTGCAGGCCCAGTCCTCGGTGGAGGAGCTGACTGCTGGTTGGCGAGAGCGGCAGGGGGTATTTGTGGCCGGTGGTAAGGAAATGGTTCCATTGGAAAGCCACCTGGCCCAACTGGTGGAACAAATGGTGGACCCCCTGAAGGCTGTCGATACCAAACACCACCTGGATGATTATTCACTGGAGGACCATGCCAGGTATCATAACGCTGAGGGGGGATACTGGAGTTAGGATACGGTTGGGGTTCAGCTTGCCACTTCTCAACACTGGGTCTGGCTCCATCTACACTGTACATGGAATTCTCTTTTCTCCAAGAATCTGCATTTCCAACTTTCACATTCGCATTTACAGAAATATCACCTGAAAAATAGTAGACAACAAAACCAATGGTATACTTGGTGGGGAAATTGTTATTAGGCCACCTATTTAAAGGTGTGGACAGACATAGAAGAAACTAATCAATGCAAAGGACCTGGAATTTCCATTACAAGCAGAAGTTGAGTGCCAAAAACAAACCTACAGAATTCCCTGGGCCCTCTTTCCCTGTCACCAATCCAATAGAAGAGCCAGGACGACCATGAGAGCCATGCTCTGGAAACGAAAAATTGATCAAGAAAATAAGTAAAGCATCAACTGTACTTACAAATACGCATTATTGAACCAGTATCAAGTTACAATAGAATTCCAGCAAAGTATTATATAAGTCTAACTAATACTGCTGAGCCACAGAAAAATAATTTCTATTGAAGAAACCTTAGCAAAAATGACACCAGGAAATTTTCAACAATTTTTAAACCCAGGGAATGTCTTTCTTTCAGTTAACAAAGACCATAGTTTTACCAATTTTTATAAAGGATAGAAGAGAACAAATCTTTGCACCTACTAAGTAGTTGAGAAATTAATAATGGTTAAAAAAAAAAGAATTACTACTTGTCTTGCTGCTGTGTGGAGCAAAAACTTTAGGTTTATCCAACTGCTCCATGATTAAATCACAACCTTTAACTTTAAAAATATTTGTGTAAGAAACTCCTATTAAATTTGGGATTAAGGCTTTGTTGTTGTTGTCATTGTTGGTCTACATGCTCCTAATGAGGATAAGACATGTTAACATTAACATTAGAGAAGGCCAATCACATTGCATTAACCAAAAGTTTGCTCACATTCACCAATGACCTTTGGCATAGTAGGGTCAAACTCCTCTTCAAGGCTAGGGGCATTGAGTTTGAACCCAGTCAAGAGTCAATTGACTAAAAGATGCTCACATTCAAAGCATGATGCACAACTATTAACAAATAAGGCAAAATTCAAGCATGAAACCTTGTGAATCTGTGTTTCTTCCAGAAGTTTCCTTTTCTGAACCAAGCGTAGGAAAATCTCCAGAAGTCAAAGAAAATCCATCATTTTTGGAGGACAACAGTCCCTGCATGAATAAAATTTAATATCTAAATCAGAAGATCTAGGAAAGCAACGAAAAAGAAAAACAGACAATGAATTAGCCTAGGTAGTGATTGAAGACTGATGTTCATGGTCAAAGTGAACATAGGAAGAAGGTTAAAATGTATAAACCTGAACAATGATGAGTTGACCAAAACAATTAAACCTGGCATTTCTATCAAATCCTTCTCCTAGTTTGTGGTTTGCCCAAAAAGCCATCTAAAATTAGTACTTGAATACAAAGATTATTTACTAATATTTTGATGGATCATTAAGTTACCCTACATATTTACAGTAAAATATCTCAAAAAGCCATGAAGTAATAAAGTTCCAACCAGAATTAAAATAAATATCATCAATATTTGTTCGCACGAGCAATTGTGCCAGAAACTACAAGAGAGTAAGATAAAGACATAAAATCAGCAGCAGAGGTGAAGACCCATCCATGCAAACAACCTAGAGAAAACCTATTACATAGCCAATGAAAATTCAAGATCACAACAGAAGATATATGTCATGACTAAAATATGCAATCTACTTGAAATCCTTGACAGTCACCTCGAGCTTCAGTCACATAGGTGTATCATTTACTGATTGCATAAGCAAGCATTAAGCAAAAATCATGAGAGGTGTTTGTGTCTGGTAGGATCATTGTATGCACAAAATTGACTCTTTGTTTAAAATTGAAATGACTTCGAGCGCTAGCAACAACATTTAATCATTACAAACTTCAAATTTAAATCTAGGGACCATCATTGTTTTTCTCATTTTAATCTTTTGGTGGATTATGTACAAGAATCTTCAATTCACTTCATGTTAATTAGAAACTGAACTGTACTAGGTCACAGCCTAATAATACAGATATGCAAGGTCCAAACCCACACCCTTCCCCACCCACCGACACATGTTATTTTATACACAGCTATTGACAACAATAATCAGCTTTAAAGTTACAAAAACTCATAAAGATAAAGTAAGGTAGAGATGCATACACCCATATCATATTTGCAATCTTAAAGTTCAAAACATCATCAGACCAAGACTACAACGAGTGAGCAGTATGGATCTGTTCAAAGTGACAGTAATGGTATTAATTTCCAATAATTTAATTTTCC
Organism: Kandelia obovata; assembly: GCA_021464305.1. Classification (NCBI taxonomy): domain Eukaryota; kingdom Viridiplantae; phylum Streptophyta; class Magnoliopsida; order Malpighiales; family Rhizophoraceae; genus Kandelia; species Kandelia obovata. Next base: position 2,826,028 of record CM038480.1, read on the forward strand.
TGCTTATCAAACTTTCAAAAGAACCATACAAGTAAAAACTATTATAAAATTTGATCTGGTGCTTATAATTGTTGCTTTAACATCAATTATCTATGGCACTGGTAATATAATGCATGAATCCACCAAAGAACAGGAAGCACTAGCTAACATTCCTTTTCACATGAGTTATGGCATAATAGAGTTTCATGCCAAGCTGTCAAACCCAAACTAAAATCAGAAAACAAATGCTTTAAATTAATGTCATTCAAGTCAAAGGCAAGCTGTGCACTAAGCTAGGCACTCAGACAGACAAGCAACACCCAGCAAGGTACTAAACCCCCTGTGGCTGCTAATCAAGAGGCAGAGCATCTCCTGGACCTTGAGGTTCTGCAGCAAGAGAAGTGCTCATCTGCCAACACCACATTACAGATGCTGTTTATTCTGAAAGATAGGGCAACAATAATCCGTTTCTGGTTTCTCTTCATCTCAGTACTTTGTGGTGCCTTTCAAACTTTGGCTATTTTAGGTTCTGATTAGCCCAAAAATGGGGTCAAGCATTGCCTCAAGAGCAAAGAACCAGAATGTCAAGACAAAGAGAGGAAAAGAAATAGCCAGCCACAATTCCTTCAAACCAAATAAACACTATACATTAACCAAGAAGGAAAAAATTCATCTCAAACCAATCATTACAAATGCATGATGATTTAAACAGGGATCTTGAGTCTAAAAAACCATACCGAGTTTTCTATTGCCCCAGTTGCTCCCCATGCCACAGAATTATCAGACAAAGGTTCAGCAAACCGAGATAACTGTGAACTACCAGGTCTTGTTTCTGCACTACGAGGACGCAACGATGCAAGGGATGTCTGATTAGATGTCAATGCTCCAGAAGCTGATGATGGTCTTGAATGTGAACCCCATGCATTAGCAAAAGGTTCATGTGTCCTATCGCTACTGCCAGTTGATGGTTGTGTGCCACTTCCACCAGATGAAGGCCGACCACTGGGTTGGCTTGGTGAAGAGCTACCACCATCAGTATTTGGAGATAGAGTGTAAGAACCCCAAGCATTTGGTGTGGAAAAAGATGACCTGCTGCCCCAGCTATGGGTTCCCCTGAAAAAAAAAAAAAAGAAAAAAAAAAGCAATTATTTGATTAGCATAAAAAATACAATCACACTGTGTTTTTAAATTAAAATCAGAAAGAAGGCTGTCATAAAATTAAGAAAGAACCATGGCAGAAGAGAAACAGCAAATGATATTAAACAACCCAATTTTGTAGATGAATTACTCACTTGGGAACAATTTCAACATTTGGATCCAAACCATGATTTTCTAACCTTAAGACAACAGAGAACAAATATTAAATTTGCATTGAGAAAAACCAAGAGCCTCATCATATCAAGCAAAGTTTATTCAGCAGGAAACTGCACACCTTTGGCTGGGCAAGTTTATAGGTTTTGGCACAGCAACTTTTCCCAAAACAGTCATCCCACCTCTTCTTGCAGTAGTCCATCTGCTACCAAATATTAAACAATAAATTAATGGTATTTGTATACCAAAATGCCATGTAACTGCAATTTCAGAATATTTCATTCATATCTGTAGGCTTACATAACTAATAGACACAAATACCAAAATGTCTCGTGTGGGGAAATTTCAAATACCATATAAAAGGGCACACCAATGCTGCACAAATGAAGGGAAAAAAAGACTAAACCAGAAAACAGGGTTGATGCTATGGGGCACATAGTCATGCCATCATGGAAATGCTTGAGCTTCTGACAATCAAGTTTACAACATAATTGCATTTCAGTCAGTAGATAAATGAAACTGCAATGCAACTGGGACATAAACTCATTCATTAAGAGGCACAATTCAGCAAATACCCATCAAAATCCCTGAACAAACTTAGGCTAAATCCAGTACAAATATTGACATGGTCAATGAAAAATTAGCAAAACTACTACTGGGATCCAATGACTGTTTCAACTTGAAATTTGTACTAGACTATGCTAAAAATGCCATAAAATTTCTGCAACATGAAATTTGTACAAGAATTCATCGACCGTCATAGTCAATGCAATTGTATATAAAATAATCTAGTTAAAATTTCTGCCACAAATTTGAATATGTAATAATCTTTTCTCAAAAGAGCATCTTAGTGCACAACCTTATCCATGTTTTTAGAAATAGGCTATTTACACAACTCAAAAGTGTGACCACCAGGTCACAATGGAATAAGTGCCCGCCTTCTAATCTTCTCTCAACCTATGTTGAAAACAATGGGTTTTACCTCTTGGAAATGACCGCCAAATGGGGTTCCCACTTCCCACAGTAATACCATGAGGGCTTCAATTAATTAGTTTCCACAAATGGCAGATCTACCCAACTAGTCATTTTAAACTTTGATTCTCTTAATTAAAGAAAAAAAAGGCTTACCCCCACCAAGTTTAACTCATAAAATTGTTAATTTACACTAATACCAAATTCTTAAATTGAAGAAATCCCACTGAATGAAATTACGATTTAAAGAGCCCCTCACACATAAACGTTTGCACACATTCACATACAAATAGATGGAGTGATTATTTTGCAAAAAGGATCCAAATTTGGGAGGGAGGTGAGTTTACTGTCATAGTCTTATCCTCTAAATAAAAAAGATTTCCAACGTATTTTTACCAATCAAAGGGAGAAAATATTACAATCTAGTCACCAAAAGTACCCAAAAAAATAAAATTTGCAAAAGGATAGATTATAATCAATTTCATGCCAAACAGAAATGTCAAAAGGAATCATTTCTGTTTGGTCAAGTCAACAGGAACCCACCAACCAAAACACTTGCTAATTGAACAAACAAACGATACCATGGTTTAAAAGACCATAGAAGTCACAATGAAAGGTATAATACTCATACTTTCGCTCCCCAGCAGCAATGCTTGATGTCATAATTCAGTTGGTGTAGCAAGGTCATTCAAAGAACTTATGAGCAACCTAGCAAAATCAGACAACCAATGAAATTCCTTCAATATGTCAATTAAAATAAAAAAATTGGCAAAAAGAAATTTGAAACTATATTAATGGAAGACAATAGACATAAAAAAAAAAAGGTATTTTCTAGTTTTCAACAAAAGAATACTCATCGAACATGCTCAAGCATCACAACTTTAAGTTCTGACACTGATACCATACAAAAAGACGCCCAACATAGGCTATAAGACTGAACAAAGTAAGCAAGGAAAAATAATGCCCGGAAAGTCATCAAATAATTTATACTGGGGGCCAACACAAGTAATTCAGTATTTATTCCACAGATTTAGAAGACATGCATGCTTAGTTTAAGGCTTCAAATTGACTATACACAGTGCTTTCAAGCATGTGTAGCATGCACCTACAAATGTAGGGCCTATACTTTAGTGTTGTCAGAGGACACAAATGTTACCATACACTCTGGAGCAATTATTACAAAGAATCACAGTTCATATTTAATCTTAATAGTTTCTCTGGTATGATGCAAGGAAACAATAAACACTTCATCAATATCAAAGCAAAGTGAAGATATAACTCTCTTGCAAATGAACAAAAGGGGGCTAAAGATTCTCCAACATTATCAATGCAATCTCTCCACCATGTTGGTCGCCTAAGTGAAAAAGTACCAGCAATAATACATAGGAAGCCTAATAGGAAAAGGCTTAAATTTTTCTTTCACATGAAAAGGGTTCCATGACTTTAGCATATCCATGACATTTCTTACTCTCGTATCACTCTATCTTCTTCCATAGACAATAATATTGGAAGAGAAAAGTGCTCATGAACTTAGATACTAACACTCCCAAGAGATTTTCTAAAATCTTATGTTCAAGCCCATGCCATTAGTTGTTTATGCTTTCATGGGATTTATAAAAGCTTTAGAATCTACTAAAACATAACCATCTAGTCAAAAGAGCAACAAAATTCCTCCTTGTTTTTTTCTTACACACTTCAGTGGCTTCAAATAGCCCACAAATTCCTCATCATTCCCTCTTCTGAGCTCATCTCATCTCAACTCATATATCAAACAAAGCTTTTAACTGAAAAATTGTCCACTACATTAGATATAATCCCATCTCCTTATTAGGAAGCAGACTAAAGGAAGGAGGAACCCTCCCATCTATTTGCAGTATGCTGCCAAAAAAATCTCAATGCCCTTTTTTTCCACGCATGCCTCACATTGAACACCAGACAATATCTGAATTCATTGCTCTTCAGCTTACTAGACATTATAAGTTCATAAATTCTAGAATCTCCTCAATTACCCCTTCCCAAAACTACTCAGCTGTTACCCAATATACCAGACCTAACATGCAACAATTGCTTCTGTGTTCAATATTTCCAGCAATGAGTAGAAGACAGACCATTTACAGACATTCAATTAGGCTGAAACCTTTCAAATTTTGCTATGCCCACGTTCCTAATGCTTCTACTAAATCCTGGAAGTATTTTCAAGAAAATCATATGGTGAAGACGGCCTATCTTTTCTTCTTCTTTTTTTTTTTTTTTTTTTTTTGCAATAGCATAAAACCATGTAAAAACAAACGATGTATAATGACAACGCAAAACAACAATTAGAACCCAAATCAAAAGGAACAGTAATGAAAAACCAATCCCCATTTTAACACAAACAAGATGTTCCACTAGTTTTCAAGAAGATCAAATCATCGCTAAACAAAACACGTACCAGAACACAATCACCAATCAAATCATTACAAAAATTCCGCAAACTCAGCGGCTGAACTAGCACTTGGGGAGAAAAAGAAAAAAAATCCCGAAACCAAATCGCTCTCTCTTATTTTTTTCCCAGGAAACAAATACCATATATATGAAATTCATAGAAAATAACTAACTTGCCTGGGATAAGAAAACCTATTATTTATTTATTTTTTTGGACTTTTTGCAGCGCGTTTCTTGGAAACCCTAGCGGGGCGAAGAAGTTCGGAGAGAAGGCGATTGATCGTAAGCTGTCGCAGATTTTGAGAGAGAAAGAGAGGAAGAGATAGAGATACGTGTAATATACGGTAAAATGAAAGCTGCGAGCGATGGGATTTGTAGATCGAACGGACCGAAAGAGAGATAGAGAGAGATGGGAAGTGAGCAGAAGAGAGAGAGCTGAAGAATAAAGAAGCAAGTGATTTTGTTTTTCCCTTCCTTCAAATATTAATTTATGCAAAATTTTCATGTCCGATCACAATAATAAATATAAATATATATATTATATGATTTTATTGATAAAATTTTATTTATTTGAATAAAATAATATTTTATAATAAATTTAAAAATTTTAATAATGTTAAATATTATTTTTAAATTATTATGTTTGTTAAAACTGATTTTCAATATAAAAGAAATTATTTAACTTTAATAACACTTAAATTTTTTATAAAAAAAAAAAGTTGAATAAGGATATTAATATGTAACCCAACTTTAACTTAAAGGCCTTAGAAACATATTTATTTTGGTAAAAGAAAAAAAAAAAGAAGAAGATACGATTAAAATGTAATCAAAATAAGCTAAAAGGGTAAGATATGGGAATAAAAATGAAAATAAAAGATAAATGATGTATTAATTTTGAGTAATGAAGACAGAGCGTTATGTTTTATGATAAAAAATAATTAATTAACCGTGTCTTTATTAGTTAAGAATTAACCAGGAAGTAAGTTAACGGTTAACGATGGTGTCTTTAAAACAAAAAATTTAATATGAAAATATATGATATAATATATATTTAATGTATAATAAATAAATAGATATAATGTATTTAGATAGATATTTGTCTGTATATAATTAAATTAAAGAATAATTATGATTGTAAATTAAAAATTTAGTAAAGTTGTGGACAAAAAAATATAATAAATTTTAAGTTCAGTCACACTAAATTAAATATATTTAGTAATAATGTAAAGTGAGAAAACACTAGTGACCCCGTTCAGTCCGGTTCTTGGTTAGACCGGCAGTTCAAGTTTGGTTATTTGGTTCAACCGGCAATTCGATGGTTCATTTTGGTTCGGGGTTGTAGATTACGGTTCGGTCCGGTCGTTGTAGACTACATCGTAGTACATACGGATTCACTTCGCTTGCCAAGTACGGACTCCTCAACAAAAGAAGTCAGCTTCCTCGTACCGATCGATCGAGCCTCACGGCGGTGATCGGGTCCGGTCGGATTACATGAACATTAGGAAAGGAACTGAAAGGAAGACAGTGAAGCGACGAGCAAGTTACAATGGTCTCATTCTCTGTTGATTTTGAATCAACACTGGTAGATCCCGTCTATCAAAATCTTGTATGAAATGAAATCCCATTTAGATTTCAGTTTTTTTTTTCTACCTGGGAATCTGCTAAAAAGTTAAGATCTTTTCGATTGATTTTGGTTAAAATACGTATGTTTCTCATGTTCTTGGGGGCAATCAACTAGTGAGACAGCAAGGATGCTCTGGTACTGATTTGGTTCTTTTTCCTTTTCTTTATGTTGTTCTACTATTTTTTTCTTGTTGTTTTCGTGCTGGGTTTCTCTTTGAAATAAGGAGGGGTCAAGGAGATTTTATAGTTTGGTAATTTGGATGGCATCCATTTGAGAGTTCACCAGATTGATTATGGACCCCAAGTCGCCTTCTAAACTAAAGTTTTCAACAAAGGGTTCCACTCGGTATAAATGGGTGTTGAAAATTTGCGTTGGTAGTCTAGAGCTTGTGCTACTCATATGTGGTGCTTATCGGGGATTTAAACCCGGGTATACTGATGATTTAGTGGGAAGAAACTATTATACTGTTGTTGTGGATTGTGGAAGCACTGGAACACGAGTGAATGTGTATGAATGGAATGCAGGAAACTTGGGGATTCATGACTTGCCTGTTTTAGTGAATTCTTACCCGAATAATTCGAGTGAGAGTTTATTTTCAAGAGGTTCTTGCAAGTATCATTGCTTGCAGACTGAGCCAGGTTTGGATAAGGTTGTTGGTAATGCTACAGGGGTGAGGGAATTGCTGGAACCATTGATTCTTCGGGCGGAACAGTGGGTGCCTCATGAAAGACATGGAGACACCCCTATTTTCATTCTGGCTACTGCAGGATTGAGAAAGTTGTGGCTAGAAGATGCCAGCCAGGTCTTGGATGATGTAGAGGATGTTGTAAAGAAGCACTCATTTGTTCATATGAGAAGTTGGATAAGGGTTTTGAGTGGGAAAGAAGAAGCTTATTACGGATGGTTGTCTTTAAACTATAGAATGGAAAGTCTGGGAAATTCCTCAAGGGGGTCAACACTGGGACTTCTTGATTTGGGAGGTTCATCGTTGCAGGTCGTGATGGAGGTAGATGGCAGTGCAAGAGATGATGTGCATTTGATAAGATCAAAGGTTGGCCCAATTGAACATCAGATTTTAGTTTATTCATTACCATCCTTTGGCTTGAATGAGGCATTTGATAGGACAATTAACATGCTCATTCAGGCGCACTTCAATAGGGAAAGGTCTGGATCTGATGGAAGACCCATAAAACTCAGGCATCCTTGTCTCAGTCCTGATTTTGTGCAAAACTACAGTTGCTATGCCTGCAGCAGGCTTAATACCTCGAATCACAAAAACATGAGCAATCAAGTGTACAGGAGCCAGAATATTTATCTGGCTGGAGACCTGGATTGGGACCAATGCAAAAGAATTGCAACTGCTGCTGCTATCAACTCAAGCAATCTGGACTGGATGCAACCAAAGCCTGGCTCTGGTTGCAAATCAAGCTTGAATTCATCGGGCTGTAAGTGGAAAATAGTCTAGTTGTTCTGATACAGTTATGATTGGGTAGATTGTGCTTTTGGAATGTGGATCTCTAGAAATTTGTAAATTATGCTGTCTTGCATTTTTCTTGATTTTATTTCAGATAGTTATATGTTAAATGCATTATGCACGTGGTTCAATATAAAAAAATTTTGCTTCATGGAGGAGATTGTAAAATTTACTCCCTAGAGTGCAAACTCAATAACTACTTCAAGTTTTGTTTTGCAGCAAGTAATATTCTTGATTTTCCAGATGACATCCGCTTGACTGGACGCTTTCATGCTTTATCTGGATTTTTTGCTGTTTACAACATGTTAAATCTGAATCCAGGAGCAAATTTGACCAAGATTTGGGAGAAAGGACAAGAGCTATGTTCAAATTCATGGGCTGACAAGGGAAGTATACCCAGAAATTGGAATGACATTGGACAGTACTGTTTCCGGGTGCCTTACATGGTATTGCTAATTGAGGATGGTTTGTGTCTCGGCAATAAAGAAATACTATTTGGTCCTGGGGATATTTCATGGACGTTGGGAGCTTCACTGGTTGAAGGGCAATATCTATGGCTAAGCACTGCTAAAACCGATATTTCATTGCACAAGAATATGAAGGCCATTTATTCCTCCATCTTTGTTTTTATCTTACTCCTGTGTCTTTCATTCATTGTGTACTGTAGTCAAATCAAGCTACCTATGCCAGGCAGGAGGTTTCCTCCTAACGGGCCATCTAAACCAGCCTACGCATCTCTGAATCGCTTGCCTAGGTAGTACTATGGCCATAGTCTAAACATTTGACAGGAAGCCTAATTGTTGTACTGTTCTTGTATAGATACGATTCTTTGATTCTTTTGGATGAAGAAAATCAATGGAAATGTTGTACAGATTTCGGAGGGAATTCTTTACTGTGAATTACATAAGAAATAGAACTACACTTTATATGTATTCATCAGGATATGCACGTACGGGCAGAGAGTACATCAGGACATGCACGAGGCAGTGAGTACATATAAAAGATGGGGTAGCAACAGCTGAGTTTTTTATTGTTTGGTACTTAATACTAACACAAATGAAGCTGTTGCTCTGTTCTGCAATACTTCAGTAGCTGGCTGCTCCTCTCGATTCAGAGCCATTTATTCCGGAGACAGTAACATCTACCCAAACTTCATTAACACGGCCAATGAAACGGAATGGAGGATCATACTGGGCAATGGAGTAGGCATTGTCAGTATCGGCAGTTGTTGCATTAGCCGATGAGGACATGCTCAAGCTGATAGCAAGCTTTTTGGCTTCCTCAACAATGTTAAAGTCGGTGGATTGTCCGTAGAACTTCCGGACAGCAATATGGTGGCTCTCCCGTGCATAAGGTTCCAGGTTCAGTTCAGAGAGGGGAACCGGTGGGTCGTCCTGGAATTTCGTGGGCAAGTAGAGTCGAACAAAATAGGAGGACGAGCGAAAAGGGCCAGCGCCTGGAACAATGCTAGTCACAACAGGAGTTGTCATTGGAATCCTTGAATAGTTCAGATTGGCACCTTGGATGTACTGGAACAACCTAAGAGGTGACCGGCGAAATACCATATATCCATTATCAAAAGTCAGGCAGATAGATAAATTATTTATAATCATGATATTAGAGTTTAACACGTGATAATTCTTCATATTTTATTTAACATCTCAAATTTTTGAATTTATATAATTTCTTAACTTAATATTAATTATTAATATATATATATATATATATATGCAATCTTCTTAAAAGCTCTGCTTAAATTTTTTAGTTCAATGATTTCCTGACACATGAATTTAATAAAAGCAACCAAACTAAAGTCCACTAAAAAACACGGGTTTTGAAATGCCAACAGAACCAACTCACTCGAATGAAATATAGCCTCCTGGAATCCAGAGAGTATTGAGTTACCTGTGAAAGCCGAACAAAGTGGCCTTCTGGAAGGAGGCCTCATTGGATTGCGCGGACATCCACGTGGACTCTCTGTACAGCCTGATCTCGAAATCCGACTCTATGTGCACCACCTCGTACCGCGGCGATTCGGTGGCACTTCCTGTATCCAGCCAACACAGCAAACTCAAAAGCACTAAACAGTAATGAGAATACCTTGGTTTCTCCATCTCCAATGTCTTTCCCCAGTGTGTCTCTGTCACTGCTACTTTCTTCGGTCCTTCCTCGACAAGGTAAATAATTGATACCCCGTGATCAGCATCTAGTGGAACCCGAAGATAATTACAGTTTTGCCACTGCATTTTTTGTTTGATTACGCACAAAGAGGACAAAAGTTAAATCCATTATTTTATTTTATTTTTGGGATTAATTTAGTATGCAAATCAATTGCTTTCATTCCGTGGAAGAATTAAAATCTCTGCATTATTATGTTAAACAATAAATAAATCAGAGTTTCCCCTAAATTTTCGAGTAATTAAAAATTAAAATTTTTATTCAAAAAAAATAATACTAATTGTTAGTATATAATACAAATTTATAAGAATAATTAAAAAAATAATTTTATTAAATAATTCAATATCCAATGACCTGCCTATGGATTAAAAACAAATAAATAAATAAATGAAAAAAGAGGTTACAATTGATTTATTCTTTTTTTTTTTCAAAGAATTATAATATGATTAGAATTTGCGCTCACCCTTTTCTTTTCCTAAAAGTTTAATAAGCATATGGTAAATAAAAAAAGTTTTAAAAGCCAAAGACTAAATAAGATTTAAAAGGCAAAAAAAATTGTCGTGGCCTCTGCCCCATGCACTGTGAAGTTATAGCTTAATGAAATTGAAATCTTCTACGGGACTTAAAATGCCTCGAAGTGGAATCTCAATCAGAATTAATTATAATAAATAAATGAATAAAATTTAAAAGGCAAACAAATTGCCATAGCCTCTGCACCGATCATTGGTAAGTTCTTATCGGTCCAGTGTACCGTCAAATGGATGTTGACAAAATAAGAATGCCCTCGATCAATCTCTTAAAGTTGCTGGCATCGTTTCTTCTGTAAAATAATCATTTCTTACGGTCTCCACTGAACAGAATCTTACCTTCAAGACAAACGAGTTAGCTTAGTCAAATCAACAATTAGAAAGTTGAGCTAACCTACTTGCACGCCTATCAAGCAAAATGACCATTTGTATCAAGCTGGGAACCAAGGATTAGAAAGTTGACACGAGAAATGATAGCATCAATGTATGTCATACCAGTGAAGCATAAGATTTCAACAAGGGCTTGGCGAGCTGCCAAATCGGCTTGAAAACAAAGGGAGCTTCCACGAAGAGGACTTGACCCAACCGCTTAGGATAATAGTAGTAAAATACATCAAACTGCCACAAGGATAAAGAGTAATAACTTCATCAAAATGGTTTGCAACCCAATTGCCAGGCAGTTGTGCCAATATATCAAATGCTAGATGATTCTCCGAGAAGAGAAACAAAGAAAACACCATGTTGGCCAACATTATTTCACAAAGAAAAATCTTGTTCTGTAATTGTGTGAATTTGCAAACTTGTAAGCTATCACCTCAAAATAAATTTGTTGCCAGTTAAAAATAAAAAATAAAAAGGCATTGGCATGGCGCAACAAGAAAGGAACCAGAGTTGATTCCATCTGTTGAAGCAAAACTAGTAGCAAGTTTTTGAAATTACCAGAAAGGTCAAGAACTTGAGATCTGCATTGTCAGTACCAAACCCTCTAAGGTCAAATATTCCCAGTATTTCTTCTTTCCCAGCAGGAAGTTTAGCCAGTGCCTTCTCAATTAGAAACACACACAGCTTCTCATTCTCAACGGGATCATGCTTCTGCAGTCATTTTATGTTTATAATTAGACCCTACACAAGAATCAGATGAATAATGGCAGACATAATCTTGTTTGAGTTACACACAAAAGATGCTTGAAATATCCACCCACAGCTTACATGATGTGGGTATAATAAAAAGGGGTTTCAAAACTCAGCTGCAAGTTCCAGGTGCCATGATAATTTCAAGAGTGGTATGAGCTACTAGCTGGATTCAATGAAATGCAACAAAATCTGCCTCCCTCTCACCGCTGTTGGAGTTAATTGGGACTTCTGATATTTATTGTTGCTTGGAGTTTAAAGTATAACACTTATAAGATACTGTAAAATGGAAGAAAGCAACGGTTATATTCATATAGAAGATTAATGTGCAGTAATGTTGCCTGACATCTATTAATTTTCAAATTAACTCCCTGTTCATAAGGTCCAAAATTTGGAATGCAATGTAACAATCAGGTATTCCAAATGTCAAATTGCTTCAACAAACAGGCAAAGCATGTTTCTTTGGTCCAAATGAATACAACATGAGAGAAGGTGTTTGTTTATATTCAGAACTTACATCAGGATAATGCTTAGATGCCACCACTATGAGAACAGGCCTATCACAGACATCAAGACAGTCATGAACATAGGCCTTTCCAGTTTCTGCTATACTCTTCACTGACTCCTCACAGAGTTCAGACACTCCAAATTCACGACGCCACTTCTAGTCAATTTGTGAAGGGAAGCTAAAAGTTCGCAAAACTTGAAAGCTTCTCACCAAAATAATAATAATAATAATAAAAGGTGACCAATTGAGGATACAATGGCTTTGGACAACTTGGAAACAGCTTCATCGACCTTGAACTTCCGGTCCTGTAGGAACCAGAGGATCATGTCTTCGTCATCTCTCCCATTTTTGCCTACTGGGAGACTATTATAATCTCTTCCAAGCTTATTCTTTACTTCCAGAACTAGCTGCTAATTTCATTGTTTTTTTTTTTTGGGAGAAAAGAGACGATTAAGGTTTTTTTTTTTTTTAAAAAAAAAAAAGGTAAATGCAATACAAGAATGGCTAAAAAGAAATTAGAAAACATGTGTCCTCCATTACACCGAATGATCACCATTTCAAGAGTTTCAAAAAACACAACCCTAGCACTGCACGCGTAATTCTTTTCCATGCCTCTATTTTCTCTGAAACCAAACAGCACCGAGAAAATGTTGGTTACCTTGTACGATTGATTGAGGTCCGAAATACAATTATGGACCGAGAATTTGCAGTTTCGCAAGGGGGATTTTTTCAGATTCACCGAAGAAATGAACGGGCGGCCCAGACTTTGACAATTACGTAGCGCCATTTTTGAGATATCGTATAAGCAGCTCTGTTTCGAGTTTTTCAGCTAAAGCTCGCGACAATAATGACTTGATTTTTTTACTTTTCAAACACTTTCCGGTCTCTGTTTGCCCACCGGAAGAAATAAGAGACATCCCTTCGTTGTGACTAGAGAATACAAAGTTATTATTTTTTAAAAAAAGTAAATTTGTACTTACACTTATTAAATAATTTATATAAAAAAATAATTAAAAATATTAATATTTAAATTTAATGATATGATAATTAATATATTTTTATCTAAATAAAAAAATAAAAATTAACTATTATTAATAATATTATGGTGTTTAAATAATCTATTAATATCATTAAAGAAATGTATTTAAATTTTTATTAAAATATTTAATTAATTTAATTTATATAATTTTAAGAGTGGTTGGTAATTTTTGTTGAATAATATAAAATTTCTCTCACTAATATTAATATAATTTTATTTATTTATTAACTCTAAAATAAAAAAATTATGATTATGAGAGAAAATTATATTGATTAGGATATTCACCACGGCCCAGACCCTAGGACAGAGGCCCAATCTGCAGATAGATGACCTGCAGTCCTTTTTTAATTCTGTCACATACGGTCCTGTTTGAATGTCTGATTTAAACAAGTCTTATAAGGCTAAAGCAATCTCAAAAGTCAAAAGTCAGAGAGAGAGAGAGAGAGAGAGAGAGAAGAAGAATGAAAGGCCCAAAAGCCACCTTCATTATTATCCTTGAAAGTCCATTCAGGAAGTCTTGCTATTTGCCACCACCCACCAAAGCTAACCCATCTCTAACTTTACAACGAGTTGTTTTAAAAAAGTTTCAAGAGGGTTCAGGAAGAATTCCATTCTTTTTGGTGGAGCTTCCACCCCTGGAGTCATTTCATGGTGGGAAATGCATGCACCCAAAATGTTGAAACCATTCATTGCTTCGCTTCTAAAGTTAGCCAAGAGAAATGGAATATCAGCAAAGTCAGAGACTGTCACTTCAGACGTTGCATCAGAGCCCTCGTATGATCCACGTGTTTGCCCCCTTTTGGCTTTGTGAAAAGGCCATGTCTTGACTTTTTTGGCCATGCCGGTTCATACCACAAAGCTTGTCCATCACAAAAGATCAAAAAGCGAATACTATTGTATGTTTGGAAGTGTGTGAATTCGCCCATCAGATGCAATCTTGAGTGGCACGCCATTTTTTATTGATGTCCAATGTAACTGTGTTGGAATTTACTTCTTTGTGGTTAGAAGATGTTGATATGGACAGCGTATAATCTTACATATCTTTGCCAACTTCAACCTCGGGTTTCGAAAAGGCATGGCGGCCAGAGCCAACGTTAGTGCCAATTACCATGGGTGTGATGTGGGAGTCTCGTACCCTGGACAACCTATGACCGCATGAATCGATGATATACTGCCCCCAGGTGGTTGAAAAGTTTTCAGGTAAATCCGGTCCACCAATATAGCTACAGACTCAACCTATGGAACTACATTATTCTACTAAAAAAGTTCACATGGTAAAAAATGTTTATAAACTTCTGTTGAATTTCGCTTCGCTTCATCCATGGCCATGTCAGTAGAGCGATGGATGATAGCATTTACTGATAAGATTGCCAACAGTACCAAACCAGGAGTAATAATTCGGTGCTCACATGTTCTACCTCCATTTCATTCTGCTGTGATGTAAGACACCAATGTGGCCGACCTTGTGTATAATAGACGCTATTATTTAATGATCAAAGTATTCGGTCTTCCTATCATTCCTTCTGCTTTTAGCTTCGCCTAAATTGCAAGTGGACATTGCTGGGATTAAAGAGAGGCAGTAAAGATGTTCATGAGCTTGGATGCTAAATTGGTTTCTTCTAATAGTAAGCTTGATGCATGCATGCAACGATTGCTACCATCATAGAAGCTCCAAGAAAAGGGTTGCTTTGTGTAGGAGACCTGCATCCTTGAGTGTCATTCCCGTCTGTTCGACACCAAAAACTCTTCTAGGAAAGCTTGATATTAATCTGTAGTTACCAATGCCAGGCATGCCCAGCGAATCTATGTATCTGTAGATTGACTGGATCTTATCTGAGCTGGAGAAGCTCTGCTCTCTTCTTTCACCATTTGGAAACCTTATCAATATCTGAACATCCATGGAATATTTAAATCATGACAATTTTCTATTCAACATTAAGAAAAAATGAATGGAAAAGAAAAATCATAACAGAACATCATGATTGCAGAATAATACCTGTGTTATTTGAGGCTCCTTAGACAGGCTAACCTTTCCTCTGTAATAAGTTTCTCCTATAGTGGAAGCTTCTCTTGCTTTAACTTGCTGGTTAGGGGTTGCCCTGTGTCTCAGGTTCCCATAACTCGCTGCGTCAACCGGTTTCTGAATCCTTTGCTCTGGAGGCTTGCTCTTAAGTTTCTCCTTTTCCTATTAAGTGAAATAATGGTGGCTCGTCGTTGAAATTTTGGCTAATAACTCAGGTAAATAATGATATAAACACATCCATGTCAAGTATGCACACACCGTGTCTATAGTTAGAGCTGCAAGATATGCTGCATCTTGTTCTTCCCTTAGTTGACGATCTGCTTTTATCTTCTGTTCCTCCGTAGCCTTTTCCCTCATCTTCTCATAATCCTTTGCCCTGATGTTGCCAAACGCCAACCCTTGTTCCTCCACTGTTCTCTGCAGAATTTCTACCAACTCTGCAGGGGTAATTGGCCCTTCCATCTAAGCATAACCAACCCATTAAAATCTTACTTTAAAGCTTTAGCATCAGTATCATTCTATTGTTACTACTGGAAGTGCATCAACAAGGTGGAGCATTTTCCCATAGTTTCAGTTTGTATTTCTAATATCAGTATTAGCTACATATTCCATCACTTGGAATGATAGGCAATTATCTTCACCAAAACCAAGATGATAAATCCCACCAACTATACAGCCTTATTAAAATTTAATAATTGCTGTTAATTTTGTCATCCACAGTTAGTCCGGTACTCTCTAAGTCATATCTATGGACATGATTATTATGGCTATTGATTAAAAAAACCTGAATATTTAGCATGGTTAAGCAGAATATCAAACTCGAATTCCCAGACAAACCAACCTGTTGCAGTACTGCTATGCTGTTGCCATCAGCTGGAGCCACTACTGCACAGCATGGAAATGTTGCGGGCTGTAATGCTGAAACCATTTGCAAGCCCTCAGCTCTATCTGCAAGTGCCCCCCAGCAGACAAAATTTGCATCAAGGAATTGTACAACTAATTCTGAACTCAGAGTTTCTCTACGGAACAAGGGAGTGAAGGGGTGGTCTGGCGAGTGGAGATACATGAACATGAACTTTTGCTCATTCTCAGCTATTTTTAGAGCCTCGATGGAATTGCACGTGTAGAAGAAAGGATGTATGGAGCCATATTCCTGCTCAAAAGTTGCTAGAAAGGCCCAATCTTCTGGTGCAATCAGTGGATCCTGTGGTGGTCGGAGCTGAAAGCTTGATGGTATAGTTTGATTTCTTCTTCCTCCAAAACTTAGGTGTCCTCTTCCTTGACCCATTACTCTTGAAAGTCCCCCAAGTATACTCCGAGGGAGGCTCACCATCCTATGAACAACTCCATTGCGAGAAGCCTCTCTTCTTGGTTTTGCACTTCTCCTTGTCAATGACATTTCCCTGTACTGAAGTCTAGTTGTGATTTTTCAAGCAAGAAGAAAATGCATGGACTAGCAGGAAGCCCAGTTCTTCACAAATGTTTGAGGCATCGAATGAAGGCAAGAGAGGATTTAGCTTGCCAGTCACATAAATCAGTGATCCTATTCATAATTCCTTTCTGTCACTAACCTTTAATTAAAGCAGCATAAAGAGCATTGTAAAAGCAAGTGAAGATGCCTTCTCCTTTTTCATTTGTGCAAAGCTCAGAAGAGGATACTTTGTTTGTGATAGAATTCACCATTAATTGAAAACAACTGTATATTAATTGGTTTGAATCTATGCTAAGGAAGTCCTGAGATGTAGACAACATTAGACAGAGGATCAAATTCTTATCCTAAGCTACATAATTTTTCATTCGAAAATGCCAGAATGATATAAGCTTCCATATCAAGAATTCCTTCAGAAGCTATCAGCAAATGCCAATCGTAATGAACTTTACTCTCGTCATTTTTTCAATTGGATAAAACGGGACTTCACATTATTTCACAAAGTCTCAGCTGTTTTCCTTATAGTTTATTTTATGCTTCTCAAGTCAGGCTAAAACTTTCACGGTATAATTTCCTGAATTTGAAAATGTTGGCAGCTAGGGCAGAGATTGTGGCTAACCGGTTATCACTACCAGATGTAAGTATGAGGAAGCAAGATTGAATAGCAGTTTTGTAGTTTTCCTCTTGTCCATGTTTGTATGAAAGATATTTTTCTCATATTATTGGTAGACGTTCAAAAAAAGGCAGTGAAGTGATTTCCCATCCACAGTTTTCCTAGCAGGCCTTTAATACATCTCTGACTAGCCAAATAGAAATATACGTTCACGTTTCAAGTGTCAAAATGGCAACAAAAGGTACAGCATGTGTCCTCTGGGTGATGGAGTATATGACCAGTTGGGTTTCTTAATTATCCCACTTATGGGTATTTTACTATTAAAGCCTTTTGATCTCCATAACCACATGAATTAAGAAAAGTGTACTAAAAACAACGCACTTGTTTGCAAAATCCATGACTGATATATAGCCATGTGATAGTCTCTGGCTCTCAAAATTTATCTTCTCATCCTTATCTGAAAGGTTTCTAGTGTAGCTTTTAGAAAGCTAGAATATATTTGATCAGCTTTCCTTCCATAATGATAATGAAAAGGGGGGGTGCCATGTAATAGCACATATACAATGGCTAGATATGTCCACATGATCTCCACATCCAGGAGAGATAGTCCATTTCCATCCTCAATCATCAAAACAGACACTAAGATGTGCTGGTCTAGCTTTACTTGGCCCCATTCCCTGTAGCTAAACACCATTGCAAGATAATGTATGGTTTTGTGCTGTGAAAATGAGCTGTCCCCATCCAGAATGTCAGTCCATTGTTTGCTCTTACAATGGCTTGTCAAGCCATTGCAATGGAGAAATGGTGACCGACAATTGAACTGTCCTGTGGCCCTTTAATTTTGTTGGTAAAAGATACGTAACATCTCCAGAGCTGACAAAATGCTCGCGCAAACAGACTGTTAAAGGCCACGTTTTTCCTTTAGTCTTAAGTACACTTCCAAAGTCATTCAAAGGTCTCATCAGTCCCTCTCCTTAGTAACCCAAAGAACATTAATTTTTTCTATACTTTCATTATGCTTGATTACGATTGCATGTTTATAAGCATTAACACATGAAGATAGGTATTTACTCAGCCAAAGCACAATCAGCAGCCAATAAATGTTTTATTATTGTTAGTTGTTATCTTGTTCTTCGGGGGGTGCTATCAGCCTATCACCAATTCACCATAGAATACAAAATTCTCGTTTGGTAATAATTGCATTTATGAAATGATTCAAAAGTTTCTCATCAGCCCTATATCCTCAACAAACCAAAGAACATTATTTCTTTCTCCACTTTCATTTGCTTGCTTCCTATGTGCATGCTTACAAGCATCAGCTTATGAAGACCACTGCACTGAAAACATCATCACTAGCCAATAATTTTGCTCACTATTCTCGTGTAGCTTTTTGGGATGCTATCACCGTGACTATAGGATCCAAAAAACGTAATTGGCAGCATTTGAGGGATAAAATCAATAATTATCCTTTATTTATCACAAACCAACCCTCTGAATCTTAAATTTCTTTTCCTTCCTTTTTCTTTGAAAAATCAAGGCAGCAGCAGGTTTATTATCAAAGCCAAATTAAGGTACTGTAATTTAGATATGGTAACGATCAGTATGTTTTTCCATATATGTAATCCAGTAAGTAAAGTTGAACTACCATGGATTGCATTCAAATTTTTAAGGTGCTATGCACATTCGTTCTTGATTGTGGGGTTGGAATCTATTCTGTAGGACTAACTTTACAAAGGAGCATGCTCCCACCCAAATACCTTAATCATATTGCCAGTTGTTCCTTTCTAATTTTCATGAGAGAGAGGGTCTCATTGGACCCATATTCTTCAGCAGGTGCCTTTCATTGCTAGCAGAGATGGTGGATTTTTGTGAAAAGAAGAGATGAATAAAAGAATACTCACTAAAGTGAAGTACTTGAAAGTGGCAGGCATCATACCCCAGAACCCAAAAAGAGAACCAGGCCAAGGGCCCATACTTTTGTGCTCCTACACGCCTATATGTGTTGAGCACATTACAAGGGAACCACATAGAGTGATAAAATAAGAGAGTTCACTTTACTTTTGGATGCATAGTTACAATAGCTATATGGGCAGTTTCTATAATTTACACTATGTAATTACCATTAACTTGTTTCTTCTTCTTCTCTCTCTCTGTTTTTTTTTTTTTGGTTGGGGGAGGGGGCTATTGAAATTAAGAGAAAAGCTAATGTGCCTTCAACGGGACAAAACTGAGACTGTCAATCAGACAAGATAGGTGAATCTGGTGCGGTTCATCAAGTGGGGTTGGTGACACCGTATAACATCAATCTTGCTTGTTAAGTCAGTGGTATATGGAGAATATAATGGGTTTTCTTATTTCATTTTCTTTTTGTTATAATACATTTACGGAGGACATGGAATATCTACAAGAGATGGCATAAGCCGTCCTTCACTAACAGAATGTATGCACAGACCTCAGGATAAGCCTAGAGATGCTGTTACATATTCCCTATGAATTCTTTGGTGTATCTTAATAGAAATTGGGGCTATTTTTCTTTAGCAGTGAGGTATATGTCCTTCAAGCTGGTTATTGGCATCTAAGCTTTTCGACTCATTGACCATGACATCGCATGATGTACATCATGACATCACCATCGGCAAGGCTCTTGGTTTGGTCATTAAGGTGGATAGGTCCCAAACTACAATGACAGATTGGTGGTTTTGCAGAAACTTTAGGATTGAGTTAGACAGTTGAGGACCAGGCCTGACATAAACATGGTAACTGTACTGCAGGAGAAGCTACTAAGATTGTTTCTCTACTTCGGCAACTGTACATTCAACAGCATTTGTAATGTCAACTGGTTTTGTTTCATCATTTCAACCCTCAAAGTTTTTCAGATAATTCTAAATCATGTGCCCTTTGAATTCATAAATAGTTATTGAAATTACACATTGACATTCTACTTTTCAAGCAGTGACCTACTTGACTAATGACAGACCATTATAAATGATTTCTTCCCAGAAATGTCCCTTCCTAGCAACGCGCTCCTCTTCATTTTCTGCAGATTTGCTGCAGCGATCTATTGGACGGCTACTAATTGCCTTAACCACTAATTAGAAAAACAAATGTCTGGAGAGATTGAAGGGCCAAGAGCATCTTTGAGGCCAATGGCTTTGTAATTTAATTAATTGGTCCATCAGGAAATCGTCATAGGAGCCTCTTGATTATCAATCATTTCATAACTAGTCAACAGAAATTATACTCATTTGGAAGCATGTAAACCGGCAATCATGAGTTCTCAAACACCATCATTATATTTTGGCCCACCAAATTGCTTGAATGTTGCTCCGCAGATTCATGGTACTGTAACATCATCATCATCATGGCCGTATGTTTTCCATGATTATATTTAGGAGTTAAAAAAAGAAAAAAAGAAAAGAAAAAAACCCAATCAAATGGATAAGAAAATCAAATAAATTGTGAACAGAATGAAAAGCGAAGTGGCTTGGCAGAAGGTTAAAACATACATTAAAAATTTGAATGACAAATACCCATAGGAAAGAATTTTCAGCTAACACCACTGTACCAATATTGCAACAGAAAACAGTCGATATCCAGTAGGAAGTGTGATTCCCTTTTTTTAACTAAAAATGGAAACCTACACTTATCATTCTTAATTCTCAAAAATGTAAAAAGAAACAAATTGGGAGAAATAAAATTAGAAACCAACAATCAAGTGAAAGATGACGTTTTATTTGGTCTTTTGCATTTTTTTGTTTTTTTGTTTTTTGGGTTATTGCCCTTGCCTCCATAGAAACAGAGAATAACAGGCTTAACTCCCTGCAGTCCTAGACTTTGAATCTCTCACTCACTCGCACACACGCACACAGAACAAACGTTTAGGAAATTAAAAAAGTTGCCTTGACCCACACCCTGATGTGGTTAAGACTTCAAAAAGAAGAAGGAAAAAAAAAACAACTCTACCCATCCTGGTACCTTTAATTTAATATATGCCCTCGTGCCTGAAGTTTCTTGCTTGTCAGACCACAAAACCACGACAATAGAATCTAGAGGGAGAGAGAGAGATAAAAGGCTTTATTTATATTTACAAGACTGGAGAGCTAGCGAGTAAAACAGCCGTAGTTGTTTTTTGGGTCTTGTTGAACGGTGTTGTCTGTGTCTTGTATGGACATCCAATTTTTAGATTCATTTCCATGGACAAAACTTATAGATGAACCATTTTGTTTCCATCCCACAACAGGACAACCCCAATGCATACAAACACAAACAGTTCCAGGGGAAAAAACAACCCAGAAGCAACATCATCAGCACCATCATTCCTCAGGAATGGCTGCTTCTACTACTTCTCACAACACACACTCAATGTTACCTATTTTTGTTTCTTTCCTTCTTGTTTTTGCTTATTCCGTTTCTCCTGTCCTGTCTCTACCAATGACATCGGATTCCGGCAACCAGCTAACGTCCAACCACACTTTCCGGTCAAATAAAGAGCTTCTGAGGCTAAAGAGCATCAATGCTTATCTCAAGGAATTCAACAAGCCAGCAGTCAAGACAATTAAGGTGCTTTCTTCTGCTTCTGTTCCTCTTGTTTTGTTTGTTTTTTTTTTCTTTGCTTGTTTTATGATCTGGGTTCTTTGTTTTCTTGTTGCAGAGCCCCGATGGTGATGTGATTGATTGTGTTTTGTCCCATCTTCAACCAGCATTTGACCATCCACAGCTCAAAGGACAGAGGCCATTGGTAAATTTCTGTTTGCTTCTACCAAAATTATTTCCAGGAATCCTTGTTCCTTTTTCATATCTTTTAAGTTGGTATTTAAAATATTGGTGGTTGCACCGTTACAAGGACATATGTTTCTACAGGATCCACCAATAAGGCCAAAAGGAAATGAGACCACAGAGACAGTGACAGAGAGCTTGCAGCTGTGGGCAGATTCCGGTGAATCATGCCCGGAAGGAACTGTTCCAATCAGGAGGACCATGGCAAACGATGTTTTAAGGGCAAGTTCTATCCGTAGATTTGGCAGAAAATTGAGAAGAAATGTAAGAAGGGACTCAACAAGCGCTGGACATGAGGTCAGCATTTGAAACCCAGAAGTTGAAAAGATTCATCGAATTCTATTGTCAGCATTAAAGATGGGGAACAGAATTAAAGGGCTTTAAAATTTTCTTTTTTTCTTTTTTTTTTTGTTTTTTTGGTGAGTACTTGTTGAATCATAGAAAGGGGCCATCACTTGTATTGAAAGCCTTTAATGTCATTTCTCACTTCTAGTTATCCCTAAAGCCCTTCATGTAGGAGGCTAGTTTACACCCATGAAAGGCTAAGTTTAGTTTTACCCAGAGAGATGTGAATAAATCAGAAAAAGACAAGAATGAAGGGAAACTAAATGAAATAAGAAAAACTCTGCCACATGCCATAAGCATTTATTTGTTGCAGGAGAAATTGAAGGGACAATAACGGAAGGAAGTGGATTTTTGAAAAATGTTACAGATGATGCTTCTGTGTCAGTAATGATAGCATTGCATTGCATTTTGTGTTGCAGCATGCGGTAGTATTTGCAAACGGAGACCAATACTATGGAGCAAAGGCCAGCATAAATGTGTGGGCGCCAAGGGTAACTAAACAATATGAATTCAGCCTTTCACAAATCTGGGTCATCTCTGGTTCTTTTGGAAATGATCTAAACACCATTGAAGCTGGCTGGCAGGCAAGATTTCTCTGTTTGGGGATGACCCACATAAATTAAATGTATGTTTCAGTGCCAGTGAAATCTTTTGAGGATACTAATTTTTTCTTTTCCTTTTTTGCTTATATATATTCAGGTTAGCCCGGAGTTATATGGTGACAAATATCCTAGATTTTTCAATTATTGGACTGTAAGCCTTTGCAATTTAGGTCTGCCCTTTTAAATTTGTCCTAAAAATGAGAACTTTTGCGTGCTGATTGAAAATTTTATTCGCAGACGGATGCATACCAAGCTACTGGGTGCTACAATTTATTGTGCTCTGGGTTTGTCCAAACCAACAACAAGATTGCCATTGGAGCTGCAATATCTCCAAGATCCACTTACAATGGCAGACAATTTGATATTGGCTTGACGATATGGAAGGTGAGTTTTTTTAAGTTAACAAATGGAAGTTTTCAACAGTTACATGGTAGACTTCACAGTTATTAAACAAAAAATTAGCATCAATGTCACCCCTCATCACGTATTGCAACTATCACTCATGAGTTGGTGCACTGTTTTCCGATGAGTGTGGATGACTAGATTGAACTAAAAAGTGTACGCACCTTTGTCTTCTCGGTTTCTTGGTTCTTTCTTTAATCAAATATATTGAAATTTGAGATTCTCTCTGTCTTCTTATTTATTTTTTTTTTTTGGTCTAAGGGTTATTTGAGGAGTTGACCCATCTGGTTTGGGGGCCATGAAGTTACATGATTCCAAGTTTTATCTGCATTGTCCCTTGTTTTCTGCTCTTTGTCCTATGACACACACACACACACACACGATTATATATTTCTAATGCACAGAACAATTTGATCAACGATAGAAGTTAAACAAATTTTGCCATTCTATAGTCCAACGTATTGGAACAAGGCTCTCAGAACATTCTGACATGCGTCAGGCTTACATTGTGACACCATGACTTGCCCTTCAATATTGTAATTACAGCCTATGACCCATTGTACATATTACAGCTTGCAACATGTCACTCCAATTATACGTAACATCCATCTCTGTGGAAAAAATTTCGCAGGGACCCCAGATAAATTTTTGTAGTCCTAACCCTGACATCTATATCTACTCACGTAGGACCCAAAACATGGACATTGGTGGCTGGAATATGGATCGGGACTATTGGTGGGATATTGGCCATCATTTCTGTTCAGTCACCTAAGAAGCCATGCAAATATGGTACAATTTGGAGGAGAAATCGTGAACACAGGATCATCAGGGTTCCATACAGGGACCCAAATGGGCAGTGGTCATTTTGCCGGAGAGGGGTTTGGCAAAGCCTCTTATTTCCGGAACCTCCAGACCGTTGATTGGGATAATAATTTGCTGCCCCTAACGAACCTGCACCTCTCGGCTGATCATCCGAATTGTTATGATATAAGACAAGGCAGAAACAATGCCTGGGGTACTTATTTTTATTATGGAGGTCCCGGAAGAAATGTAAGGTGCCCTTGAAGAAATCGGCACAGGTTAGAGAGTCTTTTTCTTTCTCTTTTTTTCTTTTTTTTTTTTCTTTTTTGGTTGGGTCAGCTTTTTTTTTTTTAAGTAATTAAAATTGTATCCTATTCCTTGGTATGGTTTGTGGGTTGTTTTCCTAAAATTTTTCCTAATATATTCCTTTTTTTTAGGGTTTTTTTTTTTTCTCTCTCACAAGTTTGTTTGTTCGTCCAATTTCTGTCTTCCGAATATGTAAATTTGGGGATATACAGGTTATTAATAACAACACTGGTTCCTGCGTTGAGTATCGAGCTGTGCACTTTTCTATATTTATTATCTTTAAGCATATATTTAATATTTATTATTTAATCCCTTCAATTCAAAGTATACGTTAGAAGCCAAATTGCATTGAAAGAAAGAACTAAAAGAAAAAAAAAAAAAAAAAAAAAGAAGGGCAGACCCTTGATTTGATTGGCGTACCCTGAAGTGGGGAAAGCAACCTCCGACAACCACCCTGCAAGAGACAGCGACCTTCGCTTTTTTTTTTAGGCAATTAGAAGTCCCACACCCACTGAGCCACATAGGGTACTTATTTTATTGAATGAGACCACACCGCACATGGGCTTAGTTAAGTCGAGCACCGCCTTTTATTTTCTTTATATATATATATATATAATTCATATTATTATTATTATTATTATTTTAATAATTAGATATATAACTATAATTTTATTATTAGTTATAATATATATATATAAGTTAAATTATTTTTTAAAACTAATTATCGTGATAATATTATCTGAAACATTGTCCATTTAACCTTTCAGAAACGCAAGTAAAATATTTTTGATTGGTCGGAGACCATCTCCATACTGCATGTGCAAAAGCATAAAAGAAAGAAATTTTTAGACTTTTGACCTTTTATGCAGCAGAGTTAGCGAATGAACCATGACTTTACTATTTATCGTATTCTAAATTGCAATTCCAGTTTCCAAAACATCATGATATTCAATACAACAAGCGTATCTCAGTGGCTACTGCAATAATTTTAGCAACAAATAGTAATTATTAAATTCAGTCGAACCCCAACAGACTTCAGTACACCCGCCAATAAAGGCAGCAGCTGCTAGCCTTCTACTCCAGCCAGGCTTTGCTGTTTCCAACATGGATTCCTTTTAAATTTCCCGAAGCAGGTGTCCAGATCACAACTTTGACTGCACTGTAACCATTTTAGTCATAACCCAAAGCCAGAGCCTTGTGTCCCCACGAGCCGATGCACCCGCCAGAAGGGTTGCTTCCAGCATGGATTTGAGTTAAAAGCACTCTTAAAATAGTTATAAACCGTAGAAATGGCTTTAAAACCAGAGTATCCTTGTTCTTCTTATTATTTCAAGTAAGAAAAGGCGCTTCGGGGGGGGGGGGGCATCTCCACCCAGGACAGATGTCCCCTTCCCTCGGAAGTCAAGAACGAAAACAACAATGCCTCTCTATTCTGATGCTTCGGAAGGAGTATGCACTGAAAAAAAAAAAAATCTTAAATTTTTATGATTAGATCTCAATTTTTCTTAATTTAAATTTTATATCTTTTAAATTTATTTTAATATAATTCTTTTAAATACAAAATAATTAAGTCAGTTAATAATTTTTATTTAGTCAATATACAATTTTTAATGATACATTTTTTTTTATAAAAAAGAATTAATTTAAAATAATTTTTTAGAATATAAGATTAAAATTAAAAAACAAAAATATTTCAAACCTAATTGTAAGAATCTAAAAATATTTATGATTAAGTTTTTGTATATCCCCTGCTTTGCTTCCAAATTAAGGAATATGGTACTTGTAGTGAAATAACCAGAAAGAAAACAAAAAAAAAAAAAGAATGTTTACAGTCCTCACATGAAAGGGACAATACAGAATGTTTGTTTTAACCATAAGTAATAAGTTCTCTTCTAGAGAAAAAACACAAAAAAAAAAAGTGCAGTTACTAGTTACGGCAATCAATGGGGTGACCCAATGTGCTGGTTCCTCAAACCAGAATCCAGGCAAAGGGAACTTTTGCATTAGTTGCTTGAGTAAGAGCATGCCATTTAAACTGGAGAAACATGGAAAGGTGGTTTAGTGCCAGTGCAAGGAAAGGAGCACTTTGTAGACTATCCAGGTAAAGCAAAAGGTGCATCGAAAGTGGTCTGTCAGAGGCATTTTCCTTTCCTTCTATTGCAAGACAGCATAGGCCCATCGCCGAACAAACATGAGATTATGAGATGAATTTCAAGAAAAATGTTTTTAACTTCTTTCTTTCACTTTCTGCTTCCCAAGTATCAATGTGATTTCAAGTAACAGCTAGGTACAGATAAACATGAATACAGCAATCGGCATGTGTTGTTGACTTTCCTATCTCAATTACATTTGTATAAGTGGGTATCCCAATTCATCTCTATGGCAGAATCACAAGTCCCATTTACGTATCATAAGCTGAGAAATACATGACTTCCTGCTGATCTAAAATCTGGAAGGACCTAAATGATGAATATGCAGCCAAGAGTACCAACGTTGAGTAATTCATTGATCCTCGTCCCAAGTAATGTAAGCTCTCTGGTCAAACCTTGAACACAGAGTGGCTAGTCATTCAACCTTGGCAGCAATGTGTCTTCATTAATGCATGCAATACCAAATCTTTCCAAAGCATAATTTGTAAACTCAACAAAATCCTCAATAGAATGCAAATGGGAACTATAGTTCACAAGTTCAGCAATAAAAGCTTTTGTTGCGTCACAACTCCAATCTTGCTGATCGTGTCTCATCCCATGGACTCTGCCAGTGCCCGTACATAGTCCAAGAAATTCAGGATCTCTTAAAGTTTCTCTGAAATCCAGGAAGAACCCATCATTTCCAGGGAGGTTTATCGACTTCATTCTAGATGCAATTCTCCGAATAGAAGTTAAATTAAGCACTACTTGCTGAGTAATCCAGGAAGAACTCCAGCTTGAAATTTGGCTATTTCTGCATGAGCGGTAAAGTTGCACCATGTTGACCAAGAAGAGGCGGGATAGAAAAACAAAGAAATCAACGAAGTTCATGCCTGTTAAGAACAGGTTGTCAGTACAAGGGCATCAAATTCCAATTTAACATCTTCCAAACAACAATTGGCTCCTTGGCCTTAGCAAAGGCCATATGTTTTTGTCAGCTAACCATACTATGCGTTACACTGATTAGTATAAACTCAAACAAAACGCCTATTTTTTTCCCGCAAGCCCAGTGCTACAAAGTAAAGTGCTTCTGGTCAGCTGAGCTACTTTATTAAGTATTCGAGCCAGGACAGATAAAGGCCTAAATAAGTGTGACTTTATACCCAATCGAAAAGAAGGCGTTGAAGTTCCACCTACTACAGCTGGGGGTGATGTGAATTCCAAGGTGAATGGTCCCCAGCTGATTTGATATAGCCCCAGATGCAGATTGTATATTATCTAAAGCACAATCACAACACACAGTGATTGGTGCGTGGACCCCCCCGGGCAGAAGACAACTCAGAGGAGCTTTTTCAGAGAACATTGTCACATGAGTGATGGAATTTCACTTCATTCTCCATTTTTTCACAAGCAATATGTGATTCATTTACACTGTATTTTCATTGCTGTATCATAGAATCCAAATGTTAAAATTAAACTGTCAGTTCTTTTCTAAAATTTTATTCTTTGCCTGCATTTGGATGGCTTTACACGCTTTATAACAATTGTAACAGAATATTCGTCTTTCCACAAATTAATCTATAATTACCAAAGGTTCACTCTGAGCTGAATACAGACTTCTAGACAACATAAGTGGCCTGCGAAGATTTAAAACAGTGCTAACCAAATATGCCATTGAATATAGAATGTGTAGTTATTCACCCTTGCGGATTATTAATTTGGGATAACCCCATCTTGCAAAGCCTAAAGCAGCCAAGAGCAAAGGTACACTAGTCACAGTCGCAAGATGCGAAGGTAGCACACTTCATCAAATTTAAAATTCACATTGAGCCTAAAGTCTTAAGATGATTTGAAAGCTATGTTTTGCAGCAATAATATAAATGTTCAGAAAATTTTAGAGGGTTGACCTACCAGAATGTGCACCTATCTAGGAAAAATGGAAATAGTGATATATTGACAACAAAAGTGAGCTGTTACCGAATTACCCTCTCTATCTTGCTCATAATTTACCTGTGTTAGCTGCAAGATTACGTTGACAGAGACCTTCAAAATCATCACAGATATCCCGAATGTCTTCTATATACTCCTTAGCCTCCTTGTAATCTTTCAGAAGCAAATCCCACTGAAGGGATGGTGAAATTAGCAAAAGGTAGATTTCTTTTTTATTATTTTTTAAATGAAACATAACTTTTCCTACATGAATCACTTGGCTTTATTC
Source organism: Kandelia obovata (assembly GCA_021464305.1). Taxonomy (NCBI): domain Eukaryota; kingdom Viridiplantae; phylum Streptophyta; class Magnoliopsida; order Malpighiales; family Rhizophoraceae; genus Kandelia; species Kandelia obovata. The sequence goes on from CM038480.1 coordinate 2,854,839, forward strand.
TTATACTTACCACCCAAGAAAGGTTATATGCATTGAACCAATTGTGGTTTATGGATACGGTATCTTCCTGGTGACAACACTCAAGCATATTAGAGAAAGAAAATCCATGAATAAATAAATAGAGATTATATAGAATACATCATATTTGAACAAATTGAGTCACATTTGTAATATCTTTTAGCCCAACATTCACACAAGTATGAACTTTCTAATTTCATAAATTTCTTGGTTCATCTGACCATAAACTACAAGCTAAAAGATGCTTTTAGAGTACTGAGTTTTATTGCAAGAAAGTTGTGAAGTGTGAAATTTTCACATAAAAAACAACCAAAATGAATCAGAAAAAGTATATACCAGATTATGAACTTGATGATACCATCCACTGGGCACAAAGATAATATCCTTTGGTTCTTGAATGCATTCCAACCAGACAGTCTGGACACATGACATGAACAGACATGCCCACAATTAGAAGAGAGTACTGATGTCGACTAACAAGGTATCATATAAAGGTTTATGGGTAGCAACCTTCTTATAACCTGGAAATTTGGTTTCGCTGACATCACCAAAAATATTATAAATACAGCTCTTCAGGTTTCTGGATCAAAAAACAATTTAAGTCACTTAGAGAGCTCAAACATGAACTAATAGGAATTGAACTAAAATGGTCTGTAACATTTTAGCAGTCAAATACCTAGGCATCAGGGGACAAAATTCCAATAATAAAAAAAACAAGATGTTGTTTAAGATCATAAGAAGCCAGATTGTCACGGTTACCAGTGGCTGTCAAAAGAAAATGGATGAGTGCTGCAGTCACTAACATTAGACATTGGATAATCATAGCATGCTCCTATGCTAGAACCATTGAAGCTCCACAAACCCAAGGAAGGAGGATATTAACTAGTGTTCACATTGACCTATCACTAGAGCTGGTTTAACTTAAGGGGAATAATTTAGCTTGGCAATCTGAATGTCTTTTAGTAAAAAATACGTGCTCTTTCACAATAAATGTTGATTCATAGAATGAGTGCCTGTCAAAGACAAGATGGCATTGAGAAGGAGACAGAAAAAGCCATTTCTTCTTTCCACACACATTTGCTGACCAGCTGTATGACCTGAAAACATCAGCATGAAGAGGAGTCCAAGATCCTGCGCAAAGGGATTAAAACTTAGGTTGTTTACTCTGGGCTGAAAATCCAGCCAGACCAGAAGATAACTGAATCTGTGGCCTTCCACAAACACAAACTTTATTATAGCCATATCCAATCAGGAAGATTAAGAATCAGACAACTATTCTCAAACCTTTTGCTCCCATATAAACAAAACGATAGTCAGAGCAACAGATTTTGTTTTTCTCTTGATAACTGTTGGGATCCGTATGCATACGATAGTGATCTAGATACAGGTTGAGCCAATCATCACAAAAAAAGAGAGGAGTTCTGTATGCTACATATTCTGGGTATTCCTGGGGAAGATGAAAGAAGATAACAGAATAAGCAAGACAATTCAAACACCAATCAACTAGCATACACACCTCAGCCACAACAGCAACACAGACCTAAAACTGACCATAATTGATGTCCCTCTGTGCCTATGTATATTGATGCAACAGACAATTGCAATAACATGCACAAGAAAGCTCAGCTGTCTGACCAAGTAAACAGCAAATTGCAAATACAATACAAGTGGTGCAGGGAAAAACAGCCTTCAAAACTTTGTACCTTCACAAAATGCCAGTCCTTTAGATAGAGCACTGACTTGCCCCCGTCCTCATGACTCAACAAACTACCACATTCCTCCGCAGTATCCCCAAGCCAGTGCTCAATAAACTTGGAAACAGTCATTTCTACTCTCTTCTGATCCGTAAATTCCTTAACATCACAATCCGCAACCTAAAAATTCAAAACCAAATAAAAAGAAATGAAATTTTACACGATTTTTATCAATTTTAACAAAAACAGATAAAAACAAAAGAGACCCCAGAAGGCAGAACTACACTAATTTACTAATACAAAGCACGTGGGTACCTGAACTTTCGATTTGCCAAAATGGGTGGAGAAGAAATTGAGATTGGGTTGGCCATTATCAGTGACCCAATCTCTGCAAGCCCTCCAGTCATCCATGAGGCCTGTCAGCACCACTGGTTGGTTCTTTGCCATATATCTCTCTACAAACTCATCATAGCTCAGCTCCTTACCATTCACCTTCTCCACTTGGCCTCTTATCTCTATCCCCATTTTCAATTTCTCTCTATCTTCCCCGCCGCCTCTTCTTGATTGAATACGAAAAGCATCGAACCTTCCTCCTCGGTTCAGTTTTCTTCAACCCGGTTCGTTTCCAATTAAACGACAAGCCGCTGAAACAAAAAAAAAAAAAAAAAAACCCCCCCCCGGAAATTCACAAATTTAAATTTTAAAAGAGAGACTGAAATTACAAAAAAATAATACTTTAATAAATATTTTCTTATTTAATTTTATTTAGATTTCGGATCTACGTAGAATACAGATTAGTTACAAAGCCCCCGTTGGAATATTATTATCTTTACATTAATGTTGTAATTTTCTTCTAATAGAGTGATACTTTAATTTTAATAAAAATAATTTAAATAGATGAATTTGATCGAATATAATTAATTTTTGAATTATATATATAATATTTTATATTATAAATAAAAATAATTTACGTATTACAAAATTTTAAAATAATTTACTAAATTTTAATTTTAATCATTTTTAAATTCATTTAATCGAATCTCAGAGAATTTAAGGTTAGATTTGATAGGTTTTCCGCAAAGGGACATGTGGGGTCCATAATAATTAAAATATAATTTTGTTAACTTTTAATTTTATTTATTTTTAATTAAAAAAATTCATTAATTAACATTTTTTATACTTATTATTAATTAATTTACATTAATAATCTCATAACTATGCGTAACACTAACAATTACTAAACTTCCCCATGAGTGACTCTCGTTGAGAGTTTCAATTGTCTAAAAAAAGTTTTAAATTTTCTAATATAAAAAGCAGAGAGAGAGAGAGAAAAAAAAAAAGAAGAAGAAAAGATTCAAAAAAAGAAAGGAAAAAGGTGGCTAAATTTCAAAAGACGAAATGGCGGGAAAAAAAGAAAAAGGAAAAGGAGGGATAAAAAGGAAAAAGGGAGCAGTTGGTTGACTGAGGTATCGCAGTGGCACACTGAAATGCAAAGCAAGGGAGCGGAATCTGAAAGGGCGAGAATGGAGACGCTGCGAGGGATATGTGACAGGGAGGTCTCGATCGAGATGCAGAGAATGGACTCCGTCGCGGCGTCGTTTTGCAAATCTCTGGACTCGATCAAAGCCAGAGCCGAAGAAGCCGTCCAAAATCAATGTTAGTTAAATAAAAAATTCATATTTTCCCGCCTCTTTCTCGTTTAGTAATTCGAGTTATTACTGGGCTTTTTCCGGAGCGTTTCCTCACCTATTTTCTGTGAAATTAGGGCTTTTCCTTCTTTTCCTTCTTTTTTTTTGGGGGGGGGGGGGGGGGGGGGGGAGGGAGGGAAATGGATTAGGGTTTGTGTTTTATTATAATTTTTACATTTTTGTTTTATGGCTTTGGATCTTGCAGTGATGGTAGGGAAGATGAAAAGCAGACTAAGAGGAGCTGAGGATGACTTTGTTAAAGTGATAGCAGGTTTGTTCGTCTTTTTGCCACTTGCAGGCCAAGGTTCAAATTTTAGGGTTAGAAAATTGATGAATGTTTATTGTTGCCATTCTTGGATTTCAAGAACTCATGTGTAATGTTTGAAGCCTTCTTTTCGTTTTTCCCTTTGTGGGGAAAAAAAAGAAGAAGCCCCTATGATTGGTACTAACTTAACATTATTCTGGCTAGCATAAATAAGTGTCTTTCTGTATATGACTGCAATGGCAGGATGTTGTTTAAGAAAGAAAAAATTCTTGATGGAAAATTACTTTTGCATACAATTTAGTTTGTGACTGCCCGTGGACTATAATTTTACTGACGCTCGATTTGAGTTTGACTCTCTTTCTCTCCCTTTCCCAATTTTATTTATGTTTTCTTTTTTTAAAGACAAGAGGTCAAAGAACTAGCCATTGTGTGATGCATGTTTTTTCATGCCTGTGATTGTATAGTGAAGACTCGTCAAGAGGCAAAGCAGATGGCCATGAAGGATTCCATATTTGCTAAAAGAGCTAGAATAGATGTGCTTAAGAGAACTGTGCAACTTCAGAGAGCTAAAAGGGATGAGTATGCAGCTATTCTGTCTCAGCAGGCTCCGGGTAATTTCCTCATTTGTACCCTGACAGCATTGGCATGCTTTTCCTCTGGGATTTGGATATATTGGGTTATGTGGTTTAATTATGCAGCAAATATTGACCACGAATCTAGTGTAGTTGGATTGGGTTCCAAGTGCCCAACCTGTTAGAGATTTTGGAATCATCAGAATTTAAGGTGGCATATGACAGTACTTCGAGAACTGAGGTGGATGGCTATCAGAATGGACTCCACCTGGCAGGTGTTTGTGTAATTATTTTCTTGTTATCCGGTGGCTGCTGTGCCGCAGCCTGTGTAGCTAGTTTGAATTTGATGTTCGAATTGATCAGTTATCATTGTTCATACATAAATGGATCTGATTGGAAGATTTGGCCTGTAGATTCCTGTAAGGTTTGGATTAGTCCATCATAATGTTCTGCATCATGCAAGAACCAATTTACATGCTCACATGCATGAATACCTGCAGGAGGTCTTCCTCAATCCATAGTGTGTTATTCTGTTTCATATGTATGCTTCTTTCAATCATTAAAAAAATATATATCCGTAATCTGGTTCAAAGTGCTCTTTAAATTTTTTGAACATATGAAATATTTGGTAAATTTGTGGATTATCCATTTATGTCTTCTTTTAATTTCTTTTTGCTATTATTTACAGCTTTGACAGCATTTGAAGGAAAAGCAAACAAGGAAAATGAACATAGACAAGAAATTCAGGAGGCAATATTATGGTATAACAGAGTTCTTGGTCTTCAAATTGAAGGCGGATGTGGTAATCATACGGAGAATCTCTGTTGTTACTTTCCTTCAAGCAAAATCTCTCCTTAAAAGTTTTCTATTTGGTGTAGGTGTAAAATTCACATTCAACAACATTAATGTGAAAAATCCACATGAGGAGTACTTTTTCACCATTCGTCATGAAAGTGATACATATACATGTAAGTAATTATTTGTATATTTTGCATGTTGATGCTGAAATACTCTTGTTATATTTTCTAACTTCCAGTTTTCTCATTATTTCAGTATTGGCTTGTGATCCACCCTTGAATGATATCAAAGATTTGATTCTCGAGTTGAATAGAACCAATGGCTTATTCAAATTTGTCAGAAAAATGAGGGAAATGTTTAAAGAAGCTGCATCACTTGGTAGAGATTTATTTGTTTATTTATTTAACTGATGTATTGTATGCTTGGAAAAAGTAGATGACACCTGTGACCTTTTCCTCATATTCTGCCATGACTTAGCCAAGTAAAGATTGTTTGGTGTGAATTGCATATTAGATGTTTGCTGAACCCAGTGAATTATAGAGCAGTTTACAAACTTTACATGAATGGGACTTCGTCTATATCTGTTTAAATGCAGTTTCACATTGTTGAAACATTTTCTTATGTTTGTCTTGGAATTCAGGAGTTTTGCCTCAATCAACGAGTCTTCATCAAGAATCTTCCATATCTTTGTCTGCTCCAGTTTTGTCAGTTTCAACGGACAAAAGTGAATCTCCAGTGAAAATAGATGAGCATTCAAAAGTTGAAGTCAAAGAATATTCCAAAAAGGTTAACCATGGGAGAGGAGAGTCTTTGATATCTTTGTCTGGTCCAATTTTGTCAGTTTCAGCAGACAGAAGTGAATCTCCAGTGACGATAGAGGAGCTTCCACAGGGTGGAGTTGAAGCATATTCCAAAAGAGTTAACCATGGACAACAGGCTAAACTAGCAGTCTTGCCATCTCCCCGTAGATCCCCTCGTTTTAAGGTCTTATCATTTATTTGCTATTTACTTGCAGCCATTTTTCATTCATATGTGTGGAAAGCAGTGCAGTGGCAATTTTTTTAAGCATGCCTGCCACTGCCCTGTGAATTAGAAAGTTGTCAAAGAAGTTTATAGTTTTCACTCAATGGTAAGATACCATTTTCATCACTCTTAGAATTGGTTTTCACAGTTTAAATCCTGAGCTTTTTCAGTAGTCAAACGTGGGAACAAATTTTTGGAAGCCATTCTTCCTACTTGCATTTTGACCTTTTCACCAACTCTATAACTTCCTTTGCAGATCACAAAGTGAGTCCACAGATTTTATGTAATGGGCCTAAATTTTGTATCAAATACATTAATTTAATATGTTTCTTTTCCCCTAATCCTGATCACTCATGTTATGACACTGTTGCTCTGTTTTCTTGCTGATATATGATTGTTGTCTCAGGATGACAGATACTATATTTTGCCTTGAATGCTTCATTTTTGCTTTATGAGAAGTCAATGTGTTCATAATTTCTGATATAAGACATTAAAATATATGGCAGGCAAAGAAATGAGGGTGGCAAAAATCCTTGCTGCTGGTCAGTGCACAAAGAGTGCGTTGCTAACTTGCTCGGGTAGTCAGTCATTATTGTTTGCTTGACTTTTGGCATGTAGGGCAAGGCTTGACTTATGCATAGAAGTTTTGGTTAAACTGTGCCAGGTTTTGTAGGAGCTTGATAGAACAAATATTTCCATCCACTAACATGCCAGCCTTGTCAGGTAGTAGTTTTCATATATTTGTGTTCTTTTGTAAAGTATGTATTTTGATGGATGAAATGTAAATGATTTAACATGATAATCTTAACTGTGGTTTATTAGACTCTAGAACCTCCCTTGCATTAATCTCACTGCTAATTTGCAGTATTATTTCAATGCAGTCCAATTGAGCAATGGAGGCAACTGCCAAATGCCTAAATTTCTTTTGTAGCCATGCTTGATATTTCTCCACTGACAAGTGATTAAAATTCATTTATATTCATGCTTGCTCAGTGGTGACTTGGTTCCTTTTCTCCTTGCCTCAATAGAGTTTTGGAAAGTTGCCAACTTTATTCAATATATTCTACGTATTTTTGACTCGCTATATGTATATATATCCACACACACCCATACATACCTACATATACACACTTTTGTTCCAAGGGGGCTATATTTATAGCCATAATTGAATCCTGTATTGTTAAAAAAAAGGAAAAAAATCAAATGTCCAGTGCACGTTTGATTATCAACTTGAGTGGCTGGTCTCAAAAAGTTGTTTCTACAACAATCTTGCCTGTCACTGGAGTGATATAAAATGTCTAGGGTCAACAGATTTTACCATGGCAGACACAATTGCTTCTGTGCTGCTCGTTCTTTGTTAGAAAGTAATAGGTAAAACAGGACCTGATGTTTTCCTGGCCGTCTTTCTTTGCCGTACAATACAAATGCGTATGCAGCTCAAATGTTACTTATGGAAATGAAAGTGGCCCAAAAGGCAGAATAAGATTTGTTTACTTTAAAAAATAATGATAATAATTGAAGGGTAACATTCCATTCGTTAAATACAACTCTTTATGATACCTAAACCCATGAAATTTTAGAAGCTATATACATTGCTACTACATATGTAACGTTTCATTTTTAGGAACCCTTGCATTAAGCCAATGGTAGGTTCAATCGTCTGTGGATCAGTGCACGGGTCGGCCTCCAGAGTTTTTGTGCCTCAGTTTCATCACTGGATACAGATGAGCAATTGCTTTCATTGCAGTCTGCAAAGTATTTTCCACTCACACCTTCTGTTTGTGGACTCAATGCAACGTAACATGTGGTTGCAGCACCCTGCAGAGGACACAGATTTCATACAATGAGATTTTGGTCAACCACTAACTAAATATGTCTGTCTCTTTCTCTCCTGATTTAATGCGAATCTACTGGCCAAGAGAAGTGACAAGAGAAATGTAGACGCACCTGAGATGCAGATTTTAGTACCTTGGAAGCAATAAAATACAGAGAATCTGCAGAGGAGGATTGTTCAGTTAGTATTTCTCTTGGCGCAAACGCATGTATGTTAGCATTTCAGATGGGAACGGGAAGAAATGATCTCATCTTGATACCTGTGATGAAACCTTTATGAGCTCTAATTATTCCAGTCTTTACAATGCCAGGGTGTACCGCATTGATTGTTACTCTTGCATTCCTTGCCTGCAAAATTACAACTTGCTATCAGACAACAAAATTATCATCAAAGAGCCTTTTCCCCCCTTTCTTCGTCATTATTAATATTTGTCGCACATGCTCCACAGCTTGGTTCCTCATGGGAAGAAAACTTAAAACTAAAAGGGGGTTATGCAAACTATTACCTTTAATTGTCTGGCCAATTCCTTGGCATGCAATACGTTTGCTAATTTGGATTGAGCATATGCACGTGTGCCACTGTAACTGCAAATTAGAAGTGAGAAAATGGTTGAAATGAAGGGCTTATATTTGGTGGGAAATATCAGAAATCATGGACCTTCCCATCGGTCGGTTAATGGTAAAGGGTCATTGAAGGATAATATTAGATTAGAGAAAGTTTGAATTGCATGAAATGGAGAAAGAGGGAACCTTACTTGCTTGGATTTAGCATTTGGTTGAAGGAAAAGGAATCTCTGCTCACCCAGTTGTGAATTACAGAAGACAGATTTATTATTCTTCCTTGGATGCCTGTCCTTTCTGCTGTTTCTATCATTTTCTCAAGTAGCAGTTCTGTCAGCAGCCAATGTCCTGCAACATTATTATTTTTTCGGTTATTTGGTTTCAAATAGAACTCAAACTCAGAGATGACTTCAACACCGTTGACTACTATAGCTCGTTGCTTGAAATATGTGTCTTAGTAATATGGTTTCTCCCACCCTTTGCCTGCTGTTACATGCACCCACTCCGTATTTTTGTCGGTTGGTTTACTAAAGACCATCCGTATTTGACTGAAAGGAGTTACGAACAGGCTGAGGATAGGAATCAGTATTAGAATTTGGTCCAACAGGATTAGAGTATAACACCAATTTGGGCCCAATTTCCACATTGTGGGCCCACCGTTTTATAAGCATTTTCACGTCACCAATCAGTATGGCCTCTCTCTCTCTCTCTCTCTCTCTCTCTCTCTCTATATATATATATATATATCCGACAGTGAAAAAAAAAGTGGCATAGTAATCTCTTCACCAAATCCAAACAAGAGTTATTTGTTAATATATTGATTAGGAGAATTAATTACTTTAATAATAATGATTATGAGTGAGTTTTGTTATATTTAATTTTAGTGCATTAAATTTAAAATTTATTAATTAATTTACCTATTTCATTTATTTAAAAAGAACAGTTGTTTTAAGAATTTAAACTCAAAAAAAAAAAAACCAAATTATTACTAAATTTTTACATTATGTAGTATTAGTATGTCATCTTTCGCTGCTATTACCGTGTTCGATTGTATTTGTATTGATCTAATCTTTCTAATCTTTATTTGACACATCCAACGTGCAAAATAGATATATGGCTAAAGCTCTTCCTTTGTGTATGGCATATATAGCAACCCATATACTAAAGACTTGTTTGGTCACATAGCAATTTTCTCTCTAAGTCTCTAATTTCTTTACTTTAGGAAACAACAAAATGTATATTAAAACAAAGAAAAAAAAAAACAGGCCAAACAAGAATCGTCAAGTTAACCAAAATCGGTCTTGTCTTCATTTTTGCATTCGCACCCAAAAATCATTGGTGAATCCTTATCATTTTTGGCAAATGACTTTCACTTTACTTTTACGGATAATAGGAGGAAAATAATAATAATAATAATAATAATAATAATATATAGAGACTTACCTAAGTAATTTGTTGCGAATGTCATCTCGATTTTATCTTCAGAGAATTCCAAAATCTGAGAGAATTTTCCAGCGTTATTTCTGCTATAAAAAAAAAAGAAAAAAAAAAAACAGAGAGAGAGTTATCCTTCATTCATATCAAATTATCTTCGTAGGTACATCAAATCTAAGCACTCACATGAGGATGTTAAGGGGTAGTCCAAGAGCAAGAAAGTGGGAGCAAAATCTCCTGACGGAAGCAAGTGAACTTAGATCAATCTCCAATATTATTATCTCTGCGTAAGGGCTCTCCTCTTGAATCATTTCCTTCACTTCATTTGCCTTCTTTAGGTCCCTTGCTGGCATCACCATTCTCACACCTCTTTTAGCTAGAACTCTAGCAGTTTCAGCACCTATGCCCGAGGTAGCCCCTTCAAATTAATCCAATAAAAACATACTTAATCACTCAATTTTTAGTTAAGGCCAAAATTGAAGGGATTGCTTAAATTAATATAGCTAGTAATCTATTAGAATGTAACACCCCTTTCCTTCATTTAAGAAATAAAAATATACCCATGTGAGGAACTTTCTGTAACATTTTTTCAAAGAGAGAATTGAATGAATGCGGGTGACCTATAGTATTAACGAACGAGAGGATACTATATAGCCAGATGAGAGGCAGGAGAATCCAAAAGGCTTTGTGAATAAATATGCATGAATACCTACATATATATACACACACACCGCAGCACCCACTGGACCTTTGCAAAGCTATGGTTCCAGAGATTGGTTGGGCCAATCTATCGAAGATTATATGTTGACAAAGGCGCATGGAAAGATTGGAATGCACTAGTCGTGTTAGTCACATAAAAAAGTGAAGGACCATTGCTGATTTTGGAGAACCTCTGGAGTCATATAGAACAAACATAGGTTCAAACTTCAAACCATCACGTTTCTCTCTATTTGAACATTTGTGAGAATATTTTCCCTGGAGGAAAGAGCGATGCTTAAAAAAAAAAGCAGGAGGGGAATCGAAGAAGAATATAGCAAGGAAGAAAGGTAAAGAAAGAAATGAATTCTCTCAACAGGGAGAATGTTGCAGCAAGAAAACATGCACAAGGACTAGTTACTTGCATTTCTTGAGAGATAATCAACAAAAAAGTGGCAAAAGGGTACATGTTCACATTGCAAAAGAGAATAGGGATTCTTTGCAAACTAACCGGTGATGATAGCAGTCAAATGGGGAGGGATTAAGCAAACACAATCTTCAGTGACTTGCTCAGCAGTGGAACTGGAGCCATAGCCACTTGGGCCTGCAATGCCAGCTAAGTACTTCAGTGTTCGCTTCATGAGGATGCTAATTAAGAATCTTAGACAGCAAGAGAAGCAGCTTGGCCTAGAAATATGTGTGTGTGTGTGTGTGTGTGTGTGTGCACCCAGTTGATGAAGAACTACAAATATTTATGGTGCACAGAGTACTAGGATTTTAAGTATGGTCATGAGCAATTAGATTTACACATGTCAAGTATGTTAGAAGTCTATTATACCGTCTGCAAAATGATTGGCTGAGACCACCTACTGAGGTTGGTCCGCATAGTCACAGTCTGGTGACCTGGGGTACTCGCTTTCTCAAGAAGCAAACCGACCCACTATCTATTAGTGAGGCCTTTTGGGATTAGTCAACGACATAGTCAAGGAAAAGCATTGCTATTACAATGAGTGGTGTATGAGAAATCAAATCCATAGATGGGATTGCTGGCTAATTGAGTTGTAAATCATCATTTTGTTTTTAACCCCAAGCATTAGTTGAGAATGGTTTTGCTTGACCCAAAACAAAGGAAAGAAAAAAACTAACGACAACATGAATGTGCATGTAGCAGTCACACGTGTACATGTAGGAAATTCATTGATAATTGCATGTAATAGAATATCATTGAGAAATCAAAAATCAAAAGGGAGAAAAAAAAAAAGGAAATGGACAGAGAATTTGCAGAAGAAGAAAAAAAAAAGGCCACTTTATCCCTTTGTGAGACCACGTTTCCTTTTTGGTCGCCATGGCCAACATTTTCAATCCTTCACTTTGGAGAAAAATGATAGCCGTTGTTGGAGGCCTGATGGGCTAAAAGAGGGTAATGAGGTTGACTCCTCAACAATGGAGATGTCAAGTGGCTATGCACTAGGGACACCTTCGGTTCCCCAACTGGCCAGCAGTTCTCATCAATTTGCCCCAAGCGTGTGGAGCACTTGTTTTGTTGTTTGACATGTGATCTTGCCTTCCAGTGGGCGTTCTTTCATCTCGTTCATGGCATGCCCGCCAAAAAAAAAAAAAAAGAAAGTGTAATAATAGACAATGCATAGCTGATTGGGGAAACCCCTTTTTACTAGCCATTACAAGCTTGTAACTTGCTTGAGACAAAAGGCCTAATGCTCCCTTGCGCATGAACTAGGCTTAACCCTAATTGCCATCAAAACCCACCTTTCTTTGTCTATCAGATGGTCATTTCTTACGTTGACTAGTTAGGAAAGTTTAGTCCTAATGAACTTCACCAAGCCCACCAACAACTCCATTGAAACATATTAAAGATGCTTGTGAAAGCTTAAGCAATGTCCAAAAAGCAAGCTACCTAACCTGAGAAAATGAGTTGTTATGTTTGAAAAAATAAAAGGGATTACTGCATGGTCCAAGACTTTGTGCGATTCGAATTGCAAAACATTAATTATTTTGTACTTTTAATGAGAGTTCACAATTGTTGGTTACAGAGTTACAACTTTTTGTTGACAAAGTTGCAATCAAGTTTTTGACTTTAAGATTAAGATACCAAAAACTTCATCCAAAAATGCTCCCCTCCCCCCCCCCCACTCCTCTTCCTTTGGGCCCAAGGTGTCGCCACGGTTCTCGCTTCCAATAATAAAATCTTGTCCACCTGAATTGATGCATTGGTGCCAAATCCATATCCCACTTCCGACCTTATTCTAATCTCTACGTACCACAAGGGCACAGACCATTATTTAATTAAGATTACTCGGGTATCATTAATATGATGATCTATGTCAAGTACTAAATCTCAATGGATTGCCATGCCTTTTTCTCTTGCTTTTAGGTCCTTGTACAGGAAGATTTGGAGAAAAGGTCGTTTGTCTTCTTTCTCAGCCATATCCAACCAAAGAGGACGAAAAAGCATATTAAATCAATTTTTTTTTTAACAGAAAGAAAATTCATCGTGAAAGTTTTGGTAGCTTTTGCTTATTTACTTAACAAGAAAGATTATTTAAAATGTAATTTTCCTTCCGAACATTGTGTTTTTCTCTCTCTCTCTCTCTCTCTCTCTCTCTCTCTCTCTCTCTCTTGAATATTTGCTTCAAAGTTTCAACCTTTTGCCGACATGAAGTAAACTTATTCGACACACCAATTCAGCGTAAAAATCAAAGCTTTCACATTCTTGATTCTTGTCCCCATGTCAAACGTACAGCTTAGTTGGCGGCCATCGAACATTGGAGCTTCACAAACAAACGACAGATGATGACACACAATCATAATAAGACAAAGATACAGTCCTCCCACGATGTCTTAGCTTTGCCTAACACCTCTGCCAGTTTGGATTCCAATTTGGGTCACAGTTAGCCGATGCGTGAACGCCCCAACCAAAAATAAATATAGTCTTTATGGGCGTCTACTGTTATGGGCCTCTTAAATCAAGTTTGGCCCATAAGTGCAGCCCATATTTATGTTGGCCGGCCCACCGCATTCCAAAAGCTTCGCAGAGCAAAGAAATCTACTTTCAGCGACACGTCAAGATCCCTACACTCAAAACGGTGGCAGTTCCCCGCATCCGATCCGGGTCTCCTCGCCGCAGCATTGCCCTCCTCAAGGCAAAATACTCACCAGACCGCACCGAGCGGGTCAAATCTCGGGTCTCCGTTCCAAAAAAAAAAAAAAGAAGGAAAGAATCGGAAAATCGAATTTTAGGATTTGATTTATTTTTCTCCCATGGCCTCTCACGACCATCTCGATGATGTAAGCCCTAATTCTACCGTACAGGTTATTATATGGGGAATTTTTGAATTAATATCGGCAGGGCTTTTCACGGCGAATTTTGGTTCGGAAATGTGTAGCAGGATGATGATTTTGGGGGTGATTTTTCTGGGAATCATAATTCCAGGCCTACGGGTTTGTTTCAATTCACTGTTTTCTCGATTGAAGAACGGCTGTTTTCAACATTGACAAGGCTAGTTTTTTTCCTTAACTTGGGTGCTTGGAAATTTTAGGTATTAAGAGAAGCTTGGGAGACATTGAGGACGATGAAGATGACATTTTTGGACCTAAAAAGGTAAACGCTTTTTTTTTTGGGCCCGTGGGGGGGGGGGGGGGTTGGGAGTCAGGGAACGAATGCTCCAGTCAAATAGTAATTTTATTGTTCTTTTTTCTGGAGTACTGATGTAACCTGTAAAGTTTTGTGATTTGGGTAACAGCCATACAAATGTGGGTGGGAAAAGTGGTTGTAGTGCTGATTCGATTTACTGTATGAATCATTCACATTCCCTGTTTTATGTGGTTGTGAATATCACAAGAAATCGAGTTCATGATTTGTGGTCCTGCTGTACTTGGTATTGCATATTACCACTTATTGTCCCTAGTGGGTTGTAAAATCAAAGTCTCTTTAAACTTTTTGCTTCATTGGGTAGTGTCAAGGGATTCTGCAATGTCGCTAGTGATTTTGAAATGAAATCCTGTTTGTTCTTGTTTCAGGGAAATACCAAAGTTGAAGAAACTGCAATGATTTTGTCTCTTCGTGAGAGGTACTATATTTCATAAACAGTGGCTTTCCTTGGGTCTTGGATACTGTAGAAAAATGGACTTTTTCAATATGTCCAGTTTAGGTGCACATGCTTTTGAACCTTTCGCCTAATTCTGGGATTTTCTTTTGCAGTCTCGACAATTGTAAAAGTACTCTTGCAACATGTCAAGTATGTATTTTTCTCCATGCTCTCTCATTTTCTCCATCTATGAAGTGCTGTCTTCTTTTTATTTTATATAATCTTCGTATGCATGAGTGGAGATGCTATCAGTTCTTAATAATGTCAAATCATCTTGCTGAAAACTGCAACATTGCAATATCTTGCTAGCAGGAGTGTCAGGAATGTGAACTATATTGCTTAGCATAGCATTATATAACATGCATTTGCTGGGTAAAGCAATATCATATATATAGTTTGATAATTTTTATGTTAGCTAGCAGTGTTTATGTAGTTATGAAAATGAGCTGTTTTATCTAATAAGAGAATAACCTGTTTTCAAGCCATTTAATTTTGATAATGCTGTAGTAATAATAGAATATCCCTATGGTGCTTTACTCTATTCCTTGGATGGTGGAAAAGAATCAGTTTTTTCTGTGTTTGTTTGCAAACTATATGCTGAATCACCAGCCCTTTCACTGTTGAATGTTGATTGAAGAGTAGAACTGTGGCAGAGTTGGAATTTTGTCCAATATCAATAGAGGAGGACAGTATAAATGCTCATTGCACTCCATGTTTCTTTCGTGATGATTTCTTTCATGGATGTTGCTTGCAGTAGTTTATTGATTCATAGGCTGAGTATACTGTACTTAAATATTTAAGCCTACAAGTTTCTCTATAGCTTTTATTGAATATTTTGACAGTTTTCACATGAATGCTATAAGGTTCTATGAGATTTCCTAAAGAAGCTTGCGATGAAATAGTTAATTATGGTCGTGTTTGTTTCAGACAGAACTTGAAGTTGCAAAATTTGATATTCAGAAGTGGCATTTTGCATTTGAGAATGAATCCTTCATACCAGCTGGTGCATCTCCTGGTTAGGCTTCTATGAGATTGTTCAATTTTGTGTATCTGGACCCAAAACCAGAGACTATTAGCATATTATTCATTCTAGAAGTTGGGTTTCTTTTCTTTTTATTGATTTCTATTTTTCAGAACCTAAACTAGTGATCAATTATCTTCAGACCCTGAGATCCTCTGAGGAGTCATTTAAAGAACAGGTTAGGTGATTGATAGCGTTTTCTTTATCTCCACAATGGATCAGTTTTGATTGTTCATGATTTCATTTTGTTTCTTACTACTACCAGTTAGAGAAAGCAAAGAAAAAAGAAGCTGCTTTTATTGTAACATTTGCTAAACGAGAGCAGGAGATAGCAGAGCTGAAGGTGAGACTCTCTGTGTCTATATGAGTGTACACCTTTGTTGGCAGATTGGGGGCTGCATCCAATTGCATTCACATTGTATCTGAAGCAAATCTCTCTCTCTCTCTCTCTCTCTCTCTCTCTCTGTGTGTTTTTATTTTTTTATTTTTTATGGTTTGTTAATGAAAGTTATGGAAGAAACATGCCTCACAGTGCTTATTGTGATGGTTGAGACAAATAAGCATAAGACTAGACAACTTGTCTTTGAAATCTAATTTAAAATGGCCTTTTATTGTCCTTAACATGTGCATAACCTCTGGGGATTTCATTTGAAATTTTCGTCACCTGCAAATCCAGCAATATTGGTTGCTCCAGTGTTGGAGCTGTAGACTTGTAGCTGAAATTTTTTCTTCACATCAAAACTGTTTTCTGCTGTAAAATAAATTTTTGGAAGCGTTCTCATCTATTTTCTGTCTCTTGTTGGGAATTTTTCTTTTCTTCAAGGCAAATAAAGTGCTCTTCTGACATTATTTGACAATTGAAAAAACTATCATGGTTTTGGTAACTCGTCTTTTCTTGGAGTTGGATTGGTAGATAAGCCTAACTAATGTCAAGCTTCAAGAAAAGGTTCTTTTGTAGAGATCGGGATTGTAACCTGGGATAGAGGAGTAGACAGTAAAGGGCACTATGGCCTTTCAATGTGGCTTTTGTGGTTGTAGATTATGTTGAATTTCACCCTATAAAGATTCAATACCACTTCTTTGTTGACTCTGCTGTTAATTTTACATAATTCATTGTTTTCACACCTCTTCCATGTTCATTTCTAATTTTCCAGTCTGCAGTCCGGGATCTAAAATCACAGCTCAAGCCTCCATCAATGCAGGTATCAATTGGGCTCCTATTTTGAATGAAATGTTACATTGCCTGGAAACATCTATTGTAGGCCATGATTCTTAGGAAAAAGGGGTTGATGTAGCATGGAAGAAAATTAAATGAACAGTGCTATACGTGCAACATTCATTTATGTGAATTTTGGTGGTGGACTCTCTTTTCCTTTTTTTTTTTTTCTGGTCCCTTTACACGTCCAACAAGCCTTTTTTTGTTTTTTTTGAAAAATAAAAAAACTCTGGAATCAGATGTGTTATCTATTCCCCTATTTGTATTTGATCTACTTGTATGTTTGCATTTATGAGGATTTGCAAGACTTACTGTTGTTTTTATCACAGACAGGGCAGCAAACAAATGTGGTTGCTACTGTTTTGGAAATTTACATTATATGTTATGTATTAATGCTTCAAATGTACTGTTTTCATTTTTCTGCTATTTCTGAGAGTTCCATGTTGGAGCCACACATTTTTGCTACTGTTTTCAGAAGATACCAAGGGTTCTACAACAAAGACACTCTGGCCCTAAAATATGTGTCGTTTTCCTTTTTTGGCTGCTGGCTGCTTTACATTTTGATTAATCTGATAGGCAAGAAGGCTGCTATTGGATCCAGCAATACATGAAGAATTTACTCGTTTAAAGGTTTGCACTTAAATTTCCTTTTAACAAGCTAAAATTTTGTTGGCTTTTCACTCATACACCCCTGCCAGAGGGAGGGGGTGCAGAAAATTATTGCCTGGCATGGTGGGCACCACAGAAAATATTGCCAATGAATGTGGCTGCCTTCCATGTATTAATAACTAAAGTTCTGTCTGGGCAACGTGTAGCCCTTGCTTTACAAGGGCATTCTTTTTTCTCAGAATGAATTTATTTTAGAAAGAGACATGAATATGGAGGGAGAAGGCACAATTTAGCAAGAAAAAATATGCTTGAGGTCTTTGATAAGGAGAAAGGAATGCATGAGATGAGAAGAGGTGCAACGTTTGACAAGACAGATGATAGTGGATAAGAATCTCATTTTCTGCCATTTTCTTCGCTCTTATGATAGAATTTGGTTGAGGAGAAGGACAAAAAGGTGAAGGAACTACAGGATAATATTGCTGCTGTCAATTTTACTCCGCAGAGTAAGATGGGAAAGATGCTGATGGCAAAATGTAGGACTCTGCAAGAAGAAAATGAGGAGATTGGAAATCAAGCTGCCGAAGGAAAGGTACTACCATTGTGCTCACCTTTTTCTGCTTGTCTTCACCCTTCTTATGTGTTAATTATGTTTCTTGCTTTGTGGTCCATCCTTTTTGTAAGTTTTATGGTGCATTCATGTTGCTCATGCAAGAAAAGTAGTACAATTTTGTGTAACTATTTTGGTGCATGTGCAAGGGTGGAGGAGGGTAAAGAGGAGGATCATTTGTTGAGCCATAACATCTGAATGTGGGCAAAATCTGAAATGGATAGGGATCTTTTAATTGCTGAATATGACTAATGCCATCTGTTACATGGTGCCAGTTACATAACATTATTCTTTTTCCACGGGAATGTGATCATTGTTCTTTTTTTTAATCTCCTGGTCTTGATGTAATGATCTAATTTTTTTTTTTTTACCTTTGATGTTTGGTCTGCAGATACATGCATTAGTAATGAAACTTGCTTTGCAAAAGTCCCAAAATGCAGAACTGAGAAGTCAATTCGAAGGTCAGTTTATATCATGATGTGCAAATTGCTAGACTTTGTTGGAAGTTTGTGCTACATGAAGTAGTATTCACTGTACCACATATACATAGCATTTTACTCTTTTACAAAACTCATGTTTTTCTTTGGATCTAATTGTCTCAAACATGTTAATTCTCTTTTATTTTTCATACAGGACTATACAAAGATCTGGAGGTTCTAACAAGCGATGTGGAGAACTCTAATGAAATGGTTGTTCTCTCTATCCTTTTCTGTGTCTCTTAGTATCACTTGGCTTTAGTCTTAGGGATCTGGCCATTCAATCACCAAGCCACGGTAGAATGCATTGGTTAATTTTTGCGTCTCCCCATGAAACAAATGTTTTTTATTTTTTGGTCATGCCCATGAAAAAAATGTCCTGATTGTCTCTCCCTGGAACAAATGCCTACAAAATGAGTATTGCACAGATGAGAATGTCTGGATGGATTTGCGACTACGCTTGGAAGGATAGAATAAGAAATGAGGATGTTCGCTGTAGAGTATGCATACTGCCAATTGGAGACAAGACAAGGAAGTAACTTTTAGGTTGTGGTTTCGACATGTTTAGCATAAAACTACAAATACTCCAATTAGGAGTCATCAAATTCAAGTGGATGGTGAGAGGAGAGAGAGAGAGGGAGAGAGGATAACCTAAGTTGACTGTATTAGGAAGGATTTATAACATGTACATTTCCCTGCAATTTCATTTTTATTTTCTGTGAACTATCTTTCAACCTTCGCTCTAAAGAGTCAACCATTAGCTACTAATGCCATGACTACTGGGAGGAGTGATGCTGGTAGTGGAACGGTAACCATAATCATTGGTGCTGGGTTTCATTTAGGATGTGTTTTCACGCATTAAAATGCAGAGGAAAGTCTTCTCTGCTGATTACTTTTGGCTATGAATTATTGTAGATGTGTATAAGAGACAGGAGAGAGAGAGAGGATAACCTAAGTTGACTTTATTAGGAAGGATTTATAACATGTACATTTCTCTGCAATTTCATTTTTATTTTCTGTGAACTATCTTTGAACCTTTGCTTTAAAGAGTCAACCATTAGCTACTAATGCCATGACTACTGGGAGGAGTGATGCTGGTATTGGAACGGTAACCATAATCATTGGTGCTGGGTTTCATTTAGGATGTGTTTTCACGCATTAAAATGCAGAGGAAAGTCTTCTCTGCTGATTACTTTTGGCTATGAATTATTGTTTGAAAGTTATTGTGTCAATGTAGTTGAGGAACATAAAGGGGTGTGATTTGAATTTATAATCACGAAAATCAGATATTTGTCATATGTGGATGACCAATCCTACTCTGCTCTGATTCGGGCATGTTGGTAATCATTAAAATTGTTCGTGTTTTGGATCGCTTGGGACCGTCAACGATTCTGGAATGCCCGAAATCGGGGAGAAGCATTTTCCTACTCAAATATGTAAGTTTGGAGGCTTTAAAAAGTAGTCCAGCAGATGAAGCTGAAATTAAAGAGCAGTTGATACATTGAATGTATCTCGTTTTTCTATATACTGATTCAATTTTGCCTACATACTCTTACATTTTGTTAATTTTAATTTTATTTTTCTTTTGGGTGGAAAAAAGCAACGTGTTGTAGTGGACAAACGATGCCATGTGGGTCTCCAAATGTTTTAAGTCACATGTTCAAATCATCTGTCACAGGTGCTAATAATGCAAGACAAGCTAGAAGAAAAAGAGCTCGAGATCAAGCGACTGAAGCTTGAACTTCAGCAGAAAAGCCCGGTTGAGGAGGGCAAAACCGAACCATCTCCTATTAAAGCAATTATCGATGAAGTGCTGTCAATGAAAAAGGAAACTGAGGCCAACTAGACTTGATTCATTTTGTACAAACATTCTCATATATTACCTCGTACCCTTTTTTTCTTTTTTTTTGTAACCGTGTGTTTGCATTGTTGCATTAAACTGGATGTCCGAAATATTTGTCTTGATTCATTTTGTACAAACATTCTCATATATTTTTCTGATGCACCAAAAGAAAAGGAAAATCGCTTACTTATGGGAAAGCATGTTAATTGAAGATTGCTAATTAGCTGAACCTCACTGCTGACAGGAATACATCAAAACCTCCTTTTATTCATAAATTTTAGACAAATGGCTTTCGTCCACGCCTCAGCTCTTCTGCTTTCTAATTGATGTTTAGAGAAGGCAGACATGTCGGAATGTAATATCTGTCGGTTGAGGTAGTTAATGGCAAATCTCCATGGATGCATGCATGCATGCATGGATTTACTTAGTCATTTAAATGTCGATGTGCACATGTATGTATATATATGTATAGGTCCAGATGTACATGGAGAATTTTTTTTGTTTTGGTCGTTTTTTTTTTTTTCTATTAATGGCAACACTAGAAAACATAATGAGTTCAATAAAGTTATTTTCCTACATCTGACAAAGAAAGGCTCCATAATTAGGCTTCACAAATTCAATGTTATAAAAAAATCTGTTAACTATGCGAAAACACTCCTACTTTCATTGGATTTAAGTTTCAAGAAAAGTCTTTGGTCTTTGCCTTTTTGGTTGAATGGGTTGGGGGATGAGATTGTAATTAGAACAATATTTAGTGGAGGTGGTTGTGGCACAACAATGGCCGAAGTCAGGAATAATGCCTTTTCTTTTTTTTCTTTTTTTTTTTTTTTTTTGTTGTTGTCGACAAAAATGAAAAGACAAGGATGATATCTATAGTACTACTAAAAAAAACCACACGTTCAATATATATTGTAGAATAATTTAAATCGCTGCTATCAGAATATAAAAGAACAAACTTCAAGATCCATAAAGCATCACCGACCCAGTTCTTAAATGACTCTTCTTTCGCAGCCTAGATGGCATAGAAGCATCTAATGTAATAACTTGTGATATATTATATGATTAGTATTTATTATTACATGAATTATATTTAGTGTTTTATTACGAAGTCATTACATAAAATTTATATCATACTAAATATTATTTAAGCAATAAAAATATTATTCTATATCATGTAAGTTATAAAGTATTTGTAATATATCTACATAATGGACCTTAATGCAGTGAATAGTGGAGTATTAATGGTACAGAATAAGAAGGTGGAAAAAAAAAAAAAGAATAATTAATGCTTGATTGACTCTTCTTTTGCAACCCATAAGCACATAATTTAGCGCGGTATTTAATGCAGTGCATGCTATTTACTTCTTCTTCTTTTTTTTTTTTTCCTGTTTGATAAATGAAATTTTAAAAAAGAAAATGGAAAACAAGCGTTCCTTTATTAAATGCAACTGGTTTTGCACGTTGTGTTTGACTGAAAACTGGAAGGTTTTAACATTTTTAAACTCGTGTTTTGTTAGATGTTCAGACCTTCTCGAGTGCAAGAATGACTGACTCTGGCATTGTGGCCCATTTCAATCTTAATTCTGATTTCCTCACTGTCAGCTACAGGTTATGGGGGGAGGGGGGGTAAATAGTCACACACACACACACACACACACACACACACACACACACACACACACAAAAAGTCGAACCAGATGCTCTTATATTTATTATTAATGAAACAAAAGCAAAGAAACTACACAAAAATATTTGAGGTTTCCCAGCACTATCACTTTCCTTTTTTGAGTGCATTGCCATGGCATCTATTGCACTGCCCACTGGACCTCATTACAATTCATTGACTATGTCGTAAGATAACATAAATTATGGGGGCAATCATTTCGTTTTAGAAACATATTGGAATCATTTTACTATTAGCGTGGAATATTTTTGTCTTGGTAATGTCTTGAAAAACATATATATATATATATATATATATATATTAAAAAAAACTACAGTTTAGGAAATAAATTACGTATAATTTATTTTGAATTCTTAAAAAGTTTGTAGGACAAAAATAAAAATAATAAAAAGAAGAGAGAGAAAAAGGGCATGCAAATAAACAATGACCGGTAGTTATTTTTATATGCACACATAAATAAATTATGTTCAACACATAGAAAGAAAAAAAAAATTCATTAAGAATATAAGTGATAATGATTTTATAGACTTTAGAGAAATAACCAAGTCTAACGGTTACCCTTGTATGTACCTTAAATAATGGGAATAACCATCAACTTTATAGAATAAATCCAACATTTACTGTTATTCAAATAGCTCGAGTACTATGACCAACCGTTTCTTTTATGCACAGGTTACAGCTATAATACGTCAAACAATTACCATATGAACGCCAAAAATAAAAAATAAAAATAAAACATAATACGTCCAAAGTTTAATCTTATGTAACCATCATTATTGCTCCTTCCTGATCATGAAATTCAAGGTGTTGTTGATCAATTATTAAATATGAATATTAATTTTGATGATGAGATATATTATTTAAATTATTTAAATTTTAGAGATATTTTAAATTTTATTTATTAATTATTTTATTACAACGTGTGAAAGGTGGTGTGTTAGAACAAAAAAAATAAGAAGAAGATCTTATGATTCATGGTTTTTATTATTAAAAATAAAAAGAGAAACTAAGAAAGTAAAATAATAAAAAGAGTAAAAATAGAAGAATTAAATTTAAAATATAAAAATATCTAATGTTATTATTGTAAAAAAATAATTTATATTGATAAAATTATAATAAAAATAATTATATTGTTATTTTATCTTGATAGCAATGATCTCGTTACTTATTTTATGTTACTTCACATAAAAAATTTTTCTTTACATATACACATGTTAGAAAATTATTTAACAAAAGTTATTAGTGTTAAATTTTAAATTTATTAACATAAAAAAATATTTATTTAAATTTAATAATATATTTTTTATAAAATAAAAATAAATTATTTTAAATATAATAATTAATATACTTATAATATATATATATATTTATTTATTTATTTTAAGATTGAAAGAATCTTTGGAATGCAAATGTTTGGTGTTTTTCATTAACCCCCCTGCCTGCAGTCAGCAATCATCTGCTTTATGAAGGTACGTCCAAGACATAAAACGTCCAACGATCACTGTTTTTGTAACCATCATAAAAGACACGACCAACAATTATCTTTATTCATGTCACGGATATAATAATAAGTGCAACAACAATCATCCTTGTAAATGACAAGACAATCAATTGGACACTGCCGAAAGTTGTTAACTAATATTCTTAATTGAAAAAAAAATCTGAATATTGTCAAAGAAATAATAGCTCCAATATTTTTCAACCTATGAACTTTTTTATAATAAGTCCAATAATTACCATTATGAATATCATATACAATAATTTTTGAAAAAAAAAATAAATCATATATAATATAATTAATAATTACCTTTAAAAATAAAATAAAACTATTGAAAAAATATCAATTAGTAGTATTTTATATGTGTGTGTGTATATATATATATATATATATATATATATATATATATTAAATAATATAATTTTAATATTTGATTATTGATTATGAAAATTTAGATATTATATTAAAAAATTAATTTATTTAAAAATTTAAATTATTAAATGAGATATACAATATATATTATGTTTTTAATAATATGGATGAATGAATATATATATATATATATACGTTTTATACTTTAAAATATCCAGAAAAACAAAAGCATAAGAAAAGAAAAAAAAAAAAGAAAAAACTAAGAAGAGTGAATCTACCCCTAATCATAGGCGTTATCTTTTTTGTGATCTCTGCAATTTTTCCAGGAAAAAAATATCAACTGGGATTTCTTGATCCCTGAGAAGTTAAAAAAAAAAATTCCGAAGTGATTTTTGGTGTATTTATCATCTCCATTTCCGGGGTTTCTCTATTTCTTTGTTTCTTGGTCCAAATTCAAGAAGTGCCCCAGTGCGTTTATATCGAAAAGTTTGATGATGATTTTTTTTTTAATTTATAAATCAAGAATCCCACTAACATGGTGGTCCTTGATTGCATTTTCTTGATTACTAATTCTTCTTGGAAATCTTAAAAACTTTTTAAGTGTATTGGGAAATAACCAATAAAGGTGGGCATTGGTTTCACGCAGTGGGGGTGGGGGGGGGTGAGATGGGGGAGGTGAGAATAAGTAAAGCCATTGGTTTCAATAAAGGGCCCTTTGAAGTCGAGCCAAAGTCCTTCTAAACAATCCAAAATCATCTGATCTCAGGTTGATCTGCATATTCACAAAGATGTGAAACTCCTACCATGAAAATCCGTAGCTTCTTTCTACAGAGAAATCAATAGCTGTGACCGTTTCATTTCTCCACCACACACTTGTCAATCGATTCTTTTTGTACTTGTTCTCGCAGAGGTTTTTCTTCTTCTTCTTCTTCTTCTTCCATATAATCCCACCCAAACCTTCGTTTCGCGCCACCCCGACTGAAGCAAAACACAGTCTCTGCGTTCTTCGTTGTGCTCTGTTTCTTTGCAGTGCTAAAGTTTTTTTTTTTGGGGAGGGGGGAGTGAAATGGGTGGTTTCTTGATTGCTCTTCTGTCGTCTTCGAGGCACTGGCTGGTGCTATCTTTAGCTCTGAATATTGGCTTGATTTTGAATTCTCTGTGTAAAAATGGCCGGCTTGAATATCAAGCCCGTTATGTCATTGATTTGATGAATGAAGTGGCCAGAACGGCCAACTGGGGTTCAGTTTTACCACAAGATAAGCCGCAAACTTCCACTGCTGATCCGAAGAGGCTCTCTTGCACTGGGGCGGACGCGGAGAGAGTTATAAATCTTGACCAGTAAGTTCTTTTGACTAACTCTTTTGTTCTGTTTCTGTTTTTTTTTTGTTTTGTTTTTTTTGTTTTTCTTCTTCCTTCCTTTAGTTTTTAATTTTGGTTTTTGGTTTGTCTTTATTGTAATTTGTTACGTAGCTTTGGTCGGTGGAGCTTGGCGTTGTCTCAGCAAAATTAACATTTTTTTGAGAGGCGGCTTACTTTTATTACTGCTAATCTAACAATAATAATGATTATGACGACCCTATTTACAAGTCAATGATAGCATGAAAACAGTCCTTTTCCTTTATTCTACCATATGGAAATTGATGTCCTGAAAAAATCGAAAAAAAAAAAAACAAAGAACTCAAAAAGGGCAATTGCGACAGTTGACAAAGACAGGTCATTGGTATTATTACAGCATATGGCCCTTTTTTTGTGGGGGGGGGGAGGTTTTGGCTATTCCGTACTTTTGATGACGAATGTTCTTTTGTCACCTCTACGTTCCTAAGTTACAGGGTCAAATGAATCCCGAAGCAAGCGCACGAATTGCACCATGGATGGTGGTGCTTATTCAAGTTTTTTGAACGCTTTGACCATTTCCCTGGTCTCGTTGACCTCAGAACTGCACAAGAACTAAAGAAAAATGGCAAAATTGGAGAGACCCGAGGTGCATGCTAACACTAGGCACTATGAGACTCTGGGAGTAGACTCATGTTTCTGGGGTCCATATGGGTTCTTTGTGCACGATGCATGCTACACTTATTTCGGGCCTTTGCGAAGATCTGAAGAACAAAAGTTTTTGCGTGTACTGTTTGTGCATCTGTAGATCTGATGACCCTTTTCCCTTTCTCATAGTTTTGCATTAGCTTTTTAGGTCGTAAGGGAGTTGGGGTTGATCTGGCACTTTGTGATATGATGTGTGGCCATGCATACACATCATACAATCATTCGTCTGCTCATGGAAAGGACCTACCACTGCTGCCTTATTATACCTTGCTCCTCACTCTATTTTGGAATCCCACTGCCGTTTTTGTTTTTTTCCCTCTAGTTCTCGAAAGGGTAGTGGGAAGGCAAAGCTGAGGATGGAATATGCAAATGCTTGTCAACTTTTTAAAACAAAATGGCCTCCATTCCACGACAAACATGTATTCCTTTTTATCATGGTAGGAAGCGTGTCTTTTACAGTTTTGCGGCCTACTAATCTTTATGCAATGTTAAGGTAAAAATGCTGTTACCACTTGGCTGTGGAACAAATATTTATCTGCTCTCTCTCTCTCTCTTTTTTTTTTTTTTTTTTGGGTCTTTTTGTATAGAATTGAGTGATTTCGTGCATGTTACTATTTAAGGTAAGATTTATATGATGACAAACATTAAATTTAAGGCTCTAATTTGATGAGCTCTCCAATGCAGTGGGGATCCCACCATGTACGAGAGCTACTGGCAGCAAGCTGGGGACAAGGCCACCATTGTGATACCTGGCTGGCAATCTATGAGCTACTTCTCGGACATTAGCAACCTTTGCTGGTTCCTGGAGCCTGATTTGGGCAAGCAGATTGTCAGACTCCACAAGATTGTGGGAAATGCTGTCACTAAGGATCGGTTTATTATAGTCGGGACCGGTTCCACTCAACTATTTCAAGCTTTGTTATACGCACTCTCTCCGCAGGATGCTGAGGAACCGATCAGTATTGTTTCTGCTGCGCCCTACTTTTCCGTAAGTTTAATTTCTGCATAACTGCAGTTTGACCTTAACATTTCAAGATAACATTTTTGCTTAAATCTTGTGCAAATTATCCCAATTAATTGCCTCTCCCTGATACCTCTTCTGTTTTGCACTTACATGCGGAAAAAAAAAGTACCTTGTCGCCTAAGCCTACTGCTTATTCAATATGTTTAATGCGGAATCCAAAAACGGTTGGCATGAACCATTCCACTTGTTTTATTTTAATTTATAATGCGCCAGTATGATGCTAATGTGATTATATGCTTTCCAGAGTCGCTCTGCATAAAGGGTTAGAATGTTAGCCTCTTTGCTATTTTATATCTCGTATCTTCGATGTGCACAGTGCTTGAAGCATCACAGGTTCAGCTTCTAGATAATAATTGTTATACATGTTCTTTATACTTCCAGACCCATGATAACCAAGAGGATATTATGTAATAATCTTTAGTCAATTACCCTTGCCTAGTGACCGCATATCTTATCCAAAGTAATCTTCTCTTACATTTCGATGAACTGTATCTTGTGCACTTGCTGTTTGTTGATTAAGATCATGCCAGCACATGTTGCTGGGGGAGCTTATAGTGAAACAAACGACCAAAGCTAAGCTTCATCGTTTCTTGAGATTCCGTTGGAACTTCTCTTCGGTCTTGTTGCCTATCGAAGCTACTTTCCAGCAAATCCTTACAGGATGGTAGAGTAGAAGACTTGTTGTGTTGGTATCTTGAAAAGCCAATTCCTGTATTGACTTGTAGCTTAATGCATTATATGTAGACCTTTGATGGATATAGCAATGAGCTTTAACTGTTGGCAAATTTTGGTCAATGGAATACTGATAAGCTTAGATGTTACCAATTTGTTGTACAGCCTGTTGAATATTGTATATCAACATATATGTCTGGATGATTATGATTGTTTTTCTGAAAATAACTTTGTTGATTATCTGCAGTCCTATCCAGCAATCACCGACTGCCTCAAGTCTGGTCTCTACAAATGGGCTGGGGATGCAGAGAGTTTCAACGAAGAGGGACCTTATATTGAACTCGTGACATCTCCCAACAATCCAGACGGTTTTTCCAGGCAGGCTGTTGTAAACAGAAGTGGAGGGATAGTGGCTCACGATTTGGCTTATTACTGGCCTCAGTATACACCCATAACCTCTGCTGCTGATCATGACATTATGACGTTCACAGTCTCAAAATCCACAGGGCATGCTGGGATGCGTATTGGGTAAGCCATCCGATTCTCATCATCATACCAAAGCGATTTTCCCGTACACTCTTAAGGTTTGAGACAACCTAGTAAAAAGAAATTTGCAATGGTCGAGACTTCTTTCCCATTTCTAACTTCCATTTCCCACCATTTAGATGGGCTCTTGTTAAGGATCGTGACATAGCGAAGAAGATGACCAAGTTCATCGAGCTCAGCACAATAGGCGTGTCGAAAGATTCACAGCTGCGAGCAGCTAAAGTTTTAGGAGTTGTGTCCGATAGCTGTGAATATCCAAAGAGTGTAAAAGAGTCACTCTTTGAATTTGGGTACCGCCGGATGGCTGAGCGCTGGAGGCTGTTGAGGGCAGCAGTGCGACAAAGCGGTCTCTTCAGCCTACCCGAGTTCTCCCCGGAACTCTGCACATTCTCTGGCCAGTCTTTCGAGCCTCTACCAGGTACCTATAAGCTAGACGTGCAAATTCCATTTGTTTGTTTTTACAGCTCTGTCAATGTGAAAACTTCATGAACATGGACTCACATGTACAGAGCTGGTCTCTTTGGGCAGCTTTTGCATGGCTGAAATGTGAAAGGCCCATCGAAGACTGTGCAGGATTCCTCCGAAAGAACAAGATCTTGACGAGGAGTGGGAGACATTTTGGGGTTGGCCCGGAGTACGTGAGAATAAGCATCCTGGATCGAGACGAGAACATCAATCTATTCATTGAGAGGTTGTCCAAAATGAGCTTAGCTAAACCTGTGTAAAGCATTCGAGAGCGTAGGAGTGTTATTGTTTGTTACCTCGCCAGTAAGAGGCTGGTAAAACTTCTTTTTGTCACCATGACTCAGGATATAGAACGAAGGCATTTTTAAAGGATTCTCGGTAATTAATTTGAGTAAAAAAGTACACAAGACTCGCGCTGGTGGGTAACACTTGAAAGGACCACGGTTCAACTGTTACTCTTACAATTTTTTTTTTTAAATTAAAATGTATTTGTCTGAGAAATTATATTCAAATTTTTACAAAGAAATTGTATTCAACTGTGGTAAAAAAATATTGCATTGTCTAAACAAATATACTTCATTTTTACACTCAAATTTCTAACAAAATGTAATTCAAATTCTAAAAAATAAATATATATATGTTCTGAAAGTGGAATTTGAGAAGGATACTTTAGTAATTATCCTCAAAGTTTCTGGGCATGATTGCGACCTGATAAAAAGGAAATTGAAATTGTATACAAGGGAACTATTCAAGTTTACAACAAAAACACCGGTACAAGAAGCTCAGTACACACCAAAATTTCGGAATTTCCCAGAGGAAATCAGCATTAATAACAGTTCCAAGCTTAAGATATTTACTCAGACAGATGCAATGACACAGTCAAATGGCCCTTTAAATTAGTCTTAATTCATATTCGCCAGCCATAGTTATGTATCTGACCCATGGCAGAGCATGGTAACCACTCTTCTCAATGATCTTTAGGTACCGAACCTACAAAAAGCCCAGAAGTCATTATCAGCTACACATAAAAGAAAGTTTGATCCCGACAGCAACATTTAGGGTCAATCAATTGCATGCTAAATGCCCCGGCTCATCTTGAATTATACATTGAAGATTTTAGTTTAACTCTTGTTTCAGTTATATCGATACAGCTAAACAACTAAGCACTATGATATAGCATGGGAATCACCATATTTACTCGCACTTAAAAAGGTGACAACAAACAATAGGAATAAAAGGAGTACCACTACTCAGGTAGCAATTTAAAACATGTACCTGAATCCCGGAGACAGTAAAATATGGTATCTCAAACTTCACATGGATGGGAGCTTTTCTCTCAGGAGCTGGTTCTTCAGCTGTTATGCTAGGAAGAAGGAACTCTGCCCTCAGCATGTACTCCTATAATTATACCAGATTAGGATCATTTTAGGATCCGTTTAACAATCGATATCTGAACAACTAGTTATTCATAACTGTTGAACACGGGAAAAAATTTACCTTATTACCAGAAAAGGATTTAATTTTCCAGACCAAAGCATCACTCTCAGGAGCATATGAAGCAGAACCCATTGACGTCCGAACGATAGGATTTGTAGAATCAGATGGTATAGGCAACTCAATTTCAACATTAGTCGCTGTACTGTAAATAAATAAATAAATAAAACAAGAACAAAGTCAATCAAATACATCAGAAGGATATCAAAAGACAGATGCTTTATGTTCCACAGATATAAAGCTGCCATAAGCAACAACCAAAGGGAAGGAATGGTGCCAAAAAGATGAAGAATGAGGATAATGCCACCCAAACCCCCCCCCATCTTCCTCCTTTTCTTCCCCAGAAAAACTGAAAGAAGAAGGGGAGACAAAGTGAAAACAAAGATTCAATGTCAAAATGACAACAGAAAGTCCACCATTCTAAAGAAGGAACAAATTTCTTTTTCACCATTCTCAAAAGCCTCAACATGAAATCTTCTTCAAGTCTATTAGTTTCCATTTCTGCTGATAAATAGTCCTTCAATTTCTTTTATAGAAACTGGAACTTACCTGCGTTCCTTGAATTGGCTCCGAGCTTTCACCATTATTTCAATACGACTTCTAGAATGTCTTTCAACTTGAGCCTCCACCCAAATAAGAGGTTTCACCTGAAATATTGAAAAATGGAGTTATGAGACTTAAATGTCCACTATGTTCAGATATTGAGTCATGGAGGTGACTGATTGAAGTCAGCAAATAGTCAAAACTTGAGACAAACAGTGCTAGAAAGTTCTATAATACATGAACATGGGAAAAGCAAACAGTGATAGAGTACCAAAGTTTCATAAGGTATGAGTCGAACCTGAGTACTCAACCTATATGTCATGAGATCAAACGATCCATCTGGGGGTATGAAGGATATTGTCCTGTCATTTTCAAAGCGAGCTAGACGGACACACCTAACAGAAGTGGATAAAGGCAAGATGACATTGGCAAAAGGAGATGAAGTGTGAGTGTGTGTGTCTGTTTCTGTAAGCAGCCACACAAACTAAACCATGAAGAAGAGCAAGTAGGCAAGAAAATAAGAAGCAAAAGGAGTCAACATACTGGTGAAACTTGATATCATCCAGGTCAATGGCTTTCCCCTTTGTTGCTCGACCTTGAGCCTCCAAAAGTACTCTATCATTCAAGCCAAGCTTGCACTCAGGCATGCCACTGCAACAAATGAATCACAATTTATTCAATTTGTAAGATATTGTAAAAAATTTCAAAGAAGAAAGAAATACAAATGTAATGAAGAGAAAAGAACTTTGGCACAAGTTGCTCCTTTCATGAGGCATGCAGTTTAAAGTCAGTACGAGCCAGACATTAGTTCACCAATTGATAGCCAGTGATTTTGATCCGACTATTGCCAATTTGACCCTAAACACTAATTTTTATTCTCCAATGCCATGACATATTTATCAAATCATTAAACAAGGTGTGCCCCTGGCCCAACATCAAATATAATGATCCAGAGATAAATGAAAATTGCTATTTCTTTGTTTGATACTCATTGCATCAGCAAATGTGTAGATTCATGATTGTCACCGTCTCCCAAAATACCCAACAATACAAAAGTATAGAGAGTATCTTCTATTGTACACAATGACCATGGAATAAACCAAATTTACAGAAGAGAACGTATCTAAATCATAATTTAATTGCACCCTTCAATGTTTTCTTCTTAAGCAGACTTAATTCAGGTACAAGAATTCACATTTTACCAAACAAAGGTGCAACTTCTGAATTCACATTAGCCAACCAAGGCTCTCCACAATTTCCTTTTTTTT
Organism: Kandelia obovata; assembly: GCA_021464305.1. Classification (NCBI taxonomy): domain Eukaryota; kingdom Viridiplantae; phylum Streptophyta; class Magnoliopsida; order Malpighiales; family Rhizophoraceae; genus Kandelia; species Kandelia obovata. The sequence continues at coordinate 2,886,905 of CM038480.1, forward strand.
TTTTTCCCAATTATCCTTCTCCACTTTTTTTCCAGAGAAAATTAAAATAAAAAATAAAAAATCAATCAAATCAATCTGAAGCTCTCAAATGGTTTTCAGGCTTTTAAAATGGATGTTCTTTTTTTAATAAACCAAAAAGAAACAACCTGATGGCAAGAACCAAGTTCCTGACAAACTTGTTCTTGCAGACCTCTGCGTTAATAACTTAGAAGGAACAATTCACTTAGAAGAGTTGATCATGCACCTCAAATATGTCCTCATTTTTAGAGCCCCAATGACATCCGAACGAACTATCTGCCCATTGCTATTGACAAGTATATTGACACTCTCCACCACGTCTAGGAAAACCTAAATTGTAAACAAAACAAGTTTCCATTAGATGTAATGTTCACTCAAATTAGCAATCACTAACATACACATAAAGGCAACCTACTTCATTCTTCTTGTACCGTATCCCATCACTGCGCCAGGACACAGCATTTGTCACAGCCATGGGAGGCCGCTGTGCGACCTCCATCCTGTAAGCATCAGTCTTAATGAACTCACTAAGAATCTTTGCTTCAGTAAATTGAGGGAAACCAAAGTCCATTATCTCATCAAGTAACTCATACTGTCAAACACAACAAGGCATTAGAATAAATTATTGTAATACTCTCAGAAACACTTCATTTCTCTTGCTACAGTAAACACAATACTCGTAATCACTTAACACTCACCACAACCACAAAGTTATCCCTCAAGGATTCCTCTTCCAACTCTTCAAAGTAATGCTTAAAGACCTAAAAGCAAAGCAAATATCGTTGACTCCAATCAGACCAATCAAATCATCAAGAAAAAAAAAATCAGGATAAGTGCTTCTTCTTACATCAACGACGCGGTGCAGAAAAAGGAGAATGCTGGTAGCATTGCAATTCTGCCTGGAAGCAGACATCAGATAAACATTGCTGTGTTGTATAAACATGTAAGTCACTCCATTATCGTATACTACCGGATCCTGTGACTGCGGATCACCGCCCTGTACCAGATCGTAAAAAGCAGCAAATTAAAATTCGCTGGAATTCGTTATATCAACAGCCAATTTCAACTAACAAACAGTACCAAAAAAAAAAAACAAACAAACAAACCTATAACCGCAAGTGCAAAACTTAAATAATAATAATAATCCGATTTAACAATCAAATCGCGCTTCTCTTTTATTCACTACGGAGTCGCTGAAAACTCGTAAAATCAAATTGAAGCAAAATCTAAAATCAAGAAAAATTTTCAAAAAAATAAAAAATAAAAAATAAAAACAAGAAAGAAAAGAAACGACCTCTTTCTCGATGAGCTTGGTGAAGAAGCGCTCGGCCTGGAGGGCGGAGACATCACCGCGATAGTCACGCCATATCAAGACCCGGCCCTTGATATCCAAAAGAAAGAGCGCCGAGACGGCGCCTGACATTTGATCGGACGAACAAGTGACTTGTAAATTGCAATCAGGGAGAACGTCATAAGAAAACAATTAAATTAAATTAACCAGATCCAAACACCCAAAATAAAATAAAAAAAAAAACACAGAGTTTAAACGCTCCCTTACTGTTTCTTGAAGGGATATTTATTTAGAACGAATGAAGACTCGTTGAATCTCAGAATGAGAATGAAATAGTCCAATTCTTAGGTTTATTCTTAATTTGATTGACTTTTTTTTTTTCAAACTGTTTTTCTTTATTAACATTTAAATTTTAACTAACTTACGCTTAACGAGAAATTATCTAAGATTCTTATTATTTTTTAAAAAATTAAAATTTTATTATTTATGAAAAAAATATATATGACTTTCTACTTCATTCCCTTTGTGATCCATGAGAAATTCGTGAATATAATTATTTTATTATTTTTTAATTAAAATTATAATTTTATTTTCTAAAAATACATTTTTACACAATTTAGTACATTACATTTGTTTTTGTTTAATTAATATGTTTATATATTAAAATTATTTATATTATTTTAAATTAGCCTATATAACGGTGGTGGTGATGAAGATTATTAAAAAATATATAAAATTACAACTATTAATAAAATTTATTCCTTAAAAATTTTAATTTTTAAAAAATTTAAAACATGTAAGAAATTTTTTTTATTTTTCTAAATTATCATTTTATTTTTATATTGTAAAAATTAAAATGTTGCAAGTAATTTTAGTATATGAATATCTTAATAAAATAAGTTTAAATGTCATAGATTTGGTTATATAAAAATATATTATTTAATTGAAAATTTTAATAATTTTTAATTTTATAAAAATAATAAATTAAAATTAAATAATAAATATAGTCATTGATTATGTAAATTACCTCTAATCTTTTGAACGAATCATGCCAAATATAAGACACATAAATATAAATTAATAAGATTAAATGAAACTTTGTGTTACATGATATTTAGAATTTTAAATATTTGATATTTCATCCCTTTATTTCATAAAATCTCTTGAAATACATCAAAAATTACAAGTTAAAATTTTTTAATAATTTTTAGTTCAAAAAATATTTTAAAAGACCAAATACCACTAAAAATAAATTTTAAAAATTAGATTGAGTATGAATAACTTTTTAATAATAAAAAAAAGCATGTAAACAACCAAAATAATAATAAAAAATTATCTTACCATCACTTTTCTTTTTTAAAAAGAATATTTGTTGCAATATGCCAAAAAAAAATAATAATTTGACCTTTTAGTTTTCTAAACATATTTTTGTTATAGAATTAATTATTATATATAGATATCTTAAAATAAACCATACTAAAAGAAGATAACTTGAAATAAAAAATTTGAACGGTTCAAGATCTACTGCCATCATTGGTAATCTTTTCTTTTTGTCAAAAAATAAAGATCTCCAACAGTTTAAAATCTACCTTGTTTTCCAAATAAAGATTTTCAACGTACTCTTTCTAATTATAATCCTTATTGAATAAGGATTTACTTTTTTATAAAAAAAATTCTTCTCGTCATAAATTTCACACTACCCAGTTTTTTTTTTTTCTTTTTACTTAAATAAATAAAAGAGATGTGGCTCAATGCACCAGTAAAGTGACATTTTATGACATCTGTAACGTCATCTGCCTGCATATTGTGCAGAATTGATCATTTGTTTACTACACTCAGCCCTTCCCTTGCAGGCTGGCACTACATTTATACAACCTTCGTTATTGGGTCCTCCCTGTCATGAGTCATGATCATATATATAAATTAATTAAGGAGTTCCCATTAACATATTAATTTAATATAATTTATCTTCCATCCATTAGTGAGGTAAAAATGCTAATGCTACACCCAAGTGATGCTTCCCACTCGATTGATGACAGCACGGTGCGAGAGAGCAGCGGAACAATATCTCTCGTCTCTGGTCTGTCTACTGGATCATCGTTCAAACACCACCTTGATATTTCTGCCATCTGCAGTGTTCAAGAATTCAGTAATCAGGATGCATGCACTTGTACACATTAGTCAATGCATATGTACATTTTAAAAATGGACTCAAATAGAAACTAAACAGGATTGCTAGCAAACGGGGGGGGGGGTTCTGATTTGACCGTTTCCCAAACTCCAACAGTGTTCTGTTTTACTTGGAGTGACTGGGAATGCAATTGCTGAATAGATTGACAAAACCACGGTTGCACACACTTCTTCCAAGGGATAGTTTAGCCCCAGATTACCATCTATTCTAGCCATCAAAGCAGTCACTGGGTCTTCATCTTCAAATATTGTGAATATCTAGTCAATTTTTAAACACTAAAAATTAGAGGAAAATAAACTCAAATAGAAGACAGGAAAACAAAAAACAAATTGCTGACCCACCCACCAGAGATATCATGACCAACAAATGAGATTGAGACCTCATGGACACTAGCGCAATAACTTGAGTTTGGAATGAGAAGAAGTTGGAGTCCATGTTCCCTTTACATGCAAAAGCATTCATGCTTGCATACAAATACTACTCTATCTTCTAAACATGTTTAGCACCTTAGGAAACTTAGTATGGTTATTTATGAAATCCAATTTGTTGTTATGCATGTTGACAACATCAGCAGTCAGTTGGGACTACTATACACAGTAGCAGTACTGTGTAGAACTTTTACTTACAGCTAAGGCCAACGTCTCCATCTTCCCCGGTTCCCTTTTGTCACGAGAGAGTGCACGTTTACCGGTTACGAGCTCCGCGAGAACCACTCCAAATGCAAAAATATCACTTTTTGATGTCATATGCAGCTCACGCACAGATCTACCAAAACATCAGAGAGTAATATTTGGTTAAAAATCACATAAAACAATGCGCAACGTGCTTGTTTGATTCTTCTTCGTGTGATTAGAAAATTTGCATCTGTCCTTGTGTCCTTTCCTTCGGCAATCACAAATTATAAAATTTCAGGAACTGTGAGTGCAGGGCTTACTCAGGGGCAATGTAACCTGGCGTTCCAACCAAGCATGTAACTATAAGATCCTCTTCATTTGTTCGTTCAACTAACCTTGCCAATCCAAAATCCGCCACCTGTGGTAACACCATCAACTAATACAGTAACAAGAAAATAAAATGGCGTAGCGATTTCTTAAGTTTTCTATGCGTTAGCAAGATGTGGATCTGGAGTTGACCCGTCTAAAGGTAGGGAAAGTTTTCATAATGCAGAAGTGCAGACTCAAGGTTTAGAGCTCAGGAGTACCTTTGCTCTGAGCCCTCGATCAAGCAGAATGTTACTTGTTTTTATGTCACGGTGCACATAGCGTGTTTTTGTGTGATCATGAATGTACTCAATTCCTCTTGCAGCATCCAGTGCTATATGTGCCCTTGCAGTCCATGAAAGTGGCGATAAACCTGACAATCACTGATGTGAGAATATGGAGAGAGAGCCAATTAACTTCTGAAGTGCCAATTAGTATTATCTGCTGAGTATTTTGACAGCATTTTAAAGGCTTGTTTCTACTCTAGAATACTTGTCTTCCTAGTATACCCATAAAGCAGCTATGACTTATTAATTTCTTTTGGTTTTCTGTTACTGTATCCTTAAATCTGTATCTCTGACCAATTATAAAGGACTCTTTTGGAATATAATCTGACATAATCAAAACACTGTCAATAGCATTGTCATGATTTTTTCAGAAAATAGGAAGTTCTGTCTCCATTGCATCCTTAAAAGCATGGGAAGGAGCAGTCACCAATCACTACCTTTTAGAAGAGGATCATGAAGATGATCACTAAGGGATCCATTCTGCATGTACTCGTAAACTAAATACAGGTGGTCATCCCCACTTGCATATCCCAGTAGCTCCAGCTGAGGAACAAGGTTTTGGTCAAGGAATTGTCATATAGTCATTAATTTTCAATGATGCCACCTTTACTATATATGATTGCTTACCACATTAATATGGTGTATCTTGCACAAGACTTTAAGCTCTGCATAGAATTCCTTTGATCTGCAGGACTTCATTTTCTTTATTGCGACTTCCTGTTATTGAATCTGGATTATGAGTTTTTATTCTCAAGCATAAGTGGATGTCAGCTGAGATTCTGAAGTATAAAGTTGGTCAGAAAAATGATGGAATTGTACCCTTTCTTTCAATATGCCAAAGTAAACACTTCCATATCCTCCCTGTCCAATTTTCCTGCTCTCGTGGAAGTCACCCGTGGCCTCAGCAATCTCCTCCAATTCATATATAACTAGTTTGTCGGATTTAAATGTTGCATCTACACCAAGAAAGAGGCTTCAATTCAGTATTCATTTCATAAAGTAATGCATTCAGACAGACTAAACTAATGATTTTCATAAGTATTAATTTAGGTTCTTGTTTGGGATACCAAAATATTTGCATGCAGAAGATAGTTTGTTCCTTTATTTTTGGCAGATTGTTTCCAGAGTCAGATGAATTCTTACGTAAAACCCTTTCTAAAAATTTGAAAAGCAAAACAGATCTAAGGCCCAAAGTTTTGTCTGACCTTCCAAGTTTTTCTTCTGAATGTGAAATTGCGAGCAGGTTCTCAAGGGAACAGCATTTGAATTGTCTCCTCTCCTTCTAAGGTTTCTTTTTCTTCTCAGAAGCAATAGGAGCAAAGTACATACTGAAAACACTGTGGAAGCCGATAATATGACGAGGATCACTGTAAGATTGTGCCGTTTTCCTGGATTGGAAAAGACAATAAGGTCAGCTTCTGCGGGTTCCAGAGAAGCAAAAACTTTTAGTAAAAGTCAATTTACTAGATGCTGCAAACAAGAGAACACTTTGGTTACTCCTCATTCACAAGGGAAATCAAGCCATCAAGATGGATAGCCTTTTATGCTTGAATCTTAATCACAGGAACTTACAGGGATCAATTAATGAACAGATGTAAGACAAGGAAGGGGAAACTTGAGCCATGAACCATGCTCGAGAAGCAATTTAATTAATTCACTGAGAATGAACAGAACTATGACAAGGAGAAAATGATTTGGCTCCACTGAGTGATTCTGGCTGCTAGTGCATCTGATAGACTATTATTCATCCCCTAACATATCATGCAGCCAAGAATTTGTATAACGGGCTAACCTTGGTTTGGTGTTTTAAATCCTTGTTTCCCCTGAGGAATAAATAGTACCCATCCGGCATCAATATAATTTGGATCATGAGCCAATCTTACATTATAACTCTGAATTCTATTCATATTTGCGGATAAAAGTTCTGATATCTGGGATAGTGTATCACCCATTTGAACAGTATATATCACCATGGTCTCCTGAGAATTTTCTGCCGTGCACCCACATAGCAAATGTGTGCTGACCGTACTTCCAGCAACCAATCGTTCACCTTCTCCTGCAATGTTCCAAGCTTGGTCGCTATAGATAGCTGTAACGATATTTTCAACTGTGTCACCTGACCGTCCCCTATATAATGTATCATAGAAGTACCCTTGGGTGCCATTCACATCTTTGCAAGTGCAAGGAACTTGTACAATATAGTCCTTTTTGTGATGATGAATGATTGGTTTGATATTGGATCTGTTTACCATGTAGAAAGAGGCTATTTGCTCTAGGGAAAAATTTCCAGCTATGTGATATAGGTAGGAATTACAGGCATGTCTCGAATTACTGCAACTAAGAGGAGTTGCGATGCTTTCACTCATGAAGATACTGAAGGCAAAAACATTAGTCCGGAGAAGGAACAGTAAAGGGAGGAAGAGGAGTTGGAAGTGGTGATGATTTGAGCAAGCCATGAAGATGTTAGAAAACCAAAGTTGAGATGCTTCATATGGTAATTTTCTAGTCTCTGAGATTCTGGTTGCGATACTGATATAGCAAACAAGTTTACTAGGTTGGGTATCTATTTGTCTCTTCTTTGGTGAGACTTTTGTTTTAATTAGATTATTGAGTGTGCGGATCTTCGCAGATTTTTTATATTTGCAGTCTTCAGAGTGGCTATAGATTGGAAGTTGAATTGTTCTTTGCCGGCCTTTCCCCCTATTTGAGGCTTTTCTTCTGGTTTTAACAACTTACACATCACATGACGAGATAGTCTTAGGCCAACAAAATTTCAGTGTGTAACGAACAAAGCTTGATCTGGTTCCCATATAGTTGATCGAGCTTCCGGATTGGTTTGCAAAGAAGTAATTGTTTGTGGATTCCTTAACCCCAGTGACCAATTTTTAACTACAATAATATTACACGAACTTGAATGAAAAGTTGCACGCTAACTTACCAAAGGTGTCATGTAAAAGTATCGTAACCTTCGTTCAATTTATAATCACCACAATCATGATATTATCACATCACCTGTGTATGACATGGGTCAAGCGAAACTTAACAGTTACATCTATGTCTTCATGGCCCATTTCCTATGACTTGGAAATATAGATTCAATGTGCTCTGGGCTGACTGGCGTAGTCATGCAACAAATTTTATCAATCAATTGGAGCGATGTTACAAGTTGGAGGCTCGACTAGCTGTATCACTCGAAATTGTTACATCCATTCAGTCGATGGCTATCCTTTTTGATGTAGTACCATAGGACAAGCAAGACTGATAGCATATCTTAACAGGGGACTTCAGGTCTGTGAGTCCAAGAGTAGGTGGCATCCTGACGCCCCAATCTATACATACACGGATCATCTTAAATTTTGTGCAACTACTGTACAGATGGGATGTCTTGTTTGCACAACATGCACAAATTTGTCACACACAACAGACCCCCGTTGATCAACATTCGTCCCTTGGATTATCTGCACAAAATATTGCTGTCTTGGTTCTTACCTCTGTGCATGCATGTGGCTGGTGTCTTCATTGACGGACTCTTAACGTGTAGGACCATGCCTTGTAATTTACAACGGTATATCTGTCAATGCCGCCCCAGGCTTTCACTTTTTCTTTTGTGCTATTTTCAATGCCAGCATTTTATTCTATACTTCTTTTTATTGTTTGTCCAGGCCAAAAACCATCGGACCTTCACCTATCACCATCCTCGAATAATAACCTTTGTCAATCCAGATACGCTTATTCTTTTTATCCTATGTTATGGTAGGGAATCACAAAGCGTTATCATTTTATTTGTTAGAAGGGAAAGTTAGGGCTATTTGAATTTTGAGTGGTGTAATAATTTCATTCCATTTAATGTAAAATAAAATATATTTCACTACAACTTATATATATATACACAGAGACAGAGAGAGAATGATTGCTTGATAAGAAAATATGATTTTTTTGGGGTCTAATAAATATGATTTTTTAAAATTTATTTCTTTAATAAAATAATATTTATACATAATAATTAAGTAAAATAAAAGACGTGATTTATTTACATTTTAAAGAGGTACCAATATTAACGCTCTCATATTATACTCAAAAGTCTCGTCTGAACCAGATGGCGAGGAGGATCATAGGCTCCTTTTGTCTCGGCAATGGCGGCAAGAGATACCTTCCAAGAGATGAAAAAGACGTCAGCCGGCGGCAAACGACGACGACTCCTGCCCAAACCCAACACATTTTTAACGTGTCAAGATCATTTTCCATATTTTGAGGCTTAGACTAGGAAAACTCAGGCTTGTGAAAGCCCAATAATAATGGGCTCAATTCCTAGAATTCAATAAACTAAATGCCCAACTGCACGTCTTTCTTAACCCAAAACTCCCAAATTCCTGAAGAAATGGTAGACCAGTAACCTCTGTTGCCCCATTTGACCAGCCTTTTCCTGCACGCGCCACATGGCATGCTCTATTCGCTGGCTTGGCAAGGCCCCATACAGGCTGCGGAGATATTATGAGAGTGAACCCCTGCAAGGAAGAGGAGGAAGCCGCCTAGCGGTAGAAGCGTCAGAACGGCCAAGACCTGTGAAGTTGAAGGACCCTAATCAGGGAGGATAGCTTCCCCACTCCGCCGTTCTCGATACAACGGCTGCTGTTGCTGCTGCTGGCTTTCTGCCATGGAGTATACGGGTTACTCGTTTATATGTTTTGGATGGAATATTTAGAGACAAGGCAGCAGATTTTTAAGCGATGGCAACGATGTGGAGAAAGATGGGGTCACGAGCGAGACGGAAGGAGAAGTGTTATTTAAAGAGGCTGGGGAGATGGGTATGTGGAAATGAAGCAAAACATGTGGAAGCTGATGGAGAGGAAGCAGCCTGCACGAGCAATTTATCCTTTTGGAGACATGCTTGCAGTCTTTCCCTCTGTTTCGTTTTTCTTTATTAGGGTGGGTTTTTAAAATAAATAAATTTGTCTTTTCATTTCTAGGCCTATTTGACCCATAAGTTACAGCTTTTTTTCAATCCTATGAATCATGTAGTGTAGCCTATTCGTCAACATTAAAACTTGAAACTTTAAAGATATAAGTCTATTTTCAATGCTAAGGTGTGTTCACTAACGCCTTAGGAACAGAGTGGAGGGTTTTAATCTGTCTGGTATTTACCCTTTCGGTGTCACTGTTGCATTAGCCTTGGCAATTGGCAATCAAAGGCGATCGCTTGCTGGGACTCTGGGCTTTTCTCATGCTTGGATGGACCCATCCTTATCCTGAGACTCTGATTTTGACAATTGGGGAAAAGCTGGATCTCCACGGAGGACCAAAAAGGCCTTACTAAATTCTAATTTATCGGGCCTTACTGAAGCGGACTCTCCCACTGCTTCAGGGACCGTCCTGGCCACATGATAAAAATAGTTCTCTGATGGACTGAGCCTCATGGTATTGCCATCTTCCTTATTTTCCCAAGTCCATATAACAAAAAGGCCGAAAAAAAAAAAGAGAAGAAAGAATTCGCAAATTAGTTTGAAAGAAAATTGTTACATCAATTCAGTGAACTAATTAGATATGATTAAATATCTAATTTGATATAATCCATGTGGAAAGTGTTGTTTCCTTGTAGATATGTTGGGTGTATGACAGGCTTTGTTAGTTTTTTGTGGGTCTTTGCTCCCATTCAGCATTGGGTGTATGACAGGCTTTGTCAGCTTTTGTTTTGGGTCTTTGCTACCATTTAGCAACCACTGAAAGAATGAAGAAAATAAAAGAACCAAGAAAGAAAGAAAGAAAAAAAGAAGAAGGGTGAAGTTGTATTTCATTTAAGGATGACACTGATCCATTAGCAATGGCAGATTCCCTTGAAAACTCATTTGTTATAAAGTCAAAGCCTGTCCATATATTCCAAAGTAACACACTTTCTGCGTATATGATTAGAATTTGGGGGGGGGGGTATTGGATCCCTCTCCCGGAGGAGCCAACCCAAATCAAGAATAATACTTGGGGAACAATATATATTATTCTCTGCGTATCCGGATTTTTTAAATCTTCACTCACGAAAGTGGGATCCATACACCCATGCAATCATTGCTTAAACTAAGAAAGAACATGTATCAAAGGAAAAAGTACTGTCAGTTAGTTCTTTAACCCATGATCTTATGCCAATTTATGCTCAAGACTGATGGCAACCATCATGCGTGTCATCATTGGTGTAATCTGACAAGAGAAATACTTTGTATTAGTTTTTGAAAAGCTTCACAGATTATGAATATATTTAAGTGTAAGTTTGTCTTTCTTTTTTTTTTAGGTGGGTACTTGAAACTTGTGCATGTGGCATGATTCAAAGCCCTAAGGGTAGGTGCCAGGCGACAGAACGAGTGCATGTTATGGGTGGCTGTGGACTATTATAAATGAAGCACCGCCATGCTTAATTCCTAGATCATATTAAGATTGTGCATAAAGACATTTTTTTATAATTCTTGCGATATTTTAGTTAATTTCAGAAAGCTCAAAAGCATACCCCCCCCCTAATAGATTTGATTCATGATGCGCTTGTGGACGATATATAAGTGCAGTATATAAAATTGAATGACATATGATTAGTTGAGTCCTTGCTGACCTTATTTTGCTTTTGTTTTCGATCAATGACATTGTTTTGGTTGCTTCATCTTTCCTTTTATTAGTTCATTATATTTCGTACTATACATTTTTAATCCTTTCTTGTGGTTTGGAATGTTTTATGTTTATCTTCAGCAATAAGAAACGCCCCAGTGTCTTGGCTTAGAAGCCTTATAATTTTACCTAATATTGGAACACACCCCCCGGGCGAGCTGAGCTTACAATTTTGATAAAAGAAAAGGGATGATTTCGTCTTCAACCTCCTGCTGCTTTTATAAAACGCCCTTCAATAAGTTGAATAACAAAAAGCTATAGGTACATTGGGTCTAATCCTTAGCTATGAACAAGTACACCAATTGAACTTGGTGCGTTAAATTTAAAATTAATAATGTTACAAAAAAAAAAAAAAAAAAACCCAATGAACTTGGGCCATGCACTGTTTCTAAATATATAATTTGATTCTCAAATTGGGTGGACGAAACACCGGCTGGCTCGTTTATCTTGTGTTGAAACTCAATTTGATTGGAAGAATCTATGTACTCTCTCTCTCTCTCTGTGTGTGTGTGATTTCTGAGCTAAAAAGATTAATCTATAATTGAAAAAAAATTAGACCTTTGGCTAAATCAATATCACTTAAGAATTTGTGAACTCGACGTTACTTCTTAAATCAAAATTTTAAAATATTAAATTTCTAATTAATTATAATTATATATTATTTACTTATTTAATTAATTTTTAATACATATTTACACGCTTATATTTAAGATTTTAACAACAACAAAAAAAATCTCAAATATATCCAGCCCAAAAGATACTCCACGAGTCAGAAAGAAAGCAGAGCACACAAACGCGAGACTTTTTTTTTTTTTTTTTTTTCTTGTTGGAAGAGAATAAATAGGACCCGCATTTCCTGTTTTTCCTTGTCCTATATCCAAAAAAAAAAAAAAAACAGCCGGTTGCCACCTACCGATTCATAACTTTGCTTCTTTCTCACGTCTTTGGTGCTCGCAGGGATGTAAAGATTGATGGGTTTGTTGGATTTTGAAATTCTGAATCACTATAACTGCTGCGTTCTCCACAGTTTAAGAGGCCCAGCAACTAGTACCTCACATAGTATAGATTGTCGCTTATATGTGTGTGTGCGTGTGTAACAGTAGCACTAATTAAATTAATAAAAGTATACATACATTTCATATGTATACTGTTAGTGAACCTTTTTTTTTTTTTTTTTTTTTGAAGCAATCTATGAATATATTAAAGTTGAACGAAAAAACAAATGCTTTTTTAACAGTGTCTGATCAGTTTTGTTTTGTCCTTCGGTTGTTTTTTCTCTTTTAATTTCCCCTTTTCTAAGAGTGTCATGGCTGCACCATTCATCTCTCTCTCTCTCTCTCTCTCTCTGTCGCACCCACATCTTCCTTCCTCTCATCTTTTGTTATACAGGAAAACAGAGATATAACGTGCCAGATTATTTGATTCAGTGATTGGAAAGTATGGTAAAGTCTAGTTATCACAAATTATAATTACGCATTGTAAGGAATAAAGTCTGAATAAGTAAAATACCAAGCACTTGTGAACAAAGAAAATAAATAAATATCTAATAGAAGAGCCACAAATTAGAGAGTTAAGCTTAAATAGAAAGAGAAGATAGCATGAGAGGTGTTGCTTTGCTTGCTAATCCATGAAAAATCTTTTAATTTTTTTCATTTTCCGCCATGTAAAATTTTTAGTTGACTTCACTTTCTCACTTGTTTTTGGTGTGTGTGTGTGTGTGTGTATTTACAGACAAAAAGATACGACATTTGTTGAACAAAAGTCAATCGAGTGTATCCTATAATTCACTTAAAACTTTAATTAGGTTTAATGATTAGCACGTTCTCATTCCTTACGAAGGACACGTATTTATATTATTTAATTAATGAAGAAAAGGCACACCAACGAAGTGGCCTTCATGCTAATTATTAGAGGAATTTCACAATAGTGGAGAAATGAAATTCCAAAGAAAGATATAAAAGGTGGGGTATCCGCCAATCTCGAGGAACAGGTGATGAATTGGAGGGCAAAATAAGCTTGAGTCTCTTCCCCGTCTGACTCAGACTGACCATCTGATTTTTGCAGTGTGAGAATGGAGGCGTGTGTGCGTGTGAAAGAGAGTTTATTTATTTATTTATTTTGGTTCGTAGAGAGAGAGAGAGAGAGAGAGAGAGAGAGAGTTTCTTGTGTGTCACTGTACCACAGTCCACGGCCAAACATGTAAACTGGTTGTGTTAATATCGGGAACTACCTATTTTTAAGGAGATCTTATCATAACATTATTAGCAATTTTTTTTTGTTATATATATATAAATTACAGTTCATATAAAGGTTAACGAAACTAAAAGAGTAGGGCTATATCAATTTCTGATTGATCAATTATAAAGTTTCATTCGATTAACGTAGATTTTAGTTTAGTTAGGTTCAGTGGATTAACCAAAACTTCCAACTTTATTTATTTATTTTTCCTTTACCATTCCGATCATGGATATAAAAGATTAGAGAGATGAAAAGAATTTGTTGTCGAGGAAACTAAGGAAATTCAAAGTCATCTCTCACGCAGACCCCAAAAAGTTTAACCTACTCTCTCTCTCTCTCTCTCTCTCTCTCTCTCTCTCTCTCTCTCTCTAGATGCATTTTGTATGTGCTTCAACACAAAGATGCATCGTGTACATTGCATTTTGAAGTATTTCCGCATAGAACTATTGCTTGAAGTTTGACAAACTTCAAGATTGTAAATTGCAAGCATATTAACTTACTTATGCATATCCCAAAAAATAAAAAAAATGTTTAAACTTTTTCTTTTGGGGGGGGGGTGAAGCGGAATTTAAACTTAATCCACCATAACTGACTCTAATTTCTAAGCGTGATTTAAAACTCTAATCCTAAACTTTTATGGGTCTCGGAGGTTTTATTTTTTTAACCATAAATCTATATTTACATTAAATATAATAAATAATACAAAATCGCTCTTTTATACCCTAAATTTTATTATTTGGAGTTTTTTTTTTATGGTTCCTTCCTCGGAAAATTCAGAATCCAGTGGGTAATTTTGTGAACATTATATGATACACAATTACCACAAACCACTGTAGCAAAATGAATTCCCAAAAAAAAAAAAAAAAAAAAGTTAGGATCATAAAATCCAGATTATAGAGCGTGAGCAGACGATAATGAGAAAGAGAGAAAAAGAGGGAGTGAAATTACAGTTGCTTGACTTTTGCCTCAGGGCACTGGTAGTCTACTGTTTTGTCTAAGAAAAAGTTGGGGTTAAGAACAGTGAGAAGGCTTGTGAAGTGTGCCAAAAAGCTGAAAATCCCTACATGGGAGAGAAAGAACAGCAGCCATCCTTTTCTGAATCGGATTCAATGTAAACAGAAAACTGTGTCTTGCACATACTGACTCAGTGTATGTATTTGGAACAGCAAAATAAAATAAAATGAGTGTAAATAAAGCCAACTTGTTGACGCTATACAATAATAGCATGTGCCCTATGCTCCCTCTTTAGTGTCGATATTTACAAGATTTCAGCTAAATACTTGAAAATTTTCTGAACTATTCAAACAACTAAATTGGATTGAAAATCTCCTCTTATAAAGTCTCAATTCATCAATTCTGTTTAATAATTTTCTATTTGCCTGTCAATGACTACGTCCCTTCTTCTTCTTCTTCTTCTTCTTCTTCTTCTTCTTCTTCTTCTTCTTCTTCTTCTTCTTCTTCTTCTTCTTCTTCTTCTTCTTCTTCTTCTTCTTCTTCTTCTTTTTCTTTTAATGGAAAAAGCCTCTCTATTTTATTATTTTATTTGGTTATAAAAAAATCAACGTCTGTCAATTTGTAAGATAAATTAGGATTGGCTGAGAAAGTAAATAAAGTGGTCCTCACGAACAACGCACAGAAAGAAAGGTACCAATATATATTGTATAATAATAATAATAAATATTAATAATAAAGCACGACTAAGGGGTAGCCTCAGGCTATAGAGAATCCTCTTTAAACCTAATTATTGAAATATTATTTATTCTTGATCACAAACAATGTCACAGAATTGGCAACTCCACAAGCACATGCTCAAGAGGGGCAGAAATTAATAACACAATAAAAGTCCGAACCAAAAAGGAAAACCCTCGAGATCGGCTAGGGCACACGCAGCCTTATTCATTATTTAAGTCATCACAAATGCCATACTAATAGCAATAACAGTACTTAAGGTTTAGGTTTTAGCAGTAAGCAGTAAGTAGAATTAATTACCAAACCGACCAAAAGAGTGAAACTTAAATTAGGAGGAGTTCTAGCCAAAGAGCCCCATGTGAGGCTACTAGCTACAGCTAGAAACCTTATAAAATACCATAGTACTAAGAGAGCTTGCTGCAGGTTTGGCCTTTTTGGGGTCGCTTGAAAGTTGAAAACCTACATTAGGGAATTGATTTCACAATTGCAATTCACATCACATGTTACCATCTGCTCCTCCTCCTCCTCCTCCTTCGTTGATATTGCCTGATGGGTTGTCATTCCAAGGGAGAGCACCGTAAGGAAGAGGCAGACCAAAAGGGGGGCGGTAGAAACCTCCTTCATCACTGATCCTTCTAGCATTGAACTGATCAACCGACCGTTGGCGAGCTGCAGCCATGTTCTGCTGAATTGAACCTCCACCTGGTGCTAGGGGAGGCAATGAAGTTGCAGCCGTTGGAATTTCGTTGCAGGCATAGCGAATCAGATCAGCATTCGCCACATCGAGTTCCTTCTGCAGCCTTTGGACCTGTCTCTGAAGGTAGGAAATGGCACCAACGCAGCCATAGACGGGGTCCCTGACGCGGGCCTCGGCTTCATAGGCAAGGGAATTCACTGCATCCTCTCTCTGGTGGGGGAGGATCTCATTGAGGAGCTTTGTCACATTGCTTGCCCCAAAGATCTTGTGGACATTTGCGAATTTTTGAGGTTCCTCTGGAGGGAAGTAAGGGGCAAAGATGCAACCAGGCATGCATTTCCTCCTCAAGAACTTGCAGGCCGCACAGGGTGGATTGTAAGAGCTGGACGAAGCCATTTTTTTCTGTGAAGAAAAGACAGAAAACACACATCTCCTCAAGATTTTTCCGTGAGCTTTCCTTAATTTGAAGCTATATATATATATATATATATTTCCTTCACCATTTTTTTTTAAGGTCTGATATGCACCTTCAAAGTCTTTTTGACAAGTAATTCTTTTGTTAGCTATAAATTTTTTCTTTTATTTTTTTTTTCCTTTCGTTTTTTTTCCGCTTTCTGCAGTTCTTGTTCAATTCTTTACTATTGTCAAATTTTCACTAAATTTCCATTAATTTCTTGTTCAATCCATCAATAAGAACTAAAAAATAAAATAAAATCTATGCTGATAAGGGTGTATAATTCCGCTCAGTAAATATGTAGGATAAAGCAATTTAGAATTTCTTTAATTTTCTAGGGATCATAAACTAGGTTCAAAAAACCTGAAATCTATCCACCCATATATGCTTCTTTCTGTCAACAAATGCACACACAACACCGTGCCCTCTGATTTTTTTGTTTTAATCCACACACACACACATAGCCCACACAGAAAGCTGGAAATTATTCAGTACACGTCTTATTTTACACGCATTCTTGTTTGTCTTGTCTTAATAATGTTTACTTCCACATGTCAACCAAAACAAAAAAAAAAAAGTCATTTACTTGATTTTTATGACCAGGTGTTAGGTAATTCAATTGCCAGTCTTTCTCTTTCTTCTTCTTTTTTTTTTTTTTTTTGGCTTTTTCTTTCTTTGTTTTATTTTTATTTCATGCTCCAGCCTTACTAAAATTCTGAAAACAAATTGATCCTTGCACGTTAGCTTCACAATTCAGACCCTCTGAATTTCTCCCACAAATTGGTATCATAATTTGTTTATGCATCTCTCTCTCTCTCTCTCTCTCTCTTTCTCTCAGTATTCAGACTCCTAAACTAAAGAATTCAGTTGCATCTTTCATGAAAATTCATTTTCAATTACTCAAAAAATCCATGACCGTCTACCGAACAACTTTCCTCTAATTGGTTGAACTTGTATGGTGCAATTCTCCCATAATTGCTTATTTGTGTACTTGTTATTGTACATGAACATAGAGAAACCCTAATCAAGGGCTTTTAGCCAGAGGGGTAGTGTCTCTTAGCTAGCCTTTACCTTACCCAAAAACAACAAAATCAGAAGAGAAATTGTCAGCATAGTTGAGGAATAAATCTACATATATGTGTGTTTGTGTGTTTACCTGTTTGTGATCTAGCTTGCTTTGATCAGATGAATAAAAAGTTAAGTACCTTTTTCCCCCCCTTTGAGGTGCTGTTTCAAGAGCTAGATGAAGCTGCCTCAAGAGCTAGATGTTCTTAGTTCCTTTCCAAGGTAACTTGGCTTTAGCCAATAAAAGGACGAGCGTCAACAGATTTTTGAGAGAAAAGCCTTCAGAGAGAAAACCCTAATTCAGAGAGAGAAGGGGGAGGAGGGAGGATGCAAATTCAAGTTAAAAAAAAAATAAAGGCAATAGATGGGAAGAGAAGGAAGGCAAAGTGCATTTGGTGGATGGAGAAGGAAATGGAGCAAAAGACAAAGGAAACAAATGGGAGGTCACCATAAAGAATGAATAATGTTCCTGCATCTAATAATAATATCAGTATGTGGGGATGTCTCCCATTTTTTCATTCGATCAAATGTCTCTTTCCCATGCACTATGCAAATTGTCTATACGTTTCTATATTATTCAAATGACAAATTACGAATACTAAGCGGCTCTTTTTGTTGCAAATCAAACGTGCTTACTATTAGCAAAGTGATAGGGGGAAAAGCAAACACACAAAAAATAAGAGAATAATGAAGCATTTATGTTGTTGAATAGATGAAGAAATGATCATCATCGGCACGCTGACTTCGGGTGTTAATTGCCTTGAGGACAAGAAACCTTGTGATTCTTGACTCTTGCATCCCATCTATAGCCAATAGCCAATAGCCAATAGATGAAAGTGCTCCATGCACCCGATTTGGGTAATTCTAGGGCCCAATTTCTGTTAGGCGGACTGAAAATCCCCGTGGATGTCGAATAATATTGCTCATGAAATATGAAGCAAACTTCCAAGGATAAAGTTCTTTTCTAAGTGGTTTTGACAGCAGGAGCTTCATTTTTAAGTCTCTACCTCTCCTAAAGAATTCACTTATTAATAGAAAACAGATCGAGTTACAACATGAATTTGCTTAATCTTTGGAACTGCTCTCCCTCCCTATGGTACGTTTTGCTCTGTGGCCCATAATATATTTTCCCTTTCAAGTCAAATAAATAAAAAATAAAGAGAGGGGTTAATTGTTATAAAGAGAAAGATATGATCAGTGTGTGTGTGTGTGTATATATATATAATTAACTTAAATCAAGCAGTTAATTTTTTCTCAATTAAGTTGGACAAGTTTTTATTTATTTAATTAGTATGAACTGAAATTTGAATTCAAAATTTTTAATTTAAATATGGTTTTAATATCATTAAATTAAAATTTTCAAATTAGACAAGCTTCCTTATAGATTGCATGATGTCTAGGGCTGATGTCATGTGCGGCTGGCCACAATAATACAAGGCCTTAGGTCAAATCTCCTGGGCCCAAGCCTTACCATGTTGGGTCTCATCCAATGTCACTCTCACTCGGTTAATTGGATTCACGAAGTTTACTTCGGTAATTAAGATGCTACAGTGTAAGGATAGCACTAGCACATCCGGCAACATTGTTGTGTATACATAATTGCAAACGGCATACAATTTTTTCATTAGCAAGCTGCTGGATGTGAAATTAACTTCGGCATTCAAAATGATTAAGGCCATATACTAAACAAAAACAACCAACAAAAAATAATAATAAATAATAAATTAATAAATAGAATACAATTTAGATCGTTAATTGTTAATTATAATTGATCATTGTATTTTTCATTTTTTAAAAAAATTTTTTTAACTGCAACTAGAGGTTCAAGTTATGCTTCGTCCACCAACCCCCATCCTTCTAATTGAACTCTGTACGAATTCAGTGCAGCGGTGTAGAAAATAGCAACTTGTTTAGCTTAATTTCCATTGCAAGAATAAACGGCAATTGGAGGCTCATTAATATGTGCACTTTCAGTGCTTCAAGGACTTATTCTAATTCATGAAATTGGTACCTGCAAAATAAATAAATAATTGTTGAAATGCTTTGATGTATTTAATACACTTTGTTCTTTTTTTTTTTCTTGGATGTCAAACTGTGTATTTAATACCCAAGTGTCAAACAGTGTTAATATCTTGAAAGGATATTTCATTGATTAAAACTTAAACTTTTAAATTAGACATTTCAGGTTCAAACGTAACTTATGATCCAATATATCTCCACACGAATAATAATAATAAAAAGAGTTAACAAACACCATTTGCGCATTAACACAGTTTCGTTATTATTAAAAAAAATGTTTTAAGCCTACTTCAGTTGACTCAAAAGTTGACAGGCACTTTCATTTCAGCCCTTTCAAGATCCTTAGTGGGCAAATGGCCGCCAATTGTCCCTATAAACCCTTCAATGTTATGCCTCATTAGACTAGACATGTCTACGTACATAGATTAGATTGACAAGTAGCACCCGTATCTCCATGTACTCTATGAACGTAACAATTATTTATGGCATATCAATGAAGTCACTTCTGTTGGAGTTGGGAATCATAATATCCGTACCAATGCGTGTAATAATGGTATACAACTTTACCTCTAAACAGTTTCATTTATAAGCTTGTTAGCACAATTGTTAAAACCTTCAGCGCAGCAACCATTTAAGTTTCATGAGTTTGCTGCAATACTACCATTCATACTCTTTTTTAGACCCCATTAGCAGGAAATTTCTTGTTGAAGGCATACATTCTTTATAGCTCCTCACCCAATCACGCGCCCGCTTTTTAAATAACCACAAAGCTGTTAATCCAATGGTACGCGTACTATATAGTTCTTTGGGAGAATGGGGACTGAAAACAGGTTGATATCCATAATCCTTTCAAACATCATAATTGAGTTCTGACCAGATAGAGCCATAAAGTGAATCAATAATTTTAAATCCACCCCACCAATCCTTTTTTTTTTTTTTTTTTCACAGAGAAAAATTGTTCAGCCTCTTTCTGGGTCTGTGCATGCTTGGAACTGTGTAATTATCCGCAAAGGTCAGAGCTAGGTGAATAGATGAAACACTGTAGTGGCTCAATTTGTGTCTGACTCCCATCACAAATTGGTCCGATTAGTATCAGAGCATGAAAGCCATGGAAATGACAACATGACTGTGACCTGCGTGGAAAATGCCAAGGGAAATTCTATGGGGAATTCAAAGGAATTTAAAGGTTAGGTCCCCCTGGATAGTGTCATGACTAGCATGTCTAGGATAGGATGGCCCTTGGTGTAGTGGCAATTTGGTAAAATAACATCTCGAAGGCGGCTTTACATTCCAATGGATATTTTCATTTGGCTCCCAATTTCTGCCCATCAGCATAACTAAACTCATGAACCAGAGCTCTGGAACGACCTAGCTCGTTTCTCCTTGACATAACCGAGTCCTCAATGCTTTCTCTTTTCTCATTCATGGAATAAAAAGACGTCACTTAAAAAACTAATGGGTCCTTGATTTGCATTGTTACAAAACCACAAGGAAATAGTTATTTGAAAAGAACCTTTTTAGGTAATAAAAAACTGCACGTTGGTTTAGCAAAATAAACTTCATTTATAATAGTCAGCATACGCTAAGTGGCCAACTGCCTAATAAGGCCCATAAGGGGACATATCATATAAGCGAGGAATGTAGATCATTAGGCAATGGAATAGACGTGATAGTTGCTGCAGAGTCCCTTGCTGTGAGTGGGGTCTGACCGGTCTGTAGTGGGATAGATATAGTTGTCATAACTCCACCAACCCATGTTACCGGAAGTACTTGTTATTTCCCTGTCCGGATAAATAAGTGTCTGTTTCTCTCCTCTTTTTTTAAAAAAAAAAAAAATGGGGGGGGGGGGGTGTGGGTTGTGGGGTTTCCAGTCCACATCTGCAGGTCAATCATGGGATGGGAGAAATGGTGAGAGAGGTGTGATGTACAAACAGTTGATGAATGGCCTCCTAAGAATTAATGTGGAAGTTCGGTTTTCTAGTTCTGGTCACATTTATTTTAATATAAAGCGCTTGAAATTTGTAGGTTGTCAGTCTAGTAGGTATAATTCGAACAGAAATAAAGAAAAATATAGTTAATCAATAGTTGTTTTAGCCTATTCTGGTACAATCACTATCAGTTTGCTTAAATTTCGAGCGGAATGGAGGCTGATTTGGTCCATTTCTAACGTAATTATAAGCCATCAAGTTGAATACGCTTCGCTAAGGTTGATGTCTACATTCTATTACGCGTAAATGCCTTTAGAAGAGCTGCTCGTTCTGTTGGTAAAGCATTTAACAATGGCGTTAATGGTTTGGAGACGGGCCCGAGTGGGGCAGGACTTCCAGTTCCACTTGCTAAGAACCTTAGGCGTCAGCTGGCAGTAGGGATGACCAAGGAACAGAACGGGTCGAGTTCCGAATCATTCTGAGTTTTCACATCTCAAGTTCCGAGTACATCGAATCTCAGAATCTCGGTTACATTGGATCTAGAAGGGCTTTTTGCCAAAATTTTTACTTACTGATGTGACACATTTTGCAAACCTTTGGTCGGTTAAGCCAAACTCTACACATTGATTATGGCAGGCGTTGGCATTGAAAATAAAAACTATTGGTCCACATTAATTATTAAAAATTTAGTACAACTCTATCGAGTGATCCTGGCATTATTTATGAAGTCTTGTACCACAAGGGAAAGAGGAAAAAAGAAAAAGAAAAAGAAAGCATAGTTTGCAACCCAGTAAACACCAAAGGGTCAGAATCAACAACTAGCATTATGACATTGGAAGAATGACATTCAAAAGCCCAACGCAATTTCACAGATCAAAGAGCAGTTTGAACATTCGAGCTGAATAATGCTAGATGCCCACTATTACAAATTTTAACGTAGTTGGCTTAATCTTGTGAAATTCACCTATACTGTCTTGCTCAGGGTTTCGACATCTGACAAGAGTCACAACTTGTTTGGAAAATTTATTGGCGCAATGCCAGATCTCCTCCTAGCTCCTCAATGACCATCTCAAGTTCACACAGAAACTCTGTTATAACAAGAAACTATATTCAGAATTTGCAGGTAAGGGAGAAAGATAACAAAGGTTTAATCCCAAATTAAATGGGGATCAACTACACGAATCTTTTCTCGCCATTCCATCCTATTACAAACAGATAAGGGAATCGAGTTTAAAATCAATAGATGCTGTCCAGCACTTCTTTGTCCAGTGTTCATAAATAATGACAAGAATTATCCCTTAAAAAAACTTGAGAAGGAGACGACTGCTATTGTCCCAGAAACACACACAATTCTCAAATTTTTATGATGTGAATTACCGGCATCTTAAGTTTTGGAAACTAAAGCTTCAAACAAAAGAAAGTCACTAACCATTGAAAGGAGAGCTTGTCATGAATCCCTGCAGGAAAGAAGAAGAGGAATAAAAGAACTTTCACTATCAAGCACAAAATACTAGGAATGAGAAATCAAAGAATTAGACAGACAGGTGGTAAGGACATTAGATCAAGTAAAGTCACTGTACACAGGTCAAGGAAGGGCTCCACAAAAAAATTGCAATCTTGAACATCATATTAGAACGGAAAAAATCAATTACACGAACTGAAAGAAAATTTCACAACTTGAGACTTGAGATCAAATGCCACAGGTCTATTAGGCACTTCTGCAACAAATACAATATAACAAAGTTCAGTAAGACCATCAGGTTGTAAATAATGAGAAAGAATCAGATTGAAAGTACAGCCATAGGCAGTGAAGTTTATTAAATTAATGACCATAATTACATGGGTACCTTGTCCTATAACAGTGCAAGAGTCAGAGAGGAGCGCTGTAAAGCTGGCGGGCAAGGTTGAAAATGAGGCTTCTTGGCCATGACCCTGTGTTCTGTTCTCAGGGCATGTGAATTGCATGCAGTCAGAAGGCTGTATTTGACGCTGGAAAATCTCAACAGGGCTTACATTGCTTAATTTCTCAATGGCCCTGCAACAACCATTTTTTTTCAACATTGATTGTAAGCTTCAAATGAAGCTTATTGCAAATTTCAAATTTTGTAGTGCATGCAAATAATATTATACAAGAAAAATGATTTAGTCATCACCTATCATCACATCCATTTGAAGAGATGAACTCAGATGGAGATGGAAATTCTGATTGCAATCCTCTATCTTTAGGTCCTCCAAAAATTTTCATATTCTTTAAGCTTTCCTGGTATAGAAACAAGCCATTGTGTTTAAAATGAAGATTTGGAACTTGTATAGCTATCCTCAGATTAAAATCACCTTGAACTTTAAGTTGAAATAAAAATATTAAAACCATGATCTAAGCTACATAGACTAAAGGTTAAGTTGGGTCTAGCTATATGTTTAGAAGCATATCAAAGTACAAATATGATTGGAACATGGCATAAGCCTGAGCAAAGATGCCAGTACCTTTAAAATACCAAGGAAGGTTTGCAAGTCAGAAGATGCTGAAAAGCGCATGGCAAACTTTTGGACATGTGTATCCATTGTGAAGAAAATATGATAACCAGGAAATGTGAACCTCAAATCAACTATATTAGACCTAAAGAACAAAAATTTTTGCCAAAATTAGCACGATAACTATACCCGAAAATTGGTCTCCACTGTTCAATAATTGAAGATAGTTTGGCATATGATAAGTGTTAATCAGGTCATTTAGCGTGACCAGTCAGCTAAAGGTGAGAATAAGAGAAACAAAATCACTTATTCCTCTTTGAGAAGAAGAACGATAAAAAAAATACATATGTGTATCAGAACATATTCAAGTATAGCCACGAGAGATATATTCTGCTATATTTTTGAAGATCTTTACAATGTACCATACCAAAAAAAAAAAAAAAAAAAAAACAGGAACAATAAGCAATGCAGGAGCTTCGGGTGAAAAATATAACTTGTATTCTGGAAACTTGCCTGGCCTAAACTATCTCTGTAACTCGCAAATAAAACTATGCTGCCTCTAACAGGACATTCATCCACACATTGCACTTGAGGCCAAGAGAAAAGCAGCTGGGAAATGTAGTGTTCTTCCTGCCAGATATTCGTTTACAAGAAGACCAATAAATTATAAAACCCATTAAAAAAATCTCCAACAAAGCCCCTTAATTACAAGAAAAATTATGAAACATTCCAATAGCCACAAGTCTCAAAGAAATCATAACAAAATCAACAACAACATAACATAAATAAAAGAAATACCAATACCCACATAGATTTTCCCCTGGAAAGAAACAATGAGTACCATCCCGCCTCCACGAGACCAGCTGGGATAATGTGCAAGTTGCAGGGAAGCCACTGAAGAAGAAGATACCCAGTTAACGAATGGTTTCTTGGACTTGCACCTGGAAATCATAGGCCTGAGGTTGGGACACGTTGAAGGGAGACATGGGTAGCTGAAGAAGCGAGCGTAGTGTACTTGCCACTTCCCCTTAATGGAGACGGAGGGGTTTAGGTTCATTTCCTCAGGGTTTCGGGGCGCCTGGTTTCCCGCCATTTTTGGCTTCCTCATTTTCACCATCTTCTTTCTCCGCTCTTACTACTTCCCGCCTTGTTCTCTCAGTCTTGTGCGACTGTCTTTCTTGTTTTGTTGGACTTGGGGCCGAAGTAGAGAGCGTATCTAGAGTGAGGGCATTTTTGTCATTGAACACTAATTGTCCATGTTCGTGTGCCATGCATGTTGTAGATACATGTCGGACGTGAGATTCATTGGACACCTCGGGACACGCCAACAACACATATATTTGTGTGTGTGTTAACAATCCTTTTTGCCTTTTGATATCAAATAACACTGGAAAGTAAATTTTTTCTCATTCAATGGATGGTGCCAACAAAGTTTTTCTTTGGGTTTATACTTTGAAAGCTGGAACTCGCAACCAATGTCAACAAGATAAGAACCAAGCATTTGCAATCTTTCATTTTCACTTTGTATGGTGGTAGGCCACAAACAAAGCAAACAAACTGTATGGCTTTGAACATAAAACACCCAAGTATTAGAAAGTCCCAAGCTACATTCACACATTTCTTTTCCACCTTTGGCAAAATCAGAAAGTATTCTGCAGTGTGGCACATCTTGACAGATTGGCCATTGCTGGAAGAGGGGAAGGAGAGAAAGAACATAACAAGGAACAATCTTATGCAAAGGATGAAAATCAGGTAGAAGCCAGCACAGCAACTCAGCATCCAATGAAGGAGCACAAGGCGATGAGGAACACAGCAATGAACAATCTCATGAAAAGAAAGGAGAAACGCAGGTATATTCGGTAGCAGATCAGAAATTGGCTTCATCTTCTTCTGTCCCCTTCAAAACAAGATATTGTTAGCTTACTTTATTATTTTCAATCTTGCTTGATATATTGCTCCGTCTTCCCTGAGGATTACTAAATACCCAAGTGGAAATTGAGTAGGCTGTTGGAAGCTGAAGGGCTGGTGCAAAAAAAAAAGTTGGACAATTATTGGAGGAAAACAGCACAAGAAAACAGTAATGAACTGGTTGAGCAAGGAATGCTCGAAGTAAAGGATGAACACCAGGGCCATGGAACTCAACTGAGCGTTTCTCTTCTTATTGCATGCTCCTTCGAGAAAATTTTATAAACCTTCTTGGCAGTTCAGTTCAGAGTCTTTTATCCCCCATAAAGCACACCGCATTTCATCCTCCTTTGGAAAGGAAGACCTCTCTGAAGACAATGGGCTGAACTTTACAGGGACAAAAATTTTACTGAGTGATAGATCTAAAAGATGGTGGAATCAAGAGCTTACCAGATGAAGTGGGATACCTGATTCACCTGAAATATCTCAGCTTGAAACACAATGATATAAAAGAGTTTATCATTTTCTTATCATTTTACTCAGCAATTCATCTACCTCCAATCCAACTAAGGCCAGGCATTTTTATCAACCCAGCATTTGATATACCATCTCTGATATTCTTCACATCATTCCACCTCCCATCCCCAGCGTAAATGTTAGAAAGCATAACTCTGTAAGTGCCCTTTATTGGTTCATCATTGAAGATGTGCTGGGCTACAACATTAGCCAATTCAGAGTTTCCATGAGCATCACAGCATGATAACAGTGCTCCCCAAATGCCAGAATCCACTGGATGCGTCAAGGAGGAGATCAAACTGTATGCCTCTTCCAACTTCCCTGAGATCCCTAGAAGTTTTACTATGTAGACATAATGCTCAGCCTTAGGTTGGATGCCAAATTCATCTATCATCCTCCTAAAAATTTCCTGGCCATCTTTAACAAGGCCAGCATGGCAGCAAGCACAAAGCAGAGCAGAGAAAGTACCCTCATCGGCCTTCAATCCACTCTCTAGCATCTCCTCAAACAGTTTGAAAGCCTGGGTTGCAAGTCCATGCAAACCAAGACCAGACATTGCGGCATTGTAAGTGACAACATTCCTGTTTGGCATGTTCTCAAAGACACAAATTCCCCATCTCACAAAACCACACTTCAAATACATATCAATCAGAGCAGAAGATACCATGATGTTCAATTCAAATCCATGTCGTACAGCATAACCGTGGATCTCAGTTCCAGGCCTTACATCTGCTGATTGGGCAACTGCCACCAATACACTGGCAATCAATACAGGATCTGCCTTCTTACCTTCAAAGTTCAGGTTTCTATACAAACACAGCGCCTTCTGATGCTCTCCAGACCAGGAATAACCTGTAATCAAAGCAGACCATGCAACTAAATCAGGCTGAAGTAAGCTACTAAAGATACCTGATGCTGAAATCATGGAATTAAATCTTGAATACATGCTCACAAGTGCGCTGCCTACGTGAGCATTACAATCAAAACCACTTTTCAAGCATAAGCCGTGAATTCCTTGGCCAATCCCCAGCAAGCTTGAATCCCCTAACCCCGAGATTAATCCAACAAAAGTATACCCATCGGGCAACTGCTTCCCATAATCTCTCATTTCACGAAACAAGAGCAACCCTTTAGCCCAAAATCCACAATAACCAAAACCAGAAATCATGGAATTCCAAATAACCAAATCCGGCTCAAAAATCCCACCAAACACTTTGCTCGCTTCATCAACAAGGCCCAATTTAGAATAAGCCGTCACCAGTGCGCTACAAGAAACAGAATCCAATCCCAACCCAGAAACAATTGCTCCTCCGTGGACAAGTCTCAATGCATCCACATCAAATTTCTCACAGCAGGCTCGTAGAAGACAAGCGTAAGTAAAACCATCCGGCTTAACTTGGGTTCCAAGCATCGTTCTGTAAAGCGACAAGGCATCATTAAACCTGCGGCATTGCGCATGAGCTCGAATGATGGAATTCCATAGGAAAACGCTCCGCTGAGGAGTTCTTTCGAACAGCCTGCGGGCGGAGCAGAGGTCATGGTTTAACGCATAGAATCGCACAATTTTAGTAGCGTAAAATGGATCATGAAACAGGTGGGCCGCGGTGATTAAAGCATGCAGTTGCTTGGTTCTAGAGAGTGTTTGATTGGTCTTCGACAGCTCCGACAGAAGCAACTGAGATCCAACAAACATTTACAACAGAAATTTTGTTTTACGCTCAAGTCGTCATGATTGTCTCCGTTGCTTGCTTTTACCATGAAATAATCTAACCATAATTTTATCGTTTTCTGAAATTAATTCGAGATTGAAAACTGATTATTATTTATAAATATATATAATTATGCTGAATTTGTATTTAATAAAGTGTTAATTTCTTTTTCTTCTTTTTTTTTTTTTTTTGTGTCTGTAAAATATTATCCGTATTGTCTTTCTTCTTCTTCTTCTTTTTTTTTTTTTCAAAAAAAAAATAATTAATTTTTTATGGGTAAAAAATTTATAGAAAGAAAGTTATAAAAAAAAAAAGGTGAAAAATGGGAGAGCCAAATTAGTGTAAAGCTGAAGTCTTTATTACCGTCGTAAAAATTGACAAAAGAAAACAGCGCAGGATAAGCTCCTCGCAGTGAAATTTTGAGTGGAGAATAAGCTTGGATTAATCAATTTCCTGTAAGATTAACAAAAATGTGCGCTAGCTTTCCGGTATTTCATGTTTCTTCTTTCTTTTCTTTTCTTTTCTTTTATTTTCTTTACTATGAAAATAGGTGAAAAAGCGGATAAAACTAGATAAAAGGCAGAAACAGAAGAGTATTGGGAGAGCTACACCAAACATCTGAGCACTATAGAGAGGTACTACTAGTACCAGGCGGAGGATTCTCCCCATATCTTGACTGTATCAGTTCCAATTGCTCCGAGATTCGCCGTAAAACCTGCACAACTGTTACCTTTGCAACTGAAAGAAATTCGTGCTACAGTTAAACCCAAGAATGGAGACACGGATACCCTTTGTCCTCAGGCAATCTTTTTCAGCCCCGATTGTTTACAGACCTACTACATAAATGGAATGATATTACATGAGAGTAAACAACCGCTACTGAACACGAGCCACGGCCAGCATAGATTGTGCAGGGTAAGAAAGTCGGTACCATACACTCTTTCCCAGCATTTGATTAGTGGCAGACATGGTGATAGTTTCAGGATTGATCCTAGGATCTGGCACTGCAGTGGTTTTTGTGCAAAGCATCCAGACTCCACCTCCAACACTCTCTCTGCCAAGAAACATATTCTTTGCACCATCTGCAGAGTTGAACATAAAATGATTCCCATAAAAAAGAAAATAAGACAGTAAATGCAAAAATGATTGAAGACTGAACAATGATCTACAATGGTTTTAGACCACACGAGGCAAACTATCCAGAAGTTTAGGCACAAAAATGGTAACCAGGCACAGGCTACATGATAATCAATGAGAAAGGATTATCAGCACAAGAAAATAATGCAGACGTTGGCAAAATACACACCATGACAAAATATAGAGGAAGTAATGGCCAACTTTAATACAAAACTACTCATCTGTCAAGCAAGAAACAAAGGCCTCAGAGAATTTCAGACGTGCCAATTGCTTTAGGGACCGTTTGGTACATGGCATTGTGAAGAATAATATAGGATAGATTAGTCTGATTCTATGTTTGGTAAATCATTTGAATAGGCTAGTATGAAATTATTATCCCATGTTTATAGGCTACCGATATCCCATATACCTCCGTATATCTCTATCAGTAAAACTATCTCATAACAAAGGCTAAGCCTATTTTCCAAAATATCATTCCTACAAAAACTTATAATATTAGTTAAAACTCTTCTCTCATTTCTCATCTTTACTCTTGTCACTTTTCCGACCACCATCACTGCCAACCTTCAGTTCCTGCCATTTCTACCACCATTGCCGTTGCCAGTTCCTCTCTCTCTTCTATCCCTCTCCCTCACCCTATCTCTTCCATCTCTCTCTTCAATCTCTCCCTCCCCTCTCTCTCCAGCTCTCTCTTCCATCTCTCTCCTGCATGATAAGAACGAAAGTCAACTATTCTCACTAGTTACCAAAACAAGAACCTAGAACAACCTATTAAAGCAGTAAGTTTTAGACCTAACTATCAAAACCTTGTGGCATGGATACAGAACTAGTATTTGCCCATTTCATAATCAAAATGTTGTGTCTTGGATGCTCAACCAGCATTCCATTTCCCCATTCTTAGAAGCCAATATGCCAGCATGAAGCATTCTATCGATCATGCAGACTGTACCTAAAAAGTATGTCCCAGATCCACTGTATGTCAAGCAGAACACTTCGGAGATAATCAATCTGATATAGTCTTCTTAAAACACTGAGAATCCTTAGGCTAATAAGTTTCAGCTGAAAGCAGATGCTAAACCTCAGCCTAATGCAAGAAAAAAGAGAATCCAGTTGGACAACTAACATTAGAAGTCACTGTATTCATCTACTAAGCAAAGTCTATTTCCGTAAAACACCATAAGAAAAGAATTTACAGAAAATACAAGCTCAAAAAAAAAAGGAAGGGAAACATTTAATTGTTAGCCTCATGAACTACTCAACGAATATGGACTGAAAAAGCAGCAAAAGCAAATAGAAGAATAGCATCAATACACAGCACCTAAACAAACTCAAAACTAGAATAAAAAGCTTACCACTCTAAGGCAGGTTATAGGGTGTCCACATATCAACGTAACACCTCAAAGGCCGCCGAAGCTTGTTTTTCCAAGCATCAAGATCAGGCAGTTTGCCAGTAAGGGCAATGGTACTATCATCCTTCCTGTTCCCAAGATTCAAAACAGAAAGCTTTTTAGGGAAAACTTGGTACATGGCCTTCAAAGTGTCCTCCATAACCACTTTGCCATCTATTCTCTTGTTCTCTGCCTCCACACAACTTCCCCCAACATTCACCATGATTCTCCCGCCTTTCCTCAAACATTTATTCAACATCTCCCACGTATTTGGATCCTGAAGCTCAGCTATCAAACTACCTTTGCAAAACAAATCAACAATAATCCCCGCGAACCCGCCTTCGATTTTAGCAGTCAGCGCATTTCCAATGTAAATAAAAAGTCTATCTGGGTATTGCTTTTCAAGCTTTTCAAGACCAAAATATTGTCTCCCAACTGCAATAACAGACGGGTCAAGCTCCCATCCGTGAACCGCCACTTCAGGGTACAATTCCAGGATCAAACGAGCAGTTGAACCCGCCCCGAACCCAAGAATGGCCACGGGTCCGGCCGGTAAAATAGGAGGCAAAGTGGCTAAAACGTCGAAATAAGTTTTTGTCAGCGGCTTCAACCGGAAGGAAATACTGTGGATGTTTCCGGGGGCGTCGAGAAGGAGTAGCCTAGAGCCGGCAAAAGGGTGGTCGGCTTTTCTGGAGACTTCGAGGACGCGAATATAATTGTGTCGGGACTTGAATTTGGAAATGATCTTGACGTCCTCTGCCGGAATGCCGTCCTCTTGGGTCTTGGGTCTTGGGTTGGAGTGGTGGGTCTGCTGAGATTTGAGCGTTATTGGGTGGTTTTGGGGTCGTCTTGGAGGGGGTCTGGGCGAGAATTGGACGGCCGTTGGGCAAGTAGGCCGGCAAGTTTGAGCCGGGTAGGGGAGAAACGGTCGGTTTTGGAGAACTGACATTGCTGGTTTAACTTATCTCAAAACCCTACGAAGTTCAAGCCTCCAGGAAATTGAATCATACAGAGCAGTCATTCTTGAGACTTCGTGCCTGGAATGTCTTTCTTCTTCTTCTTTTTTTTTTTTTGGTGCGCAAATTTTATGTTTTTCAGAAAATAAAAAATATATATATATCAAAAAAAATAGTCTACGGATTCCAATCGCATAATGCTTCCCACGAAAGAAAAGGGTGAATCAACGCTGCAAAATAAATTTGAGATTAAAGCTTTATACATCAATTAAGTAGCTTTTACACTTGAATATCGTATGAGCCATGCATGAAATGAAATAATCGCAAAATAGCAGCAAAACAGACGGATGACGGCAACAAGAAGCATGTCTACACAAAAAGAGTTGACTTCGTATTGAAATTCTGTTTGCAAGCCAAGTGTAGTCTGATTCATGGTGTCACACAACTCAAAATTTTCCAGCAGATGGGTGGTAGCACCCAGATTTGAGCATTTGCAAGTTACTATTCTATCGCTTCACCAAAAGTACTCCTGCGTGCCTTTCCAATGGTAGAATCCAGTTGCTTGAAAGTTTAAGAGATGAGGAAAGATCTGAACTTCTATTCCGTATGCACCAGAACTAAAAGATAAAGGTTTTGCTGATGAAGATTATAGATGCTCATCTTTCACTTTCACTTTCACTTCCATCTCATCTGCTCCGTTCCTAAATCAAACATTGAACTTTTAAATCAGATAATGGCCAAGGAATTGTTTACAACACCATGCAGAGCAATCGTGTAACAATGCTATAAGTGCAGCAACTCTCAATAGCTCATGACTGAACTGCAGACTACAAGTGATAGAAAAGGCCACTGAATTTCCCTTCTCCATTTAAATGCCATTGGCCAGTAGCACGACTCAAAGCAATTGTACACCTCTGTGTGTGGTGTGGTAGGGGAGGAGAAGAGAGGTTAGCATATTTCACAATTTGGTGCCAGCAGGTAAAGCATGAGCCAATGGCATGATAAGTCGTGCTATTTATCTTCCAAAGTGTTATGATTTGACCAAGTTAATCCAAGACAGAGTGTCACCTCATGCCATGATTGTCATCATTTTCCACAGGCTGACTAACAATGTTCAAAGCTCTAGGCTGAGGTTTATCTTCATCAGGATCAGAGTCATATTCACTGTTCCATATGCGACGCTTAGGTCTTCGGTCCATTTCCTCTTCAGTCTACAACCAAACAATCATTCAGCAAGTTCAGAAATGAAGATGACATGGTCAATTACTAGTATCCTGGAATGCCGAAAATGTTTGCAAGCCTACAAACCTCTTCTGGAACCTCAGTTGTGGGTGGCGTCACCTGAAAGGGTACACTGGGCGCATTAGGTAGCCTGGAAACTTGCTCTAGCAGTATGATCCTGAACAGAGTTTATGACAGATTTCCAAAGGAATGAGTAGAAGAAATAATCAGAGCAGCATCCCGTATATCAAGGAAAACTCATTTATGGTGTGTGTGCATGCACCAACATACACAGCAACTCCATAGCAAAGACTACAATAGCAACTCCATGAAGAATTCTGACCATGTTTTGATTAGATCTATGACTACAATAGCAAAGACTAAACCTACTCTGCTGACTATCATTATGGATAACACAATATGAAATTCAGTAGATCAGCCAATAGAAAGGTCCCCTGCCCCGTGACTGTTGACACAACCACCATTTTGAAACAAACGAGTAAAAGCCACTATCTATTCATTTTCTAAAATTGCAGCTCCATTCCACAACACTGCAGCAAAGTTTTCCAGTCAGTCTTTCCGAAACTGACAGATATGTAGTGCTTTATTGCACGATAATCTTTCCAATTAGAAAGTTCCCATAGGATTAATTTCATTGATCCTTAATTGCATCTAAAAGCGTTCTCTATGGTGATGCAATGTCAAATCAATACCTGATGCAAGCAGACTTATAGATCAAATCCAAATAGGTGGACCAGTCCTTGGTCCTAGTCATGTATGTCATTTAACAGATCATACAACCTGTTAATCATAATTTGATGAGACAATATTCCATTGAATGCACTACAGAGGCTAATTTGTAGCAAGATGAAACAACCGACTTCCTGCCGATGTTTTAATCCAACTACAGGTCCTGTCATATTGAGTAGTTTATCAGGTCAATAATCTCATCCATTTATATTTCCTTCATGTTCTAAGAGTTAATGGAACAATCTTATTTGTGGTTATGATGTTACACAAGCATAGAGATCTGAAATAAAAAAGAAACTTATACAACACATAGTTCCTTGAGAGCACATGCTTCAGTCCAAATGCCACTCATGAAGCAATAACATTTCTAACTTTAAATATAAGAAAGAAGCAAAGCACTCAAAATCACCTTATTTTCTCCATGTCTTTTTGTGAGTTCAGATTCTCCATGTTGGATGGTTCAATATGAAGGGTGTAGTCTGGGCCGAAATACTCATAGTATTCATTGTAGGGCAATTTATTATCAGGTTCCACGCGAACAGCAACAGCGGTCTTGCATAAGCAAAAGAAATAATCATCAATTGAAAGATTTAGGAGTTAGTGTGTTTTTGAGAGAGAGAGACAGAAAGAGAGAGAGACCTCATAGCACCAGCAACGTGCAACATTCCTGATGGTATATCCGCCACCTCCCAGTACCATCAGAGGGACATTATAAGATCTAAGAAAACGTAGACAATCTGCATGCCCCTTCACAGACAGGTTGAAACACCCCAACCTATCACCAGACAATGAATCTGCTCCACACTGGAGAACTACTGCATCAGGCTGGTATACGTCCATGACTTTTTGGACGATGGGCCGAAACAGACTTCGAAAACTTTCGTCATCCATCCCATCATTTAATGGAACATTCAGGGCATAGTTTTTCCCTTGACCAGCCCCAGTGTCTTTAATGTGCCCTGTTCCCGGAAAGAAATCCCCAAATTTATGAAAAGACAGAGTCATGACCCTGTCAGTAGTATAAAATGCCTCCTCAACACCATCTCCATGGTGAACATCAATATCAACATATAGTACACGCTGCTCAACAACATTGAAATAAAGAATTCAGAAAAATATCAATGTCCCTAACCTACTTTATTGTTATCTCCAAAACTAAACACGCGTTTAGCAGTGTCTGGCATCACAACAATCAGACTGCACACAATTGGAAATACCCAATATAAAATTAAATTTTAACACTTGGAGAAAGCCACAGCTTAAAAGAGAATCATATCTAACTAGCGATAAACATTCTTTTACACTTTCGTACGTCAATAACAAGCAATTCCAATTAATGATACGAATGGAACAAACAAAGGTTAAAGTAGAAGGAAATAATAAATAACTGAAGCGAACGGAAAAAAATAAAAAGAGGGAGAGGAGGATCGTTTTTACCCTGTGAACCTTGAGCAACTCGAGAATCCCAAGCACAATATCATTAACGTAACAAAAACCAGAGGCCTCGCTCTTCTTGGCATGGTGCAACCCACCGGCCCAATTCAAAGCAATGTCGGCGTCGCCCCGATTCAGTTTGACGGCGGCTCCGATGGAGCCACCAGCAGAAGCCTGGCAGAAACCAAAAAGTCCATCGAAAACAGGACAGTCTTCCCCGACGTTGAACCGTCTCAGATTCCTGCTAAAGCCGGGGTCGGAGAGGGTCTCTGGGGTGACAGAGGATAGGAAGTCAACGTATTCGTCGGAGTGGAACCTGCGGATGTCGGCGGCGGCGGCGGGGAACGGCCGGTTGATCTCCATGCGACGGTGGAGGGAGTAGTGGACGATTAGGTTGTGGGCCATGCGGATTCGGTGGGGCTTCATCGGGTGGCCCTGTCCGTAGTAGTGGTCGCCGATCGTCGGCTCGTAGAAGTAGGTCACTCGGCGTTTCTGAGCGTCCGTGCCCACTGACGGGAGCGACGCGCCGCCGTTAGTCTCGTCCATGCTGAGACCAAATCTCTCTCTCTCTCTCTCCGCGTCAGCGATTTCGGACAAAGTGTTTACAGGTCGTAGGTAAAACAATCCGTTAAAGATGACGGTGTTTCTTGGACCAAAAAGCACAGACAAGAGACTTTGATCCAACAGTTGTGGCAGTAGCCGCCGGCCTGTTGGGTACACTATTTCTAAAATTTATGTCGATTAATCCCTTTTTTCTGTTTTTTCTTTTTTAATATAACTTGTGAGATTTATATGTAAGGTGCTATAATAGGGATTGGAGATGAAGATACGCGCATCTGCTAAAAGCGATACTTTGCATCCTAATTAAATTCTACTCTGAACTGAGGGTTTGTGAGAAGTTGAAGAAATTTAAACCTTTTTTAAAAAATAAAAAACTTAAAATTTTAGACTAACCAAGTGATTATTATCAATTAATTATTGATGTCAAATATTTTCTCTATTTTTAAAAATTATTTTATTTTTAAATTATCTTAAAGGCAATGCCATTTTTATTTTTGATGTTCAAGTGCAAAAATGATAGAGGATGGTTGACGATTAGGTTAATTAAATTTTAAACCCTTTATTTAAAATGAAAATTCAAACGTTGAGGTTTGTCTTTCATCAATGTTTGAAAAAGATGTAAATCTTAATTCAACGAGCAATTATATTTTGAGAATATCAAATTTTGAACTTTTTAAAATGAAAATTAAGTGTAAATAAATTTATTTTAAACCAATCATAATTTTTTTACAAAATGAATTTTTTAACATAAGATATTTGTTTTTAATTTACTAATATAATAATTATAATTAAAGGAAGGGAGAGAAAAAAAAAAAAAAAAAAAAAGACTAATTTTAAGTAGCCTGCCCAAATCCAAGACATATTTCAACTAAAAAATTGGGTATTCCACAGATCAACTTCGGACAAATAAAGCGATCGTCTGACAAATGATGAATGCAAACGCGGCCAGTCCAACAAGCCCATTTAGTAGGCCGAAGCCTACAATATGTAGGAGGCCGCCTATATGTTTGCACAAATTTGCTATATGTGGATCTTTGTCCAACAATGGAAGATTGGACCTCTCCTTTTAACTTTTCCACAAACTTGAAAGCCCGTAATCACAGGTATCACATCCCCCGTTGTTTGGACTCCAAATGATCAGAAGAAAGGAGAGAAAAGAAAAAGAAAAAAAGAAGGGACGGGTGCCTTTTCCATTCGGTGATTAATGCAAAATGATCGGCAGAAAAGAAACATCTGTAGGCCTGTACTATGTGTATAGTTAGTTGCAATAATAAACATCATGGCCAACCCCTTCTTTTTTTTTTTTTTTTTTTAAGTGTTTAGTGATACAATTCTCATGTCATAAAGTAAAACCATGACATCTCTCGCATGACCCAAAGGACAAGAGGAACTGGATCAGCTATTATATTGATAAATAAATCGGACAAGAAGGTAGGCGTCTCTTTTTCTTTTTCGTACATGAATTGGACGACCGAGCAGCGTAGCAGCATTACATGTGGAAAAAGATGGAAAAGTAAAAAGACTTTTCTTCTTCTTCTTCTTCTTCTTCTTCTTCTTCTTCTTCTTCTTCTTCTTCTTTTTTTATTGGTGTCAAATCACGAACTTTGGTATCAATTCGGAACATAAAAGTATAAATTATCGGGGTTATCTCTTCGCTACTTGACTAGACACTGAAGGTTTTTCCTTCTCTTGTCACTCTAATTGCGTCTTTTGACCTGAAATGTTAGTGGAAGCCAGAGTTGACACAAGCCGATGACTCAAAAAATAAAAAAAATAAAAAAAATAGAGTAAACCAACGCAATTATGCGATAAGTCCACTGAAAATAACGTAGTACGTGTGTGTGAGGCATAATCGTGTTAGTAGAAAAATTATCATCTTAAAGTACGAAGTTCTACTGTATATAAGGAGAGTAATATATAACTCTAAGTAATTAAAGTATCAACTATGATACTATAAATATATATTTGTAGTGTCACTTAAGAGTCGCAATAAGAGAGACACGTAATAAGTGTAAAGAAAATAATTAAAGAAGATATTTTTTATAATTTTAGATAAAAAATAATAAATATTAAAAAAAATTTATAATATATTTATATTTTTTTTATTATGTGAATTTATTTTATAATTATGTTCTATCGTGCGTATTTAGTTGAAATTAAAAAATATTTTAGTGTCATCATAAAATTTAAAATTTTAGTTAAAAATTTTGAGTAAATAATAATATATATACACATGTATACTTATTATAAGTAAGTTTGAAATTGACAAGTATCGTAATACCTTTTTCTTCACATTGTGTACAATCAAATAACAAAAAACTTTTTATTTAGCTTTGGTACTTTTGTCTATAGCGTGAAAATTACTCATAAAGTTGTCAAAAGAGTGACACGACTTTGTGTAATATATTCGTAGCATGTGTAACTCGCGTGCCTCTAGGCGGTCCAACGAGCAATTATTTTCCAAAGCTCTACTTTCATTATCGTTCTGCGATCATCATCTCTGGAAAATGAAGCTTTTTATCGTTGGTTGATGGAGACAGCGTGAAATGGACCACGCCTTCTTCATTGGGAAATACTGGAAAAGTATATACGAGCTTCCGAGCCTAGCCATCACTTTTGATGCATCACATAGTCTGCCACTAGAAATTGAAATTCGAGGTACTAAAATGTAGCTTTCTAAGCATCCCATGCATGGGATCTGTATAATGTTGTATAAGTCTTCATCAAATACATATTTTAAAATTAATAATATATATATATATACACATCAATGAAGTTAACACAAAATAAATTTTAATTTATTTTAATCTTTAATTAATATTCATTACTCAATCTACGTCCGAATAAAACAAACCAAAAAAAAAGATTAAATTAAAAAAAAATTGTCATGAATGCTAACCTTTAAAAAGAAGAAATATTAAATTACCAAGATAAAAATTATTTAAAATATAATATATAACTTATATATCGAGCCTCCTATAAAATTTTAAATTTTTAAGTATAGTATTATAATTTTTGCAGTCAAATGATGATGAGTTTAAATAATATTGTCATCATATTTAATTAATGATGTGCTGTTCTTCTTTCATATCCCAAAAATGTTATGTAAAAATAAATTCTATATTAATTCTCATAAAAAATTAATCAAACTTTATTTATATAACAAAAATTTCTTAAAACGCCTCCACATTGCAAGTACTTTGATGAGTACAGCCTGTTGATGTTTAAAAAAATTCATATATATATTATTTTTTAATTTTTTTTTTATTATTCATTATCACCTAATAACTTTCATTTTTTTTAACAAAAAAGAAAAAAGAATGGACAAAAAGTCATCGGGTCTTTCCCTAGATACAATAATTATTGATTTCTCTTTCGTTTTCCACGTGTCATCTCCACGTACATGAATCCGTCCATGGATCTGGTCGTAAAATGGTGGGCAATAGAATAGCGTAGCACTCTCAACATAAAATCTAGTTCAGTGAGAGTGGTTGATTTATTTCAGCAAGCAAGCTGTCTCATCTAGTTCATAATCAATGGCAACCCAATTGGGATAAAGAGCGTGTGGGTCTCGATTCAATTGTAGTTGGAAGAGCAAAGGGGAAAGGGGAAAGAGAGAGGAAGGTGGTTGCACTAATGGATGTTTATGTTTGCATTAAATCTTCTTCTTGAAGATTTAACCATTTACAGTAACAGTAGGCCCCCGTTTATGAGTCCCATCCTAAATTTCGGTTCCATTACTCCTCATTCTCTTCCTTTCCCGGGAAAATAAAAGAGTTAAAGTGGATGATTCGGTAGAAGAAAAGCACTTAGTTGCAGTGCATGATTGATACCAAGGCATATGAGGTTTAACAGACAAGGCATCCATCCTCATTAATAGTATTAGTTTTACAGTACACACAGCACAATTATGCAACTGTATTCTTGCTCATAAGTACAATACAACATTTATAGACTTTTACTGGATTAAATCAGCTCTTTCAAAATATTTCTAAATATAGTGATCCCTTAAAAAACAATCCAATCCAATGCAAAAGCAATGACTGATTTGCGTAAAACCTACTTGATTGCTTCACCTTCCTCAGAAACCCCCCTCTCGCTCTCTCCCTATAACTTGAATCCTAAGTATGATTTAGTCCTGTTCTCTTTCAGAAATGTTTCTTGGTCTTTTCCACTTGTTCAAATAGAGACTTGTATACCCAGTTCATGTGTTTGTCTTTCCATGTTCAAATCATAATCATCAGTCTTCTTCTTAGTGGCTACACTTGTAGCTTTCCATTTATTGCACCTGTCGTTACTGTAAACTTTGGATGAAAATGGGACGGCATTACTGCTGTGTAAAGAAGAATTTGAGGAAAGGCTTGTGGTCACCTGAAGAAGATGAGAAGCTGTACGACTACATCACTAGATTTGGAGTTGGTTGCTGGAGTTCTGTTCCCAAGCTAGCTGGTAAAGGAAAAAACTTGAAATTTGTGTGTTAATTCAGTCAAAGCTTCATTGTTAGTTTTTAAGAAGCCTTGATTAAATATGTTATATTATTCTTGCAGGTTTGCAAAGGTGTGGAAAAAGTTGCAGATTGAGGTGGATAAACTACTTGAGGCCTGACCTCAAGAAAGGAATGTTTTCACAGCAAGAGGAAGAACTTATAATAAGCCTTCATGAAGTTTTGGGCAACAGGTATTCTGATATATATACACACCGCATAGACAGTCTTTGAGACTAATATAAAATGAAAATGGGTATTTAGATCTTTTGGATTTTGTCATTGCAGATGGGCTCAAATTGCAGCACAATTACCAGGAAGAACGGATAACGAGATTAAGAATTTCTGGAACTCTTGTTTGAAGAAGAAACTAATGAAGCAAGGCATTGATCCAATAACCCACAAGGCTCTGAGTCAAATTGAAGTGAAAAAGGAGGAGAATTATGCGGATGATGAGGCATATCTGCAGCTGGCACAATCCAAATCCAAAGGATTGCCTATCCTATCAAACATCAATGATCCTGAGCCAGCATTCTTTGTTGGTGATGCAAATTCCTATAGCAGTGGGTTAACAGAAGCTTCAAGAGAGCAATTCATCAACAAGAAAGTGTATGATCCTTTATCCTACTTCGAATTTCCAAAAAGTGTTGGCCCGTCTGGATACAGCTCAAGTCTCGCTAGTCTATCCCAGCCAAACACCAGGCCCTTCGATCAAAACCAGATTGGAACAAGTTCAAACTTTGCATTCACCTCCATGCCAAGTTTAACAAGATTTGATAATGGAAACAAGAGTAGTAAAGATTTTTCTGATAATTCGGCTACAAGAATGAGTTCCATGTTCTTGAACGAGGCAAAGGAAAGTTCCAGTAATAGATCAAACATCGGTAATTACATGGGATATCAGATGAGCAATATGGTGGAGAATGCCACTCTCTCTTGGGAAGCCGATCACAGGCTAGACACAATGTTTCATTTTCAGGGCAATGGTGTCTTCAAGAACGAAGAATTAAAGCCAAGTCCTTGGCAAGAAGGACGACTTCATATTCACAATTCAGCAGACTTCAGTAGCTATCCGTTAATGTCGCTGTCAGAAGATCCAACGGGAGCAAACTTTGATGTATTCCACCAGATATGAACTGTAAATTCGCTCTTTTACTCTCCTTATCTCTCTCTCTCTCACCCTCCAAAAGCAAACTATATATTGATAGTACAGGGAGGTCCTTTCTTTTTACTGTTTCATTATGGACCAGGTTCAGGGGAAAAAAAGAGAGAAGAAACACAGATGATCTTTACTTGAGTTCTGATTTGTATTTTTCTTTTTACACTATATTGTTCATTTGAGCTTGAGTATGAGAATGGACAGAGTCAAAGATACAAGAATAGCAAATTCTTCTGTTTAACCTTTTTTTTATTTTTATTCAGGTCTCCTTGAGTGTGTCCAATTCTTGTGTGCTTACAATTCCAGGAGTGAACTAATTTTATGTCCTAATTTTTCGATGGCTTTCAACTACAGTTTCGAGTTTTAAAGATATTTTCATGCATATCCTTTTTCCTGCTAAAAACATTTTACTGGCGTTTAACATACTGAAAAATCTCCAGGCTTTTCAGTATTGACAGCAGGCCAAGTTGGATATTCCCCCATCATTATTTTAGACATGAAAAAGTAAAGTAGTACAATAATGTGCATCGAATGCTCATATAATCAGAGAGGTGGGATAGGTTTTGATTGTGATTTTTTTTTTAATGTTTTTTGTAGCGCTGGCAGAGTTATAATGTAAGAGATTTATCCAGGCTGCTGGTAGTCCTGATATATCTATATAAGATGCTGATTTCCTGGCATATCATTCAGCTGCTATTCCAGGAGGGTTGGTTTGAGTCTCTCCAAAAGCCTAAAATTGGTTGTCTGTGCTCTCTATAATTGGACACACGCATACACACACAACAGAGGAGGAGTCATCTAAAGATAAAGGGTCATTCGACAGGGTTTCAATAATCTTTGGTGTATTTTTGGATAGGCAGAGGAGATTCAATCATGTTTGGTTCCAGTGCTTTTGTTGGATGTAAATATAACTCCAGAAGTTATTATATTGAAGTCAAAAGGGCGTAAATTATATCTGAATAATGAATCCTGATTTCCGAGATGGAATAACAGAGCAAGTTCTGCTAGGTGTCTACATATGTTCCTCGCCAGTCCTTTTCAGCTATGAATTATATTCTACGTGACACCAAAATCCTATGTATCTCCAAGAGAACTTGACAAGCAAAAGGTACAAGATTCCTACAGAGACAGGGAGCAACCCCACAAAAAAAAAAAAAAAAAAAAAGTGTTCAGTGTGTATGAGGCTGTCACGCTATGAGGTCTAGACCAATTTAGTAATTAAACCACAATGTATTGCACTTGCAAGCTCTTCAGTTGGAGCCAAATCCTTCAAGCTATCAATCCCAGCACAATGATGGGTCTGTGGATTGGTTGGTACCATGCACACACACACACAAAAAAAAAAAAAAAAAAAAAAAAAAAGGTCATTTGCAAATATCAACTCAACTCAGCTTCGGTTATATTGGCTTGAATTTTTCTCTCGGGCTTTAAGTATGCAAGAGCGTGTACCAAAGAAACCCCCACTTTATTAAAACACGACAAGGAATTGGAGAAATTTTTGGGGGAGAAAATGGTTAGTGCTCACACTATACCAGACAAACTCACTTCAGTTGCTTCTTTCAACCCAAAAAGGTCTCTGGCTTTATCGAAAGGAGGAATGTGATAGATGGCGATTGCCATACATTTAAATAAATAAAAATTCATACATTTGAGGCCAGTGGATTGACGTTCTGAAGTCATTGGTCCCTTTACTTTCTTGAAAGAGCTGCGGTGGCAATATATACCTGAAGTTGCACTAGAAGTCTTGGGCAGAAATGTCAGGCTCAATTTGGTAATTATAAAATGATCTTAGTTAAAAAAAAAAATATTAAAAAAAAAGAAAAAGAAAAAGAAGGGGTCTTAGTGCATAAGTGCCTTCCATCTTTAATCTCGACATAGTTTACTAATATTGAGATTGAAAATATAAACCCAATACAATGTAGTAGTACTACTTACACCATAATACCAAGCATAACTCCTCCAAGAGTTGCCGATGATGCTTTTGGCCCCCACGATCACATCCGCCCCTAGTAGCTGTTCAAGGTCACCAATCAAAGGAGAAAAGAGGAAGAGATTGAGGATAATTAACATTAAACTAAAACTACCAACTAGAACAAAGTTCGAGAGAGTAGATTAAAAAATAGTTTGAAATCAGCTTCCTATTTTATTATCCGTCTTACTTGGAAGATGCATGGTGCTAGTATGCTGACATCACCTTTAAGTCAACTGAAAACTTAATCAGCAATCATTTAAGGAATACAAGAATGATTTAAATTTTAGTTTTTAATTTATATAAAAATAAATACGTTAAAAACAGGAATTTCTGTTGAGCTTAACGGTAGTCATGAGCTCACAATGAAACAGCTAGAAAAGACCCTTTGAATTGCTAGAAAAGGGAAATAGTAAGATTCTTCCGTAAGTGTATAAAGTTTTTTTTTTTATTATTTTTTATAGCTTCTAATCAAAGGAAAGTTGCTTGACGACAAAAATCTAAAAGGAGCATTTTTCATAACCCAATTGATTGCCTCCTCTCTCGTGATTTTGAGCAAAGCAGCGTGCGTAATTAAG
The DNA here is from genome assembly GCA_021464305.1 of Kandelia obovata. NCBI lineage: Eukaryota > Viridiplantae > Streptophyta > Magnoliopsida > Malpighiales > Rhizophoraceae > Kandelia > Kandelia obovata. Next base: position 2,930,642 of record CM038480.1, read on the forward strand.
TGGTTCATGATTGTTTCTTCAAATTGAGAGAGAGTGTGGGGAAATCTCCTCATGATTCACTCGTGTAGGGGAATTTTTTTACCATCATGTCTACGATTGTTCAACGTCACACACCCACCAAGTCTTTGAAAATCGCCTCTTGATTTAATTTTTGTACACCCTTAATCCCAATTTTAACAACCTTGTTTATAATTCACAACACATTAGAACTGAGTTAAGGAAAAGGACAGACCCTGCATATCTGTTTTAAGGAAACACATGGAACTCCAGAATTCAAGAAACATGCTGTTCAGTTTCGACAGATAACCCGAGAAATCCGTGTAAGCCGACCACTGTTAGTGGGGTCCGCCCCTGCTACATTTCATTCTGTTTCAAATTCCACGTTCCAACTTGGAGCCTTGAAGAAGTCCCAAGATATTGCCGCAAACCGCAAAGTGAACTCCACCCAATTGTTTGCGGGCGTACCATTTTAGATTCTTATTTTCGGTTGGCTTCTCTTCCCTCTTGGGGGCAGGCAAGTTTTATGGCATGTTTCTGTCACTATGTCGAAACTTGGATATGTGTATCCGAAAGAACCTTTGATTAAGAGAGAATGCGTGCGTGTCCGTATATTACTTGCTGGTTTTCCATAGATTTGCAAAATGCCAAACAATTAAAAGGGATTTCGGGCTTGTACAAGAGGCAATGGCATATTGCTGGCAATCCTTGACATTACCGAGAGAAAAGTCTCATTAAACTTAGTGCAATCATTGGAAAACTTGGAAACTAATCAATCCATTATTTTAAAAGTATGAGAGTAAAAAGTATGTTACACCAATGAAACGTGCAAACCACTTTGATTGCTAAAGAAAAAACAGACGATTAATTAGGGTGAAAAAGACTGTCTATGGGGATGAGCTCCAGCCTGGTACAGAGTAAGGTGGTGTACGGCTTTTGCAAACAAATCTTTCAGCTCAGGAGGTTGAGTTACCACAGTACGAGCAGCCCCTTCAAGAACATTCAAGGCCCGTGATTGCTCAAGAGCCTTACTATTGCCAGCATTCAGTGCAAGGTAACACAGCAATACAAGTCCGTCCATTTGAGACCTATCACCAGTCCGAATCAATCTCATCAATGGAGGAACCCCGTCAAACTCAATAATTGCCTTTGAATGCTCTGAACAATTGAAATTATCCGGACAGATAAACTTTCCCAAAGCAATAGCAGCTTCTGTTGCCACATCCACGTACCTACTACCAAGCTGAGCGACCAAAGGCCCAATTATCCGGGTTTCCCTCGCAGGAAAAGTCCGAGCCAAGCACCCAATTGATCTAATAGCAGGAATTTGCAATTTTGGATCACTTTTTTCCTCAATTACTCGCAATAGTTGATCCAAAACTGCCTTTGCAGCAGGAGAATTCGTCTTGAATGCAGCACGTCTGAGATCAGCATTAAACTCTGCCACTGCCGTGATCTCCATTATCGTCATCAAACAATTAAGTTGCAGGTCCTCGGTTTCCTTCTCAATTATCTTCGCCAAACAAAGCAGCCCTTTTGTCTCTGTAATCTTCCTACTATTGGACACACTCCCTCGAGACAACTTCCACAATGCCTCCGCACAACTAACCTTAAGCTTAGCCCCCACCTCAGGCGTCTCCACCTCCCTTTCCTTCCTATGATGTGAACTACTGTGGCTACTACCATCAGATTGATAGTTCACACCCTGACTGTGATGAGAACCTGCACTCCTATAACTCAATTCTTTGTTCATCTGAACAAGTGAATGAATGCTAGTCTTATTAGACTGATTATTAGCTACATCCAAAACCAAATCCGCGGATAAAAGAGACACCAATGGTCTAGTCACATTCTCTCTCATGAACTCCTCCCGTGCGTAAGCATCCAATTCGGCCATTCTGGCCACCAAATTGGCCACCGAAATCTGAACTTTCGCAGGTGAATCCCCCAAAACCGAAACAATTATGGAAACCCCACGAGCTTCTACTATCAATCTCACTTTCTCCTGGTCATTAGCAATGCGAAAAAGCAAATTGGCAGCAGCAATTTGCGCCTCAGGAGAAGCCCCTTCCTTGAGTAACTTCAACGAGGGCAAAACCCCACCTTCCTCCACAATCATCTTCTTATTCCTATCATTAACAAGCGCTAAAGAAGCGAGTTGATTGGCCGCGTCACCTCGGTCCTTGGGCTGACCCATCTGGATGGTTGATATACAAGACCAGATCCAAGCGAGGACAGGATCGTTACTGGCAATTGGAGGAAGAGAGAGAACAATACCACCGTCGGACTCGAAAATTGACAAAATCCACTTCATGTCTCCAATGGAAGATTCCAGCAGGACAGAGACCTTCCGGAAGTCAGCGGTGGTGGTGATGGCGAAGACCTGTCGTAGGACCCCGCTGTGCTTGCACTTGCGGACGAGGGACAGGGCTCGGTCGAGGTTCTTGGTGATGTCGGAGGCGACACGGCGGAGGGGGCGGTCGTAGAGGGTCGGAGTAGAGACGACGAGGCGGACGGCGGAGCGTAGCATCTGGGAGAGGCGGTCCACCTGTTTGACTAGGTCGGAGCATTCTTGCTTGGTTGACTCGGCTTCTTGGGCAGATTTGATGACCCGATCGGCGAGTAAGATTGGCAGATATAGCTCATCTTGAAGAGACTTCTCTTCCTCGCGAGTACTCGCTGCCACCCTGGTCACCGCGGCGGCGGAAGTAGCGGTGGCGGCAGCAGCCATTTTTTTTCCGGTTAGTTAACTGATTTGTCTGAAAATCTGGCAAATAAACGCCCAATCCTACCTCGTATGGAAGTGAACTCCAAGAATCTAGAGTGTGCTAGGGCAGGTCTCTGGTCTTTCTGCGACAGAGTTCGTCTTTTCAACTTCTTCGAAAAAATAGATCATTTATTGATTTGCTTTTTGGACTGAAGATGACGTGTTGTGGTGGCGGTGACGTGTCATTTCTGCATAATTGATTGAAAAAATCGTAGACGGTAGAAAAGTATTTTTATTTTATTTTGTTTGGAAACAAAGGTCCGGAATGGCCGGCGAGTCGCTTGTTCAAATTATTGGCGTGTCAGACATTCTACTGCTACTCAAATTAATTTAATCAGACTTACTTCCCATCTATCACAATAAATAGGTCGGCTTTCAAGTCCCCAAGGCTGCATACAGAAAATTCAACCCACAGAATCACCAGGGAACTCAACAAACAACATTAAATTCTGAGTTTTGCGCGTGAAAAGCAACAACATTGGTCCAGTACATACTACATTGCTTCGTTGAGATGCGACAATCAGATAGGCATCTGGACGAACATCAGGGAAGGGAATTCAGAGCTTTGCCATCAATCCACTTTGAAGAGGTCTGGCCATGATATTGTCTTTGACGTCAGTGTCTTTAGCGTCCAATTCACACGAGTTCGGTGGGACATCGACGGCGGGAGAGCAATTGAAGAAACCATGTGGCTGAATCCACAAATATCATCAGAATAAAGATCAAGGCACGTCGGACAAATAGGAAGACCAGTCAAATGATTCTAACTTCTAAAGTTCAGCATGTGCAGTGGCAGAAAATGAGATCGTTAAAAGGAATTCAGGCACATACAGGAAAAGACATCCATGACGTTTTACTTAAAAAAGCTAATAGTCTCCAAGATAATATCAATCAAGCACCAATTATGAATAGAACATGTTCATCAGCAGAAAACATCAAGCCGAATTTGGAAAATACATGGACAGGCAGTGGCCACACGGTGCAAGGTGAATACCATGAGCAAAAAACCAATGCAGTCTACTGGCATAACTGGCCAGTCCTCCAGCCGAGGAACATGCGTGACCCCAAAAACATACCTGCAATTGAAATAATCAGGCATGAGATATGAAATTGAAAAACCAAAAAAGCTAATGGAAAATAGCCACCAGTCATCTTTTTTAGTTGTTCATCTCAAAAGCTGCCACTGCATGAAACACCAAACTCGGCATATGATTATCTGCCTATTTTGAGCCCATTACCATCATAACACAATAGTTGTCTACTACTGTGGCAGTTCATCAAAGCAAAACCCGTGCAAGGAAAGAACGGATAGCAGGAAGGCAAAGGCCCAGAGAAAAATGACTTTTCAAAATAGCATTAATAATTACTATCGTAGCTTCTGATTGTGTGAAAGTAGTTGTGTGTGCTTGCAGTGATGTATGCATGCTGACACATTAAGTAGATCATTTATGTGCACACGCATATCTAGGAGTTGCGGGATAGAGAGGATAGATTTACTAACCAAAGAACTACATCAGTTTCTTCCAAAGATCGATTCTGCTTAGCCCATGTAGCCAGTCCTTCACCGACTCTTGGATTTTGATTAGGGAACTCTCCTCCAGGAAACATTTCATCGGGTGCAAATGCTGTAACCCAAAGATTGTGCTTCAGAAAAGCTGCTCGTCGCAAAAATTCTGCCTCTGGAGCAGCTAATGGCAAGCAGTTTGAACCAGGTACCAGCTTGTAGCCTGTTAATTGTCCAGTTCTATTCACAGTTCTAGTGTTTCTCACCTGGCAGGCAAACATGAGTTGGTAAAGGAGGCATATACACACACAAACATGCTTATATATGGATCTGTTTTCAGAAGTTCTAAGCTATTGGGTTAGTTGCTCAGTGCACTTTGGAAGTTATAGACATCTGAAAATTCCCAAAAAGTAGACTCCAGTGGACAATTGACTGCAGCTTAGAAGGCTCAAGGACAGATTGCTGTCCATGTAAGTAAATGTCTACACACAAGCATGCAGATCAACGGAACAGAGTGAAGTAAAAAAGCAACTCAGGACTGTTGCTTACAAGTGTCAAACTTCAAATTAATGCAGATGTGATGAGTCCAGCCTAAGGTTGTATGGTGCGGGCAACTTAAAACTTGTCGTTGTTCAGACCTAGTCTGTGCATACTGGAATATACTTTTGTACCATAATATAACAAGTGTACCCTGACCGTGCAGATTATGCACACAGTTAAATAATTATTTGCTTATCCAAGCATTACATTACATAATGCTTCTTCCCAAACAAAGTTTTCAAAACATAAAGACATGCACAGTCATATCATCACCATGAAAAGAACAGTTCTATACATGATATTAAAACTGAAACCAAATTATTCCAGTTCTGTAGAACATCCGTTTTGCACAGACAAGATCCAAAAGTATGACCTGCAGACAAGAACTAAATACATTCAACAGAGCATTTTAATCAAAGCATTTACATTGGTCCTCAGCAATCAGAAGGGAAAAGATGTACGATGAGGTGATGATGCCTTACAATCCAATGACGTGCTGTTAGAGAATTGCAGTCTCGCATTGCTTGCAATTCTGACCTGAGCAGTGTCTCTTCAGCATAAAATGCATTGTTATGGACATTTTTCTCCCCAGGTTCCTCAACTTTAACATCCACCTCAACGACCTAATAACACAAAAGGAAAATTTAAAAAGGTGTATATCAAGATATATATAATGAAATTATAAAGAAGATAAATGAAACTATTGACATGAAAACATAGGCAACAAAGAAGCCCTGTGGTGTGCATCTTCTACAAATACATCAATATAACTATATGAAGTAGTTAAAAATTGAAAATTTCAGAAGTTCCACAGGGCAACTTGCAAACATGAACTCGGTTAAATCCCCCAAAGCAAACAAAATTCAGAACATCCATAACTCTCCAAATATTTTAATCATTATTTTTAGCATATAATCATGATAAAAGAAACAGATAGACCAGTGGAAGACTCAACAACACTTCCAGAAGGTTTGAAATTCCAGCATCTAATTTGAGAAAGAAAATAGACAGCTCGAATCAATCTCATATACTTTAGAAATTCAAATCAGCTCTTTACTTTCTTAACTATTTTATACAAGTTTCTTTAACATCAAAGAGATCAAATAGGACAAAAAGATTAGGAGAATCATGCTTCCTGAGAATCAATGATTTCCTTTTAATGCGCTGGTGACAAGATCCTCACTTTTCATTAGTGGTTTGAAGACTTAAAGTATCACATAAATTTCCTCACATATAAATTACTTCAACCCACACGAACCTTAATTGTGTGGGTAAAGACGAGAAGTAGAAAAGTGGAGATCTGTGTCTCCTTCATTACTTCACAAAAACTAATCCCATGTTCAGCAAAAGGTAGAGCCTGCAGTACCAGATAGCCTCAAAATCTATCATGGAGAAAATAAAAATGCAGTGTACCTGATTGAAAGCTTCACCAGGTTTGCAATCAACTGCCATATCCATACGAGCAACAAAGAATTGTTGATGAACTGGTGCATACAGACCTGGGGCAATAGTTGTACCATATTTTCTAGTCTCTCCAGGTTGTAGAGCTCCTAAACTGAGGACACCTGTAAGCTTAACTTCAGCTTCTATTTTTCCATCCTATAACAACAGAAAGCCTGCGTCATGCTAGATGTTAAGAGTACATTGCAAATCCAACAGAGTTCAGAGTCACATTTTAGCTGGCACCTATCTACTGCAAGTCACAAAACTTTGATATAGGTGACCAGATAATAGAAAAGGAGCCACAAGAAGATTTAAGTACATTGAAATTTATATTAAACCCAAACAGGGCCAAACATGCATGAGTAAACCAATCAAAAAATTGTTCTCTCTCTCTCTCGTAAGGATGAGACTACACTGCATGATACAAAGATTTTAACACAAAATACACTATTTGGTAGGAGAACTAACAACACACAAGAGATGAAAGTAAACTTCGAGATAATTTAGCCCCAAGGCTCTGGCTTCGACCCTAAAGTAACATATTGAAATTATGAAAATTTTAACACTTTTATACTTCATATGTGACATGCATAATAACCGACAAAGCATGAACATGGTAAGCTTTGGGAAAAAAAAAAGTCTGATTCCCAACATGCCTGATAGAAGTGCCAGAAAAATCCATAATTGTAATTGGCCACTGTGCACATAAAAGACACAGTGAGCCTTCTAGACCTTCGTACTTCTGCCAAACCTGTTCTCCAGTCTTGATGCTTCCATAGAATTCCATGATCCTCCTCGTGCAAGCAGACACAATTTTCAATTGTTTCAACACCTCCAGCAAAATTCGTAAAGTGGGCATCAAAGTATTTGATATAGCCCAAACAGTCACATCCCTAAAAAGGCAACCTTGATAACTTGATCAATTGATGGTATTTTTGATTTTACAATAAAATGAAAAATGAAAATGCTTACCAAAAGGTAAGAGACTCATAAATGAAAAATAAAAACCAAATTCACTGCACACAGAGATTAGTAGTTCCCAGACCTTCTTAAGGGAATGTGCATTTTTACCAAGACCTTCCTCGCCTGCATCAAAAGCATTCTTCCAATAATGTGGATCATTTGGGTCACCATAAGGCACAACCATTTCCACAAAACTTAACCTGTGGGCTACAGGTCTTCGCCCCCTACTCCCATCAATGTATGCAACAGAGTGTATAACCAAACCCTCCCTAGGAGTAAATCCAACACGAAAATTCCACTGCAAACAGCCATAGCTGTTCAGAACAAACTTACTAGTCTCATAGGACATTTAATGTAAAAGGTCAATTCAAAAAATCAAGGCATACCTTCTGCCATTCTACAAAGTGTCGATTGATACGGAAGCTTGGACCTTCATGCTGAACAATTTGCAATGGTTTAACATCACTTCTATCAACACCACCTCTTGTTTCAGCAGCAGTGTAGTTCCTCAATGGATCGGCTGGGGGCAGAGGAACAAGCTTATGGTCATCAAACTCAATCACCTTCATGTTTTGCATATCTACAAGTACATAGATGCCCTCAACTGGCCGGGCATAACCATTTTCCATTGGACAGTCACTCTCTGTTCTACAAAATATAAGTGGTTTAGCTAGCCTTCTGCTAGGAGCATCTGCACCACTGTAATATCCAACACACCTGCAGCATATGTATGCCAATGGAAACCATTTAATACAAGGCCCAGATTTTCAATTATTACAGCATGTATTGAGACCAATTTAAATGTTATTGCAATTTACCATGGATCAACCATCACAAGTTCCATGTCCTCAATACCCCTTTTTTTCATGGCTTCTCTAAAAGGAGGGAAGTCTTTCACTGCAGCTTCACATTCAGCAGATTCCATAGCATCCTGTGATTCCAAAGAAGGAACAATACGGGATAAAAAGGAAATGCAACTCATTATCCAAGTACGGCTGTTCTAATAAATCTGTAAATCATTTTATCCATCAACTGACCAATAAAAGAACAATCAAATTTGCAGAAGCTGGTAAGAAACATGAGTGAAAGTTTCAGTCCTCGCCAATAGGTGGACAAATGCAACAGTCACAGAAATAGAGAAGGACTGCAACATGAAAATTTAAGAGTATACCAATATTGTCCATTATTCATATCCAAGAGGAAATTTCATCAAAAGAATTTGAATAAATGATAGTCCTAAAAATGCTCGATGTTTTGTACTTCTTTTAGATATGAGGAGTTGATTCTTTCCAGAGACACATTTTTAGATTCTAAATCTACTAATGTAAGATCTAAGCAAATGTCAAACCTAATCAAACAAGTAAAATGGGCAATCCTATCCATTATTCATCCCGTCTTAAAGCCACAGTATATACATGATGAAAACAAACAGCCAAAATAGAAGGCAAGGAAACACAACAGACCATCGGAGGCTGAACATCTGGAACAACTTGTGATGAAACAACTTTTCCCCTGTGATGTCCACCTCTAGTAACTGCATGTACTTTTGATAGCTCCACAATCCATATGCTTGTCTCATTTGACCCTTTGTTGTAAACAATGAGTCTGGCTCTTCTAGGAGGAAGCTTGGTAGGAATTACGGGCCCACCTTTTGTCCTGGGAAGCAAAGATGGTTGGAACGGAGGAAAGAAATACGCATCTGCCAAAGCAACAATACGTTTGTCTGGTTCCAACAGAACTACCTCAATGAAACGCATGCTATCTCTAACCTGAAATCAGACGTGTTAGACATCTCACTACTTGAAAACTTGAAAGCAGTAATTAAACGGATGCAAATGGGGGAAAGAAGAGAGGGGGGCATATGGGATGACCTCTGGAGTGGCTCCAGCAGCCCTGACAGTTGCTACCGCCACAGATATTTCAGCAGCAGATAAAGGGTCCAAAGGGTGGCTAGTCTGAGCCCTCAACATGACTGGAATGCCTACAGAGTGAAGCCAAAAGAGGATTGTGGCTATTACATGGTATTCATCTGCATCTATATTCACATATAGACAAATATTTAGAAACAAATCTAACGCATGGCGATATTGACCAATCCACAAGGCTTATCTCGCACAATTGAGTAAATGATCAGCACATTTTGAATATATATGGTAAATTTACTCAAACGTTTCAAAAGAATGTGAAACAAATTAAAATTTAGCCCTCAAAACAACGAGAGAGTCCTATTTAAATGTATCTTTATGAGCATTAAGAAAAGGTTAATGAGCCATTTTATTTGACTGGGTCCCCAAACATCTCATGCACTTTTCCAAGAAAGTGAAAAAGGCGATTTCGCGGACGCTAAAACGGGAAAGACAAAAAAGAAAGAAAGAAAGATCAAAATCAAGAGGAAAAAAAAAAGATTTAGAGAAAGTGCGAGTGCCTTTGGAGGCGGTGGTTGCGGAAGGTTCGGGATGGGAATCGACGGGCCGAAAGATCGAAGGAACGGCAGGCTTCTTGCCTAGCTGATCGTCCGATGCATAAAGCCTCCAATGTTGCACCGCATTCGAAGACGGAGCCGCCGGAGCGGCGGAGTCACAGGAAGAGTAACGAGAAGAACGAGGAGGAGACGACGTCTTTTTCGTAGTTGAGGCCATTGCAGAGGCTTCGCGAGCTCGCCAATTCCACCAAAGTAATTCTCTATACAATCTACTGACATACAGCACTCCTCTTCTTCACCTCCCTCTAGCTCTCTCTCTCTACCTCCACAGTCTGCCTTCCCTCTAGCTCTCTCTCTCTAAAAAACAATAAATAAATAATAAAAAGACTACAAGAATCAAGAAACAGATAAGAAAACAGAGGAGCCAAGCAAGACAGAGGAGAAATATATATTTATTTTCTTTTATGTTTTCTTTTTTCTTTTTCCTTTTTTTTTAAAAAAAATTTTTTTTGGAGTTCGTGTAAACCCTAAAAATCTTATTTAAAGGGCACAAAAGAAAAAACAAGAAATGAGAAAAATGTGAAGAGAGAGAAAGTGAGTGCGAGAGTGATTCGCTCGACGGCCACAAGAAGTAGGAAGAAGAGACAGCGTTTTGGTAGGAAGACGAACGGAGTTGGCGGAAAATATATAGGCGGTTTTTACCACATGCATCCATCCTACTTGCACCTCTTTAATTGATTCCTTTTTTTTCCCTTTTTTTTTTTCCTTATATATATAATTTTGATTTTCCTTCAATTGCTATTTATATATCTAATCTATTTTTAACGGAATCCTTCGTGTTTTAATTGAATTGACTTTTTATTTTAAAAAAAAAAAAAAAAACTCTAAAATGGTTAGGGATTTGTGAGTAAGAAAAAATTAAAAGAAAAGAAAAAAGAGTGAGAGAATTTAATTCACTGATTGGTCTTCTTTCCACGTTTGATGGCGACTTTGCATTGGCCGAATAGTTAAATTGAATCGATTAGCGTCCATAGATTTGTTGGGATCACGGGTGGCCTACTTATCAGGCCTGGGAAGGCGAAAATATTATATATAAGATAAGTGGATGTACGTGATAGGTGGATGCACTTGTGGACAGCGCTGCTGGGGTCCAAAACTCTGTCATATTTTCATATAAGGACCTGAATGTTACGATATCTCATGCATTGTCCCTTTCACATATTTTTGGCCTGTAGTAAAATGGCAAGACCAATCACAGGTACTCCATGTCCTAGTGACACCTTCATGATATGATATGATATGATATGATCCATTCCCACCCAAAGGAAAGAAAAATCTTCAATTATTACACCCATAAACTTTACTTAAGATTTAATGTTCAACTGTTAAATTAAATATGCGACTCAAAATTGACTTGTTAAACATTAATTAATTCAATCCGTGATCCCATATTAATTACTTTATAAGATAGTGTCTCGTAATGAATAGTAGATAGATGGGATGAGATAGATGGGGAGAGGCTGGTTTTGTAATTCGATTATTACTTCTTAATTAATCAAAATTTACTCCAACTTAGCATTTGAGTTGATAACATTAGTCCAACTTAACTTATCACAAAAGACTCTCCATCACTTACTTAACTTATCACATCGAGTATATGGTATGTGAAAGTAAGGCAGAATGTCAATTATCACCACTTTTTCTTTACTCAAGCAGTGTTAAAAAGGGCCAAAGAAGAAAAAAGAAAAAACTAACTTTCCTTTCCAATGATCCTTATCTTCTCTTATCAGCATGGAAGTACATGGGAAGAAATCACACTGGATGGGTTGAAGCTAAGGGACATCCACTTGATAATGATGCTTTGCATTTTTATTCAAAGCTGAGTCATTCCATGCACTTACCTCCATTAGAAAAATAATTAGTCTATAATAAACCATATAAAAGAGTGTTATTTATACAATTTTTGTCAATCTTAATCTGCATGACATTTCGAAATTTTGATGATCTTCCCGTTTCTCGAAACAGAAGTTCCTCTCGACGAACACATACATAAATATGCTCCTATTTTGACCATGATCTCATTAAGAGAGTCAAATGATTTTATTTAATACTAATGAATAAAAGGTCCACAATAACCCTCACATCCTCGTGGCTGCACCAAAAACGCATAACAAGGACGTCCTAAATTGAAGTTTGAGGGTGCTAATGACTTTTTTTTTTTATTTTTATTTAAAGTCCTACTCTATCATGAATAATATAAAATTATAATTATTTTCAATTATTACTTTTGTAATTCCATGAAGGGTGAAACATTGAAAATAATGTATTTTTGGCTGAATGTCAATTCTCAATAGGTAAAATAATAATAATAAACTGTCTTACTTTATTTGGCTATCATTCAATAATAATTTATATTTGATATTTTAGTGATTGATAGATTAATTTTTTAAATTTTAAAAAATAAAAAAAGTAACTGCTAATTTAATAAAGTTCATAATATATAAAAAAAATGATATCCTCCTTTTAAGAATATCTTTCTAGAAATATTGTATATATGTACTGCAGTTTTTTTTTTTTTTTTTTTTTTTAAACAAGACATTTGTTCTGCACTTACTGGATTGCAAATGTGTCAAATGCCGATCCAGCTCAGCAACATCTGTCATCGCTCGCTTAACAGCTTCTTGCCAGCTTCTTGCCAGCTTTACGACATATATGACATGACGCTACTAAAACATGGACGGCAAATTGAAATTGCAAGGACGATATTAATTATTGAAATATGATGTAGAGATGATATTTCAGTGGCGTTTTCAAAATAAATAAATATTTCAGTAAAAAAAATATTAATTTATAATTAAAATTTCAAATTTAAATTTTAAAAAATAAAATTATTAGGTCAAATAATTTTGTATTCATGAATTTAATCTAATTATTTTTTTCCCATTACAAGTTTTAAACGAAACTCATCAATTTAGTTTGTGTCTACTAAATTTTAAATTTTAAATTTTATTTATAATAAACTTTCTTATTTTTTTAATGTATTAATAGATATAACTTAGCAATTATCAACTATAAAACTTGAAGTAAGATTTTCTATTCAGATGCTAAGCTTTATTAATGGTTAAATTTTTCTTTCACTCTTTTTTAAAAAGAAGAAAAGAATAAAAACCATCGCTGCAGTGGAAGGGAGCGAACGTGAGAAAAAAGATTTTGCAGCTTTTTGCACCACTAGACGAGTAACTATTTTGAGTTAAAAGATATATCGTTCCCACACCAAAGTTAGAGAAACACGACAAACGTGCACGCAACGAAAATCCATTCCCCTATGTTTCAGTATAAAATTAAAATTGCTGATGAATAGAGAACGAGACGAAGTCCTCTTTTTTTATTTTATTTTATTTTTCTCTTTTTCCTTCGGGGGTTTGGGGGGCGGGGGGGGGGAATCTCAACCCATTTCCGTGTGTTTCAGCAACCTTTTATTGGAAAGTACAGTTCCGTATGAAGCGAAACCTGAGAAAGTGTTAAGGCCCAGATACAATTGTTTTGCTGTCGTGCTCACATCGCCAGCTGATGGGGACCATCGCTCTTTGGTGCGTAAGCATGAATTCTACTACTGCCAGTGGTGGGGACCATCTCTCTTTTGTCCGTGAGCATGGATGAATACTACTCCGACTGCCACTCTCAGCTTCTGCGCGAAAGCCTAGTGCGGGTCACTTTCCTAGGCAGCAACGCAGCCTTCTTTCCCCTTTCATCCAACTAGGGTCCGACCCTGGTCGAAACTTGACCCGTTCAAAATCAGAATTACCTGTCTTAAAAATAACCCAATTCATTTTAATGAGAAAATTGAGCGTTTCGGATATTGTCCTGTTCATTCATCATATTTAATGGCACGGATAGTATTGATCCATGTTCTTTTTTTGTCTGAAAAAAAAGTACATAACGTGTATGCTAATCGATATATCTGTACATTGAGATTGAGATTAGAGTAAACCAAGATCAGAGTTCACCTATTATTATTTTTATTTAATTTATTTGATTACTGAAACAATATTCAATTCAAGTAGGTATCACTAAAAAATTTTAAGTTAAGATCAATGTAAAAAAAAAAAAAACACTAAATTACTAATCAAATTACTACCTCATCATGTGATTATATATTTATATTTCTACCACTCAAGCACTGAGCACAAGTGACAAGTAACTCAATTTTCTAAGCAACTTGAATTCAAACAATGACATTTAACCCAAGTTAGCTCGAAACTTGAATGACCCTTTGATCCAATGACCCAACCTTCGTAACTTTTTTTCATTAAATTTATTTATTTAATTTAGGTTTAGAGAAATTAAGAAAATAAAATTTTACCATTGTTGGACTGTTGCCTCTCCAACAGAGTCGAGTTGATGGAGTGGTGGCACGCTTTGATGACAGTGAAACTAATTAGGATTTGCCGCGACCCTGCTGCTGCAACCTAGATCAATTAGGAACCTCCACCAACCACTGAAGTATATATAGAAGCTACTAATGCAAAGTCAAACACTTTCATGGAGGCTTGCAAACAAGAGCATTTGGGCTGTTTTCACAACAAACGGGGGAGGAAATAAGCCCCAAAGAAAGAAGGTCCCACAGACCAAGAGAAACCCTCGTTGATACTAAACCATACCAGGTTTTCAGACCACTGCAAACACCAGAAATATTGGATTCATATTCCAGGGCTTCCAAAATCAATGACAATTGGAGTCTGATATTGTACGGTTAGCTGAACATGGAGACTGAAACCAACAAAGTTATTCACTAGCCAACTAAAAGGCCTGATGACCACACACATCCCCCATCCCTTTCTTCTTTTCCACTTCCCTTGCCTAGCTACTAAGAACAACTGCTAACAAATGTAATAATAAAAATAGGCGGAAAAGACATATTCGCTGGCATGCCCTAGGCCATGGCAAAGAATAGAAAAATAATAATAATATAAAAAAAAAAAAAAGATATGACAAAGTATCCAATACTAGCTAGATATGGAGGGTAAAATTAGATAAGAAAGCATAAAATTAGCTGCCACTGTGACAGAAGTTGAGACAACAAGAGGATGGAGGCCAGTCATTTGGGGTAAAAATAAACAGCTACAAAAGCATCCAAAACATGACCATGTTTGAGTATCACCACAAATGCGATCCAAATACTTCAACAAGTACATGACTAAACCAAAATTTGGATTCATGGAAACAAGTAGATGCAAAGTGAGAGATATCCATGGCAACCACACCAAACATGGGGAAGCAACGAATTCCTGTCCACTAGGCAGGAGATCTACAATGTCTAACATTCAAGGTTTTGAAGACAATAGTCACTAGAGGCAACACAACGCTTTCCGCAAAGATAATAAATACCCGACCTCTATTCATCTAATCAGACTACTGCAATAACTCATTAAAAATAGAAATCCATATTCATCTAATCGGATTACTGCAATAACTCGTTCAAAGTAGAAATCCATATTGTCCATGGTGAAAGTACGCATAATTATCAAATATTGAACTCATCGACTAAAATCCAATCCAAAGATGACCGGAGAAAAAATAAAAACAGAGAGAGAAATGAATCAAGCCGTAAGCAAAACAGCTCCACCATTCTCCTTAATCTTCTTCTCAGCAATCTTGGAAATCAACTTGGCTTTAACCACAATGGGCTGATTTTCTGGCAAAGCGCCCTTCCCCAAGACCTTAGAGTACCCGAACTTGGTAACATCGATCACGGGAGCTTCGTCCTTGGTTGCCTTGTCCTTGACATCCTGAGGGACCAAAGACCAGATCTTGTCGATGTTGACGATCGGGCAGTAGAACTTGTTCCGCAACTTATGGAAGTAACGCATGCCGACTTTTCCAAAGTAACCGGGATGGTACTTGTCGAAGAGAATCCTGTGGTGGTGCATGCCTCCGGCGTTTCCCCGCCCTCCTGGATGCTTCCGGTGCTTCCCGATGCGGCCGTGCCCCGCACTCACGTGGCCCCTCTTCTTCCTGTTCTTCTTGAATCGGGTCGTCATTTTGGGTCCGGGATTGGGGCGGTCGTGCAGCTCACAAGAAATGCTCTGTGGCTAGGGTTTCCGAGATTTATATAGAACTAGGATGAGTAGTTGCAGTGACTTTTGTGCTTTACCCTTTTTGCCCTGCATTATGTGAATCCGGTCACATAGAACGGCATCGTATCCACGACAACGCTGTCGTTTATTTATTTAGTCATAACAAAAAGCTAAGAGCTATTGATCCGAACCCGACAGAAATTGGGTTTTGAACTAATGGGCTTTTAGGTTTGGTGGCTTATTTGAAATCATTCGAATTAAAATTCAATTCATTTTCTTCCATTTCTATATTAGAAATTCGGTACCAAAATTTTTTTAAGTATAAGAATCTAATTCAATCCTCACAATTATAGTTGGTAATTCCAACTAATTCAATTCCTTTGAATTGAATTAAATTCTATAAAAAATTTAATTTCTAATAAAAAATTAAGCGTTTCTTTTAATTAGTATATTGTTTGTATATATATATATTTAAAAATTTAAATTTTTAATTACTGATATGTCTAGAAATTAATTAGATAACTTTGAAAATTCTTTTTGTTGAAAGAATGTTTGGTGGAAATTACTATAAAATCTTTAGCAGGTGAAATCATGAATCATGACATAGATATCTATAATTATCCATATTTAAACATTAAATATGTATAACTGTGAATGTCAAAACATTTTAACCATAGATTCCAAGCTGTAGGCATAGGTTATTTTTTCCGCACCAGCTTGGTCATTATCTTGGCATTGTAATAGTTCAGCAACTTTTGCCTCGTGTCCTTGCCAGTTGGGGGTGATATTTTCCATCGCCGGTTGGAATATCAAGTGGTCCTACCTTGGAGGTGTTGCAACTTTAAGTGTCCTTAGAACTTAGTCCCACACAAAACTGAATGAGAAACAGTGTCATGGTAGATTAGATCAAAAAAGTTGGGGAATTGGACGGGACAAAGATCAATTATAAAAAGACGTGAAAACTGCAACTAACTGAAATCAATGGTTATAATTAAATTCTGTTCGTTTTGTGTCTAATTCCTCCACAAACAACACGAGATTTTGTTATAACAATACAATTGGAAGGGAAGACAACATGTAACCTATTCATAAAGCTTGCCTGAAAAGCAGCACTCGAAAAGTTTCTTTCTTGAGAAGCAACCGATGGCTAGTCTTCTCTGATGCCCTTGACGTGTCGCCGGCAGGCGGCCGTCTGTAACTTTCTTTCCATTATGCACAACAGTCACCTTACAGTAGTCTGGAGCCTTCTTCTGGAGAAATTCTCCTTCCGATGATCTTTTTCCAAATAACCTAATGAGAGGATAAATTGATTGAACCCCAGATCAGATTGTCCATCCCATTAACTTTTGCATCTTTTAGTCTCATAAAAATTTCAATCTGCAACAAGCCGTAACCAAAAAGGAAAAAGATGTCTTGGTTTTTAGTCTGATTATGCTTTCTAATCTAGAATTTTCAAATGGAAGTATAGACTTTCCATTATATCATACAATTTTAAAATATTTTGGGCAATTCTGTTGCCATTGGAAAAGGGGGTAACCTTGACCTTGATTGTGGAGGATGTCTGGCTCCAATGACAAGGTTGGTAATGTTAACAACAGGAATCAAATCTAGAATAGCTTTCTCAATGTGGTTGCTCTCAAGGAGCATTGTATCCACCGTCACCTGTGGGAAAAGGGCACCCCAAGTTAGTCATTCTCAATGCATGTGGTGGGGGCTGCGTGTTGTTTAGGCTTTTTGAGTAACAAAATAAAATTGGGCAAGTGGGCACCTTCGCATTGTTGCATAACCGAATGTATTTCTGCAGAAGTTTCCTTCTTTTGTTGTTTTCTTCGCTAATGTGGGATCGGACTTGGTCTTTGCCCAATTGACTCATAGATAATCTTCTAACTGTGAACAAACAGTGAGTAAAATGGAATAGGAATTGAATAATCTTAGAATATGCCCTTCGTAGATATAGGTTTATGATCTGGGATTTATTTCCACAATCTTAACGTATTAGCAGAAAGTGAACCTATGTGCATTTGAATTTACTTTCCATTTTCCTCAGTCAGAAAATGAATGTTGTTTTTCCAGTGTCAAATCCTGATTGGCCTGGCCAAGTAGCCCCTGAAACACCTCATATCTCACTTGCTGACAAGTTGAGGAGAGTTGCTTAAAGAGGAATGAATAATTACAAGCTTTTGATTCGAGAAATTAGGAGAAAAATCACAGATCAGTTGGTTATCTCAGCCAATACTGTTATACAACTTGGAAGAATAACAAATTTTCAGATTTTAGTGAACTTGGTGTCACATACAACTACCCTCCCTAACCTCAACAAAAGGAAATTGTTCTCTAAACCTGAATGGTTTACATGGAAATATTGGCAATTATTGATAGTTTGACGATCTATTCAAAGTTGAAGTGCCAAAGTCTAACCTCAACACCTGGAAAACTGCAAAGGAAACAAGGGGTCAAAAAGTGTTACCTGGTGTAGGGACAGGGGTTATAGGAGGAAAAACATGAACAAGGAAAACTGTAGCCCCAGGAGAAACAGCATGACCCAGAACCCATCTCAGGACATCCAAGTCATCTTTACCAACAGCTACGTATATATCAGTAACACTCCTGTCTTTGCTATTAGTAAAACTCCTGCTATCCTCACTTATCTCCACAATTTCTGGCGATATAATCCTTGAAGTGGAATACTGCATCGAGTTTGGGGGCTCATGGTTGTCTTCCTCCATTGATCTCCTCTTTCTGGCACACACATATATAGACGCAAATGGAAAGAAGTTTTTTTTATTCAAAGAATATGAAGGGCCTTTAGAGCGAAGATTACAAGATTTAGTTCTCATTTGATTGGCAGCTTAAAAGCATATTATCTTTTGTCTAAGGTTTCTATTCTATAGAGCATGTCCCTCACGGCTGGTTCTCTTTTGCTATTACATGCTCTTCAAGTTTGTTGTCAGCTTTTAGCCTTTTAGCCGCACAACATAGGCCGTTCACTGCTCAGTTTTAACTTTTTAACAGCCACCGCAAAGATGCCATATAAAGATTTTTTTTCCTTCTCCAATTGCCTTTTTCCTGCAATATCAAGCAATTCCGCTGCATCAAACTCTCACATTGTGGAATAAAATCTGAGAAAAGTCGGATGCAGCGGATAGAGTACAGTGTCACGAAGTTAGGTTGAAGTTAACATTTAAGTATATTTCTAAAATTCTTACTTGAAACATTAGTAGCGTATTTTGAAAACCCATGACAATAATCTCACCTTTAAACTTTCATAGAATATTAGAAGTTATTAATTATATAACAATAATTATTAATAATAATTCTGAAGAGAGGTTAATTAGGGGTAACTCACATTCAGGAAGTTTCTCCCTTTGTTTTTTTATTTTTTTTATTTTTTGGTATAATCCTCAAATTTGGAGAAAAGGTATTAACCGGTTAGCCAAATGGAAAACACAAAATGGATCATTTGGTTTTTGTTTTTTGTTGTTGTTGTTTTTTTTTTTTTTTTGGGTTGGGGCTCTTGTTTTTGTTAATTTAGCATTTTCCATTCACAAGTTTATGTGAGGATGGATTAGTATTCTAAATGCTTGATTAGCTTCTGTTTAGATGGAATGTAGTGGATATATGTGATTATCTTAATTGCTGGATTATAGTCAATATATGTTTTCTGGCCCAAAAATACATGTCTTGTTGGATAAATGCTGCCCACATTTAACATTTGCAGCGATTCAACCACGGGACTGACAAATCGTAGGTGCTCGAGTGAGGGAGGCTTACCCTCCTCAATTTCCATGCGGTAAATCCACAAGATTTAATCAAAATCGACGGTCAAAAACAACACAAAAAGGTAAATTAATTTAAAGAAATAAAATAAAATAATAATAAATAAAAGCAGAAACGCTAAAAGACCAAAAAAAAAAAAAAAAAAAAAAAGAAGAAGAAGAAGAAAAAAACCACATTCACACGGTGGGCTGACCAAGGATCAAAGCCGCTTCTTCACCGTCATTGATACTATTAGTAGCGTCGCCGGCCGAAGCCAGTTCGTTCAACAAATCTGCGGGTGCAGCGGCCGCGTTCTTTTCCACCAAAACCCTCACTACTTCCTTCATGCTGGGCCTCCGCTGTGGATCAGGATGGCAACAAACGAGGCCAAGCTTCAACACCGATTCCATCTCCGCCGCCGCATACTCCCCCTTCAGCCTCTCTTCCGCCGCCTCCACCACCGTCCCCCTCGCATATAGGTCCCTCACCCACTCAATCAGCACCATATCCTCCTCCGCCTCCTTCCCAAGCTCTACTGGTCTCCTTCCGCATGCCAACTCTAATATAACCACTCCAAAACTATACACATCACTTGCAGTCGTCGGCACCGCCACCTTAACCAGCTCAGGCGCTAGGTACCCGAACGTTCCCACTACTCTTGTCGTGTTCGGCACTTCATTGTGACTGTACAGCTTTGCTAGGCCGAAATCTCCAAGCCGGCCACGCATTTCGGAATCCAACAAAATGTTGCTGGATTTAATATCTCTGTGTAATACTACTTGGTCCCAGCCGTGGTGGAGATAGTTTAGTCCCTCTGCGACGTCGGCGAGGACTTGGCGGCGTTGTTGCCAGTTCAAGAGCTTGTTGGGCTTGTTGAATATGTAGCGATCGAGGCTGCCATTGGGCATGTAATCGTAGACGAGCATGAGCTGGTTGGATTTTCTGCACCAGCCTCGCATTTGTACAAGATTCTTGTGTTGGAGCCTGCCCATGCTCGAGATCTCTGCCATGAACTCTCTGAGCCCTTGTTTGGAGCCGTGTTTCACGCATTTGACGGCGATTTCCGTGTCGTTTGACAGAACTCCTTTGTATACTTTGCCAAATCCGCCTGCGCCCAGCAGTTGGTCTGCAGAGAATCCATCGATGGCGAGGCTTAATTCTTCGTAAGAGAATCTATGAGGCCAGTATTCGAGCTCCCAATCTTCGATCTCGTCCTCTTCATCGCCTCCTTTCAATTTGCTCCTTCGCCAAAAGTATAGGAACCCAAAAGCACCAAAGATCGCACAAGCCACAGAACCAATAACTATCCCGACAATGGCCCCAGCTGACAGAGAATTCGACGATGAAGGAAGACTAAAGAGGGGTAGATTCGTCGTGTTTATATCTCGGGCGACACCAGTATCGCTAAAGCTCCAAGCCAAAACCCTCTGCGCCTCGACCCAATTCGTCTTCGAAGCCGAGAACCCAACAAACATCTCAGCAGAAACATAGTTAGCGATAGCCGTATCTCTAAAAGTAAGAGTTGGCAAAGCGGGACGAGCCACCCCGATTGGCGCAACCGTCACATTAATCTCGAAATTGACACCGTCAAATTCAATCCACGCGTGAACGTTCTGCCCATTCCTCATATCCACCGACACAAAACTCCCGGAGGAATCGTAATATCCGGCCGGCTCGGTCTTGGCTGACTCAATATAATTCAAATCAATACCGATGTGATTGGTATCCGGGTCATTGAATTCCGGGTTCCGCCCAGTATCGAACTCAGCAGCCAGAAGTGGAGCTTGAGATTGCACGGTGGCATTACTGAAAAGCCCGAAGTATTGGCTGGCGAGAGCGTTAGGTGGACTTGTCCAGTTGGTAAGAACAAAAGCAAGGCCAAAGCCTGGACTTGTAGCAATCTCTGGCAATACCGAGAATACAAACGAAGTGGAGAAAGATGAAAGAGCAGTGGAGTTTTGGGTTGGTTTTATATCAATCCTTGTGGGATAAAAGGCTCGCCCGAAGGAGTATCTGTTGGAGTCGTTGGTGAGGCGGATGACCGATGACTCTGCCCGGGCATCGCCTAGGAGGGTGACGCCTGGGTCGGTGGTATTGAAGGAATTGAATAGGAAGTCGAGGGCGAGGCAGCGATGGGAGAAGGAGAAGAAGAGTTGGAAGAGGAGTAGGACGAGGATGGGGCGACGCCAAGGCATCCCGGATGATTTCCGGTGACGGGAGATGCGATTGGAGACTCGGGCGATGTGGGTGTCAGCCAATCAAAGATAATTTGCGTGGCTCATTGGCAACAGCGGTCGTGGACGGCCTTTTTGGTCTTCACTTCTTCGTAATTCTTTAGCAGTTAACTAGGCAGATGGAGCAGCTTCTGGGGCCTCTAAATTGCAAAGACGTGTGATTTGCTTTTCATTATGTTGTACGGTAGCGCGAGATATTAAATTTAATAATATTCACACAATAAATTTTACTTGCAATATATATTTATTTTTTTAAAAGACACATTGATGCCATAAAAAGTTAATGTGAACAGGGAAAAGTTAGTTGGTCAGATCTTTGGTGCGGATCTCCTGCCATTAAAACTAGCCAATCGCAAATACTATTTTCAATCTTTGCATCAGGATTAGGAAAGTACGCAAGCAGCCCAAGAGATGGGCTTTGGAAGACATGAGTTGAACTTGAATACCAAGAAACCCCATTAACCTCGACGCTGAACTTTAGGCCCATTATTCTTGAATACTGGCACAAAACTTTTGGAAATATAATATTGGACCCCCCCTTCTTTTTTTTTTTTTTTATCTTCAAATAATTTTTAAAAAAAATAATTATTATTTATATGCACCCAAACGCTTTTGGCCGCAACTTCAAATATAAAAATTGTTACGCAAGTCATTCCCCCGCAATACGCGCACTCTCCATCAACATTGGCCGACTAAGCCACTCCCCCACACCAAAACGAATATCCGGATATTACAAGAAAACCTTAGTTTTTGGTACTCCGTTCCCAACAAACGTTGTCGTTTTGTTTTCAAAAAAGGCTCCCAATACCGTGTGGGTCTCACCCAACTGACGTCAGTCCCATAACTCCTCGCTTTGCTATAAATTGCCCTCCCATCTCTGTGCTCTGTGGTTTGAATCGCATTCTCAAAGCCTTCTCCCTTATTCTCTAGAAGCTTCCCTTCTCTTGACAAAACGGTCCACTGCTACTCTTGATTTTCAGGATTCCAAATGGCGACCGATACTCAATCGAAGATAGCGCGCAGCGAAGGGATTATAAAGTTTCTTTGTAGCTATGGCGGTACGATTCATCCCCGTTCCGGCGACTGGAAACTCCGTTACGTCGGCGGACTCACCAGAGTTCTCGCCGTCGATCGCTCCATTTCTTTCGCAGGTGTGCTAATTTTCGTTTTGCTTGTTCGTTGTTACTTTTTTTGCGTGTGTGTGTGTGTGCAAAGTGGTTTCTGACGTTGCTACGTGTTTCTGATTGGGAACAACAGAGCTCATGGTGAAGCTTGGCGAATTCTGCGGATATTCTGTTGAATTGAGGTGTCAACTACCGGGCGGAGACTTGGACACGTTAATTTCGGTCAAATCCGACGACGAATTGGCGTTTCTCATCGAAGAATACGAGCGATCCTGTCCGGGTTCCAAGATCAGAGCCGTTCTTTCTCCTCCGAAATCGATCAAGACTATCTCTCCTCCGTTGTCAACTTCTTCGAGTGTCGATTTCTCCGGGATTGCGTCGCCTTTCGACGCTGTTGATTGTCGCCTGTGCCGGAGCTGGTCGCCGACGTCTGGGATTCCCTCAGGCGGTTATAGAAACCACGCCAAGCTCCGTTACTATCCCGGCCGTGGACAAGCAAGCCCTAGATTTTTGTGCTAGGAACCATGCTGCTCTAGGAATTACTGCTAATTAAGTCCAAAAAAATGAAAAAGAAAATCCCCAAAATTCCTTTGTTTCTTTTAAGCAAAAGCTATGCCAGCTCACATACTTGAAAGACAATAGACGATGACGAGAAAAAAAAAAATTGCAATCAAAACGCTAGAGAGGGGAAAGTGAAGTGAACTTTCTTCTGTTATTGGAGTATTAAAAAAAAAAAAAATTCTGAGAAGAATTCTCGGGGTTGCGTGAAATTGTTTACCGTTGGTTGCTCTCATTTCCAGCAACATTTTGCGCGGCCAGGGTTCCGTTAATGTCCGTAAATAGACGTGAGCCATGTGGGCGTTGTTCTGTGAGCCCAGTCACAGGAGACGACCAATCAAAGCAGCGGTCAAGTTGACCTGTGGCTGGGTTTTGTTTTTTGGTTTTTTTTTTTTAAAATTAAAATGTTCTGATTTATTCGGTTCTTGATTTGCAGGTCAAAAAAAGAAAAATATGGAGGGAATCAAGCACTTTATTTGAACAATGACCACAATTCGAACATTAGAGACTACACGCATTGAATTGAATTGATCTTTCTTAACAGGGAGCCTGGAAGATGACGGCAGGATGCTTGATTAGACTTAATCATGATTAAAAATGTGGTTATTTTCACCACCATTCTCTGGAAAATTGCAACTATAGGCAGAGGAAGGAACAGTCATTACTTAAAAAATTAATTCCTAATGTTAAGCCATCATGATTAGAAGATTAATAACTTGGATCATAGGGACTGCGGATCGTTAAGATCATGAGTTTAAATGCTGGGAGATAATTAGTGGACTAAAGCTATGTTGGACCCGCAAAGTGTTAAAAATTAAAATAAAATAACATTAAAAAAATTGGGAAAACTTAAAAAAAGAAAAAAGAAAAAAGAAAAGGACTTAGGAGGGAAGAAGAGACGGAGGGAACTAAATAGTGAAGGTTGCGGAGAGGGGAAGAGAAGTGGAAATGTTGCAGTTTCCGGCGTTGGTGAGGCAGTTTCCAAGTTCCACGAAGACAATTCCCACGTCGTATCTTCCGTCGCAGTGGCCTCTGCCCCAAAACGAAGAGCTGCTCCTCGCCTTGGAGGAATCCGATTTCGAAGAGAAGGTACGTAACCCTATTATCAAAATCCATCCTTTTTTTCCCCCCTCGATTGCTGCTAATTCTTTGATCTTTGTCTCTCTGCAACCGTTGATTCTTTGGTTGCAAAATGGGTGACACTTGCTGCACTTAGAATTGTATTGCGTTTCAGCTATAGGAACTTGAATTTTCTTGAATCTTTCTCTCTCTATCTCTCTGTTTTTTTTTTTTGTGTCTCTCTCTCTCGCTCCTCTCATTGCCTGACTTTGAGGGAAATTTCTCGACTTAATGGGCGTCAGAAGGAAGTTATTAATATTTGGAACAATTATTGTATACTGTTTGTTCTTGTGCTTTTAAGACATAGTTTGAATGGGTCTTTAAGGGTCTCTAGGTTGTCTGCTCAAGTGCATAGATTGATCATTTGATATCTTCGGCTATGCGTATGTTATGGAGCTTATCTGACTGCTAAAGTTACGAAGATCAGAAATATTAACATATGTCTATGTTTTTCTCTGGGGGTGGGGTGGTTATCTTCAAATTTTAATCTTTCATGAGAATGACTTTCTGAGAATGTGAGACTGTTTGTGGGTAGCTATAGAATCTAATTGAATTGTTTTGTAATAGCTTTGAGGCATATGGTAACATTACTTATGCTACAATTGGAATTAAAATTTTGGGTGCTTGTTGGTGGGATTTGAGGTTTGAGCTATTGCCTCTGTGGGCACACATCCTTCCTGTGCATATGTGAACACCAGATACACAAGACTTTACACAAAAAGAGTGTTGACTTTTATGCCTTAAGTTTTGCAGTTGAATGAGATTAAAAAGGCTGGTAGCAACATTGCTGTGATTGGAAAAACAAGTGTTGACAATGACAAAGAAGATTATGACAATGATGCAGATGATGATGATGCTGATAATGCAGAGGAATCTGAAGGAGAAGAGTTTGAACAGGAAACTGGTTGAGAATAGGAGCATTGTCACTAGTACTGTCTCTTATCTTTACTGGAATGTCTCTATGTGAATTATTTGGAGCGTTGGAACATAAAAAAGATAAAAATATATAATGAAAGAGAAAGTCGTACGACTTTCAGCCTTCTGCGTACATGATGTGAATTTAGTGTTGAGTTCAGTTCTCAGCCTTGTTGCTAGTGTTTATGCAGATTCCATTTGAGTGAACTTTTGTGTTGTTTTCTTTCATTTTCTTTCTTAATGATGGAAGAAAAGTTGTTATAAGAATTTGAATTCAACACTTGAGTTTTACTGTAAGCTAGAAATAATGGAACAGAAACGTTCATTCTGCAGAATATGAGAGTAGAACTCCCATAAAGAGTCCCGCGAAAACAGTTTAAGAATAGATAGAGAAGCTCCCTGGAATGACATCGTACGGACTAGATTGATACTACTACTAGTAAAAGAAAACAAGCCAAGTCACTCACCAAGAGCGCGGAGGCTTCAATCTGTAAGGGCTTGCTTTAATGGGCTCAGTAAGGCTCAATTATAGTTTTGGTGGGAGAATTGTTATCAGCCTATTTTTAGAATCATTTTATAAGTACATATAAAATAAAATAGCAGGTTTATAACCCTAATATTTGAGGGGCTCCTTTAGATGAGCCAAACCCTTTTGCTGCTGCCGCTCCCAAACTTGCTGCATCCTTCCCTTTGGTTTCTGTTTCATCTAGTAATCTCCACCACTATTCTCTCTCAGTATCGAAAGCTTAACAAGACTCCTTCCCTGTTCAATTGATTGTTGGTGAGTTAATTGGTTTTCTTCTCTTTGATCATGAATTTGTGTTAGTGTTGATGCATATGGTATTCCTTCTCTTCTATGGATGTTTTTTGGCTCATCTTGGTGTTTGTTTTTTGGGGTGAAAATGTGATGACATGCCATTTTATTGTTGAATTTTTGAAAACTTGAAGATGTATTGGCCAAAGCTTCTACTTCACAAAACAAAGCAGCGCCTAACTAAAATGACTCAGATGCATATTTGAATGAGAAAGCTTGCATTGAAAATGAGGTTTATGACTGCCTTATTTAATTGTTATCTTCTATTTTCATTGCATGTTCTTACATCTGTGGATCTAACATAAATTTACAGGTTGTGGTTTACTAGTATGGACCATTATAAGTCTTTTTAATGTACTGAATCTGCAAGCACCTTTTTCTTATCCCTGTTTGAGTTACTATTCGACATGTTGTAGTTTAGGTCAACTATTCATAGTTTGTAAAATTGATCCTTAGCTAATCTCAACTTTTGTTCACGAGCTAACATTATAAATATTACTGGCCTACTTTCAAGACTAAAGTGTGAAAAATGGTTCAAGAGATGTTCGTTCCTATTCTTCCTTTAACAGAAAACAGTGCTGGTAAATAGGCAGACTGAGAGTATTCTGTTGACAAGCTTGTGGTCAATGCCTTAAGAGTTAGAGCCACAACTGAATCTAACTTGATGACTACAGGGGACTTTATCGTTCCATTTGATTGGGGTTCATCTCTTCCCCTAACCTTTCCTAACCCCAGGCCCCTGGCTTTGGAAGATTGAGTGCATGTCATTGTCATTTTCTCTTTGGTCTCTTATTCTTCTATGGATGCAGAGGTTTCTTTTTACGAATTTAAGCTGACTTGGCATTAACCCTTGTCTACGGAGAGAAGATGGTGACAGCAGCAATCAAATTGAAAAGGATAAAGGCTAGAAGTGAGGAAAAGGATGAAAAAGCTGCAGCCTAAGCTGATATCTTATCTTCATCGGAAACATGCCATGAATTCATATTGTCTCTGACCAATTCTTGCAGGGTATTGAGAAAGAATTGCTTGAACATCTCAAGAGAACAGTTGGCAGAGATATCTGTAATGTTCCAGTTGATGGCTTCATGAAAATCTTTGATGGATGAGAACAAAATGCTACTGCCGAAGATGAGTTTGCAATTGGTGAGTCTACCAAGTCTATTTTGAAAGTTCACATGAATGGCTCCTTTTATTGTTTGTGTTTGGAGTTGGGCGAGGGCCAGTATCCAGATGTGACATGTTCACCTTGTTCCTCAAATATTTGATTTGCCTGCTATATGTTGTTAAAATTTACTGCTTGTATGGAATTTTTCTGTACAAACTATCAAATTTCACATGCCAAACTCCAAAGCTAATTACTTTGATGACTTGATCTTTTGGGTCATTGACTGTTGCAAGATATCCTTCAGTTTCTTTCTTTTGTTTTTTTCTTCATCTTCAAATGGGCATGGAAAGACTGGACTCATGGAACACATTTTGGTACTAGATAGGCATTTACAAGTTGTTTTGTTGCATTCATCAGTTGCTCACAAGATCTGTAACAAATTTGCATTTTTCTGCATAAGGCACAGAATGTGAATTTGTTGATTGGTTTATTTTTTGTGCAGAGGATGCACTTGTGAATGATTTAGAACCAGATTCAGTTGATCACAAATGGGTAAAAAGAGAGCCAGAATCTGCAAATGGAAAGCTAGAGAAAGATGCTGGATGGTTGAACGAGGCAAATGTGCTAGTTGAGGTTAGTGCCATCAAGTAACAATTTAAAAAAATATGTTATTTCTATACCTTTCATAAATAGATATAAATGATCTTTAAAGCGCTTGAGATGTAAAAATCTGATCAATGGAAACCTGAGACCATTGACGTGAGTCATTAGCATGATGGGTAGGCATCATATAATCCTATTGTGTAAATGCTGAACTTTGCTAGTGGTGATGATGTGATGGGATTTGAAATACCTTAATAGTTTCTTTAGCATCTTGAGCCAATGTAATTTTGTCCATCAATTTTTAGATTGCATTCTTTCTGATCTGCTTAAAGTCAGCTTTAAGTTAGGCTCTAGCAATTCTGGCTACTCACTTCCCTTGTCCTCTAAACTGATTGCTTAGAGATAGCCAGTGAGTTTTCTGACTCCAAAAACCTGCATTAGGGATGGCCCATTGTATGATCAAAAGCCTTGGGTCTCATTGTTGCATTGGGAACCTGAAGTGCTGTTTGTTGTTACTTAATATGTTGATGAGTATTTGGTTGTTAACACGAAAATAGAATACATCAACGAATATGTCTAAGAAAAGACCATTGTAACTGAATGCTGAAAGATTCGCATGTTATATTGGCTCATCTTCTTTTACTATATGGGTGGGAAATGATCAAATAAATCTTTTGTACCTGCTGCTAAGGAGTTTAATGATGTATTTTGTTTTCTTTCTATCAGGTTAAGCATGAAAATGCTCATGAAACTGAGAAGGCAATCTTTGAACTCATTGTAATGTGCTTTTTGGGATTCTTGTGTTAGCACGATGGGGGTGTATATGGTGACCTGCAGTTTTACCTTCTCCTCCAACGAGATCAGTTTTGTGCATTTCCTCTCTGTCTTGAAGCTTTGATCTATGTGTAGCAATCATGAATCTAATGATTTCTGGGCCATCCGTTAGGCTTTTTTCTATTATGTGATTGTTTTGTCCACAGAGCTTGTGAGCACTGTTTTATCTTCTAACAATGTGTTCACAGTAGAGACTGCATTCGAGGGATTTGATGAACTATTAAGGCTGAATTTGGAAGATGATCAAACCGAAACATACTCGGCGGACTAATTCTATTCCAATTTGACTGGTTGGTCATGAGAAGAGCGGCTAAAGATGCTATTAAACAATTACTTTTTGGATGAAAGCGTCAAATTAGATACACAAGTTAGGAAGTCCCCAACAGCAAGGTGTTAATAACCAAGACCAGTGAAAGCTTATATTTATCAACTTCTACAGGCAATCAGCAGAACGTCAATCATCTGGGGCCATTGGTTGTTGATCAGCGAAAACTCTTACATCAACCAAAAAGTCCAGCATGATTGATATTCTGATGATTACCTATGGAAGTTAATATATTATAAACTATCACTAGCCTGTTGGGTGGCAATTGAGAGCTTTAACCTCACAAT
Organism: Kandelia obovata; assembly: GCA_021464305.1. Taxonomy (NCBI): domain Eukaryota; kingdom Viridiplantae; phylum Streptophyta; class Magnoliopsida; order Malpighiales; family Rhizophoraceae; genus Kandelia; species Kandelia obovata. The sequence goes on from CM038480.1 coordinate 2,960,029, forward strand.
TTGAGTCAATTACGTTTCCTCTAGATTTGTAGTCCAGTAAACAATCTATTGGTTGGTTCCACTAGGTTAGCTATGTGCTGTGTATTATCAGTAAAGATGTATCATTGAGCAATGGAGAGAAAATGGGCTCTAATTCATATTATTTGCAGGCCCTGTGAGAGTTGAACGAGACTAATTAGTTTACTTCCGAGTACGATAAAGGACCCAAGAAATCTACATTCCCAAACTGTTTGAAAGGACCTATGTGACCAAATTCTTTCTGTTGGGGGGTTTGTCGAACCAATAATGATGTGTACGAAGTCATAAAATCTTCTGTCCTATGAACAAAAACGAAAGTCAAATATAAGTAAGGGCCAAACCCCTTCAGAGAATAAGGCTATCCAAACGCCTAGGTCTTCACTAAACAGCGGGGGATGGTAGATGGATTGATAGCACACGCGTCCAAGTCCGAGGATTCCCCAGTTTTGCAAGGTCTTAGTTATCCACGTTAATGTCTCTGCCTTCTCTGTCGCGACTCTGTGTCTCTGGTGACAAACCAGGTCTGCGTAAACCTTTAACTACCAAACTTGTCGATCTTCCTTTTCGCTCATAGTCAGGCTTTCTTTATTATTATTATTATCACAATTTTCGTTATTTTGCCGATTCTGATTTTCTCTCGACCCGAGCAATGGATCCGAATCCGAAATCGTTCCCGATCCTCGCCTACGTCATGGCCCGGCTCCCTTCGTTCGGCCCACCACCCAAGTCGTCCTCTCCCGACTCCGCCGCCTTCGACGTAGAGCAACCGCCGCCAGTTGCGCCTTCCTCCTCCTCCTCCTCTAATCAGACGCCGATCCTCTCCGAAATGCCCCACCTGACCGACCCGAAAGTCATCGCCTCCATGACTCGTGCGATCTCCGACGTGGCCCAGACCCGATCCGTTCTCCAAACCCTTGGCCCCTGCCCCGACCACGAGACGGTCGATAAGGCTAGAGCCAAGCTTTCCGAGATCGAGTCCGACCTGTCCAAACAACTCGAGGAAATCGTGCTCTCGCCGCGTCCCGCGGACGTAGACAGGCTAGGGTGGCGGGCGCACTTGTCAGACTGCGAACAGCAGTGCCGGAAGAAGGCGGAGGAGGAGAGGAACTCGTACAAGACGATATTGCAGTTGGATGAGATGCACGATGCATACGAGAAGCTGTTGAAGGACGCGGAGAAGCGGTTGGTTGAAATTTACGAGAAGGCCCATGAGGGGGGCGCGGAGGACGAGGTGGATGGGGATTCGCCGATGAGGGAAGAGGTGAATGAGGAGGTGGTGGGTGTACTGCACCAAGCTACCGGAAAGGGGCTGGAGAGGGTGAACTTGTCGAACCGGAGATTGAGGTTGTTGCCTGAGGCGTTTGGGAAGATTCATGGATTAAGAGTGCTCAATCTGTCTAATAATCAGCTTGAGGTTAACTTTACTTTTCATTTTTTAATGACTTGGTTTTAATCTGTCTAATTGTTTGCTTTAGTTATTTGGTGATAAAGCTGGGTCTTGAGAAATTGATGCTTGAGATATTTATGATGATTCATTTTCATACTCGAATTTCTCGTAAACCATGCTTACAAGATGTATTTTCAGGATTCAGAACATGGATCCTTGTTATGATATTTGGTGTGGATCAGTAGTTTACTTTATCTTCATTACATTCGAGCTAGTTTTTGTGTGGAAGCAGGCCATTCCTGATTCAATAGCTGGGTTAGAAAATCTCGAGGAGCTCAATCTAGGCTCAAATCTCTTGGAAGCTCTACCGGATTCAATTGGATTGCTGCATAATTTGAAAATCCTAGATGTTTCCAGCAACAAGCTAGAAACATTACCTGACACCATTTGTCATTGCAGGTAACTCAATTTTGTTGCATATTCATCCTCCGCAGCTTTACATTTGGTATATTCACCATCATGTTTTGGATTCTAGGTCACTGGTGGAGTTGGATGTGAGCTTCAATCGCCTAACTTATTTGCCAACCAACATTGGCTATGAGATGGTGAATCTTCAGAGGCTTTCAATCCAGTTGAACAAGATTCGCTCCCTTCCTACTTCTATTGGTGAGATGAGAAGTCTGCTCCAGTTGGATGCTCACTTCAATGAGCTTCACATTATCCCCCCGGCAATTGGGAGATTGACAAGTCTTGAAATCCTTAACCTGAGCAACAACTTCAACGACCTGGTGGAGCTGCCTGAAACTTTAGGTGATTTGACAAACCTCAAGGAACTTGATCTCAGTAACAACCAGCTTCATGCTCTGCCAGACACATTCGGCAGGCTGGATAACTTAATCAAGCTCAACTTGGACGAAAATCCCCTTATGGTTCCACCACCCGAAGTTGTGAAGGAAGGGGTTGAAGCTGTCAAGATTTTTATGGCCAAGAGATGGCTTGACATTCTGGTGGAGGAAGAAAGGAAGAGCATGCTTGAAGTGCAGGAAGAATCACAAACGGGGTGGCTGACACGCAGTACCTCTTGGTTGAAGGGCTATGTTTCAGGTGTCACGGAGAGCGTTTCTGGATACATGAGTCCAAGAAGTCCGAGAGACCCTTTTCTGGATCAACAGCTATGACTTCATGATTCTTCTTTGTTGGGAGTGCACCGCATATTGATGGCATGTATATTTGGAATCCCACTGCAATTTCTTCACTTCAAATGCTACAATAATGCCACCTAAGAAGAACTGAAATTTTGTTATGTTCTTTCAGTTGTGAAATATCTACATTTTAAGGAGGCAACCATGTTTTGGAACATTGTCTTGTTCTGCGGAAATCATAGTTTGTGCTCCTGAAGTTTAAATTGTGACGGACATTGTTGGTTGCTTTCTGGCAACAGTGTAACATTTGGAAATTGCCCCTGCTATCTCGTTCCCTTAGTTTATCCCATGAAACAGATGATCTTCGGTGCTCGGTCATCTTCAGAACCCCTTTTTCGTGGGCAGTTTAGACAACTGCATATATTCTCAACAAGATTGTTGATGTAGGTATTGGATAAAGGCTGCAGTTGGCAGGAGATCAGTGTTGTTCGTAAAATTTAGAGTTCCTTACTTTGTTGGCCTCCTTGCGTCAATTATGTTTTTAGCCATTAACATTACACCTTTTGTTTTTTTAACACCCCCCCCCCCCCCAAAAAAAAATAAAAAAAAGTGTGTCCCACTAAGTAGGTTAAGATTAATGGTCACTTATTATTGTCTTATTTAATTTTTTTATAAAAGAATTTATCATTTAAAAATTATTGAGTTAAAGTAATTTTTTATAATTTGAGTATTATTGAATTTAAGTGAGATTCATTCGTGATTAATTTTAATATCAATAAATTTAAAAAAAATTTATTTATATTTAAATTTATTTTCTTATTAAAATAAACATTAGAGAAAAAGTTTGAATTTAAATTAATATATAAGAAGACACAGTTTAGGCTAGTATATAATAAGACACACATGATTATTAATTAAACTACTCGATGCTAATCATTAACACTGTAATTGAATTGGGAGAGGGAAGTGAATGAAATCTTTTTCCGTTCCCTGCTTTTTTAAGACGAGAGTTATTCATTTCTTTCCATTTTCTTCTTTTTCTCTGTTTCTATCCGGCCGAGAAAGCCAACGATCGGGTAAAAGTAAAACTGTACGCACCAATTTTCCCTAAAAGGGTAATATTCCAATCTTGGAATGAACAATTTGTGCCCATGTTTGTATTTTTGTTGGCAGGGGAACTTCATCTTTGATCCATAACACCAACATCAATGGAGATCAGCCAATCTGTCGCTTTTTGGATGCATTTGCTTAACGAGCACACGTATTCATAAATTTGGGAATCGAGCCCCAGAGTGGCCCGCACCACTGTGGCTTGGACCCATGACAACTGCAGCACTCCGTATTCCACACCTTTTAAGGCATGCAGTCCATAGTTTCGGCGTTGGTTGACAGCACCTGTCCACATTGAAAGCAAATCCAGTATCCAAAGTTCAAGTCGTCTCTCTCAAGTGTTGTGTGTCCTGCCAAATGCGTAATGTCATTAAATTATTTTAGTTTTTAAATTTATATTTTTTACCCGCAAGTGGTGGCCATTGACTAAACCATTATATGTCTATTTTCTCTCTCGAAAGAAAAAACAACAGATTAGGATCAAATTCCATTGAATTTTCATAAATAAATAAATAAATAATCCATCAAATTTTGTACAATGCAGCGTCCATTTTTGGAACTAGACAATGCCGTCTGTATCATTCAGTCCAGTCATTTTGGTATGGGGTCTGCTGGAGCCCTAGCTAAGGATAAATGTTCTTGCTGGTTAGGGAGTAGACGGGGGGGCCTGCAGACCCCACTCACGTCTTGCTGTAAAATGGGGCCCAAGCCTCCTGCCATCAGCAGAATCGATGGACCCATGCTAATTGCCTGGTGGACGGCTGCCACTCTGCGTTTTCTAGTGCTACAAAATCACCTTGGACGCCCAATGAGTTTCCTGCTCTAAAATTCTCGTCGATTCCTGTCCAGCATTATTTGCATGATCAATTTGCAGCTACGCAACCTAGTCATGCCCAGCACCACCATTGACCAACGTGAACCAAATGCTATTCAAGACTCCCGTCTTTGCCGGAGATTCCACGAGAATCTATTCATATTTGATAAAATATTTGCGCCATCTTCCATGGCCATGGTTAACGCTCCTTTCCAACGTTGAATATATATTTATATATACATATATAGAGCGAACCCTTTGGTTTAACTTTAACCCAAGTGGCGACTCCTAGACCATTAAAGGTGTGGAATATTTAAATCTCTTTGTTAGTAATCCGCAGTATCTGTCTACTAACATGTCTATTTCCTTGTTACAGAAGAAGATCTTTGCATTAAATTGATACAAATCAAATTATTTAAGTTGCTGATACTGACATGTGACATGAGTTGCTATTACTGGCTACGTTGACATAAGAGGAAAGATTAGCTGGTTGCGATGCACGGATAAGAGTTGGTTGTTGAGGGACTATATAAACCCTAGTCCTTGTGTGTAATCAGTGTGGAAAAATAATAAAAAAATACTGCATCGTAAACTCGAACAGCATTTTCTTGTGGCCCTTCCCTGTAAATTGGTTAGAAACAAATCATAAATGTTTTCAAACAAGTTGACGCGATGAGCGCCCCCACCATTGAAGTGAATTCAATTCCTAAATATTTACGGGTATCTTATTCTGTAAGCTTTAAAGTGATGTCACATGTGCCTTTTTTACCATATCGACAAAGGCTTTGCAATGTAAATGGGATGCAATCCAAGAGAGAGAGATTGCACATTCAATGCCAGGATGGATTAATAGTAGCCGAAGAACTCTCTGCGTCTCATTTTTCAGATTACAAAGCCAACTGAGAAAGAGAGCACTGGGAATCACATCAACGAGCTGCCTTGCGTGAGTTTTAGTTGAGCCTACTTTCATGCTTCCCTGGCGCCTCAAAGTTCAGACTTTGACATATTTATATGCAAATAGAAAGAGCACTAGAAATCACATTCTTTTGCTAGGCTCTCAAGTAAACTTTTGTTTGGGGCTACTCTCATTCTTTTGCACAGAGTTTTAGTTGACGCTAGTTTCACGTACTTTTGAGCTTTCCTTTTGTAACGGTTGCCATGAGGTTGTAGAAGGGGTGCATTTCTTTTGGCTTTAGGAGTTAGTTGTCGTGTCTTTTTGTTCTGTTTGGACAATGTTCACATTTTTCAGATCTCTCCTCCTGCTCTTATTTCAGATGAGGGTCCTGAAGTAGTCCATATGACCTTGTAGGCTTGTACTGCATCTATCTTTAGTATCTATTAATAAACTGACTGGCTTAAAAAAAAAAAGAATAGTCCTGACTCTGAGAGCTCTTCCTTGCAGTCATATCTTCAGCATTAAAGGATCATCAGATGGATGAACAAACAATTAAGAATTCTATTGATTCCCCTTTGATTCCATGCTCTCAAAAGGGTCGTGACTATGGTGTAAATCTGAACAAGAAATGTTACGACAGAGCAGAGATTATCACAGAGCTGAAGCAGCAAACGAGCTTGTCAGGACCACTAGTTGTTGTTAGTTTCTTGCAATACAGCCTGCTGATGATATCGGTCATGTTCGTAGGCCGCCTTGGGGGGCTCGCTCTTTCAAGTGCTTCTATGGCTACTTCATTTGCTGGGGTCACTGGTTTTAGTGTCATGGTAAGGCATTATTCTATCAGTTGCATTCTAGTTGAATTTATTACTCATGCCATGTTTTTTGAACATTTACACGTCAATTCTTTCCTCGAATGATCTATTACACAGGAAAATATAGTCTTTCACTTTCTGAACATCCTTCTAACTAGGAAATATCCTGGAAAAGCGAAACAAGGCTGGTTGTACTCTTTTCCCATTCTACTTTTTTATTTTGAGTTTTCAAAATTGTATTTTTTAGCTCTGCTTGCTCTTTCTGATATAAATCAACAATATTAGGATTTTTTTTTTTTTAGCCATTTCTCAGATGAAAACAGGTCTTAATATCAATGACACGGATTTCAATTCATGTCTAACTGACTGTAAGTGGAGAATGAGCATAACAAACAAATGCAGATGGAGGGTGGGCCTTTTGGGCTGCTGCTTTTAACTGACTGTCTGCATGTTCAAATCACATTGTCATGGTCACAGCCAAGTCCCCCTCATTAAGATGTTTAGATTAATCAATACAGGATCATAAACCGTAGGCCAAAATGTGATTTAGAAATTTTCTCGAATAAAAAAGCTATATTTTGAAGCGCGTCTTAGTATAATGATAAGATAAGTCTATTATAACTCAGAAATTAAAGGTTTAAGCAGTGAAAATATATATAATTTTTAAAACAACTCATGTGAAAATAAATGTAAGGTTGCATATCAGACCCCAACGGGCGCCTCTAAACCATCTTCAATCGGTCGAAATAGGAAATATATCTCAGCAATAATTATTTGATGGCCAACCTCTAACTTTCCAACATTCAGAACATACCCAAAATAGCTATTTTATTACTTGGGAATAAAAAATAAAAATGGTTGGTGTTGAAGCATACATAAATGCACTAAGTGGCACGTTTACCCAAGTATGATAATTTTTGTGCATATATAACGGAGCAACTACTTCTTAACATCTTTGAATTTTTCTGATATTTAACTAGCTGGGAATGGGAAGTGCCCTGGACACTCTGTGTGGACAAGCCTACGGAGCAAAACAGTATCGCATGCTCGGTGTACACATGCAAAGAGCTATGCTTATTCTTTCTCTCTCGAGCATACCCATAGCACTGCTCTGGGCATATACAGGACAGATATTCATCGCCCTCAAACAGAACCCAGAAATTGCAGTTCACGCAGGGAGATATGCCAGGTGGTTGATCCCAAGCATTATTCCATTTGGCCTCCTCCAGTGTCAACTTCGATTCTTACTAACTCAAGGCAATGTGTTGCCACCGATGCTAAGCACTGGAGCTACAAGTTTAGTCCATGTCCTTGTATGTTGGACACTAGTTTTAAGATTCGGCTTTGGCAATAAAGGCGCTGCTTTGTCCAGTGTAATCTCTTACTGGACCAATGTGCTTATTTTAGCAATTTATATCAAGTTTTCTCCTGCTTGTCAAAGAACCTGGACAGGTTTCTCCAGGGAGGGACTGAAAGATCTCTCCGGCTTTCTGAAGTTAGGAATACCTTCGATGCTGATGGTATGGTGAGTCTCATTCTTCCAAGAATTTTCTTTTAATCCTTTTTGTTATGTTCTTACAATTTACGTTTGATTGTTTCTGTGACATGTACCAGCTTGGAATTCTGGTCATACGAGTTCTTGGTTCTCATGTCAGGTTTTCTTCCCAACCCACAACTCGAAATGTCAATGATGTCGACCAGGTTTGCATTACGATCAGATTTTGTTTTTTAAATTATTCAACCACACTTAAAATGAATCTCACACGCTAATGCTCATCGAAATGTAAATTAGACCAGCAAGTGATATAGAAAAGGTTTAAAGTTCCTACAGGAGCAGCTTCCCTTTCCAATATCTAACACTCTGAAAAACCCCGCAGCCTGAACACATCTTCAGTATTCTTCAGGATCCCCTTTGGTTTTGGCAGCGCCATCAGGCAAGTGCAATAGGACATCTTAACACAATGTTATTGCCAATACTGCCGTGATACGAAACAGTTCGTTCCCCACTCCTCACCATTTGCTTCTATTCCTTGTCTTAAAGCGCAAGAGTCTCAAATGAGTTGGGAGCTGGGAGACCATACGCTGCACGTCTGGCGGTACATATCGGGATAATCCTAGCAGTGATAGAGGGTTTGTCATTGAACTTAATTCTAGTTGCCATCCGGAGAGTTTGGCCCTACTTGTACACAAGTGAAGAAGATCTAGTGGTGTACATGGTATCAACAATTCCAGTGCTTGCAGTATCCAACTTCATGGACGGAATGCAGGCTGTGCTATCAGGTTCAACTTCTTGCCCTGCCGGCCTATACTTGTAACTCCTGCTGAACCATTTATGTAAATCTGATCTCTGTATCAAAAGTGTAGGTACTGCGAGAGGTTGTGGTTTGCAGAAGATCACTGCTTTTGTGAACTTTGGAGCTTATTACTTTGCCGGCCTTCCCTGTGCAATAGCTCTTGCTTTTCTCCTACACCTTGGAGGAAAGGCAGGTTCTCTCTGTTTTTTTTTTTTCCTTTTTTTTGCCTATTTTGTATTCAAATAGAATTCATACAACAAAAAGTCAACTTTATATGAATAAAAACTTAGAATTGGATCGTGGACAATTCCAATTAAGTTTTTTTTTTTTTTTTTTTTTGAATTAAGGGAAAATTTTTTATATTATTATTAATATTTTACCATATGAACAGATATTTAATAATAATGTAATGATCTTAAGTTTGCATATTTTCCCTTTGATATTAAATACGTCAAACATTTGCAGGGATTATGGATGGGAATCACTTGTGGGAGTGGACTGCAATCAATTATTCTGTTAGCCATTACAATACACATTAATTGGGAGGAGCAAGTAAATAAACTCTTCTACTCCTTTTCTCCTTCCTTCCTAACAACACTATTATAAGAATATATTTTCTGTTGCTCTTTTAACTCTCTTATTTTTCCTTTTTTTTCTCCCAGGCAAAGAAAGCAAGAAATGGTATGCATGCTTCCAACACCTCCCAGGACACGGATGCCTATTAATTAACGAAATTCTTATGTAGTAACCTTCCCTAGAAATGTAAATTTGTAAAGACTGGCCAACAAAAGAAGAAAAAAAAAAAAAGAATTTAAGAATATTAATTAGCGTCTTTACAAAATTATTTTTGGGGGGGAGAAAGTTGTAACGTTGAAGAACATGAATAGTAAATAATGTTTAAAATGGGAGACTCATTTGGCATAATGGAGGGGGGGTGAGGGAGGGGAAGATGATTTTTCTTGATGGGGTTGTTCTTGGTTTCTTGATTATTATGCTGGCCTGCCTAAATAATTCTCAATTGATTGCCTATAGATCCTGTCCCCACCGTATTAATCCAACCACAAAAGTCTTACTCTTGCTCTCACTTGGTAAATAACTAATTAGTTCGTTAAAATATTTATAAAATTAGTTTAAAATTTTAATTTATATTTTTAATCTTTCTTTCAATTAATTGTTTGACAACAAAATTTTAAAAAGTTAATAATTTTTATTTGATTAATATATAATTTTTAATAATTTTAATTTTTTATTAAAAAAATAGTTAAAATTTAATTATAAAAAATTATTATTATTATTTGAATTTGGGTATATCCCTAGTTGCTTAATCAAGAAGGTTTGCACTTTTCATTTTTTAAAGATAAGGGGGGGGGGCTTTCGATTTCTTTGGGAAAAAGAAAAGAAAGGCAAAGTCAAGAAATCGCTGACTTGACCAATAAGCCAGTGCGCACCGTATTATCCCCATAAAGGTAAAGCCAAGTGCCACAAACGTAGCAGCAGAAAGACGAGATAAAGAGGAAAGTTCTTAGTTGTAAACGCCAAAAGTGGATTACTGGTACGCTTTCTGGTGCGAGCGAATCGCCATTTTACGTCTCTGGTCCTCTCCGATTCGGGCGGTTGTGATCTTAACTCTTTCTTTTTCACTCTACCGAACCAAACGCTTTCGATCCGATCGATCTTTCTTTCTTTTCATTTTTTTTTTTTGTTTTGTTCTGAATTCTAGGGTTAGGACTTTTTATTATTATTATTTAATATTTTGTTTCCGCGCGGCTTACTGGAACGCGTTTCTCTGAAGGGCGATGGAGTCTACTCTCGTGATCAAGGTCCTTTCTTTTACCTTTTTCCTTTTTTTTTTCTTCTTTTCTTTTCTGTTGTTCTTGTTTGTTAGGTTCATGTGTTCTTTTTCTTCTTGTTTTAATTTTTAATTTTTAATTTTTGCGTGCCAATTTTTGATGTTATGAACTGTGGTTCTTTTGGGAAGGGGTTATTTAGTTAACTAGGTTCTTGATCCAAACATGGTATTATGATAATGTTTTGGTGAAATTTTTTTTTCTGCTTCTTTTTTTTTTCTTTCTTTCTTTCTTGAATTTGGTTTTATTTTATGTTTTTTCAGAAGCTTGAAAAAAAAAATTCTTTTGCATTTTTCTAGTAATCCTTTGTGATTTTCTCACTCTTTGAACGCTAATGTGACTTAAGTGTTTGTAGCCGTTGATTAGGCTCATGTATCGAATCTGTGTGTGAATTTTGTTAACGGCATGGAATTCCTTTTCTCCTCAAATCTTTGGGGATTATAGTTAGGGATGGTTTGAAAGATATTTGTTCGTTTATTCTTGAAGTTTGGCATTTCCTTGGGAAACTAGATGTTGTTATTGGTCTCCGAATTCAGTTCTAGAAATTTACCCTTTTTTGTTATGCTCAGTTAGACAGTTCATTGCAAAACTGGGATGGGGGGATCGATGTTGTGAGAACTTTTATGAATGAATTGGCAGAAATATTGAAGCCACATGGCTCCCTAGAAAAAGGTTTCACAAGTTTTGTCTGTGTAGAGCATCCCGTGTTGTGATTAGTGGAATTTTTAGTAATCTACCAGTTTCAATGGTATGTTGTTGTTTTGAGTTGAGTATGCATGGTTAGTTGATGATGCACTTGTTTGTAAAAAATATAATTAAGTGCTTTTATCTCCTTTCAGGTGTTTACATATTTGATTGACTTTGAACCAATTTGATGTAACAGGTTAAGCATGGTGATACCCTTAGGCGTTTTAATGCTCGCATCAGTGAGGATGGCCAACTGGATCTTGACATTGATGGGCTTAGATCAAAGATCCTTGGTCTTTTTAATTTTCCTCTTGATTCTGATCTCACTCTAAATTATGTTGATGAAGATGGGGATGTTGTAGCACTTGTTGATGATGATGATCTGTGTGATGTGATGAGGCAACGCCTGAAATTTTTGAGAATTGATGTACGTTTTAATAATGACAAATTTGGGAGATCCTATGCCAGATCAAGTGGTAGTTCTACCCCCATGAGATCTCCTCGAGTCCAGAATCCAATGCCAAATTTGAACAGTGGTGTTGCTGATGTTTTAAAATCTATGCCTGAGCCTTTACGTGAAGTGCTTTCAAAGTTCTCTCTTGACTTGGCTTCAAAAGCAGCAACATCCAGTCCTTCTGTATTGGCTGAGCTTATTGACTGTGTTTCAAAGATGACACAACCCTATCTGAGTGCAGTGCCCCGGTCTCAAGTTGGTGCAGACACAAGCATCCAAACTGGGTCTTCAGAAATCCCAACGGCACCTACATTTCCTAATGCTTCTAATAATGGCAGTGCAACAGACATGTTGCCAAAGTCCAACTCAACTGCCAAATCTAGTGGGGGAATGAACAGTGAAAATATCCCTACTGGTGTGGGAGCATCAGATGCAATTGTTTCTGCTCCTGTTGATTTGAATCAAGCTCCTCCTTGTGACTCCAAGACATCTGGATGCAAATCTCTGAATTCTGTCCCTGCTGTATCTTTTGCAACTGCTGGTGAAAGTGGAAAGAGAAGTGGGAATCAGAATGCTTGTCTTCCGAGCAAGGGCCCTGCTTTTCCTTGTGAATTCAGCTTGTCTGCATCTCTCCCTGTAAGGCCTTTAGGTAATGAGTGTCCATTCAGTGGAATATCTGTGGGAAGTGACCCTTTTATGCCTCCTCGTGCTGGTCTATGTAAGAGGAGCAACAGTCAGAATGATGCAGCAGTTGGCATGTTCCATAAAGGTGTTCAGTGTGATGGTTGTGGTGTTCACCCTATTACTGGGCCACGGTACAAGTCCAAAGTGTAAGCAATATGTCCAATGCAAATGATGTTGTGATTGTAGAGATAATGTATTTTTGTAGAGATGATCATGTTTCTTTTATGCAGGAAAGAGGATTATGATCTATGCAGCATCTGCTTTGCTCAAATTGGTAATGAGGCTGATTACATCAAGATGGACAGGCCAGTGTCCTATCGGCATGCACGGCCATTCAAGGGGTTTCACGATCCTGTATCTAGACTTCTTCTCATTACTTCAGTATTTGCATCACAATTTTCTTAGTTTGCCCGAGTTTTTTAATCTTTTATTTTTTGTCGTTTTCCTTTTTTTCTCACCTATAAAGACACAGAACCCTGGGGCTGTTCCACCACCATCAAATGTGATAAGAACTTGTGGAATGAGGTCTGGTCAATCTAAGCTGGACAGTCGTTTTATCATGGATGCGAATGTGTTTGATGGTACTATGATAGCTCCACGTACTTCTTTTACAAAGATTTGGCGGATGCGGAATAGTGGCACTGTTGCATGGCCTCACGGGGTGAGGCTTGTTTGGATCAGTGGAGATAGATTCAGCCATGCCGATGCTGTTGCTGTAGAGGTGGGTATATCATTTCTTTATGCCATGTTCATTTGTTTATCATTATACATTTTTATGTCTGCTTTGTTTAATCTTCTTTTCTATTTCCATGCCTTCATTATGTTGATTTCTTGAAACCCATACCAGATTCCTGCAAATGGTGTGCCAGTAGATGGGGAACTTGACATTGCAGTTGATTTTACTTCACCTGACCTGCCCGGTCGATATATCTCATACTGGAGGATGACATCCCCAACAGGTGTAAAATTTGGGCAACGTGTCTGGGTTTTAATCCAGGTGATTTTTCCTTGTTTCTTTACATTTATGCTCTCTCTATCTTTCTTCCCCTTGCTCCCTCCTTCCCAGTTGTATAGCAACTTGTGATGGCTTATTTGTCTTTTTGCAGGTGGATGCTTCCTTGAAAGACTCATTTTGCAATAACCTGCAAGGTTTGAACTTGAATTTGCCCCCTGACTGCAGTGGATCTAAAGGACCCGAAATTGTAGATATGAATGAGCTTGCTGCTGGTCTTCTGAAGCCTACTGTTTCTTCCTCATTTTCCATACCTCCTGAACCAGAGCTTGTTGAACAGGCTCTAAAGGATCAGGACCTGAATTTTTCTATAAATGATACCTTGCTGGTGGACCCTGATGTTTCAGGTCCTGTTCCTCCAAATAGCACTTTGTCTGTGTCATACCCAATTATAGACCTGTCTGAAACAGCCCCTACTGGGTCCTCCCAAGCATTTCCTGCTGTGGATGCCACAACTTCATCCAAGGGGTTAGGGTTCGGTGTAAATGATGCTGTTGAGAAGAACCTCCTAAAAGAACTCGAGGAGATGGGCTTCAAGCAGGTTGATCTGAACAAGGAGATATTAAGGTTGAATGAGTACAACTTGGAGCAATCATTGGATGATCTCTGTGGTGTTGCTGAGTGGGATCCAATCCTTGAAGAATTGCAGGAGATGGTAAGTTTCCTTAGCAGTGCATTTTGTGCTGGGCTCCCTTTTTATGATAGAACAATTTAGTTTTGCTTTTGACGTTAATAGATTGTGCCAGTTTCTTATTTGTTTTTCAAAGGAGCCAATGGCTCTGTCTTACTTGACTCTGTAACAGCTTAGGCAACTGTAGTTCATTTGTCATGGTTTGTGGCTGCAGGGCTTCTGTGATGAAGAAATGAACAAGAAGCTGCTGAAGAAGAACAATGGGAGTATCAAGCGTGTGGTCATGGATCTTCTCACTGGAGAGAAGGCATAGTGGGAGACTCCATCCCTGGTTAACACTGCTGTCTGCGTATAATATCTAGAAATCGATGGAGGGGTGATGGGGACTTGCTATCTGTATTTACTAAGCTTTCTGAACTTCTTATTTATAAAAGATGGATTCTCTATGAATAGCTCGGATTACGGGCAGTGGACATGGTATTGAATGTATATATCTTAAAAGGGTTATTATAACTGTGGCTTGTTTTAACAGATCTAATTCTTATATTTGGTTGCAGTTTGGTTTGTTACAACTTGAGGAGCTGGGCATTGTTTTGTTAAGGTGTTTTGTTTTTGTTGCTGTAAAAATTAGGGTTTTTGGGTTCTCCGGAAAGTTGGAAAGGGAAAGCAGTAGGAACGGCGGTGGGGAAATGTCTGCGGGAAATGACTGAAACGACAGCGTATAAGCTATATCTGTTTCTGTTTCCCAGTGCATTCCCTTAAATTTTAACTGTCCTAGTGTCTCTCCTAATTTTTTTTCTCTGATTTCATATATATAATTCTAATTCTGAAATGGGGACTCCAATTTTATTCACAAGCAATAAACAGGATTGGAAGGGAAACTGTACGACTGTTGAAAAAGGAAAAAAAGAAAAAAGAAAAATCAAATGGGGCCAAACTACAAAATTTTCTAATTCAAATTGACTAGAATATTCTCAGCAGAATACTAACCAACTAATCCAGCTTAGTCTAGAATTCCAACAATGACTCTTTTGATGATATAACCATACAAGTGGAATCCACTATGGGCACTTAGGCTCCTACAGAAAGATTCACTGTGTCCTGTTGATGTTCGGACCCGCAGCATCAATGAGGACAGGCTCGCCTGATTTGATGCATATGGTTGATGCATAATTCGTTGAATGTGGCTGGTTAACACTTGCAGTAGATAAGGAATTAGATGCGATATTTATCAGAATAGAATATAGGCTGCAATTGACAGAATTTAAGTCGACATAAATTGGCAGTCTCCAATAGCCGAGATAAAAGAGAGACAGCGCCAAAAGCAGCAAATTTCCATGAGCAGCACCGTCTTCCACGGCGGGCAACAGCATGGCTGGGATACCACGTCCCGGGATAGAAAAGATGCCAGGCGTCCTTTTTGATGTCTCGCGCTACTCGAGCTTGCACAGGGCTTTCAACAAGAAGGCAATAATTGAAGAAGAACCTGAGAATCAGCAGCAGCAGCAGCAGCATCCAGCCAAGCCTGCAAAGAAGGTTCATTTTTCTGAGCACGAGAAGGTCATGGTAGAAGACAGGAATGGAAACCATGAAGTTATCGAAGAAAACGTTGATGTGAGGGCAGGTGTGTTCATCAAGCAGAAGCACAAGGGTTTTCAACTTTGCAAATGGAATACCCTCAAGATGCAGTAGGATTGGAAGCAATTTCGTTGGGAATTAGACAACGGGCAAGCTACAATGTTTCTGTTATCATTATGGCTATTTAAATAAAAGGCCTGGCTGTCTTTCTTGCAGTAGCACGATTTCCTTCTGGGCTGTTTCCATATGTATCATGGAAACAAGGAATAGTATTTGCTTTACCAATAAACCTGATGACTAGTTGGTGCAAAATACTGTCTGGACCAGTACCCCTGTTCCTTATTTGGATTCCATCACCTAATGCTGCAACCTCACAAGTATTCAGATCCCTGGAAAGTTGAAAACCCCAATCGGATTAGATCAAGTGGTTAAAACTTGTAGTTCATTGGAGGAGATCTTCCCGAGACAGCACCAGTCCTCAAGAATGCGCTTGGGAATAAATCTTGTCACATACTTTAGCACTAGACAGCTCGACTTTGGTAGAATCCTGGATTTGGCTACGTTCCCCATGCGACATCTACGACAAAAAAAAAAAAAAAAACTCTGATTGTAATTAAAACTTCATCATTTTCGTCGTATTGTTAACAATATGCATGATGCATGACACAGAAAGCAGTTGGGCTTTGGAGCGACGTGTTGTAGGAACTGCAATAAGTTCATGAAGAAAATTCAAATTCAGAAAGCGTCAAAAAGTTTAAAAGCATCAAGATGTTTAAAATGTAGAGTCGCATTCATGAGTTAAGAACCAAAAAGAACAAATATTTTTTTCGTTTCCATTGAAAAGTTGGGTCTTGATCTTAATTCAGACTTTGCAACGAAGAACATGCTGGAAGATAAAACTTTCTTAACCTCCCAGAAGCCACACAATTAAATGAATTCTTAAGGCTATTCTTACCCTCTTTCGCCTTCTATGAACTTGGTTTTGATCAAGTAACACGGTAAAAGGCTCATCCTGCGCAAGCCCTCTCTCTAACTTTTTGGACACGATCACAATCTCATATGAATCCCCTAGTGATTGCTTGAATCCCAATTTGCATTGGCAACCCTGATAGGAAATGATTGGTTCATTGCTTTCAGCTTTTTGGAAATTTTCCTGGACTGCATCATATTCAATAGTAAGTGACTACGCCACGCTTGTGCCACAGCATTGAGGAATTCAAGCTCTTTCACATCTTCATGCCCTGGCTTCTTCTTTGTACTTTATGTTGTCTTCCCCGAGAAGGCAAGAAAAGGGCCATGCATTCTTACATAAACTTAACCCTCACATTGCATACTAAAATCATGGCCACTTGGACAGGTTGGACAATTATAATTTGTCAGTTTCTACAGACTTGTCCGTGAGATAACCTTTTTTGTAGCAAGAGTTCTGGGCCCTTGATTAAACATAAAACTGAGTGCAAGTTTAAATCCATTTGAACCAGAATAGTTGATAAAAATAGCACCAAAAACTGCAAGCGAGGCTGTGTCTACAATGGTCTAATCCAAGTTTCCACCCTTGTTAGGGAAATGTACCTGAAATGTCTTGTTGGACATTAATAAGAGTCAGACAACCCCAATTTGACAAGTATCAGGCATGATAAAAAATCGATGGGTCTATATTTAAACCATTTACATTACGATTTCTCTCCACATTTTGTACACATTTTAAAAAAAATGAGGCTTTTGAGCCACTAGCAAGTGAATTGTAAATCATCTGAGCTTTTCGAGGTTGCCTGTTGGAGGTACTGAAAAGTTTTCTGGTAATTAAGGAAACCCATAAACCAGAAGTCAAAGTTGTCTACAGTCACTATTTCCAAATATTTCTGCGATGGGTTCTTCTCGTTCACACTTTGGCTAACTCTCTTTACCTTCCAATTTGGAATCAAGACCTGCAAATGTATGAGTGGCGACGAACTGTTAGAGAGAACACCACAGAAATTGAAAGAAAGAGATGAAGCAGAAATGTATCTGAAAGTTACCCTGTAATGTATTCTAATTGGTTTTCCATCTGGGGAAGAGAATTTTATTGATCGCTCACTGCAGAAGGCAATTTTCTTGGTGGAGATAAACAAGAGGCCTGCAATGGGACCTGCTGTCGTTGACAAGTAGCATTGTGAAGCCTTCAACAATGCTTCATCTTCACAAGTGTTGAACAACCGCTTGAAAATCTTTTCCATCCCACCAGATTGGAGAATTTTGGCCCCCAAACTCAATTTTCCCTTCACAGTTTCAGTGATCTTGGGTCCAAGTCTCACTGCAGGTTCCACAAGATAGAGAGCACTGAGTTTTTATTTGATTTTTGACATTGAGATACACAATAAACTTTTGCTAGTTCAAGTGCTGACGGAGAAGACAAAGTAAGTATAGTCCAATTTGTTTCAATATACCAACCTCCTAAAGAAACATATTTCACTACCAATTAGAAAAAAGAGCATATGTTACTTCACATCAGTTTCAATCCTGATCCATTAAAAAAAAAAAAAACTAAGGTTCATGAGAAAGATGAAAGACGGTAATGAAACATTGACATTGGATGATTCCCTTCCTGGCTGGGGATAAAAGTACTTACCATGCTCCCAGACACCATTGGCGAAGTTGTCTGCTTTCTTCCCTAACTTGCTCATCCTTGCAAGTACTGAGTCGGCTTTATTAACTGTCACGTTGGAAAATACCCCGTTATTGAAACACAATCAAAGTAACATATTTGGTACATATCTGAAGACAGAATCAGTTTTACCTTGATTCATTGAAGGATAACGCTTTTCGGGATGTGAAAAGTGGCATCGGTTTTCTGGTTCAGGTAGATATCCCACTGCTGACCTCCCAACTCTGTAAGTTGCCGAGTGGACAGGAATTCCAACAACTTGATTCTGAAACGAGTTCTTCATTGCTGACGGTATTTTGTTATTTGCAAGAGATTGCTATATGAATTGATGTTCAGTGTGGTTGAATGCAAAGCTTGTATCTATATTTAAAGGAGTTAGTTAAGGTGAGGTAACCATTAACCATTTCTTTAAACAAAGACACACGATAACATTTTATAAAGGGATGACGATGAAAAGAACAACAGATTTGATTGCTTTAAAGGAAAGGCATCTTCAGGAGATATAACGGGACAAGCTTGCATTTTGGGAAATTATATTCGCACTCAGCGTTTGATTAAGGGTAATTTTATTAGAAAATCAGAATAATAATTTATAATTTTATTATTTAGTAAAATAAAATTTCAATCTCATTCTTCTACTTATGGGAATGAGATTCTCATAAATATAAGAATCACCAATTTTATTTTCTAAGTTAATATCATTTCATTTTTTCTTTTGTTAATACGATAAATAAATTTTATGAAAAATATGAATAAAAACAAATAATAATTATAATTATAATTTTAAATTATAATAACAATTAAATTATCAATAATTATATGTATATATGGTATCATGATAATAATAATAATAATTATTAGTACTATAATTAGAAAAAATTGTTGAAAGTAGAAATATTCAAATTATTAATTAATAAATTATTTTTTTTACTATAAAATTGTTATACTAATATATTTATTTTAAATATTTATATTTATAATTATTAATTTGAACTATTATGAAGATAAATATTATTATTACTAGATAAATTCATCAAAATAATTTTTAAATTTTTATTAAAAATTAAATATGTTTAATGATTTAATAATTTAAATTATCATTATCATTACCGTTATTACTAGAAAAAATTATTGATATAAATTATATTAATGTTTTTATGGTAATTAATTATATTTTAATTATATTATCAATATTTACCTTTTTCTTATGACAATTTTTATTGTGAATTTGATTTTAATTTTTTTAAAAAAATACTATAAAATAAATTTTGACTTTGATTCAGTAGTAAATAAAATATGTAATAAAATTTATTATTCTATTTTTAATATTGATTTTAATTTCGAATTATGAACCAAACGACCCTGAATGGTTTGAATGAAATTGAAGAAGATGAATGCAATGCTACATGCGAGTGAAAATGGGACTGAGTTCTTGAGAAGATGCGAAGAACATACAAATTTCTATAACCAAAAAAAAAAAAAAAAAAAGAAAAAGAAAAATGACAATGCTTGTAAAATGTAAATGGGTGCGAAGGGATAATAAAGCAACCCTCTTAAATCATGCAAATCCTAGCAAGCATTACATAAGCAAATTCTTTCACCGACTCCATGGCTACATGGCACTGATGCTTTTCGAGCTGGCCATTTTGGCTTTTATGAAGGCGTCGTCCATCTTTTAGGTGCCCAGATAAGAAAAGGGCCTTTTCGGATAACAATTTGCATGGGCAGGGCACCAGAAAAGAGAAATATACAAACAAAGAGGCAAGTAGAACACGTCACCGTTCTTAGAACACAAGTCTTCTTTGATCACAGTTGTGCAACACAGAGAAAGGACACCATTGTTTACTGAAATAAGCATTTCTTTATGGCTCATGAAATCAGTTTTTCTTTCTTTTCTTTTCTTTTTTCCAAATTCTTCAGTTCTCTTGCTGATGCGTGTGAATGAATGAATGCATGTGCAGTAGGCCATGACCATGCACAGTAAAGTTTCCTGACGACCTCCTTCTTTCTGCCTTTGTACACTACCTTTCCAGAGAAAGAAAAGGGACACACATCAATGGTGTGGACTCCATCAAAAGGCCGGCCAGCGACCTGTACAGTAGAGTCAAGTGAGAGGGAGAAAAATAAGACACTTGATATATTCGTTCACTCTCTTTTTTTGTTTTTAATAAAAAAGCTATAATATATAAATAATAAAAAATAAATTAAATACTTATAATTATTAATTTAATTGACGGTTCAGATCTCATCTCATTTATCCCTCTACGGTTGGCATTCTCTAAATTTTTAGATTGCGGTTGAACCAAGCGCGCAGCGTAACAAAATCTCCTTTCCCGCCCAAAGTTTCAAAAGAAAACCCCAAGGCACCCCGACAGGCCTCGCTCTTCAGCCTTTTTGCGGTTTTTCAAAAAAATCTTTGCCTTAGCCACTCTAATCCTCTGCTCCGTTCGCCGGATCCGCTGTGTAAGCCACAGGCTCCCCCAAGAATGGCTGCTCCCATGGAGATTTCCGTGCAAAACACAGCGGAGGCTGACGTTCCGGATGGAAACGGCGTCGCTTTGCCTCCGTCGGCGCCTTCTCCCGTTCTCGCTGATGACAAATTTCGCGTTTCTGGTACGGATTCATCCCGTTTGAAGCTTCTGATTTCTGAGATCCGTTGTTTCGGTTTTGATTTCAAGGTGTTCAACATAGGGCTTTCGGATTTTTGTCTTTCTTAATTTCTGCAGTTGAAGTTTGCTTAAAACCCTGCAGCACGGCTCGCCCCGAAGACGTTCGTGCCGCCATTGAAAGGTAATAATCTTTTTATTGTTAAAAGAAGGTAAATGAAATAATTTGGTCGTTTGTTTAGTTGGGTTAATTTCTCTCTCTCTTTTTTTTTTCTTTTTTGTTTGTTTTGGGCTAAAGCAATTTACTCGTCTCATCTACTGAAAGTCTGTAGTGTCTTTCAGGATGCTTGAAAAGAGGAGTTTAAGCTATACAAATGGTCCCGTTCCGGTGCTCACTAATGATTCGTTTCTTGTGGAGAATGTTCACAGAATTCTCATATGCGATACAGGTACCGATTGTGTTCAAGGATCTGAAGGGAAATTTAATACAAAAAAAGAAAATAAATAAAGGAAAGTTAAATTTTTATGGGAGTATTGTGTCTCTACTTTTTGATGGGTGCATTATTTCTTTACTCTAGGTGACATCAGATATGTGAGTTTTAGCGCAGACATTGAGGTGAAAGGGTTGAACTTTGTTTCCATGAAATTGAATGCAAGAAGTAACGTTTTGTTGCATATATTGCAGATGAATGGGTGAACCAGGACATCCTTTTGTTCTGGCAAGTCAAACCTGTTGTGCACGTCTTTCAGGTAATATGAGTCTAAATAAGTGACATTTTCCTTCTGGAGTTTTTATGTCCTTTTCATGTCCATATTTACATATTGGTGTGATATGAATGTCTGCTTGTGTTTCCTCATGTCGTTGCTACTTTCATTTTTCCCATTTTCCTTATGGATAAAATTGTGTTGTGCCTCTTTTGGTATGTTCAATCTCAATTTTGCTGAGTCAGTCCTCTCCTAACTATGACTTACTTCACTGTTTCCTTGTCAGCTTAGTGAAGAAGGACCATGCGAGGACTTAAGTGGAGATGGCCAACTTGCAAGCTTCAATGAATGGATTCTTCCTGCAAAGGAATTTGATGGCATGTGGGAGAGGTTTGTTTTCAACTTCTATGCTTCTCCATTTGATTAAATAATTTAATTAATCGATTGAACAGTGGTGTCACAATTTTCTGTTGCAGCTTGGTTTATGAATCTGGCCTCAAGCAAAGGTTGTTGCGGTATGCAGCAAGTGCATTGCTGTTTACTGAAAAGGGTGTAGATCCATTCCTTGTGTCATGGAATCGGTAAGGAATAACAACAACAAAGTCTTAATTACAAATCTAATTGGGGTTAGCTATATGAATCTTTTCTCATCATTCTGTTTTAGTATGAACTGAGTTTGGTCTGCAATCTAATTGTTTTAAATCCTTCCTAACCAAAGAAATTGATAAGGAATGCTCAGATAATTTATTTTATCATTGGCAGCTGGATAAGACAAGTTTATAGCATGTAAATATATTTAAATCAGTTCCAAAACATGGAAAATCTATAAATGAGCTGCCATAATGCTTAAGTCATATGTCTACTATGTTTTGCAGCATTATTCTTTTACATGGACCTCCAGGGACTGGGAAGACATCCTTATGTAAAGCATTGGCTCAAAAACTATCAATACGATTTAACTCCAGGTCAATCAATTAATTTTTTTAACAAATGTCTTCTTTGGGAAAAGTTGAAGGTTACATCTCTACATACTAATTTATATTCTGCTTGTCTTTTACCAGATACCCACAGTGTCAATTGGTTGAGGTGAATGCTCATTCTTTGTTTAGCAAATGGTTCTCTGAGAGTGGCAAGCTGGTGTGTGAGAGATGCTTATGGCTTTTGTAGTCACATTTTTCTGAGTTCCTCTTAATTATTTGGAAACAGTTTCCTCTGATTTTCTTTGTCAGGTTGCAAAGCTTTTCCAGAAAATTCAAGAAATGGTAGAGGAAGAGAACAATCTGGTGTTTGTCTTGATTGGTTAGATTCATTGTGTCAACTTTTTTCTTACTATTCAATTATCATTGAACTTCTAGCATTCTATGCCTTTGATGTGGTGGTGCTGCAGATGAAGTTGAAAGCCTTGCGGCTGCAAGGAAAGCTGCATTGTCTGGATCAGAGCCCTCTGATTCTATTCGAGTATTGTCACTTTTCGTCCACCTCAACTGATTCCTACTTCCTGAAATCATCTTAACAAATGTTGTGGTACCATTGAATATGTATGACAGGTCGTCAATGCTCTATTAACTCAGATGGACAAGTTGAAATCATCCCCAAATGTGATTATTCTAACTACATCTAATATAACTGCTGCAATTGGTGAGCTTGGGATCCATCTTGGTTCCAAAATTTTTCCTCCACAGTTTTGCACGCTATTCTGAATTCCTTGATGTTCCTCTTTCAATCATTTCTGTCACTCAGGCACTAACTGTTATCTTGTTAAAGATGTTGGTACTATCAAATTTTTTAGTGTTACACCTGAATGTCTCTTAATTGAAGGGCTGGTTAGGCAACATTGAGCATAAAGAATAATCAAATTCCTATATGTTGTCAATCAAGGAAATCTTTTTGGCAATGCTTTTGATGTCCAAGATTCTTCTTCTTTCTTTCTTTTTTGTTCTTTTTTTTTTCTTTTTTGTTTTCAACATCAGAGTCAACATCCTGGATTCATTTTGACAAAATTGGAAATTGATTTCTAAAATCCATTTCATAGCTTATAATATGTATGTTGAAAGCACCACATGCATTTGATCCTTTGATATCAATTGAAATTCTATAGAACAAGTGGACATCATAGCATATAAAACATGTGTGCTAGTCCTATTATCAATTACCATTTCCACAGATCTATAATGATAGGTTTTCTCATTTTACTGGTTTAAATTGATTCTGCTGATTCTTGGTGCAGACATTGCATTTGTAGATCGAGCTGACATTAAAGCATATGTTGGTCCTCCAACTCTTGAAGCTCGTTATGAGATTCTTAGGTCATGCTTGCAGGAACTAGCACGGACAGGAATCATAGCAAATCTCCAGGTGCAAAGACTTCTCTCATGCATTCTGGATGTAAACTTGAGAGCATTGAATAACTCGATTAATATTGTTACTGAAGAACTTTCCATGTTTGTAGGACTGTGACCATCTCATGCTTCCAAGCTTTCCGACCTTGAAGGAGAAACTGAACGCACCTGATGTTGAGGAACCTCAGACCATGCTGAACCTGTGTAAACAATTACTCGAAGCTGCAGAAGTATGTGAGGTGAGGACTAAAAATTCCCCGGTACCTAGCAAACAATTTTGTGATCTTAAGGAGAAATCTAATGATTGGGTATCTGTCCTCTAAAGGGTATGAGTGGAAGATCGTTAAGAAAACTTCCTTTTTTGACACATGCGGCACTTTCAAACCCATACAGTTGTGACCCCAGAAAGTTCTTGTGCACAATGGTTGACACAGCGCGGAGGGATCATTCCGAGCTACCTGATTGATGAGTTTTTCGTTTTCTGTTTCTTCGGCCTCATGTAAATACCATGTCCGCATATTTTTCTTTAAAAAAATTATTCCGAGGTTTCCATGCCGCCGGCATCTCAGCATCCTGTAAAGTGTGTTTTTTTTTTTTCCTGAGACCGTGTAAAAGAGGTTATCGGTTCTTAATTAAAGTCATATTCAAAGCATAAGATAGGACTACAAAAGCTGGGTCCTGTCTTACTGCGCATTTCGCGGTTGTTTGGGAGTACTTATTGATCGTCCACAACAGGATAACAATGAAAGAAAATCTTCCCCATATTTGTTTCTGATTGTTAATCTTCCAAAGATTTGTCATGTTCAAATCCCTAAGTATCTTTTGTTTTTAATTTCATGTTATGTTAGTTTGGGGAGATTTGGTGCGTAAGTTACTGGATTTTTGGGCCAATATAAATTGAGCGGAATCGTACTTCAAACGGAAGTAATTTTTGTCATTCCGAATGAAAATGTCGGCGTAACACATTACCCAATGGTTTTTGTCTTTTATTCAGTGCGGACCCATGTCGGGGAACGAAAGCAAACGAACCCATCCAAAGAAATAGCAATTTGGACTTTGTGTCAGAGTTACATGGCAATCGGGCTCTCTGAATGAGTTGCAGTAAGCCCGTTTCAGTTTGAAGGCCTGGCTCAAGATGGTCCTGGGCACCATGTGAATCAAAACGTTGCTTTTTGTCGCAGAACTTTACGCATCTTTTGTGTTAAAAATGTTATGACTTTCTCTCGAACTCCCTCTTTCCTAGAAAGCCTCAGCATCTCTCTCTCTCTCTCTCTCTCTCTCTCTCTCTCTCTCTCTCTCTCTCTCTCTCTCTCTCTCTCCCCTCCTGCAACACCACCAAACTCGCTAATTAAGAACTCAATTGCCGTGAAGAGAGATGTCGAAGAAGGGAAGAAGGGGCTTGCGCGTAGAGAAATAAAATGCTTACGAATCGTGCATGAGTCTCACGGGGCAGGCAACTCCCCCCAGCACATAGCCACAATCTTGGCATTGTCTGTATGCCTTGACAATGTTCATAACAGGCCGGCTTTAAGTCGAGCTGTGGGCTGCTCTACTCCCCTTATTACACGCTTAGACAAATTAATTCATTGACTTTGAGTTGATAATTCGATCTCGCCTAGAACAATAATGATACAAATAAATTAATCTAATAAATAAAAAAAATTAATTGTTACTAGACGAGTACTTACTACTGTATTGCTCATGCAGCCTAGCATAGCGGAAGGTGTCAGCCAATTATGTTTAGTTCTACGTTCAAGTCTGCATAGTTTCCATTAAAAGTATATTATATATTATTCATTTTATAAGTTTTACTTAATAATTTAATTTTTTAATATGATAATAAAATTTTCATATATATATATATATATATATAAAAGAATACTCAGCTTTTAAAAAAGAAAATAAAATGAATAGTGTATAGCACAAAGAAAGGCACGAGCAGGCCCCCCCCCCATATGGTCCTCCCTACTTGTTGAATGTCTTCCACGCGAGGTTTCATCGTTGGAAAAAGCTTGCCTGGTGCCACCACCCCCACCAAACTCCAATTGTTAACGCGCGTGCGGGCAAGTCCGCTTTTCCAACAACATGTGGCAGTCATTGTTTGGTAGGCTAGAAGGGTGGCCCCATTGTCCGATTGTAGCAGAAGCAGCTAAAGCGGAGCTCACCGCTCTGGCAAAGTAACTTGAAGAAAACAGCCATCCCATCGACCTCGATTGGCTGTCTAATACATACAGACATGCATACATATATGTATATGATTGAAGAGAATGTGATGGCAAGCAAAGATGTTTATATCTTCATGTTTATGTGCTCATTGATGGTTCAGTGATAAATATTTCTCGAGCTGCGCTCTAATGATTTTTAGCCATCAACAAGAAAACAAGGTATAGCTTGCTTGTATTTTGGGATTTTTTTTTTCCAAATAATATACTAAGGCCCAAAATTCATATGCATATGCATACATACATACATAATATATATATATATATATAATAGCCTATAATTGACTTTGTAGCCATGTGAGTAGCATATGATTGCCCCTCATAACATACATGTAAGCTACAAGGATCCAAGGTAGTTGGGATTCATTTGAACCCTGTGTGTTAAAGTTGCAATAAAGGAAAGCCCCACCACTACCGCAACAAACTTATATAAACAACATGAGCAAAAAGCAGTACAAAAAGGAAAATTATAGTCCTCTTTGACATAACAATTAAAAGGGTGAGGAAACAACAATTTCAAACACCACCTACAAGCGCACTTTATGCAACTTGGGGACACCATGTACCATTCTTTGCATTCCAAAAAAAAAAAAAGTCATCCCCATTTCCCGTCTGCGTCTTTCTACATCCCTCTCTTTTCTTTTCTTTTGTTTTTTTTTTTTTCGTGGAAACGTGCCTGCATCGTACAATTAAAGAGAGAAATATTTGCATGCGGGAATGTAAGACTAAGGAGCTTTAGGGGTATCTCTACTGTATCTCATTCTGCAACATTTTGATCTTTTCCATGTTGTGTCACTGTATCCCTCTATTTCTCTTTGACAAGCCACCAGTACATAAAAAGATACATATCCATTTGTTCTTGATCACTCGATGTCCACGGTGGTAGAGCTCTTCTTTGGGCTGATGAGAGCGTTCATAGAACTACAAGACCAACAAAGGCAGTTTGGTCACTGCCATCTTTCTCATTTCGTTGAGATGATCATTTGGCCTTTCTTCTGGCTGGTGTCTGATCAAGCTGGAGGTTTGCTAGGCAAAGAATAATGCCATGGAAGTCAGAGGCATCCATGGATGGGGAATCAAGCGTTCCTGGTCCGACAGTTTGTTCAGTTAATATTAATTTGCTACATTTTTTGCTCTTGTAATTTTTGTAGTATTACAACTATCAAGTTTCTGTCTTTCTTTTAAGATTCAGAAACTTTGTTGCTTTTTTTTTTTTTTTATCTGTTGGTGATTGGTTCAATAACTTCTGTAATAGTTGGTGTTGATGGCTTGATGCAGTGATTAGAGATGACTTGTGAGAATGCATTAATTTAACTAGCTAGCTGGTGTGAAGTGCTTGTTGAAACAAACTCCAAATGACAGTCCAATTTATGCTATGTTTATTTTTGAGTTACATCCCACATATCCCTCACATAAGGAGCTTCAGAACATCGTCTTCTTACTGGTTTTTGACTTTTGACATAATCAATTTTAATTTGTCTTAGTTAAAATGTCTTTGACCGTTTAATAGCTGCCTGATCCATATTTTAGTTCAGTCTTCTATATCAATATTCTTGTTTCTACTGCATCCATTTAATTCTCCCTCTCTCTCTTCCTCTCCCTCTTACGTACATAAAGCATTTTTTGTTTATTAATTTGAACGAGCTTTTGAAGATATTGACTAATGAGAGCTGCGCTATGAAGAGAAACAGAGCTGAGCTTCCCATTGATTGTGGCACCACCGAAGAAGTGCCACAGAACCTTTTCTAATTAATTGGGAGAAGTGCACTTTTTCTACCTTAAAGGTAGTTGTGTAATAGTAACTTTTCAGCTAGTTGCTCCATTTACTCTTTTTCATCGATGCTTGCCACTGTGACTGCACCCGCCAGCCATATCGTGCAACGTTCTATACTGCTGTATATTGCGATTAATTGCAATGTTAATCACTCGCAATTTTAATAACTTTGCCTAACATCAATGTATAATATGGATGACTGCTGGTTGATGGAATTTGGACACGACAGGTTGTGGTAGAGATTGCTTTTTCTCTTTAGTACCTCTCTTTTAATCATTTAAAGAGATTATCTAGGTTGACTATATGCTGCGGTGCTGCCTGCTATTCCTCAGGCAGATTCTGACGTTTATTCTCTTTATAGGTTTATGTAATCAGTTGACCCTTTTTCTCAATCACCTTTTAATTAATTCATTATAGCTGGCAACTAAAGCAGCTGTCCGAGCACTGGTTTGGTGGAATCATAGGAAATTGACGGACCATCTGAATCTGCCTATTGGAATACCATGATCTCTCCAATATCGAAATTCCGAGATGTGAACTACTGATGAATTTTCCCGGAAAAACCCCACTTTAATTTGTAAGCTACTTAAAGATGATTTTTACCAACATGATTCGAATGCAAGTGCATCTATATAGTCTTCTTTCAGTCATTGTTATTTTTTACTTAACACAACGTGTCATGCAACATGTGATATGTGTCATACAGTATTTGACATTGTCAATAAAAATATTCAAATAACCTTGAATCATAAATCTTAATTTCCTCCTGCTTTTGAATGAAAATGTCTCTATAAGTGTGCATTTGTATTTGCTAAGAAAAATTGTTTGAAACCGATATGGATGTATTAGCAGCTGATTGCATCTTGACACTCACAAAATGATAGTAGAGATTGTTGTTATTATTCTTATATTAAAGCTCTGGTTAATAACTCAGAAATAAGCGAATGTGGTAAGTTCATATTTAACTGATTAGGAAAGCCTTTGAACATAAGCACGTGCTTCTCTTCATTTAAAAACATAGCAAACGAAATATATATATATATATATATTATTTTTCCGGCACAAAGGTTGGAGTAAAAAGAAAAACAAATAATTTTGAGAATTCCTTATTTTAAGGGCTTATCATTTTCTGCGTTCCGAATTTAAGATATACTACCTGTCACAAGATTATTATTTTCTTTCCAAAAAATACGTAATACCGTTTATATAATTCAAAATTCTTTTTTTTTTTTAAAAGGATCTGGGAGTTGGGAGTTGGATATATCCACCCGTTACTAATATTAAGATTAGTTAAAGGTATCGAGCACCAACGTGGGCTACATGGGCCTGGGTGTCGAAAGCTTGGGCCAAGAAGGCCTAGCGTACGTTCGGAATTTGCAAGGGTGCCCATTTTGTCAGAAATCCCCATGGAAAAAAAAAAATATATATATATATATATATATATATATATATATATATATATATTTATATTTATATTTAGCTGGGCCGAGGACAGTTGCAGCCCCCCCACGATACAGCATTGTGCACGGGGGCACCCAAACAATTCTTCATCACAAGGACAGTGCTTCTATCTATTTATTTTGTCAATTATGTTTTTGAACTTGAAATGAAGAGTTTCAGTTTAAGAGAAAACTCGATTACTAAAAAAATGAAAGCTCATTACTTGAGTCTCATGCACTATTAGGAGACACCAAATATATAGAAAAAAGAAACTCTCACTTGCTGCTGTCGTCTCTGTGCCACCATCAGTAAGTATTATTAAGGACTTTCTCTTCTCTGTTAGTGGACAGTTTCCCCCACCACAAGGAGCCTTTTTTTCTATTCTTTTTATTTGCTTGCTGGTTTTCTCTTGGGGATCAATGCAACCTTCCCCAGTTTCATATTCCATGCACCACTCACTTCGGCTTTGTCACACTCACTATTTCTTCACCATAAAGTAACCTTTTGTCCAACTTGTTGGGCTCTTGCCTTTTGTAATTTGTTAGGTTGTCTTGTTCAAAGACTTTGCGTTTTAAGCATTTTATTTTTTATTTTTTTTTGGATTGATTGTCTTGTAGTTACTTGTACAACGCCATCATGAATGCTGGACTACAAATAGAGGCTATTAAATTGGTGGACCCCAAAGCGGGAATTCGTATATTATGTGAAAAATTGATTCCTAGTGGAGTTCTATTTTTTATCACTTTATTCCTAAGAGAACCCGAAAAAACAGAAGGTAAATTGCCACGTGTCAGACACAAGCGCGGTAGCTTTTTGTGGGTTAGAACTGCTTCCCACCGAGTCAGACCGCATTATATGAGTACTGGGTGAAGCAGAGCAATCCAGCACCACACTTCACCGGTCACCATGCCCATCACCGCTGGAAGCTGACTTTTCTAGTCGGTAGCCGCTGACGTGGTTCGTGGGAAGACATGGACGTCGACTTCTGGACCTCGAGAATACGCTCTGTCAAGCACCTGTCTGCTGTCCAAGCTGCCAGACACAACTCTGGTACTTTCTTTAGCATTTTCTTTTTCTTTTTTTTAAAAAAATAAAAAAAAATTCAAGAAAATTATTATTTTGTTTCTTTCAAGAGAATTGCCTGTTCGAGAGGTTCTGTAATCTGGGTGTTAAAGTTCTTGTGAATCTTTGTCCACTTTGAATGACTGAAAGGCTTCCTCTTCTTCTTATACCGAATCTTTGGTCGTATGAGTTGTTATTTGTTAATTTCCTTGAGCAATTAGTATTCTTGTTTGAGAAATTAGTTTTATTTATTTATTATTATTATTTAGAATGATGAGATTAGTTTGACTTGAATGATAGTCTTTGTGTGACGACTAAATCATGAGCACAAGGAAATTTCACTTTTAATGATAAATTGGACTGACATATCTTGATGCCTTACTAGGAGAGCATTCTACATTTGGAAGTGAGGAAATCCCTGAAGTCTTTTTACTTCAGCCAGTGTTAAAAACTTAGTATAATTGGCCCATAGGCCATAGAAAGGTTTATTGCCATAATTAAGTAAATTAGGGTTTGGCAAAGAGTGTATGTATATAAGATCACAGTTAGTTGGTTTATTTTGAATAAAAATTTAGTTGTACTTGGGCTTACCAATAATTAAAGTGACCAATCAATATGACAAATTACACCGAAGATACTAAAGACAAAAGCGGAGAGCAGAATTCCGATGATGAAGAGCTTGGTGATCCTGGATCTAAGCTCCAAAAGGCTTTGGAAGGACTGAAGGAACAAGTATCAGACCAACAATTGAATCTTTCATGGTTAAATTCCCTCTCAACCAAGTCATCTGCCCCATATGCAGTGAGACATAAACAGGAAAGCAAGACAAAGCCTAAGGCTAATGCCTTGGGTTTTAGCAGCGAGGATGAATATGGAGATGTATACATTGACCAGAAATCAAATTATGAAAGTAGTTCTGGTAAAGGTGAGGAATTCATGTTTTGGCTGATAAACCCTGTTGTGTCAAAAGCATTGAGTTGGGGGTTTGGAGCCACGTGCAATAAGAAGAGGTCATATTTTCATGATTAGTTTCACTGGAAGGAAGGCACAAACTTCAGAAGGATTTGGAAATGCTCATTCTTTTGAGTCAAAATTGCTCAAGTTATGGTCTTGAATGATCATTGGGATAGATTGCAACAGGAAGTATGACTTATTTATGTGCTCTTATTAGCTACTGATGTCAGTGCTTACACAATGTCTTGGAATATCATCCAAAACCGATGACTGGGAGTATCTATTATGCTGTGCATCTCTTCAATAATTGGGGTTTGCAAGTCTAAAATACCTTCAAAGTGGGCTTACAAAACAATTTTCCTAAAGCAGTTGTTTTCATTCATTTTCATGTATCCTACCCACCAAAATAGGTGTCTTTCTCCAGTGGTTATTATGTCTTTATTATTGTACTGGTGGCTCAGTATTTAGTGCTGGATGTTCCTACCGCTTTCAAATTCATGGTGCACTCTTTAATCTCTATGTTGATAACTGATTGCAAAGGTTAGATTTTTGAACAGATTCTCTTTCTAACAATTTTCTTGTCTCTTTTACTTTTCTCCCTTTCTTTCTTCTTCTTCTTCTTCTTCTTTCCTTTCCCTTTGTACCCCCTTCAATGCATTGGCAGATCATAATTTGGCAATGGATGATTCAGATGCAGATGATGATAAGAAAGCTTGTTTTCCATGCCCATTTTGCTATATCGACATTGATATTCATGGTCTCTGCAACCATCTGGAGGATGAACACTGCTTTAACCTAAAAAATGCAGTACGTGCTGCTCTTTATCTGATAATGTACAGGCAACATGCATTAATGTGTTTGTCTATGTCTAAGCAGCAAATAAAATAAAATAAAAAGTCTACTTTTCTTTCATGGTTGTGGCTTGCAGTTGAAGTTAATGTTGTAAACATACATATAGATGATAATTGCAACCTTATAATTCAGGTTGAACACTTAAGAATGAAAAAAAATAAAAGGCCAACACTGTAGATTTGCCAATTTAATACTGTGCTTTCCATAAAAAACTGGAATTTGATGCTGCTTTAATATTGTTTTTTCAGGTTTGTCCCATTTGTGCAGCAAGTCTAGGAAAAGATGTTATGACACATTTTGTATTACAGCACACAAGTTCGTTGAAGGTATTGTGCACATGTTTTCTATCTTCACATATATAAAAACCAACTAAGCATTAGTCTTGCTTGTTGCCTACCTGATACTTGCCAGTTATTCCACTTCCATTACTGCAACCTGTTATTTATCCACTCATTTTGTCATGAAAACGCTGGGATATAGAATCAGTTTGAGCATCGTTTTTCATACTTTGTGCTTTGCAGAATAAAAAAAGATCTCAAAAATCTGGCCACTGGGTTGGTAGTTCATCCATGCTTAGCAAGGAACTGAGTTCCTTTCTTGGG
Source organism: Kandelia obovata (assembly GCA_021464305.1). Taxonomy (NCBI): domain Eukaryota; kingdom Viridiplantae; phylum Streptophyta; class Magnoliopsida; order Malpighiales; family Rhizophoraceae; genus Kandelia; species Kandelia obovata. The sequence goes on from CM038480.1 coordinate 2,992,594, forward strand.
TCTTCAACAAATGGCAGGGCAAACACACTTGAATCTGCATCTGATCTGCTCTTCTCGCCAATTCTATGCAGTATATCCCTTTCAGACCAAGATGGAAGTCACCAAGATGAATTTTCCAACAAAAGTGCCACTGTAACTTCTCCTTCAAAAAGGTATAATCATCCGATAGAATCACAATTAGTAACCTTGCAAGTTTTTATTATACCATCAATGCTAAAGAAATTATTCTATTTAAGAAAGCCTGATGCTAGATTTTAAACTTTAGAAGGGGGGATTTCAATTTTTGCACATGAATTACCTAGTACTTCAGCCCTTTTGAACAAGGACAATGGATCAGAAATAAAGTGGGGTTAGCAATTAAAATTCCTTTAAATTTTGGGCCAGAAATTGAATGGAATAGGTGTAATAACAGCGGCTTTATCGCCTAAATTTTATTGGTCTCCTCTGATGTAACAAGATACTCGGAGGTTAGGATTTCTTGAAATGCGATTTGCTCCAGCAAAGAGCATTCAAAAAATTTTTGTTGGAGTGGAAGAACATCATGTCAGATCAAGATCGAAGTGTTGCTTTGGTTTCTATTAATTGGCACTTTAGGAATTGTGTGCATTGAGATTCGATGTCTACTAATTTGATGTGAATGAAACAATTGATGAGGATATGCCAAAGGGATATGGTTAAATATACTGGCATGCATTGGAAGGGAGCATCACTAATTAAATGTCCTATGTGCAGCACTGAGATATATTTGCTTGACAGAGGTAATGAGCTGGACTATGAAGAGAGAAGGCAAAGAGCTGCATTTGTTCAACAGTTGATAGCATCAACGATCTTCAAGAACTTTGCTAATGCGTTGTGGAGTTGAATATAGCAAAAAGATGCAAAATAAAGATAATTTATCACTGGATGATAGCGCAAAACCACTCACACCAGGTTTTTAATACAGGCGCATTATCTTCAGAAACAACTATTTCTCTGTTAGACAATCTAGGATAATATTCCTTGTGTGGAGTACAAATGTTAGAAAGTATATGATCAAATATGACATGTATGACGGCTATATACGTAGGCTTCTTAGAGATGGCCTGCATTGTGTAATGAGCGCTGGTTAGAAACAATTGTTCTACTACTTAATGCTGAGCCAGCCATATTATCATTTCATTGTGTCTCAATGTCCAAAAAGGTCAAAAACTCTTGTATTACGTATTTGGCAATGATTGCCATCATCCTTCATCCGTCCGACAAGGGTTAATTTCAGAACTGTAACTGATGGCAGGAGTCTTGACCAAGTCCAGCCAGTTGTTTGTGTGTCCTGAATAGAAATGATGAAGAAGTTATCCTCGAAGCAATCTCCAGCGTTTGTAGCTTATGCTAGCAGTGACTCGAAAGTTATTATTAAATTTCTCCATGAGACTTCCAGCGGCTTTCACGGACACAGCAATTTGGTACATAAAATTTCATGTATGTCTAGAACAGGGGGAAGGGGTGAATAATGGTGGCATGATCTATAGCATTCAAAGGCATTCATGGCACAAGACCAGAAGAGTCCCATTCTCTAACGTTCAAAGGCATCCGTGGACCGGAAGGGTCCATCGTAAACTAAAAAACCTAGTGTTTTGCAGCTTATACAAACAACTTACACTGAAAATGAGGCACGCGTTATCTGTTTGAACCGATTCTCACGCGCAGCTTTTGCCTTGAAACAAATGATTTCAAAAGGAATAGGCCACCAAAGAAGAGCAACCAAAAAATATGCTCTTTCCTAGACTCCAATCCCACAGCATAAAACAAGAGTTTCATTTGCAATGGATTCTCAAGGTCTACCGACACTGCATGTATATCTGATAAGTCAAAAGTACCTCGTATACGCCAAAAACAACTTTGTGTCGAAAACTGTGCAAGAGCAGCATTCACGTACCGATGAGATTGTTTCAAGCATATGGAGAAATTACAGCAAAACACAACCCACAATTCAGAAGAATAGATTGGTCAATCATAAACCTACAATCCCATCGTTCAGATGCATGCGAGCGAAATAATGAGGATAAAGAAGCCACATTAAATTATCACAAGAATAATTATCTAAGAAGTGTTAAAAAGAAGACTAATAGTGCAAATATGTAACATTAGGCGCGAAAAGTTTTACTTCAGTTGTGGAACCACTTGTATATTTCTGAGGATACAGAATTTGACGCAGTTCAAAAAGCCAGAGAGATCTTTCTTCCACAGTATCTATTCGATTATGGACTGAATCACACCAGCACCAACGGTCTTCCCTCCTTCTCTGATAGCAAATCTCATCCCTTGTTCACAAGCAACAGGCATGATAAGCTCAACAACCATTTTTACACGATCACCAGGCATAACCATCTTCGATTCCTCATCCTTATCATTCATAATCGAGGCCACCCTGCCGGTAACATCAGTAGTCCTCATGTAAAATTGAGGCCTGTACCCAGCAAAAAAGGGTGAATGCCTACCGCCCTCTTCCTTCTTCAACACATACACGATAGCCTCAAATTTAGTGTGAGGGGTAATCGACCCGGGTTTAGACAAAACCATCCCTCTCTGAATATCGACCTTTTGGATACCCCTCAACAACAATCCCACATTATCCCCAGCCATAGCCACATCCAAAGTCTTTTGAAACATTTCCACCCCGGTCACAGTAGTATTTCTAGTTTCCCTTAACCCCACAATATCTACAGTTTCTCCCACTTTAATAGTCCCTCTCTCAACCCTCCCCGTGGCCACGGTTCCACGACCAGTAATCGAAAAAACATCTTCAACAGCAAGCAAGAATGGCAACTCGGTCTGGCGTTGAGGGATTGGAATGTAACTATCAACAGAATCCATAAGTTCATAAATTTTATCAACCCATTGATTATCTCCACGCTTGATAGCAGGATTGTCCATCAAGGCCTCCAAGGCCAAAAGGGCAGAGCCAGAAATGACTGGTATATCATCTCCAGGAAACTCATAAGAAGAAAGCAACTCACGCACCTCCAATTCTACCAATTGCAAGAGCTCCTCGTCATCGACCTGGTCCTGTTTGTTCAAGAAAACGACCACGTTTGGGACACCCACTTGTTTAGCCAGCAAGATGTGTTCTTTGGTCTGCGGCATGGGGCCGTCGGCGCCGGAGACGACTAGTATAGCACCATCCATCTGGGCGGCGCCGGTGATCATGTTCTTGACATAATCAGCGTGGCCAGGGCAGTCCACGTGGGCGTAGTGTCGGGACTCCGTTTCGTACTCGACGGTGGCAGTATTGATGGTGATTCCACGGGCTCGTTCCTCGGGAGCGGCGTCGATTTCGTCGTACTTCTTTGGGGCGCTGTTGCCCATGGAGGATAAGGCCATGGTGAGGGCGGCGGTGAGAGTGGTCTTGCCATGGTCGACATGGCCGATTGTGCCGATGTTCACGTGGGGTTTCTTTCTCTCAAATTTTCCTCTGGCGGCACGGACGGTGAAGGAGCCTCGGCGGGTGACGGCGGCGGAGGAAGAGGGAGAGTAGGTGGTGATGATAAAGGGGTTAATAAAAGATGACGAAAAAAGGGTCTTGCGGGTTAGTTTCGTGCTCTTAGTATGGAAATTGGATGGGGATAAGGAGAGAGTGGTCACCAAGGAAGGAGAGTAATGTGGGTAGAGAAGCTTGGAGGATGATGTAGAAACTGTGGCTGAAGCTGAAATTGCCATTGCAAGAAAATAGAACTAATCGGTCAGAGAGAGAGAGAGAGAGAAACAAATGAAGAGGAAAGGGAGTAAGAGTGGAGAGGAGGCACTTGGAGCCTGGAAGACAGGAGAAACACAGAATGGAGATTGAGTTCTATCCACTTCTTCCTGAGGTTCGGATTTTAGTTGGGGTTATCGTAAAACGGTAACTGAGGGCATTATGGGCAATGGCCTAACGTCCGGTGGCATCACGGCCCTTCAAACTGGTCCGAAAGTTTTACCATGGTGATTAGAGTCCATTTTCTTGGCAATTTAATGGCTAGCGTGTTCCAGAAATCTGAATAATCCAATCTCAGAAAATGGGTGCGGGATTCACTCAAGGCCCTTTTTTTTGGGGGGGAAAATAAAAAAGGAAAATTGAACTGTTCTTTGTGAAGTTTTGAACACATGCATTTTTCTGTAAGGTCGATCGCAAGCACTTCAAAACTATGGCTTAACGAAGCATACTTGTCAGCCAATACTCATTTAATACTCTAGGGGTTGGGACTCCAATTCAAAGTATTTTTGGGTCATCCACCTAAAAAGTGAATTTTTGAGGCCTGTAATATAGGAAGCTTCAACGCCACCTTAATCATGGCTCCTATGTGAGATAATGTAAAGGGGTTAATCTTTTTGGGACCCACAATCCATTGCAACTTACTCCCCAACTCATGGCTCTGCCAGCGCCACGTTATCCATTCAGGTCCTTAAAATTTGCAGAAATTTCTTGGTGTCCAACCGAGTTTGCCTATCTCAAATTTATTTTAAGTTTTAGGAAGTCACCAAGTTTTACAGTTTTAAATTGCAACAAATATCAGGTTATTCGAATTTTAAATGCATGGAGGGTTTGTTTTGTTTTTGTTTTTTTTTTTTTCCGCAACAACCGCAATTAGCCTGTTACAAAAAAATAATAATAAAAAAAAATTCAGACAATAAAACAAACCACAACAGCCCGCTTCATTCGACCGTAAAGTTACACAATACATTGGGTGATCGTAAAGTACATCACTTTCAGATTTTCCATTTTTCATTGTAAATCCAGTCCAGAACTACATGACTAAAAACAGAGAAAACAACGTTTTCCACACAGAAAGCAGCATTAAGCGCAAACCACAAGGTTAGAAACCTGCGGAGCCACATCCACAAAGGCTCGACTCAATTTCTAGTTGCAGAGTTAAAATGAAGAAATTCCAAAAGAAAATTATGGGAAAAAAATCAACAAGAAATATACCTATGTACAATGCGTGATGCGACTATACTTGTAATTAAACAAAAGGTGAAACGTCTATGTACAAGTATGCACACCACCAAATTTTGCTGGCAAACGCCAATGGACAAGTACAAGAAAAGAGATGGAGTTTGCGATGTCCGAGTAAACATTGCACAAGAAGAAATCGTTGATCAACCCAAGTAAACATTGCACAAGAAGAAATCTTTGATCAATCCGCATAACAGAGAGAATCTTTCACTGTGAGGATTATCTCGTTGAGGTCTCTCTGAAGCTGGCTCACTAAGATAATCTTTCACTGTGACTATGATCCATTGTTTCTCAAATTTCAACTTCCAGCAGTATCATATCAACTTTGGAATTGCCTTATAACAGAGAGAACCTCCCTGAAGACAAGTCCAGCAGTACAGACGTGAGAAAACTTCAATCCTCAAAGCAAATGTAATTACCTTAATTAGAGAGTTTGTGCTGATTATCAATGTCCATAAAGTTAAGGTGTGCAATGAGAGCGCATTCAGCTCTAAAATGCTCATTCTGGCATTGTCTCATGGGACTTCAACATGAGGTATTTCCAACTTACACATGCTTAAAACCTCCACCCAACTTTCTGGAGAAATTTCATTCAGAAATTCTGATACAGCTAATTCATGCTTCATCTTTAGTTCCTCCAGCTCTACTTGCTGCTTCGTTAACAGATTTTCCAGTTTTTCAGCAATTATCTTCACATCAGGTTTGATGCTCCCCGATACTTTACAATTTTCCCCTGTTTGATGTGCTTCACTGCCACTTTCTTCATTAGCAGATGCATAATCTCTATCATCAAATTCTGAACCCTTGCTTGCATTATCCTCTTTATCATCTTCACTATTATCATCATTAACACTCTTATTCTCCAGTTGCTGATCTAAGCCAGTGGAATTGGGACTGTCATCATATAGATGACTGCTAGAAGAAGTTTCATGAAATGAGAGATTTGGAGTGTTCCCATCTTCACTGTTTTCATCATCATTATCACCATGAACACTCTTGCCCTCCAGTTGCTCAGCTGAGACAGTAGAGTTTGGACTGTCATCATGTAGGTGACAGCCGGATGAAGTTTTATGAGAAGAGAGATTCAGTTGTCGCAGTCTGCTAGGTGAGTTTCCACCAGTTGCCTTTGGCAAATCAGACCAGTACTTCCGACCTGAAGGCAATCTTTCTAATGCAAGACTGCCAGAAGGATGTGTAGACTCATTTTCAAAATGAGAGGCATCATCCGTGCCACCCCTGGTTTCAGAAGCAGGAGTTTCCAACTCAACCTCTCCACCTAGAATATCTGTTGAGAGGTTGACAGGATACCGGTTGACAGGATCCCATCCTGGAATGTGAGCCCGAATTTCCGTTTCAATCATCTCAGCAATTGTTGAAACATCCTGGTCAGTGAGGTCTAATTCCTCAACCATTTCACTAGCAACAGCATTTGCAGTATCTATCTCAATATCAAATGGGAAGTGGATATTGCGGAAATGACCTGGTGTAAATGGACCATGTTAAATTGACACTTTGACATACTTTCAATGCAACGCATGCACACACATGTACAAACAAATGAGTGAGAGAGAGAGAAAGAGAGGGGAGAACCTGTGGAATCAGAAATCCTCAGCTTCAAAAATATTGTATTAACATCTTTCCTTTGACCTTCTACAGTGAAGTCTCTACTTAGCTCAGCTGGAGAATCTGTTGGACTCTCATTGGCACTGATCTGATCAGAACTACCACCTACAAGTGTGATGTAGACAATGAAAGTCAAAACATTAATATTGTGCTTTGTTTGCTTAGAAACAAATGAAAGCCAAATTGTTGGCCTTGTATTTGGTTTGCTCGAAAACCTAAAAATGACTTGAAAGCTAAAAGGAAAACAAACTGGCAGCAATTCATTTTCCCTAAGCTATGAAAAAATACACACCCAGGTGTGACCGAAATTTTAATCCTCAAATATTGTTTCCATTATTATTTTTTCAGCAGTCATTTCTATTCCTGATTGTTTTTCAAGAACCAGAAAAGTACAAAACTTACTCTAGGACATGAACTTACCCGAATGTTGAGCTTTCAGCTGTAAGGAACGGCCTATGCTTTCGTTTTCCTCATCTGATCGAAGAAAGGGATCCATCAGAAGTTCCTTTGCTGACAGTCGTTCAGAGACTTCTGCAATACACTTTTCTATAAATTTTTTAACGGTACGATCCTTCACCTTTGCCAATGAGGCTGGCTTTATCCCCTACTATCAAAACAAGGATCAGGTAGGCAACTTTAAACCCTAAGGGCTATGAATATCTGGTGAAAGCTTCTGTGCCAATATAAAGAAGTGCAATATCAATATCTCCCACAAGAGATTTGTGAATTGATGACACTTAAAGGCACTAATCTATAATAGCCAAGTGACATAACAGCACGCACAGTCACATCATGCCAAAAGGTCATGGCTTTACTTAAGAAATGCACAAAGTCAGATTGCATACACAACTTGGCAACAAGATTATCCAGGGGCATTCCACACAATCTAACACCTTATAATAGAGTTATGGCACAAGCAAGTACCAATAGTTCACATGCAGTAGACATGCTCTGGAGAAAAATACACATCAATTGGAGCTGTAGCACATGCATAACATCCAACTAGGTAAAGATCATCAATGTCTTACTGATGTCACTTTCTTGTATATTTGAGCAGCATTGGTACATTCAACATATGGGTATTCAAGGGTCACCAACTCCAACAAGCACATGCCAAAAGCATAAATGTCAACAAGTTCATTGTATTCCTCCTCATACAGTTCTGGTGCCATAAACTCTGGTGTCCCTATACAACAACAATAATGTTCCAGTTGTTTTTGGACGTGCGAGCCTCTAAAATTGCAAATTCACAAGACAATGTAAATCTCTATGAATTGAGCCCTCACCAATAACACTATGTGCTGAACGAGCCTGCTGAAGGATGGCAGCCAAGCCTAGGTCACCAATTTTCACCTCACCCTGGTTTCCATTAACAAAGATGTTGTCACATTTTACGTCCCTGTGAATAACTGGTGGATCATGACTGTGAAGGTATAAGAGACCCTCTAAGATCTGCTTGGACCATTTCTTCAATGCTCTCAAATCAACATGCTTGTGTTTCTTCCGATACCTACCCCACATTTAGAAATACAACTCTTCAACAAGCGCAAAACCAAACATATGTACGGAAGGTAATGGTAGCACTTAAAAGCTTACTGCCGCAATGTCCCCGATGTGAAAATCTCTGTGATGAAGTTAATATTCTCGTTTTTGGTGTCGACCCACGAACTGTAAAATTTGATGATGTTTTTGTGCTTCAAAGTCTTGAGCAAATGAACTTCCGAATACAAACGCTCGAAGTCCACAGAGTTACGCAACAGATCTGCCACCTTTATCTGATTCCAAGCTACTTCTATTCCTTCTAATTCATCAAATGCCTTATATCTGAATTCCTCCAAAATCAAATCAAGGATAAACAGATAATTGCAAAGGAAATTAACAAATATATCGCAAGAATAATACAAAAAGGATACACCTTTTTGAATGCACCTCTTCCAAGAACCTCCTTATACTGCAACAAACAAATAGATAAATAAAACAAGCCATCAAGCTTTCCATTAAAATATATTTTTTCACAAAAAAAAAAAAAAAACAATGAAACGCAAGAAAAAAACATAACATACCCGGCCATAGCGACCGGTGGGGTCAATCTCGACGAACTCGATGTCCAAATCTTCCTGTTCTTGCTCGGACGATGATTCTTGTGGCATCCTCGTCTCCCAATTAGTACAGAAACAAAACGCACGCACGTACCAACTCCAAATCGAAACAACAAAAGATGGAAACTTTTCCCTCAGGGTACCACTCAAATATGATGATGAGTTCGGATCAAATTCCGTATCCGCAATCCTACTCCGTGGAGGACGGCACCGATCCGCCAAACAATCGGGTCCCAGGATTCCGGAATAGCCCAGAAGCAGCAAGTAAGGAAAGGCGTAAGAAAATGCTAAAAAACTTAAAACTATGATAGTTACAGAGAGAGAGAGAGAGAGAGAGAGAGAGAGAGAGAGAGAGAGAGAGAGAGAGGCAGAAGAGAAGCTGAAATGTTGAAGGGGGAAGCGTAAGAGACAGTGTGTGCGTGTGTTTTATAAATTCGATAAACAAAGAAGCCAACCAAAGCCAAAATGCGAGATTTAAATGACGTACTTTTACAAAATGCTATATCACTGTCTTCACGTTCTTCCAAAATTTTCTTTCCTCAAAAAATTATGCTTTTTCTTTATGAGTAAAATTGATCCAAAAAAGAAAAAACGTATAAAACAAGAGTTAACAAAGATTATTGTTATTATTATTATTACGGAAATAGTAGAGAAGTGGCCCCCCCCCCCACACCTTACAAAAACTAATGAAATTGAATTTTCTGGTTTTTTCGCGTGTGAAATGGTGGAATTTGGGCATTTTGGTGGCATAGAGAAGAGAACCATTGGTTTGCCGCTGAGTATTTGTGTTCTCTGAAAAAAGTACTTATAACAAACAAAAAGTTTGTAACGTCTCACGTTAAAGTTATTCCTTTGTTTATTTTATTTTATTCTTTTTGGTTTTTCATCATTCAACCTTTTTGGCCCGAAATATCAAAATTTTATTTTTCTTCTCAGTTTTCTTTTCAAAATTCTCATTTATTCTCGTCTCCATTCCAAATCTGTTTGCAGTTCTTGGATTATACAACCTCACGACAGCAATTGGAATATGACCCCAGAATATTTAATTATTATACATATCACTTTATCAAGAATAATCTTGACACAATTATCCAGATGATCCAAAAAAGGAATAAAAAAAGAAGATATGAACAATCATCCAAAGTCAACCCTTGTTTTGGCTATGGAGTGGGAAGAAAAGCAGATGACAACTTTTATATTTATATACCCCTCTCTCTCTCTCTCTCTCTCTCTCTCGCACACACTGACCCACTCATTTTGGCCAGTAAACCCCAAACTCATGCAAACCCCGCTAACCTTTTTCCATTAAACTATCCTCATGGGGTTAGCTGCCTTTGAATTGTATTTGCCGCCCTATCTAATGTTAGGCCTTGGGAAATAACAGCACGTGAAAATAGCAACCACAAAGAAGGATAACATCAAACCAACTGTTCAAATTGGCTGCCTAACATTCTTCTAGATTTGGAATTCAGGGCAAACTGGGATTAACAAATATACATACTAACTAAAATGAAGACTTTCTCTTTATTACAGAGTTTAGCAACTTGCCTAGCATAATGTTTTATACCAAGATTTGGCCTATTGAAGTTTTCTATTAGAAGATGAAAATTATATTTACACATCGTGTTATTCTGCGTTAGATGAACTAAAAGTCAGATTTATGCTCAGAATCCCCATCATTATGTAAGGTTGCAATCATAATACTAATACTAGTTGCAGTTGCAGTTCTTGTGTATGCCAAAAGGAAGCCCCAAATCTAACTCATATTCTAATACATCAAAATCCATTAAAAAAACAAAAACAACTCAAATAATATGGGGAAAAAAAAAGATACGAAGACCATTAAAGACTAAACTTTTCCCTACAAATACCCTGACACAACCCAACCATCTTTTATAATGGATTGAATAATGGATTACCCACAGTTTTCTTTCAAGCTAACTCTTCCTGAGTGCATTCATCTTGTCTCTCAGATAGTAAAGCTTGGCCCTCCTCACCTTCTTCTTGTCCAGCACCTTTATCTCCTTTATGTTAGGGGAGTACCTGTCATGGTCATTGACTTATCTGGTCATCATACTGATGCTAAGAACATAATTCTTGATTGATTAGTTCTAAAAGCCGAAATAAAGAGTCTTTGTGCAATTATTTTTTATCAATTTTTGCGCCCATATGTTAAGTTCATTTTCAAACACAAAATAACGTTGAATTTTGGAATCAGATACATAAGTTACCAATTATATGCAGCATATCCATACCGGAAGAAGGAAACCCCAAACAAGGGGAACAGAGACAATAAGAAGGTAAAAGAGAAAAAAAAATAGAGACTAGTTCCAGATTAAGGCAGCAAATTGAAACTGACGGGTGGCAATGGAACCGCAACCAACTCCAAAGGAAAGAAAAAGGATGTCAACAGGACTTACAGTGGAAAGACAGATTCAACTCCAATTCCTTTCTCCACTATCCTCCTCAATCTAAATGTAGTATGTATGCCAGCATTACGTCTTGCTATAACAATGCCCCTCACAATTGAGACACGCCTTTTATTCTCAGGAACTTCCTGCTCGTATAAAAGATAAACATGGACAAGACAAAATAATCACCTTTATGAGACACAACTTTGCATTCCTGCTCTGCAATCAACAAAGCAGTAACAATAATGTTCCTCAGCCAAAAATATCGTACCACTTTGAGTTCCACAATATACCCAGGCTTTATATCAGGTATCTCTCTCTGTGACTTCACTTCTTCAACTGCTTCCTTGTTAATAATCTGTAATATATGATACACCCATTAAATGCAGTAAAAATAGAGGTTCTGCTACCAACATCTGTCATCAATTACAAAAAAGAAAAAATAAGAAGAAGAAGAAGAAGATGCTTACCTGCATTATGTGCCTGGCAGTCTTATCAAGCCTTTTAAATTTGATGCGAGGAGTCACACCACTAACAGCTTCCGAAGAGTCTTCAGCAACTGATTCGCCAGAATTGCCAACTGTTGTCATGCTCCTAGTAGGGAACCAGCTCGAATCTGCCAAGAGCAAGGAATAACGAGTGGGACTTCTACCAATTCTACTGGAAAGCGTCATCATCTCTGTTTGGGAACAAGATTCAGTCTGCAAAAAGAAATCCAAAATATTCACTTCCATATCTGAAAAGGATATCAGCAAAATGTTTCCTTATGTCACATTTATTCCCCATTACCAAAGTACTAAACTTTCCCTATCTTCTATAAATTTAAGTGCAAAATACAAGTTAATCTTTCATCAATTTCTCAATGATTAATTCAATAGTATAACCAATGTTCTCGAGGAATTCAATCAAAATTACGGCCAAAAGCCGAGCAGAATTGAAGCCAACGACAGCTCTAATTAAACTTAAGCTATAACCCCACAAGAAAAATCACTTTAAAAAATAGAAAAATAATTCCAACAAGAAGATGGAAGCCTGTATAGCTGTACCCAAGGCACCAGAGAGCGAGGAACGAGCCGGTGAAATGAACGGAAAAGTTGAAGCTTGGATGAGCCAACTCCATTCGAAACCAATGAATCAGAACGTAGACTGCCAAGCCCACGATCGTCACTGCAACTACTAGCTAAATACCCTCTGGTCGATTGGGAATGAGAGATGCACAAGTTGTTAAGGGCTCGTCTCCGAATTAGGTTCCCAAAGGTAGAATACATTTCCTGTCTAAAAAAAAAAAAAAAGGCGAAATCAAGAGGAAAGATTAGAGGCTTTGATATAAAAACGTGATTGGTTACTGAGAAAGAGAGAGATCTGTCTCTTATACACATCTAGATGTGTATAAGAGACAGGTTGTTAAGGGCTCGTCTCCGAATTAGGTTCCCAAAGGTAAAATACATTTCCTGTAAAAAAAAAAAAAAAAAGGCGAAATCAAGAGGAAAGATTAGAGGCTTTGATATAAAAACGTGATTGGTTACTGAGAAAGAGAGAGATAATGAGATGGGAAATTGAAAGAAATCGAATTTTCTTACATTGACTGAGAGGTTGCCTTCGGTGCTCACCGCCGAGAAAATCCACAAAACCCTGCCTGCTGGAGCTGTCCCGGTCGCCCCGCTGTGGAATTTGGGGCGTTTATGATCGAAATAAAGTTCAATGGACCAAATTGCCCTCAGATTATATTTGACCCGAATTATTTTACGGGCTGTGTCTAAGATGGGTGGCCCGGCCCATGAAAATTTTTGGCCTTGGAGCTGGCCACCAAGTCCAAGGAATACTCAATGGCAATTACATACAGATTGTCAAATTCGAAGTGAAAAATCAGTGTTGAAGAACCTCATCAGCAGAGAGCAAGGAGGTTGATGAAATAGCCAAGCAGCTTGTCGTTGTCTCCACATCTTTGTTCTCCGTTTATATTCATCACAGGAATCACAAAATATCCTTCTGCATCCCCCTCACCCTTTTACTTCATGGACCTATTTATTCTCCAGCCATCATGCATAACACATCTCAGCTACCGCAGAACTTGTACCTGCATCCACCCCTCAAGCCATTTCAGTTCCCCCGCAGCGGAGTCACAGGCCAGCTACATTCCCAGATAATCAGCCGCTCTCTCCACCAAAAAAATCTGATAGAGTCAGCTTGGCGGCTGTCCATATCCAACTCAAACGTGCTCCATGGAAAAACTGTCTAGGTGGCACGGGTGGGGCTGTTGGATCGTTAAATTGTCGGGGGTTTGCTGGGTCAGGTGAAGAAGCAGCATCGGATGGCTTCATAAAATAATATTATAAATAAAAAAATTTAAAATTAAAATATGATAACATTTGTGATTTATTGAATAGTTATAATTATATGAGTATAATAAAATATCACTAAACATTTAAGAAATATTTTGTTAAAAAAATAAGTATTATAAATAAAAAAATTATAAAATAAAATATAATATTAAATTTATAAATTTATTGAAAACTCTCTTCAATACAGGTTACATTGTTTCTCAAATTAAAAGGGTGAACAGATACTCGATGAACCAAAAGCCATCGATCACATGCCTTCGGGCAGACCTGGAGACAGCATCTCTTCTATCAAGCAAATCTGGGTGCACCAAGTGGCCTCGATGGCGAGTTACCGCTTGCAGGAGATGAGACTGTTGGAACTGTCGTTAAGGTGATCACGTGATTAAACGTACCATTTATTGTTTAAATTAATTATTTTCATGAGAAAAAATTGAATAAAATAATTAAAAAAAAATTAATAATTTACGCCAACTCTAATTTAATTTATAAAATGAAAAGTAGGTGGATGATGAATATACACTTCTAACAATATCAAAATATAAGATAAAAAAAATTAATTAATATTACAAAATTTTTATATCTTTAAAGTTATAATTTATATTAATTAATTATTAATTAATATTACCGGAGTGAGTTACGTATTCCGGCTCCATTTACTTTTCACAAATATTTTCTAACAGAGGCCGCCATGCGTCTGGCCTCTTCCAGCTACTCCTGAGTCATCATGCTGCGATAGTTCCTTTTGCTCTGATAAAAAATGTCAACTTCCTCTTCCATAACACTAGAACTGCCGGTCAAGTTATATGCTTTCTTGTCCGAGGTTACAAAATACATGCCATGCATCAAATCGGTGTGAACAAGCGCACGTTGATCAGTCTTTTTTCCCAGACTCTGCTATCTTCTTCTGCAGTGTTACTCTCGAGGATGTGCTAATGTCTCAATATCCATCGCGGTTCAGGGGACAAGGGACAGATAAAAAGTTTGATTTGGTTGGAAACCGTAAGAGGGCAATGCAAATTGTACACGATTCTTTTATACCTTTTTGTGGATAAATAATATGCGTATAGAGACGTGCATTGAGAATATCAGGGACTTTCTGTAAATCCCCATGAAAACATTCTTGGCCGGCGTTTGATTTAACTGTAAAGATTGTCATTTTTTCCCACGCGCAACCCATTTGTAAGGTTCGCTGAAGACATTGAAGGCGACGACAGGCAATCTAATTCTATGCAGTTCTTGCTTTATCTTCTCCTGGCAATTCATATTCGCGGAATCAGAAGATAAACTGCAACAAAGTTTAGCGTCTGCATGCTGACCACGGCCGGGGCAATCCAAGGAAAGAGCACTTCGAGAGCGGCAGAGAAATTCACTAGTATCCAGATTCCAGCACCATACTTTGACATATGAAACTGATATATGATGGGTTCTTGTGAATCCTTATTAACTCAATCCAGCATTTCTTCGGACCCTCAGACGAGCTAACGGTCTAACAAAATCAAAAACCCAGCAAAATTAGTAACTAATGAAACCAGTAGACCAACAGAATAGAATTTCAACTTGATTCATTCCATATGGCCTTAATTTTCTGCATCTGTCATGGACCTTTAATTCCCTTAGACATAAAAGTTTTCTTGGGCGACCCATTGCGTCCGTGATGATCAAAATAATTATTGCTATTCGATAATTTGCCAATCAGCAGGCAGGCATAACAAAAGTATTACTATACGCATGTAGCCCATATAGCATATTATTTTATCGATCAGCAAAGACATGACAAATGCGTATTTATTAATTTTCTGCAGTTTGGGGGCCGATAGAAAGTGTCTGCTACCGCTATTACCCGCACAGTGTGTCATAAATATTAGATTGTACGTCAAGTCATCGAGGCCTTGGCATGATTTTATTACGGGTGGTTGCCGAGAGGCATGCCCTGGTCAAGTTGGAGGACAACGGCGGCCATTGGTTGTAAGCAGTTGGCCACAGATCCAAAGAAAAGTTTAGAGTTCAAAACTTATTTCTCCCGGGGAAAAAAAAAAAAAAAAGAGTTATTAAAAATAAATACCTTTTCCACACAAATATAAAAATATATATTAATTATATTATATTTTAAATTATTGAGTTTTTAACAAACACTACATATTTCATGGTTTTTTTTACTTAGAAAGAACTAGGGCATGGTTACGAAGTTGGGAATCTGTTTCTAAAACATTACTCATTTCAGAGCTCAAAAACAGAGTTTGAATCTTATTCTAAGAAGGGAAAAAAAAAAATCAAGAATCCACCTGCCTCGCTTCATGATTTTGGGATCCATATCCTTTCTTTTTTTTTTTTTTTTTTTTTTTCCTTCCTCCGAGATTGGCCATAAAAAATAGTTTTATTTGTAAGAATCGAGCTACAAGCCAAATTTTACGTTAATTGTTGTCACGTAGTTGTAGTTTGACTGACAACTCAGATTTCACATGTTACATACATACATATTGTGTTGTCAGACGGTGACGTGTTGAAATTGTAAAAGAAATTTAAATTTTTTTAAAATTTTCTCTCCTTATTTCTCTTTTTACCCTCCTCGCTTCTCCCACGTTTGCAGCGCTTTAAAGTTTTGAATTCTGAGTATTAATTAACGAAGGAAAAAAAAAAAAACCTTACATATAATATTCGAAAACTAAATTGAAGGTCTATAATTGCAACGAAGATGGCCACGGTCACTTATGTACGGAGAGAGAGAGAGAGAGAGAGCAATGGAAGATTGAACCCAAGACTCACTGGGCTGATGTCGAATACTTTATCAATTAAAATACAGTTGACAATCAGCCCACCCTCACATCTCATCCCAGAAATTCATTTTCTTCATCTCAGAGCTTTCAATCTCTTTCTTTTCTCAATTTTCAATTTTCAAGTTTTATTGGTTCTATTGTTGCGATGTCTCCCCTCTTCAAATTTCTGGAGCTGAATTTCTACCAATATATAAGATTTTTGTAGGATCACAGCACAGAACCCGTGAAAAGCCCCTTTCAATTTGTTTTTTTTTCTTTTTTTTCTCTGGCACTGTGCAATCTAACCTAACACTTCCATATCTGTCTTCCCTGCCTATAAAAAAGGATCAAAACCCATATGGTTTCTTTTCTTGTATAAATGAAAACCTATATTTCAACTTAAACCCTAAAATCAACTTCAACTCGAGTTAAACAGAAATTTTTTTTTTTAAAAAAAAAAAAAAATCTTTGCTTCCGGAAGAAATTGTAAGAGAGAGAAGAGAGAGGACAAGGCCGATTCTCATATGGTACCGATTCTCTCTCTCTCTCTCTCTCTCTCTCTCTCTCTCTCTCTCTCTCTCTCTCTATGTTTTTTTTTTCTTTTTCGTAAAAATCTTTTTGTGGATAAATAATAAAGTGCTTATTGAGAGTTTAAGACCCCAGCACTGTGAACATCAGAGATTTTCCCATGGACAATTGTCTCTTTTGATTTAGTGGCAAAGGTTGTTTCTTTTTTCCCACAAGCAACCCATTTGTAACGTCTGGTAAACGCAGTGAAGGGGACGAGAGGCAATCAGAAAACATATAAGAAAAAAGTTGCCTGTTTTTTATTAATATCTTATGCTTAGTTTGCGGGCGCTAGAAAGTGTGCGCTACCGCTATTACAGCATATTTAAAGACAATCGGACTTGGCTGCCTGCCTGGACAGGCACATTGCACGATTGTATTAGCCGACACTTATGACATCGTCAATTTGGGAGGCAGTACCGGCAATTAGTTGTGAAAAATGGAGAAGGTCGTCGCGAATGGATACAAGAAAATCAAGCCTGACAGCGATGAATTGTGGTTGAGGAGCCGGTGGAGCGACACTTTGTCCGCTAGCCTCAAAGGCCACCATCGTGAGGGAGAGGAGGAAGAGAAGGAGAACGGACTTGGTTACATAGGCCATCCTGTTAGCTCGTTATTTATTTATTTATGGTGTGTGGGTATTATGGACTTCTTTCGATGTGGTTTTTTCTCCCTCTCTCTTTCTCTGTGTTCTTGGGGACAAAGAGAGTTCCCCTATTTATAGATTTTCAAAGAGAGAGGAGCTTTTGGTGTTTGCAATTCGCAAGCTACCAAAGGGTGGAACTGGAACACAATGAGATGTTGATTTCCCGTTGTTGGGGGTGGGATAGGATTACCATAGCTGAGCGGCCCAACCTCTTGATTTTAACTATTAAAGGACCATTTTTCCTAGTTGGGGTCAACTACTCTACTTTTATTTATAGGGGTGGGTTCAACAAAAATAAGTAAACAAATTAATGAAAGTGCGACTTAGCAGTGGAAGAAGCCAATACGTGGAAATTGTTCGCTTTTCATTTGTAAAAGAACGTTGATGTTGTCCCAAAGAGATATTGAACTCCATGGAAAAGAACAAACAAAAATAAGAATAAAGGATTTCTCGTTTCATTAATTTGAGGGAAAGAATAAAAAAAAAAAAACGATTGTTTGATATTAGGATTTGTACATTCTCTACACTGCACCTAAAAAGTCAACTCGATTTTATAATTAAATGCCGTAATGAAAAAATAAAAAATAATAAAAAATAAAAACGAGAATAAAGGAATTTTTTGTTTTATTAATTTGAAGGAAAGTGATTGTTTGATATTAAAATGTGCAGATTCTGCACATAAAGCAATGGAGGATTGAACCCAAGACTCACTGAGCTGATGCTGAAGACTTCATCAATTAAAAATAGAGTTGACAATCAATTAAAAGACTTCATCGATTCACATATTTGAGTGTTGTAGGCATTCTTTGTAAGGCTTTTTACTGAACGCTTGCTTGGAAAATTCCTTTTTTCGCCGTGGAAGAACTGAGCAATGAACTCAAAATGATTTGAATATTATATGGAGAAAGTATTCTGGTCTAATAAGCAATTGATAACGTATTTTAATTTTAATATTTTTCCCATGTTTTAGTGAAGTCAAAGATATATAAACCATTATTATTAGGAAAGATATATTTATTTATCAGCTAACTCTCTCTTCTTGTCCACTTTTTTTTTTTTTTTTTTTTTTTTTGGAGTAATAAGCATAATCATATTCTGTGTTTCCTTATTATTAATTTTCAACTTGTGACGAGAACCAACACATAACCATAACCAGAAGTTTTATAATTAATTTTACTATTAATTCGATAGTACATTTTTTCTTTTTTCCAAGTTGTACGAGATTTATATGCGTGGATTAATTTAACGGCTAATACAGATGATTACATATATTTAAATTGCAGTTTCTGAAAAAGCTGGTGTAGTGGTAGCAGTTTTATTCCTCGGTACACATAGATGGATATCAGTATCTTCTCAATTATTAACGGCAGTGGCCGCTAATCGTTGCGTTGAGGCCAAGGCCGATGCGGCACTTGACCTCCGCCTCAGTCACGACACCGACGCTGGCGAGTAAGCCGGAGTTCAGCAAACAGCCACAGGCCAAGTTGGTGTTGAGCCCAATGGCTGCATTGAGTGATGCCTCGCTACTCCTCAACGTCCGGCAACCAAGTGGGGAAATTATCGCCAGCCTTTTCAGTGCGACGGAGATGTCAATGACTAATCCCATGCTGGCGTTAAGCAATCTGCAATATGGTTGTGGTGCTCCGAGCTTTGAAGCCGGTGGTGCCGTTTGTGCTCTAGTTGCAGTGACTAGAGCTCCCCCTAGAAGCAAGAGAAGGACGACAGACCTTGTGACAGAAGAAGTATTCATATTGATCATGCTGGGTTAATTCTTCAGGGATGGATTGCTGGTTATTTATTGGGGTCATTACAGAAGGTTGATTTATGTTGATCTCAGTGAATTCTTGCTATTTAATGAAGAATGGAAGGAAGCATATAGTTGATGGACGACCTAGAAGTAGGGTGGCCAAATTTTATCAACTTTTGGACTTCCTTGATTCATGCATAAGTTGATACTCAAAACTGCCAACCGGTAAGAGAGGAGTGCAGAATTCTGCAAGCACTAAACATAGCTTCTTTTAAATGTGTGAGGGTTTTTTTTTTCCTGTTCTTTTTAAGTGCGGTTGTCTTTACTTATTCCTGCCATAGTTCCGCAAATTATCTCCCCAAAAGACAATAAAAATAAAAAAAAGGATGGAACAGATCCATTGACCTGCAATTTATTTTCACTCTTACCCAATATATATATATATATCGTCATTGCTACCAGCACAAAAAAAAATGAAATCACAGGTTCAGAACACTATTTCATGATTTGTAAGGCAAGCTTACCATTTTCAGGCCCACAACCAATGACCCATCAGTGAAATGTCAAAAGATTTGTTTTTAGATCGCCCTTCGTATGTGTGAAATTGGTATGACGTTGGGCGAGAGAAACGACCAAAAATTAGCTCTTCTGACAAACAAACACCCAGTAACAAAGGCAAATGCCCCTGCAAGTTTTTCTGCAAGAATAGTTCAAGCAGGGATAAGGCGGCCTCTTGCTAGAACCATATTGGAGAATATTTTGAAAACTTTGCCTAACTCTAGAATCCTTGCAACTTTGTTAAATCGCGCTATCAAGTCAGCAAGTGAGACTATCATTTTTCACAACCCAAAGTGTTCAACATAGTGTTGCTGAACCGTCATAAAGTCATCCACTTCATATGTTAAAAACGGCACCTATGAAATTTAATAAACTAAAATGCATATGTGTCAAAGATGCCCACATACTGAGTCAAGACCATGAAGGAGCCTTGAAAGAAGAAGATGAAAAGCAATTGCTTATAGGAATGATGAAGGAACAAGGTAAACAATTCGTTATCAAATGCGCACAACTTCTGGTGGAACCAAGTCACTGCACTCATCAAATTGTGTTCCAGGCATATACTACTGTAATTACTTCACACCTTCTGAATTATCTTTTTTTACTTTTTTGTAATGCTTGTGATTAAGATAATGCACACACAGATTTATTTAGAAGAATGATTTGCTCTATGGTTGGAAAAGCATATCTGTACTCTTCATTCTACCAGCACCAAAAAGAATTAACCTGTCATCATATACGTCAATGTGTCCAAATGCATTTGCGCCAGAAGGACACTCCAGGGCTGCCTCAAAGGACCTATGGTGCACTCCATGAGAATCAATCGAATGCCCTCCTTTGTGATCATGTCCAGACAGGCAGGTCTTCACACAACCATAGCGATGTATCACATTCATCACCTCATCATAATTCCAGAGAAGTGCTTCTCGACATGATACATTGGGGTCTAGAGGCATATGACAACAAATAATTACTTTCTGCCTTAACTTTGTTGCTTCCTGGAGTATGTCATCCAGCCATTCCATCTGTTGCCTCCCAACAGCACCATTGAACATAAGGAACCTCCTCTCAAGGCCCACAAGTCCCTCAGGGCTGTTCTTATCCAAATTGGGGTTCTTCTTCCCGAGAATCTCCAGTGCCTCTAATGTGCTAGGATAATCTGGAGGCCATCCGATGGCACTTATGTCATAGCCGTCCAGCACAACAATTCTATACTCTGGTGTGGGCGAAAAATCATAGTATGCATGACCATCAACACTCTGAATCTTCAATAAGGGGAGCAATTTGTCACGAGGTAGATTGTAAAGGCAATGATTACCAATCATGTGATAAACAGGGCCATTAAATTTCTCAAATTCATTAACTAATTTCTTCACAGCATTTAGAGATTGGTCCTTGGGGCAAAAACCATCTACAATATCTCCAAAATTCATCACAAATTTATGCTTCCGTTGGTTGTTCCAAGTTTCAACCGCCCTTTCCAGTACATTAAAGCTATGGCGATAATACCGAGGAACACCAAGGAATGACCGACCATCAGGAATATCAGCATACTGAACATCAGAGATAACCCCAAATGAAAAAAGGGGTGGCTTCCCCTGCACACTTGCTAATCCATTTGAGAAGCCCATAGAACAGCTAGCACAAATATCCTATCATAAAAGCACACAAAGTACCATCAGCCAAATCATCTTAACAAATCAGTGGAAAGCTAAAGGGATCAATTGGGGGTAATGGAAGGTACAAAATGCCCCAACTCTGCCCTCTCAAACAAAGAGGAATGAGCCAAAGACTTTCATTATTACACACGCACACACACATATATATAAAGAAGAAGAAATCACCAGACAAGAAAAAACCCAGATCAAACAAACGGCCGCATTGGATATGGGTTTTAGACAACGATAGATTTTCTTGAAAACCCAGATCAAACAACACCCATTTTCACAATTTAATAAGCCTTGTTTTTTTTTTTTTTTTCCTGGGATCGTAACTAAGACAATTAAGACAGCAGACAATAAAACACTTTAAGAGAAAATGTTAGCTCCATAATTAACATAACAGATTGTTTCCAATGTAACATATTCATCAATTGATCAAATTATTTTCTGGAGAAAAAAAAAATAACCAAAACAAAAAGCTACAGAACGTACGGTTTTTATTGAAGCGGAGGGAAAGACCCCGCGGCCTTTCTTCTGTTTAAGCCTCCCTGTAACGTGAAAACACAAAAGGTTGGGGGGACTTCATTGGATTGGCAAAGAGTTCTTCAATGGATCGTGAGCAAATTCTTCTTTTGTTTTGTCTGGCCCAGAATGACATGTCATGGGGCCCACTTCTCAAAAATCAAATTATGTTTTTATCATGCCTGACCAGACTTGGGCTCCACCAAACAATGCTCACCCACTTCGGTCCAGACCAATAATGGCATGAAGACCTTTCACGGCCCTTCAATAAGGACGTGTAATTCTTGACCCAATAAAATAAAATAATAATAAATAAATAAATAAACAACCTTGATGTGTAATGTCCTCACACAACGACTATCACAATTAAAATTTTATAATTTATAAAAATAAAAATCATTCTTATTTAATTTTTAATAAAAAAAATATTTATTTATAAGAAAAAAAATTATAATCAAGTAATAATTATTTTTTGACAATTTAAATTTTATAATAAATATTTTACTACGTTTATTATTTTTTAAATATAATTTAATATAAAATTAAATTTTTTATTGTTTTTTATTTCAAATAATATCTTTTATTATATAAAATAAAATTATAAATAAATTATATTTATTAATTACTCACTGAGCTGATGTCGAAGACTTCATCAATTAAAAATACAGTTGACAATCCATTAAAAGACTTCATCGATTCACATATTTGAGTGTTATATAGAGAGCATTCTTTGTAAGGCTTTTTACTGAACGCTTGCTTGGAAAATTCCTTTTTCGCCGCGGAAGAACTGAGCATAGGGGTATAGAGTTTGGAATTTATTTCTAAAATCTTACAATAAAAAAATCAAATGAACTCAAAATGATTTGAATATTATATCGCCAAAAGTATTATCATCTAATAATCAATAAATAACGCACTTTAATTTCTTTAATGTAGCAAAATATTTTCTTTTTCTATACGTTTTAGGGGAACCAAACCATGCACTGAATAGGTCTCACGTTACCACTAGGAAACCTTAGTAATAAACTATTTTTATTTTTTTCAAAAAAATAAAAATAATAAAATTGCACCCTTATAACTATTTATGGTACGACTGCAAATGTAACCCAGCCACCATAAAGCAACGTTGACATTTAATGCGCTGCCTGCTTTGCCTCGCCTTGCAGTGGGAAACTTCTGTTTTTATGGTATATTTTTGTTTTGATTTTGATTTGATGCAGCCTGATTTTTAATTGTGCCCCCTCAGATTCCAAAAGTCCAAGCACCTCAAAGTGCCGGCAGGGGCGTATGGGTCTGTATTGTCTAAATGCAAGAACACGTTTAACACTTGCACTGGTACTCCATGCCAAACTGGACTTTTAAAGCAAGAACATTGGACTTGACGGCCCAGCTTGGGGGGGGGGGCGCCGTAATTGCTGAGGCCAGCGATACCTCTGTAGATCCTGTCAACACCTCTATCATGGCCGTTGCCACTGATGGCTTCCCCTGCATACTGGCCAATCCATTTGAGAAGCCTATAGAACAGTTAGCACAAACTGTTGGATCACTAATTCTTAAAACCCTACAACACAAGACGTTTTAGTGTTCGAGAATGTACAGAGTTCCACTGGTGGTTAGCTTTGGGTTACAGTCGAATCTGCAAAATGGATAGCTCAGACAGCACTACTCCAATGGAAAGGGAGGAGTATACAGCAGTGTGGACTTTGCAACGGTGTGAAGCTAAAAAATTCAGTAAACTACGCAATGATTGAAAACAAGTACAAAAGCTGGAACAGATGGGAAAGCAAGAGTGTGCAACAGGAATGACTTTTCGCTTTGTGTGTTCCGGACTGGACTTCTGAGGATGGTCGCCCTGTACATCTTTTGCCAGCGTTGAAGCAGCCAAACCACTGGTCTCATTTGCCCGTTGGCTCTATCTCTCAATGAAAAACCCCTAATACATTATAATGGCTAAAAGCTGTGTTTGTGTCAATTCTGTATCTTGAAAACCGTACCTGTTGATCGAGGCATGGTGTTCGCTGATTAAGATTTATACCGCCTGTGCTTGTAATGTTTACTTTTTTTTTTTTTTTTTAGGTGTAGTAGAGTAGACACAAGTCGTAGGTCTTACGGAAGTAACTTGACTTTTTATTTATTTACAAAGGCATAACATAAAATAAAATAGAAAGTTGCATGAAGAAATGTCAATCAAGTGTTTCGTTTTTGCAGCCATGTTCAACGCTGCCACGCTTCAAATTCCGATCAGTTTTCTTCATTCATTAATATTCATCCATGGGCAAAGGAGGTTGCTGCAATTACTTTTATTAATCTCTAAAAAATATTCTGTCAAAGATTGTTATTTCTTTTCAGAGAAGTGAGAATAAATCAATGTTCCAGGGGCATATATTAATGTCTTGGAGTGGCATCGTCGAGAGCAGGGTTTATGGTTTGTTTGGGAGAGACATCTCCGAAAAAGCAAAAACGACGAACAACAGTTTCTAATAAGTCTATTACAAAGTATAGACTTTCACTCATTAATTCCACTGCCATCCGGTAGGCAACAGGGTGAGGCGAGCTTATGGACAGCCAGCCAGGGCCGTTCATGGCACAACTGTAACATAACCTTACACTACACAAGAGAATGGAAAACTTTGATATCAACAGACCGTGCCGGATTATTTCTTTGAACAATGGGGACAAAGTGCTTGTACAAAGATGACATTAGAACAGTGATAGGAAACATATCATGCCAGGAATGATCAAGGAGAGTACATTGATGGCATAAGATGAAGAGGATCTTTTTTAGTAACTGTTAGCTCGTAAGACTCGCTCATGTCCAAATCTTCTGGGGATTCGCCATCAGGCAATGTCCAGTCAAACCAATATAACAGACTGGCAAGCACAAATTCTGCTGAAACAACCCCAAATGATATCCCAGGGCAACCCCTTCTTCCCCCACCAAAAGGCAAAAAGTTGAAAACATGGGGTTTAAATCAACCTGTTCTTCTTCAAATCTCTCTGGGATGAATTTTTCTGGACTTTCCCAAACTTTTGGATCCACGTGAATAGCAACTGCTTTGATCAGAACTGTTGTTTTGGGATGAATAGTATGCTTACTCACTTGAACACTTGTTGATGTTTGTGTAGGGACCAGGAGAGGAAGAGGGGGATAGAACTGGAGTGTCTCTTTGATGATGCACTTCAAGTAGTTCATTTTGTCAACACGAGGAAAAAAGCTCGGGATTTTTGACTTCTTTCCTGCCACTCCTCTTACTTCTCCTTGAGCTTTCCTCAGCACATTTTTTTTTTTTTGTAAGTTCTTCTGTAGCAGTTGTCTCGGTTCCTCCAACAAACATATCCTGAAGTTTTTGTATAATGGATAAGAAATGAAGCTTTTTGAAAACTACTAAGGAAGTGCAAGAGAGCTTAGCCTAAGGAAGAAAGGCATATGCCACTAGAATGGCTTTGGTGTTGTCTTAAGTAAGCTGAACACCAAGCGTGCCATCTTTCTGAAGTTGAAGGATTACACGCACCAAGTCGTTCCTTCCAAGCTGCGGGTCATCACTGTCCACAATCTTATGCTCTTCGATCACCTTTTCCAAAAAGACGTCTAGCAGTCTGAAAGTTGCTTGCATCTGTCCATTAAGGCCTGTGATTTTATCCATCCATTCCAAAGCTACAAATTGCATCAACATCCCTCCAGAAAGCTCCCCAAAATTGCTCTTGCCACCTTCCTCTTCAGCCTTTCGACCAACAACACATCTAGAAGTTGTTATATTGTTTGCAAGGGCAAGCAGCATCTGACTTACACCAACAGAGACTATTTTTGCAGGCCCAACCAAGATTATCAATCAAAGCTACAACCTTTTCTTCCCTGACATAGTGAAAAGACTAGACCCTTCTGAGGCTTCGGAGTTCAAGAACACAGAGTTTCTTAGTTTGCCTCCAATACTCACCATTAGGGCAGAAAGTTATATCGTTGCATCCATAGAAGAAGACTCTGGCGGCCATGATTTGGGGTCGGTTTGAGAAAACAAGGTCGTGGGTCTTCTTCACTTCTTTTGCTGTCTCTACTGATGAAACCACAAGTGTTGGAGTCTGCCCCAAGCACAAGAACATACTTCTCTGAGAGTGCTTTGAGAGAACGATGAGACATTTTGCCTAGATGGTGAAAGATGGCCAATTATTGGCAGCTTTCTTGGTGCTGGAGGCAAGTTAAGTTTGCTACTTCGTTTGATAATAAGGCTATGCAAGGAGATGGGAGACGTGAAAAGGATTGAGAAAGCAAATGTGTTGAACGCAGCAAATTAACTTAATCAGCACAAATTCTCATGGTGCAATGGGTTTACTTCGACTATGAACGCAGCTACTTTGAAAATCATCAAACACCTTTTATTTATAGATCATGAAAAAGGACACACCTGTAGATTATCCACATCTTCTAAAACTTGGAATTTACAGTTGAAGCCCAAGTGGAGGCCTATGTCAAGCGGCGAGATCAATGATCGGCCAGCACAGTATAACATCCAGCACACAATCCCAAAGATACAAGGAAGCCGGGCAAAGGATCCAACGCAGATGCAGTTCAATAAATAAAGAAATTCATGTTTCCATTTCTCGATTTTCCTTATTGTACACTAAAAGCGTTCAGGTTTGACAGAATTGACGGGCTATAATAAAAGACCATCTTTGTTGAACAGTTCAATTACCCAGAGACAGGTTTGACTTCAACTGAGCATACATTTGTTGGTAACATAAGGAGGCTATTTACACTGGCCGAACTCTTTTTTATGGCCACACAAAATAGGCAGAGAGTAATTGATTGCCTTCCCACCCTCAATGTTGCCATTGCACTCTGTACAACCAACACACTATCTAGAAAAAAAGTCAGCAAGGCGGCAACCCTTTCAGTCGAGCAATCTATCAGCTCCTGAGGCGGTCTCTGGTAAAAAAAGGAAGCCTGAGCGCTTCCAGTGCAGTTAGCCTATCTGAAGGATCATACCTCAGGAGTCCTTGTAATAGATGAATCAGATCTCCAGCTGAATGGTCCACATGCTGCATTACAAGATTCTGCAAGATATAGAGAAAAATAAAAATTAAAAACATAATAAAACTGCCTTCCCAAACTAAACGTGTACATCTGCATCTAATACCTGAAGTCGAGGCAGCTTCAAAACAGCTTTAATACTTTCTCTTGACGTGGCACCTTCTGGCCAGTACAGCTTACCCCTTCTTATGTACTTTTCTGCATGTCGGTCCACTTTCTTCAGCATATGCTGCGGCAGCGGACCAAGTGCTCGTTCCATCATGGCAAGGTGCTCCAGATTCTCATGTGTTTGAAACAAAGCCTCGCCCTACGAAACAGTTCAAAAAATTTTATAAAATGTTTCAACAAATAACCAAAAGCCACAAATAATTAAAAGCACAAATTAGTTTAAGCAACATACCGTACACAACTCCACCAAGATACAGCCAACACTCCAAACATCACAAGGATAGCTCCAACCAAGTCCTACAAGATATTAACACAACATTAAGCATATGCAAAAATGTACAAATTAAAAACCAGAAAATATTCAGAACTTACCAAGAATGACCTCAGGTGCACGGTAATGTCTTGTTGATACAATGTAGTTCTGATCTTGCCGCTCATAAGTAGTGCTGCCAAAATCAATCACCTTGATTGCACTTGATTTTGGGACCCTTCTAAAGTACGAGCTATCCCTTGGTGACCGAGACGAATGCTACACAACAAAATAACATTATGGCAAACCTTCAGAAACTAAAAAACCCAATTTCACAAATAAAAAAATAAAAAAAAAGAAAAAAATTATACCTTGTACTCAGGAACCTTAACATAGTCAGGAGAAACTAGAAGTATATTCTCAGGTTTCAAATCGGTGTGAATCAGCCGTAAGCCATGCATAACTGAACAATTTAAGAATGAACAAATGAATAAGTGAATGATGTCCTGGTAAAGATGGTCAACTGTAAATTGTGTCAGTCATATCAAGCTTTTTCAAATAATTAACTAGAAATGCTATTATCAGCAGTGTAAGCAATTACTACACACATGCTACACATTCCAACAGTTGTCTGCCAATCTCACGAACAAGATCAATGGGAAATGAGCGATAATTGTTTTTGCGAAGAAAATCGTATAAGCTTGGTCCAAGCTTCTCAAATACCTGTTGAAACCATTTACATTCACCCAAAAGTCTTAACCCCCATATTATCTGTAAATTGGGGAAATTAATCCATTACAATATATTCACATACTTACAATACAGATATGGTTACGATAGTCAAACCAGTTCCGTAATTGTACACAACTGCAAGGAATAAACCCATTTAACAATTGACACATATTTAGGAATGAGATAACAATGCCAGTAATGTAGAAAAAAGATAAATAGACGATGTACCCACCGATTGCCGCCTTTATCATTTTTACCAAGTTGTTGCAGCACCTCAATTTCTATCATAGCTGCTTCACGATACTTTTTAATCCCACGAACTATTTTGATGGCTACCATTTCTTTCTTTTCTCTATCCCAGCACTCTAAAACCTGACCAAAGGTGCCTGCACATGGAGGAAACCAGAAAGAGAGATAATATCAGAGAGATGAATTACATAAGAAAAAAAATAAAATAAAAATGAAAGGCCTAGAATTTAGCTTAAGTTTGTGTATACCTTCTCCCATTTTGCTGTGGATCTTATCTGCAAATGATGTAGAGAACAAAAGAAAAATGCAAGAAAGAAAAATTTAGTTAGCAGCATTCTACATATTAGAGCCAATTATGATAAAACATAAGCTAAACTGCATGTTTTGAGAGAGCATCCACAACAATGGAAAAAGAAGACTGATTTTTTAAAATGGTTGCAGCAGAATAGATGTCTACAATAACAGGTAAAATAACCAAAAGGATTAGAAAATTAAGCTAAAGCATATTTGTGGAAAAGCACATTATCACAAAATAAAAGGCAGTGATTAGTCCAGGGATAGGACAAGCCTGTTCCATTCATCAGCATTGAAACAGGCTCTAAACCTTCTATGATGAAATTTGCACAAGCCCATTTTTGTTTAGAAGATATGAATGGTAAAGTGTAATTACAGCGAGAAGTTAAATTTTCTCCAAGCGCAAACATGTAATGGCCATCCTTGTCATCTTCCCGCCATGGGGCAGAACCATTTCGAGCCACTCCTTTTACATAAAGAGAACTAGAGGTAGTATGGTCCGAGGTTGCTCCTGAAGATGCATAGCTTGTTGCTACATTCCCAACCTCTTGTCCACAAAATATTCCTACCTGAGCCTACACATAGCCACCATTCATGTACCACTCATGAAATTAAGAAAAAATTTTCACCTCAGTGCTTTCATATTGTTGGGAGTCTCCCTAATAGTTGCCAAGAAACTCATCCATCAGAGGAACACAATAAATGCAAATCACATAGCATTGACAATACAAAGGACCACGCTCACATATTTATAGTAATATAGCATGTATCTGGTAGATCATTGGAAGGAAAGATGGATGAAAACAAAAAAACAAAAAAAATTAATTCATCGGAAGGATAAAAAACTCATCAAGTAATGATATAAAGCAATTACAAGCTTTTACACAGTCGTCAAATTTTTTCATAAAAATTACAAAAAGAGCTCAAACAAAGTAAACAAATTTCTCAAATTAATAAAAATGAAAAAGCAATAAAAACCCTAATCTAGGATTTTGCTAGATTCTGTACTTAAAATTGAATATAAAGATCCAAACAACCGATCCTGGACCATGTAAGCCATATAACTATACAAGGATCGAGAAAGATTATGCATTAATTCACCCATCAAAAACACAGATCTAAAAGAAAATTAACAAATCAAGCAAAAAGAAGACAAAAGGAACCAAACATCAATAGATCCAACATACAAAGAACGAAAGATGATACCTTGGGTACCTGAGGCACATCCCAGCCCAAGCGCGGCCTCTTCCTCGGGCGGCGATCAAGGTGCGTGTGGGGAAACTCCGTCACGCGCTCCATCTCCATAATCGGAAACCAGACGAGCAGATAATTGACCGAGAAAACCACCAAAATTCACAAGAAAATGAAGAAAAATTGGAGGATTTTGACGAGAAACGAACAATGAAAGGGAAAGATTTTATCGTGCGGCAAGAAAAGCTAAGCTAAACCTAATTTTAACCTAGAACAACTGTGAGCGAGGCGGTTGAGCCGAGATCTGGCCGACCACGTGTCAATATCTTATCCGTCTGTTTGACCAAATCTCGTCCTCATTGGAGGCCTTTTTGTTTTTGGTATTGCGTTGGTTGACTAGGGCATACGGTTATATATTAATCATGGTTGAGTTAGCGTGCTTTACCCTCAATTGGTTAAAAAACAAAAAAACAAAAACAAAAACAAAAATCTAGTCCCTAAATTCCTACATATGCACAATTCCACCCCCAAACTTTATTGTTTTGTCCCCAAGCTTATATACCAAGTGCACAATTATACCCAAAAGATTATTTCTGATCAATTTTAACTTTTAAGAGCCAAAAAAGCAATGCATGGTTCCTTTTTTCATTCCCGTTTTGATTTTTTTTTTTTTAATTTTTCTGGTACACAGTTCCCCATTGATTTTGGAACCACTATTACTACGCAAAGAAACTGTTATTGATCCAAAGTAAACTTGGAGCATAGATAATTCTGAATTATTGGTTTTTTTTTTTTGTTTTTTGCTTGAGTAAGACAAGAAAATTGACTCAAATTTCTTGGCATAATAGTTATAACTAAAAATAAATAAATAACTCTTCCAAAAAGGAGTACATTTGATTTGTTATTTTTTTTTTCCCCATCCAGTTGAGTTCATTGTGACAGTATAATTGATCTGAAAAGTTAAGTAGCGAATGGACAATGTCACGTGGTGGGGGTTTGGAAACGGCCGCAAAAGTATTTTATTTTCGCTCTTCGTGCTAAAGTGTCTGCGTTGCATTACTACCATCCAAGAACCACCAAGGTTGGTGTTAGGTCTCAACTCGTGTGGTCTTTAAATTCATGGATTAAACACATGGCTGTGGATTGCATCAACTGTTGATCACGTGGGGCTTTTATATCCAATTGTTGTTTCAACTTGTTGGCTTTTGTGGCAACGGAGAAATAAAACTGCACTTGAGGAGGGTTTTTCTTGACTCAAGCAATGTTGAAGCTATTAAGAAGCATGTTGTGAAATTCACCAACGACCAGGTTACATTATTTTTTCGGGCAACGAGGGAAGGATTGGTAGAGATACCTGTGGCAGTGCCTTTTTGGCTTTTGGCCAATATATGATAATAATATTTTGAAATTCTTTTACTAAATATGTAATCAAAATAATAAAATTAGACAACTATTTTCACTCTTACTGCATCCATTCTCACTTGTCTCTTCTCCATTGCTACAAGAAGCAACAAAAATAGACCACCTTCACCGTTCAAGCTTCCAGTTCTAGGGAATCTCCACCAATTAGGTGTTTATCCGCGTCACTCTCTCCAATCTTTGGCTCAAATCCATGGTCCTGTCACGCTGTCGCATCTTGGCAACGCGCCGACCCTTGTGGTATTGTCTGCTGAAGCAGCTCGCAGAGACCATGAAAGCCCATGATATCATTTTTGCAAATAGACCCAATTCAGAGATCTCAAGAAAAGCTTCTGTACGACTATAAGAACTTGTCTTTGGCCCCTACGGAGAGTACTGAAGGAAAATGAGAAGTATATGCGATTGGATTTTAAGCGTATATTGTATAATTATCCTAAAATTTTTCAGTTGAGATATAATCTTGAATCTACAAATCTGTTGCTTATTCGGACCATTCAAAAATCTCCCCACGACCAGAAAAGAGCAGAACTGTTCAGTTTCATCAGCAGTTGATCTGAGTTAATTATTTGCTTCCCTAACAATTGGTATCACATGCAGGGCTGCTTTTGGTAGGAAGTATGATAAAAGGAGATAGTGGCAGGAAGTTCGAGAAGCTCTTGGAGGAGTTTGGCGCTTTGTTGGGTGTTTTCAATACGGCGGACTTCATTCCGTGGCTTGCTTGGATTAATCGCTTCACCGGTCTGGACGCTAGAGTGGACAAGGTCATCAGAGAATTTGATCGCTTTTTTCTCTGGGGAGGAAAATCACCATTTTCCTTATTGAAATATTCATGCACAAAAATTTAACTTGAAGCCTTCAGATTTTGGCACCTGTTTACTGTTTTTGAGGGTTAACTCAATAGCAAATGTGAACGAAAAATAAATAAATAGGTTATTAATAAAACTAATTAAAGTGAAATTTTATTTTATTTTATATAAAATGTTTTTGATACATAGTAGGATGTATTTAACAAAAATAAATATAATAAGTATCTTGAACTTAAATTTAATAAATTTAAAACTTCAATCTCTTCTTTAAATTAAATTTTACAGTATATTTATTGGGTATATTAAATTTCATCACTAACTGAAAACATTGTTATAACCTGTAACTGCAATATATATATATATATATATATTTATTGTTAACCCGCAGGACATGTTTGCTGCTGGAGCAGCGCTGCCTTGGAATGGTCAATGACAGAAATGCTGAGGCACCCACGAGTCATGGAGGAATTATCATGACGTAGAGAAATCAAACTACTTGAAAGCAATTATCATGGAATCTTTTAGATGAAGCCCTCCAATTCCATTAATTGTTCCAAGGCAATCGACACAGGATGTAAAAATACAGGGTTATGACATTCTAGCCAAAACAAGAGTAATCATCAATGCTTGGGCAATTGGCAGGGATCCAGCTACGTGGGAAGAACCAGAGGAGTTTAAGCCAGAGAGGTTCTTGGAGAGTTCCATAAACTTCAAATTGCAGACTTAATTAAAAAATATATAAACAATAATAGAACTGATAAAATAGTAAGGCATAATAGTTTAATCCTAAAAACTATAAACTATAACATCTCAGGCATACTGCTTGCCACTCTACACAAAGCTACGTAAAAAAATCTTTACAATTGAAACATCATCACGATTTATTAAGGTTACAGGTGTTTCGGTGTGGGGTTTTTTATTTTTCCCAAATGATCCAAATTGGATTCCTAATTATGAAAAGTTCATTTCTGGCCCGGCTCCAAATTAAAATTCAATAAATCTACCAAGATGGATTGATTAGATGTGTAAATTCAACACGCAACTCCATTATTGAATTTTAAAATCTGAAGGCCTACGACCCGCATGTTTCCAAGCTCAGGACTAAAAAGTTTGCTTGCATGAGCTGTTAGTTGTCGTAAGAGAGGTTGAGGTGTTCTCATTTTCATTTGCTTTGGGCCGACTTCGTTGACGACCACACCAAAGCGTTATCCATAAGTATCTTCTTTGAAAAAAAAAAATCTGGTGAATTCCAAGTAGAATTCTCAAGAAAATTTTTGCAAAGAACAATCTGCCATTTGGGTATGTCCGATTTTCTAGTTTCTCAATTTATTCACATTCATTGCTATACGGGTTTTATGGATTGTTAAAATTTGCGCTTCTGAACACTTTTTAAAGCATTTAACACTTTCTCTTTTTGACTCTTAAACTGCGAGACGTGGGCTGTGGGGAAAATTGTAAATCTTTATAGAAGAGGTTTGAAGTCCATTTTTGGGTTTAAACTACAATTTTAGGAAGGCTTATTTATTTCTTTCTTTTTTATGTTCAAGCCATGAGGATTTATTTTCCTGGTAACTTACTTGTAGGGTTAGAAATACAGCGTGTCTGATGAATTTTTGACGTGTCTTTTTTGGTACTCTTTACCAAGGTTTGACAAAGTTGCAGCAGAATTGTGCTTTTTGTGTATTAGGCTAAGAAGATTATTATAATGTTCATTTAGTATAGCACTGTACCTGGATATCTCCTGTAACACTCTGCCATCAAGCTGATGGTGGTCTAGGGAGCAACAGAAGTTTGTCACAAATAGGTTGAAATGGTTTCGTAGCAAGGGGATTGGTAAATCTTGTCTTGCTGGTCACTGGTTGAAATAAACTTGAATTGGAGATTCTTGGCAGCCACTTGCTCATGAACGAAATGAAAATCAAAATCAATGTATTGTATTTTTGTTTACATGTTTATTGACATTCACTGCTATATAGGTTTTTATGGTTTGTCAAAGATTTCGCTTTCGAACAGTAGCTAAAGCATCTAACTCTTTTGCCTGACAACTAAAATGCCATCTGTGGACTACAGAGAATATTTTAGATCCTTAGAAAAGAGGTCTGAGCTTAAAGAGATGATTTTGGCATGGGTTTTTGGGTTTAAGCTTGAAGGTTTTGGGTACTCTTTATCATAGTTGATATTGACATTAATTGTATACTGCTGAATGCTTGGTGGATTACATGTTTTGAAGCCATAATGAAAGGAGGAAGGAAGATTTATTTCTCTTGTTTTTTTTCTCTTCCATGTTTGTCATTGATTATAAACAGTTCCTGTTCTGTGCTTCAGCTGGACAGTCAAGCCAAGTAAAAATGTTGCAAATCATGGTCTCTCTCCTTCTCTTCCTTTGTTTCTCTATCTTCCTCATAAAATGGTTCTTCTTGACTCCACTTAAGCCAACAAATCTACCACCTTCACCGCCAAAGTTCCCAATTATTGGGAACCTTCACCAACTGGGTTTGTACCCACACCGCTGTCTGCACTCGCTAGCTCAGACCTATGGTCCTCTGATGATGCTGCGATTTGGAACCGTGCCCATTCTCATTGTCTCAACTGCAGACGCTGCCCGAGAGATAATGAAAACCCACGATCTCGTTTTTTCATGCAGGCCAAAATTAAGCATTACAGACAAACTTCTCTATGCGGGTAGGGATGTTTCCACAGCACCTTATGGTGAGTATTGGAGGCAGATGAGAAGCATTTGTGTGCTTCAGCTTTTGAACAACAAGAGGGTGCAATCGTTTCAGAGCGTAAGAGAAGAAGAAGTAGCCATTCTTGTCAAGAAGATCCATGAACATTCTTTATTGTCATTGCCAATTGATTTGAGTGAAATGTTTGCATCTCTTACAAATGATGTGGTGTGTAGGGTGACATTATGGAAGAAATATAGTGAAGGTGAAAAAGGAAAGAAGTTTAAGGAGTTATTGGGGGAGCTTATGGTCTTGTTAGGCAGCTTTAGTTTTGGGGATTTCATTCCCTGGTTAAGTTGGGTCAATTATGTCAGTGGCTTTGATACCAAAGTGGAGAGAGTTGCCAAAGAGTTTGACAGGTTTCTGGATGGAGTTGTTGAGGAGCATGAAAATGGCCTCAAAAGAAGCACTTCTCGTGGAAATGTTCCTGGAGGAGATAATGAAAAGGATATTGTGGACATTTTGCTTGAACTTCAAAAGAATAACATGGCTGGCTTTCCCCTTGCTAGAGACAGCATCAAAGCTTTAGTCATGGTATGTGTCCATCTTCCCTCTTACTCTGCTTAGCCTCTCCCCTTTCTAGCTGGCTTTCTCCCTGAGTTTGTGGAGGTGCACAAGCACTGCCCTGCGTGTGGTTGCATTAGCACATAAACATCACACAAAGGGCATGATCAGGGCACAAGGCTTCCGAAAAAAAAAAAAAAAGATTCTGCCATTCGAGCTTGTGACCAAAAGAAACATTTACTCTATAAATGCATCGGGATCAGAAAATTTTAAATCCAAATACCATAATGTCTACTTAATGTCTGAGAGATGAAGTTTAGAGTGATATAATGTTTGTGCCTGTAACTTTAGCTGTAATGGCAATGATCAATTGCAGGATATGTTTGCTGCTGGAACGGACACTACATACACTGTGCTAGAGTGGGCAATGACAGAGCTGATAGAGAACCCCAGAGTAATGAAACAAGCACAAGATGAGGTCAGGAAAATTGCCGGTGGCAATCAGGAACTAATAAAAAACGACCTTGAAAAGTTGCATTACTTAAAAGGCAGTGATCAAAGAGACTCTTCGTTTGTATCCTCCACTTCCGTTACTTGTTCCACGGAGATCAACCCAGGATGTCAAAATAAATGGGTATGACATAGCTGCTGGCACAGTGGCATTTACCAACGCTTGGGCAATTGGGAGGGACGCTGCGGTATGGGACCAACCTCTGGAGTTTAGGCCTGAGAGATTCTTGAATTGTCCTATAGATTTCAAAGGGCATGACTTTGAGTTAATCCCATTTGGGGCCGGCAGGAGGGGTTGCCCTGGAATCTCATTTGCCATGACCACTAACGAGCTTGTCCTGGCAAATCTTGTCAACAAGTTCGATTGGAGTTTGCCTGGTGGAGCTAGAGTGGATGATTTGGACATGACTGAGTGTCCTGGTATCACCATCCACAGAAAAGTACCCCTTATTGCCGTTGCAACTCCAAGTTCTTAGCCAGAAAATAAAACCCATTTAGGCCTAAATTCCCGAATAAATTTCAATACTGTGTTTTGAAAACTTGAACCATCCAACTGACGCCTGTTTTTATTTTTGCAGTGTATGTACAATTGCTTAAATTGAATGTGTGGCTACATTGAATACAAACAATACCCATTGCAGTTCAGTTGGATTTAGTTACTTTAAAACTGGAAGAGGGAATTGTCATGGATCAAACGCTCGAGTGCGTTGACGTTTAAGAGATGCGAGGTGCAGATTACAGACAAGAATGAAACTTGATGATACACCGACCCAACTAAATGTCAATTTGCTAAACAATCCAACATTGCCAGACGAGGAAACCTTTTACATGTAGTAGATGGCGGGTCACTTGCCTTATGGTCACCCCCACCCCTCTCGAGCCGTTGACAAACCGCCAATAGAATAATCTGCGGACTCCGTAACAGATGAGGATTTGGAAAAAGTGCACTGCTTGAAAGTAGTGATCAAGGAGACTCTCTGCTTGCACCTCCAATTGCATTGCTAGTTCCGAGGGAATCAACCCAATAGGTTAGAATAAAAGGCCTGGAGATTGCAGCAGGAATTTTAATTGAAATGAATAATAATAATAATAATAATTGGATTTACTTAATTCCAATGTACCAAATAAAATTAGATCGAATTAAGAGCTTTCATTGATTTGTTTTGTTGCATAATTGGAAATTAAAATTCAAAAAAAATGCACAAATAAAAAGATATATATATAAAGTGTAAATTAGTTGCATATTTATATCATAGAATATTAACTATTAATTAGAGTTGGTCAAAGATTTGATAAATGATGAATCAATCGATACATCTTTTAATGAATTATACATTAATTATAATCGATAATTAAAATTCAACCGTTCAATTTGCATTTCTATGGAATAGAACTCATTAAAATTTTCGTTCGATCTGATCAGTCCGATTTGCATACACATAACCCGCCCGAGATCCGGCTGAAATCCGTACAAGCAACTAGACTATCCCAGGCCCAAAGGTGGTTGTGTGAAAATTAGCTGAAGCCTAATAAGTTGTTTTCAGTGGCCCGACACGGCCTTTTGGGAAGACATTGGATCTGATTAAAATCTGAAGGGCCGCATTATAGGCCTACGACCCAAGTGTTTCCAGGGTCAGGCCTAAACAATTTGCTTCTAAGAGCTGCGTGCGTTGTTGTGACGGGAGGGGTTGGCTTGGCTTCTTGTCACTTTTATTGCCCTGCGGCGTCTCCGTTGACGACGACACCAAAGCGCCACCTCTGTGCCCACATCGATAAATATCTTCTCTGACAAAAGAAACAGAGAGAATCTGGTGAATTCCAAGTAGAATTCACCAGAAAATTTTTGCAACGAACAATCTGCTATTTGGGTATGTCTGATTTTCTAGTTTCTCAATTTATTCACATTCATTGCTATATGGGTTTGTATGGATTGTTAAGATTGTGCAGCTGAACACCGTTTAAAGCATTTAACACTTTCACTTTTTGACTTTTAAACTGTCAGATGTGGGCTGTGGGGAAAATTGTAAATCTTTATAGAAGAAGTTTGAAGTCCATTTTGGGGTTTAAACGACAATTTTAGAAAAAAAAAATTTCTTTGAGTTTAAGCCTCGAAGGATTTGTTTGCCTACTAACTTTCTTGTAGGGTTAGCACTATAGCGTCTCTGATTATTTTTAGTAATTGTGCTTTTTGTGTATTAGGCTAAGAAGATGCTTATAATGTTTATTTAGTATAGCACTGTACCTGGATATATCCTTAACACTCCGCTATCAAGCTTTGGTGGTCTAGGGAGCAACAGAAGTTTGTCACAAATATTGAAATGGTTTCGTAGCAAAGGGATTGGTAAATCTTGGTTTGCTGGTCACTGGTGGAAATAAACTTAACTTGGAGATTCTTGGTAGCCACTTGCTCACAAACGAAATCAAAATCAATGTATTGTTTTTTTGTTTACATGTTTATTGACATTCATTGCTATATGGATTTTTATGGATTGTCAAGATCGTGCCTTCAAACACTTGCTAAAGCAACACTTTTGTTTGATAACTAAAATGTCATTTGTGAACTAGGGAGAACATTTTAGATCCTTAGAAAAGAGGTTTGAGCTTAAAGAGATAATTTTAGCTTGGATTTTTAGGTTTAAGCCTAAAGGTTTTGTGTACTCATTATTATAGTTGATATTGATATTAATTGTAGACTGCTGAATGCTTGGTCGATTACATGTTTTGAAGCAATAATGAAAGGAGGAAGGAAGAATCTGAAGAAGGCAGCAGAGGACCATAGCTTCACACTTGAAGATGGCCAAAGCATCATGCAAGTGCTGTCTCTTAGAGGTTCTAATCTCATTGAGGTACCAACCCTTTTTATGAATAGTGGGTTGTAGCCATTTCATATTTTTTTGTCTTTTTAATAATCTCTTTATGCATGTCCATTCATTATGCATGGTCTGAATATTTGATGAGTCTTGAGCTTGTGACTACTTGTTCATTAATAAGATTTTAATTGCCTTGTTGAAGGTAATGGATGGAAAAGGTGAGAAGTCATTGGCATTGTTTCCAGCCAAGTTTCAGAGGAGCATGTGGATAAAACGAGGTTTTCCATATATTCAATACCTATTGTGGCAGCAAATGTGTCTTCTATGAGAGTGCTCTTAAGTTGCCCCTTATTAGTGCAGTTACATAGTTCATGTTACCTGTGAATTGATTGGAAAATTACGTTGTTGATATGTAGGGAGTTTTGTTGTGGTTGATGAAAGTGGCAAGGAAAAGGCTCTGGAATCTGGTAGTAAGGTGGCGTGTATTGTTTCACAAGTCCTCTTCCATGAGCAAGTCAGTGCACTCCAGAAGTCTTGTGATTGGTTTGTTATCTCAACATCCTAAAACTAAGCAATTTTTACTATTTGAAATATTTGGTGTAATACTGCTCAATATACTAGTGCTTAATGATGCATTTCTTGTAATTGTGAGTAAAAATTGTTCATTTGTTCTTTCTTGCTTCAAATATCCTCACTTGCATGCATCACTTTGCTTATCTTTTAAGAATAACATGCTCCTGCATTACTTTTCCTTTTGTGCTCATTAAATTGTGTTAGTTGCATCTGTGAACCAGAAGATCCATGTTCTTTCCAATATTTTAGCTGCAAATATGTATGTGCTTGTTTCTGCTGCTACATTCTTTTGTTCATAACATTGTCATTCAAAATTTTTGATCACCTTTTTTTTTGGGGGGGGGGGGGGGGGTTGCATCATTATTGAATGGCTGAGTGCAGGCCACAAATATTCAAGTCTGCAACTTTACAAAATCCAAATCAAAATTTGAAGATAAACACTCCCCAGCAACCAGATGATGAGCTCAACTCAAGTGATGACGATGGGCTTCCACCATTAGAAGCCAATATGAACAGAATGAAGCCACTAGAGCATCAAACAGACGAAGAGTCAGATTCAGGATCAGAAGCAGATTCTTAAATAAACTATGAAATGGAAGCCTTAGCAGTCACACTTACAGCCATCTTCAGTCAAAGGTACCAATATGGTACAAGGGATACATCTCAACATTTTAGTGTCTGCCTCCATAACATGGTAGAGTCAAAACCACAATCCAGTAATTTTGTGTAAACTAACATTGCTTTATAGTGCTTTTATTAACTAAAGAAAAGAGAAAAAAAAAAGGTTGATTATCTGTGTAGTCATGTTCCTTTTGGAATCCACCTAATGTTTTAGACTGTTTTGTTTCTTTTTGATGATTTTATGGCATATCTTAGGACGGTGGATCTTCATTTTCATTTTATAGTTTTTTCTATTAACTTCATCTGTTAGACAAACTTGTGATTGTTTGATAATCATCATGAAATTTCTAGTCTTGCTTTCTTTTCTGAAAGGCTTTGCGCATCTATAAGGCATCCCAATCAAATAAATAGCTGCTAATTACTAGCTGGGGTCTCAGTGTTTTTCCTTTCCCACTAAGCCTGACACTATAAGAAGCTTCGCTTGCAAAGTAAGTTGACAAAACGAAATGAAATTCCATTGTACAGAGTGCCCTTGGCTGCAAAAAATTGGGGCTTATGCCAACTTTCAGGTCTGTCGACGATACTCAGCTGAAAATGCTCATTCAGATGCTTCATGCAGACCTCAAAGCCAATTCAGTGTGATCTTATTTCCTGAATATAGCGACCTACTTGCTGAGCACCAATAAACAAGGCATCGGCAACCAGAAAGACCCCGACCTATATGAAGGGAAAAAACTATTATATGAAGCCAAATGAAAAGTGCTCCACGCAGGAGATCACAAGGGCATAAAAGCCACAGTTGCATAAAAGGCACGGTTACCAGACGGGCAGAGAACAATAATCGATAGCCCCAACCTTCTCTAGCAGCAGCGGCTCGTTGTTGATCTGTCCAACTGAAAGTGACAGGCCAACAAATTTTGAAACATGCAACCTCAAAAATATTTCACAGGAAATGGAAGAAAAATTACAGCGTAAAGAAAATATAAATGCTAGCTCAGCAGAAAAGCTGTCCTAAAGCATTTGATATGATCGATGCAGTTGCGTGGTCTGAGTGCCATTATAGACCGCAAATGGATGGCATGGACTAATGTAAATGCTTGTTATGGGAATGTCATGATCAACTCCAACAGAATAATGTTCATCTTCCAAACTAGTTAGTAAGGAATAGAAACTTTTTTTGCAAAATGAATTATACATTTTGTCCCAGTCCTACAGATGGAACCAAGAACAATATCTGGCGAGCTACACCCATGGCCCTCACGAAGGATTGTTATATATTTCTAACATTAAAAAGACAATGAAGATAAATTCTTCCTTTCCTGAGCAAGGTGAGTAATAAAAGTGAGCAAAGTTGACATTTATTACCCAAGGAATTCAGAAACGCCGCCAATTCCAGCAAACTTTAGAGGCTGAGGACCTTCACTCACAAGTTCCTAGTCCACAAGAGCTCTAAATTATTGAACCTTTTATTTAAGTAGCAAACAGGGAGGCGGTGGCATGCAACTCATGAGAACTAAATTAAAATTCTAACTTCACATTGCAAACACAGGCACCTCTTCTTCAGCAGCCTCTAGGCCACCTTGAACCCAGAAAAGGTTTCTGTAACCAGCATTGTAGAGCAGCTCACAAGCAGCAAGAGATCTGTCAGTAAGTTGTTAGAAAATGATGAAGTATAAGATTCAATGTATAGACAATGCATCTTCACTAACTATACCTCAATCCTTTCTGGCAAGCAACAATAAGGTCCATGTCCTTAGAGAACTTCTCCTTCATCATTGATAAAAACTGGCTGGTAAAATGGGGAAAGCAATGAATATGGAATGCATTTTCTAAGCAGATGGGGAGTAAGATTAAATAAAATGAAAATTACAGGAAAACATACTTATTATAAGACAAGGTAGGTACCCCACTCCACCAACCTCCTACAAAAGCACAAGGCACGTAAGAATAAGTATCACAAGGAAATTAGCAAATTTTGAAGGACCACTGGAGCTTTATTATGCCTACAATTGAACAGTGATATGTTTCAAGTCAAGCTGCTGGGCTTGGCTGCTGCATTCTGTAGACCAGTATATTAAGAATTGCTGTTCATCAGTAGACACATAAGGACATAAGGATGTCACAAACATGATCATTATGACATCTACATTAGATAACAAGAGAAGAAATATAATACCCATCATAAAGGTTGTGATCTTTCTTGAAAGAGTTCCAGTGTCAAGTCTTTTGTCAACTTCAAATATTGGAATCCAAGTTGAGCCTTTGACCCATGCCTTCAAAACAAGCCAAGAATTTATTCACAAAATTATACATGGAGACCTTGTTTACAATAAGAATCCAAAATAAATTTAAAATAAGGATGGTAAAGAATGGTCTACCACCTAAACAAAAAACGAAGAATACTGCATATGCGACACTCCAACATAACAATGATTGCAAATCAAAATAACATTTTCTTTCAACATTTGAGGTTATAGATATGGAAAACACAAGGCAAAGCTCTACATTGCACAAGCTGGGGAAGATGTTCCAGATTTGTTGAGATATTTCAGAGCCATTCTAGACTATCCTTACATATATTGCGGAATCATCAAATCAGAATAACTAGGAATAAAAAATACAGCTTGAAAGTTACAGGATTAAAGAATTGGGAGGAGTTCCAACATTGTGCCATGAGATCTGAGCTCAACCAGGCCGAGAAGAACAAAAGAAAGAGACGCTCTTTTCACCTTTTTGTGTTCAATGGACGGACGCACATCGAGAAGGGTTTTGTTAGAGAGTTGAATTGCATACCCTGCTTCTCTTGGCGTAAGAACCTTCACTTTCCCTTCCCTGATCTACAAGTGTAAAATAGCCTCATTAATCAATTCATATTCAGCTAAATGTTTATAAAAGCATGTAAATCTTTCCAAACCCCAATGTAACCACCTAATAACCAAGATCTTTCAATGTCAAAAACAATGGAAAAACTAAAGATGGGTTCAGCAAAATGATTTCTTTTCCATCAAAAAAAAAAAAAACAAGCTTTTGATTGCAAGAATGCTGCTTTTTCACTTTTAGTTATACTCCCTTAGCACCGTCGCAAGTAAACAAGACCCCAATGTTTGAAATGACTACAGAATAAACAGAAAGTACCATTGCATCCCATCTCTTCTTCGCAGAAGCCATATCTTTCATCTGCTTCAATTCAAAGTCTTCCTCACCAGCTTGCATTTTTATGACACTCCGATGCTATATATATATATATTAAATCCCCCACGCCAAACAAAAAGAAAATAAAAAAGACTGGATTAGATGATGAATCCATCTAAAGAGCTAATAAAGAAAAAATATATAAAAAGATAAACCCAGTAATGGGGGGGTCAAGAAAAGTGACGAATGGCTTACCAAATAGCGAGTTCTCAATGGGGAAGTCATTTTCATAGGTGATGCCGTTGAAGGGCTTAAAAGATAAATTCTTGGCAAAGATTTAATGCTATGTTTTCCTCCAAAATCAGAATGCAAACTTGTCGGAGCGTTTAGAGAAGGAAGCCTTAGAGAATCCATTGCTAAGAGCTCTTCTGTGAGAGCCAGAAACGAAACTGAGAGTGCAGCTTAACTGTCGAGAGGGATGGGGATGATGCTTGAGATTTTTTTTTTGTCGTTTGCATTTTGAATCGGCTTATCCGTCAGGTAGATGGGTGAAATCGGACGGATCGGATTATTCCGGTTTAAGATTCGTTTTTTTTTTTTGGATAAGATCAAATGGACTCGATCGGATAAAATGGATGGTTTAAAAATAAGAAATTTTGAATGTTTCTGGTCAGACTAGTTTTGTAAATTTTATTAAAACTTGCAATAGATTTAAACATTTTACTTAGACTGATAATTTAATTATCAAAATTAAAATTTAGTATATACTAAAGTCCCTCTTTAATTTTTTTTATTAATTTTAAATTTAATCAACAAAAATTATTGTTAATTGAAATATGATATATATGTACTTGGTAATTTTTATTTTATTTCAATACCAATGAAAAAAAACATAAATATTTTCTACATTCATAATATATAGTTTATTATAGAATGGTTATTATTTATAGTTATTAATAAAAAATATATTTAATTTAAATTATACTTTAATTCTTCATTAAATCATTTAATTCTTAACTATCTAGCATTTATTGGTTCAGTTATGATAATATTAACAAGAATTTTATTATAAAAACACATGAAATAAATGTGATATTATATATGAGTATATGATAATTGTTAATTATAATATATATGTATATATTTTTATATAATAATTAAGTATAATTAACACCAGTAATAAATATATTTAATTTTGTGTCTGCTTACCTTTTTACATTAGCAAAAGCTTCAACCCAAGTTTTTCAAATTGATAAAGATGCAAAGAGAATTAAGATGACAAAATGATGGCTGAACCATCTCAGTTAGTCAAGATAGCCAAATGTCTATGACTTTTGGAGAAGGTCAGGAGTTCGTCTCTCACATTCCTCTAATCTCCACAAAATATGGATTGTTTATAGAAATGTGTGTTACTTTCAAGCTCAAATTCCCCTTCCCCTGAACATCTAACAAAGCTAACATACTGTGCTTGTTTGGTTTTATTCGTTTGATTTGATGGTGAAGATAAGGCTACTTAGAGAAGCAAGAAGAAGGGTATGGCTATTTCGTCACTTTTTGAGAAAAGAAAGGAGAATTGCCCACTTCA
Organism: Kandelia obovata; assembly: GCA_021464305.1. Taxonomy (NCBI): domain Eukaryota; kingdom Viridiplantae; phylum Streptophyta; class Magnoliopsida; order Malpighiales; family Rhizophoraceae; genus Kandelia; species Kandelia obovata. The sequence goes on from CM038480.1 coordinate 3,037,088, forward strand.
AGCAAGCAATCTGCACTAAATATGGTTGCTTTAATCAGGCGGAGCCAGGACCCTGCCTCCCTTTCCTTTGATAATTGAGATTGTAGAGTCTGATTACCATTGTGGCCCCAATTATTGAATTCTTTTGTATTCATTAGACGTCATTTTTCATTCTGGCAATCGCGGTCTTCTGTGCTTTTCTATGTTTTCGGTTAATTTCATGGATGAAACGTAACGAGTCATCGGAAGCAGAGAAGCAGCTCTCTTCTGGTCCTAGCGGGTTACCTGTTGTAGGAAACTTATACCGAAACAGAAATCAACTCCACAAATCACTCCAATGCCTAGCAAAGGGATCTTATGTTCTTGCCACTAGGCTCAGTACCGACTCCTGTGATATCTTCAGCCGACGTTGCAAGAGAGATCTTCAAAACCCATGATCTTGTCTTTTTAAGGCAGGCCAGCAACGTACGTTGCAAAGAGAAACCCCAACAGATCTCTATGTCTGATGAACCTCTTGCCTTCAATGAAATGAAAAGCTGCTAAGAGCCAATTAGCATAGGCTGTGTAGAGCCTACCCCATGTCCAACCTACAGGCATCATTATAAGACTTGAAAAAACTCAGCAAGTACCCACAGTTGAAGCCTGTCACCAGCATGAACCCAACCTGCTACCATGAATCTGCAAGTTCAATTTATGTATCATTCAACCCAGAAGTACAAAATAATGAAAATGAATCAGAGTTTCAATAGAATCGATTTATTTGCTGAAAGAGAGAATTCATCAGAAAAAGAATTTTCCATGGCCAACGGTATGAGCAGAAGTGACTCCTTGGTCAGGATTTTCGGGCTTCACCCTTTCTCCACCTTCTTCAATATTCAAAACGTCCTAGTTCTCTACTCTTCCCCGAGTCCACTAATACATCAGTGGCACATCCTTGTGCCTACTACGGTTGCGTCCTGAACGGGAAATTAGGAAATGCGAATTGGGAAATACTGTTTCAGGCACACTCAGCCTACTGTCGATAAAATGTCCAATTGGGGGTCACAAGTGTTGTTCATGTAACTCTATATACTTGATTTGTCCTGCCAATTCACATCGGTTGAAAAAGCCAATAATTCTTAATTCAGAGCTTTCAAATTTGAAACAATTCAAGTTCTGGTATCACAAGATTAATGAATTTATAATATTTCTCCCTATTGGTAACATCACAATATTATAATAATCTTCAAAGGTGAACTATACTTGAAGGAAAATGGATTTAAGAAAATAAGATAATTAATTTAAAAATTATAAGAATTAAATAGTCTGTCACATTGATATATTTTTTTTTTTGGGGGGGGGGACAGCTGATATTGAGATATTGTTGGACTATAATTGATAAAAAAAATAAAATGTAACGTTCAAGTAGGAGTTGGAGTCCTTATAAATCCTGGTACAAACATGACTAGGTAACTTTATATCTTAATTCCTAGTTTTTAATATTTACATATCATCACATTGTATTATTGTAATTTCAAAGCTTTCCAGGAAACCCATTTATTGTTTGTTGTCTTTGGGTCATGGTCGGAAGGGCCGAGACCCAAAACAAATTACACAAGCTTGCTTGCCCAGTCTCTTGGATATACATCATATGGCCTAAGTCTTAATGGCGGGCCGGAAAGAGGTAGGAGAAGCCATGAAAAAAATCTGGAGAAAGGCTGGAAAGCTATGCAAAAAGCCCAACGACTTCGCAGGCCAATCTGATAATACCGTCGAGTCATCAACCGGTTCTTTTCTCTTTTTTTTTTTTCTTGGTTTTTCATGGCCGTGTTTAAGATGTTAATTTTCATCTCTCTTCCCACCATGTGCCACCCTCTTCTTCTCCTCCACTGCGGGCCTGTGGCCTACCCCTTATCCTCAACTCTCTTCTAAACCCTCTTCCCATTCCTCTTTCAGAGAAAATGTCTGCAACAGCCACGCCCACTTTCAAGCCTCTGTCAATGGCTGACTCGTGCCTCCTTTCCCTTCCATCTTTCCTCTATGTGAAGCCGCCGCTCCCTTGTGTCTCAATACCGGCAAGACCCGCCGTCAAGCTCAACCTCTCGTGCTCTAACATCCCTTTGAAACTCAAAACCCACTGCCCATCTATCGTCCCCTTCGTGGCCCAGACCTCAGATTGGGCCCAACAGGAAGAAGAAAATAACTCCACTGTCACCATACCAGAATCAGAACTTGAGCAAGACGAACAAGAGGAAGACCCCACTTGGGAAAATCAAGAAACTGATGGCACTGAAGCGAGAGCATCTGATTGGGGCCCGTCCGAGGGGGAGGACGCTGCTGCAGAGGCAATCCCGGAGGGTGAGGAGGATGATTTTGAGCTAGCACCGTCGCCGCCGGAGGATGCCAAGATTTTTGTTGGGAATTTGCCTTATAACGTCGATAGCCAGAATTTGGCTATGTTGTTTGATAAAGCTGGAACTGTTGAGATTGCTGAGGTGAAAAAGTTTTGCTATTTCTGAATTTTTTACTTGTCCGAGGACTTTGGGGTGGTCTGTGGATGTAGGTTTTGTTCAAAGTCTTGATCTTTTCTGTGAACATTCTGGTTGCAGGTTATTTACAACAGGGAAACAGACACAAGTCGTGGCTTTGGATTTGTGACAATGAGTACTGTTGAAGAAGCTGAGAAGGCTGTCGAAATGTTCCATCGCTATGTAAGTTTTTATTATTTCTTTTGATGAAATCTTTTGTCGCTATATAACTTAAACTGGATGAAACTTGCCATAACATAAATTGGGTTCTGGATGAAGTATAGTGTCCTTGTGTCTCTTGTATATGATAGCTCTATAGAAGTTCCATCGATGTAATTAAGATGGCTATTCTGTTCTACAAGACTTTTCAATTCAGATACATACTCACCTAACCATCATTTTATGCCTAAAGATGTAATGGATATCTGCAATTGTGGGAGTTGTAGTTGCTTTATCAACATAGCTGCAGTCGATGATATCATTGTGGATATATTTGCAGTAGAAATAGGAAGATATAACTTTGAAACATGCATGTACTTGTTCCAGTTAACTATCAAACGGTATTTATAGGATATTCTTCACCCTAAGCTCAAAGTTCTTCAATTCCAAACCTAGGTACTTGTGTTGTGGTAAGTGAAAGGAGAGCAGATGTCTCTTTATGTAGGATTCCCTCACAATGAAAGTTATGTTAATAGGGGAGATATGGTTTAATTGCTGCCACACCTCACAAGGTGCTTGAAAGGCGCAAACTGTTGAAGTGGATGAGAAGATAGCAAGAGTGTGTTTTAGATGAATATGACTGTATTAACTGGTCAGATAAATGTGATGAAAGCCATACAAAATCTCCTATGGAAGTTGGCTACAAGGTTAACTCACACCCTGTCCTATAGTGGATATTGACAGATTTCTGTTTAGGAGTTGGGACCTGTTGACCTTGATTGAAGATGTGCTTATCACCACAACTTGAAGCTAAAGTGGTGTTTTTTCATTTGCTGATAAATGCTTCAGGCTTGAGTTCGGTCATCAGTTAGAACTTATCAAATATGTGGATATGTAGTATGACTGTCTTTCTAAGCTAGTCTTCCTGAAAAGGATGTTGGTAGAGCATTCTGTTTAGCTGACAAGGGTGGAAAATTAATTTTGCAAATCAAAACTACTTTGTTCTGTTTTGGGGTTATGGAGTTCCTTGTCAGTCATATCATATCTTGTTTGGACTCTTTTGCTTTTCCTCTCACTAGGTTGGTCTAATTTCTCTGTATTTGAACAGGATTTAGATGGAAGGCTCCTAACTGTAAATAAGGCTGCTCCCAGAGGAGCAAGGCCACCAGAACGCTCCCGTCCAGTGTTTGAAACTGGTTATAGGATCTATGTGGGAAACTTGCCATGGGATGTTGATAATGGTCGCCTGGAGCAAATTTTTAGTGAACATGGTAAGGTGGTGAATGCTCGAGTTGTTTATGACAGGGATTCTGGTCGTTCCCGTGGTTTTGGCTTTGTAACAATGTCCACTGAGGCTGAGATGAATGATGCCATATCTGCGCTTGATGGACAGGTATTTCATGACTGACTACTATTTAAAGAACAAAGCAATGCTGAGATTTCATGCATTTACACGTGCCTGTAAACAAAAAAAAAAAAAAGTCAACTTTTACCAGGGTAAACTTAATTGATTCGGATAACCATGATGTTTATTAGACATTAATTATATCAGGTGCATGTTTGTTACTAGTCTTCTGTCTATTAGTAAGAGCATAAAAGTAAACATCCTTTGGATTCTAGTTTATAACATGTGGTGTTCTGTCTGGGTTTGCAGAATGTGGATGGCAGGGCGATCAGAGTAAATGTTGCCGATGAAAGACCAAGGCGATCCTTCTGAATGATATGATCGAGACATTGATTATTCTGCCAATGGTGGTTCGGTTTCGATTCTAAATTTTTCTTTTTCTAGGAGTTTTTCTCTTCTCTTAGTTGTCAATTCCTTTTATAGCTAGTTTTTGGGATTTTTCTTTTTTTTTTTTTTTTAATTGAGCAGAGAGTACATTTTTCATTATAAACTATGATACAACTGTTTAATTTTTCCCTCCGGCGGCAATGAGCCCACCAAACTCTCCAGGAAACAGCAAGGTTGTTGGATCACATGTATGCTTATGTTCAATTCCAAGTAGAAAATGTAATTGGAAGGAATATTCGGATCAAAAGTAAGAAGACCTCCAATCATCACAATGCACGTAAGAGCACTGGACTGAATTATGAGCACGGTCCAGGACGATGAAATGCAGATAAAAACAGAATGGAACCCAAAACAAGCCCTTCAAAACATTACAAGCAATCCCGAAAATAAACAGGTATTCAATCCACTTGAAGCCTTAACATCCAAGGACCTAACGCATACAGAAAAAAATCTATTCATAAGTCCATCCAACTACGACCTTACGAGAGAGAGGCATTCATAGCAACATACTTAGTTCTAAACAACTATCAGAATATTTTGTACAACTACTCCATAAGTTATAAACATAAGCATGGCGTGGACGTATTTTTCTTGTAAACTGAGACTAATTAGTAGTTCCGTAACTGGGCATCTCGACTTGTCAAAGGGACATATCGAACTGAAGTTTCGGTCCGGACATCAACAGAACCATCCTGCTTCTTGTCAACGACCTTCAGATCCTGAAATATGTTACCAACAGGGATCACCATCCGGCCACCAGGCTTTAACTGGTCAATAAGTGCCTCGGGAATCTGTGGTGCAGCCGCCCCAACATGTATAGCATCATACGGTGCAAACTCAGACCAACCTTGTCTTCCATCTACAACAGTGAGGCAAAGAAAAAGCTAATAAAGAGCATTTGATAATTACCCATAGGGACTTGTCTTGGAGCACTTGAATTTCTTTTAACAAGCAAATTGACTGGATAAGCTACAAACTTATGCATACAAGGAACAAAGTTCTAAGGCATTGAGGATACTAGCTAGCATGTCCACACTTTTAATAAGCTAGAGAATAGCATTCATTGTCTCTTATGAAAAGAAACGACTCTTTGCAGGTTTCAAAACATACCAACAACATGCACTGAAAGGGAACCTTCTTCCAGTAATGGAGCCGCAGCACTTTTCTTGATATTCTTGATTGAAAATGTCACCAGCTCAGGAATATGTTCCACACCAACAGCACGGCCCTCAGGTCCAACCATCACCGCAAAACATGCAGTTAAATACCCAGTTCCTGACAAGTAAAAGAATCAAAGGATGCTAAACATAGTTGCTCCAAGTAAAGAGAATATCGAACATTACACAAGTTAACTTGTCAGCATCAAAATGACAACAGTTATTAAGCTCCAACTAAAGACCAAAAAGTTATAAAAAGTAAAGCATATTTTCCACAACCACTGACCATAGCCTTCCCCACGTTCTCGTAGCCACGGAAAAGGATTCAATAAGAGTTTAGGTGCCAATATAGTACCCAACTGCACATAAAGCTTGAACAACTAACTGCAACTGTCAAACTGCATTTATGCCTATATGCATAACAATGACAGGACTGCTAACATGGATACCTCAATTTGACATCAGCAATCCTTAAACAATCATCATTTTATCATTTAGTTGATTTTGAAGTTCCTCATTTTAAGCACTTCAGCATTCAAAATAGTTTCATAAGCAGCATAGAAAGGGACAACAATAAGTGAAAATACCTGAACCAACATCTAATGCATGCATGCCAGGCTTCAAATTCTGCTCCAACAGCTCAAGGCACATTCCATGCATATGAGGTGCAGAAATAGTGGCATTGTAGCCTATGGACATAGGACTGTCAACATAAGCCGGGGTTCCTTCTGTAACAAACAAAGCCCTATCTATAGTTTCCATTACTTCAGCCACCTTTTTGGATCTAATAACTCCATAATTCTCCAAATGCTTCACCATCTCTTTATTTCTGTTGATGCTACTTCCACTCCAGTATCTCTGCAAATTTAAAACAACTTTAATACAAAATTTGCAAAAATAAAGCTTGAGTATAACAAGATGGACCACATCAAGCGTAGTAACAAATTGGAAGAAAACCAGAATCAGATCCCTATTACTATTATCGACAAAACAGGATCAATTCACTCTTGAAAGAACTGTTATCACTACCTAATAAACTAAATTCAAATAGACCTTGCCAGAAGCACCAAATTCTACAAAAGCAAATTCACAGAAATCACAATGAATTCCATTATAAAAGTTGGAACTCAAATATTCAGTGTGGAGGTTGTCCTTTTCATGGTTGCTACATTAGAGGTAGCTGAAGCCTCAGTTTCTAAGCCTAAGGTCCTCAGGCTTGTGCAAAGTTGCAATTAACTCCATCAAATATGGCCAGATGTATGTCAGCCAAACTTGGCATAAATTTCCTGGAAATAACCACAACTCAAAGCACACTAGATAACCAGAAAATGCAACCAATAGCAAGAGGAGGAATGGAAATAACCCATAACCACCAAAATTAACCCATTCACTATCAAAGCCATTAGATACTGCAAAAAGAAGGCTACACCCTTAATTCTGATCTTGAAGATATATGAAGAAAACAACCGATTCTAAACAGAACCTTTTAAGTGAATTAACGGGAACCCCTCAGATAATTGAAAATAAAAAGCTTCCACAGTAGAAATGATAACTGAAGAAAACAATCCCCAATATACACTCCTAAGCAGTCATCAAAGATTCCACCTTTACAATTCTAAGGTAATGAAGCTCAAAAAGTTCAAAAAAAGAAAAAATACAACTCAACTACATTAACGCAATTAGATCAAAGAAACAAAGAAAATGATCTTTATACAATTAGATTTAGATAGGAAGGCAAATAAAGAGGGGTGGAGCGGTTACCTCCATCCTGAAGAACTGACAGATCCCCGTGAGGAGGCGTGTGTGGTTAGTTGGGAGATAAAAAAGAGAATAGAGTGGAGGAACGAGCTAGAAAGCAGAGGCTCCGCCGCTTGTCACGGTGGTTGTGGTGGTGGTGGGTTTTGTTGTAGGTGGTGAGCAAGAAGTGCCTAAGAGGGGCGCCGTTGCGGCAACCGTACGCAAATGCCAGCGAGGATAGAGAAAAAGGAATGGGTAGGGGCATCTTTCGGTTTGTTCTTTCTATATTTCGTAACTTTTTTGTTGTATTATTTGCTCAATAAAAGGCCCATATTTCCGGCCCAAAATGCAATCCATGTAGCCGAAGGAGAGCTTTATACTCCTCTATTGATTTATGGATTTAGAGTTATTTATTTCAATTTTATGTCCAGTCGAGTTATTAAATTAAATTATAAATTTTAATTTAATTAATTCCGTTATGTTAGCTTTTATTACCATTATTTTATTTATTTTTTATTATTTATTTGTTTCTAATTAGTGTTATTATTACTGCCTGTCAATTAATGTTATTGATTGTTGATTAATATTTTAAATTGTGAATATTGACGAATGAAAAAAAGTAAATTGATATGGTCAAATTAATTAATTTTTTTATGTATATTTATCTAAAAAATAAATAAATTAACCATTTTTTGATATTAAAAGTAACTTACACCTATTTTTTATCAATTATTTTTAAATATACTTATCCACAAACAACAACTTTAAATAAAATTTACCAAATATTTTCATATCTATTGTTTAAAAAAAATGGAAACAGAAAATTTAAAAAAGTTAAAACAAACACCTCCTTAGTCTTAGGACCATAAAAGGGATTGAAGGCCTAAAGGAATTAAAATTTAGTGGATACACTGACATATTTTGCTTATAAATAGTATTTAATTGCTACGAATTACATTATCATTAAGGAATTACCATGGGAAGGCCGTAGTCACTAGTCAATTGTATTATTCAATGTACTCAAGTCAATTTTTATTGTCAATTCGTGCTTTTAAAATTTTTTCTTTTTTTTAAAATTTATGTGTCCTTTTAAACTTTTTTATTATTATTATTATTTTTTAAGTAAAGAACAAACTTTCAAGGCAAAAATTTAAGCATATGGTATTGCCAGGGAAAAAGAAACGGAAAAGAACGAATCGGGTGCTGATCTGCTGGCCAAGTGGTCTCGTCTCGTATGTGACCAAAAAAAAAAATACAGACAAACAAAATAAAAAATATATATATTTATCGATTCAATATTTTATAATAATATAATATTGTTTGAATATCCACTTATAAAATACCTCAGTTAGCAAAAATCCCTTATGTTAATTAAAAACCAGAATTTTATAGAGCCAAAAATAACCAAAATTATGGACTATAAATTAAACAATTGCACAATAGTTTGTTGGTGATAGGCAATTATTATTTACAATACCGAAAATGCTTTTATACGCAGAAAAAACAAAGTAAAAATGAAACTCATAATTTTATTTTTTATTTTTTTTTTGGGTGTGTGCGTGCGTATAAATCAATTATTACGTATAAATAACAACTGCCTAATATTGAATGTTTCTTTTTTTCTTTAGGGGTGGGGGAGGGGGAGGGTCACGATGGCATGTGTATTTCAAACAATAATTCTGGCAATAATTACATGCAGAAAAACAATGCAATTCCATGGTGTTCAATTAGACAAGAAGTCATTCCATATATTCAATCACTTTGCGGGCCAAAAGTTGAATCTGGAGACCAAACCGTAAAGCAATAATTCTTCCGTAATTTCCTTGTGGTAGATGTCCCATTATTGACTAAACTACAATTGGCAAAGTTAGCATGGAAAATACAGGTCTCCGAGTCAATGGCGCCAGGAACTCTTCTGTCTCACTTTGCTGCTTCCTTTTGCAGCTTTGCAATAAATTACCAGAACATGAACGTAGTTGAGCAGTAGAAGCCCCAACATCGTTCGTTCCGTCTGGTACGGGGCAGTCATCGTCAACAAAATATTTTGACCAACCACTACTGTATATGCGTGCATCCTCCGGTAAAGAAAAGGGATAAAAGAGAAGACCCCAGTGATTGATTGTGATTTACAAGAAGAGTATCGAGCATTTTGGGAATGATTCTCCCATCCATCATCTAAGGTTTATTGACCATTCTAACTTATTTAGCCCCAGAGGTTGGAAGCACAAAGCATAAAATTTAAGGTTAAGCCAGGGCCATTTTATGTAGGGTTCAACTTCACTACTTCTATGGTTAAGCAGATGGCTGTTGTGCAAATCATTTGTCCAATTAAGATAAAACGCCCCATTCGTCCATACATTCCCCTCTTATAGATCTCAAGTATGCACGTGATTGAGGTCAGGTTTGTTAAATTTTTCTTTCTATTTTTCTTTACTTTTTTACATGTACCGGGAAGAGCCCTTTTACTTGTTAAATTCGATGACAAATGTTTTAACTTTTTTTGTTCATACGGCGTGTTTGTTGCTCAGCGAGATTCTAATTAAACGACACACATCAGATAACCGTGTTTTGCTACAAACGAGACATCAGAAAAGAACAAAAACACAGAAATAACAACGAAGTGAGCTTTGATTAGGACCCTTCCCCATTTCATGCACTTTCATAGGCCCCCCCCCCTTTCTTTTTGGGTGAATAACGTGGGTGGACTGTAACGATTTTTCTTAATGGGAACCAAAGTCCACGGTGGTGCGTCTCATGCCCATAACACAATGAATCCAATAATATTCCCATCACTCCATTTTCAACAAACTGTTAGCCTATTCTATCACCCAAAAAAAAAAAAAAAAAAAGAAGAAGCTATTATTCCCTTATATTTTAAGTTTAACAATAAAATAATATAGCATATATTGAAAAAAAAAATAAAAAATTGGCAATATATGAGTTAAAAAAATTTATAAATACAATAACTTAAAATTTTAAATTAAAATATAATATCAATCGGGCAAAAGGGCTCCATTGGCTGTTGACTTGACCTGTGAGAAGGGGCCATATCTTACCCAAACGTGTTGGATAAGTTTGCAAATATGGAGAAAAGCGATGCCGCTTCTCACTTAAATTTTCAAGTAGCTTAATTGCATTTCACAGGGAAAAATGTATTTAATTTCTTCATTAATTTGGAGTGGGAGATTCCATTGCAATAAAGGTTGGTCTTTTTTAGCTTTGAACTGAGAGTTGCATGTCCATTCATGGGATCAGACAGAAATCTTGAGATAAACAAAAACACTGTAGTATCTTCCATTGTTTTTAACTAAGAAACATACCAATTCTTGCTAGAGTAATAATAATTGATTGATTTTTATTTATTTATTTAGACCCAAGACAGTATTCTGGTAGAATTATGAGCCATCATGCACTTGTAAACCAGTTTGTCTAATTATTTGTTAAAAGAAGTCCAAAAAAGTATGAAGGCTCAAGGCTGTCCGTTCCTTTTTTTTTTTTTTTTTTTCTGGTTAGATATTTAGACTTGGATATGAAGTTTTACGTTAATTAGGGAATACCATCCACTGACTGATCTAATGGGAATCGCACAAGCAGCATATAGATTATGTTTTTGCATCAAATTTTGAGAGAGAGAGAGAGAGAGAGAGAGGGTTGAGAGAAAGGTTAAATGGTGGGGAAAGAAGTCAATTCAAGGACCTAGGCTTACCGATCGGCATGGCTAATGATCCCAGTTTGCAAGTGATTCAGTGTTTTTATTTATTTAAGTAGTTTTCATGTTTTACCCATGTATGTACGCAATACTGAAATTCTCTGTAAAGGCGAATTGTCAAAGCAGGCGGGTCGTTGAGGTGACTCGAAAGAAAGGAAAAAAAAAAAAAAAGAAAGAAAAGAATCAAATCAAAGGAGCCAGCGGCTCCCCAATGCCAAATTGCTCCGCACGGATTGTTTATAAAAAAAGCAGATAAACGAACAATAATTCTTCGCCAGCCAAGATCACTTCAGCCTTTCTGGGCTTCCAGTTCCAGCATCCTCCTCCGCCGGAAACCACCACCAGAATGGCTCTCCACTCCCGCAATTACGTACACCTCCTCTGCCTCCTCTCCGTGCTCCTCCTTACACAAGCGAGATTGAATCTTGAGAGTTCAGACCACGAAGCCTTCTCCATCATTCAGAATGACTTGGGCTTCAGTGGTCAACTCAACCTCTCCGCCACACCTTGCAACACCCCAGGTGTGTTTTGCGAGAGGAGAATCTCCAGCAGCAACACCTACGTGCTCAAAATCACAAGACTCATCTTCAAATCCCAACGGCTAACCGGATTCTTGTCGCCGGCTATCGGACGGCTCACCGAGCTCAAAGAGCTTTCACTACCTAACACCCAACTCTTTGAACACGTCCCGCCCCAGATAGCCAAAAGCAAGAAACTGGAAGTTCTTGACCTCGGAAATAACCAGTTTTCGGGTGAAGTTCCGTCTCAATTATCATCACTTGTTCGCCTTCGTGTTCTCGACCTCTCTTCCAATTTGTTCCGTGGGAATTTGAGTTTCTTGAAGCATTTTCCCAACTTAGAAACTCTTTCTCTGGCCAACAATCTATTCACTGGTAAAGTTCCAAAGTCTATACGCTCATTTCGTAATCTCCAATACTTTGACTTCTCTGGAAATAGTTTCCTTGAAGGACCTGTGCGAGTAATGAGAAAAATTGAATCATCAGGTCCTCAGTACCCACAACGCTACATTTTAGCTGAGAATGGAAAAACTAGACGAAACAATATGAGTTCCCCTGGGCCAGCAGCAACAAGTCCAAGTCCCTCTATCGGCCAAGCTCCTATTCCATCAGTCACAGATCACGAGCACAAAAAGAGAATAAGAAGTGCGGCCGGATGGATCTTAGGATTTTTGGCTGGAGCATCTGCTGGGACCATATCCGGGTTCGTGTTCTCTTTTATGTTTAAACTAATCTTGGCAGCGGCAAGTTTTGGAGGAAGAGGTTCAGGGCCGGCAATATTTAGTCCAAAGTTCATCAAGAATGCAGAGGATTTGGCCTTCTTGGAGAAAGAAGATGGGCTTGCATCGTTGGAAATCATTGGAAGAGGTGGGTGTGGAGAAGTTTATAAAGCTGGGTTGCCAGGAGGGAAACTGATTGCCATAAAGAAAATTGTTCGACCCCAAAGGGATACTGCGGAATTGGCTGAAGAAGATAGCCGGAACATGGATAAGAAAATGAGACAAATGCGATCAGAGATCAACACAGTTGGTCAAATTCGACATAAAAACCTTCTCCCTCTCCTTGCACACGTAACCAAGTTTGATTGTCATTTTCTTGTCTATGAATTCATGAAAAATGGCAGTTTGCAGGACATGCTAAATCAGGTTTCACAAGGAACTAGAGAATTGGACTGGTCTGCAAGGCACAGGATTGCATCGGGAGTAGCAGCAGGGCTTGAATACCTTCACACGAACCACAATCCCCGCATTATTCACAGAGATCTCAAGCCAGCAAATATACTCCTTGACGATAGCATGGAAGCAAAAATTGCTGATTTCGGGCTTGCAAAAGCAATGCCGGATGCTTATACACATCTCACAGCCTCCAATGTTGCAGGGACCGTTGGATACATTGCACCAGAATATCATCAGACCCTCAAGTTCACAGACAAGTGTGACATATACAGCTTTGGTGTGTTGCTTGGGGTTTTGGCGATGGGAAAGCTTCCGTCCGATGTATTCTTTCAAGAGACTCGTGAAATGAGTTTGGTTAAGTGGATGAGAAATATTATGACTTCAGAAAATCCAAGTCAGGCCATTGATCCAAAGTTGATGGGCAATGGATACGAGGAACAAATTCTACTGGTTCTGAAAATCGCTTGCTTTTGCACTCTGGATGACCCAAAACAAAGGCCTAACAGCAAAGATATCAGTTGCATGTTATCTCGGATCAGGCCCATCACCATCAAACAACTGATCGAAAGTTGATTGTGAATAGCTTCCATCCACCATAAGCAAATGCTGCACCTTTTTCAGTTAGTTATAAAAGAGAATGTTGGTTATAAGAATAATGAAGTGTGTGAAAAAGATAGGATACTTCAATTATATTTGCGCAATCACTGTATTAGAACTTACTGGTTTCAGGTTGAAGTCCAACTCTGCTGTACAGGCCTTTGGCCGCCATTGTATCAAAGAACCTTTGTTCATTATATCTTTCTTGAGTAATTTGCTAATGGTATGATGTAAAATGACAAACAAGATCTTATCTTTTTGTTGAAATAGAAGCTTGTCTAAGTCTAAAATTCTACCCATCTATAAATGTGCCCACATGCCGGTTTTCAATTTTGAATCTTACCTTGCTAATAAATGCCATCTTTGGTAAAGATGAACTTTTATGTTATTTCCCTGTAACAATCACCCAAAATGATAAAGGGGATTCCCTTAAAGCAACCAATAAAATTCAACAAAAGTTTTATCTTCCTGTTCTTTCCGCCCCCACTGATATTGATCTCAAAGGCATTGGAAAAAGAAGATTTATGTTATAAAAAAATACAAAAATTCTAACAAAGCCCTTATAGCTCAGTGGTAGAGCGTCAGTCTTGTAAACTGAAGGTCCGTAGTTCGATCCTTCGTGAGGGCAACATTAGTTTTGAATCTACATTTCTGGAATTGAAACGGCGGCGTTTTGATTCAGTTAATTTCTCTCTCTCTCTCTCTCTCTCTCTCTCTCTCTCTCTCTTCCCGGATTTCCCCAAAAAGGCAAATCTCGGAAAATTTTCCCATCTCCTCAGTTACAAAAATCACTTTCGTTTCGGCTGCAGCAGATTAATCCCAAAATGGCTAATCTAATCCTTAACCTCATCAAAAGATCTACACAACCTACTCCATCTGTAAGAATTATCAGCACAGCTTTCAGGAGCCTCCAGCTTCCACCACCAGTCTCCAGCCCCGATCCACGCAAACCTGATTCCATAATCGACCCAATACCTCTCTTAAACCCCGCGATAGCTGATAAAGCTGGACCAGTCCGACCCTGTGAGATTTACTATCCAAATTTCCCATTTGGGTATTCTCTAAACCCTATTTCCGCTGCTGGGTTTGCTCAGGCGGAGGATGATATTGAAGCCAGTGATGTGGGGACCACTATTTGGGCTGATAGTGTCAAGAAGAAGAGGAAGAAGAAAATGAACAAGCACAAGTATCAGAAGCTCAGAAAGCGTCTCCGGCGGAAGGCGTCTTAGGCATCCTTTTGGGTAAAAAGTTTTCTTCTCTTTTTTTTTTTTTTTTGAACGGGTTGTTACTTGTTGCCATTTTTTGGATTATATTAAGCAGGTGAATGCTCGGATTAGTAGTTTTTGGGGGGCTGTTGAGAAAAATCAATCTTGCACTTTCTTTATGTGTGTTACAGATGGAACTTGCCTATTGCTATGGAAACGAATTATTGAGAAAATTTGCTTTTCCTTTCAATCAAGAAATTGATCATGTGTTACCAACCGGAGGTTTATAGATGGAATAACGGGAATTTATTATTTTTCATCATCTCTTCTAAATGGGCAACTGAGACAATTGCTTTTCTCTTCAGTCAAGAAATTGAACTCCTACTCGAAGTTTGCTCTTTTGGCCTTGGAAGGTCAGTTAATATTAAGTGCGCCATACAGTGTTGTGTATCTCTGTATGCCCAAAAGTGTGAGACCTAATGGGCATTCATATATGCATGTCATTCTGCATAGCCAATGTTGCAGAGTATCTGAGTAATCCTATGTTTAAATGGCAGTTTACTGTCTCCTTAATTGGGTTAGCTCTTACAATGTCCAAGTGCTCAGAATTTGCAAGGAATGTTAGGGAATGCAGCTGATCAAATGCTTTACCGTGTTTGAGCCTTCTTTGAGAGACTACAGACATTGAGTTGATATGTTTAATTATATCTCATCTGGTTTGTAGCCTTCTAGACAGGGCAGCCAATCAAATGCTTTACCGTGTTTGAGCCTTGCTTGAGAGATTACAGACATTGAGTTTAATATGTTTAACTATATCTCATCTGCTTTGTAGCCTGCTAGACAGGCCAAACTATTTGGCAAGGAAGGTAAAATGTAAGTTTGAGGACACCAATGAGATTTAAGGAATGTGAGTTAGGGATGAATGCATTTGTGGTGTGATTGAGTCAAACACCATACAAAAGAAATGAAATGACAGAGTGACCAGTTCAGTTGAGAGGTGTTCCCATTTGAGCAAGGACTAGTTACTGTGCTAGTGAGAGGTCTCGTTTCCTGCTTTATGTATGAGGGTAAGAGTGTAAAAGGTGTTTGAGGATGAAATGGTTTAAGAAGAGGATTTTCTGCTCTAATTGTATGCATCTGACTTTAACTGAGAGCTAAGACTTTCTTGTACTGAGTCCTTTGATTAGCTCATGTCTGCTTGAGGTTGAGCCATTGAAGGCCTTTTCTTCCATGGGCATAAACATTTAGTTGAGCAGTCTAAGGATCAGATTTGATGGATTTAACTTGTGTTTCTAAGTCGCAATAATTGGTATGGAATTTGATTAATGTTTGCTGGATGCATTGCTTACATTAGACTTCTTCTTCTAGAGCATGTCATTTCTTTGCTTTCTTTTATGCCTAAGTGCCTAGGTTAATTAGACTAACGAGATAGGCCCCATTCCAATACAATTTAAACTTGAGATCCGTCATCAATTGACGGGGATGACTAAGCTTCTTAAAAATGTCCATGTTTTACACTTATGCATATTCCGTATGAGCCATGTGAAGCGAAGACGTGTAATTAGGGATGAAATATGCTGGGTAGATCAAAGACGTGGCTAATTTGCAATACTTTGAGGCCTGCAATGCCGGGTCATGTATGATCCTTATGATGACTTGCTGAGGGGTTACGCCCCGTCCAACGGTAATGTCTTGTCTATTTTTTTGGGACATTTTAGTGTGCATTTCGCTGGAGAACTTTAGTTTCAGCCGGAGGAAACTTGTGGCCTAAAATTAGATATGACGAATAAGTAAATAACAATTGCTGCCACTGGCCGCCGGGGTTGGCAGGCCAAGTACTACTGCTGTGCTTGTTCTGGGGTTTGGGATGAATAGCATTGACTTGATTATTTTGAAGACTTTATTTGTCTCAAGTAATTTACTTGGTTGATTCAGCATTTGCAAGTAAAAATTTAAACCTCTGCATTCGAGGGCTTGGGTTTTAATCTTAAAGAAAAAAAAAAAATATGAAATTTATGAAAAAGAGAAGAGTTTACAGCGACCAAAAAAGAAGAAGAAGAAAAAAAAGAATTTGTATTTGTATTTTACTTTTGTTTTTTTTTTTCTTCTTCTTTTTGGATTCTCGGTAGTTCTAGTTCTTTGATTTCGTAAAATTAAATCAACCAAAAAAAAAAAAGAATACAAAGGGAACTGAGCTTTAAACATGATTTGAATTCGAGATAGAAGTCCCCAAGGCAAAAGAGACAACCATATTCCATGAGTAGCGAACTTCTGCCCAAGCCAGATATGGACCTTTACAGAGGGGGAAAAAAAAAAAGAAAGGGTTTCATCTGTACTAGCCTGGATTTCTACGTCGAACAGGCCCAGCTCCTTATAAATTATCGGGGGAATTGTTCTTTGTAGCAATAACTTCCAAAAGGGAGTCCGTAGACTCGATGGATGACACATTTGGCATGTGGCAGCAAAACTGGCAGTGCCAGTGCTCTCTGAATATTCGGAACGAGGACGGGGGACATATGGGCGGTCTCTGTTTCGTGAGAATGTTGTCGTGCACTAGACCGACATTGCGCCTCACATTCGTAACGTGGTGGGAACTGCCAAATGTGTTGATAGGACCCCGAAGATTTGGTGATGCTCTAGGCTGCTTCCAGTTTCATGCTCAATTCCCCTGGGTTCGCACTTCTACATAAAAAAAAGTCCCTGCTGTCTCTCAAGAAATAGTTAAACATTTAGATTTTTGTTCATTAAAATTTTTATGTTATAATTTTAGTTATATAAAAAAAGGAAAATTTATAAAAATAGAAAAAGCTACTTTTTTTTTTTTTGGCGGTGGATGGGGGGAGGTATAGTTTATGATTTAATAAGTATTTTAATTTGTATATAAAAAAACAAAAAAAAAAAAACAAAAAGTGAAAGTCCACATTTTGAATTTTGAGTTTGAAACTATGGAAAGGAAAATTAAAGTTTCAAAAAAGCATGTGCATTTCTTGAGCTGTAACGCATATTTTCATTCTAATCATTATAATTATCATTTATTTTGTAAAATCACTATGGATATCAATTTAATAAGGGCTTCAATCCACCTGCTTCAAACTTAGGCGGACTCTGTTGCGAGGATAGTGGGAGATGATAAAAAATTAAAAAATTGAAAAAAAAAAAAAAAGAAAAGAAAAAGGGCAGATTCCCGACTTGGGGCAGCATGCGAAATACCTGCAAAGCATTTTTCACGCTGCAAAAGGACACGTTTTAAGTGGATTAAAAGCATCCTAAGTCATCTTTAGTGCCATGTATTTTCTTTTTCCTTTTAGGCTTTTCATCATTCTCCCTTTTTTTTTTTCTTTTTTTTTTTTTTTTTGTATCACTTTTACAATTCAAGGAGCGCCACACACCCGTTTCAATTCAAGCCCATGATTTTGCATGCAAATTAAAAGGAAGAATCAATATGATGAGAAGTCCATTATTAGGTCTATGTTATAATTTACAACTGTGGGTGAATAACTTTCAACGTGCAGTTAAAAAAAAAAAAAAAACAAAGAAAGAAGCAAAACTAGGAAGAATCTAGTTAATTGGGTTTTTCCTTCTATGGGCCCTTTACTCTAAATAATGCTTTTTGCTTTTGTTTCTTTTTTTTTTTTTTTTTTCCTTCCTTGGTTGAGAAAACATCCTACCCGAATATTTGGAATTGAAATTTCTGAGTTAATGACTGTCCTTTTGGAATCAGGCTATAATTAACAAACTGGAGCCCATGAGTTTAATTTGAGTGAAACTTGGTTGACCTACTACAACTTACTCTGTATAGCCTTGATTTTATTAATGACATTCATGTACGCTCAACTATTCTAAGAAACAAAAACAGTTCAGAATCCGTGCGACCAAGAATTGTCTGGTTTATGTCTAACATTTTGTTTTTTCTTTTTTGGGTAAAAAAAAAATTAAAAGAAAAATTAGAGATAGTAGCTCGTAGTCTCACCAAAAAATATATATATATATATGTTAAATTATATTATAAAATAAAATAAATTGTTGAGCACTGCAGGCATGTAAAAACAAAATTCATAATATCTTACAAAGAGCAAACTCCTTATTTGCGTAGTCTTTTTGTGGGTGGGACCTGAAAACCTCGACAAAAAAAAAAAAAAAAAAAAAAAAAAAAGAGATTAGAAAGATCGCAAATCTAGCACAAAAAGCATCCCCACGGATATTAATTGGGATTTGGATGTGGAGGTGGCCATTCTTTTGGGGCCCAAAGAAGAAGGGAAAAAAAAAAAAAAAAAAGTGAAGAACGCCAATGGTCCCAAAGACGTGCTGAAGAGTTTAATTGAGGAGTTCGTGTTGGAGGTGGATTGATTACCTATCATGTTAGAAACGCTGACGAAAGTGGCTTGGAAAGGGATGCTTAGAACACGTGGTACACTGGGGACAAGCTGGAAATCCTCTGCCACCCGAATATTTTTAAATTGGAGAACATCATTTTTTTTTTTTTATGAAATTTACAAATGAATCTTAAAATACATAGTGGAAATCAAATTACTTCAAATACTTTTTTTTTTTTTTGTAGATACTAAAAATTACTTGATTTCATATAATAAAAAGTTATATTATTTTATAAAAATTATTTTTGAAAATTGATAATATTCTTTAAAAAGAAATTCTTCGTGCTGTTATATTATTTTAATTAAATAAATAAAATTTTTAGAAAAGTTGAATATTTATGACTCAAAATTCAATTCAATATTTTATCTTGATCAGAAAGAAAGTCGAGAAAAACATAAAGCTGAAAGCACGAGAAAGAGATTATCAAAGAAATTGAAACCATGGACTTAGACATGTAAAAATGAGCTGAGTAACATTTATTTTTTTTGACAGTCTTATTATTATTTTATATTGTGTATATATATATATATATATATATATATATATTATCTCGTATTGTATTATATTATTATATCGTAATTAAATATTTAAATAATAAATATAAAACAATTTATAAATTTATGTCATATAATATTTAAGTCAATCCTTATCTTATATTTAAATTATTTTTGGTATTTATCTTATATCTTGCTTATGCTAATTTTAAATTAAAATTAATATTTTTGACGTATTTTATATATTAAATATTTAGATAATAACTTAATAAATAAAAAATATATTTAGTAAAATAATTTAATTTATTATATAATATAATAAAAAATTGACAAATAAGTGAAGTCTCAAATCTATTTACTTGTTTATAAAATAAAATAATAAAATAACTAATGAGAATGATTAAAAAAAAAAAAAAGATAAGAATATTGTGTGCTAAAGTAACCATAGGATGATAATAGTGAGAGGGAGGGATACGTGCATTGCACAGGAGAAGGCCTGTCATCGTATTATTGCCTCCCACCTTCTGCAGACAAATAACTTTAAAAGAAAAAAAAAAGTCAGTAAATATTCCGTCCACAAAATAATAAAATAATAATAAATAATAATCGATCCAAGCCGACTCATAACGCCCTCTCTCTCTCTCTCTATCTCTCCTCTGTCTCACTGTTTCTCTCTCTAACCCCAGAAAGAAAGCAAAAGATACAGGAACCGAGCGTTCCTTTTCTTCTCCTCCTCCTTATTGTTCCTCTTCTTTCTAACATTAATCATTTGAACAGTTTTTCTGTGCGAGAGAGAGAGAAAGTTAGAGAATTTGCTTTGTATTTGGTCTACTACACATAGAACACAGGAAGAGAGAGAGAGAGAGAGAGAGAGAATGGGTGGGGTGACATCGTCAATGGCAGCAAAGTTTGCATTTTTCCCACCGAACCCTCCGTCCTACAAGATAATTACAGACGAATCCACTGGCCTTTTGCTTCTAGGTGACTTCCCTCACCGGGAGAACATCGAAGTTTTGAAACTGCCCACCCGCCGGGGCACAGAGATTGTTGCTGTCTTCGTTAGGTGCCCTATGGCCACCACTACCATCCTCTATTCTCATGGGAATGCTGCTGATATTGGCCAAATGTACGAGCTTTTCATCGAATTAAGCATCCGCTTGCGTGTCAATCTCATGGGGTAACTTCACTTTCTCTTCTGTTTCCCCCCAGTTTTGAAGGTTTTTATTTTATTTTATGAGCGGAACTTCGAGCAAAAGTATGTGTATTTGAGGGTTTCTTTGTAGAAATTTCAATGAATTGGATGATACCCAGTTGGGAATTTGGGAGAATTTCAATTTGCTCTGTGAGAAGTTTCATTGCAGTTAGTGGAAAGTTGGTAAAAGAACTGAGATTTTTGTGTAAATATTGAATGTTTGTTTCGATCAATTGAGCTTGAGTTTTCTGTCGGTTAAGCAGATAGAGCGTCTGAATAGTTGGTTCGTCCTCGATTTAATTGTTAGCTTGAAGGATAGACTAGCAAGACAAAGTGTTCCTTTTGTAGATCTATTCTTTCTTATTTGGGCCATGATCAAAGTGTTGTGAGGGTCCTTTCTTTATTGTTGCTTTATTCTCCTTCATTAAAGTTGGTAGGACCTGCCCTTTAGAGGACAGGTATGGCTACCAAAGGCTATGGCTTAGCCAATTAGGAATTTTGATTTATGCAAGTAGTATGCTAGGCAGAATCAAATCCTTACCCAAAAAATAAAAAATAAAAAAAGGGTGCTTCAGCAGTCAGCACCAAGGTTGTAGAAATGCAGTAATTCCAAGAAACTCATCCACCTAAACATTGGTGCAGTTTTACCTTCCAGATTTCTTTACATATTTAGTTTGTAGGATTTGGAGTTTGTGGGAAGTAAAACATAATTTATGGTATGGATATTTCATTTTTCACTCTTCTGTATGTCAACTTGTGGGTTATTTCCTCCGCATGCTTGGCCCAAACTCTGTTGGCAATGGCTTTTATCATTATTATATGCAAGAACCTTCAGGTAAATCTTATAGATGGAATAACTTAGGTAGGTTTAACATGGGAAATTTGTGTTAAGAAAAAGAGCAAAGGACTGGCATTTAATATCGGGTGGGGTTGAACATGTTCCATAAAAAATGGTGTTGGGGTTGGGAGTGGGGAAGAGAAGAGCACCAGGTGGCTATGATCTTCCAGTCATGCATCAGATATAAAACATTTAAAGCCTCTTTTTTTTTTTTTTCTCTCTCTCTTTTTTTCCACTTTTTTTCATTTTTTTCTCTAATTTATGCAGGTATGACTACTCTGGCTATGGACAATCAACAGGAAAGGTAAGGATTCTGAACTTATTCCATCTAGCATGTGACTGCAAAAATGCAGCCCATAACTTCTCACCTCATATGTATTCCGTTCTGCAGCCCAGTGAGAACAATACATATGCAGATATTGAAGCTGTTTATAAGTTTCTTGAAGAGAACTATGGCACCAAACAAGAAAATATCATACTCTATGGCCAATCTGTTGGAAGTGGCCCTACTTTAGAGCTTGCTGCACGTTTACCTCGACTTAGAGCTGTTGTCCTGCATAGCCCTATACTGTCAGGGTTGAGGGTCATGTATCCTGTGAAGCGCACATACTGGTTTGACATCTATAAGGTTTAAGTATTTTGCTTTTTAGTCTCCTGGAATATGACCCATTCTGATTCATGAAGTATTTATTCAGGAGCTGTGCTCTCACATGGCTTTTACTTGTTTGTTGTTCAGAACATTGACAAAATTTCACTGGTGAAGTGTCCTGTACTGGTAATTCATGTAAGTGCTTAGAATTTAGTAGCTATTTATCCAATAGCCCTAAGCTAATATTTGCAATGTGTCATTAGCCATACGATGTTAAGTTTTGATAATTCTATGGCACAACATCTTTCCTTAGCTTTTTAGGGAAGGAACTGAGACACTATAAAAAAATAATTATTTGAAGTTCTGCTCCCAATGTGGTGGATAGCCTGCTGTGATCAATTACCAGTCAAACTAATCTTTGATTTTATCACTCCTGAGGTTAAATTCTGGCTGGCCATATCATTTGGGCTACGTCAACTGATGCAAAAAGCCTTCGGTCATGCCACAAAACTTGCCAGAGCTGGCATCTGCCTTTTGTAGTATTTGCCTTGGCTATTTGTCTTTCACCACTTATGCTGAGCTGATTTGTGGGCACATTCTCATTTGGACATTTGCATTTCAGTTTCAATTATGAATTTGATGGCATGGGTTGACAATTCTGGCTTGCTTTCTTTCTTACAGGGAACTTCTGATGAAGTGGTTGATTGTTCCCATGGCAAGCAGCTTTGGGAACTCTGCCAAGAGAAATATGAACCTTTGTGGCTCAGAGGAGGAAATCACTGTAACTTGGAGTTGTATCCAGAGTACCTTAGGCATCTCAAGAAGTTTATTTTGACAGTGGAGAAATCTCCCTCACAAAGAAATGCTCCAAGGAGAAGCACAGATGGGATCGAACCACCTAGGCGAAGTGCCGATTACTTTGAGGCTCCAAGGAAGAGTACGGATCGCAGAGAGAAGCCAAGAAAGAGTACTGATAGGCCTGAAAAACTGAAATTTCATGAATACAGGTTTACTAACATTGACAAGCTAGAAAAGTTTAGGGTCACCTTTGACCAGACGGAGCGGTCTCGAAGGAGTGTGGAATACCAAGAGAAATCCAGAAGAAGCATTGATCAACAGCTAGAAAGAGCACGGAAGAGCGTCGACTGGTTGGATCGAATTCGCGCTGGATAGAGGCGTGAAAGCTAGCCCTTTGTAAAATTTGCCTACTGAATTTCTTTTAAGCTCAAAATGGGTTCAAGATAATAGCGGCAAAGGGAAAGAAATTTTATGGAACATAACTTAAATACTGCCATAGGTGTGTACCTTGATCATTGAAAGGTGCATAATAACCGCACTTGTAATGGGTTTGTAGGGTTTAATACACTCAGAATTTTTATTATCCTGGATTGTTTATGAAAAAACTTCTTAACCTCTTTGTTTCTTTCTCAAAGAAAATGAAGCTTGTAATTTCAAAGTTAATGTTGGTTTTCAAAATGTTACCAGCATTTGAACAGGGACAGTGCATCAAATTTGAAGTCACCTTTAAAAAGGGAAATAGATGGGCAAGAGAGGATACGTGGGGGGTTTATTTTTTTCTTTTTTATTTTCATTTGCCTTTCAACCTTTTTGGTAGCTGGAAAATGAAAACAAATGACGAGAGAACTGAGAAGTTTAAATTAAGTAAGGTCATGTTTTTTTTTTTTTAATTTTGTCTAATTGGTAAGAAAAAGGGAGATTTTAACTATAAATAAGATTGGATATTCAAATTTGATTTCCCTTCAAATTTTAAATTTATCCGATTACTAAGTTATATCTAATAATTTTACTTAGTTGTGATTAATTATAATTAGTTTTACATCTAATATTTGCAAACTGCCAAAAGGAAACGCTCCGTGCAAGATGGCAACTCAAATGAATTCAAATGGACTGGGCTAGATGTATGGATATGTGTCCTTAGTGGATGGGTCCAATAAAATTCAGCTTCAGAATTGTTTACTTAATAGCCTTTTCACATCTTCCATATTATATTATATTATATTATACACACACACACACACACACACACACACACACACATTCGTATTGTCTATTCTACATCGTTCCAGGTTCCCACGAAAACGCGAAGCGAATGTTTATTCCCGGAAATTCTAATTCCAGAAAGACCCATCAGAATTCTGATTCTCTCTCATCAGTCTGCTCCTCTCGTGGCGATCCCTAGCTTTAAGACGTTTCCAGACTGTCAATTTAACTCCATTAATATGTGAGTAGATCGGAGTTTTGTTTCTTTTTTTGGTTTTCATTCTTCTTTTCTGTATTCATC
The DNA here is from genome assembly GCA_021464305.1 of Kandelia obovata. Taxonomy (NCBI): domain Eukaryota; kingdom Viridiplantae; phylum Streptophyta; class Magnoliopsida; order Malpighiales; family Rhizophoraceae; genus Kandelia; species Kandelia obovata. Next base: position 3,061,412 of record CM038480.1, read on the forward strand.
TTTTGCTATTACCTTTTTTTTTTTTCTTGATCGCTGAGAATACGGAACAGAACATAATGGTAAAGACTTTGATTAATGTTGTCAATCCTAAGTGGCTGTCCAAAAGAGTAAAAGTAACGTAATTGGATTGACCCAAGTTGTTAGGAGTGTTGATAGTTTTGGCCAGAGATTGAAGTTCGATCCTTCAATGCATTATTTGTATTCTTCTTCTTCTTCTTTTTCTTTTTCCTTTTGGGTTTTTCTTGGTCGCCAAACAGCTGGAGTGGGTGACGATGCAGTGAAATTGTTGGTGGGCGTTTCAGGTCACAGCAGCACATTGCTAAGGAAGCAATAAAGCATGCGTTGAAGGCGCTTCGGAAGCGGCATTTGCTTGAAGAAGGAGCTCATGCTCCTGCCTACGTTGCTCTTTCTAGGCCCATCATCTCTCAGGTTTCCTCTCTCTCCTGCACGTGCAATAGATTGCATTGAATTTGTGTGTTTGCGAAAAAAAAAAAAAAAAACAAGAAGAAAAAAGAATTGATAGATGTAAATATTTTGATTATGCTATAATTGCATCTCCATTAGCATAGTTAGTTTATGCAAATTTTAGGGATTCGTTTAACCTGAATATAGACTTTCAAGGATTGGCGTGTTCTATTCTAGCTTCTGCTTTTGCATCCTTTCTATGAACACCCTCTTGTCATCTGATGAGAGTAATAAGCTCTTGTTCAATTCAAAAATGAAGTTTTGATCCCCACACATGGGTATGAATTGCAACATAGTTCTTCTTGCTATTTATTCTATGGAGCTATCTTCCTCCTTCATGTTTTTTGAAGAGTAGTTTTGCTTCAAGGGAGGCACTTAAATAGATGACTAACTAAATTGCCGGTGTATCTTATGTCTTTGAACGAGACAGAACTTGGCAGACTCCAAACCGTGCACTTTGATATTTTGAAAGTTATTGATGTTGACATTCAAGAGGGATATCGTTTCCAATACCAAATCTTGCTGTTGTAGCATTACTGTTCTTGTATTTTTCAATCACTGCTTTTATCTCTCTATTCACCTTTTCATATAAACGTCAATGCTGGACTATTGCTTCTACTTGGACTAATAATCACTAACTGCATCTTCACTATCCACAATAGCTATGTTCCTAAGTTTCACATTCCCACTGTGTCTATTGCTGCGACCTACTTTGTGTCCTACTTTGTTTTGGTATTGCTCTTTAGTTAGTTGCTTATTTTGCTGTAGGGTTCAGAATGGAAAGAGAAAACAGAAATTTTGGAAGTGGAACTCCAGCAATGCTACAAAGCTCAATCTCGGTTGTCAGAACAACTTGTGGTGGAGGTAGCTGAGTCCAGGGCTTCAAAAGCTTTGTTGGAAGAGAAAGAAGCAGCAATCGCTGATCTAAAAAAGGATCTTACTCAAATAAGGTTGTGCTTTACCTACAATGTTTGGACTACCGGGAAGATTTTATTAATATAAGTGTTACAAACTTTTGAAAATTGGTTCTTTGCGATAGGGATGAGCACTCTCAATTAAAGGCAGATTTAGAAGACAAGATTAAAGCTCTAGAATTGGTTTTGAGTGAGAACAAGGCACTTAAAACACAATTTAATGAGATGACTATCAAAGCTAAGAATGCAGAGGCTGAAAACAAGATGTTAATTGATCGCTGGATGCTGCAAAAGATGCAGGATGCGGAAAAGCTTAATGAGGTACTTCATTTTGTCTCCTGTTATTCTAATGAGATTTGGATTGATAGTCAAATTGGCTACAAAAGTTTATGGTTTGGCAAAAGTCAATGGCTGTTTCAATGTTCTGCTAATTATTTTGTACATACATCAGCAAACTTGGTGTTAAAACACATGCCAAACTCTCTTTACTTGCATAAAAATAAGTCTAATGTTTGTGATGCCATTACCTTCATAGATTTCCTCATTTTGCAAGTCTAATTGTTATATGATTTGCTTGTTTTGGGTTCATCTGCTGGAGAGATTGTCAGAGTATAGCCAGTACTTAGTTTTTTCTTCTTACTTGGATGTAAAATAGCAAAAGGAAAGAACACAGCTAAATGGAGAAACTATGTTGATGGCCTAGCTAAGTGGGATTCAGGGTTAGTTAAGTTGATATAAACCAGTGTAATTGTAATGAAATTGATAACCTGTGCACCCCACCTTCCCCAAAAAACGCATCGCACCTTTTTCTTTTGGTGGGGATTGTTGTTTTGGAACTTAATTGTTCAATCTTGTAATGTCTGTTAGTTGAACATTGCGAAGTCATATAGCCTTGGTAGTTACCCTGATATTGGTTAAAACAGGATACCTGGATTCAAGTTGCATGGCAAAGGAGCTGATGATGGCTCCTTTGATGTTATTTCTTGTGTATTTAATAGAGTCATGCACATAACTTTCTTATTTCCACGTCCCAACAGCATATTTATGCATAATTGGACATTTCTGTCATTAACTTAGGTTAACGCACTTTATGAAGAGACGATCAGTCAGCTTAAGGCTATTGGTTTGGGGAAACTTGCTCAACAGCAAGTAGATGGTGTTGTCCGGCAAAGTGAGGAAGGTGCTGAGTATTTTGCAGAATCAATGGTTCCCTCCACATGCATGCACAAGATCACTGCTCATGAGGGTGGTTGTGCTTCCATATCATTTGAGTACAATTCTGGAAAATTGATAAGCGGTGGACATGACAAGTTAATCAAGATGTGGGATACAAATACTGGATCACTAAGTCATACTCTTTACGGTTGCCTTGGCTCTGTTCTTGATCTTTCTATTACACATGATAATAAATCTGTCATCGCAGCTACCAGCTCAGACAACTTGTACGTGTGGGATGTCAACTCAGGTCGTATTCGCCACACTCTTACCGGCCATGTTAATAAAGTGTGTGCCGTTGATGTCAGCAAGATATCAAGTCGTCATGTTGTCAGTGCTGCTTATGATCGAACAATAAAGCTTTGGGATTTGCAGAAAGGTTACTGCACCAGCACAATTATGTTCCCCAGCAACTGCAATGCTATTTGCTTCAGCATGGATGGACAGACAATTTGTTCAGGGCATGCTGATGGGAATCTTCGGTTGTGGGATATTCAGACTGCAAAGCTACTGAGTGAAGTTGCTGCACATTCAAATGCAGTAACATCTATATCTCTGTCTCGAAATGGAAATGTTATATTGACAAGTGGGAGAGATAACTTGCACAACTTATTTGATATGCGGTCTCTGGAAGTCTGTGGCACGTTTAGAGCAACTGAAAACCGAGTGGCAACTAACTGGAGCCGTTCTTGTATAAGTCCTGACAACAACTATGTTGCTGCTGGCTCTGCTGATGGCTGTGTATATATTTGGTCAATACCCAAAGCTGATATCGTTTGTACTCTGAAGGAACACACTGCTTCTGTCCTATGTTGTTCCTGGAGTGGGCTGGGCAGACCACTTGCCTCTGCAGACAAGAATGGAATTATTTATGCCTGGACATGACTGTTTGCTTCACAAAAGTACATATGATATACTGTTAACATGGTGTCTGGTTCCATCTCCCTGCCTAATTTTAGGGCTTACATTCACAAAGCCATGAGCCATTATCAAATACCTGGAACTGAAGTCACCTCGCATGCACCATTCTGCTTTCTGCACGGATGACAGTTGATAGATGACTCATAGAGGAGACAATGTACATGCCTAGAAATATTTCCCTTGATGATGAGAAGATCTAAGCTATTGCTAAACACAGAAAACTAGATATTGTTCTCAGTAAAAATTTGTGGCCCTGATTAGTGTAGTGCTTATTGAAATGTGCTCTGAAAATTGTTATGCCAAAAACCGATTTGGGTTAATGCTCTTAAATTGATAATATATGTGCATTTTCCTCAAAAAGAATTTGAATCGTCATTTATCGAAAGTCCCTGGGTCGATATTTTATTGCTCGACGATGTAAGGAGACAAAAGAGGAGAAATTCCTGGATGCTATTTGGTACTCAGGTGCCGTGTGCTTTTCCCTTCCTGTAGCATCCCATTATTGTTCATTATTTCATTACCCATATCCTGTTCCTGTAGTTATCACAAAGCTTTCCCATTAGTTTAACAAGGGAACCGTGATTACGAGCTAGACACAAAATAAGAAACAATACAATGACGCTTTCACAATTTGGTTCTTGCTAAGAGGATAAACTTCTTCCCATGTTGACAACGAAAAAGCCGAGATCACTTTGACATCTTTCATGGATTTGCATATTTAGTATTGCAATTGATATCAAGTCGCGGGAGCAATTTCAAGGTAATTGGTTGTCCTGCATCTCATGAGTAAACAGATGAAGTTATTGGACTCCTGAAGAAAGGATTTGAAAATGAGTTGATAACAGTAGTATCTTGGCTGTCACCATTGTTTTGTTTTATGTAAAATCCCGGAATTTGATCAGGTCTGCAGTACGTCACGCCATGCCAGTCCTACAAGTAAGGTCTGGACCTTCTGTCGAATGATCACGACTTTCAGCTAATAAAATGTGAAAGCCGAAAAAACAAAAAAAAAAAAAAAACTTGATAGAAATAGACTATAAAACTTGTTGAGAGAGAATTTTGAGAACTTGATCAATTGTTTGTTCTTTTTCCTGTTGATTATTATCAATGAGAAAACAGAACTTGTCAATGAACTGACTTGTTTATTCTGTTATGACCCCAAAAATTATGGCTTTGAAGCAGCTGTGCCAAAATGTTGAAGACATCAACAATATAAGTGGACCTGATGGGGACTTGGAAGATCAACCAAACCCCAATAAGAAAAGGTTTACACCATTAATCATCCAATTACAATTTGTTTTCTTTTTGAACTTCCATTTCACAAGCCAATCTCAACGGTCACATGTTGAAAGTCTCAAGGTCGGAAATTAGAATTACTTTCAGTTTTATCTTTAAAGCTTATTCGATTTCATTTTCTTCTACTCTCGTCTGTAAATAAAATAAAATAATAAATATTCAAAACGTTATTTATTAACTTAAAGCCAAAATCAGTTACGATAGCTTTATATGCCACTTGCGAACATATAGCGTGTTTTTCATGTATAGCCCAGGCATCGAAAATACTCCGAAAATAAAAAACGAGTAAAATTGCCCAGTACCCAGTTGCCCCACAAGTTTCCCTCCATAATTCGGCATTAAAACTGCTCAAAGAGAGCCAGTGTTTGCCTAATGCATCACTTTTATTTATGCAAACAAGCAAACCACACACATTTGCTAACCACATGTATAACATGGCCTTATCTCTTGAAAGGCTAACTCAATCCATGGAGTTTCTTCTCCATTGCTCTGAACCCCATCTCCCTATGTCTGTCCTCATTATTAGACATTGTTGATGCCCATAAGGAACTTGTAACTTCTTCATTTATGATTCTATGTTTTTTTTTTTTTTTTTTGGTTATAGTTTCAGTTTCATTTCTCCTATATAAAGAAGCACTACAGAGTCTTCAGTTATATCCCATCTTGAGTTTTGGTATATTGCTCCTAGATAATAGAAATGAAGAAGTCTTTGCTTCTTGTTCTCTCCCTTTGCTTGGTCCTGGGGATAGCGAAAAGCTTCGATTTCCACGAGAAGGATTTGGCATCCGAGGATAGTTTGTGGGATTTGTACGAGAGGTGGAGGAGCCAGCATACTGTCTCTACGAGTCTTGATGAGAAGGACAAGCGTTTCAATGTTTTCAAGGCAAATGTCATGCATATTCATAGCACTAACAAGATGGACAAGCCCTATAAATTGAAGTTGAACAAGTTTGCAGACATGACTAACCATGAATTCAGGAACGTTTATGCAGGCTCAAAAGTTAAACATCACGCCACGTTCCGGGGGGCACCTCGGGGAAGTGGAAGCTTCATGTACGAGAATGTAGATAGCATCCCGCCAAGCATTGATTGGAGGAAAAAAGGTGCTGTCACTGCCGTTAAGGACCAAGGCCAATGTGGTAAGCCTTATTTTTCAGTCCATACAAGCTGGCAAGTTCAGTTTTTTCTGTCCACTTCGTATATAGCACATGCGACGCCAATTTTTCTTTCTAGAATCCAATCATGTACGCACTAATTGGACCATATCTCTGCAGCGAAAGCTCAGATGGTAGTCGTCTGATTGGCATGCTTTTGCAGCTTGCTGCTTAATTAATGTTGTTCCTGATGTGATAAAGGTAGCTGCTGGGCATTTTCAACTGTTGTAGCGATAGAGGGCATCAATCGGATTAGGACAAGTAAGCTGGTGTCTTTGTCCGAGCAAGAGCTGGTGGATTGTGACACCTCAGAAAACCATGGATGTAATGGAGGCCTAATGGACTATGCATTTGAATTCATAAAGCGAAAGGGAGGCATTACAACAGAGGCTAATTATCCTTACGAAGCTGAAGATGGGACATGCAATATTGCAAAGGTTTGTATCGCATTTCTCTTTGATACCTCGCTGCCCAATTTTAATCAGCACACAAAAAAGAGTAAAATTATTCTCTCTTTTTTCCTCAGCTGAATACTCCTGCAGTATCCATTGATGGGCATGAGAATGTTCCTGCCAACAAAGAGGATGCATTGCTCAAAACAGTGGCAAATCAACCTGTTTCTGTTGCCATAGATGCGGGAGGTTCCGATCTCCAGTTTTACTCGGAGGTGAGGCCAAGGCACAACTCGCAAAATACACAATCCAACTTAGATGAAACAAAAATCATTTCTGTTAATAAAATATGTTAAATTATTAAGGGGAAATTGTTGCAAACATGATCACATAGAATCGCCCTTAATTTGATTGAACATGTGCGCAGGGCGTATTTACCGGAGCCTGTGGAACAGAGTTAGATCATGGAGTTGCAATCGTGGGTTACGGTACTACTCTGGGTGGAACCAAATACTGGATTGTAAAAAATTCCTGGGGCCCTGAATGGGGAGAGAAGGGTTACATTAGGATGAAGCGCGGCATCTCAGACAAAGAGGGACTCTGTGGTATAGCAATGGAGGCTTCATATCCCATCAAGAACTCCTCATCCAATCCTACAGGACCCAAATCTTCTCCAAAGGACGAACTCTAACTGAATCTCATTAGACCATTGATTATGGATTCCCCTGCAGCTTCAGCTTGTTACTTATTCATCAATGTTCTTCTATATGTAATGTACTGTTGATGCTTTTGTTGTTAGAATTTCCTCGTCATCTCTTTAACAAATAATGTTCATGGTAATCACAGATTTGACGATAAAGATGCATTCACTGATCCAGCTCAAAAATGAATAAATCTTTTCAGACATGCAACCCGTTATGTATAGAATCACTCCATCAAATACGGACAAAAGAAAGAACAAAAAGGGCCGAGCTAGCAGTCGAAAACAATAAATTTTGTTTTGTGTGTGTGTGTGTGTCTATATATATATATATGTGTGTGTGTGTAGACATTACTACTTATGACAAACATCGATTGTCAGCTTGCAATAAGATTATACGATCAAGAACTAAGTAAAGCGAGCCAAGTTCAACAATTGTTAGGATTTAGATATCACTACTATATGTTATGCTCCGGCAAAGTTTATTACATCAAACTCAACCGTAGCATCTGATGGGGTCATTGCAACCTTTTTCAGCGGGCTGCTTGAATCCTCGGCCGCCGCCATTTTCAAGGTACTGCTGATGGTATTCCTCCGCCCTGTAAAACCTCTTGGCAGGAAGAATTTCGGTCACTATCTCCTTATCCTTAAGCTCCGATTGCTTTGCTTCTTTGATTCCCGAGCTAGCTGAGCCTGTGTCTCATTGTAATATTATATTCCACATCCCCACCCTGACAAAAATCAAACTAAAATTACCCTACCCATCATCATCAAGAAAGGCCCATTTCCATCTCACACGCACACGCACACAACAGAAAAAAGTTAATTAATATACGAGAAGTACACATGTCAAATCAACATGATTGGGTAATGCGGACCTGCCTTCCATCCTGCGTCATCTCAGTTTGCAATTTGGATCAATAATAATAATTTTTTTTTTAATTCAAGCAATTAATTAATATATTTTTTAAAATTTTGTTTCGAATTTAGGGAGTAGAAATCGGAACCTGACGATTGAGGGTGGTGGGATCGTGGCAGGACCAGAAGAGCGAGACGATATTGGTGTAAGGGCAGACTTCCGGGTCGTACTGGACCCGAACGACCTCGACTTGGTTAGTGGTGTTGGTGCATTACCAGTTTGTAATGAGGATCCGGGACGTGGCCCTGGGAGTACCCGACCTCTGTCTTCACCACTCGGACAACCCGCTGAAACGCCAGCTCCACTCCCCAGAAGCACCCCGCTCCGAATTGAGCGAACTCGTGATTTGGGTTATCCGGCTTGTCTAGATCCGGGTCGACAGCCGGATTGGTTGTGTTGTTGGTGGTGGCCATCTCTGTCAAGTGTGGTGTCGTAACTACCTTGCATTCGATATACATTCACAGTCAAGTCCAACTGCTCGTCCTATAAAATAAAAAAACAGTCCAGATGCTGAGTTCTTCTGAATGAGCATACGAAGTTTGGGTCTGCTTTGTAATGTTCAGTTTAAACAGTTTATATTGGACTTGAGTAAGCAAGTACAAACGTAAATGTCAAATGGGCTTGGGTTGATCCTAGCCAATTCTTTCCAAGGTCCAATTTTGATGTCGGTCAACTTGAAGTAATGAAATAGTCAGTAATTATGGATGACGAGCTCAATCATTTCTCACTTCTCATTTAAGTTGAACCAACCAAGGCTTGGGGAAGACACCCTTACCATCTTTGTAAATTATGGAGAAAGCAGAAAGTCAATTCCATTTTTCCCTGGCAGCCCGTGATCGGCATCTTACCAACACACTTTCCAACTGGGGTCATTGTAGGCTTTGTTGCTCTGTGTGGCCCCCCTGCCCCTCTGATCCCCACAGTGCTGCTACATTTGCTTTCAAGAAAGTCGGAGTCACAATAATCACTGCTTATTTTGATTCAATAATTAAAAGATTTCGTCTGTATCGTATAATTATTAATTCGAATTCTCTTTAGGGACTCAACGTCATTGTAAAGGAGTGATTGAAACAAAAACACGTGGCAACTCCATCTAATAATAGAAGAAAACCTCGTCCCTCAGATTGTCTCTTCTTCTTCCCCCAAAAAAAAAAAAAAAAAAAAATCTTCTGGTAAGGATAAACTTTGCCTATAGTTCACAGACGTCAACAGTAGAATAGTTGTTTTTTCATGGTATTTAATTCTGGGTTAGGCATTTCTGGTCGAGTAAAAAAATGGTTTTGTCGATTTCAGCAACTGACTTGTAGTTCAAATAATGCAAAATAATGCTACAAAGATAACGAATTACTTGTACAAATAGAGAAATTAAGGATTACAAGCAATTAAGGATTACACGCAATCACTGCATCTAACATCCATATGCAGACTAATCCCTTTCCACAGAGGACTAAACTAGCCTAAAACGAAGGCTAATTATAAAACCTGCTTAAAACAAAGCTTTCATGAACCAAAAGGAAAGGGGGGGGGGCCTTACGGAGACTTTCCCCACCCATTAAATTCGTTCGACTAAAATCTGAAATTTCTAATCCCGTGATCATAGATTGCCTCCCTTAGTTCCTCTCTTTTCCTCTTGGAGAGAGATAGAGAAGAGATGGCTTTAGCAGACACCACCTTCCTCACCAATAACCTCCACAGGGTATCACCGCCCTTTTTCTCCAGCTCCATTTTCAATTTGAATTGTCTGCACAATCAATCAGAGGAATGATAATATATATATATATATATAAAAGCGACTTTACTTTTAAAAGAATTGCGACAAGGAACTACATGGCGAAAGCAATCGCTGGAATTAGTCTCGACGGACTAATTAAGTGAACCATGGCTAGGGAAGAAAATTGCTTTGAATTATGACAAGGACATGGCATAGTGTGGACCCGTTTGAGTAAGAAACGACACTCTGGACGGACTCTCTATTAATTGTTTTGAAAAATAGAATTGAATACGAGGTCCCCATGAATCCCCCCCCCCCCGAAAATTAAAAAAAAAAAAGATTGAGGCTCCCCTTTCATATTAGACAACCTAACACATTTGACACAATGCAAGCAAGGGGAAAAATGTCCTCTTTCCTTGTCAAACAGACATAGACCTTGATACTTTGATGTTACTGGCTTTGTAGAACGTACCTCTCCTCTGAATAGCAAGTTGGTCATTGAAATGGTGAGAAAAGCAGAGAAAAATGACAACGTAGATGTTGGATTAAATCATGTGATTCAGGACGAGCGACTAGGACAAGCCAACCACCAGTTTCAGGCTTAGGAAACAAACAGAGTAGCAATCAAAGGAGAAATTCGTATGCCCACATACCTAAAAACTATGAAGTTGTAACACCGTGGAGATAAAATAGAATAAGCATAACTACTACTAAACCGGTTTGTGCATCACAGATAACATACCTTGTAGCAGCTCTAAATCCCCAAAACATAAAAAATATTAAAAATTTACTAGACTCTTTCTGGATCATCCCAGCCAAAAATGGCTAGCTGGCCCTGGGTCCGTACATAATACAAGGCAACCAGACCCTTTTTGTGAGGGAGTGGTAGTTTGATACATGCTTTTCCATTGGGACATCCAAGGAGAAGCCGGGATTGAAGTTGCAATAAAAATCTGAGAGGTAACACCACCAGTTGGATGAAGACCGATTGCGAAATTCTAGAGTGCATGACAGCAAAGAAATGAAACCCAACAGCGGATCACACTCACATCTCATAGAACGTACGATAACATGTCAAGAAGCTAATAAACCTAAGAACTTTTAAGAGTTATTGGATGAAACTCAACACAGACCATGCTCGTGGTTTTCGTTCTGAATTCCATTTATGCACCAGCAAAACTAATCAATGTAACACCGATCCAACCATTTTCACTACTAATTAATGAAAAATTACACTGCTATCCTCGCGGAAAAACACTTGTGTCTCAAGTAAGAAATTACCTGCAAAGGGGAACTCTGCAAGATTCAGTTTGGTCACATATGGAAGAGTGAAGCCTAAGAAGCTGCCACATTCGCTTGCAACGGGAGCATCCTCCATTAACCCGCTTCTTACAGGCGGCGAAGTGCTTGATCAGGAGCTGAAGACCCTGACACGTGGAGAATTTACTGCAGGGTCCTCTTTTCTCAGTGGGGCCCACATCGTGCGGCCCGACACTCGTGCAACCTTCAGTGCATATGTGTTCTAGGCATTCCAGTGCCTCGCTCAGCGCCATGTACAATGTCTGCTCTTCTCTGTGCCTCGTCCTTTTCTTTTTCCTCTGATTATCACATAAATATATTGAAATTTTTATCTTTTTCTTTTTATTATCAATCAAACATGGAAAATACATTTTTTTTAACCAAAAAACAAAAAAAAAATCAGAAAATAATTTACCGACTCGGCTTCATCGATGAATTGGAGGATCTCGAGCTCAAGCCAGGGATCATGATCCTGCAAAAACTTCCAGCCTTCAGTTTTTTCTACAGACTTGAAGTTCTTGTAAACCAGCTTCATGGACTTGAGGTAAAGATCAGGTGCGTCGCAGAGCCTTGCCAATTGGAGGACATCCACCACGTTCTCAATCGTCAGCCGCTGGCCAACGGACTTGGCGCATTTCTGCTTCAGCTGTGGGACCAGGTACACATGGGACAAGGCCAGCAGATGGATCCCAAACTTCTCCAACTCCTCCTCGCCGCACCTGAATCAGCAAACAGGGGCATTTCCTTCAACTTACATATCCAACGGCCAATATATTCTATTCTCAGCCTCTCGGAGGGAGAATCGTCTAGACTCCGTAGCAGGCCAGGATAACTCAGAATTTTCCATCCGTCCGATTGAACAAAAAAAACAAAAAAGGACCACTGGGATTAAACTGACCTCGAGGAGTAGAGGAATCGAAGAAAAGAAGAAACGGCGTCGCAGGGAACGCCGAAGATGGAAATGATTTTCTCGGAGCTCCGGTGCTTGCAAGGCCTTTCTATGATGCTTTCCAGCACCGGTGACACTGAGGCCTTCATGTATAATTAACGCTATTAGATACAAAGCTACGTGAAGAAAATGGAGCGCAGATAGAAACGTACCAGAACGCTACTGTGAGCGGGGATGCGAAGGCCGCCGGAGGTGAGGATTTGGACGTCAGGATATGGCAATTCAACACCGGAATTTTCGTCGGTGATAGGACAATGTCCGTACATATTTCCGGAGACGGCCGTTGCAGCACTCGTTGTTCGGCTACGATGAGCTTCTTCTTCCATGGGAGGAACTTGACTTTTGTGTGAGACCACAAATGGGAGGCTCTTTTAATAGGCAGCAGCTCAAGAGAAGCCGGCGATATTTGAAAATGAAAAGAGATTATTATTTTCCACGCGCTTTTTGGAGGTGCGTTACAAAATCAAATTTCATTTTTATGGAAAGAAAATAAAATCAAAGGTAAATATATATATAAACAAAAAAAAAAAAAAAGTTCCGGGAAGTCTTAATCCAGTTGTTAAGGTCGGATTTGTGTTACACGTCAAGTAAAGAGATACACAGATTAATATCTAAGTATGAATCAAATAATGATTGAAATCTGGTTACATTTGGATGGTCCTCACGTTGAAGTTTCTTAAAATTTTATATCTTTTAGTCGTTGTACCTATTCCTTTTTAATAAAACAAAATCAATAAGATTCCTCTTAAGGATATAATTAATGGATAAATAATCAATTTAATTTTTTAAATAAATATAATAATTTTAGATATATATATGTGATTCTCGAATACTAAGCTATTTAATTTAATAATTACATATAATTGTTAATAAAAAAAATCTGTATAAAGATATTTATAAATGAATTTTAATTAATTAATATAATAATTTATTATGTGTCATATGTCAAATACGGTTATCTACGTGCTTATGTGCCACACATGCATGCATGATACTTTTATAATGTGTTTTTTTTTAATTATTAATTATATATCAATTGTGTCAATTTATAAGTTCTTTAAAAATTATATTTCTTTTCCATTAAAAATTTATCTCTCTTTCTCTCTGTTTTTTTTTATATATAAAAAAAATACACTAACAAATTCATTCTAACAAAAGTTATTTATAATCTACCAAATAATCTATGTTTTTGTTGGGTTAAAATAAAAAAAAACCCCAAAAATTTGTAAATAATTACATCATGATTTCATATCTCATCACCTTGGAAATATTAATAGCTGGTCTATTTTGATACGTGCTTGAATTCGAATTATATATATATATATATATATATATATTTAAATATAGAAATTAGAGGAAGACTTGTTAAAAATCTGACGTGGAAGGCTAAACCACAATGAAGAGAAGAGAAGGGAGGCTAAGAGGGTCGATTTACAGATAAGCGGCTTTTGGAGAGCGGCAGAGTCCAAAGATCAGCCTTGGCGTGACATGTCACCTCGTTCTCGTTCTCATCGTTTCTCAGCTTAAATATCCATCCACTTGTGTGTTCCATGCATGCTTATTGCCACGCGGCTTCAACCCGCCTCATACTCGTTACGAGGCGTATGAATTTTTTTTTTTTGGGTTTTTAATATAATTTTTCGGTTCGATTTCGATGTCTAGACCGAATTGTGAAGACCCCCAGTTGGTGGTGTTGCCCAGGCGCGATGGCATTTGTGGCGGGCCCACCTCTGATATTTTTCTTCCTTTCAATAAATAAATATAAACATACAATAATTAGTTAAGGTCTACTGTTTGTTCCACGATGGTGCCTGACATAGGCTCTCTTGGTGGGTACCATATCGAAGAAGCCTTGCTCTAATTGGCGATTTTTTCTTTTCTTTTATTTATTTATCGGGGAATCTTGTCCACTCGGTATCAGAACACCCTTTGTAGGGCCCTGTCGATGGTGGGCCCTCCGTCATTATTCAACTGTGGTATCGAAAACACAGATTTGATTGCATTGGCCGAACCAAGTGGGGACGGCAGTGAGAACTTTCAACCCAGCAAATTTGTGCAATAGAAAGGAATTCAGCATAAAATATATAAAATAAAAAATAAAAATTTCTTGTCTAAATTAAGATTTCATTATTGACTTGAACTAGTCTGAATTTACAAGTATTATAGTTAAAGTTACGTGTATATTCTCAAAATAAAATAAATACTCCTAATGAAAATAGTATTATAAATGAAATTAATTAGTAAACCTTTTCATGAGAAATTTCGTGAAAACCCACCTATTAAATTCCCTCTAAAGTGAGGAGATTCAATCCCTTTTGTAGTAATTGCATGCTACACTTCATTTTAAGTAGACAAACTAAACAAGAAAACTTGTTCGTTTTAAAAATTTATCATTCTTTTCAAACCAAACTTGAGGTGGAACTCTCGCTTCTACCTTTTAAGTATTGAAGTTGCACAAGACACAAAGCCAAGCCCCCCAGTCTCTCTTTTATTTATTATTATTTTTTGTTTTTTTGTTATGTTATCTTCATTTATTTCAACCGCCCGGTTCATAAATCACCGTTGAGTTTGTTAAGAAATCATGTCATGTCTCCTTACCTAAAAATTAACTTCATTTAGATTAAAGGTGAAAGTAAATTAACTTTATTTGAACTTAAAATATAAATAAATAAATAAAATTATAATTAAATATAAAAATAATACGATGCAAATTTATAATTATTTAGTCTTTAAAATTTTATTAAAAAATTAATAAAATGATTGAGTGAATTCTAAGATATGAATAATATATTATATTTTTAAAATAGATAATAAACAGAATAAGCAGGATCTCTCCTCCACAAAAATATAATTAAAAAAGTTCTCAATTGCCCGACGGGTACCATGAGTGAATTTTTAATATTATATTTAATTGGCGGTGGAATAATTAAATAAAGGCAACGCATCACACTTGTTGTCGTATACTTTCATTTGTCATTAAGAGATTGCGTTAATTTCTGGGGTAGCAATACTTACCAAGGAATCCATAAACCCTACTTTTGGTTGTTCCCGTAAAAAGCATTTCCCTTTGTTGGATACTATAAACCATGTTTTATTAATCACATCTAAATGCTTATGTAACACAATTTTAAAAATGAAGGTCAGAGAATTCCTAGTAAACCTGTTATTAATTACCAGTTAATATAACTTTGGCTCAATTAAAAAGATGATGTACAGAGAGTCATTGGTGACCCAATCGACTCGAGCTTTATTTTGTTTTTTTTTTTTTTGTTCGTTTTACTCGAAAGAAACCAATTACTTACTCCTGCCGAGTCAAGAGATTAACCCCCCCCCCATATTCATTGGGAAGCGGGCATTCATTGGGAAGTGGGTACGATGAATTGATGAGTTGAATTCATGCGTTATAATTAGAGGCAGAAAAAACTTGACGTGCTCTTAAATTTGAGCTTTTGTCGGCCAGTCGAAGGCCCTTTTGCCAGGGAATCTTGCTAACTTGAAAGTCTTCCTTTTTAAGCCCTCGTAACTTTCTTCCGATCCAGTCCCCATTTGTTGCCCACTTCTCACGCTAGGAAGTCTCAATGATCGCCGTTAGTTTGTCGGCCGATAAAGAAAGTGGATCAATGTAATGGGCCATAGATTTGTCGTCCACTTTTATATATTTTTCTACATATCAATGGGGAAAAAAAAAAAAACTTTTTTTCTTTTTTGGTATGAACATCATTGGAAAAAAAGAAAAAAAAAGGACCCATATAGGCGGCCGGCCGTATTTTGATCGAGGCCTAAAAAACATTAAACTTCCATTCTACGTCATAAACACAGGGGCCATCATACCCCCACTAAGATTACCATCCAAATTATTGGATCAAAAGTTAGATTAATGGGAATAATGCGTTTAAAATAAATTACTATTTAGCATGTTTTAGCACTGTTCTAACTCTGGCTAGAAACCAACCCCATTTAGTCAAGGATCCCCATTGGAGCAGATACAAAGATGGGCATTTCTTTTTAACTGTTAAGCAGGTTAAAGGACTCTTCTAGCCTGGCTCAGAGCATCGTAGATTTCCCATATCCCTACTAAGCCCAAGGCCACATATTGACAACATGAAAGGAAACCTGACCTTAGGGCAGGTTGTCCGTCAATTATTAGGTTCAAAATCTTTCCTTCGGCCCAAGCTCGAAACAAGAACTTATTACCCTTACTTAGCCAAGATGTTGATCCAGTCCAATTATATTTTCATCATGATAAGCCGACGCAGAGTTCTCGGATGAATGTAAGCCAATTTGCAAAGCTATAAGACTATATACCAAGATTTTGCTAGCTGGTTCAATTGATAGTCGTTTATCTATTTACTCAATTTCTATCCCCATTTTCCTTTTCTCAGATTCTTTTTCCCTTTTTTCGTTTTTTTCCGGAGTTTTAAGATGTTGGTTATTTGCCAAGCTATAATACACCCATGAACATACCAGGGTATGTTTTGGACATGAAGCTCATATCCATTTTATAGAAATCGCCTTGACCGTAATTATTAAGTTTTCCTGTTCCTGTAGAGAACGTGATCAAGTTTTCGTAGTAATCTTTGCAATGATAACGGGTCTGCCGTCGCTCGATCATAGACTCCTGGTCGCACTCCACTAATTTGTTCAATTTACTCCAATTGTCTGCCACATGGTTAGGCTCCAGGGCCTAAGAACCTCGGCCGAGAGATAGATGGGGTTGTTTATTCACTTGTGATAGCTACGTTGATTTGCGCAGTGTAGACTGGCCCAGCTTCCGCTTTCATGCAAATGTGTTTACATTTCATTAAACATAATTCACTGACCCTTGTAAATTAGTTTTGATATCTAAAATCTTGTAAAGAATATGTTAGCATATTTCATTCCCACTGATAGTTTTCTTGCTCATTGCATTCAATCCACCGCCGTATATTGTCATCCACACATCTAGAAATGACTTTCAGACATGGGTTGTCCATCAGCCCTATAGAGCTTGATGTGTATGTAACGGATATGTGTCACATGACATATATATATTTTAAGTAGTCACTTGGCATGTCTGTACGTAAATGGATTATATTAATCCATATAGTTTGACATCAATTACTAATTTACAATTTGGAAAATAGACAATGGTTTTGTCCTTCATGGATTTTGCTTTTGCTAGTTGCCAGTGCATGTGCATTCACTAAAAACCTGACCCCATTAGTGAATTGGACATTGGAAACCACATACGATCTCTTAAAACATGATCCGTTGTGATTAGGTGGCAGAAAACTTGTACAAAACTATATCATGCGTTGAAACTGCAGCATTTCCGACCAATTTCCAAGAAGTTCTAACGTTCCATTATCGGTAAATCTTATCGTCGTGCGGCTCTTCCGGTCGCCAATAATTGAATTTCATGGATTTCAATGGGCCAGGCTGGGCCGCGGGACGTTTTATCCTCATTAGTGTAACCACCCGGTCGGCTTCTTACAATTCCGATGTAGCAACATTCTACGGCCAATAGGCCCAGTAGGCCAGTACTTTAACCCATTTTTGGGGAGTTGAATTGAATACAACCGCGGGAGAGAATGCTTCTTTATTGTCCCAATTCAATTTGCATGTGCAAAGCTAGAATACATGGTTGGTTCTTTGATGACCCTAGATAAAGAGAGGATTTTGTTGGAGAGATGGTGCAACTTTGTCAAAGGTGTGCTTGAAAACAAGATTTTAGTCGAAGGGAAGTGGCCAACCCATCAAAAGAAGTTCCGTGGCATTGCATGTGCTTTACTCTTTTTATCCGCACACTTAATGGACTCCAAGATATCAAGCGGACCCATTTGGATTAGACGAGGGTTTCTTTTTCTGGTGGCTTTAGCAGAATTATGGTGCTAAATTGCATTGGTGAAAGAGCAATCGTAAAATGGTCAAAAATGGACTGAAGAATACTGCAAATTTTGGTTTGAAATTATGGACAGTCCCATTCCTTTATGGGGAGTATTCGAAGAACAGGAGAGAGGGACATTTTTTTTATTTTACTCAGCTACACATCTCTTGTGGCTTCCTTTTCTTATTTTTCATATGTTTCCCCCGGCATTCACATAATAATTTTGGCCGTTCAACTTTCATAGTCATTAGTCATTAGTAGCTTACTCTTTTTCTTTTTCTTTTTTTTTTTTCGGTGGGTGCACTTGAATTGGAGAAAGAAAAATTAACTAGTTGTATAACTTTCTTTTTCTGTGTCTTCTTTTAGGTACATTCCTTCATGTCCTTGATCTTGTGGAGTATACATTTTATGGTTTGAAACTTAATATATAATTTTTGTGTCAGTGTGTGTGTGTGTGTGTGTGTGTGTGCGTGTGTGTGTGTGTGTGTGTGTGAGAGAGAGAGAGAGAGAGAGAGAGAGAGAGAGAGAGAGAGTGAATTGGAAAATTCACATAATACTATATCAACACTTCTGCACTTGCTCTCGACCCATCAAGATTCCCAAAAAGAATCCCAGATGGTTATAAGAGTAACAGGCCGAGGTTGTGACAACCAAAAATTGAACTACAACAAGGAGGGAAAAAAGAAAACAAAAAAAGAAAACAAATCCAGGGGAAGGCAATAAAGCCAAAGATAAAAAACTAGAACTTGTAGCAGATTTCCTTTCTTCTCGATCACCTTCGTTGTTTTTTATAAATGAACTTCCCTTCATCTACCTAACTTTTTCTAAGAAATAAATACGGTCCAATAGTATCACTTCAATCATTTTAAAGAGAAGTGGTTCATTGGGTCACAATCAGCAACGGGCACCTTTCCTGCAGTTAAGGGCACCTGCTCCCACCGTCAGCGAACCAACAAGCGAAGATGGTCTTGCCCCTAAGCTTGAAGCCTTTGCATAGCTTGAGGCGGCCCCTGCCCCAGATGCTGTGAAAAACGCACCATTTACCATTAGGTCTCCATCAGACCTCCAGTTCCAGTTCTTCCATTCACTTTCCGGTGCATCTTCATGTTTTGTTACCTGTAGTTAAAAAAACAAAAATTTTAAAAAATCAGCATAATCTGTAAAATGGTAATTTTGGATCAGCATTGCTTTTCATAAAAGGGTTAGTTAATTCAGTTAAGATAGATGTAGGGTGGCCTCACCTCTTTGCTGAATCTGTCGTCAGGGGCAACAAATCTGTTGCCTTGGCTATTGATTGTTGGCTCTGCACTCCCTCCAATGGCATACATTTCCCAATGTGTGTAGTCATTGTTGACTACATGAAAATACCCTTGCCGACACCTGCCACAGCGAGTGCATAATTATATATTAATTTGAAGTTACTTTGAACAGTAATGACCATAACAGAACCGCACCTAGATAACATTTAAAGGGTATTGTTTAGTTAGTTGCTCAGTGTCACTTTGTTTAATTAATTTACCTTGGCATTCTTTGGACGAGCCCTTCACCAAAGTGATTGAAGGCTATAGTGACTTGCATGTTCTTGTCTTGAGTGTAGGAATCACTGTGACCGAGCAGCATGACTTTATCGTGGTGGGTCATATAATTGTTTGAAATTGTTATGGCCGTGGACCCATGAATGGCATCGACGAGTCCATCATTGCAATTTGACAAGGAACAATGGTCCACCCACACGTGGCTCCCGCCAAAGATGGACACTCCATCGCCGTCCGATATAGTCCTCCAGCCATAGTGCCCTGGGGAGTCCCTCACGTAAGCATTTCCTCCGGGCTTGCAATCGTGTATGTGCAGTCCATGTATAATAATGTTGGACACGAATTGGATAGTAATACACGGACCATCAGCAATATGAACACTAGCACCTCTACCGTCAATCGTCTTAAACGAATTCATGATCAGTTCCTCCTTCAATCGAATGGTCATGTCACGAGCAAAAATTATCCACAGTGGCTCATCTTGAATAACAGCGTGCCTGAGAGTCCCTGGCTTAGGATTCACAGGGTCATCATCACTAGAGTCCGTGACTACATAAATTTTGCCATCTTTCCCTCCAATGGCATTCTTGCCGAACCCAATTGCGCACTCTGCGAGCCTCTGGCGGTTCTTCTCCCAACTGGGGTCGCACCGCCAACAATCATCAATGGGGTTCCCAGTTCCGCAAGAAAGATAGCCCAATTTCCTTCTAGAAGCATTAACAGCCCTGTGCCCAAAAACAAAGAAAAAAAAAAATGTACCACATTTATAACAACCATACCAAATTATCTACTACCGTGGTACTAAACTCACTGCTAGCTAGCGGCTACGCAGTATTGGTGGAACGAACCACTTACCTGTTTACATGTTGTACCACTAGTTCTGGGTCCTGAACTGGGGAAGAGGCAATGAGGGCTGGGGCTAGCAGAGAAAAGAGAAGGAAGAGGAGACAGAGACAAGTGCTTGCCATTTTGCCTATTATTTTCTTGAATGCAAGTGAGGGAAATGGTGTGAGAAATATGAATGGAGCAAAGGGGTGTATATAAAGGGATTGAAAGCCGGGCTAAATGGGCGTGATTAAACTAAACACATGTGGGTCCCTTCCTGATTTCCGGTTTTGCCGGATTCTCCCATAGGGGTAGTTTGAGCCGTTAGGCAAAGCCTAAACGAAGGCAAATAAATACAGGCCGAAGGACAGGGTCGGAGGAAAATTCAAAAGTAACCGTCACTTCGGGGTTACTTGAGGAATCCCCCAAAAAAAGACAAAACAAAAAGAAAGAAAAATAAAAATTGAGGGTTACTTGCTGACTCTGTGCTGTTCAACTCCGCAGGCAGGCTCACGGTTGAAGATCATGACACTCGAGGTGTTTTGTTTTTATCGGATAGTCAAATTTTTGTTGTAAATCATCAAACACCAGTACACTACGAATTTTACTATTTAGCTTTTAGTCGGCTACCATTAAGCCCAAGATTTACTAGTTAACAATTGTAAGTCAAAAATTATAGTCTGAACTCAAGTTCCAGAAGAAGAAAAGCTTGATGTCTGGACTTAGAAGTAGAGACTCTTCCATGTACAAATATATTAGTACACGCAGAAAAACGTTGCCTCTCATGATAATTATTGATTATGGAAAAAGAAAATCTAGAATTTTCTGGATTTATGTGTAAATTGTCAACAATGGTAATTTCCAGTGCCTTTGATGCCAAATCGCCCCATATTTGCTTATCCGCGATGTTTGATGCATGAGCGTAATTGTGTGTTACAGCTAACTAAGAATGAGATGTTTTCGGAGATCATGACGTTTATTTACGTTTTACTCAAACCTTATTAGCATTATTTGCTACTAACGACAAAAACGTCTACGGTCACTAGAAATGGTAGGAGAAAGAAAGACGGAAAGAAAAAGGCTTAACGTAAGCTAGATGGTAAGACCCTTCTATTCGCTAAAAGCTAAAATGTATCCCACGGTAACAGGCTTTTAGTAGTATGATAATACAGATTTTTTTTTTTGGATTTTATGAGACGTTAATATCATATTATTACTGGACCATGTTTCAAAATTTGAAGTGACATTCATTTTCTCGTCTGAATTAGTTATCAATGATCCACGCAAATGGACAGCATCTAACATTTGCTGTTAACTCCTTGCCCCACCCCACCTTCAATTTGCTAACATGCCCTTAACCCATAATCAAAACCACCTCATCAATTGGAAAATGAAAATTTCATTTTTCTTTCGTTAAAAAAAAAGAAGAAGAAGAAGAAGAAGAAGATAATATCATTAATTTCACTGAAAATTATTTCGTATTTGAGTATAACTTATTTACGGAAACATTAATATTATAATAAATCGAAGTCTAAGTTTTAATTATAGAATTAAAAGTGTGAATACATATTTTATAATTTAATAATTTTTTTATTAAAATAAATAATAATAATAAAAAAAGAAAAGGTACAGCATTTTACAATGAAACAATATTTAATTAATTGATTATAAGTTGGAACTAAATTGATATTCCTCGTGACAGCAGCACATGCTTTTGGCCTCTAAATCAAACCTCAATAGTTCCTAGCTTTTTGTGGGGCCAACTTTTTGTCGCAATTCTTTCTCATTTCCGTTTCCGTATAATCCTTTTCTTCTAGAATAAAAACTATTAAAGTATGCAGAAAATAATAAAATTTTCCCAACCGCAAACCTCGCGGGAAATTCACTCGAGCAAACGAACAAATCTTGGCTGTTGATTGTGGATTAGGAAGCTAAGCAGAGCCCTTGATCTAGTAAATGCAGGGAGCGATCAACCTTCCGTTTTGTTTTTTAATTGTTTATTAAAAAAAAAATCTATTAAATTGATACCATAAATGAACATACAATAATTTCCTGACCTACAGTTATAAAAAAGATGTGGAAATTATAATTAATAAGCATAATATTTTAGTATTTATTTTAGGTCTAAATTAAGTAATTTTTTAATTATTTTTTTTTATTTTTTAAAAGGTAAAAATAGAGACGGGACAAAAGCAACGTGAAGGTCTTCGTCAGTGCAGCGGAATCAAAAATAAAAGGCTCACCACCGTGATAGTCTGTCCATGCATTATTTTCTTAATTAAAAGAATTCATTTTATTATTTCATACAATATGATTTTGAATTTTCGGATTTGGTTGGTGGTCGATTAATGGAAACAATGAAAGCTACTTGACAACAATCACTCATCCTTTTCTTTCTTTTTGGCTTTCCTACGTCGCGCTTGCACATTGTGTGTATCCCGTTATTTCACATCAGATCCGTTTCAGTCAATATTTCTAATTCAATAGCCAATTTTCCAAAGTCAAAAGTTTCATCATGCTCAGCTCCGTTATGCTTTTGTGTGTGTGTGTGTGTGTGTGTGTGTGTGTGTGTGTGTGTGTGTGGTGATATTCAGGTCAAAAGTAAAAGTTAATTTTTTTTTTCTACCAAAATTTATTTTAGAAGGGTATGTTAAATAATTATGTATTATTTTACAAAATATTCTTTTTAGTTCCATTTTGGAAGATTCAAATATATAACTTTATTTCAAGAATCAAATCGTCTTGGTTCACAAGGTAAAACGTAAAAACTCCATTTTTGGCCAGACCAATGTAACAAGTGTTTAAAATGGGTTCCTTTGTGACCACAAAGCTTCTTTAAACGCAGATGAACGAACAGACAACAATTAACATCGTATGGAGACAAAGGGTGGCCTGCGGACCGACACCCACCCATCAAAAAATTTTCGTTACAGGCTTAACAGACAACATTGGTTGAGTGGGAATGCGATTGAGAAATAAAGGTCATGGACAAATTTCCAGACAAGAGAACCACCACTTCATCAAAATTTCAAGCGACAAGAGAGCACGCGATGTTATGCATCTTGTATCCGTCCGATCCCTCGAGGCCTAAGTCTCGAATGCATGAGCTGCCGCATCACCTTCCCAACATCAACAATACAGTACCTACGCCTATCATTTCTGAGCTTGATTACTATTAATTTTAATGGCTGGTGTCGAAAATATTAGAATTTTATGTATTACTGTATAAATTGTATTATTAAATAATTTTATATTAAAATTAAATTAAAATAATATATACAAATAAAAAATTTATAAATTTAATATTTTATTTAAAATTTAAATGTTGAATTCATAATTCTATTATTTATTTAAACTCTACTTGAATTTAAATCTTTTTCTGATTAAATTTGAAAGAATTTAAATTAAAAAATCCACAATTTACAGTTCAATAAAAAAAAATATCATTTATATTTTTTCACTTTTTTATTATTATTTATTAAAGTCTGATTGTAATGCATACATTGCACGAATCAAGTTTTGTAACTTCTTCTCATTTTGGACGGGGGCTAGGTTTTCCTAACCGCTCAATCACCGTCCACAAACCGACACCCACCATTGAAAAGTATCGCAGCCAGATGCGGATGGCTTAACCGTGCGTAGAAGTGGTATAATCAGCCGGAACTGTACATAATGAATGGTACGCCATGCTTAGAGCACAAAGCTGTACAATGAGTAAAAACTAGAATGCACTGATGGGGTTTAATAAAAGCTTCTTGGAGAGGCAACGAGGGATAAGATAAGATAGAACTTATTCAAAGAATCATCAACCTTCATGTGACGGGGGTGTAACTCTCAATCAATGCTAACTCTTTTCATATGGTGGACATGATTTCAACACTTGACTGTTCAAATTTTTATTTGGATTAATAATAAAGTAATGTTACATGATTGCTCATAAAAAAAAAAATATATTGCATAACAATATTATAGTCGTTAATTACGTATTTATAATCATTTAATATACGACCATAATTAACATATTGATCATAATATTGACACCTTTTATACAATTCATCCATGCTAAAGAGAAATTTAAATTCATGTAACATGCTATATGTATGATGTTACTTTCACTTTAATCAATTACGTTAGAGACGTGTCTGGGAGTTAAAGTCAAACCTGTACCATGATTAGAGGCAATGCACTCCATCCATTTTTCTTCTAGGCGTTGAGAGGCTCGACAATCTCGTTGACAAGTAATAGGACAAATCAACACAGAGGCTGAGATGCATGTGATGAGGTAGTAAATTGCGGGCTGGAAGTAAAAATATCATGTTTCAATCCACCACAACAATAACATAAAGGCCCAAGAAACCGATACGGTGCTTGAAATCTTTAGTTTGTTTGGGAGCGGGAAGTGTGGGGGCGGAGTCGAAATTAGAAAGACCCCTTCCTTTGTCCTGAAACGCACAGTTGCAAGCGATGAGGTGAGGCTGACATGAGTGTTATGTGTGCCATAAAACAGTATTGGTGAAGTGAATTCTGGTAAATGGCCTGCAAATAACGAGTAAAAAAAATAATTTTTTGAAATATATTCCTCGATTAGAAGTGTTTTTGGCTAATAATAATAAAAGTGGGCGGGGGGGATCTGAAGTCTTATTTATATTTTATTCTCTGATTAATCAATTATAAGTAGTTTTAACAATGGGGCCCTGGGCCCTTGTCCTCTACTAGGCTTGGGTGTAAGTAGGAGCTGCTAACAACTAGATGCTAAGACTCTTCGTGCAGCATTAAAGAGCCTTCTTTTAAGGCCCAACAACTGCTAAAAAAGAAGGCTAACTTGGGTGTGAAGTATATAAATGTTGGGTGTTCGAAGAGACTCAAATACTTCACACACCCAAGTGGCATACCTAATAGTCAAAAATTTTAATTTTAATTAAAAAAACGTAAAAAATTATTTTTATTATATAACTTATAATCAAATAAGTTTCTCAATAAAATATAAACAAAAAAAGGAAATAAATTGAAAGATATAAAAAAATGAACACAATCATACAAATAAAAATAAAAAAGTATATTGAATATAATTAACTTAATAAAAATGACATAATTTATTTTTTTTTAAAAAAAAAACAATTTGTTATTATTATATTTCCTTAACGTGTCGTTTGTTCTCTAATGCTGAACGATAGAAAGAAAGTCTTTCAGTGTTGCTGAATTCATGGACATGGAGGTTTCCCTCGTTGGTTATAGTCAGCCAGCCAGCCAGCCAGCCGGACCTTCAACAACATTATTCAAACAAATATTTTATTTAAATTTAACCCATTCATTCACTATTAATTATTTATTTTGGGCCGAGTGATTGGACAAGACATACATTTCCGTTGGTACGACATTGTAATAAATATATAAAATAAAAAAATAAGGTCACGTGGTTCGTCACCAAGAAAAAGGGTTTCCATCCCTGCTTTCACGCAATTGTCTGCGGCTTAGCTTTTAGGCCAACGGCGTGTCACAGGCTACACGCACAGTCTTCTATACAGCGTAGGCTCTCCTGGTCACCGCCTTTATTTATTTATTAAAATTTAAAATCAAACTTAAATTTAAAATTGAAAATTCAAGAGGCTCTGTCGTTAAACTTTGACGAGCTCTTGGAAATTATAAACTGATAACTAGCTGAAAAATAGAATTTACCCAAAAATCATCTTCACGTTTCAGGAACATGTTTGTAAACACGTCTTCTAACTCTATGCGTTTTTTTTTTAAGAATATACAAAAAATTATTCTTTAATTTTTATAATTAAAATTTTAATATTTTTTATTTTCATTTCAATTATATATTTTTCAAAATTATTCTTTTTTTATTTAATGACTGAAATTATTAACAATTAAACTATTTTTTTAAAAAAATAATTAATGTATACTAAAATTTTCAAATCATAAAAATTTAAAATTAATTATTTACAATAATATTACTTTCTCTTCGCATTAAGAAACTCTGTCTGTTTATGGTAATTTCTTCATTCAGCACCACTGACTTCGGGTTGTCCAACGCTCTTAGTCATGGGTGGAATCGGATAATCTAATGATTATTGTAATAAATAATGAATTACTTTGCTGAAAAGATTGGCGTGCACGATTGGTATAGAGTGGGATGTAGCATCGCCTAGGTTACAGGAAGAATAAAGTTAACAATTTGTAATTACATTCCTGAAAACCAAGATCACCAATTATGTCCAAATGCATTGAAAAGGTACGTAGCTAAGGAATATTCCTGAACTAAGCTTCAAATTACGAGACAAATGGTCAAAAAAAAAAAAAAAAAGAGAATAATTTCTCTGAATTCTTTAATCCCAAAATAAATAATTTGTTTCCAGTTAAATTGAACTTAAAATGTTGTACAATACAAAGATAAATTCTAATGCCGCCTAAACTTAATATCAATTATAAAAATATATTTTAACCAAACAAGTTTATTTTTGGCTTAAAATAAAATATATAAAAAAAGTGTATTGCAAATCCCATCCATCAAATACCCCCACTTAAATCTGGTGGTCCATTGAGTGGAAAAATAAAATAATACAGTTTTTTTTTTTTTTTTTTTATAGCTACATGTGCCATCAATTGACACAACAGATTTAAGTAACGTCACTGTTACTGTCATTCTTTTGTAGAATCAACCACAGTGAGAAAAGCTGCACAGCAAAGCAAAGACCACACCCTAGCTTCTATATTTTGAAGTCAACATCCTGACGCCATATTGCCTGTTTGCCCTTTCAACTCTCCAATCCGGAACACCGCCACCACAGCCACCAGCACGAAAGAATGGTCACGTTCAGTGCCGCTCACACCTGTACTGTATACTCTAGGTGTTTACAACAGAACTTGAAACGTACCACGGAGGGGGTGGATTAGGAAGGTAAAAGACAATGGCGTTTAACAGCTTTTAGAGAGCTATGAAAAGGGTTTTACTATATGTGGACCCGGTTCTGGGCATTGTTTTATGGGTTGGGCTTTTGCTTCTCCAGTAGCATTTCTAGCTCGCCTGGCCTATAGTATGGACCAGCTAAACTTGTGGTATGGCCGTTCCTTCGTCCCCATCATGGCATCATTCTTCCAAATTTTCCGATGGTCCCGATGGGTTTTTTTTTTTTTTTTTTTTCACAATATATTTTTTTAAAAAAACTTGTTTTTGGTTTTCTAATATTTGAGAAACAAAGTTCTTGTTTTGTGCCAATTTTATTGAAAAAAATGATATTTTAATTGATTTGTACTTCTTATTGAAAATAATTTTTATTTATCTATTTATAAAAACCATCTTTATCTTATCTTATATATATATAACATTCAAATAAAATCTTATCTAAATTCAGACTCAACACTACTAATAAAAAAATATGTTGCAGTAATTTTTTTTTTAATAAACAAGTGAATGGTTTAAATTTAGATTCAATGCTCCTGATAAGAAAATATGTTGTATTAATAATTTTTAATAAACAAATGAAGAATGTTAACTTTTATTTTATTGTTATTTTAATAAACACAATTTTTATGGAATTCATTGCCATAATAATAAGTGGAGTGGCTATAATTTGTTCCTATAATTAAAAAGAAGAAAGTATATTTGGCGTTTGTATGGATTGAGAAGTTACAATGTCACAAAAGGTCGATAAACATTGACGAATTTTTTCCAATCATTCCCCATTTCTCTTGTCTTTCTTCGTAGCAAAATGCCATTTCCCCCTGCATTTTGGTCAACCGTTGTCATTTCTATGTTCGAAAAATGAGGATTTCAATACCCATAAAAAAAAAAAGAAAAAAGAAAAAAGAAAAAGGTTCCACTTACCTTATCAACAACAGTTCTCTCATTTCTCACCAATTTCATGCAGACATTTTTAGGATTTGACCAATTCATGGGGTCTTGTTCGCTCGTTCCTTTTTGTTATGTTATTCATTGCATTAGATTCCACCCCTATTGAACTGTGAAGTGGACTCTGGATATTTATTTTTTTAAAATGTGCAATAATATTCATTTTTAATATTACAATTATTTTTTTCTTATATTATTAGGGAAGTAGAAAATTGATGCAATTTTATCTATTAAAATTTCATTACATTAGCAGACTAAATTTCGTTCAAAATGTTTCCCAGACATTATGAATCCCAAGTTAAAAAAACAATTAAATTGAATTTATCTGACGCGCCAGAGAGCGAGTCAAATAAATTCCATTGCATTGATTATGAAAACGCGAGATGAGAAACTCCATACAGCTTACACAAAGGTGCCTCAACGTCAACTAACCGAAACTGAAACTGAAACTGAAACTGAAAGCACCGCACAAGCCGGGGATTAAATTACGAAAACAGCCCTCCAGCTAGG
The DNA here is from genome assembly GCA_021464305.1 of Kandelia obovata. Taxonomy (NCBI): domain Eukaryota; kingdom Viridiplantae; phylum Streptophyta; class Magnoliopsida; order Malpighiales; family Rhizophoraceae; genus Kandelia; species Kandelia obovata. Next base: position 3,089,935 of record CM038480.1, read on the forward strand.
CTCACTGGCCGAGACCACCTCGTTCTGCAACACTCTGCCACAAGCAACAAGAATTTCTGCAAATAAATTGCCTCCGGCCTCTTCACACAGCTGTCCCTCTCTCTGGCTCTGTCTCTATCTCTGTCTCTGTCTCTCAAAAACAAAACAATGGCACTACGGCTAATTTATTATCACCCTCAGTCATTAATGACATTTACTAGTTTACCACTGACCACCTCTCTCTCTCTCTCTCTCTATCTCGCCATCTCTCTCTCTCCCACACATCACCAGCATCTTCTCCTCCCTTTCTCTAATGTAAATATAATCTCAGCCACCGAGACCTCGGCCTTAGGCTTATAGGAAGGGCCCGTTTCTTCCCCTTCCTCTGCTTCTGGCATCCCGACTTTTACGCTACTCAGTCTTCAAAGTTCATTAACTTCGAAGCCCTTGTCTTGTTTCGACGTTTCTGTTTGCAGGTGGTTTTTTTTTTTTCTCTCAACCTTTTGTCGTTTCTTATTATTTTCTTCCTGGCGGTACATTTTGAATGCTTCGTGTTTGAATTCCTAGATTTTCTCCCTCTGTCTCTCTCTATCTCTCTCTCTCTCTCTCCCACACACACATGCACACACTGTTACACTATAGGTCGGTGCTTGGAAGCACTGGAGCAGTTAAAGGATAGTGCTGCTGTGTTGCGTGTTCGTACTTCATATGCAAGTGTTGCTGCGACGAATTCGAATGGCCCTGTTTTCCCCCCTTTTGGCCCTGTAATAAGAGTAAAAGCCTAAAGGGTACTTTTTCTGTTCTATTGTATTACTGGGATAAGTCCTGGTTCAAGTCCTTCTCGTATCCTTATTGGCTTTTGCTTTTTTTATTTTTTGTGTGTGTGGTTTGTGTATACACAATTGATTGTTGTACGAAGATTTATTTTCCATTGTATACTTTTGAACTTTTCAATTGGTTCCAGATTTATTGTATCTTCTCCTTTTCTATTATCGTTTTGTGGGCTTTATGGTCTGTATATCTGCCATCGAGTTGCTAAGATGTGAAGCTTTCCTTCTTTACAATGATACTGGGGTGCTTATTGTTCCAGGCAGGAGATTGCAGCTGCTTTTTGTAGTGGTGGTTCCTGAAGTCTGTTTTTGAGTTGCACAAAGGGACTGGGATGACGGAGGGGCGACGACATTCGGTTGATATTCCCATCTCTAGGACTCTCATTGCCCTTAGAAGGGTAAGGTCATTGAGGGATCCATCAACTAATTCTATGAGTAAGTTCTCTGCTTTACTTGAAAATGTGAACTGGGAAACCAATTCTGCCAATGAGATCTCTCTGCAGTTCACAAATGGCTGGCAAGGAGGCAATTCTGATCATAAGGGTCTCTCAGGATTGAAACAGCTTCATGGACCAAGGAAGGAACAAGATGATGATTTTGAATTGCAATGTGATTTGGGAAAACAGAATTCTAGGTTTGTCTCGTGTGAGAACTCGGGTAAAGTAGATGATATAGCTGATCCTGTGAGGACCAGAAAGGCTGAAGGACAACATATTAGTAGCTTAAATCAGGAAGATATTCATGGGAATGAACCTCGCAAAATTTGCTATGGCAATCATATGGACGAAAGGCTGGATGGGACATGCATCCACAATGCAGAGATCGTGGATTCAACCAGCGAACCAATAGCAGAATCACCACAAGTAGATGGCCTCAACCAGTCTGTCTTAAGATTGAAATTTAGAGGCCAAAATCAAATAAAATCTTGTGGGATGGTAGGTGATGTCATGAGTTCTGTCGGTAGTCCATGCCCTTCTATTAGCGATGCTTTGTCTAGTTGTAGTGTATCATTATATGCAAAGGAAAATAATGATTTCGTGGGTCAAAATGACCGTGGATGTGGGATTAGCTGCTGTTGGGCAAGAGCCCCAAAGTTCCGAGGGTCAAATTCTTGTTTTGATGCAGAAGGTCATCCCTTGTTATCCAGGGATGTAGCTGACACAACTCCTTACGGTCTGATGGGCTGGAAGAACACTCTTAATGAAACCCCTAGGAGTCTGAGTCAGAAATACAGGCCTAAATTTTTTGACGAATTGGTAGGACAAGATGCAGTGGCAAAGTCTCTTTTGTGTGCTATTTCTAGAGGAAGGATAACTTCATTATATCTCTTCCATGGCCCTCGTGGTACTGGCAAGACATCTGCCTCCAGGATATTTGCTGCTGCGTTAAATTGTCTCTTGCTTAGGGAGAACAAGCCATGTGGCCTCTGCCGTGAATGTGTTTTGTTCTTTTCTGGAAGGAGCAAGGATGTGAAGGAAGTGGATTCTGTGAGGATAAATCGCCGAGAGCGGATAAGGTCCATCCTTAAGAATGCAACAATTCCTCCAGTTTCAGCACGTTTTAGGGTCTTCATTGTCGATGAGTGTCACTTACTCCATGGAGAGACATGGGCAACTGTCGTGAATAGTCTGGATAACCTTCCTCAATATGTTGTCTTTGTGATGATCACTCCTGACCTAGACAAGCTGCCAAGAAGTGCAGTAACTCGATCTCAAAGATATCATTTTCCAAAGATTAAAGATGGCAATATAGCAACCAGATTGGTTAATATCTGTGTTGAGGAAAGACTTGACTTCGACCAGGCTGCTTTGGACTTCATTGCTGCCAAGTCTAACGGTTCACTTAGAGATGCGGAAATGATGCTGGAGCAACTTAGTTTGCTTGGTAAAAGAATCACAATTTCCTTGGCCCACGAACTTGTGAGTGCTTTCTTTTGTTTCTAAGAAATAGGTATTGCACATCTTTCACTATCCAAACTGTTGAAGTGGTCCTCTTTTGCAGATAGGAGTTGTTTCTGATGACGAACTTCTTGATTTGCTGGATCTAGCTCTGTCTTCTGATACATCAAACACAGTTATAAGAGCGAGAGAGTTGATGAGATCCAGGATTGATCCTATACAACTTGTATCGCAACTGGCAAATCTCATAATGGATATACTTGCTGGAAAATGCAATGAAGATGGCTCTGAGGTGCAAAGGAAGTTTTCAAGGAGGCATGCTTGTAAGGCCAATCCTGATAGCACTTAGCTACAATTTTGTTGACAATTAGGATAGACATTTAACAATTTTTTACCAAACAGGAGTCTAGGTACATGAATTAAGAACTGATAATTCTGCTGCTTGAATATTTTGACATGTAATGACCATTGCACGCTTAATTTTGTCTTTATTCATTATCAGTACTCTTTTTATTTGCTTAGATTTTCTGGCCACTATTTTGTGCTTATTGTTGCAAGTTTCACATTTTGTAGCTGACACAGATCTACAACAGTTAAATCATGCGCTGAAAATACTTTCGGAAAGTGAGAAGCAATTGAGGGTGTCGAAAAGTCAAAGCACATGGCTTACTGTAGCTCTCCTACAGTTAAGCAATGTGGAACCTTCTTCCCTGGATTCATATGATTCCAAGTCTCCCTTTAGAAATGCGCGTGACAGAGGTGAGGTAGTCAATCATATGTGGTGTAATCAGCTATGTACTTTGTTCCATTTAGTTGATTCAAATCCAACTTTTCTTGATTGGGAACCAAAATGTTTACTGGAATTTCTTCGTGAGCATGCTCTTGCAGATAAAGATGGCAATTTTGCCTGCACATCATTCAAACAGGAGAGTATAAAGCATCTCGTTCCTTGTTCATGTGATTACAGCAAGTCAAATAGAATGGGGATGCTGGGGGATGCTAAAGAAAAACTAGAATCCATATGGAAGAGAGCTACAGAATTATGCCAATCAAATTCACTTAGGAATTTTCTCCAAAAAGAAGGGAAACTTTCTTCTATTCATGTTAACAAAGGTAGGGGCATGCTACTTTCTAGTGTTGCTAATTTAGTGTCCATATTGTAACTTTGCACACACTGAGTGTGATATTTTTGTAACTTTGCATGCACATTCATGTTAATTAGATGAAATCTTGGTTTGTGTCACTAGGTTTAATTTTTTTTCCCATAATCTTTATAATGGGTATAATCTTTGCCTTTGCATATGTCAACTGCAACTATCAAATGTGCGTGTTTATTTGTATCTGGGAGTGATGACTGAACATTAAATGAAGTTTCAGATTTTGCAGTAGCTGAACTGGAATTCTACCATCCTGATTGTGTATCCAAGGCTGAAAAGTCATGGAAGATGATTGCAAGCTCGCTGCAGTCCATTCTAGGTTGTAATATTGAAGTTCGGATCAATCTTGTGCTTTGTGCACCTGTGTCAAAATGTGCCAAGCTGAGGAAGTTATCTTTTGGCTTATTTAGCTGTTCACGCAGAATGCAGCAGAAATTGTCACAATCACCTGCGGAGTGCATTAGTGACTCTGAGTATTCTGATCACGTCTCCCAAAAGCCCATGATAAAGAACCAAGCTATCTCAACCTGTCCATCTGATTGTGGATCTCATTTGCCCCACAGCTGTTCCCACAGAGAGGAAGCAATGAATTCTTTGAGAGATAGTGAAGGAAATTTACTTTGCATAAGGAAAACTTTATCCCATAGATCACTACAAGATACATCAACGACCCCTGAGTGTGTAGCTGATTGTTCAAATGGAAAGGGAAGCAACCATCAATATGAGACTTTCTGTAGTGATGATGCCAAGGTTCAGTCTCACTGCTTTCCTAGAGCTCTGAGACCTCAAAGGAAGCAACGTTCATCAGACATTTCTCAAGTGATATGCATAGGTAATGAACAAGAGAAAAGCCTTGCACAGTCTTTTCCTGGGGAAAATTCTTTTGAAACACGCGTTGGTGTCAATGACTCAATGGCTGTGAGCAGCAATAATTACACCAACTCCAGAAGTGAGGATGAGTAAGAGATTTTTCTAGCATTCCATCTCTCTTCAATTTTTGTTTATTGCACTGAAAGAATAAAAAATGTCTTAATAAATCTATGGTTTATACCAACTGGTCATGCAGTGACTGAGGGTTGTGCACTTGGGACTTCATATCAATCCATGTTGACACCACTCTGCTCGATGCAAAATTGGAGTTGTAACATGAAAGATTTTTCTACCCCTTGAAAATCTTTTGTCCATGACTTTGATGTGCCGTTGGTCTTGGCAAAGTTTTTGAGGTGATTATTAAGTTCTTTGCTTTCTCTTTTTGGCAGTCTGAGAGATGATTCCATTGCTCTATGTTGGAGAACCCCCATGTCCCTTGGCAAGGTAACATCAGTCATGCAGTAGCCTTACGATTTTATTTTATTTTTTATGGTTGATAATCGGATGCTCCTATAAGGAATTATTCTTATTTCTGTTTTGTAAGTCTGTTTTACCTAGATTGTGTGTTCATTCCTAATGCCCCCAACTCAGAAGTGTGCCCAGTTACAAAAGAGATGCTTGCCATAACTTTAGATCATTTCAATGCCGCATTGCCAAGGCGTGCTAGTGTTTGCAGGATTGGCAGGTGATACATCAAAGACAAAGGTCTTCCTTAGTTGGGTGGGTTTTCCCCTGTGCCACAGCCAAGTAATTCAATTACAAGCAACAGATGATGGGATTTTTGTATTAGCATGCATGCAAAGCGAACTTTCAAAAACTGATGGAGCATTTTACATTAAGATAAATATAGGTGTACGTATATATATGAAGCGAGCAGAACTGACATCTATAATGCTGTTTTGAGCCATGGTTTATTCGAGGTACGTCCCAGCGAGAAGCTGCTTCAAGTTTTTTGACTGGGAAGCTTGAGTAGCATTAGAGTTTTAAGCATCTAATAATCCAATATGATTGAAATTGCAAATAATAGCGCTTGCCTTTGCTAAAATCAGCAAGTATGGGAAGCCATGCACGAGGGCCACTGTTAATTAGTTGTATCATCAGCTTCGTGGGAATATATTAAAGAAAGGAAAACTAACTTTTTAATCTCTCTCAAGATACCCCAGTAATTAACAATCTTGATTTTCGTTTAAAGATCTTAAATTTTTTAATTTGGCCATTTAATTAACCCTCTAATGAGGCCAAGGATAACTATTATGGTCTTGAACACTGAATTTCATTTTGAAGTTAAATATATGCGTTGGAATTTAAAATGTTAGCTGTGAATTGTGTTCAAAAGTTTTATGTAAAAAGAAAATAGAAACAAATTATATATAAATGAAAAAGATAAATTTAAATTTTATTTTAAATTTAAAATATGATATAATGTTCGTGAGTATAAATTTTTATCTGTTCTTGAGAGTTTCTTGTAATAAACTAATTAAATTCCTACGGCTCTCGTTAAGAAAACATTCTTTTTTATTGGTACCAGAGAGGAAATCAGTTGACTAAAATTCAAATTACACGCAAGATGATGAAGGGAACAATCCCATAGATAGAACAAAGACAAAACATTTCGAGAAGGTTACAATGTGTTTGCTTGTCTACTGATGCACGCTTAGCATTTATATGTCCACGTCTGTATCTCCCTGTAAACAACTGAATGTGAATGCATCGAGCCTTCCATTCCATTTGAGACATTTGTTGCAGTACCCGCATCAATGTCTGGTTTGTCTTTGGATCATTCCCGATTTCTTCAAAGTGTCAAAGCCTGTATGAAACTTTCTCCTTTGTATTTTGTTCGACCATCTGTAGTCTTGATGTCTTCAAGATGAGCATTTTCAGGACAGACACGTATGTGGCAGCAACCCTCTGCATGCAACGCAAAGATGTCCCTCACCGTGTCCAAAACCTACGCCGGCCGCTGGTTCAAAGTGAAGGACCTCTCCCAAGCAGACTTCGGTCGGCTCGAAATCGAACTAGCCGAGGTCGAAATGCCCCGCCTCTTGGCTGGCCGCGCCCAGTTCTGCCCAAGCCCGCCCTTTAAAGGCGCCAGAATCACCGGCTCCCTCCATATGACCTTCCAGATAGCCGTCCTTATCGAAACCCTCACAGCCCTTGGCGCTGAGGTCCGCCGGTGCTCATGCAATATTTTCTCCACTCAAGACCACGCCGCCTCTGCCATTTCCCGGGGCTCCGCTTTTGTGTTCTTCTGGAAGGCCGCGACCCTGGAGGAGTACCGGTGATGCACCAAGAAAGCACTCCACCGGGGTCCCGACGGTGGGCCTGACCTGATTGTGGATTAAGAAACGGACTCCGCGCTGCTGATCAGCGAAGGGGTGTAGGCGGAGGAGGAGCACGAGAAGAGCGGGAAGTTGCCGTAGGTGGAGAAGTGCGAGGGCGCGGAGTTTGAGATTGTGTTGGGGATAATAAAAGAAGGCCTCATGGTGGACCCCACGAAGTACCGGAGGATGAAGGACAAAATCGTCGGCGTCTCCGAGGAGACAACCACCGGTGCTAGGAGGCCGTGCAACATGTAGCCCCTAGGACCCTCCTGTTTCCTGCAATCAATGTCAACGATTCAGTGACCAAGAACAAGGTAATATAACAAAGCACGGTTCTTCCTTCAAATGATATATGATTTATATTATAAATTTTTAAAAAATATTTTAAATATTTAAGTGAAATAACATTTTAACTTAATATTAAAATTTTTATAAACTTAAATTTTTAAGTAAAATAGTTTATTGACAATGATGTTATAGCTTTGAGATGCTTTGACTTAGATAGGTTTAACTAGATGTTGATTTATAACGGCAATGCAGTTTGATAACTTGTATGGGTTATGATTGCTGGAAAGATTGCTGTTGTGTGTGGGTATGGAGATGTTGGCAAGTGTTGTGCTGCTGCTCTAAGAGTCACCAGTGCTCGTATTATTACCATGGAAATTGATCCAATCTGTGTCCTTCAGGCCTCATGGAAGGCATTCCAGTCCTGACTCTGGAAGATGTTGCAGCAGCTGACATTTTCGTGACCGCCACTAGCAGCAAGATTGTTATTTTGGTGTATCACATGAAGCAGATGAAGTACAATGCCAGTGTTTGTAACATTGGTCATTTTGACAGTGAGATTGATATACGTGGCCTGGAAACTCATCCAGGCATTAAGCGCATCACCATCAAGCCACGAACTGACCGATGGGTCTTCCCTGAGACCGACAGTGGCATCATTGTTCTCGCCAAGGGGCGGCTTATGAACTTGGGTTGTGCCGCAGGACATCCCAGTTTCGTTATGCCTTGTTCATTCACAAAACTGGTTATTGCGCAACCTGTGCTGTGGAATGAGCAAGCAACAGGCAAGTATGAGAAGCAGGTGTATGTGTTGCCTAAGCATCTGAGAAGGTTGCAGTGCTTCATTTCGGTAAGCTTAGAGCTAAACTGACCAAGCTGACTCCAACACAATGTCGGGATACTATTATTTTTTCCGAAAGAAAATTTCTTAAAACGTGCAGGATTTTTATTTATAAAATTAATTTTTTTTTATTCACTATGAATTGTGACCAAACTATCATTAAAATTGATTCAATTCAATTCTAATACCATTTTATTACAAAATTATTATTCTTACCCTAAAAAGTAACATACATATCACGCATCTATAAAACTTAAAATCTCTCTTTTCTGTCCAACATAAAATTCCATCGCAACAACCTGCCTGCCGATGGTCCATGCAAGCCTGCTCACTACAGGCATTAGAGAATGAACCTGGGCGTCCGTTCAGGTTTCTTTGCTGTATATATATATATATATATATTTGGGTGCATGTGATTTTGATGAGATTGGATACTAAGTCGTTTTTATTTTGAATATGAAAGTTGGGTATTTGTCTCTATATTTGTTGACTTTGCCTTTGGGAATTTATATTTACACACATATTTTGACTGTAACACAGATACTATCAATGGCTACATAAAGGGTTTAAGGTCTAAAGTAACGGTTTTGACATGCATAAAATAAAAAATCTGTGTGTCAATAACAATTTTTATTGGTCTTCAAGGAAAAAGGCAAGAGACGACAATATTATTATTATTATTATTGGATAACTTTGAAGGTTATACTGTTATAGGTTCCATCTGTGCGTGGGTTTTCTTTAGATAAATATGGGTTCCGTGTCTGACTATTTTAACCTAAAACAACGAAATTTTCATCGAAAAAAAAATAAATTAGTTTATACAGAAAAATAGGAGCGTAGGGATGGACTAAAGCAGCAGGCTAATCCAAGTCCAACAAGCAAAACAGCAGGAGCCATGGCGGTTTCCCTTCACCAAGCCTCCCCCACCTCTCTCGCCATCTTTCACAGTCCTCGCCCATCACTAAATTATACGAAACCTTCTTTTCTTCCATACTCTAAGCCTTCGAGCCCATCATTTGCTCTGTTTGCAACTTCTCCGACTTCCATTCCTCACTCCTCACCTCCCATTTTCTTGCCTCTCCTCGAAAAAGCAGAAAAAGAACAAAATTTTCTCGGAGACCCAAAAGCACAAATAACAGAAGAAGAAGAAGACGACGACGAGGAGGAAGAGGAGGAGGACTTCATAAGCCCAATTCTCAGATTCTTCAAGACCCAAACATTAACCCAAGACCCGCCTCGCCATGGCAAGTTCTCCCTCCAGAACAACCGCCGCTCTTCATGGCGCCTCGCCCCTAATTTTAACCCCGAATCCGAAGGGGAATCCGATATCGAAGATGTCCCCATCCGGGGAGAAACGCACCAAATGCACTCTAATAAGACTGAAGGTACGAACCCCAGATCGTTACCTGAGGGAATCGCTGGAGAAATCATGCAAATTGCCGGGAACTTGTTGGAAAACTCGCCGTTGGGAGAGCGTTTGGGCGGTTATGAAGGGAGGATTAGCGCTCAAGAATGTGTGGAGGTGTTGAGGCTGATGAGTGAGGAGGGTATGGCGATGGGTTGCTTACATTTCTTTGAGTGGATGGGGCAGCAGGAGCCATCACTGGTCACTCCTCGTGCTTGTACTGTATTGTTTCCCTTTTTGGGAAGGATGAGGATGGGCGATAATTTGATGATTTTGTTTAGGAATATGCCACAGAGCAACGAGTTTAGAGACGTCCATGTTTATAATGCTGCTATTTCTGGGCTTCTCTGCTCTGGGAGGTAATGGGATTCTTTGTTAAGTTACTTGAATTTGGGTCTTTATTGGCGCTTTACTGCTTGAGTGATATTTCTCTGTTTGAGTAATACTGTAATCTTGTTGTTGCCTGTTAGGCTCCTTGAAAATGGCAGGTGAAGTTTGTTATACTGTTGTTACGGCCAGTTAGTTCAATTTAATGTTTTTATACTTTGTTAATCTCTAGCTGGAATCCCAGGATGATTTATGTCTCTTTCTGAAGCAGAGGCCATTATGTGTTGATGCTCTGAAGATTATTTCTTTTTTTTTTTCTCTAGTTTCATTTTTTAATTTGCGCAGAGAATACAGATGAGATAGTTTTAGATTCTTATTAATGATTCATCATTGCCTTAAGGTTACCAAAAGCAAATTTAGTGTTGTGAAATGCATATATTGTTATTAGAGTTATTTAAATTGTTTCCTACTTATATTGCAAGAACTGTAATAAGCTGTGCTGTGTTTTTGTGCTCCAATTCGATTGCCTTATTTTCACTCAGCTCAGTCTTTGTGATCTTGTGGATGTCCAAATTTATCTTTTACCAAGACGATCCTTTATCTGGTTGATTTTTCAATTCAGTTCATTTATATTTCCTTCTCATCATTTGTCAGGTATGATGATGCTTTCATCTTATATGAAGCAATGGAAATAAATAATATTTCTCCAGATCATGTAACATGCTCTATAATGATCACAGTAATGAGGAAAAGTGGTCGTAGTGCAAAAGAGGCTTGGGAATTGTTTGAGAAAATGAACAGGAAGGGAGTCAATTGGAGTCCAGAAGTTCTGGGAGCACTGGTTAAATTATTTTGTGACGAGGGACTGAAGTATCAAGCCCTTACTATCCAGTCAGAAATGGAGAAGAAAGGAATCTCTTCAAATGCTATTGTTTATAACACATTGATGGATGCTTATGGTAAATCAAATCTAATTGAAGAGGCTGAAGGTCTCTTTACTGAGATGAAAACAAAAGGTCTTAAGCCCACGTCAGCAACCTTTAACATTCTTATGGATGCATACAGCAGAAGAATGCAGCCAGAGATAGTTGAGAAACTCCTTTTAGAAATGCAGGATCTGGGATTAGAGCCCAATGCCAAATCGTACACATGCCTAATTAGTGCATATGGGAGGCAAAAGAAGATGAGTGACATGGCTGCAGATGCATTCTTGAGAATGAAGAAAGTTGGCATACAACCTACTTCACATTCTTATACAGCACTTATCCATGCTTATTCACTGGGTGGCTGGCACGAGAAAGCTTATGCTTCTTTTGAGAATATGCAAAAAGAGGGAATCAAACCCTCAATAGAAACGTACACAGCTCTTTTAGATGCATTTAGGCGCGCTGGTGATACTCAAACATTGATGAAGATATGGAAATTGATGAGAAGCAACAAAGTTGAAGGCACACGCGTGACATTCAATATTCTTCTCGATGGGTTCGCTAAGCAAGGCCACTACATTGAAGCAAGGGATGTGATCTCTGAATTTGGGAAGCTTGGCATGCAGCCAACAGTGATGACATATAATATGCTGATGAATGCATATGCAAGGGGAGGGAGTCACTCAAAGTTGCCCCAGCTACTGAAAGAAATGGCAACTCTCGGTCTAAAACCTGATTCTGCTACTTACATGACCATGATCTATGCATATATTCGCGTTCGTGATTTCAGGAGGGCATTCTTCTATCACAAGCAGATGGTAAAAAGTGGGCAAGTGCCAGATGCTAGGTCTTATGAAAAGCTCAGAACGATACTAAATGCAAAAGCTGCATCAAAGAACAGGAAGGACAAGGTGGCCATGTTTGGCATCATTAGCAGCAAAATGGGTTTGTTTAAAGTTAAGAAGAAAGGAAACAAAGACCGGTTCTGGAAGAATAAGAAAAAGCGACTGATGCTGCGAAACATTGCTCCTGAGGGACATGTTTCTTTGTAAACAAAAAGACACTTCAACTGCCTGAGGGGGCACGGTCTAACCCACCAAGGCTAAAATGGCTCCATAAAACTCTTCTAACCCTTTATGGAACATCACAAGAATAGTTGACTGCGGTTGTTCTGCAAGTTGTTTGGAGAAGATGCTGATGGTTAATTTCAATCTTATTCTATTGACAGGTAATTTTTTTATCTAACCCAGCTGACGGGCTTGGTTCTCGACCCTCTGTTATCAGAGAGGTCAAGACGCCGGCTTCGGCTTCAAGATGGTCTTTTTACCGGATGTGTCCAGCCCCTTGTCCTTGCATACCCACAATTGAAACAGATGGACACTTATTGACAGTCAATTTAGCCCACAGGCCAACAAGGAAATCCAAGGCAAGCCCATGTCTTATTCCAGGGGCTTGGACAATAAGTACTTGCTTGGGTTCTCTCTCTCTGTTTTTTTTTTTTTTTTTAACTATGATATATTGGAAGGTAATGTTGCTTACATATTTAAATGGATAGTATTTACATACTAACCTAATCCTTTTAGGTAAACGATGTAATTTTTCTGATAGATTTTGTTATTGTTTATCCAAAAAATATTACCTTATTAGTCATTCAAAAGTTAAAAAAAAAAAAAAAAGAAAGAATCTGTGTACATCTATAATTCAGTTTGGTGGACAAAAAGAAGAAAATTCAATTTACACTAACTGTGAATGATAACATAATTTTCGGTTGAAAAGAAATTTATCCCTTCTATTGACTAGTTAAGTAAAGTAAGAAAACAGATCAAAATGAAATATAAAAGGCTATTTTTGTAATTAGGCGAAAACCAAGAAACCCTAAGCCGGTTCCCATTTGTGCCTAGGTGAAAGCAGGAGACCGGCAAACTGCCTGTAGCGTCTGTGCCACGTGGACTCTCTCCCGATGATATACCCAAAGCACCTCCTGCGACGTGTACCCCAAACCGTAGCCTCCCTATAAGTACATGCCTTCTCTCCCTCTTTCGTTTCACTCTCATCCATTTCTCTCTCTCCAGGGTGAGACGCTCAGACCAGTAAAAACAAAACAAAAAAAAAACTTGGATTCGGGATCCGCCGTTCATCGGAGCCGGACCTCCTTTTGGTCTAGTGTTTTCAGATTGGTTCTTCTTTATTTTTGGTGTTTCAATCCGTTCGAGTAGCTGTTCGAAGATCCGATTGCTTCTCCTGTCTTGGCTCGAGATCCGGGCCAAGCACAGAAGAATCGGATTCGGGTTTTAGATTTCAATCGTCTTCAAGTGTACTCTCACTCGTACATGTTTTCTCTCTCTATCTCTCGATTTCACCATTCGTTTTGTGTTTTTTTTTTCAAGTCTTTAATCTTATGTTTGGTTTCTGAGAAAAAGAGGAAAAACGAAAGAAAACGAACTTCTGAATCTTGGATTTTAACATAGTATGGTGACTCAGAAGATTGGAGAAACGCGTCGACTTATATGATTAATTCATTAGTGCAAAGTAACTATTTCGCTTATTTTCAGGCTCTTTATTGTCAGATTGTAGCCTTTAATTTTTATTTTGCGGGTTTTTCTTTAATATGCATAAATTTTACATCGTTCGTGTTCTTCAATTTATTAATTTAAGCTGTACTGGTGGTTACGCTTGACCTTGTCTAGCCTTTATTTCTAATTTTATGTGAGTGTGTAAATTAACAAATGATCTGATGCTGTTTTTTTATAGTGTTTAGATTAAGTGATTGTGAAGAATTGGCGAAGTGTAAATGGCGTCAAGTGAGGGATTTCTAACGGATGAACAGAGGGAAATGTTAAAAATAGCTAGCCTGAATGTGGAGAATTTATCATCATCTGCAAAGAGTTTGTCATCATCCCCGAGGTCCCCATCGACAATTCTTCCTGAGCATTACTTAAAAGTTCCTGCTGCTGGAAGGGCATCTACAGCTGGGATTGCAGTTAGGCATGTTCGGCGGTCACACTCGGGGAAGGTTATACGCGTGAAGAAAGGTAAGTCTGTCGGTTTATATGCTATCTTGAGAAATGAAAATTTTTTGGTGATAGGTGACCAATTGTTGTTTGTTTGGGAACAAAGTGGCAATATAGTTTCTTGCTTTTTGGTATTTTCTAATGTGCATATCTTAAATGCCTCAATTTTGTGGCATTTAATTTTATTTTCATTTGAGTAAGTAATTCTTATGGTCTCGAGTCATCTTATTGTATCATTCTAGGAGGATTCAAATTTTCACACACCTATCCTCCTAACTTTCCTACCTTCCCAATGAATGTGGGATAATAAATAAGTATGTCAGACAGAATGCTGCTCAAAGTGGTTTTTTCCTTCCAAACAAAGCTATAGGGGGAATATGCTTTGATATATAGATTTGATGCATCATATAAATTGTATACGGCATATTCACAGCAGTATGACATTGCCAATAGCAGGACTCATGCATTTTCTCTTACTGCTAATGTGGTGCCATGTAGTTTTGCAACTTATTTGGTTGTTAAATGCTTGTGTGCCTCCTGAAAGTCCCGCCAAAAAATGATATTGCAAGCTTCCTCATTATGAATGGCATATTGGTAGACCAAATTATTTATCCTTGTGGATGTGTGGTGTAAAATGTATTAATGTTGGTCTGAACATTCTTAAAATGCAATTTCTGATTGGCTTGATGCTGATTAATTCTCTTTTTTAATTGATGATATCAGATGGTGGCGGTGGCAAGGGCACGTGGGGAAAATTGCTTGACACTGATGGAGAATCTCACATTGACCGCAATGATCCTAACTATGACAGTGGAGAGGTAATTGCAGTGAATATTTAGTACGGTACTTATAACAAACTTGAATTATTGTTTCTATTATGATCATAAATTTTGTGCTGGCATTTCTCTTATGTTCTCCAAACATGCACAGGAGCCATATCAGCTTGTTGGTGCAACTATCTCAGACCCTTTAGATGAGTATAAAAAAGCTGTAGTTTCTATTGTAGAAGAGTATTTTAGTACTGGTGATGTGGAAGTGGCAGCATCTGATCTTAGAGAACTTGGGTCAAGCAAGTTTCATCCTTACTTTATTAAGCGGCTTGTTTCCATGGCCATGGACAGGCATGATAAGGAGAAGGAAATGGCATCAGTTCTTCTATCAGCACTTTATGCGGACGTCATCAGCCCCTCTCAAATTAGGGATGGATTTGTCATGCTTCTCGAGTCTGCTGATGATCTAGCAGTAGACATACTTGATGCAGTGGACATCCTTGCCCTATTTGTAGCTCGTGCTGTGGTTGATGAGATCCTACCTCCAGCTTTTCTCACAAGGGCAAAGAAGACCATTCCAGAATCATCAAAGGGATTTCAGGTTCTCCAAACTGCTGAGAAGAGCTATCTGTCTGCTCCTCATCATGCTGAACTTGTGGAAAGGAGATGGGGTGGAAGCACACACATCACTGTTGAGGAAGTCAAGAAAAAGATTGCTGATCTGTTGAGGGAATATGTAGAGAATGGTGATGCCTTTGAGGCTTGTAGGTGTATAAGGGGATTAGGAGTTTCATTTTTTCATCATGAGGTTGTTAAGAGAGCTTTGGTTCTTGCTATGGAAATTCAAACTGCTGAGCCTCTTATACTGAAACTGTTGAAGGAAGCTCATGAGGAAGGCCTAATAAGTTCCAGTCAAATGGTGAAGGGCTTTGCTCGGCTAACAGAGAGCCTGGATGACCTTGCTCTTGATATACCATCTGCAAAATCCTTGTTCCAGTCTATTGTGCCCAAGGCTATATCTGAGGGATGGCTTGATCCATCTTTCATGAAATCGTCTGGTGAAGGTGCACAGATGCAAGCTGAAGATGAAAAGTTGAGGCAATATAAGGAGGAAGTTGTGATAATAATTCACGAGTATTTTCTCTCAGATGATATTCCTGAACTGATTCAGAGTCTTGAAGATCTTGGGATGCCTGAGTTTAATCCAGTTTTTCTCAAAAAATTGATCATCCTGGCTATGGACAGGAAGAACAGGGAGAAAGAAATGGCATCTGTTCTGCTTTCAGCTCTTCACATCGAGATTTTTTCAACTGATGATATAGTGAACGGCTTTGTCCTGCTTCTGGAATCAGCTGAAGATACAGCTTTGGACATATTGGATGCTTCAAATGAGCTTGCTCTCTTTCTGGCTAGGGCTGTGATTGATGATGTCTTGGCTCCACTGAATCTAGAGGAGATAGGAAGCAAGTTGCCACGAAATTGCAGTGGGAGTGAAACCGTACGCATGGCTCGATCTATGATTGCTGCCCGTCATGCTGCTGAGAGGATCCTGAGGTGCTGGGGAGGTGGGACTGGCTGGGCTGTGGAGGATGCAAAGGACAAGATATTGAAGCTCCTGGAGGAGTATGAGAGTGGCGGTGTTGTGAATGAAGCTTGCCAATGCATTCGTGATCTTGGAATGCCCTTTTTTAACCATGAGGTGGTGAAGAAGGCACTGGTTATGGCTATGGAGAAGAAGAATGATAGAATGCTGGATCTCCTCCAGGCATGTTTCATCGAAGGGCTGATCACCATCAATCAGATGACCAAAGGCTTCACCCGGATTAGGGATGGCCTAGATGATCTAGCTCTAGACATTCCAAATGCAAGGGAAAAATTCAGTTTCTATGTGCAGTATGCCCAGGAGAAAGGTTGGATCTTACCTTCTTTCGGGTCCCCTGCGGCAGATGTCTCCCGCACCCTAGCAGCATCTACATGAGAAGATCCTGTACTTCCATTTATTTTTCTCTTGTACGTTGTTGCTCGTTAGCTCTCTTATGTATTGTTTGGTCGTCTTCCTTTTAAGTGGTGGATAGATTAGATATGGGATGTTTGAATTCCTTCTGATGTTTCTTCTTTTTGTGGTCATCTGATGGAGATTCTCGTTGTCCCAGCCAGCTAATGTACAAAGGTTTTTCCTTGTTCAATTATCCTAGTGTTTAGTAGTATGTCAGCACGGGGGAGCTTGTCATAAGCGTACATATGGAATGTCGCGGTGGGGATTTTTATTTAGGAAGATGCTTCATTTTCTTTTTCTTTCTGTTCTTCAATCTCTTCTAAATGCCTAGGTTGTGTTGACGTTGCAGTCTGCTATGATTCTGATCGGAGGAAAGCCTTTTTGATGGCTGACGAGTCACCCTTCAGTTATACCAAGGAAATATATCAGCCCCTCTTTACCTGCATCCCGACCTGGACCTTTCCTCAATAACCATAAGAAGTGAACATAGTGGTCGAGGACGGTCCAATCCATAAGTGGGAGTAGTATATCGCGCAGGTCCGCGTCTAAGACACATAAATTGTCAATTTCGATAAGTCGAGGATGTTTTGTGAGTTTTGATTTATTTATTTTTGGGTTTATATATAAAAATATTTCTTAGGCTTTTTGGGCATATGAAAAGGCATAAGAGATTATGATCCGCTATGAGGCGGAGATAGCCTAGGCCGAGTCTGCTTCACAGGGCCTTGCAGGTGTCACTGTGTCTAGATTATGTGCAGGCTTGTCCAAGTTTTAACATAATGATATACCTTTTAGTTTGTTTTTTTTTTAAAAAAAAAAAAAAAATTAATTTTTTTATTTGTTTGGGGTTTCTCCAAAATTACAACACTTGCATGCTTTTAATTGTTCTTATAAGTTCTTCAATTATTGAGATTAACTAAAAACAAAGTAACGCAGTAGTTATCGCACATCAGGATGTGGAACATCACAAACCATTAGGGTTTTCCACGCTTTATTTTACCAAAAGAAAAGTAAATAGTGTGGTTAAAATACATATATAATAAAAAATACTAATTTTGTGACAGCAATTTTGTATATTACATCAAGTTGGTGATCTATGTTCTATCGTATTTAAGCTATTTTGAATTCCCACACTGTTATATGTCTCAAATATAAAAGAAAAATTTATATTAAGTGTTTAGTTTAAAATTTAATAATATTTAAATGATAAAATATTTCTTAACGAAAAGAGATTAAAAGAAAGACGTCAATAAGTAATCCTTCACGTCATCCAATGAATGCAAGCTGCCAAGCACTTTGTTTTTTGTTAAAAAAAAAAAAAGGGGGTATTATATTTTATATACTGCTTCAGTGGTAAAGATCGCAACATGAAACTTTTTCTTGTACAATATGAGAATTTTTTGAAATATAACACATGAAAATTTAATTGCTTTAATACATTGCAGAAGAATTGAACAAGTTTTATTTAATTAATTTTCCATGCAAAGGGTACACGCCTAAACCTACTTCTAGTTTGTTCATGGGGGCTTCATTCTCTTCTTCGGACACCTAAGCAAATAATGGAACTATGAAAAAGTTTGTAGCCAGAAAATCTGGTCAGAAAGCAATTGAGTTTTACCTAATAAAAAAATAATTTTATAATTAATATGATAAAATGTACCATTTAAATAAAAATTATATAATAAAATGTTATTAAATAATTTCATGACTTTTGTATATTTTATTATGCCTCTCTCTACTCATTTTGATATTTTGTTTACAACTCTTTTGATTTTTAGTTAAAAGAAATCAAATATAAAAAAATAAAATTATTATTATTATTTTAATCTAAGTATTTTGATTGCTTTCTGACTAAATCTTCTTCCAGTTGTGTATTGAAACCCATAAAAATGAAAAAAAATAAAAAATAAAAAAGTTGCGATCACGTGTGTATGTGTACAACTTCACGGGTTTTAAAAAATCCCGTGAACTTACCTATTTTTTCTTTCAGTTTTACCGTTGGAATAATTTTCTTTTTATCTTTTAACGAGGCTCACCGCCTTTTACGCTCGTTTCAGTCAAAAAGATCCGATAAAAGAAGAAAACCAAAAGAAATTTAAAGAAAGGAGATTATAAGATGTAGCTAATGCATCTGGCTGGGAATATTATAGTCGTAGTTTATTTGGGATTGTCGCGTCTCGGCAATTTCAAAATAAAATAAAAAAAAACGGTGGGCACGACAAGCCGTTTATTCTTTTCCTTAAAAACCTTCCATACAAAAAGCCGAACGTCTCTTTACTACCAAAGCCAACTTCTCTCACAAGACCAGACCATCCCACCCGCCAATCCTTAGAGATAGAGGCATTGTCTTCATCAAAGTCAATATCATCGACCACCAAAGTGATTATTTTATCTATAGTAAAATATATTTCTCTTTTATATTTGCTAAAATTTAATATTAAAATTAAACTTTAAAAAAATTCATTGAGGTTGTAATGATAGCACTTCTTATTTGCCCTTTGACGTGTAAGTGCGATACCTTCTGTTAAAAGAAACATATCAATATCATCGTAGCCTTCCTCCATTTTCGCCTGATCCAATTGCCTAAATTGTTAACCGTCAACCCTCTCTCTCTCTCTCTCCCCCCCTCCATTACAAGACATTAAAGCCTCTTTCATCAAAATCATCAAATTTGTATCCCAGACACAAAGAAATCTGCACCAGCTTGGCCTCTCTCTCTCTCTCTCTCTCTCTCTCTCTCCATACGCACACTCATTGTCACACACACACACACACACAAGAGCATAGCAGATGCAAAAATAATGAATACCGGCATACCGAAGATACCCCTCCTCCTCAAACCCTTTATTCTATCTCTCTTCCTCTCTCTCGCAGTCCTCACATTCCTAGCCTCTCAGTCTCTCCTCCACCGGAAACCCGCCTCCCAAATCCACCGTTCAACCCCTTCCAACAGCACCAAAACCACCGGCCTTCGAATCCGGCCCGGATACTCCTCTTACAATGCATACATCCAGCGCCAACTCAACAAAACCCTGAACCCCAGGCTCCGTCAGATATGGAAAACCCGCGATTGGGACCGCAAAGTCCGCGTCTTTGCCCATTTCTTCGAGTCCCTTAAGCAAAGGAATCTCGTTTCCAACGTGTCAAAGGCGCTTTCCATCGGCGCCCGCGTTGGCCAGGAAGTAGAGGCTCTGAGGCTCGTGGGAGTGGCCGACTCCATCGGCATAGACTTGGTGCCGTGCCCGCCACTCGTGGTGAAAGGAGACTTTCATGCGCAGCCGTTCGACAACGCCACTTTCGACTTCGAGTTCTCCAACGTTTTCGATCACGCCTTGTACCCATGGATGTTTGTCAGGGAGATCGAACGGACGTTGAAGCCCGGAGGGGTTTGCGTATTACACGTGGCATTATCGCGACGGGCAGATAAGTACTCGGCTAACGACTTGTATAGCGTGGGTCCCCTCGTTCAGCTGTTTAAAGAGTCCGAGTTAGTGGAGGTTAAACCGGTCGATGGGTTTGGGCTGGACACTGAGGTTGTCTTTAGAAAAAAGAAAAAGGAATGATCATTAGCTGTTTTTTTTTTCTTTTTTAATTCACACTTCACGTTTATAGTCATTCTTTCTCACTCATATGGTCATATTATTCAGTTGATTGCTTTCTCTCTATTTCTAAAAACTATCATTATTTCGTTTTATATGTTTTATTTCAATCCATTTCTACTTAATGCCATCTTTCTCGATGACCATGTATGCTTAGTGGATCAGAAAATTCTTAACCATTCAATGCATTTTGAGAGGTCAACCTTGACATACATCAGTTTTTTTTTATATATATTTTTATGTAAATTTTATATTTTTTAAATTATTATTTTTAAACGAAAAGTGGTCAAATAAAATTAAATAAGATTTTTAGTTGGTTATAATATGTAATTTTGACTATGTTTTATATATATAAAAAATTGATTCAATAAAATAAAAAATATTTAAGACATAATTAAAAAAATTTAGGTCTAACTTTTATATATATATCCCATAGTATGGGACAATAGCTTGACGACGAAGAATGAAATCACAACTCAATGAACTAACATGCAAGCTACAGGAGAAAAATTGCTTGCTAAACATGAATAATGAATAACTAAACTGGGTTGCGAGCGATCTCCCGAACAAGAATAAACTGCTAACTAATGCTATGACCAACCGATTAAACTAACTGGCGCTTACAATTAGTATGACCCCAACTGCTATTAAGGCTTTCCTATGCTGCTTTAATACTCTCTTTTTTTTCTGATTAAACAAAAAAAAAAAAAATCACTAGGAATTTATGGTTCATTTCCGGGCCGCCGCTACATTAGTATATTCTGGTTAAGCAAGCATGGGATAACGAACGCACCAATACATTTCTAGAGCCGTTCAAGACAAAGTAAAATATTTGTTCAAAGCATTTGAACAAAGGGGGAGACAACTACGCAATTAACGGACAAGTAAAGATGACGACAAACATGTAAGGCAATAGGGTTCGGCTTTGTCAGTTTGAATCAGGCAAATGGGGACCAACACATTGAAAGTCTCTTTCACCTTAGCCATGTTGACTGAATAGATGTTAGGTTAGGTTAGAGAAGCGTCTATCTATTAACTTTAATTTTTGTTGTTGCATGCCGTAGAAAAGAGGGAGGGAGGGAGGGATGCGCCTTGCCTAACTAAAACGTTGGCCGTCGCTGCTATGCGCTGGAAATGCAACTGACGAGGAATATCAAAGTTGTGAATACTAAGACTCAATAATGATGGAGATCAACACTTCTAAAATGGACGAGGTTAAGGGATGTTGGCGTGAACTCTGTATTAAAACAATCTGATACTTAAATTAATAAAAGAAAAATAATTAAAGATGAGAAGAAGGGAGAGTGACATATGAATGAGACGTACATAGAAAGTATAAAAGTAATTTACTAAGTAGCAGATAAGAATCATTCTATTTATAGAATTTACACTACTACCAAATGAAGTGAGCCTCATTATTATCATATCATCGGATGATAACGTGAAGATTACGGGACTAATGAGAAACTCTAGTGTGCATAGAGTAAAAAATAGATCCATATGATGGTAGGTATGAGAGGACCAGACTCTAAGACCTTGCAGGTCCAATTCAGCAGCATCCAACGCAGAGGAAGAAAAAGGAACTTAATCTCACGGGCGAACGAGAACTAAACGACACTTAATGGCAGTTTGTTGGGGGGGGGGGGAGTTTAAGCAGCAGCCATGAATGATTCTCTTATTAATAAATTGAACTTGTTTTTCATCCACGAATTAATGCCCAGTACAGTTATGAGGTTGTAGGACTAATCTATTAATTATGCCAACTATAGATACTTTAATAATTCCTTTCAAATGTAGGCCAAATATTAAAAAAAGTGTTCTGCGTTAGTCTGCCTTTACTGTTAAGCCAATCTCTTTTTTTAAATAATAATGGAGCTTCCATTCCAGTTGTGTTGTTGTATCACGTCCTCCTCATGCATTATTCAAAGGAAAAGAAATATTAAAAGAAAACGCGTTGCCCCCTCTTTCCCTCATCGTGAATCAAAGGCCAATTACATGTCATGCGCCGCATGCCAATTGACTTAAAAAAGAGAACAATGTGACCCAGCTGCCACCCACATCGTCATCACAGCTATCCGATCGATATAGTCCGGACTTCAACCACTTAAAGAGCGTTTTCTAACTACACTTCCCAACCCAGACCAATAAGAAGAGAAAAGGCACCTCTGTGAATGCTGCTGCAACCACTTTGTTTTGTTCGATTTTCATGGAGCAGTCTGGCCCTTTGATGTGCTGACACTGCCCCAATTCTGAGACTCGAATCATATGTAAAAATATCCTATTATATTAACTAATTTTATAAACAAATCATATGAAGAGGTTTGTATAATCAAGAAAATTATATTACATTAAATTCACATATCCATATTGATAATTGCCCCTTCTCACAAAGTAATCATTTTTTTTTTGTCCTAATCATTTAACTCAAACCAATATCAAGTCACCGAAAGGTTAGAAACATATGAAAGAGAATTTGCAATGAAACAGCATTCTTTAGTTAGCAGAATTATATGAGCTAGCTTACGTATTGCTTCTCTAGAAGGCTTCCACAGAATGCCAAGTCAAAACGCTCTTCTGGAGGATCTCCAATGCAATCAAAGACTGCATCTGCATTCAAGAAGTCTTCATCGGCTGTGTAACTGCAATCCAAGATTTGTATGTTAAACTGCATCCCAAGATTAGTGCGTGAATATGGTGAACGATTTTACATTTTACAAGTCGAGCTATTCTGAGACTTGGAATTATCAATCATATCTGAAGGGAGAAATGATGAAGCTAATCCTGTATCCATTCATATGTACCGGGAAATGTGTATTAAGCACTGACAGTGGCTTGTAGGTTTTGAGGGATAAAAAGTACCCAAGCTGTCCAACTGTACGGTCATCACCATCTAAATTGTAGCTTTACAGTTCTTGGTTGTAAGCCCTCCACGAAGAGGGTGGTAATAAGCAAAAGCAGAACTAAAGAAACAATATGTCATCTGGGTGATCACAGTTCAAGGTGCATCAAGATCAGAAAGTGCATATGATCTAGTTGCTTGACAACAGCTAACTTGTGAAGCTTTGGTTGTTTTCCCATAAAAGTTTTGCACTTCAAAGCACTAGGTGTGAACAATCAGACACTGACACATTTCAGCTAATGGCCAACAGCAATAGACCCCAAGAGGCTCACGTGGATAGGTATAGCAGTGAAATCTCAAATATAGTCTACTGTTAAGCTAAGCAGAGACTTACCTGCTCTTTGTTACTATACATTTCATTCCAGCAGCTTTGGCTGCTGCAAGACCTATTGCACTGTCCTCTACCACTACACAACTGCAGAAATTAAAAACATGTAACTCTTCTGTTGAAAAATGAGAAAAATATATTTTTTGATGAATGACAACTATAGAACTATGTGCATGGTATGCAAAACAAAATGATAAGGTCAAAATTACAAGCCACGGGCCAGAATAAACAGCATTCAGTCATTCTGAATTACGAGGGAACTCAAATCTTGTTGGAAGCAAATAACCTTTCCCAACTCCAATCATTAGAGAATATAATGAGATCTTAAATTCATCAACTATAGTAATGTAAAAGCATGTTACCCAGTACCTTGAAGGATCTACACCCAGAGTGCTGGCTGCTAATGTGTAAATAGCCTGTTTGAAAGAACAGAAATATTTGTAGTTTTGTTGCCACGAAGTAAGTAAATGATTAATGAAAAATGCCCTCAACTGGAAGCAGCTAAGTGAATTCAGCTTTTTCACTGATCTAAATAGTTTTTTTTTTTTTTTCCCATGGCATGGATTGGACTTACCTAATAAGGTGACATTGTCAATCTCTAAACAAACAAAAAATAAAAAGCCTTCATCCCAAATTTAATTAAAGTTGTCTACTTGAATTTGTTCTTGTCATTCCATTTATCACAAATTGAGTTTGAAGTGAGTTGTAACTATTCTAAATCTTTCGTAGCCAAAGATTCTCAAGTCAACTTAAGTTGTCCTTTCTTTCTTCTCTCGCCATCCACATAAATTTGGACACCCCTCTTAGTTAGAGCATTTCTAAATTCCCAATTTGTGAAACCTTGTAGAGGAAAGATCATGCCTGCGCAAGCAAGGAACACTCATTGGCAGCATACCGGATCAGGCTTTTTGCGAGGAACAACATCTCCAGCAAAAATTTTAATCTTTTCTGCCCTCTCAGGTCCTAGCAAGCATGAAACTATTGCAGACACCTGTAATCAAATGGTGCATTTTGAACAACAAAATAAGAAGTGAATCTACAAATTGGTGCACTGAAGTTTACCAATAAATGTAACCACAAAAACAAGACTATAGAGAATTGATTCTAAAATTGATGTCGAACACAAATTTGACAACTGCAAAATCCAATAGAGAAAATTATACTTGGGCTAAATTTCCCCTTAATGCCACTTGCCAGTCTCTTCAGCAACGCCGGTAGTGACACAACGTATCAGACGAGTAATGTAAGAAGATGAAACTCAGACGTGCCGTATTTGGACAGTTTTGTGGGGGATACACACAAATTATATTTCCACTTTAAACTATTTACAGTAAATCAGACTGATTATATAAGCAAATACAGTTGCAGAACCTGGTTGTGCATACCGCCTTCTCATTGGAGGTGCTGCATACAGCAACTGGGACTTTTTTCCCCAAAGCCTGATCAATCAGCCTGAAAATATGATATAGAACCATCATGCTTTTAATGTTACAGTCTAAAATTTTTCCTCATTTTGGTTACAAACTATAGAAATGGAATTAACAAGAATCTCCAACAAATCTAAGGGAGTTTTCATTGGAACCTCCAAAATTTTTGATAATTATGTAATCTACGTACAAGTGCCAAGAAACTTGGAGGCAGTGACCCTCACTAGTGGGTTATCAACAGAGGAAACCAAAAGAAAGCTAACAAGACAGAGACAAAGAAAGGGAACAGGTTTATGCTTGACCCACCATGAGAAGGATGCAGAAATTGGTCCACTATCAATTCTAAGTATAACTTAATCCTTAGAAATATCAGTATTCCGGTAGATAAAAGTAAGATATTAAGGATTTTATTCAGCTGATAACTGTCAATCTCATAAGCGTAATCTTCAGGAGAGGACTTGAAAATCATGCTCAATTTATTCTTGGTATGCCTTCTATTTAAGTTTCAAATGCAACCGAAAGATGCATGCCAAATAAAAAAGAGTCAAGTACAAGGTTGTAAAATATAAGCAAAGGATTTGGGGTTGACAAACTTTGCAACGCCTGGCCGAAGAGGCAGCAATCTCTTTTCAATCAGGGCCATGAATAACTGTGTCTTCCTCTTATGAAGTGAAGCTATGAACTCCTTTCTTTCTTCTTCACCCGTTGGAGCCTTTTCTGGCCAACCAGTCTTGTTAAAGTAGGCCGTCATCCTACAAACATCAGAATCAACTAATAACCAATCCAATCAGATTTGGACTAAGTCTTCACATTTCAAATAACAATTACAGTGGGCTGTAAAAAGAAAATGAATGCCAGAACTGCAATTTTGAGCGAACAATACCTTTCTTTCCCACCTCCAATTTTAAGCAACTCCCCGTACAAGTCCACATCCCAGGTAACACCCAGTTCTTTCTGCGCAATCAATTAAATAAGGAATCATGAATCAGTAACCGAAGGGGAAAAAAAAGAGTTTCAAACTTTAAGTATGTAAAGTAAAGATACTTCCCAGTACAAAACATCTAAACATCAGCAACATGAAAGTGAACAAGGAAGATGATATAATTAAAAGGACACCTCATTGAATGTGTCATTAAAGGAGACCCTGTGGCCATCTTTCTCGGTATCGACGAGAACACCGTCACAGTCAAAAAGCAGAGCCGACGGAAGAATAGGAGAGGAGGACGATGCCAAGCAAGTGACCCCACTAGAAGACAATACCCTGTTGCTCATTGCCTTCGTTCTTGTGGTTCTGTTGGCAAATACTTTTGTGCCGAAAAGTGAAGATGAAAACTTTGCAACATGGGGTTTGAGTTTGAGGTTGAGAAATGGTGTCTTTCGTTGGTACGAAGAAGAAGAAGAAGAAAATGTGGCCAAGGAAAGACAGATGGCTGTTGATGCCATTGCCTATTGGCAGTGCAGTGTGTCCTCCTCTTTTCTTGGACGGACGGTGTTTTGTGAATTATGATAAATTGATATCCTTTCCCACCCATCCTTCCCATGCCTCTCTCTTTCTATCATAATACCAGCAAAACACGTTAATAAATATAATTTTAATTTTAATTTAATTTATAAATATAATAATCAATATATCTATTGTGTGGAGCGGAAGGTAATTGGGCCCATTTGGTTTTGAAGGCTTTTCCATTGGTTTTGTAATGGGCCCGAGATCATATATTTTGGGCCTCTCTCATGCTTACTTGATTTTTATGCAGGCCCAAATTCAAATATGCTTTGTGGTTTCTGTAATTTCCCTGTTGACTTGACTGTGAAAGAGGCAGTAATGAACTAATCCCCTCGGCTGCTGGTGAACCTTTGGATTTTCATCAACACCCCCCCCCCCCAAAAGTTAAAATTGTTTGTTGCTTCTGTTGAATTGCACAACTTCTAATGTCAGCTTGAGTTTTCAATTATGTCGTGGAAGTCACTGCTAAGTACAAGGTAAGGCAATAGTAGGTACAGAGAAAAATGGATTAAATAGATAGCTTCAATTGTGAAAATCTATATCGACGCTTAGAGGAATCTCCCTGTTAACCATGGTGGTTTTTACATTAATGCTGAGATTCTTTTAGGTGGGTCCAATTTCATGGACCAGCACATTGATGTGGGGAAATTTTGGTGGTGGTGGTGGTGGTGGTGGGGGGGGGGAGCAGTTGTTATGGAATCTAATAAATTTTTATATGTTTATTTCCCACGCACCAACAAATCATTAGTATAGGAAGCCGTTTATATGTTCATTCGTTGACTATTGATATATAGTTATATTGATTTTCAAAAACCTTTCTTATTTTAACTTAGGTCTATTAGTTTTTAATTTTTACATTTTTTTAAGTTAAAAAAATACAAAACACGTAACATTATCAATTTATATTTTTTAATTATAAGATAAATAAATTTTTCTTGAAAAAAAAATAAAAAATAAAAATTTGTTATTCTATGTTATTCGTCTGAGTTTTAAAATTTATATTATTCGCTCCTTCTGTCTCCCTCCCCTCACACTACTTCCTTTTCTCTCTCTCTCTCTCTCTCTCTCTCTCTCTCTCTCTCTCTCTCTCTCTCTTCTCTTCATTTATTTCTTGTCACCTTCAACAAAATCGAACTTCATTTTTACTTTTTTTAAAAAATAAAAAATAAAAAGTAAAAAAAATAAAATTGATCTACTTCTACTTTAATTTTTATTTTTCAAATCTTTGAGATTAATTAATTCGAAGTTAAAAAGCCTTGCTTCTCTTGTTCAAGTGCTGCTGTGGGAGCAATTTCCATCACTTTTAATCGAAGCACGTTTGGCATCAAATCCCACCGAAAAGTCAACACCTATATAGGCTTTGCAAATTGCAGTGACTTCCTTGTGGTCAATTTCCTCCCCTTGCTACTACCAATAATGGGCAAGAAAGGTAACCGTAGGCATTGGGAAATGGCCTTTTTATCGCATTTATTACACTCGCATCCCATATGAATGGACGTGACAAAGCTGCTACGTGCTCAACCTGCGAGATGGGCTCCTCCAGTACATACCCGTGCATCATTGGCTTTTCGTACATCTTGGTCACACTCACACTCAAAATTTTTATTTTAATTTTATATTTTTAATTTTGCAGTTAATTAATTAATTAATTTATTGTGTGTCAGACTATATATAAACAAAATGAAGTGTATATATTTTTTTTGTTTGTTTGTTTGTTTGTTATCTTTGTCTCCGCTGTTAATACAAAAGTCGTTGCGTAGCAATAACCCGACAAAAGGAGATCAAGGTCGTATGTACAGGTCGAGAGACCAACGGTGGAGAAGATAATAACATTACATTCTTCTTATAAACATATAATACAGCTAAAGAAGTCCTCCTGTCGTTCAGGATACTTTCGTGTCCGAATGTTTTTTCCAAAAATATAACGTATATTTATGTAAATTTTGTTTATATATATACAAATAAAACAAACAAAGGAATATTCTATGAGTACTAATAATTTACTTGCACCTTTTTTATTTTAAAAAATAAAAATAAAAATAAAAATTTCTGGGAGGTCATGGATTTTTGCAAAGAAACGCTGAAAAGGTTGGTTCTTCTTGGTGTACCCTTTTCAACGTTAGGAGAAAATCATGCAACGGCACAATCCAATGCCTTTTGGGGCTTAATGATTGTAAAGGTATTGCCAATCATAGTCGCAAATTTATTTATTTTTTTAAAAGAGAGAGAGAGAGAGAGAGAGAAATAGTCTGCACAACAACAAAAGGCAAATACAGTGCATTACTAGTTCCCTCCTCCTTCCTATTGTTCAGAGTAGAAGATGTCAATGTAACATCCGTGGCTTTTAGAGTTCAAAATTGTAAATTGAAAACCTTTTTAATAGGAAGAAATTTGAGAGTTAAACAAGGAGTATCTTTCAATATATACCGCATGATTCAATAATCTTTTGTTTTCTTGGGGGCAGTAGGCCTTCTGGCTTACCAAATACACGTCATGGTTCCCACAGTATTTCTTTAACCTGTTCCTAGTTCTAAGGCTTATTCAGTTCATTTCATTCCTCTTTTTTTTTTTTTTTTTTTTCTTTTGGGAAAGGAACGCTAATGAAAAACACGTGACGTGTCACTCTTTGATTGGTTTCTCGTGGACCCCGCTTAACCACACTCGAAGTAAATCGGTAAGACAAATGAAATGTAAAACTTCCGGGAGACAAGTAATAAAAACAGAAAAGTAAGGGGCAAAAATAATAAGAATCGCAAGTTGGGAAGACATCGAAGGGCCCGAGCTGAAAATTTATCAAAATTGCGTCCACGCCCCATTTACCGCTCATTATTCAGAAATGGAGAAAGACCTAAAAAAAAAGAAAAGAAAAAAAAAAAGATCGTAAATAACTACAAAAACAGTGCCCTTTTCGCTAGCTCAGCTCACGCCAAACGCAGAACAGAACCTCCCCCCCCTCCACTCACATGTTCACTACACACTCTCTCTCTCTCCATCTCTCTATCTCTGTCTGTGCTCTGTCCCTCCATTTTCACCGCTCTGAAATAAACAGAGCAAAGCCAAAAAGCCCATTAGAAAAAATGAAGTAGAGACTCTGATCAGTTTCTTAAATTTTCTCTCTCTAAAATTTCTATTTATTTTCTTTTTCGTTTCTTTGGAAGTCCAAGAAATGGATTTTGTGTGAGAAAGGGGAGACAAAATCTAAGTAACACAGAGCTGTCTGTCCATTTCTGCTTTTCAGATGGCTGCTTCCGGCGGGTTAGCCGCGGAGCCGCCGGCGCAGGAGGTGTTGGAATGGCTCAAAAAGCTGCCTCTGGCGCCGGAATACCACCCCAGTCTGGCGGAATTTCAAGATCCAATTGCCTACATTTTCAAAATCGAGAAGGAAGCTTCCAAGTACGGAATCTGCAAAATCGTGCCGCCTGTCCTCGCCGCTTCCAAGAAAGCCGCAATTGCTAACCTGAACCGCTCCCTCGCTGCCCGGGCCGTAGCAACCGGGTCCAATTCCCAACCCACATTCACCACCAGGCAGCAGCAGATCGGGTTCTGCCCGAGGAAGCCCCGGCCCGTGCGGAGGCCCGTTTGGCAGAGCGGTGAGTACTACACTTTTCAGGAATTTGAAGCTAAAGCCAAAGCATTTGAGAGAAGCTACCTCAAGAAATGCCCAAAAAAGGTAACTTTCTCTCCTCTGGAGATGGAAACCCTGTACTGGAAGGCCACCGTGGACAAGCCTTTCTCCGTCGAGTATGCAAATGACATGCCGGGCTCTGCTTTCTCTCCGAAGAAGAGCAGCGGGAAGCAGGGGGCTCTCGGGGAGGGCGTGACAGTGGGGGAAACTGAGTGGAACATGAGAGGAGTGTCGAGGGCAAAAGGGTCGTTGTTGAGGTTCATGAAGGAGGAGATTCCAGGGGTCACTTCACCTATGTTGTATATAGCTATGATGTTTAGTTGGTTCGCTTGGCATGTAGAGGATCATGACTTGCATAGCTTAAATTACTTGCATATGGGGGCCGGGAAGACCTGGTATGGGGTGCCCAGGGAGGCAGCCGTGGCATTTGAGGAGGTAGTTCGGGTTCTTGGGTATGGAGAAGAGATCAACCCTCTCGGTGAGTTTGTATTAAACCACATTGAATTTGATGACTAGTTGTCATTTTTCCCTGTTTTTGGGCGTATTTACCTCCTGTTCAAGTTTTTGTTGGCCTTTTTGGCTTTTTTTTCTGCTCATGGTGTCAATATAGTTATGTGGAAGAAGATGCTATCGTACCACAGGGCCTGAACATGTTTTGAGGTTCAGTATAGTTCTTTGGGATTTGAAATCAATCATGTGAGTTGCAGTGATAGTCACAATTGGTGGTTTTTTAGCTGGTTCTTGGTGTTCTTAGAATTGGCACTAACATAATTTCAAATACCAAACTTCTTGCATGCACAGCAGATATTTAGTGGCTACCTTTAGTTTTATTATGGATGTTGTTGTGTGATTTAATTGCTTATGAGAAAGATATGAAGCATATCTTCTCGCAATGGTTTTGCTTATAAATTTTTGAATTATGCTTTTGAAGGAAAGAGAATGTAGCATGTAGAACAAGTGGTTGATTTTGTGTTGATGCAACTTGGTGATTTCTATTTTACCCTGTGCTGTTGATTGATTTTGTATTTGCATCAGTTCTAGTAACTATTCTGCTTCACGTTGTGGTGAATGTATGGATGCTTGAAGATGAAATTTGAAGTACTCCAGATGATAATCCTGTCAAGGAGATGATTGATACATTCACATACGGCCAAATTTTGTGGAGCACTATAACATTTTGAGCAACAACTAACTTTTGCCTTCATTTTCACTTTATCAGTTACATTTTCTGTTCTTGGCGAGAAGACCACAGTTATGTCACCTGAAGTATTTATTAGTGCAGGTGTACCATGTTGCAGGTGCCCTCCTCGTCTATGTTTACCATGGTCTTAAAGTTTAGCTCTCTGCTGGATTGTGTTAGCATTTTTGCAACCAAGTCAAATTACTATAGAATTTAGATGTTCATTTATTACTTGTTTAGATTTCATTTCAATGTGACATGATAACTGTAGCAGAGGCAGAGCTTCTATATTTTTGCTTGGAGTGAGTATCTTCAATTCATATATTTCTAAATCATTATTTCTGTTTCAAATTAGGTTAGTGCAAAATGCTGGAGAGTTTGTTGTCACTTTCCCAAGAGCCTATCATTCAGGGTTCAGCCATGGTAATATGCCTTGGTTTTCAGTTTAGCAACTTGGTGTTGGAACATTTGAGTTTCTCTACAATTATTTCTTTGCTGATGTTGCATTCCATCAATGGTGTTTGACTTGCAGGATTTAATTGTGGTGAAGCAGCTAATATTGCAACACCAGAATGGTTGATGGTAGCTAAAGATGCTGCTATTCGAAGAGCTTCAATTAACTATCCTCCTATGGTGTCTCATTTCCAATTACTTTATGATCTTGCGCTAGAATTATGTACAAGGTACTTATCTCTTTCTTTCAGGGAAGCTATGTGATTATCTCATATACCTTTATTTATTCATGCATTCTGCAAAAATTTCTGTTTAAGACACTGTAGGTTTGTTATGCTATGCATCAAATTAGTTTTCAATTAGGAAAAATTAATATTTCTTATTATTCAGAATACCTGTGAGCATTAGCACAAAGCCCCGGAGTTCTAGACTAAAAGATAAGCAAAAGGGTGAGGGTGAAACACTGGTGAAAGAGCTATTTGTGAAGAATGTAATACAGAACAATGATCTCCTTGATACTCTTGGAAAAGGAGCTTCAGTAGTGCTTCTTCCTCAAAGTTCTTCTGACATTTCTGTTTGTTCAAATTTACGTGTTGGGTCTCAGTTAAGATTGAAACCCTCCGTTGGGTTATGCAGTTATAAGGGACTAATGAAATCCTTGGAAAGTTCAATTTCTGATGACATTGCCCAGGATGTGGATCATAGAAGCGATCAAGTGAAAAACTTAGTTTCAATGAAAGGGAAGTTGGCTTCTCTGTATGAAAGTAACAGGTTTTCCTCTCTAAATGAAAATGGAAACATACAAGCTATGAAGGAAGAAAGCTTAAGGGGAAGTAACACGCATGGTGATAAGTTGTCAGATCAGAGATTGTTTTCATGTGTCACATGTGGAATCTTAAGCTTCGACTGTGTTGCTATTGTTCAACCAACAGAAGCAACTGCTAGATACCTCTTGTCAGCTGACTGTAGCTTCTTAAATGATTGGATCATTGGTTCTGGAGTAGCTGGTGATGGACTTGCCATTAGTGCTAATGCAAATACTTCTGTGCTGAAATCCCCAACAAGTAGGTTACATGGAAAATCTTCTGATTTTTGGCTTGCCCTTGTTGCAATATATAACATATTATTTAAGCATGAGAATCTTTAGTTTTATGACATTATCACGTATACTGGATTTGGCACATAGATTTGGAAGATGGTTGGCATTTCTTGGAATAATAGAGAACCTTAACAGCATAATACCTAAGTTTTTTTTGTTTTTTCTTAGCATAAGTGACTGCTTTTTTTTTTTTTTGGGGGGGGGGGGTTTTATAGAGGAGAGGTGGGGGTTACTTCTGCCACCAATTCTCTTTAAGAGGCCTGAGGTGGCCGTCAGGCCAAAGTCCAGCAGTTGACATTAGGCTAAAGTTGAAACCCATTGAGTATGAGGCAATGATAGTTCAAGGTTCCAATCCTGTCAGACCACTTAATATGTAACGTTGCCTACATTAGTACAGTACTTTTGAAACCTAAATGTGACATTTAACCTACATAACCTTCATATTGTGTGGTCATAACACTGTCAAAAACAGTTCTTTATGTTGTTTTTAATGTGATATATTTCTAGTCATGCTTTTCCTATTGGAAATTTAGTTTTGAAGACATTCTTTTTGCTCTAAAATCCAGGATTGGTTGAAAAGAATGTGACAGATGGTTTATATGATGTTCCTGTTCAGTCCATTAATTGCCAAATTCAGATGGTAAATCAGAATATTGAAGTGCCTTCTGATTCTGAAACACAGAAACACGCTTCTGCACTTGGCTTGTTATCTTTGAATTATGGGAGCTCTTCAGACTCGGAGGAAGACCAGGTTAAGCCAGATGTATCTCATGGTGATAATCAAATTAATATGGCAAACTGTTCAGAAAGTGTATACCAGGGTCAAAGTTCTCCTTGCTCTTCTTTCAAAAAAGAGTTCAATGTTGCAAGTGATGGTTTTGCTGCATCTGTATCAAGACTTGATTGTGGGGATGAAGTTGCTTTACAAGCTATTGATTGGCATGCAGCACATAGGATGGATAAACTAAAGGATAGAAGTGATCAAACTCTTGACTCTGAAATTCTTGCATGCAGGGAATCAAATGTTTTTCAGAGCACATTTAGAGATCCAAAGGCAGTGTCACCTATGACCACAAATTGTTCATCAGCGTTCTGTGAAACAGAAAAGCAAAAGCTTAGCAGGGCCATTGTACCGAGAGAGCATGCAGATGCATCACTTGCACAAAGATCTGATGAAGATTCTTTGCGGATGCATGTCTTCTGTGTTGAGCACGCTGTAGAAGTGGAGCAGCAACTTCGTCAAATTGGAGGAGTGCATATATTGCTTCTCTGTCACCCAGGTATGATATTTTATTCTACAATGTTTATCGCTATATACATTAAAGAAATGCCTTTCTCTTTCTTTCATGTTCTCTGTCCTGAGTTTCTTTTCATTCTTGTTGGGGTCAAATGAGGTTCTTTCCTTCTTATATTGGGTTATATGCATGCTCTTAGATAGTGACAAGTGGTGAGGTATGAATCTAGTTATCTATCGTTTGGACAGATAATGAATAGTCAAATATCATCTCACAGGATAATGGGGGTGGCTTGTGTATTTAAGTTGGTGCTCTTTGTTAGTCATATTAATGTCCCTTAGACTTGTCTTGAATGGCATTGATACCGGTCAGATATTCTCATAATTTTAATTCCTCCAATCCTGTAATACCTTTCCGTTTAGAATTTCTATCGTCTTGAGGAAAAAGATGCTCTTTTGGCAGCTGTATAACAAATGAAAGGGGCAATATGCTGTGGATGAAAAGAATTGGTTGCTTAACTGGAATGGTTTTTACAGTCCTTTTGAATATGACCTCTCTCTCTCTCACACACACACACACATGCAAGCACACACGCATGCACACACAGACACACATAACATGCTCTCACACACAGGAAGTAAGGCAGTCTTAATTATCTAGCTTTTTTGCGCTAGAAAGTCAATCTTCAAGTTGCTGAATGCAAAAATTTATTGACTCCCTAAAAAATTAATGTTTTTGGCTGGTT
This sequence comes from Kandelia obovata, assembly GCA_021464305.1. Taxonomy (NCBI): domain Eukaryota; kingdom Viridiplantae; phylum Streptophyta; class Magnoliopsida; order Malpighiales; family Rhizophoraceae; genus Kandelia; species Kandelia obovata. Next base: position 3,124,645 of record CM038480.1, read on the forward strand.
TGTTTATTTTCCTTCTTTTCTTGCATTTTGAAAATTTAGTAATCCAAAAAGTTTATTGCAATTAGGAAAAAAAAGAGATGATTTATGTAATTCCATAAATTGATTGTTTTCTCTTAAAACATTTGCAGAGTATCCCAGGGTAGAAGCTGAAGCCAAGTTAGTGTCAGAAGAACTGGGAGTTGATTATCTCTGGAAAGATATCAGTTTTAGGGATGCCACCAAAGATGATGAAGAGATGATCCAGACAGCTTTAGATAATGAGGATGCCATACCTGGGAATCGTGACTGGGCTGTAAAGTTGGGGATCAACCTCTTTTACAGTGCCAACCTCAGTCGTTCTCCCCTTTACAGTAAGCAGATGCCATACAATTCTGTTATTTACAATGCTTTTGGCCGAACTTCTCCTGCTGGCTGGCTTGCTAAGCTTAATGTTTATGGAAGGAGGTCTGGCAAACAGAAAAAGGTGGTGGTGGGGAAATGGTGTGGGAAAATTTGGATGTCAAGTCAAGTTCATCCTTTTCTTGCAAAATGGGATTCTGAGGAGCATGATCAAGAGCAAGAACAGGAAAGAAGCATTCATAATTTGGGGATACCACCTGATGAAAAGCTTGAGAGGAAACAACAAAGTATCAACAGAACTGCAACCACCTCGTTCTCTAAGTCTGGAAGGAAGAGGAAACTGAGGTCAGAGAACATGTCTGTTAAGAAAGTCAAATACCTAGAGACAGAAGATGCAGCTTCAGATGATTCAGTGGAGGATAATCCTCCTAAGCCGCATTTGAAGATTCATCGTTTGAAAGGAACCAGAAACATTCGGAAAGAAATTTCATATGATTCACTGGAGGAAAATTCTTATGGGCACTGTGGTAAGATATGTAGAACTAAGCTGGCCAAAGCAGTTGAAAGAGATGATGCAATTTCTGATGATTCATTGGAAGATAATTCCTACCGGCAGGACCAGAGAATTCATAAAAGAAAGCAGGCCAAACATATGAAGGGTAAACTTGCTCCAGTGGAGAGTAATTCTCAAAAGCAGATTGCAAAGGAATATGGGAGAAAGCATTTCAAGTGGGTTGACGTGGAAGGTGCATTTTCAGATGATTCGCCGGAAGATAACAGTGATAGGTGGAATGGGAGGGCTCGTAGAAGTGCACAAACTAAATTTTTTGAGACTGAAGATGTAGTGTCAGGTGGTTCAGTAGGGGTGTGCTCACCTTGGGAACCGGGGCGAATTTGTAGAAACAAACAAGAAAAATATGTTGAGAAGGAAGATGAGGTTTCTGATGATTCATTGGAGAATCGTTCCCGTTGGCAGACTAGTAAGAATTTTAGAGGCAACCATTCAAAATATACTGAGAGGAAAAATGTGATTTCATGTGATTCAATGGGGGGAAGTTCTTACCAGCAGCTCACAAGGTTTCCTAAAGCTAAGCAAGCTAGATTTATGGAGAGGGAAGAAGTAGATTCAGATGATTCACTTGGCAACAATATCTACAAGCAGCGGAGAAGGATTTTGAGCAGCAAGCAAGCAAAATTTATTGAGAGGGAACATGAAGTTTATGATGATTCAGTGGAAGATAATTCTCAATCACTGCAGGCAAGGGTTTTTAGAAGCAAAAGTGCCAACTTTATCGAGAGGGAAGATGCTGCCTCAGATGAAATGATGGCGGATGATACTCATCAACAGCCCAGGAGGGTTTGTAGAAGTAAGAAGATGAAATTTGATGGGAGCCAAGATTCACTTCCAGATGATCTGCACGAGGCTAATTCTCGTCGGCGGCTTCGGAAGACTCCTAGAGGCAAGCAAGCCAAAGCTATTGACGAGGAAGATCCAGCTCCAGATGATTTGTTGGGGGATGATTCTAATCAGCGGTCTCTGAGGATCCTCAGAAACAAGCAGAACAAATTTGTAACCCTTCACCAAATGAAACAAGAGACTTTTGGACATGTGAAACAGCGGACACCACTGACAACAAAAAAAGAGAATCAATTTGTTAAACAAGAGAAGCAAATGAAGCAAGAGACGCCTCGGCTTAGGAGCAAGAGAAATGAACAAAACTCTAGACAGAGTGATTCTCATGTTGAAGGGGAGCTTGAGGGTGGACCCAGCACACGCCTCAGGCAACGGCCCTCAAAGTCTGCAAAAGAGACAGAAACAAAGCTGCAAGCAGATCAACGGACCAACAAGAAAAAAGGGAAGAGTTCTTTAGCCACGAAGGCTCCAGCTGGCCGCAAGAATGTGAAAAGAAAGGAGGAAGAAGCAGAATATCAGTGTGACATCGAGGGATGCACCATGAGTTTTGGCTCAAAACAAGAGCTTGCGGTGCACAAAAGAAACATTTGTCCAGTCAAGGGGTGTGGAAAGAAATTCTTCTCGCACAAGTATCTGGTGCAGCACCATCGAGTCCACTTGGATGACCGCCCCCTCAAGTGTCCTTGGAAGGGATGCAAGATGACATTTAAGTGGGCATGGGCTCGGACCGAACACATCAGGGTTCACACAGGTGCCCGTCCTTATGTGTGCGTTGAGGAAGGCTGTGGGCAGACGTTCAGATTTGTGTCTGATTTCAGTCGTCACAAGCGGAAGACTGGTCACTCCACGAAAAAAGGCAGGGGCTAATTCAATGAATGAGTGTAATTTAACATTGCTAATGAAACTGTTCAGTTGACAGGGTAGGAAGGGACTTAAAAAAGATGGTGCTAGGATTTCCCTGTAATTGTAATTCCAAGTAACATTTGAATTTTATCCTTTTTCCCCGGGTCTTGATGGGGCCCAATTGATTCACTGCAGCCTGAGGGATTGGTTAGAACTTCGGACTGGGTTTTCTCCAATTAACGCAACATTGTTGAAAATCTTGTCTTGAATTTTCAGGGACTGGTTGATGTTTGGACTAGGCCTCCGCATTTTCGGGTGACAAAATCTGGCAAATGTAAAGGTTGCAGAAGAAATTTTACGGCGCACATGCTTCTTGCTCAATCTTTTCAACTCTCTTTCTCTACGCATCTGTGGGTGTTTCACCGAATGACAATCGGTGGGTTGGCGAGAATACTTGCAGTCATCTACTGTTGGCAAAGATTGGAGAATTAACCAATCAATTTTAGCTTAAAAAGATTTTAAAGTCGGCTTTCACGTTGAAAGTCAAGTATTAATAAAAGTTATTAGAAATAAATAAATAATAAAATAAATAATAATAATAATAAACCACTGAGAGCAGTCAAACTGGGTCGGCTCTATTGAAGTCCTGTCTTCGTTTCTTCATTTCAAAATCTCCTTTTTTTCCACTTATTGACAAACGGTGGAATAACATAACAGGGAAGGGGTTGCTCTGTTTGGTTTGCATATTTTTTTATATTTTTCTTAAATGGTTCGGTCGTTTGGACACTTTCTTCGTTTAAGAACAGCACCTTTTACTTTGCTCTCTTCATTCTTCGTATAAAAAACATGACCGGAGGAGAATAGACAGCTAAAAAGAACATCTGAGTCATTTTATTGTACACATGCATCTGTTCTGCAACAAAACTTTATTAAACCCCAAATTTCTGTAGACATGACCCACAATTATTCTTTATTATTATTATTAATCTTAACAAGACAATTAATTTTTTTTCTTCACACAAAGCTAAACCAGAAATTATATATTATTATCTCAAATAAAATAATTTCTGGACAAAGCTGCGTTTAAACCAATAGTTTCTTTGCAAGAATTTTCCTTATTTTAATAGTCCGCTTGTGATGTTTTGGGTTGTTACTTAGAGCAATATTAATATTATGATCCAATATATACATACATACAAGAAACTATTTTTGTTCTTAAAAATAATAAATCGTATAAATAATTTCGGACTCATAAATAATAAATTTTTGTATTAAATTTTAAACAGAAAATTCCATCTATTACAATAATTGGGTAAAATTTGTATGTACTCGTAGTTATAATGATTTTTTTTTAAATAAATAAATAAATATTATTATTATTATTATTATTTTAAACCGTATGTAGTGTCCGTATACAAACAAGCAGCACACGTCATCGTACAAAAGCACCAAAAAAGCATGTCCCCTTATTTTAGTTTATTTTATTTGATGTTATTTTTTCTTTCGCTCACCGATAACAACCAATTTTTCCCATTTATTTTCTCTATCAAAGTCTCAACCCACTGCTACTGTGGATTTCCAAAGCGGTTGCGAAACAATTTATTTATTTATAATTCTTTTTAATTCTTTTTAGGGTTTCGAAAAAAATTGAAATGTGGAGGCAAAATGGAGCACTTTGAACCCTCCAATTCCGTCACTAATCCCGACGAGGCTCCCGAATTAGGGCTACAATCGCCCACATTGGAGACTATTCCCGCGCCGTCTGATCCTGTTGGGACCCCCGGGGATGATCGACTCCATGATCTGCGCGATGAGTTGAACAAGAAGCAGTTTGATATGGCAGAAGCCGAGAAGAGAGAGAAACATTCGGTGGATTCCACGCCGTTTGATCTTGATCGGACGGCTGATGAGCATAACGAACTGCATGAAGAGCTCCAGGAGAAGCTGAATTTGAAGGATGGCGGGAAGGAGGAGGGGCAGCAGCGGGACGCCGTGGCGGAGGAACACTCGAATGATCACGGTGAAGAGGAGTTAAAGAGCGGTGGAGAGGAGAACAGGAATGAGAGCGAGAGAGAAGAAAATGATGACGAGAAGAAGAGTGAGAGTTTCAATGGAATAAGAAGGCACCCACTCAGGCCCGATGCTGAAGATTGCGCCTATTATATGAAGACTGGGACTTGCAAATTTGGATCCAATTGCAAGTTTAATCACCCGGTGAGAAGGAAAAACCAGGTAATATCTTCTATGTTTTACTTTATTGAATTTTCTGTTTGCATGTAACTTTTAGTGTGAATAAAAATGCGACTTTTCTGTTAGGTAGGGCGTTAGTGCATAATTTGATTGTGTTTGTTGCAAATTTACTGTTGAAAATATGATCTTTGGATGGTAAAATTATTTCCATTATCTCCCTGCAAGAGGATTCCGCGGGGGTCCAATAATATGTTATATGTGATCTTTATCTTGTTATCAATTGTGGGCTGTGTGTTCTGATTGGAAGGAAATTCTTTGACAATTATTCTGGGATTTATTTTTTGTAGTAATGGATGTCACTGGTCAAGGAAGCTGGTTTTTGTTGTTTCCATAAGCTTCTTGAAATTTAGGAGTTTTGCTGGTTCTGAGACATGCATATGATTGGAGATATTACTAATTTCCAGTCGTTGTTCTCTGCTTTTTACTTTTTGATAAGCCTGCCAAGGAGAAGGTGAAGGAAAGAGAAGAATCTGCAGAGTCGCCAGGCCTGACAGAATGCAAGGTTTTTTTTTTTTTCCATGCCTTCCTTTTAACCTGTGAATTCAAGGTCACATTAAGCTTTCTTTCTCTAGCTTTCTTTTCTATGTGACTTACTTTTGCTGGACTTCTTATGCTACCAATAAGGGTTTTAATGCACTGTCCAAATTAAGCTTTATACACACATGGCTGTCCCTATCTTGATTTTTGTGACAAAAAACTTGCATTCTGTTATTTATTATGAATTTACGTTGACTTGTTTTGTCAATTGTTAGTTTAGTGTTTCTAATTAAGTTGCTTGCAGATGATGTTGGTCTAAGATGGTGTGGACCTTCTTTATTGGCTATTTAGGATCTTGCTGATGGGTTACATTTATTTAATTTTATACTTCTGCCTATTACAGTATTACTTGAGGACAGGAGGTTGTAAGTATGGAAAGGCTTGCAGATACAACCACTCAAAAGCCAAATCTTCGGTCTTACCCGTTTTAGAGCTTAACTTTCTTGGCCTCCCAATCCGACCGGTATTCCTTATATGCTTGCCTTAAAATATTTGATATATCTTTTTCAGGCTTGGTAAGATTTATATTTGTTTATGATTATGGCTATGCTGAAATTGTCATGTTGCCTTATCAATCAAAGGGGGAGAAAGAGTGTCCATATTACATGCGTAATGGCTCCTGCAAGTATGGTTCCAGCTGCAGGTTTAATCATCCAGATCCTACAGCTGCAGGAGGGAGTGAACCTCCAGCCTTTGTCAATGGTGGGTCTACTTCTCTGAATAGTCCATCTAAATCAAGTATCGGTTCATGGTCATCGCCGAGGGCATTAAATGAGACTGCTCCATTTTTGCCAATAATGTTTCCAACGGCTCAAGGGGTTCCTTCTCACAATGCAGAATGGAATGGGTATCAGGTTTTTGGACTGTTCTGTTGCTATTTATCCTTTTCTCTTAAGTCTGGCATTTTATTTCATTTTTAAGTTGTCTTTTCCTGCATGATGTTGTTTCCTTTGTTGCTGATTATTTATTCTTTCTATCTTGGAATTATTATTTAAGACAGACTTAATGACTTGCATTATTTGTTTTCTTCCATGGAAAAGAAGTTGTGTCAAAAACAAGTGATTTTCATTGTTCTAATTCATGCAAAAGTTTTAATAGGAGATGGCACTGAGTTACAATTTTGAGGAGAGAAAGGGAAGTAACTATATATGATATCTGAACTAAAACATTACTTTCTAGGTGTCAAGGTTTTCTTGTTTGAAACTTGGTGCTCATGGTAATCATCAACATTTCTGTCTTGATTATTTTAAGCCGAGAATTTTCCTTGGTATGGTTAACTAAAATTGATCTCTGCCATATATGTCTTCTCCCTGCAGACATCTTTGCATTGCTTTTCAGTTTTTGAATCAAATGTTTGGCAACCATGCTAAATAATTTTGCTCAAAACTCACTTACAAACTTATAAACACAATTTATGTGCCACTGAATATATGTTTTTGTGATTGTCCAAGGGTCCTGTATATCCACCAGAAAGAAGCATTCATCCACCTCCAACGTATGTCATTGGCAACCCAGCTAGCGATACCAATGTCTATGCACATCAGCAGCATCAGATGCTGGTTGATGAATTTCCAGAACGACCTGGCCAGCCAGAGTGTAGTTTTTATATGAGAACTGGGGACTGTAAGTTTAAATCTAACTGCAAATATCATCATCCAAAGAGTCGGCCCCTGAAGTCACCACCATGTGCACTAAGTGACAAGGGCCTGCCATTGAGACCTGTAAGTTTATTCTTACATTAAGACTTGACACCCATTGTTCTTTACTATGCCACATCATTTTGTTTATGGAAATAAACAGAATTACCTTGATATTTTACTTCTACTTACTTGTTGCCATAGTAAGGTCAACAAATCTGCTTAATATTTCTTTTCATCATCATTTTTTTTTGTTTAAATCTGTTTTGTGCTTTTCATGTCAAAAGATGCCAAGTAATCTTTTTGTTGATTGTTCAGTAAGTGTGATACTTTCATAAGAACACCTTACATATGCTGGACCCCTACCATGGAGTTTAATTTTTCTGCTACTTTGAGTTTTTCCATCCATGACAAATCTTTGTATTTTGAAATCCAGGACCAGTCCATATGCTCCTATTACAGCCGCTATGGCATTTGCAAGTTTGGGCCGGCTTGTAAATTTGACCATCCAGTGCAACTTCCTCCCACAGGTTCTAGTGATAATCATTTTGTCCATGCTGCAATGATGGAAGAAAGCAGAGTGTCCAAAACTGGGAATGGAAATGATGACCCAGTTCATCAGCCTGCTTGAACGTTTTTGCGTCAAGTGCTCTAGTGCCTTTTAGGGTACAGATGGTTTTGAATTTTGGTCCGGAAACGTGGCTATTGTAACTTATTTTCTTTTCCAGCCGCCACAAGCTTTTGAGACCGTGGCATTACACATGCGAAATGAAACCAGGATGTGTAGATTATTTATGTTTCATTCTCGTCACTACGAGCCTCATCTTTACACGTACTTTACCTGTCACTTTGCAATTTTGGTGCGTGCATTGTGGTTTGTTCTATGATGGGGTGTTTTGTGATGCCAGCCAAGAAGTGACTCATAAACTGGGAAAAAAAACAAAAACAAAAAAAAAAGAGCTGCTGTGATTGTTGTGACTAGTGCGGAAATACGACCGTTAAATACAATAATAGTTGGCTCTATACAAATGCACTTTGCGAATCCAACCGATACTATTGGATCCAGACTATTCTTGTACGGAGGCTTTTGCTAACGGCCCTCACCAATAGGAGGCAAATGCCAAATTTTCAATTTTGATTAATCGGAAAAGAACTCAACAGTCACGATGCACTTTACACAGTCGAACAGAAAGCCACGTAGAAGAATTATGTATGTAAGTTGGCCTTATTGATGAAGGTATGATCTTGCTCAGAGGCGACATGCGAGACACCACTAATCCCTATAATCAACAAAGGTTTTCGTGTTTTTTTTCGGTCTACATTCCTCTCACTGGAGCATTGTATCGTATTAGGAAACATGTAAGGAACAAAGAAGAATCCATGAAAGTGACAGTACATAAAGTTAAAAAGTTTCTGCAATGTTTAAAAAAAAAAAAAAACAGGAGGAAAAAAAAGATTATGATACACTCCAATGCTTCACCACTAGGCCAGAGCAAAATCCCCTTCTGCAGAGACATACAACTTCACAGGTCATTTCCAGGCTCCAGTTGCAGAAAAATTCATCCACAGCAAAGCCATTTGCTCTGTATAGAAATCAACTAAGCAATAAAACATCTTGAAAGGAGAAGTACGCAGCTGCAAAAAAACAAGAGGGACATAGAAAAATTCAATTGCTCATTTACAACAAGCACCTTCCGAGGATGCTGATAAGTCTCGGTTTTCTTGTACTGTGCATCGTTGGTTTGCGGGGCCACAATTTTCACAGCAGTATTCTTGGTGGTCTTCTTTTCATCCCTGGCTTTGTTAAATATCATGGTAAATCCTGCTGCTGAAGCAGGGTTATTTACATCCCACTCACCAAACTTGGGCAAAGGACGAGCTCCCTGCTGAAAAATTAAAAAAATTTACTGGCATATTGGTAAACCTTCTTTGCCCATTCCAACTATGATAACACTGGTAGACATCAAATTTATTCTGCATTTCAGATTGTTATCAAGAAGCTACATCACGTCAAAGATTCCATCCAATTTCCGAATAGAAACACAGCAAGAACCCTGATCTACACAGGACTAACATTGAATGTGTACAAGCTGAAAAAGAGATTGGCTATCCATTTATCCAAAGCTTAGAGGGTTGGAATGCAGCTTTGTGACTGCATGGCTGCAGTGGATTGCAGCCCTCGCGTAAGAGCAAATGCATGTATATTGAGGATTTGTGCAGTTCTGCAGTCACGCCAGACTGCATTGTGTTCTTGACTCAGCTATCCGCATGAAACACAGATACTATCCCTAGCGTGCAACACTATCAGAACGCAACAAACTAGATGGAATGGCCCTGGAATATTTCCAGGAGATAAACTGAACAGGAAAATGGGTCTGGAAATAAGCTACTGCAGGAATTTGTATTATTATTAAAAAAAAAAAAAAAACTCTTTTCTTAATCAGGCATGATATCACGAGTTACTTGTAACAATTTTTTTTTTGTCCCCTCATATGTATTGCTAGTTTCTCGCAATGATGGGACAGCTGGCATTTAAACACTTGGACAAAGGAGGGACGGACCTAGAAATTGCAATAACAAAGTTGAATTCCACATTTTCCCAAAAGATATAGAAAATTTCAATAGACAACGTTGTTTAGCCTAATCTAACATGTAATATGAATTGTTTCTCAAAATAAAAAAGGAAAATCGAAGACCAACAATGAAAATGCGAACATGACAATGGCTAAAAGAAAAAAAAAAGAAGAAGAAGAAGAAGAAGAAAGAAATCAAAATCATATCAAAATAAGAAAATGCGAACAAAGCCAAAGCCAAGAAGCAACCATGTATCAAGCCCTTAATACAATCTTTGTTTATTCTGGAGATTGTTCTATGCATACCACAGCCGTCCAATCAGAACGATAATCAGTACATAAACAAGGAGAAGAAAAAAAAAGAAATAAAATTTAAAAGTCAATAAAGAATAAAGTGACGCACCGAAGCCATGAAATGAAATGAAGATTAGACAAGAGCTTCCGGTTTCTCTGATCAGTTGTTTGCCCTGAGAAAATTTGAGAGAGAAAGAAAGATTTTATTTTACTTATATATATAGATAGATAGAGAGAGAGAGAGAGAGAGAGGAACGGAGAGGTTTAGAAGAGGGCGATTTCTATGGCACAGAGAGAGAAGGCCGAGGGAGTTTGCGTTTTTCTGTTTTGTTGTTGGGAATTTCAATCGTTGAAAAAAAAAACGAGGGAGAGCGGCCCGCCCACGCTGGTAACACGCTGTAACCGTTTGTTTTGTTTTCCCGCGGAAAATGAATTGTTCCTCTCCCACGCCTGTTATACGGTTGTTATTCTCAGTTTTTTTTCTTAAACAAAAACAAACTAATTTTTTTTTACTTATAATATAAATAAACTGGATTTTTTTGTTATTTTGCTCATCCATTAATAACCTCATCCTCATCACTAAGAGAAACCCTTGAAAAATTTTAAAAAAACCTTTAAAAGTAATATATATATTTATTATTATTATTATTATTTTCATATTTGATTACAACTATCGCAAAGTCTCTTTCTTTAACCCTGCTTTGTTGTTTTTAATCGGTGTTTCTAAGCCCAACAGATAGCATCACCGCCTTTCCACCCCCCAGCCAAGCAACGATTCTTTTCTTCTATCAGGTTTTCTTCTCACATTTACTTTTTTTTTTTTATTTCTCGTTTCTTTTTCAAGAAAACTAAATATCAACATGAATGTAACAAATCGATTATTTTATTTGATCTTATAAATAAATAAAATTATAAATTTATAAATTACATTATCATTATTATTTTATAGTTATCATGTTATTCAATAAACAAACATTATTACATAGTAATAACTTCCTTTTATTGTTTTTGTTAACGTTATTTTCCCGCTAACAAACATACATGTAATTGTAAAGAGTCACTAACGTCTGTTACATAAAATTCCTGGAACAGTACTCATCTCGAACTCATGTGGAGGTAAGAATTGGAGGCAAGCATAATAGAGATTTAATTGAAAAAGATGACAGTTTCAAGGGATAGCAGTTGGGTTACAACATCATAGTATGCTTTGAATCCGTGATATTACCACATGATTTTTCTGATATTGGAGGCCATAAATAATGTTCTTGATTTGCTTTTATTTGCTGTATGGTTGAGTCAAACATCATATGCCTTTTGGTTTAGTTGATAATTTTTTTTTAAAATCTATAGTAGCATGTCCCCCCTTTTGTTAATAACAAATCTAAAATAAATACCTTGACAGAAACAATTTCAATACCCAGCAACAAGTTTGTTAGAAGCTTGGCACAACATATTCTAACCTATTACACTTTAGACAAATCAGTTGGCAAGCAATTACACACATATTTTGAGCTCAGATATGATATGGAAATACATGTCTGTTGTACAGCTACACTATTTACAGAAATAATGTACACTCATACCAGATCCTATCAAATCTCGATTCTAGACCCAAACAAGGAAGAAAAATACAAAAAATCTATGGGGCTTACTACAGCCATTCAGGAGACAGAAAAAAATCAGGTCTGAACATTAGCTTTGTTTCCAGCAAGGATAAGAGAGATCTCCAGTCCACGACTGAAGGCTTGATTAAAGAGAAGCCGAGACTGGAAGGTAGAAATGAATGGAAACCATGATAAGACAGCAACTGGTGCAAAAATAATCATACCCATACCAGCATCATACATTCTGGCAAACTCCCGCACGGAATCCCACAAGCCCAGGCTCCAAACAACTCTCTTCCATGTCACACTCAACTGTTTCAAAACAATCAACACGGGCATATGCAGTCAAAATATGACACATGCATTGTACATGTTACAAACAAGAAGCAACATTTCAGCCATTAAGGTGGTTTCTCATCCACAAATCCAGCTCTTAGCTTGTTTCATCACTATCTCAAGAATTTCTGGTGTTGTGGGGATGCATGTCCCTAAACATTCTAACAGGCAAGGACATGTTACCTAATTGCTACCCCAGAACAGGAATTCCTCCATGGCAGTTATATTGAAGCAAAATATTCGATGATATCCTTTCCAAACATTATTCTTAGTATAAAGGAATTCAATATAGAAAAATGCAATTTTCACTTACACATATGATGGCCCATCCAGTAGGAATAAATGCAAGGATGCTTGCAAAAAGGTCTGGAATTGACAGATTGGTGAAGGCAATGACAAGACAAAGGGCTGCTATGAGTCCTATTGATGTGACTCCTTGCATGAATCGCATCAATAGCTGGTAATTGGCAGATTTTTTAGGGCTGTATGTGAAGATCTAAACATAGCAGGAAAACATACACAAAGCAGATGAGTATCTTGGCAAATATAAAGCAAGAACAGCAGCACAGAAATGGGAATCAGAACTTTTCAGGACATACAAACCTTAAACAACATGACAAAGCCAACCAATACAACCCAGGAGAAGCCATAGATCTAGAAAATGAAAGATATTGTCAAAATAAAGAAGCAAGACAATACTACTGGCCAGGGCCTAGGAAGCAATGAAACTACTAGTTAGCTGTGCACTAGTTGGGTGTGATTTCCATTAGGTTCTTAGAAAAACATATAAAACTATTTATTGGTAAAGTTGAACAAAGGTAAGGAGATTACTGCAAGGGATGTATCTTTTCCAGTGAGATGGAGTTTGTAAACAATTCCATACTGGAACACGAAGAACCTCAAGCTCAATATTGTTTCCAATATGCGACCTCTCACAGTGTGGATATGCATCTGGATACGACAAATAACTTATCACTGGAGAAGAACATTAAAAGTTGTAGCTAGTATGATATAGAATAATTCCAACCCACACAAAAAGACTTTTCATAAGCACACTTCTGATTTGTAAACATAATGAAACAGAAAATTAAAACAAGCCGTGGCAAGAAAGCTAATATTGCATTTTTAATGTCTTATTGCGAACAAAGTACTGCTAGGAGCAAAGACAAGTTGTACAATCTTTCTCATTAAAAAAAAAAAAAAGTGACAGCATTCCTTGCTTTTGAGAAATCAAGACTTTTACACCAACTGATCTGTTAGCATCATGGAATAGCATATAAAGAATGCTGCAGCACGTAACAGAAATCTAGAACAAGCACTGACAGGAAAACTAATTTTGTATTTCTTGTGGACATGTATCTTATTGCAAGAAAAGATGCTGGTAGAAGCAAAGACATTATACAGCCTTTAGTTCACTGAAAAAACGCCAGTCACTTGAGTTAACAGTATGATGCAGGAAACAACTCTTACAATGAAAATGCGAAAAACTTATCAATTACCTGTTCTTCATCCCACCATGATTCCCAGCTGTTTTCTCCTTTTACACCTACTCCACCTTTATAGAGAAGCCAACTGGTCCAATCATCAAAATCTTCGACAGTCCTGTTTTTTAAACCATACCACATGAAGTTTCACTCTAAATGGCACATTAAACATTTTAGGAGTGTAAAGCTTGTATAACTCAGTCACTTGAGTCATAACTTCAGCATATAAAAAAAAAATAACACAAAGCTTACTTTTGCCATTCAAAGCCTGAGGGATTGAATATATAAGGAGCAAAAAGCCATGAGATGACCAGGAACCAACTGCTAAGAGTTAACAGTACGAAAGAAACGGCACCTCCATCTGTGTATCCATATGCAATGTAAACTATAAGAAGCAGTGCGACTTCTAGCCTGACAAGACAAAGTTTTAAGGTCAAATAAAAAAGACCCAGAAAACAAAAATTGGCAATAAATCTTTGCACACCAGTGTCACTCACGCTTTAACAAAATGACTTCTAGAGTAAAGCCTGTAATTCTCAGCAAACTTGATGTGACGGACCACAAAGCCTCTGCCAGTTGCCCTATACTGTTGATTAAATTCAAAATGTGTGCATGTTACTTCCCAGACAGATAAAACATATGCTTTTGTTAGTGTGTGTGTGTGTGTGTGTTGTGTTTCAGAAAGAGAGACAGAGAGATACTTTTGCACCCCCATGGAGGATTGTACGTCCAAAATAATGAGTTCTGGTACCCAATGAAAAGGTGAAGAAGACTGAACACAATTGAAGTTGCATCGTAATAAAGCTAAAAACAGCCTGCATATATAGAAATTAACGATAGAGAATAACTTAATACATCAAACTACAAATAAGTATATAGTCAACAATGACATCACAGTAGTGATTAGGTTTAATTTGAAAAGCTAGCAAGCTTGTTCTGGTGGAAAAACTTGGACACCTTCAAGGAAATGAGTATAAGAATAACATCAATGAAAATAAGATGGACTAACCTTGAGCAAACCCAATTCAAGTATAAAACCCATTATCATGGGAACTGCAGTAAAGACTCCAATCTGGACCAAGAATTGTGCATTCAGAACAGCATCCAATGCCTTGTTACCCGACATCCTTGCCTCCCGTGCAATTGCACGGTCAGCTCCAGAGAAAGCCTGAATGAGTGAGCAATACACTAGAAAAATGTCACTATCTAAATGAGAGAGTAGGATCAGTAAAATGCGAAGAAAAAAAGGAAGACAATAATCCAATAAGACATTGAAGAATACTTGGATTCAGGACATCTCTTGGTAACACCATAAGAAACACAGAAAGGATAGGAGCAAGGAACACTTAGTATAGAGACATAAATCTACTTCAAAAGCTTGGGTTCCTAACAAGGTGCTTTGGATAGGGTGACTGTTAGAAAACAACTGAATATGCTGACTCCAAACAAACCCAGATGATGACTAATTTGATGCACTGTCATTGAACAACATGGGCGAATACCACAAAATGCTTGAGAATATAGCAAGGTGCTCCGGACTAATGGACACAAATTCAACTACCATATATATCAAACAAATTAGTCAGAAGTCTACTGTCTTTTTAATTGCAAATGTTGAAGCCCAAGTTCACGATCACTTCTGCTATATTTTATGTCTAGAGTGTAGAGTTTCTCTCATGTTCCTATATTTCTAGCCATAAAATATCTGCTACGAAAACCAAAACCTAAGAATTAGTTATGTTTCAGTTATTTTGATAATTCAAGTAAACAAATTCAGTATATGGGTTCCATCCCATGAAAATATCCCAATATTCTTCCTTTGCTCTCCAGATACCTATGTCCACTAATGACGGCTAATAAGAAACTCTTCACAATTTTGCATGTGCGCTTTTATAGCACATACAGGACCAAAAGGTAAAAGAGGGAAAGAATAAAGCAATCAAGGTCAAAGGTCAAAACAGGAATGCCATTATGCAATAACTGGGTGCAAAATGCTTTTAAAGAACTTCCTAAATAATATGATTTTGAGTCAGGATACATTTAAGAAGCAGGGAAAATGTCCAAGTTACTCATAATTTAATTATACAACTCAGTGAACTGGGATGTCCCATTCCTAGATTCACAGGAGCTAATGCTCTGTTACTAATGCAACAGAGCAAATCATAAATCATAGACGCCAAGCCCACAAGCAGGCATTCAAAGCCTTATTATAACACAACCAACAAGCACTAGTCCTAAGTTCAGTTTCATGATCTATAAAAAAGAACAATATTTTTGCTCCTATAATGTGAACTAGCAATCATATAAACCCAATATTTAATGGAAAACAATTCATTTGGAGAAAGTGCAAAGTTTGAAGGAAAGAATGCATTCTGTTGAATTACCAAGTAAGCCCTTCCATACAAAAATATATATACCGTAAGGACTGTCATCTGCATCAAGCAAAATTTCTCATCAGATAATCCAGAAGATTATCTCCCTGAATAGAATAGCTTCCACTAATCTTGACCAACAGAGCAAAGGCTATACAAGTAAACGTACCATTGTGCAGACATAATAACCAACAGTTGTGAAATAGAAAGAGAGCATTCTGAAGAAATCAAAAAGTTGCCCAAGCCTGTATATGTCCCTGCTTAGGACTTGCTCTCCATTTCCTCCTGCCACTTTCCCTTCAAAAAGAGCAATCTGATTCAGTCCAACGTCTCTTCCTTTGCCCACCTACATGAAGCAGAATATCAAAAAGGAGGAAGAAATCAGTTTTCCTGAAGTACATTGAAATATTGGGACAAGAATAATCAAACCTGAATATACTCATGATGAGTGACATTCCCCTGTCTCAATGTGGAGTTAAACCCTGCAGAAAAACAATTTTACTTTCTTGAAAATCAGTTGAAAATCTCACATTAAAATGTTAAACTTCCCTCCATTCCAATACCATAACCCAACCACAAAAGGAAAGAATAAAGGAAAGAAATAAAGAAATACCTTCCTTTATACTGCAAACTAAACCATCAACTAGTTTCAAACGAAAATGCTCTATATGGGATCTTGAGAACACAGAAAGGTGGACACTGAGCACTAGAGTGCAGCTATTGTTGATGAATCTGACTTTATTTTTTTATTTTTTACAACACGTACAAGCATGCATTAACAAATGGATCTTTCTAAGAATAATGAAGAAGGACTACTTATAAAATGAGAACCATACCTCAAGGCATGTGAAATAAGAACATGAATATGCACTGATGCAAAATGGGGCGAAAAGTGAAAAAGGAAAACCTAGGACAACATCTGAATTATATAAAATTTAGCGACATAGATAACTGCCCCCTTTCCATTTCAGTCCAATAAATCCAAATTAGTATTAGTGGTCATGAGACTGGATCATATTATATCACAGTAGCCTAAAGCATTTGGGTTAGCTTCTTCCATTCCTACTGTTTCGATCCTATCAATCTTCCTGGAGGACATTCAAATTTGCAGATCTAGATGACATGGTCAAACAAAAAGACGAATCATACTTAAACCCTCAAATGATCAATCAAACTACACAAACAGAGACAAACCATGAAAAGAAAACGAAGAGAAAATTATGATTATACATTCGTGCTTACCTGCATATATATCTTCACTGATATTAATTACTGTTGATGCCTTGCTAATGCCACCTCGAGTTATGTGGAAGATCCGGTCAAAAATATCAGGATGGCCATAGTGCATGCGGACTCTGCAGTTTTTCAAAAACATAATTAGAAGATTCAGACCAACAAAATAATACCAGCAGCCCTTTGTCACCAGAGGGCATAGAAGGCCAGACAAAGGCAGAGACAAACAACAAATCCCTAAAAATGCTAAAAAGAACTAAAAAAAAAATCAAACAAAAAATACTAGCATAATTGTTCAATGTCTCTAAATACATAATACTTATTTCCCATCCCTCTATAAGCAAGGGCATAGCCATGTTCTCAAGAAGATGCATAGAGTTTAACATGCATATGACAGAAAGTTGAAACCTTCCACATAACAGACCACATAAGTTAATAGTACTCAATATTTCAATTTGTAGCCGAGTGACACTTCTTAGTGGTTGGAAACAACTCAATGTATATGACAGAATGGACTCATCAAAGAATTGAAAAGGAAAATGTCTCATATAAGTTTTTAATTTAAGGGTTTTCAGGATGTTGGTATATTTTCTTGTTCTCGCAAGCATAAAAAATGCAGGAGGGGAAGAACATTTAGTCAATGCCAGATTAAACAAAACTGTAAGTCATCTTTACTTGCCATATGCTTTTAGAATTTTTAGATCAAAAAAATGTAGGAACTCAGACTGTTGTCCCCAAGTCCATCACTTTTAACAGCAGCATCACATAAAATAACAATATCAGGAAAGTAATCTCACTTCTTCACCTCATAGTCATAGCACAGCATACAGATTTAAACAACTCACTTGAGCGGATTTGCTAGCACGCGTTGACCCAATGTTACAAAGCTTGTCTCTTGATTGGACATGAACCAGGCTAAAGATGAGACACTGCATAATACATCCAAAAATGATGAGCAAAATGATCCCCACGACAGCTGACCAAAGTGCAATTTGTGTCAAGAACAAGCTAGCCAAACCTTCCTGTAAATATATGCTCTCTTACGCCAAGAATAGTTGGAGGTCGAATGCCATGATTTGCTCGAAATTCCTCAAGAAGATTTCTAATCTTCACTGCCTCTTCAAGGTAGTTATCCTAATCAAATGGAAAACAGTATTATTGTCCAACATTATTGTTAGAGATACAGGGTATGCCAATAAAGATAGAGAGAGCAGGCTCACTTTTCATTCAACTAAAGTAAATAATTTGAGAAGGAAGGTTTCAAAGCAATTTCAAACCCACATTGGACAAGGGAAAGATGTTATTCAGCTTGCATGGATGCTGAATAAGCCCCTTCAATTTATAGTGTTGCACCATCAACATAATATTGCACACAATTAAACTAACCTAATGCCACATGGCGTAATAATCTGGAGTACAGAGGAATAATGCAGATGGGCCAGCTGACAAAAGTTATGTGTCATCATATGGAAGGACTCAGTAAATGAGTTGGGAATGGAACCATCAAGCGCTTTTCATTAATTTCAACAGGACAAAAATTACTAAATGAAAGAGCTAAATCCTCCCAGCCAAAAGAGAGTCTGAAAACTACCACCTAAATGTTCCACCTCCACTATAATTTTCTCTATTATTCACACCCAAGAGATATTCCCTAGTTTGAATACATAGTTTTTCATTCAGCTTTCCAAACAGAAGACATAGGAAAGTTGCCCACGTAATATGATACATGCACAAGAAGTATAACTGAAATAAATATTGCAATGGGTACAAGAAAGTTCATAATCAGTCTCTAGCAACCTTAACCTCCAACAATATGAAAAACATATATCAACATTTTAACTCCAGTGCAACCGAGCAGATCCAATTCCCAAGTACTAAAATTAGATGTAGCATAAACCTGATTCATGTCAATGGTTTGGATGGCTTCACCACGAGTGAAAATTATAGCATGGTTTTGGTTCTCCGGCTTCCCTTCTCCAAGTTTTGGGTCTCCAGGAAGTTTGATTGAATATATCTCCTACAGACAAGATGGAAGAAATTGAGAAATAATATATAAAAAAATTAAAATAAAAATGAAAATGTTCAATGCAACTGGAAACTCTTGCTTTGAGAAGTTTGAGAAAAATATTGCCATGACAATTACTGATCAACATGCAACTTTATGGTTTTGAACAAGAAAATGGCCCATGAAGAGCATGAAGGCACAACCAGAAATTAAGTTAAACAGGAGCAATGACCTACCTGATCTTTTCCATGTATATCAGCTTTGACAAGCTTTGAGTAGAACTCCTTTGAAACCTTTCCATCAGCTGCTCCAGTATCCTCCACATGTATGAACGCCACTCGAAGTGCCTCATTGCTTAAAACATAAAGCATAACTAAATAAACACATGTACTGGGCCTAATAGCATGATATATTTTACAACATAGAAACTTAGTACTGGGATGTTGAGGTATGAAATGCAACAATGAATTGCTAGAATTAGAGGGTACCACCTGCTAGGTTTTGATCAAAGAATTTTCAACAATATTTTGCCTCAGCATTCTATGTTAAAATTAGAAGACATGAAAAGCTAATCAAATTAGGATGTTCAATCTTAGAATTTTTAAAAATTAGTGACTCAGGAGACACCCTAATAGTAAAGAATTACTTCTATTTATAGGTCCTGGGTTCTAACCCTGGGAAAGTGGATGTGAGATTTATAGAACTGGGGGAAGCTACCTCATTGTGTAGCTCACAGCCCAATGGGCCTCCTAATGGACCAAAAATAGAAAAAGAATTTTGAAAAATCAGAAAAGGCGGTAAACAAGTCCACATAAAACCAAGCATTATTCAGATGAACATTCAAATCCACTTTCACCTCTATGAGGAAACACTTAAAAAGAAATTTTAAAAATCAGAAAAGGCGGTAAACATGTCCACATAAAACCAAGCATTATTCAGATGAACATTCAAATCCACTTTCAACTCTATGAGGAAACACTTTCTACCTTTTCTCAACCAGTTTCATTCACTTTACTGATTTTTGTACCCAAGTGTAATTATTAATGTCCTTTCTCAACCAGTAAACAATAAACAACTAAGGAAAATGTTATGCAATCAACCAAAAATTCAATTCAATAAATTAAAGTAAAAATATCTTGACAAGCCAATATAGGGAAGCAATAGTAAAATAAGGAAGCAATAACATAATTATCCGACAAAACTGTCCCAACTCTCACGCTGACACTATAATTCATTTTGTTTCCTCAGAAATTTGACTTCCTTTACTCTCACATCACTATCATGTTCCAAAATTTTCCTGTTCCATTTGATACTAGAACATGTAATGGCCAATTACAGACAAGCTACAATGGCCTATACTTGCTGTTAGCTCAAAGAGGACTCACAATAATATATTTTCCTTGCAAACTACTTCTTCAAAAAGTTTGTTTGTCATCATATGTAGGCCTCGCCACAGTAACTGAACTCAGCAAAACATGGAATAAGAACCAGTCAATGATTCCACAGTTCCAAACCAAACCAGACACGCAGGAGGGTCGGTCTAATTAAGGATCTCTCTTTACAAAAAATCTACAAACCAGAAATTTTAAAGAAAATTAATTTTTTACATAAATTTCATATCTTGATTACATAAATTATTTAAAGGTTTAGCAAAAATAATTTCTTAACTGGTTCAAACCAAATTCTCTATAGATATTGTTTAATTTTTCTATGAAAAAGCTCTATAGAATTTCTGTAGAGAATTATAAATATTTTTTGGAAGGGCTCCCCAGTTCTCAACATGAACCAGAACTAGCTGAGAACAGGAACCAAGCCCTCCCTAGAAGGTAAGGTTCTACTTCCTCCTGGCCATGGAACCATAACTGGCAGTTTGGAACCAGGCCTAGAACCAAACCAGAGGACTAATCATACATCCTAGATTTGCAATAATCTGACCTCATGTGATTCAGAGCTGGCAATCCCTAAAACATTTGATCATGATTCAATAGATGAATTGCTTAACCCAAGACTAATGAAAGCTCATGAGATGATGACACCCACGTAATAAATGCCTCTTTGAGGAACAAATGCCATGCAATCAACTAAATGTTTCTGCATTTTTGGTTATAAGAAGATCCAGCCCATATCAAGTTCATAGTGCAAGAACTACTGATTCACTTTCCCAGCAAACTCTTGGAAAACAACAGAGGACCATTCAAATACAGAGGAGCAGGTACTGCATTTGTCAAATATACTAAAATTTCAAAGTATCACCTCCCTTTATTAAACTAAATGTCTTCCTATCATGCTTTTGTAAATGATATACACTTAAATCTGGGATCACAAATTATCAGAATAGGCAATGCAACAAAAAATTTGGAACACATCCCTATTCCCACCTGACAGGATTAAATGTGATGGTTTAGTAGCTATAAGGCCAATAAAAACAATTTGACTGAACAGCATAACCATTTCCAATATGAAGACATAAAGCAGTTAATAAGTTGTCACTCAAAATAACTTGAATATGATTCAAGACAGGAAAGAACTAGGAGAACAAAAAAAAATTTACCGCTGCAACAAAAGAGCAATATCAGCAGCCTCTGTTGCTTTTTTCTGCTTCTGTTGCCCATAAATTTGGCATGAGACCACATAAGTAAACTTCAGATCAGCTTGTGCACGTGATTCCCGTGACAATTCAAAACCTTGAGATGTTTGATTCTCTCTCTGGGAATAATCATCCACTACAAATACAAGCAAACTGAGATACTATATTACAGCCAGCCTCTCATTTGGTAACTAAGGTTAAAGAAGGTTCAAAAGCCAATACCTCCAAATGATCTCCTTTCTAAGTAGCTTTGCAACATTAAAGCCCTTCTGTAGTACATCATACCACGTACTGCATCTCCAGAAACAAACAATGCCATTAGGAAAATTCACAAACAAGCACTCACTGACCATACCATGAACATGAAAGTATAATAAAATGAAACCACAAGATAAGAGTACAATTGAATCATTAAGCCAGTAACCAAAAATTGGAGAAAAAAAAAGATTCTAACCAGTCCGAGCTAGAGTTTGCCCACGATAGGATGCCCAAAACCGAAGCTCCAGAGAATCACTAGAGTTTTCTTGAAGTTCCACATCCCCAGTAGATTCTCCTCTGCCAATTCGTTCCAAAAAATTCTCCCATTCATCTAAAATACCAGATAGAATCTCAGGCATTAATCAGATGGATGTAAGTAAGAAGCAACAAGAGAAATATTATGACTAGGTAGGAAAAAAAATAAAACACCTCAATGTTGTGTATAAAAATAAACTGAAAAATGACAGGTTAGGCAACCAAAAGAAACATGCAGCTCACACAAAAAAAAAAAAAAACCCACATTATCTACTAATCAAAATGCACGAAGAGAGCTTTCATCTTGCAAATAAAATCACATTATTCCCAACAGTGGAAAACAGATTATGGCTAGTTTTGATAGAAAACAAGAAGAGCAGCCCAAAGAAGGAAGAAACAATAGGTGAGTGTGCATGAGAGAGAGAGAGAGAAGTTTTGAGGAAAGAGACTTGGAAAAATCAAGATACCTGGAAATATCTTTTGAAGATAGAAAAGAGTAGATATTCCATCCTCATTTTCAACCCGCAAGTCAGAGGAACTATAAAGCACAGTCTCGCTGTAATACGGAGTGAAGACGCTATTCTCAAGCAAGAAGAAAAGTGTCAATAAGAAGCTAACAAGACAGTCATTTATTTTAACATGCTAGATCAGGTTTACCTAAATGGTATCATTTCAGAAACTGGCTTTGCAGAAGGCATATCCATAAATAGTGAATTAGTAAAGAACTCCAATCTTCTTCTTGCTTCAAGGTTTTTGGGGATATTGGCTGCAGAATCCTTTACAGTGAGAAGAAGATGCAATCGCTTCACCTGCTCCTTCTGTTGCAACAAAAGGAGAAAACAACACCCATCTAGATGTGAACTGCAATGAAGAATTGAGAGTAAAAATGTAAAGAAGTGATAGTTCAAAGATGCTTACAATTTCTGGATCCCTTGGCCATTCTATCCTGGAAAACAGACGCCCTTCATTTCTTGCTCGAGCTAAAATGTTCCAAGTATCAAGCTGCTCTCTGTAGCACAAAGACCAGCCTTTGAATTCTGATAGACTACTTCATTTAGCACTTTCAACTTTCAAGCTAAGTAAGAAGCTATCATACCTTAGGTCAGACGACAGCAGATCATGTGTAACAACCTCATAGAAATTAAATATAGCATTTGCAACACCTTTGGCAAGTTCAGGAGTCTCATTTCTTATCTGTCACACAAGTCATTTTCTGTCAAATGCAAATATAGCAGGGGAAAAAAAACTAAGTTTTGGCTGTTCATGAACAACTAAGACTTGGCTGTCAAGGGCCGGCTTGATCCTTAAACCAGACAAACCTGAACCCATAACCCTGTGCCTCAGGCTGCAACATTTACACTACAATTTATAATCAGTTTTCCAGGTAAAAAAGGTGTAAATAGCAATATAGAGCTGTATGTAATTCTCACATCCATAACCAGTCCACACCTTTTTTTTCCCCATATATTACAGCAGACCTACTCCTAACCATATTCTAGTCCATACATCCTCAATTCTAATCATCAGCAGTATCTTTTTTGTGATAAAAGAGATTCTACTGAAAAAGAGAGATATAGAAAGAAAGGAACAGAGAGAACCACACCCCTGAGCCAAACAAGCATAAACATAAAAAGTAAATAAAAACAAGGCAATGCTAAGTAATTGAATATTTGCCAAAACTCCCATTTGAAATTTATAGAAGGAGAACACCAAAGTGAAGAAAGCTAACACCAAGCATTCATGGAATATAGCAGCAGATTCCTCGTTTTTCCTTGTATTACTAATATCTGAAAATTAACAGAAACAAATTTTCTTCGTTTTTTTTTCAACTACAATAGCAAAATTTGAAATCAAGAAGTTTGATCACAAAATCAGCTTTTTTTGTCGCAGGTCAAAACAAAAAACAGCATATAGACAGTATATTGTATTATATTAGTTAGGTTATAATTATATATGCATATCTTGCTAAAATTACCAGGAGTCCAGTCAGTGCAGTAAATCTTGACAACACAAGAGGAAGCTTCTTAAGAGACAAAGTGATGACAAGTGACATGTCCAGTATACTGCTATTAATCTCACGGAATATCCTTTCAACCCTATCAGTAGAGGCAGAAAAACAGAATAAATATTTGAATACCCAACAAATCATGATATGAAGGACCCAAACAAGCAAATTCACAAACTTAGCAAGAAAAGAGGGTGTTGGAGTACAATATATGATCCATATCCTAGACATTACCTAAAAACTTATCCTAGGTGAAATGGTTTCTTGACACAGTATCAAAGCTTTCAAAAACAGGTGATCATGAGTTCAAATCACGCTACCCTCATATTTAATTATGAATTTACAGTTTGTTCATGCTTTAAGCCCAAGTGAGCTAGTTCGAGTCCAAGTGAGCTAAGCTTTTGTGTAAGAGGGTGACCTAAAGTATAATATATAGTCTATATCTTGGGTCTCACCAAACAGTTTAATTTTTTAAGTTGAATGGTTTCTTGACACGGAGGAAAAAACACTTCTTGACAGAGGGGATAAAAAACTTCAAGAGAATAGATAGTTAAAAGGATATATACCAAAGCCTCCCTTCACCATCAACTAGGGAATGCAAAATTTTCTCCACACTATAGTAGCACTCTTGAACTGCATATGCCATGTATTCATCCCTACATATTCTGTTCCAAAGATCTTCTTGTCTATCTCTGCAGTCCACAGCCAAATCAACTGCCAACAAGATCTGAAAAGACATGAAGAATTTCATTTCTATATGATACAGAAGTTCATCAAAGACAGTATTTTAGCTGAACAAAAATTAGACATACCTTACTGCTTAATAGAAATAAAGGCCATTGGACCAATCTTAGGTTTCCTGTATTGCTAGGAATGGAGAGTAAATCCATCTCCCTGGATGCACAAGAACAATAAAAGTGAACTATGAATGTGGGCAGAGAAAAATGAAAGCATAAAAAAATTGTATTGAACCATGCCATTATTAATCTACCTGTTACTAATATAATCTTCCTCGCGTAAGCTTTTAATTATCTCATTCCAGAAAGGAGAAAACATTGCTGCATATGCTTTGTTCATCACTTGAGATTCCTGCAAAGACAATATATTGATAAAAGTCAACCACACACAGGATTGAGCTGTTACACAAATTTTACGCTACATGCAGAGAAGATACATGCCATGTAGAAATCCTGAAAGTAATCCAATAAAAAATTTGGTAAGTTTTAAAAAAGGATTACTCTTAGCAGAAAAAACTCAGCACATTGCCAGTCTCCCAAACCCTTGATTAGTTCAACAACATAATTAATAAATGTTAAAAAAAAATGTGACAAGTACGCTTTTAAAAAAGAGTGAAAAAGTAGAGAGTTGAGAGCTGTTTCCTGTCAAAAGTTGACATGATGTGTAAATTGTATCCATACCTTTTGTTTACAGAAAACTTTATCTGATTTATTCAAATTAAACAAGAGAAAATAAAATGCTAATATTACTTTGCCTTTTTTCACAAAATAAATGTAGATATAAAAAATTATATCACAACTGATTTTGATAGACATAGTTAATAAAAATAATTTTGAATGTCCAGGCAGTTGGTGCACGGAGGTGAACAAGTACCCCATAGCTACAAATGTCTAGGTGAGCTAAAAACAGCAGTCAATATCCAATAAATAAACAGCATGTGCAATAAATTTTTGGAATGAAATGTCGGCATCTGTTAAATAGATGCCCTCTAAACACCAAAAAAATGGGCTGAAGAGATAACCACATCAAATGAATTGATAACCTGAGATGATTGTGGGTTGAATGGAATCCTGTGCAAGAACATTAAGTGAAAGGTTAGTAGACAGATATGATAGAAAGTATGCTGCAATCGTATAGAAATCACAGATTTCAAACCACTGAATACCCTTAAAACACTTTACAAAGGAAACCGGTAAGCACTGCAGGGAACCAACACAACTCAAGCAAAAACAAGAGAAAGTAAACATTATAAAATGGATATATCAAAAGAAAGGAGACAATAGAGCAAAAAATAGACACAAATAGTCCCCGGAACCTCACTGCATAATCTCAACTGAAGGGCAGTCCCCTTAATTGCCAACAAATTTAAGCAGTAACATCAGAAACCATTCGTTTAAACAGTGCACTTAAAAGCTTACAGGCAAAAAGATGTTACTTAACCTAGCAAAGCCACATTTCAAGAATAAGGCCTACTCTAGCAACTGCATTTCCATCATTTGAGTCATATATAGAAATTGGGAATAAATATGGTGTAACTAACACCTTTTCCCATGATATAGAAAATGAATATGACTCAGACTTGTACAGCAGCTTGAAGAATATCAACTCTTAAAATTAGTACCACCAGCTTCTAATTTAAAGCACACAAATCTTATAAAAATGAATGCCAACAGCCGTTGATTCTATACAGTATTCAATTGTGTTGTGTTATTTAACACCCACCTTCTTCCTTGTGGAGAGACAAGATTCTTGACAAAGGCCTCTGGGAAGCTCTCAAAACGTTTATGCATCATTTCGAGCGAACGTATCTGCCATGACTCAGCATTGAACAATAGACATGGTAAGTGGAAAGAAATTGAAGTTAGGCATTAAGAGGTAGTATCAAGCATGTGTGGAATAAGGAAATCAATGGAATACATCCGTAAGCTACCAAAGTTTCATAAATGACCATGCCATTAAGCTAATGTTACCTCGCCTAAACGAGCTCTTGCGCCCATTACACCACCAACAATGGCTGACAAGAGAGTGTACCATATATGAATGTCCATGAGATATATCTGGAGGGAAAGGAGAAAAAGGAAAGTGTTATCAAGTAATACTGTTGTGTCCATATGCAACTAAATGTTTAGGTTAATAAACATTTCCATTATAGTCTTTATGTAAGGTGTTTCATTTTAGTGCATTTAGCATGGGGTGTTACTAAGTAATAGTGCCCCAATATGCACAGTCACTAACAGATGGAAGCTAGAAGATGGGAATCCAAAACAATATGCATGGGTATTTTGACGACCAAAAGCTTACGCAAGTTAGTTTACTCAATTTTCTCAACACATAATAAAAGAACATTAAAAGTGGAATTTTGTGTTCTTATGGCAATTAAACAACTGCCAATTCCTTTTCTACAGGCAGAAGATAAAGAGAAATAAAGTACTCACAGCCACAACAGGAGCCCAGAGGCTAGCTATGGTCAAGAAATTATTATTATCTGCAAAAATATAAAAAAGAAGTCAGTAAAGATATAAGTCAAGCAACAGTCACGGAACAATTTGGGATTTTTATGTCTAGAGGAAGGGAGAGGGTAGAAACATACATAACTATGAGAATTTATATATAAGTCTTATCATTTACCATTTGTATGTTAGCAAACTAGCAATGTTTTGAAAACCAGCCTAGACTTAATACCATAAAAGTGAGAGCATCAAGGTTTAAATGTTTATTCCTTTCTGTTTCTCTAAAATGACTATAAAAATCCTTTGTATTGAGTGCCAATCTCAAGGCCAACAGAATCATTCTCAGTGTATATACAATATAAGGGGCTTTCAACTAAGAAAACTGAAAAAAAAAGTGAAATTACTTGTGGACATTATTATCTTATTTTATCTTTTCTAAGTTGGTAGTAGTGTTACTGAAGACAGGCTGGAAAAAGGTAAAATAAGAGATAAGCATACTCTTTGATATCAAATCATGCCATGAGTATTTGAAAGAAGGTAGGTCCCTGATGGTGTTGGTAGGTTTGACAAGGGGTTTAATCTGCACCAGAGCAAATGCAATATGTTAAAATTATTTCGCATAAATGCAGAATTTTATTCCCTGTTTAAATGGAAATATGATGCTTTTGGCATCAAACTCAAAATAAAGGCGCAGCAGCTTGCCTGGAGAAAGTAAGCAAATGTGAATTTGCTTACAAAGATCACCAACCAAAAGAGGACATACCTAAAGCAGTTTGAATGAAATTAGAGAGAGGAAGAGAGAGGAGAAGAAGCAGAGTAGGGGGGAATATGAGGAGGAAGAAAACAAGAAAATTCATGAGATGATACTATCTACATTGATTCCCCAATGACAATGCTTGCTACTATGCAGAAGACACCGGAGGTGCCATGAAATTGGGGATTCAGGAACAAAATGCATGGTAAGTCCATCGCAGTGAACAAAAGGTTCGATGAGAACATACAAAAACAAATTCATCCCATGCAATATAACCATTGAACAGGAGTACAAGTAGTTCATTTTCAAGCCAGAGAACTTTTAATTCATGTCTACCCAGTGTGAGACTCAGCCAATAACAAGAAATATAAAAGAAAGGCTTTGCCTCTCCGTTGTTAGCAAAGCAGTAAAATTGAGCATAATTAAAAAAAAAAAAAAAAAAACCTGAAATAATCGCTCATACTCTCATAAAGACCACGTCCAACATAGTAACGTTCCTGAAATAAAGAATTCTTCATCATAACCTAGAAGCAGCTATTCCAATCATTGGCATGTTCAAAGGTAATTTTTTTGTTAAACAGATTCCACTTAACTTACCTGATAAATCCACTTGAAGAATTGAAAGAATGATTGGTCAGACATATCAGAGAGAGTATGACAAGCCGGAATTTTAAGTAGCAGTGCAAAGACTACACGCAAAGCCAAGTAGACACCCAACACGAGCATATACATCCGAAAATAGAATGAATTTCCATCTTGCTGATTTCTTTCATTTAGAACCTGTCTGCCACATTTCAATGTGGTGTGAACAAACAGACACATGGAAATAACAATAATACAGCAAGTCTTATCAAACCATGATAACAGTTTTAACACTAGATACTCACACATAGAGATATGTTATACCCACTGATGAACCAGCACCCCAGAAAAACCTAATGACAAGCCTTGAGATAGCCATGGCCCTTGCAGCAGAGTAAGCCCCAAACATGAGTAAGACATCTAGAAAATCTGCATATGTAGCAACCAAATTAACAAAACAAATGCTGGCCATAGTCCTAAAATATGATTCAATGACATCAAACTTGCGTCTAAAGTCCTGATTACAAAACTCAAAGGTCAAAACATACTCTTTATGAAGTTCATGATAGCAAATACTGGCCCAATACTAAGTATTACTTTGAAGATATCCAAATCAATATGCCCATGATTGAATGCTATGATACTCAAAGCCTGCAGCCAATAAGGAAAATTCTATGAGAAAATGACCAACATAAAACCAAGGACAAACATAATACTTAAATTAAGAAGTAAAAATTTAACCTGGAACATCAAAGCTAGAAAGATCCAAAGTCGATGGAAACTCTGATATAAGTGAAGAAATGTACGGTGCTCAACGAAAGAGCTTTTCCCAGTCTGCCAAGTTATTAAGCAAAGAAAAAACAAAAAAAATATTAGCAGGAGAACGATGAAGGTTCAGAAGACAGAAATGTGCTTAAAAACTGGATATAACAGACAACACTTTCCTTCATGCTGAACTGCCCATTGATGATCAACCATCCAATTGAAAATACAAAATAGTTACTTCATTCCTATGTTGCTTTATAAAAATCTCATGCCACAACCAAGATGCATTAATTGGCATTAATAGCTTATACCTAGCCAATATATGGATTGCTAAACCTACAATTTCAAAAACTGATCCTTCAAAGAGCGGTACTCAACAAATAACTAGCATCTTATGAAATACATGGTAGGTAAGTGATTAATATGCATCAATACCAGAATAATCAAGTCATTGAAATTCCTATCCAATGCATACCAAAAACAATACAAAGAGAAGAATATACTCACGAGCAAAATGATGTTACAAAAGAAAAAAGAAGACTGACTCTTTCATGAAATCATTGACAAGTATATTGAGTATAACAGTTTGTGCAATAAATGTTGCTAAAAAAAGGTTGTGATGAGCATCAATAGCAAACTAGATTTGCACAAGAAGCAGAAGCAATGCAGTGTATATATGTGTGTGTTTAATTCAGTTTAGTATCTGCAGCATCTCTTTTGAATTCCAAAAATCACAGGAATAACTAGAGCTGGACAGGTTCTGGACTGCACTGCTATAAGAGCCTACCCTTTTCCACCTTTTAGGCTTCAGAAAAAATACTGAATCTTTTTTCATTGGCCAGGACAACTCAAAGCAAGCAGGTGACCTACACAAATATCAAAAGTGAGGAAAAAAACAACCTGCCAAAAATCATAACTGAACTGATAATAAGTCCTCATAGAATACAAACCAAAAATATTCATTGAAGTCATCATAATTCCTCCAAGATGAATGTGAAGCTTTCCCACCGTTATTCCGTGAAACTTCCTGCATACAATTGACAATACCATGTTGAAAAGTAAATTTGTGTATCAAATTTGCAGCAGGGTATAATCAAATCCATATCAGAAGTTAACCTAAGATTCCCTTAAAGGAATTTGAGAAACAATTTCATCTGATAGTACCAAAACAAAAATGACAGAAACAATAAAATAAAGGATGGAAAACTGACAATTCATGATGTCCATTCAGCATCAGAAAAAAGACACAGAAAAGGGAGAAACAAACTCATTACAAAAGTAGAGTCATTCAGAAGACGGTAAGATAATAGAAAAGCCACTTAAATCCCATCAAAGGCTTCAATATCTACAGAAAGAAACCACACATCTAATATAAAAAAAGGAACGCCAACTGTACAGATCTGTCAGCAAACATCAATATGATCCTGTATACACATCATGCACCATTTATAATTAACGCTCATCCATTGAATTTCACAACCAGGAATCAAAATATGTTCCACTGACCACTGCAATCGTTTCATATATAGGACTAATGATTTGATCAAGGAAGGACACAGAATCACCGTCCCTCGTACAGCTAGCAGCACGAATGGCTTCTCCATGATCCAATATTGCATCCAATTCCTTGGCCATCTAGAAAGCATAAGAATGTTCCATTAATGCCTAAAGCGCATGGACAAAGGAAAACAGCTTTGATAAACATCAGTAGCAAATTGATGTTTTAACTTCACTTTATATGAAGCAATTACAAAGGAAAGACCACTGAAAAAAAAAATAGTAAACCAGTGAGTACAATTATCCTAACGGCTTCTATCTAAAACTTGCTCAAGACCTTAGTAAGAGCCCACAAAAGATTGAATGTCTTGGCATTTGTCATTGCTGCAAGTGCCATGTAAGGAAACAGCTAAAGTTTCAAGCAAAATAACTTCTCTCAAAGGTATTAGCTGTTAATTGTTTTAGAACAGTTTAGATTAAACAAGGAAATTGAATGACATTCGGCCATTTCAAGTGGTATCCACAATGCCCTCCACAATAAAAGTGAGAAATAGACAGTCATGATCTACACAAATACGAGAATTATTCTCACAGTAACAGCCAACTTGGCAACAAAGCAGGTTCTTGGCTGATCGGAAGACTCAATACAATCAAATTGAGTGCAGGGAACCAAGTTATAATGGAAATCCTTTGAACATCAGTTGGAGCCAATCAAAATTAGTTGTTTCAATAGCTATTAGTTATTTTACAAACACGATTTGTCTTACAAGCAACCAACTTTAACTTGGCCATAAGATGTCCATCACACAGGTTCCAAAAATCAGTTGAGCCAAATAAGCCTGAAGCCAGCCATAGTTTAGCTAATAGAATAGCTAACGCAAGGAAAATTTGACGAACAAGTGGAAAGCTTACATTGTGAAATATATAGCAAATGCATTCAGGAAGAAAACGGACATTTGCAGCTTCACCCCATATCAGAAAGTACAGTGAAACCAGAAAAAGCTTCCTGTCCCTAGTAATTGCATCTATTCTGCACAAAATAAATTTTAAGACTCAAAATAAACTGCCAAATTTAACTAAATTCTTCAGGGGAACATAAGTTGCAGAAGTGACCTATTATACACAAGGCGTATTCGCAAATATCTGCACCACTTGATGTAGTTATCCAGCACCTTCAAGAAAACCTCATCGATCGCTTTCTCATCAATTTTCTACATTCAACAAGAAGGAAGGAAGAAGAGCTTAGCAACTAATTATACTAATGTAAGATCCCACCTGCCAGATTTCTCATTACAGACTATAAGCTAATAAGCTATTAACAATCTGAAAAACAATTCTCCAACTCGATACAACTCACAAAGAAAAGCTCACAAAGTCCCTGGGTGAGAAACATCTAATGAAATATCAAAATTAAAAATAAATTTCTGTTAAAATTTATCAGTTCACACTTCTTTTGGCTAAGCATCTCAAAAAGAGTTAGAAGCAGTTCATAATTTTGATGCACTAAGCCAGAAAAAGTATGAATTAATGAATTCAGTTGCATTCTCGACAGGCAACATCAGTATCTGACATTAATAGAACAGCACAAGTATCCAATATCTAGCCATCGAGGTACAGAAATTTAAGTCCCATTTACTAACATCTGCTTAGTATTCAATACCTTTTAGACAACCTTATTCACAATTAATTATAGAACAAAATAAAGGAGAATATGAACATGATATCAAGTGAACTGCAAGCAAATATCTTAAAAGGGGGAATAAAACAGTCAAGAAATTTGATCATTTAATCACTCACTGGATCAGCCTGGACAAGTATACCAAGTCGTGACTGTGCATTTGCTAATGTGAGCACAACATTTTCACGCTGATTTTTTACATTGTCATTCTGCAAAGAAAAGAAGGATGTATTGAACACAAAATAAAAGTGAAAAAGATATAACAAATATACTCCTTGAGAATAACTGACACCAGAGCATGATCCATTTGGGTGCACAACTACATAAAAAAAGGACAGTATAAGACATACAATAGTGTGATTTGTTCAGGCAATTAAACCATATTAGTTTAACATGTAATGCCATTAGCGTGAGCAACATCATGCAAAAGATTTTTACAGCAACATGACCAAAAAAAAAATTCAAACTCAAAAGTTTCAGCTAATATTTGCGAGGCATCTAGCTTGACAAAAGTTTCATTGTCCTAACAATCATGCAGCAAAATGTTTTGCATAAGCTTATCAACAAGATCTAATACCTAGCAAAGCCTTTTCACTCCCATAAGCAGATAATGAACTAGAGCAATGGGAAGAAGAGTAAAATAATGAACAAGAAAGGACATATGTATGAGACATAAGAGGAAACACACTTAAAAGAAGTACATCTCTGTTTTCGACATGCAAACTTTAAAAACTGCAATCATTCAACTTCTTTTTTTTTTTTTTGACAATGAGGCATCCCTTATAGGAAAATCCCAGGGTTGCTGGTACAACACCCCACCACCGTAACTCCTTATTTGAAACATGAAATGCACTTAGTGGGATTCAAACCTGAGACAGTATATCTAAACCACAAAATCTCAAGTTTGCCCTTACCACTAGGCTAACCATGAATGGTTGGCAATCATGCAACTTTTAACCCACAATAATCTACAGTCAATTGCTTAATTGACTGCAGGTTCAAAATGAAGATTCTATACAAACCTGAAAGCCAAATACATATTCAATAAGATCAAAAATATCAGCATGCCGCTCTCCAGGAACCTCAAAGTCTGCAGGAAGTCTGGGAAAGTGTTCTGTATATCTAATGGCAGACATTGCACCCCTAACCTGGAAAATTACCCAGAGAGGTAACATCTTTCTATGATTAGTTCTAATTGAAAATACAACATACATCAACAAAAATTGAGAAGAAAAACTTGTAAATCAACAATCATCAAAAGCAAAGAAAGTGAAAATAGGAGTAGCAATCCATGGCAAACAGCAGCACTGCAAAAAGACATCAGCAACAAGGGAAAAGTATCGCATATTACTTACTTCAGGAAATGCTCCAATAGCATTTGTAAATGATGGTGCTTCCAAGGGCACAATATTATAAGTCGTAAGTTCCCCAACTTTTTTAATCCTTCGCAACTGAAAGATCACACCACAATGTGTCAGCCAATACCTTTTGACATTAAGGAAGATGTCCCTTCTACAACATCAATATTTGTTGAGAAACAACAATCTCTGATTTTCACATCTTGTTTGTAGTTTTAACCCCACACTAGTGGATTATGTATTCAAAGGAACGATGAAGAGGAAAAGAGTTAGTCTGCAATACTGTAGGCTGAGAAGCAGCAACTGTCCAAAAATATAGATCATAAATCACTACAACAAATTAGCACGTATAAGAAAATGAAACCTTCAAAAACTGAAGACATTCTCTCACATTGAACCAAAGCTTCGCTTTAGCATGTTTACAGGATAAGAACAAGACAGGTAGTTGGCCTATGTGCATAAAAAAAAAAGGAACAGAAGACAGGTGCTTGTTACAGAAAAATACTACTGCTAAACCATAAGCTTTAAGCAGGGTTTTTCTGGCTGATATGTTATGCATAAGAAAATACAGTATATTGATACTAACAAAGAAGTATCATTGGCAAAGAAGAGGAACCAAGGAGCTCGCCCCACAATCGATGATGAGAGAACAGTCGAACACTAAAAGTCAGAACAGATGACAAGCCCTAAACAGAGAACTGCCAACTTGTTAAAGTCCACAGTGTTCCAATTTTTACCTCCTCCATTATAAGTCTTCCCACCCCCCGAGGATCTGCATCTTTGCTGAGTGCCTCCATGACCTCTACTAAGGCCCTCAAAGTAGCAAACACCTTTTTCATCTCTAAAGATCGTAGCTCCAGCCTGAAATATCAGAACATCTGGCATATGTTGACTTATAATACAAATCCATTTCCACTATCAC
Organism: Kandelia obovata; assembly: GCA_021464305.1. NCBI lineage: Eukaryota > Viridiplantae > Streptophyta > Magnoliopsida > Malpighiales > Rhizophoraceae > Kandelia > Kandelia obovata. The sequence goes on from CM038480.1 coordinate 3,159,415, forward strand.
TATCAGATAACATAGATGACATGACTGAACTAGTAGCATATATAAAGTTACATTTGCCCATGCAACAGCATTTCAACCTTAATATTTTGTAACACAGTTTAGGGTTTTGAAGAAAAGGTATTACCAGATCTTGAAATCACAATTCATCAGAATTTCTCTACAAAATTTGCAATATTGAACTGGCCCGTAGTAATTTACCAAAGAATAAAAAAAAATCTAAGCATAAAAGCTAACTAATAACCTCATTAACAATGCTCACAGACATAGTAAATAATCTTTAGAACTAAAGTGTTGCAAACTAGATAAATGACTAAGAATGTGACCGCTTAACCCAAGTTTCAAATAGATCTAAGGTAACAGATGTAGATTTTGAAAGCTAAACACAATGATTCCAGTTAATTGCAGCTTAATTTGGAGGCATGGCTTGCAGAGGCCTCCTGCCACATATGCATGCAAAGCCACCAATTTTCCGTTAGCACAGAGAAAGCTATGAGACTATTTGGTCCTCTTTCAGCTGCATCGCTATCTAAAAGATCTAAGTCTAATCCATTAGATAATTAACCAAAATGCTTCACTGCTTCAGTTATAAATGCAATAAAAAAATTGACAGAAAAAATAGGGGAGTAAAATTTTCCCATACTCTCCCAGATTAGCAGTACTGAAAGTTCCAGATTCCTGCCACTTTTGTGCTTCCCTTTGGATATCATCTACCCTATACTGTCTCTTGTACTGTTGGTAAAATTCCCACAAATGCTCAATATCACGATTGCGATCTATTCGGGCACCATCCTTTTTGGCAAGTTTTTGCTGCAAAAAAATAGTGAACTCAAAACTTAAAGATAAGAACAGGACAATACAATGCTGTACAAGTAACAACCTAAATGAACAAGTTGGGCTGCATGAAACCACTGTATTCAAAATGACCATCACAAAATTCAACTCAATGATATGAAGCTTTTAAATTTTAAAGCTTACATATGAAGCATACCTGAATTATAGACATCAAACCAGTCTTGAACTGAAGAACACCGCGTCCATCACTGTTCGGGTCCAGATTTTGTGCCAGGGAATATGCCTGTTCAGACACTGTTTGAAACGATATGGTTTGTATAAGGGAATCCTAGTTATTGGAGCAATAATCAGAAGCACTTGAACGTTTAAAGTAATTGAAGTCGCATATCATCGGTAATTTTTGAAGTAATTGCAGTACAGGAATGCACATATTAACAACCAAGTATTCACCTTCACAAAAGATTAGCATCCCAGAGAAGCAGCATTTGGGTTGGGGAGGAAACAATATGTTGAAGCTTTATGTTCTACTACAAAATGCTATGTCATTGCATGTATAATGTATAACATATAACCAAACCATGATCCCATGTCATGTCCAGTATTAATGAAGTTGCCAAATTTTAATTAACTGCAGCCACTGCCCTTTCTTCTTAATTCTTTTCAGTCCAGCAACTACTCGTTTCAAACATGCTCATGCCAAATGGATCATGAAAAATATAATTTTGCCTTCTGCAATTAACCAAAGTCTCAAGTTGAAAGAAACTACATTGTTTCTTTTTCATTGATCCTGCTCCTTCACATCCATCTAGCAATTAGCCTACCATTCTCCAACATGAAATCAAAAACTGCTGTCCCTATCTGGTACCAATTTTCTCACTTTCTCATAATCATTTGACACAGTAGCCGCTATCCCGCTGAGATATCCATTGAATATAATAACCCGACTCAAAACCGCAATACCAGTACCATAAACAACATACTAAAGATACAAACCTCAGACCAAGACTTAGCAAACTAGAAAGTATCTTTATAACTTCAGTTAGAATGGCAAAAAACCTAGCGGCCAAGAAGTAAATAAATCAAAGTGAAGAATGAAGATAAACCAAAAGAAAAAGATCGATGACTAAAGTGATCCAGACAAAAAGAAAACTCACAGATTCTGGCGACCGTAGGGTCCTCATCTTGAATCTCATCAGCGGCCTGTAAAATGGCTTCAATGTTGGTGCGGACAAGAGACGGAGGCACGGGGATGCCGCCGCGGACTCTGTCGTCCCCTTGGCCAACATTCCTCAGCTGCTCTCTCTTCAACGTAGCTCTCACTAGTCGCTCCCAATTATGGCTAACCCGCTCCCAATTATGGCTAACCCTAGCCATCTTGCCCCCAACAACGCCGGATCAAACCGATCCACAAGCCCTAGATTTACACTAACTTCACCCCGTTCCTGAATTGACTCCGCCCGAGTTGGAAAACTCGACTGGCGACAGTGACACGTTTAGATCTGAATTTCGCAGCCGTCAAAATAAGGAATTTATAAAAGAAAATGCAGATTTAAAAGAAAGATTTCAAACGAGGTTTAACGGACACAAATCCCACGAACACGAGAAAACGCGGAGATCGCGGGAGATGAGAAGCATGCGATCTTGAATTACTGATTTGCCCTCAAAGTTGATGGCATTGAGCGTTCAGTACATCGGCTTTACGGTGCTGTTTGATTTATATTTTTTTTGGCCGCCGTTGATGATGGAATATGTGATTTTTGATGGTTTCATGGAGCGATTCCACTGTTTGGTTTTGAATTTATAAGACTGCGTCTGCACTGCTGTGCTGCAGTGAATCATTCCTTTTCAGGCGTGGCCTTGTACGCGCGTAAGATTACTCGTTACGATGTTCCTTGGCCACTAAGAATAAGATCGCTGTCTCAAACCGAAGAAAGCTAATTAAAGTTCTTCTCCGTAATACACATTAAAAGAAAAATTTTAAAAAATGAAAAATGAAAGTTCCCATCTAATGGTTTGACTGGACGGCAATTAATTTGTTTTAAAACTAAATGTATTTACTTTGTAAATTTTAATTCTTAGAATTTTATTTTTACCGTGTGACATCCACAAAATTACAAATGTCATAAAGAAAAACTAAGAATGGATAAATACTTTATTTTCTCAATCTTTGAAGTACTAGATTTTTCTGATAATCAATTAAATACTTTTTTTATTGATCAAGAGACGTAGCTACGACATAACAAGGGTAATTTTTTTATTAACGTTATAACTTTTTCTCTCTCTTTCTGCTTGTCATGTATACTAAGAGGAAATTTTGTTCAAAATTTGCTCAATATATTTATTTACCGCTGACTCCCAACAAACAAAAGTAACGTTCGTCCACAAAGCACGAACAAGTAGTCAGACCTGTTCTTGCCTATAAGGCCTGGCCATCACGAGCCAAGGCCGAGTCCAATAGTTGAATCCTTTTGGATCTAAATAATGGATTGGAAAGTGGGCTCGAGTCAGTTTATTCGTTTACCTATACAGCCTGGCCCTCACGAGCTCGGCATCAAAAATGAATGTTGAACACTCTATAGGACCCCAGGCCCTGGTAGTCGAACCCAGACCCCCCACTGACTCTGGAAAAGCTAGTAACCTCCTCGCTCCGTTCCTAGCTGGTCAGAATACTTGGAATGTACATTAACCTGCCGATCTAGAGAGTCAGAATACCTTTATGTACGCTAACCTGCCGCCAAATCCATCCCCAATAACCATAATCACCGTCCAAGTCCAACCACTTCGCGAACAGGATGACACTTGCAAAAGAAACCCGTTCAGGGTGTCCATGTTTAAGTCAGTTCTAGAAAGGGATAGAGTGGGAACCTCGTGGTGGTGAGAAGTCATCATTTATATAGTTGGTGCTGAAGGGAAGCAGACTGGGTGGGGGAATATTAACAGAGTCCTTAGAGAATGAGCTGGGGTCAGGTGGCGAAGTTCTGTTAGATTACATAAACTGGAGATATCACTGGGCATCAATCTAGAAAAACGAATCAACTTGTGGGGGGACATCACAATTGCTAAGAGGCTAAACATTCCATTATAGGTCTTAGATTCAAATTCTAGGAATGCAAATTTTATGAAAAATAAGAAAGAGTTACCCTGTGAACTTAATTTTAAATAAAAAAAACCAAGAAAAATAAATCAAAATAAGAATTTCAAACTTAATTTTTAAATCAACATAAGACAATAGACTTTGTAAAAAGTTCGATTTGCCGGCTATTTACATATGTTAGGGCATAAATTTTTTCTTTTTTTTTAACCCATATAACAGAAATTAAAAATTTTTTATTGACGTAACATCTCTTTATCGTTTTTTATGATTAAAAGTGGCTCATAAGTTATTCATTCAATCGGATGACCATTGCTTTTAAGATGATTCTTTCCCAAGAAGGAGAGCTCGAAAGCCACTTTTAGCCACGCCAAACACGCAGATGGCGTTTTTGAAAGCAGGTGGGCCGGCCGCCCTTCCAGAAGCTCTCTAAATCCAATTTAAAAATCTCATGAGTCTGTGCGCTATATTAAAAGCTGGTTGTAGTATTGTTGTCACATTCTCTATCGGGCTTAGCGGTGCCTTTGGCATTTTTGCAAAGGTCAAATCCCCTGAACCGCCGAACTTTTGCAACCTTTGAAGACCAACCAATGCCATGTTAGAGTAATTGTTCAATAAAGCCAAGGTCGATGGTAGTTGGTTCAACCAAGGGGAGAGTCAAATCAGGTCTTTTGTCATAATTATTACACGAGCACGCTCAAATTCTTTGTCCATCTTCCATTCTATCAAGCTGGATAACTGGACGTCCAGAATCCAGATGGGGATTTCAACGTGTGAATACGTTCATACAAATGAGCGCGAGCAATTCAACCATTACATCCATTGATTGTATAATACAATCATAATGATTCAACATCCGAATTGCTTGTCGTATGTGCTCATGTTTGTACCATATCGGGACTCTCCACCAATATAGAAAGGAGACGAGTGTTGGAAATTTGGGTAAGCCCCACAAGATCCGGATGACCCGGTGTAGTTATCGCTGCAGTTGGTGTGGGGTACTGAAAGCTAGCTGCAATATTTAAGGCACTTTTGACAGACCCCGTTGAGCCATACAATTTTCTTACCAAATCCTGTTTTTTTCTTTTGATTTTTTTTTTTGGGGGTACAGAAAAGAAAAAGACATTTCTTTTGGCTGCTAGACTGATTTCTTTTTTAAGTTCAGTCAATTTCTTGGACGCAAAATCATCCTTTAAGATCCATGCTCATTTCTTGGATGGTAGAAAGACACGTGGACCAGAGCTGCTTTCTATTCCTGTAATGTAAACGAGGCATTAATGACTTCTCTGTACCGGGGAAGATCATGACGTGCAAAAGACGGTTGTCGAGTTTAAATTCATTTGCAAAGGCAAGTCAAACTGATTTTGATACCAGATATGGGAGGGAAAGGACATCAATAGCATTTAATACAGAGGGGCAACGAGCCCATGTCTGGAAATTGATAATATGGAGAATACGGAGAGGCAGTGAGCCCCATCTCCCAAACTTGATGAACCAGTAATAGTTGAGGCAATGGCTACTTCTTCCTCACGTTTTTCCTGGCAAATCCTGCTTGTCGCTATATTCGTCTGCTGCTGCTCAACTTTTGCATCTAATATTAAAAATAGGCCAAATCCAGGTCCTTTCAAGAAGATCTATGCTTTTGGTGACTCCTTCACCGACACTGGCAACACCGGGACTGATACAGGTCCTAATGGTTTTAGCCATGTCTCCAATCCTCCTTACGGCAGCACTTATTTCCACCATCCCACCAACCGATACTCCGATGGCCGGCTGGTGATTGACTTCGTAACTGAAAGGCTTTCCCTACCTTACTTGCCACCCTACCGTTTCCTCAAGGGAAATGCTACTTATGGGGTGAACTTCGCTGTTGGTGGTTCCACGGCAATAAATCATGCTTTCTTTGTGAAGAACAACCTTAGCTTGGACATCACTCCTGAATCTATCCAAACTCAGCTTATTTGGTTCAACAAGTTCTTGGAAAGGCAGGGATGTAAAGGGTCAGTGTCATCAAGCCCTGAATGCAAAGAAACTTTTGATGATGCATTGTTCTGGATTGGTGAAATTGGAGTCAATGATTATGCTTACGCATTTACGTCTACCATTGCAAATGAAACCATTCAAAAGCTTGTAATCGGCAGCCTCAATGTGTTTCTGCAGGTAACAATCAGTAGAACTTTAAATGCCCTATTTATATGGGTTGAAAGCAATTAAATCCCGCAGTTAATGCACAGGACCAACTAGTCACTTTGGTATTATGATATGGTACTCTCAATTTTTATAAATTGCAGGCTTTGCTGAAGAAAGGTGCGAAAAATCTTGTCGTCCAGGGTCTTCCTCCAGCAGGATGCTTGCCACTGGCCTTAACGCTTACTTCTGAAGATGACAGGGACAACTTAGGCTGTGCCAAGAGTATAAACAACCTAACCAATATCCACAATTTCAAATACCAAGCTGTCTTGCAAGATCTCAGGAAAGAGTTTCCTGGTGCTATCATTACTAACGTTGACTACTGGAACGCCTATCATACCGTTATGGAGAATCCGGGGAGGTATGGTTTCAAAGAACCATTGACGGCATGTTGTGGAACACAAGATCAACCTTACAACTTCGACATATTTGCTACTTGTGGCGCGCCTTCAGCAAGTGCTTGCCCAAACCCCTCTCAGTATATCAACTGGGATGGAGTTCACCTGACTGAAGCGATGTATAATGTTCTGGCCAACATGTTTGTCAATGGAACATTCAGCCATCCTCCATTTGAATCTCTATTGGATGGGAAAACTCGACGAGGGTAAACAGTTTGGCACTGATTTAGCTTCAATAATAGTAATTTTGTGAATGGATCTACACCGGCGAATGTACTTTTGGATACAAGATTTCCGTGCCAAAAACTTTGTTCAAGTTGTAACATTTCTCGTTTTCGTATTTCAAGTCAGTATTTGAAGTCTTAGCGCAAGATGCTTTTTTATCACAGAATCTGAAATCAAATATTACATAGTTATATTCTTTTAGAGTCTTGCTAAGCATCAATCAGACCGGCTCAAGGTAATAGGCAAACAAAGGAGGCTCCCAATTTGATATCAGAAATAATTTAAACCATTAACCAGGCTCCTGAAAAGAAGGATCGACCAAGTGCATTCCCAATTGACGAGACCCCTACACTGTAGGGTCTCACGAAGAGTTTAGACTTGAAACCTGAGGAGACTGGCTTTATTTTATTGCTGCACAGTAGGTTGAGACTTGAAACTTGAAGGGAAAACTAGTGTCAGCAATCAACTGGAGACAAGGAAAACCAATTACACCCACCTAGTACAGTGCGCATGGCATCAGCTCCAATCATCTTTTATACCGCGAAAAAGCTTGATGTGGACGTATAATTAATTTTTAGCGTCCCTCTTCCAATAATTCGTGAAAACAGCTTTTGAACAATTGTGAGGTTGTCGAAGGTTCATACGGTTGGAATGGTGAATCTGTTGGTTTAGCTTTTGGCTGTCTTTCAAGTGGACATAATGTTATGGTAAAAAAAATATAAGCCGAGACAGTTAATTTGCAATGAGACAGTTCGGGGGCAACATTGAGAGTTGTACGTAGTTTGAAGGCCGTTACAGCACCGGGCAATGCTTCATTGGCAACAATGGGTAATATTTGGTTGTCAGCTACAAGTCAAAGTTGGACTTAAGAGGCTTGCAGCAGGGATTAGCCTCACTTGCTCAAATTTCCAGTCTTGACCCATCGACCACCCTGCAAACCCCCCCCCCCCCCCCCCAAAGGGAAAATAGTTGAAAAGTGAAAACAAGATGAAGGAGGCCATTATCATGCCCGAGGCATTTGAGTTTAACACATATAGTTCAGATCAAAGTCGACTTATTTGATTTCTAGACACAACGCAAAGCAAAGCACATTTATATAACCTCATTACTTCTTTCATTTTTTCAGGTGCATACCTCATTACTTCGTTCAAACAACAAATTCTTAACTTAAAGTTATAAAATCTTATGATGCAGCGTAGTGGGAACAATTAGCTCAAAATTCAGCCCAGAAATTTATAACTTGACTGGAGAAACTTGCTAGCTACTCTCTCTTGCCATGTTTTCAGCATGTGGAGATCTAAGGGTCACCCCACGTTTATCCCAATGGCTACAACACATTACAATGAGTCCTACACATCATCCCAGTGTATAGCTCAATATCCTAGCTAAGATAAGAGCAGCTAAGCCACAAAAATGAGCTCAAGGTATCACAATCTCTTCTAAGGCTTCTAAATTTCAAGAAGCAGACATGCCACTACATCATTTCTTTAATACTGACTGGTAACTTCTGAGTACAATAGAGAAGCAAATTTCACAAATCAGAGCCCAAATGTTGGATTTAATTAATTTATGTTGAGCATTTTTAACAAGTTCTACGCAGAAAATTGGACAAGATAAATTGAAGATTGGGTCCTCTATGCTGAGGATAGACATTATTCTAGATCACTGTCCATTAGAACTTGAAATATGAGCATCTCAACAGATTCTACAGAAGTGTAATGGTTGGCAATTTCTTCTCTATACACAGTTGCTGTTTGCCCAATCAGATCAAGTACTCATAATACATTAGGAACAGAGCATCAGGAATGTCCTTAGGCAGGCTGTTTATATAAAGATAGAAACGCATCAAATCCTCCTTTACTACAGTTTTAGTGTCAACAACATCAGTTTTGCATGTGAGAACCCATAAATCACCTGGATTCACCCTTTTCAGGCTTCCCCGACAAAATGGGCAAGATTCAGATCTCGTGTTCCTGTAACATTGAATATCAAAAAATTTGCATCAAATGTTAAAGAGTACAAACTTCAGTCATGCTACATATAGGAACATGAACGAAAAGTGATCCATCTTATACCAGTCATGGTAGCAGTTGATGCACATTGCATGACAGCAGCTTGGCACAACCATTTTTGTGCAAGGCTCTAAGCATATTCCACATTCATCTTCCCTCTCAATGTCTAAATCCAGAAGTTTCCTCTTATCCTCCAGTCTCTTTTTCACAGACATCTCCAAGCAGTAACTTTCTTCCAGATTTGCAACCAACTCCTTTGAATCACCATGAAGACGTTGAAGTGATGGCAATATGACACCTGCAGTTTCAAATTAGTCAGAGGTTAAAAAATGAAATTTCTGAAAGAACTAAACTAGTCAATCAGAATGGATTCTCATGACCAAAATGCATACATGGAACGCAGAATTTTAGAAAGCCTTGTGTCTGAATACAATGTTAAAGTACAATGTTGTAATAACTAACGAAATCCTTGAAGCTTAGATATCTACTAACAGACAAGGGATACAAAATAGAATAGTGGAAGTACAAACCGTAGAATTCCCTAATGGTCGCCTTTCTTCCAAAGGAAGAGATCTTCGGCTTACCATCAGAGCATATCTGAAGATTTAAATAGTTATTTAACAGATGAACATTTGCAAACTCAGCTCACACTTCAACAGAAGGGAGGAGGGGGAGAGAAAAAGATTAAACCATATGATTCACAAAAGGAAATAAGGAAGGACCAACCTTATATACAACAATGTGAAAAAGATTTAAATAAACTGAGAGGAGACATGTGCATGAACAATCCATCCACTGGAGTAGCAATAGCAAAATGGGTGCCGAGTGATTATAAACTAGTTTCATCTGAAGACAGGAACTACCTTTCGCTCTAGGTATAGAAGCCGCCCTGCCAACGTGATTCACAATTTCAAATTATACCCACAGGCCACGACTATATTCAATGAGCACATGAGTATATCTCAAAGCGTTTCATACGGTAACACTTCAGTCCTGCTTTTTTCCAAGAAAACTTAGAATTAAACTGCCAACAAGAAAAAAAAAAAGATTGCGAAATTTCTTCTATGCAACTGTGACAACAAGACCCCTTTAAAGCCTAAATTTTAGCATTATGAAAATAACAATTATTCCGTTAACGAAACATTCAAATTGAAACAAATAAAGTGCGAAACATTAAAAAAAAATTCAACACCAACAAAACATTGAAGTTTAGAAAGAATTTGGAAAAACCCATTACAGAACATAAACCCAAGACACATTTTCCCCACAAACGAGGCACTGCAGGCCATCAGCATGGCCAAATGCCAATATAACCAACTAAAATTTACAGAGAGAGAAAACACTTACAGGACATTAGCATGCTGAATATCAGCCTCAAGAATATTGAGAGAATCTTGGTAAGAGAACCTAGCAGCAAGTTCATAATAATCCATTCTCCCTCCTTCTCTCTCCTCTTTGCTTGTGAACTAAGATTATATACCCATATAGATTCTTTTTGGAAATGGTTGAAAAGAGAAAATTTCGGGCAGAGACAGAGAGAAAGAGAAACTGAACTGAGGAGTGGTTTACAGTTTACCCGACTCCATCTGCATTCATAAAGAAGTTTCTTTTGTTTCTTTAAACAAAAGCAGCAGGAAAAAAAAAAAAGTAAAAGAATTTTGGATTTCAGTATCCCAGAAGGCGTTGGAATTTTTTATTTTTATTTTTTTATGTTTACGACACTTTTTAAACATTATGGATTTGGTCATCTTGGTCTGGCTTTGAAATTTCAAAGCAAGAAAGAAAGAAAGAAAGAAAGAAAGAAAAAAAAAAAAAAAGGCAGATTGTAACTGTTAATTGAGATTAAAGATTTGACTTTTTGACTTCGGTTGGTTATTGCCTCGTTGGACTCTATAATCACAATGACATTCGTTATTAAGTAGGTCATGGTCATGGTCCGTTTGGGGATGGCAACATTTTATCTGACCTAATTAGCCTTACACAAACTCAAATCCACCTCATTCGTATTAATTAAAAGAAAAAACTGATGATTCATTTCCCAATGAGATAAGCTAATAATTTAAGCGTATTACATTAAATTTTAAATTTATTAATATTCAAATTAAATATAAAAAAATACTTAAATTTAATAATATTTAAATATTGAGTCTTTAGTACAAAGAGATTGACTAAACATGTGAAGGAATTATTTTGTGCAAAAACATGATCCGAAGTTTAATTAACTAAAATCTTAATAACAGAATTTATAAGATTCAAAATTTGTAACAATCCCATTAATATCGTTAACAATTAATAGATTATAAGTAAATATGTAATAGAAGAAAAAAAAAAAAACAACAACAATGTGTCCATTATTGTGTAAAAAATAGAAAATAAAATTTCTATATTGTCCAGCACAAGTCTGAAAATTTAGTACAACTTGGAATTTCCGAGACATTTTGTTCAATTCTGTTGAAAAGCCATTCGATGGCGGTTTGTGGATTTCGCTATCGGTCACTCGTCTCTTTCGTTAGATTGTATGATGCGTACAACCTGCGGGCCCGGTGGGCGGACAGTTAAAAAGTGGAAATTTGCAGGCTTCTGTGCGTTTGGCCTTGTTGTTTTCTCAAAACCCCGAGGGAAAGGACAACGAGCATAATTTTATCTAGAAATTGACAGGCAATGCACAAGCAACCACGAAATTCCACTAGTGGGTTTGCAGATCCATTTTCACTCACTGTTAGAGTGGCTCTCGATGGCAGCTTGTGCATATGTTGTCACTTGCATATGCTAGTCTTAAAGAAAAGGTTGAAAATCACATACAGATCATACCGTCACAGATATTCAGATGACTTCAAGCGCAGGATCTACACCAGCTGTAGCAGACACTTGATTTTGCTCTTTCATCACCATTCTCACCATCCTCACAACATGGCCATACAAGCCAAGAGCAATATATAGCCCAATCCCAGCAATGATCCCATTTGCTATAGAATAAGTTAGTGGCATAAGAATCATGGTCATAAAAGCAGGCGCTGCCTCCTTTATACTTCCCCAATCAATGTCCTTCACCACCTTCATCATCATAACCCCAACTACTACTAGTGAAGGCCCTACTGCCCATGGAGGCACGCTTGTCAATAAAGGAGTGAAGAACAATGATAGGAAAAAGTATAGGCCAACAAATATTGCTGTTAAGCCCGTTCTGCCCCCTTCTCTAATCCCAGCTGATGATTCTATAAATGTTGCAGTTGTTGATACTCCCAATGAGGAACCCATTATTGTAGAGCCTGCATCTACCATGAATGCTAAGTATTGCCCTTCAAAATCCCCATGGTCATTGACAAAACCTCCCATTTCTGCCATGGTATACATTGTCCCTGTGGTAGCTAGCACGTCAACATACAATAAGGTTACCAATGCTACCCAAACTTCACTTCTGTTGAAATCACTGAAACTAATAGCTCCAGCCGTGGATTCGATTTTGTGAAAATCTACCACTTTCTTGAAGTAGTTATAGTTTTGGTCGCCCGTTGGGGTACGGGGAAAACATGTGACAGCAGTGTCTCTAATCCATGAAATTAGAGTGACAAAAAGTATGCCATATATCATGCTACCTTTGATTTCCTTCATTAACCCATAACATGTAATCAGGAACCCAACCGAGCCCAGCCAAAATGTTGGGCTTCGCAATTTTCCAGCGATGCACTCACCGGTCACCGGATTTGAACTTGAGCAAGCTGTGACAGTCACCAATGTGGATGGGTCAGGGCCAATAAGCCCCACACCCTGGTGCGCCTGCAAGCCCACAAATGCAATGAAAAGCCCAATTCCTGCTGCACAAGAGAGTCTAACTGGATTTGGAATGAGCCTTGCTAGCTTTGCTCGCAGCCCAAAGGTGGATATTGCAAGAAAGGCACAACCCTCAACTAAGACAATGGCCATTGCAGTCCTGTAGGACAGAGGACCAGATCCATGAAACCCCACCAAATTGTAGGCCAAGTAAGCATTAGGGCCCATTCCTGGAGCCAAGCCCAGAGGCAAATTAGCTAATATTCCCATTGCAAATGAGCCGATCATGGCCGATAAAACGGTGGCAACTATGAGGTCACTCTTGGTCTTTTGAAGGCAGTTTTGGTAACCATCGTTAGGCTTCAACATGCAGTCTGCACTAGCTGTTGCATTCGCCGGAGCAGAACAGTCAGCGATAGAGCATGTCCCACCGGAGTCGGCAAGGATGGTAGAGTTAACTGTAATGATATAAGCCATTGTGAGGAAAGTGGCCGTGCCAGCACGTAGTTCCTGAATGAAAGTGCTCTTTCTTGCTTCCAGCTTGAAGTATCTGCCAATCTTGCTCTTTGAGAATGCATCATTCAAGTCTCTCTCCACTTTCTTCCATGAGTTTGAGACTCTTGACCAGAACCCACTGCCCATTCTAGGACATAGCCCACCTCCCATCTCTCTCTCTCTCTCTCTCTCTCCCCCACTTGTACTCTTAATTTCTTTCTCTATGTAGATGTGCTTTTGTGGGCTTTATATGCATGGAATAGTGTAGAGAACCATTGGGACATTATATGGGATCACAACTAGTATTTATAAGGACAAAGTAAATAGCAAGAAGGATCATACAAGACAAGATTGCATGAATTACTCGTATGATTGGGTTATTGTGTGAACAATTAATATGACACTATGATTGTCATGATGAATAAATGTGATGGAGAAGTATATAATATTTATAAGTAATAGTTATCATAAATAAATAAACATATAAATATTATAAATTATGTGAAATTTTCATATTCTAACAATTTAAAATTATATAGTCTTAATATTTCTTATTACATATTAAGTTAGAATAATACGTGATATGCTAAAATTCAAAGTGAATGAGTAAAATTTAAATATTAAACCCAATTAGTATTATGTTAAATTGATTAAATTAAAGAATAATTAAATCATTTTGATATTATAATAAAGCAAATAAGAAAGAGTTTGAAAGAATAAAATTTTGAGAGACTTTACAAATATATACATGAAGTGTCTATACAAGATAAAAAAATAAATTAATTAATATAATATAATATATTGAGTAAATGATATTTAAAAAGACAAATTATATCATATTTTATAGAATTTTAATAAAAAATTCTAATTATTCTAATAATTTATTTGGTTTCACTTCGACAAAACAGGTTGATTTGGTGAAGAGTGGTTTTTTTTAAGATATATGAATAAAATTATCCTAATAAAATTGAATTATATACTACACACATTCAATCAACTATTTAATTTATTTTATTTTATATATTTTTTATTCTCTTGTCCTGGAGTGAGTGTGCCTAACTTTTGTGTTTGTCCAGTCTTTTTCCAAGCAGACACCTCATCGAGCTTTGCATATATATATATATATATATATAAGGGGCACATCAATATCATTTATTAGCGATTATAGTACAGTATTCTGATTTGATGGGTACCTCCAAAGTCCTTAATTCCTAATGTCTCAAATCATTTTCTTATATTTTATTAAGGTATTTGGTAACCACAGCTGCCAATGCCACATCAATGCTAGTTGATTAGTTTTGGTTTGATTGTTTGAGTTGCATTCTTAAGCCCTTAAAAAAAATGCTCCCCCAAAAAAAAAAAAAAAAGGTATTCTTGTATCTTCAAAGTTGTCATAATTAAACGAACAAGATCAGTGGAATTGAAAATCCTTAATAGTCTCCAAGAATAAATTCAATAGTTTGTTCTTTATTGAAACTTTTTTCTTTTTTTTTTTAAGCTTTTCTATTGCTGCGTTAATGATTGACCCTGTGACAAAAGGGCAAAACTTTCGTAGAAAGAAGCATAATAGCATGCTAGAAAATCTCTCTCTCATCCCACATTTCCCTGGGGGTCTTCATCATCCTACCAAACGCAGTCTTTTTTTTTTTTTTTAATTTAAAAAAATATATTATTATTATTATTATTATTATTATTATTATTATTATTATTATTATTATTATTTTTTTTAGGTTGGGACGTGTGAATTGATGAGTATGGATCGTATAATTATTGTCAAGAGAGGGCCCCATCGTCCGTATATAGTCAACATAATTACAATTATCAAACAATAATTGTCTTCTCAATGACTATATACATCCACTAAATTATACTTCCACTCTTTTTTTTTTTTCTTCTCAACATAATTACAATTATGCGTAACATAGTAAAGCAACATTTACATCAGAAGCAATTGCTCCTTCAGATGAATCTCTTAATTAAGCTTTCTTGGACTGCACGAGGTATCCAACTTATTGTATTGGTTCTCGGAAGATTTTGCTAATGATTTGAGATTGGCGGACTAAAATTTTGCAAATAATAATAATAAAAAAAAGAACAGTAAGTTCATTCACGATTTACACATTAGTCCAAATATAAATTGATCTAATATATATTCATACCCTTGTATAGGAAAGATTTATAATAATTTTACTAGCATTTGTCACCAATCACATAAGAAGAGACACAAAGCAATGCATCGAAAAACCTTGTTCCCTATTGGGTTATGGCCCAATTTTCCAGTTCTTGCAAATAAATATGTTTAGAGGAAACTATAATTCTGTTATTTGCCCATCTCTGCACTATTAGCTACCGTACAGACATAGGCACATGTTGATCCCAAAGTGCGTTAGAACACTAGCAATTAATTAAACAAAAACTGTGCATGCATTTCCCTAAAATCAATAACTTTTTTTTTTTTTTTTTTGTGTGTGTGTGTGAATAAAATACATAAAGCGCTTTAATCTTCTCGTTACTTGCAAGATTCCATCTAAACGATTATATATTCATGAAGTAACAGTCTTTCCCTACCGTCTTTTTTGTACATAAATAAATCGTTACCAGCCTCATTATAGAAGTCACGCATGCTAACGAATACTCTGCCTCTGAAGTTTCTTTTGGCCCACCTGAGATGGAAAGGGGTATGCCTTTGAAGTTTAAAATGTATAATAAGGGTTACAATAAATAAATAAATAAATAAATATATATATATATATATATATAACACTACAATTTTGTTAAAAAAATATTATATATAATCTAAAAACAACAAATTTCCTTAACAAATATTTAATTTTATGGAACACCTAGACAAAGCCCTCTAATTTCTTCCATACTACTACTAGCATGCAAATATTTGCTAGTTTGTGATGGACAACTTCTAGTTGGGCAGCTTTAAAAGGTTTTTATGGAGCATAGACGGTTGCAATTATTAATTTTTTAGCGTTGCATGCGAGAAGGAATGGTAATTTTTGAATGGCTCGAACTGCAACGGGTTCTTCTTTTGAGAAAGGAGGGTCGTGAAAAGCAAAGTTTAAAGAAGAAAACCCCGAGGAAAAAAGACTGAATTAGTGTTGTGTTTTGTCATTATATGCAGAGGCTATATGAGACCCAGAAAATTCAAGAGAAAAAACGCCCCCAAGTAAAAGTGAGGGACAGTGGTTGGAATGGCCAGCAGGCTAGCGTGTTAGAAGAGAGGCTCTTCTTTTCAAGGGGTCCCTATTTCTGAGTTTTTCTCCATCATTTCACCCATTGCTCTGCCAAGTTGCTAACTGAGGTCTGAGGGCAATGTTTTAGGCGTTGGAGGGCGGCAATTCGATGCGAACTTTAGGCACAAAGCTTGAGAGCACATGAAATCTAAATGCAGATCATGGGGCCGCCTTCCACGGTGAAGGCACTTGCACCCATTTAGTAGTCTGCACATGTCATGGCACGGAAATAGTGTCCACTAAAAACGGAATATACTGGACGAGTAGTGATCTGGTCATTGGCTGCTTGATTCATGTTCCTTTGCCGGCTGTGAAATCCAGGACAAAGTTACAACAAGAGTTCTTAGACACATAAACAAGGAAAGTCTGGAAAGGACATAAACAATTAGAGACAAATAAAAACTTATTATATCAATGACCCTGACATGGAAGTCACACATTTGAATTGCCTCAGTCTCCGATTGCCCAGGCAAATGGCCCCTACAAATACGAGAGAACTGTCTAAATCGGACACCTTCTCTGGTCTCACCACCCTAAGGGTCCATTAAGACCCCCTTTTGCTTTCTCTTAAAAGTCATCCATTGCCCTGAGTAGAAGGGACACGTCAAAACATATAAGAATATTAATACACTATAAGTATAATGTTCTTTTTCTGGTTGTTTTTTTTTTTTCTCCTAGCCATAAGGATAATTGCATCTACAGAGTACGCCGCGAGCAACTACAAGGAATTGGGCTTTACGGTGTCCAAGCAAAATGTTGGATTTGCCAGGCAAATTTATCGATTTTTATAACATTTTGATCTTGCGGACATCAATTGGGCACAATGGTTTCTTGCATTGAGGAGTATACACGATCAAGTATATATATATATATATATATATATATATATATATATATATATATATATATTCTAGCTATTTTCCTAAATCATGACAGGAATTCCAAGCAAAGATTTTAGAATAATCACGATTGATCAAATCCCCTCGTTCTCGTTGTAACATGAACAGTCTGTTGTAATCGAAGTGCATGAAAGAATCCAAAGCCCACACCTGTCACTACCACATGTAACTTAAAACGCCCTTATTCTACATGACCTTAAAAGCTCTTCTTCAAGCCTAAGCTATTGAAGGCTGTGTCTACTTCTTCTTCTTCTTCCCTCTCTTTCTTGAACTTGTCTGGGGCGCTTCTTCTTCTTCTTCAGCTTTCTGCTCTGCCTCTAATATAGCCAACTGCAGTATACACGATGAATAAAACAACTTATAACAAAAAGGGAGAAGAAGCTTTGGACAAAAGATGGCTACATGTAGGTTTTGATCATAGAAGAAGCCTTATATAAACCTCCCAACACAATGTGACAGGTTACCTCGTCCAGAATTGGCTTCAGCTCCCTGTACCGAGCTTCGGCAAGATCAAAACCATCCTTACGAAGCTCCTGCCATACAAATGCAACATACATTACACAAAATGTTATCAGCGAGCCATCTTTTATTCTGGCACACAAAGGAGAAAAAGAACGGACTTCAATTCATTAAAATTCAGAGAGGGTGGATGCATGAAAAAAGTGCCCTCTGTTTGTGATATGATGTATATCAGGCATAATAAAAGTAAACAGACCCCAAAAGTTAGAAGGCAAAACAGACCTTTCCTGTGTGTTGAGTATGTTCATGGGCAGCCATTTGCCAATACAAATTTGTGCGTCTATAGAAGTCCTTCAAAGTCTCTCCAGGCTTTGTAAAGAAAGCCATGAGCAGTCAGTAAACAAAGTGATGGGGCAAAAAAAACAAAAAGAAATCAAAGTGAGACTATAAGGGGATGGTACCATTGGGGTTCTTTGTGTATCTGAAAGCCCAAGACTGACCCTGATCTGCTCTATCCTGGCCCGTTTCTCCTTCCTTCGAAGATTCTTTTTCTCACCCTTTATTATGGCACGTGCATCTCCAAGTTCATCTGATCCAAAACCATTATTCCTTGCCTACAATATACAAATTGGAAGTATAGACGAGCAAAAATGTTAATGGACCTACTCATCTATATGGATATACAGTACAGGGCTGCACCACAGTCATGTACACACCTGTGGAAACTGTATGAACAATTTAGATGGTATTGATAACTCTTGTTTAAATACGATGCAGTTGGTCCTATTTTGAGATGATGAAACTCAGGAATAAGTACAACATTTAAATGATATATTGCATCTTCCAAGTTCCAGTAGGATGACAAGAACAAAAGAGGGTAAAAAGAAAAGAAATAGAGATCATAAAGAAAAAGAAATAGAGATCATAAAGAAATCATACACACAAATTTTATGCAAGCTGAGAGATAAATGTACAATTTGATCTCCCATCAATCAAAGAAGGAAGAGCTGTAACAAATTTAAAGGGAGGTACCTCTGCACTGTCATCATCATCATCAGTCTCATCACTGTTACTATCACTGCTGCCTTCATCTTCACTTGCATTTTCATCATCTTCATCATCATCCTCTTCCTCTGATGCTTCTACCCACTCAGATTCAGATGCCTGGGTTAATATAATGAAAAAAAAGATCAATTAGGCTAAACTAAATTGGATTCAATGAAATTAAGGTCTCAATATGATAACCATGTTGATATACTGATCTTTGCAGTTAATAAAATCAACATAGGTGCTTCACACACTTCAACTATGTCAAGGAGAGCTGCCCTTTCCTTAAATGTAATTCAAAAGACATCTACACTACCTTAATTTGAGATAATCTTGCGCTGGTTATGAATTTTGGTAAAACACATGGGTAGTGCACAGAGACATATGAGCAAACAAGTATGCTGGTTTATGGACCAAAGGATAGAAAGTGCAGTCCTAAAAACCATATTGCCTCTCTTATATTCATCAGCAGTAGCCTTTATTTTTTTTTATTCATACTAACGACAAAGAAGAGAAAAACTGTTCTAATGGTTGGAGCAAGGAAAGAGCTGTGTCTAATATTTCAAATAGAATAACAAGGGCAAAATCAGTATGCCATATATTTTTCTGGGATTTTTAGTGTGTTACCAGAGGTTACAGACAAAAACTGCAATGCCATGTATTCTGGTATTTATAGCTTGAAATGGTTCAAATATGGTAGGCTGTTTATGCTCTCCCTATTAGGACACATTAAAAACAATCTCCAAGAACAAAAGTACAAAGCAACAAGAGATTATGATTATTTAGACTAGAAATGGATTTTTAACTAACCGGAATAATGCACTTCCACTCGTCAAGTTTGCTGAGATTAAGAGAATACAAATCATCAAGTGTAATTTCTTGGTCTTTAAACTCCATCATGCCACCATAGATGTACAATGTATCTCTCCCAACGACCATGCAGGAATTTATACGTCCACAGGGCTTCACAATCTAAACGTTCAAAGAAATATTAGTAAACCCATGAATGGACAATCACCCATAAATCAATGAACAAACAAAAATAATGCATGTGCCAATAAGCTTTAATGATGAGATACCTCTGGGGAAACAGAGTTCTGGTGAACCAATTTAGCTTTAGATGCATCACCATCAACTTTTACAGCACATGAACCATTGTCGACCACTGTCATGTTTGTCATATTCTGTGATGTTTCATCAATGCTGCTTTCCATGTCAGCCTCTTCTTCAATATATTCTAGATTCTCATCTTTCCAATTCGGGGCACATTCTGCATTGTCAATTGTGTTCAACCTATCTAGATTGGAACCATTAGGCTTTTGTTCAGACCTCTTTTTGACCTGTGAAGTACCAATTCAAAGGCAATTGTCTAGTACCATAAAAGATATGTAAAATTAACTGTCTGATTAATTGATGCAGGAAAGCATGGAAGAAGAAATTATATTTAAAAAAAAAAGGGAAAAGTTGACTTTCCATAAATAGATGGTGTAAGACTGCAAACAGCCAGACGATATCCACAAGTTTACTTAGGACCATACCTTATCCTTTGTTGACTTTTCTTTCCGTAGTTCTAAGGGATACCTGTATCAAAAGCAGGTAGATCTTATCTATGACAGTTGGGGATAAATTGTTACAAAATGTAACATCAATCTGCAATAATCACATTGTGCATAGAGGGGAGAAAAAAAAAGTAATATATTTGCAAGAGGAAGGTAATTAAAATAGTCCTTATGGTCAATTGGTATCTTGAGATGTAGTTTATTCCTTGCTTGGTATGAGCAAAACACAATACAGACACACATTATATAGTATCATGGGCAAGCAAGAATTGCTCAGCAACTGTGTAAGGGTAACATATGTCTCATAGAGGGCAGGAACAATAACTTGTATCCCTAGCTATTGAACAAAGCATGAGGTGGGAGGATTACCAACGGTGGTTGTCTAATTGGAATCCATACATTTCATTCAAGAATATGCTCATCATTAAATCCCCTGCACCAATAAAAACATTTAAATTAAATTAAGCCAAACAAAAGAAAGAACTTGACATGGTTCAATTTCTAACTTCGATCACCAAACAAAGAAAAATCATCGATACTGGAAAGATTTCACCATAAGTTTTCATTGCTTAAGCAAACAATAAAAATAACTGAATCAGGACAGGAATGAGAAATGCACAATAAGATGAATCTACACTACTGTATCATCTCTCTCTCTCTCTCTCTCTCTCTCTCTCCCTGTGGTAATCTCATTGGGTAATCCATTCTCATGGAGAAGATTGAAACCTGTGTTTATGACTACAAATCCTATTTAATCTCAAATTAGGCATGAAATATTCATGATGGTAGATGAACATATGTAAATCTATCACAAGAAAGAATTTGTTGTAGTTGAACAACTGCAAACTGAAACCAAGTAAACTTGGTCTGACTCTAGAACAATATGTAACTAGAAAGATCTTCATGGAGAAACAAACCACAGGCACAGAGACACAAACAAACCCACAAACAAAAGAACTCACCTTCCATTTCCATATCAACTACACCTCCAAATAATAAAGCACGCTTCTTATGAACACACATTGAAAATCCAGCCCGAGGCGCAGGAGGCATCCCAATCTTTTTTACCTGTCACAGTAAATAATATGATATTGCAGCAAATTAAATGAACCACAATAAAACTCATGAAGAGGAAAGCAAAACCAAAAAAAAGAACCACCAGTATAGGGGTGTGCTGCACTATATATATATTTTTCCTGCTAATGGTGAGCAGCTAATCTTAAAAAGACCGAAATACAGGGGCCAAATACAAGGACAGGGAAATCAGGCCACATGCATGAAGATGGAAATTTGAACAAGGGATCAGAGCTTTGCTTTAAATAGCTGAAAAGTCCAGAGAGAATTAGACCAACTTGAGATAATGTGAAGAAGAATATCTCAATATGATCAACAACTTGTGACATCTCCAAATAAAGTACAAGAGTATAAGTAGAAGGTCGAGCACATGAAGTATAAGAAAGGGTACTTTGTAACTCATTGGAGAAGAGAGATGAAAACCTTGTTCCACTCCCAAGTCCTAGGATCAAGGGACCACAAGTCTGCATGAACAATTCCTTTCTCAGAGCTGCTTTTATCGGAAGAAATCTCTTTTGAGTAGCCGCCATATAAATAGACCTGCAATATTGAAAGTACCAAACTGAATGTGGTTTAGACTTCTCCCCAAGAAACTTGTAATTGACAAACAAGGAAAGTAAGAAAGCCCTATATTCATACTGGAAAGCTGAATATCATGATTTACATCTTATTCATTCAAATAAGCAGTGACATAATTTGTAATCAAATGCCCTACTTAGGACACATTTTAAGCATCTCCTAGATGATAAGGATCAAATCAGTCTGATATACCTTCAACTCCCTCGTAATAAATTTTACTTACCTCATCTTGGTTAACAAAAAACTGAAAGCCACTCCGTGCACTAGGCCACATGGCTCCAAGTTTTGGCTTTATTTCTTGCCACTGCAATAAATTTGTTACTAGTATGACAATGGATAGGAAATTGAGGGATAATTTCTAACTCTAGACTTGGCCAAAAGTTAGTATTCAAATATTTTCACCTTGAAATCATCCAGGTCAAAGACGTATAGATCATTGTAGTACCTGCAAATATGAGCAAGAGAAGCTTCATCAGACTTTAGTCTACAGTTTTACAAAAGGAGCATATTAGACACAGCACATTGCACATCAAAGAAAAAGAATTGAAGTAACCTACACAACTGTATAGAAAGGCGTATGATTTCCATTTTAAACCATTGTTGCTGATGCACCAAATAAACTACTATCACAGCCATGATAATCAAAACAAGAATATGAAGTTCATGGTATTAGTTTGACCTCTTCATCATAGAATCTTAATATGGGTGCAAAAGGTCAGAATGCAGCACAAAACTTGGGAGGGGAGAAGATTTCAGATCCAAAGTCTGAGCAATACCATTGAACATGTCAATAGGGATGACATTGAAAGGCAATCACCAATCTTAGGCAAGGTATATTATACTTAGCAACCCTTAAATTAGCGCTCAACTAAAGTGCAAGATCTTCAACAAATTTTTATAAAGATAAAATCAACAACCTTACTTCTCTAAGGGTGTCATAGAAGCCACCAAAAAGAATTATTTTGTGCTTGTATAAAACCTGCAGCAGAACCCCAAAAAGTGGAAAATATGTGCACATGAGAGTTCCGGAAGAATAAGATGTGTTTAGCAAACATAAGCAAGAAGCAATATGCAATACACTAAAGGATAAATAAATATAAGAGCAATTGACTACAAACCTACAGTTAAGTACAAAAGAACTAGTGTGATATTCTTAGTCCAAAGTACAAATCAGGAACTAACCATCCGATGACCAGATCGTGGACTAGGACAGCCTTTCAAATTCAGCTGCTCCCACTGATTTGTTCTCAAGTCTAACACCCAGAAGTCCTATTGTATGGGAAATAAAAAAAAAAAGTGAATAAAAAAATAAAACAAAGAATCATTCCTATATGAGGTAAAAATAAAGCAAGATACTAATTCTACTTGAGACCCAGACAGAACCAAAGCAAGCATTTCGTATAAATGAATGCAAAAGAAAGTAAATGGTGCTGGTTTCACCTTATAGTGATGGAAGCGCTCCTGATTTGGGGATGTGAATTCACCACCTATCAATTGGAAATGCAGTTTCATGCGTAAGACAAAAAATTCAAAGCAAATTCTTCTGCAATATATTCATCCATTACTTTATCGGTATACCAAAAATGTAAAGATAATTCTTCCAAGCAACTGCCTGATGAGCACTACGAGGAGGTGGACTATTGGGACTTGAAACCAATTTCCATTGCTGCTTTTCCACATCATAACGATAAAGATCACCATACACAAAAGTCTGCATCGAATACCGTAGGAAAAATCGTATGATGACATAAGCTGGAAAATTTGATTTACTTTATGTAGCCATGTTAAAAATGATTGAAATCTAACCTTGCTACCATTGTAGAATTCCCCCCCATAGAGAATCAATTCCGTCTCTTTCAAAGGATTAATGTTTAGCTACGAAGCCAGAAAAAGAATATTTCAGACCACAGAAGGTCAAAGAAAACACATAATGATAACTGACACGAGGAGAGAAAGAAAGACTGATACAAAGCCAAATAGAGGCAGTGAAAAAGAAATAAAGAAATACAGAGAAGAGAGAGAGAGAGAGAATGCAAGAAAGAAAGAGAAAAAGAAAGGTGGAAGGGAAGAAAGAATGCAAGAACGCAAGAAGGCAAGAAAGAAAGAGAGAGAGAGAAAAACAATGAAAGAAAGAAACTTATTACCGTACAGTTAGAACGAGGAGACGGTGCAGGCACATTTTCATCGACGTGGACTTCCTTCTTCTTGGCTTCCTCCTTTTGAATGCTCAGCTGTGGCACCAAATTACCAAATCAAATTTATAAAAAAAATAAGGAAGACAACCCTATCTATCTCTCACAACACTGATGATACTGACTTCAGTTTGGTGTATTCTCCGACATCCAAATCTCTTGGTGATTAAAGTAAATAAGAAAGGGCGCCATTTTAGGGGGAAAGAAACTCAAATCAAGGAGGTTGCCAAATAAACTAACTCGATCAATTCCTTGTTAATAAAGCAAATTTAGTCAGAGTAACTTATCACCAAATAAACTAAATCACAAAAATAACAATTGTACAACAGCATTCATTGTCCCCCCGAAGTGAATTAGTTCTTGCTTACACCAACCGAGGAGAAAAGAGGAGAGTCATAATTTTCTCTTTTTGATGCAGACTAACTCGTTCCTATGTGTAAGTTTACAGCTATTCATGAGCTACCAAGTCGCGTCAGTACCAATGTCGGCATTAGGCATTCTTCACCGCAAAGTTACACAGACAACAAAAAGGGAAAAAGTAAAAATGTTGCGCGGCAATATTGCAACCGAAGAGGTTCAGATCGGATGAGATGGCAAGATTTTTATTTTTTTGCAACAATTCGATGGAATTTCGTTAGTTATTTAACATAAATACCGTCAATTTAATAGGTATATGATACGTAATAAAATCTTATTAATAATTCTTTTTTTCAAGTGGTTCAGAACTTTTCCAATCCAACAACTGCACAACGTCAGAGTTAAAAATCACATCAAATCCATCCAAGTATTTGTTTCGCACACCAAGACAATCATCCCTAAATAATATATCATATATGCATGTAAAAAATTGAAGATTTTCTTAGATAGATATTACAAATAATTATTTTTTTATGATTGTTTATTCTATACCAAAATAATATATATATATATAAAGAAAAGAAGAATTTACCAGGATGGCATCAATGTCATCGTCAGGAGAGACTTTCTTGGACTCTCTTCTTGCTCTCTTCTCTTCGGCTTTAGCTGTTTTCCTCTCCGTTTTCTCTTTGCCTTTTCCTGCCTTCTTCGTTTTCTTTCCCATTGCTTCAGTGTTCCGAAATTTTCTTTTCTTCTTAATGAGGGGCACTGGCAGATATTTATAGATGGAGATTTTTTTTTTGGTTTATTTTTTCTTAATTCCTCGCAGGGTTCCAAACGGCACCGTTTCTATTTTATGGGCTTGCCCTAGAAAGCCTAAAGTTTTACAGCACAAACATTTAACGTCTGGGCCTTTAGAGTATTAAAAAAAAAAAAAAAGTGTATTTTTAGATGGGCGGGGCAGCCAGCGGATTGTAACAGTTTTCGCATAGGAACGGACGTGTTTGGGAACCCAGAAATCTGCCAAACAAACAGGCGCAGGAAAATTTCTGCAAAGAATAAAAAATAAACATTGAAGATTCTCGTTACCCGCAGAGAGAGAGAGAGAGAGAATGAGGAAATTCACGTCAACTACTCTAATTCATCTCCTGATTTTACTTCTGCTCAGCCAAACACGATCCCAGGTATTGGTTAACTTCTGATTGGAATGGAAGTCAAACTTTTCTTTGAACTCCAAATATCGAGTTAAAAAGCAATTTGATATTTTGTAAAGGAAGAACAAGAGCACGCCCATGAAGTCCATTGCTCCAGAGAAAGAAGTAGGGCTGCCTGGCAGGTCATTGAGCAGGTATACAAGTATTTATAACAACCGGAAATTTATTTGTTTATTTATTTATTTATTTTGGCTGTTGAATTCCCTTCTTTTTTTTTTTGGGGGGGGGGTAGTATTTGATGCCGTTTGTGGGGAGAGAAAAGTACCAGATTTCGAGTAAGTGTAGACTTCATCCGGAAAATGACTTGTTCAGGGAGCAAGAACAGCACAAGATTCACTTGGACATCAATGAGTGGCAGTGTGGGTATTGTAAGAAAAGCTTTCTTGCTGAAAAGTTTCTTGATCAGCATTTTCACAGCAGGCACTTCAATCTCCTTAACGTTGTATGTGATTTCTCTTCTTCTGCCTTGCCTTGTCTTATCCTTGTTAAGAACACTAGTTGACCTTCATTTTGATCGCCTGTCTCGTTTTTCTTTAATTCTGTCTGCATTTTGGGCTCTTTTTTTTTCTTTAAACCCTTGTTTGTGGGACGGGGCATTACATTCACTAACGTTTTGGTGAATCAAGAGCCACGGCAAGTGCTTGGCTGATTTGTGTGGAGCATTGCATTGTGATTTTGTGATGGATCCTAAGACACCCAAGTCCAAGTGCAATCCCGCAGCTGTTGCCAAGAATCACCACCTTTGTGAGGTTGTTTCTTACTACAGTAGTGTTATTGATTGCATTGTTGACTGACTCTATCATCTTGCTTCAATGATGTTTGTTTTCTGCTCAGAGTCTTGCAGATAGCTGTTTTCCCATTGATCAGGGCCCTTCAGCAAGGCGCCTTCATGGTTAGTTTTACAATCAAGTATTTTATCTTTCTTCTTTGTGTTTCTTCTGACGATTGTCTATTACTCTTTGGCTGACTTTAACGCTACTAATTCTAGTTATGGTGACATTTTCACTTGTAGAATTGTTTTTGCGCCAATTTTGTGATGCCCACACATGCTCAGGAAAAAGAAAATTATTTCCTAAAGGTGGCATGGTAAGGGTTTGTTCTTACTGCCGCAATTTGCTTGTGGTATTTTAATTTATGGATATGACTCACATGTGTATGAGATCATTCAAACTGCCAAAGTGATTGGACCAAATTAGATATCCCCTTCATAAAATGACAGAACTATCTCTTGAAATAACTTGACCATTTTGTTCTGCTGGAATGCTAAGACAAAAATTTCACTTTTGGTTCATTTTATTGCTCCTTTGTCTTACGTGCAGAAGCAATCAGGGGTTTTCTATCTGGCTGCTTCTATACTGACATTAATGCTGCTCCCCGTTTTCTACATTATTGTATTCTTGTATCAAAGGTATGAGTGTCTCAACTTATTGAGGTTTTGCTATTAAGTTAGCTTTGACAACTAATTTCATGAATTTTCTCTCCAATGACAGAGAAATGAGAAAGGGTACCCAAGAGCTAAGGCGAATTTCGCAAGTTGGAAAAAAGACAAAACCTTCATAACCATCCAGTAAGCAGCAACCTATCCAGAATTTTGTTTGAGATATTTGATAAAATAAATTGACAGGACAAAAAGGATGGTTATTGATTTTAATGGTCTCCTTCGTAGTGGCTTTTAGAACTATTGGACAGAGAATTAGCAATTTTAGTTCTTAATGTTAGTTCATTGTGTACTTTTTATTCAACTAGTAGAGTTCTTTAAACATCATGTCGCATGGTCATGATGACCACATTGTTGATTGTGAAGAATGATGCTGGATCCACTGTTGTATGATTCTGTTACATGGACAGACTTATAGTCCATATTGTATAATTTGTGCTAGCATTAGTGTAGTGTACATTTTGTGCATTGTCAAGTGAACTGTTGACTGATGCGATTGTTGAGGTAGATATTGACCCAGGGCTCTTGCTTTTATTATTGTTATTATTTTTTGGGCATTCAGAGGTAAGCTTTACATGTGGAATTGCTATGAAAGTCTAGCAATATGATTTTGCAACCATTTAGATGTCAAAGTCAAAGTCGTCCTTAGCCCTATTGTTGTGGCAGAAGAAATGGAGTTTTGAAAGGGGGTTTTGGATATTGGATTTGGTCCATACAAACGGTCAAAGACTTAATGTAAACCATTGTATTCAATTTTCCTTTTCAGAAGAAGAAAAAGGTGTTGTACATTACTCAGTATTGTCTTAAGTGGTATTGCATTTTCCAAGCTTTCTTTTTATCTCTCTCTATACAGGTTAGGTTTGTGGAGTCTACATTTCGGTGAACATATGCAATCTTTCTTGGAAAAAGTAGACAAGTGCAAAAATTCACGTCATCTCGATGTGCAGAGGAGAACAAATTACTAAGGATGCTTGCAAGAAGCCAAACTTGCTCATTTTCACTAACTTTTTGGGCAGGGGATCCATTGACCAATCGCTGGCATCTGCTGCCAGTGAAATGTAGTCACCTCAGTCAGTGAACCTCAGATTGTTTTTGTTGTAACCTATAGAAGCATCAAGCGACCTTGATTTGTTGTAGTCTCTACGGTGGCGTCAATCGGTCACGTCTTCTGTATATTTGGACTTGCTTGAGCCCATTCTTGCAGTTCTTAGCATCAAATAACGTCCATGGCCCAGTCCTTGACATCAACTACATTGTTTCCACGTCAATACACCAGCCCATCCTCCACATAATTCATGTTCTCTCTCGTTTTCGTCGGCATTGAAAACCTTGTTACTTTAACATAGGTAGTGGAGTCCAGGTCAAAAGCGTAGAAAGGTCTGTCCTAGCTCGTAAAAATGTGCTTCATTCAAAGCCATCTTTGCAGTAACTGCTGATTTCCTAATGGCTGTAACTGGCACCAAAAAGCATCCACGAAGCCATTCTATAGAGGATGAGCTCGTGTACAGACAAACTCACACGTCATCAATCTTACAAAGCCAAGAATCCATTAGTTGTCCATTTTTAACTGAACTCTGTTACTAAGATCCTAAACTTTGCGCGTTCTTCAATCTGAAAATCACGCACAAACGCATGCTCAGGTCATGCTCTACACCAAGCTTTGAACACTCCTCCCACATTACATTTTGTCTTCATCAAAGTTTTGTTTTCTGAGTTGCGCGGAAAATTAGTGTCATGTCCTTGTTCGGTTCTTTTAAAGGGTGGGGAATTGAAATTGGCATTTAAACGAGTAACTATCTGCTCATTAATCAAGCGAGGAGATCATCAGAAGAGAGACAAGAACTCAAAAAAACTCGTTCTTTATCTTGATATAATTTTAAGTGAAAAACAAGATGGCATAAATCATAAGGGCTGGATTTTATACAAACACCTAGGCATGGTTTACAAAAAAATTCATACACCAGGAAATTCTTGTCACACAAGGTATTTCACCATGTAAGGCCCTTCAAGCACATATCCCAACTTCCTATAGTAATGACGAGTTCCTACACCTGAAATGACAGCAATTTTTGTCGATCTATGTTCTCTGCTAGCAATTTGCTCAGCCTCTTCCATTAGGAGTGTGCCATAACCCTGTAAGAAAGAATATGAGAGGCAAATAAAGCAATCTTTGAAGCATGAAAAAAAAAAAAATCATATTCCCAACAGCAAGTGCAAGTGCAGAACTCCTCCCATGTTTTGGCATGAAACTTGAAATGCATCTCATCTTGCGGCATAACGACATTGCTGGATTACCTGGTGTTGCAGCTTGTCTGCTTCACGCCCATGAACAGGAACAGCAGTCCCATAAACATGAAGCTCACGAACAATAGAGCATTTCCCCATCAGCTCGGGGCAAGTAACATTGTGGCCACATTTTCGCAAACGCAAGAGCCCAACAAGTATATCCTGTAAAAAGAGTTAAAAGAAAGCACCTTTGTCATGTTTAGTGGCAAAAGCTGTGACATTAAGCTAAATAAACAGAACAAAACCAAATGTGTTTTAATCACTGCCTAGAGGAAGTCCATAAATACATCTTCATAAACCTCACAACAATTGCATGATTCAGCTTTATAGTGAACCAAAAAAGTTTAAGCAGAAAGGACTAGAACTTTCACATATTTCTGCTTTTGCATCCACAGAGACAGGCCTCTGTTCACTCACCCACCACACATGCATAGAAGGTTCTCCCAAATACCTGGCGTACATCCTCATATGAAAGAAATGTTTCCCAGCCTTCATTTGCTGTATAATCACGGCGAACAAGCTCAACTTCTTCTGGCCTAATTTTGTGATGAATATCCTAGGTTCAACATGAAAGCACTTTTAAATTCTTGATGCTAAAAGTATGAAATCTGATTAAAAGCAAATCATTTATTTTAATTACCTGGATTCCAGCCTCACGTGTACGGACATCACGGCACTTCAAGCCCAAGTCATCCATCCGTGCTAGTGCCAATTCCCTCAGATTTCCTTTCTCAACCCCAGACGTAACCAAAGGCATAGGAATATCCCGCTGAACTCTATAAACACGTGTCCAAGGGGGTACCATGGCTAGGATCCTTGCTACAATGTCTACAAGTTGCTCAGGTGGGTAATTTCTATACCTGCAAAAGGGACCTACAATAAGATTGTGCAACTTCCTTTTTCAGTCCACAGGTCATCCTTACAGATCAAGATTGTAGTAACAAGGCATTCTTAAATGATAGAAGACAGTACATTATTACAAGCCTTCATGTTTTCTGCACTTGGCCAAGTTCTCCTCCCATATATTCCCAATACATGCATGGACATACAACACAAACACACACGCAACACACAAGTACACAAACACAGAGAGACAGAGAGAGAGAGAGGGGCAGTGAGCAACTTCAGTCTCTCAAAAAGGCTCAATCGATAAGCAATCAATATGCATTTATACAACAAGGGAGTACAGTGGGAGTAGATCAAACTGTAAGTAACAACAATACCCTACCTGCCTGTTTTCCAGAGCTCATAAAGCCCAGTTCCACGAATTACAAGAGTAGGATAAATTTTGAGCCCATCTGCCCTAAATAATGGGCTCTCAAAGAACTCCTTAAAACTTTCCAAGTCCCTCTCTATACCAACATTTGGGAGATCAGGCATCATATGAGCAACAACCTGCAGCAAAGCAAGTACATACAGAGGTTAATAAACTAAGAATGGGAGAAACTATACACTAGGTTACAAAGAAAAATGCATAAAAAGCTTGAATTATTTGCAGCAAGGCCTACTAATCTGAGACTTGAGATGATGGCACAAAAAGGTCCTCTCATTAATTATTAAGATTACATATGGAATGATGCCATAGCAAACCTTGAAGCCAGCATCCTTTGCCAAGCAAAAACAATCAGCAACGGCAGCTACAGTGTGTCCCCTGTTAGTGTCACGAGCAACATCCTCATATGTGCTTTGAACTCCAATCTCCAATCGTGTACAACCATAAGAAAGCATTTGGCGCAAATGAGGTCCTAAGCAATAATCTGGCCTCCTGGTAGATTACAAAGCATAAAACATTACTTCTCTCAGTACTGAAGTTCAAGTCAGAGGCTAAACCAAAGAATTGGCAACACAAGGGGTAAGTTTTGATATTTACGACTTGAGAACATTTTTGTGACCAGTTAGTACTAGGCCGGAGAAAAGAGTAGTAGGAAAAAGGAAAACGCTCCCATTTGATTTGTGATGCCAATGAAGCATTTTAGGAATACTGTTGGCTTCATTAAAGAATTAACGTATTCATAATCACCTAACGGATATTTTTTCTGTGTAGGTTATCACTCTATAGAATAGAACAATCCATATAATAACTCACGTTTCAATTGTCATGCCAATACACTTTGTTGCACTATGCTCAGAGTAGGTGACTGCCTCTTCAACATTGGCAGAAGTATGTCCTGATAAAGCATCATGAAGATTCCTTATAAAATAATCACGGTAATCTGCCGGCAATGACATGAAGGTACCACCCATTAGTATGAATTCCACCTGAAAACACACAACAGAGCAAGTGAGAGGTGGTGAATGCTTATAAACAAACCAAACTCCCAAAGGTGATACATGTGGTGAATGGAAGAAAGAAAAACCTTATCTACACTATGACCCAATCGCTTAAGCTGATCAATCCTGCTTCTAGCCTGAACATATGGGTTATATCTGAAATGAGAAAGGAACAAATAAATAAATTACTACTGTTATCATTTAAAAGTGAAACATAATTTTCTGTTCAAAAGGAAAAAAAAAAGAAAAAAGGAAACAGAACAAGTTGATTAAACCTTTATAATAGGCAAAAACAGACTTTAAATGGCTAACGAAGTTAAAGCTAAAACACCAACTCTGAAAGTTCATGATTATAATATTTCATTGTTATTCAGTAACAAACTTTTGTGATGTTAACATGAAATATACCCCTGAAAATAAGGAAGCATCTCATTCTTTCTCCTTTTCATGACGTTGGAATAGATAGGAGAAGAATTCATGAAGAGGAACAAAATTTGGTCGCAACCAGGCTCCCAAAGAGGCATCGGCGACAGCAGACATGTTATTCCTCCTCACATCAAATTTCTATGCACATTGCCATGCCTCCTTCATTCTCAATTGAATTCAGAGCATCGGCCTATTGTACACAGATATGAAGAAGAAAAAAAATCACAACAAAAAGAAGCAAGTCCCAAGGATCCCGAGAAAATATTAGACGAAAATTTGGCGTTCATCATATTCTCCTAGTCCTATCAACCTAGACGCGTAGCTTCCAAAAAGTGTTCCTAAACTCATATAAAAGTAACTCAGCCCCTTCAATTTGTAATTTAGCCTTTCACAGGCCGCTAAACCCTACCTGGCTCGAATCGCGCGCATGCTAGTAGGCTCATAACCAGTATACGACTGAGTACTATACTCGAAGTCCGAGTCCGGTCCACCGGGACAATAAACACAAATATTCCCCGTCGTGGCAATATGCGGGCAGCGGTGTGGCTTCGACATGACAGCCACGACGGCGATTCCGGAGGCGGTGCGAACAGGCTTGGCGCGGAGCTTGGGAAGGAGCGAATCCCGGTCGGACTCGGGAAGAGCCGCAATCATCTCCACGAGCTTGGGAGCTCGCGCGAGGCCGTACTTCCGGCAGGCGGCGGATTTGAGCGCGTTGAGGTCCACTGTTTGGTTCTTTCGAGACAGCTCCACCATAGAGTTCACGATTTCTGCGATGGCTCGGACCCGGGCTTCCTCTTCGGTTAGGCCGTGGGCTTGGTACCCGCCCCGCCCCGGCCGTGGCTGCTTTTTGGACTCCGCGACTACCGCGGTTGCCATCACAGAGAGAAAGAGTGAATGAAAGAAAACGGGTGGGGAAACGACGGTGACGACGCCAAGAGAGGGGCAAGTACCGGAGAGCAGAAAAAACTGCGAATGATTATATGCGAACGACCTACTGAGTAAAACTCTTCGGACCGTTAGATTGAATGACAAAGTTTGGATATCAATGGCCATGACAGCCCTCCCTGGCCGTCTGATCCAACGGTTTGGATTACGTTCTCTCAGTTGGAATAGTTGTCTCAAAAGAACGTCGTCGTTTTTAAAAGTGGGCGCCAAGAAATTGGCTAAAAAAACCGAATGTCGACGGGACGGTGGACGGGTGCGGAAAACACCACTGGAGAAGGAGACAAAGCCGGCGAACAGCCGATCAACAACCGGAGTGGGACTAGTGTGGTGGGCAACTAAATATCTTTGAAGAATGGCCATGGCCGCACACTCCCTTTCCAACTTCTGCTCCACCTTTCTTTCCTCAAAATCCACGCCTGCACGGTCACCAGCAGCGGCTCCCACTCTCCTCCCCTCTTCTCAAAATCTTCGGCTCTCAAAATTCGCACACTCCGGTTGGGCCCCGCTCGTAGCCACCACCACCATCCCCATCACCGATGTGGAACCCACCCTGTCGTTTTCCCCCTTTTCTTCCTTTAAAACTGC
The DNA here is from genome assembly GCA_021464305.1 of Kandelia obovata. NCBI lineage: Eukaryota > Viridiplantae > Streptophyta > Magnoliopsida > Malpighiales > Rhizophoraceae > Kandelia > Kandelia obovata. The sequence goes on from CM038480.1 coordinate 3,192,968, forward strand.
TTCCGACGTTCATTACGGCGATGTGCTAGCCATGGTATGCCCTTCCCTGGCTTACGCAAATACTCTGCACTACAAGTCAGGCTACTATAACGTGCAGATAAAAGTGGAGGAGAACGAGCCCGAGGACAGGGTTATCAATCGGTTCAGGCGAGCTGTCGTCAGGGCCCAGATTCTGAAGGACTGCAGGAGGAGGAGGTTCTTCGAGAGCACGCAGGATAAGAAGAAGAGGAAAGTCAGAGATGCTGCTAGAAGGAACCGGAAGAGGTTTGTTGGGTTTCTTCTCTTCTGGGTCTCTCTATTTTTGTTATTTTTCTTTGGTGAGTTTTTGGAAGGAAATGAAAACGAAGGCCAGTGAAAACATTGGAATTGAACTTAGATTCATAGAGTTGGATTCAATTACTATGTATCATCCTGAAAGTTGTGTTGTTTGTGAATGCTGATCACGGTTGGGGAAAATGTGAACTTTAGGACCTTTGGATACCAGGTCCTCTTTTCAAACAATGAATTGTTTTAAACCTGATGGAACTTTTGGAGGTGGCAGTGGTAAGGGAGGGAGGCTAGCTATGAACTAAAAAGAACCATTGGCAAAATCAGATTCTCTATCGTTTTACAATTGATTTTGTTAAGCTGCATTTGGTACTGATTCATTATTAGCACTTCCGTTAGAATCATTAGGTCACTCTCACGCTGTGTTGTTTCCAGCGAGAGGAATAAATCTGGAGTACATTAGATCCGTGTAGGCAGTTCGTCATCAAGATTAGTCAAAGAGGGACTTATCTTGGTCGATGCTCAAACTGGTCTGAGAATACTCTTACTGTAAATAACAAAACCTGAAATGAAAAAAAGGAAGACATAAATTGCAGAATTGGGGCCTATGCACATTGTATATAACTCACTTGGGAAATGATAATATCTTCATTCATGTGTGTTGTCAAACTAAGTTTTTCTGGGTGGAAGCTCCCTCTCATCCATATGACCTGAAGTCTTAATCGTTGCTTCAGCTATAAATTATGGGGACTCAAGCTGCCCTAAAGGGTAGTTTGGATAGGTGGGTTTGACAGACTTTAGGGTGCTAACTGAATTAGGCTTGATTGCTTTAAAAAGTTGAAGAACCCTGCATTGTGTTTAGCTTTTAAGTAATTCATGAAACAAGAACATGATCCAAATAGTTATCTTTTATACAGCAGCATTTCTGATAGTTATGATCAATGACGGTGCCATTGATTTGTTTCTTATGGCAGCAGACGACCACAACCAAGAGCACAAGGTAAACAGGAAGCGCCTAAGAAAAAAGAGGATGATGGTGATGGGGATGATAACTGGGATCTTCCAGAAGGAGACATTCCCTACTGCTAGATGTTAGTTGCTTGCCCCGACACAACAAAACTAACGGATAGCCCCAACTTTGTAGAAGCAGCACTTTTGACAAAACAAAATTGTCCGATTTTGCTAACAAGATTATCCCATTGTGCAAAAGGAAAAGATGAATGTGGCTTTTCTCGAAGTTTGTAGATAGAAAACACCCAAAACTAGATTGTCAGGCTTTTTTCGGGTCATCGATCGGCAGACTTGAAAATGTGAAACAGATCCTGCATATGTGTTGACTGTTAAATGCTAACAAGACCTTTTTTGCTATGTATATGGGCGTTACCAAGCTTTTCTCTAGGAAGACGACTACTACTAAGTTTTCTTACTATTCCAAAAGATGCTATTGTGTTAAATTGTTGGGCTTTCTGTTTATTTACTTTTGAATTTATCCAACAATATTCAGCCTCAAGCTACAGCCTTGAGGTCGAGCTTACAGGTTGCCACCAGAGTAGAAGTAAGCTTTTAAGAAAAAAGATAACATCGACCATTAAATGTGCAATCTTGGAGTTGCTAACCCAAAATGACCAATCTATTTTGTAACCTGGCTTCGACAAGTTCAATAAATGGATTACTTTCGGTCATTCTAAATGTTAGGCTTTGTTGCTGCCTTCTCACTGTGAACATGAGCAGGGAGAAGAGGTCTTGAAGAGGAAGAAGAGTGGAAATAAAAAAGAAGTAGCGCAGCTAGAGCAGCTAGGCACCAAGAAGGTTAACATCGGTCCCAAAACTGTAGAAGCAAACTAAGTATTGAGTCCGCCAAAACCAACAAAGTCACTTGCTAAATGGTTCAATTTCTTCAAAGAATTGCTTCAAGCATTCGGGGCTGAACCAGTCCTCTTTCATCTGCAGTGCGTCAAATTAGTAATCAACAAAATGTCTCATTCACAATTCACCAACAAAAACGAAGCAACTGTGAGAACTTACAAAATATGGGTAGCCATCAATGCTAAAGTCTTCTGGAGCACCCTGCACAAACATATTTATAAAGTACAAGACATAATTCCCGCATTCTTCACCGTCCCTCTGTTGTGGCACCTAGAAAGATTACAATAAGGTATATGTAAGTAAATTTAACAAAATGTCCATCCATGAGATGGATGCATGAAGCATCAAGATACTTGAAATATGATCACCTTGGGCACTAAGAGTGGAATATTATAAATTAGCTCTTTACCCTCTGCCCTCCCTTCTGATCTATAAATGTCTAACACAAACCTGAAGGAAAGGGAAAAAGAACACTGCTAAATACTGAATTGGACAACTCTAATCAAAGGTATTTACTATTCAACAATCAAATTCATACTTTCTTATGTCCGGTTCGAGCCGTCTGGGATTTGCGATTTCAAGTGAATCCAGCAATAACATGCATGGTGTTCTGTTCTTCGAGCGGGAACTCTCACCCAAATGGCAGAAGATCAAAAGGCTCCAATGACTCCTAGAAAATATGAAAAATGTCGAAATTAAAAATTAAAAATATCTCAAATCCTTTCCACTGCAAAATAGTATATATTTATCGACTATCCAAGCTAATAAAGAATCTCACCAGCAAACAATGGGAACAAGGACATATTTCTTGGAAAAAATTTGCTTCTTCTTGATCCATCCCAGCACCTTGCCCTTGAAAGATGATTTCATGTACAAGTTAAACCATAAGCTATCTAGGTACCCAAATGAAGTCCTCTTGTCCTCGGAAAATGTCCTCCACATATTTCTACATATGACAAACAGCAATCAAAATCCACACCAACTAATTAATCTCTTCAAGATCAATAACTAACACAATTTTCCAATTTAACCAAAAAAAAAAAAACATCTTACTCAAAATAGCAGTCAAAATCGACAGTATTTAGCTTCCCTTGATCCCTTGGTCGGACTGCTCGAGCAATTGGGTTTCTGTTCCGGTTGATTCTCCTCCTCTCGGACCGCCGGCGGCAGGGAAAAGTGCCTGAAAAACAAAGGAGACGTCCTCCGTACCTCGTTAACTCGCTGCTTTCTAATCTTGTTTCCCCAAGCATACAAGCATGCAACCACGTGTATCCAGCATGACCGATGCTTTGATATCCGACCATAACACTCTTCCACATTACAAATTACAAACACCCCCAGTCATCTTTTACTACTCATGTATCATTCCAATCAATGTTCATCGCCGAACCCAAAATACAGATATATTAATTAAAAAAAATCAATAAAATAAAATAAAATAAAAGGATGTAATAATTAGGGAATTTACCTGAAATTGGACATTCAGTGACATCGGAGTCGCTTCCATCTTCACGTTTTCTCTTTCCCATCACCATTGCAGATGGAAAAAAAAATACATAAATCAACTAATTAAGCAAGCTTTTGCGTTTTTTCCTTTTATTTTATAAATAAGAATAGAAAATATTTGCGTATGTAAGACTTCAACTTCCAGAGAGCTACTGCAATAAGAATGGGAAGGGGGAGAAGATGGAAAGTGGAGACGGACTGGCAGAGAGAAACCAACAGAATACGGCACTTTTTTGTTTTTCCTGAGAAGTTCAATAGATACTTAATTTTCACCGGCTATAATTAATTAATAATAATTTTTTAACCATTATTAATCAATAATGCTTCTATCCCTAATATTGAAGAGTGCAATTATTAGATTAATCTTTTAAACTCTACATCATTTTTTAAAGTTAAATATTTAATTTTTTTTATTAATCAATTACACTAAAATTCAAACACGAAACCTTTTAAAATTTACTTACTCGCAAGTTAAAGGTTAAGCTTTTTCTGAAGCTGGGCTTTTAGCTTGGGTCTTCCACAAAATTAAAAGTTAATGAGTCAAACTTTCGCGGCAGTCCACGGTTAGCCTCTGCAACGCACTCTGCGAGATAGGCCAAGAAACATGTGATCACAACCCTTGATTTTATAACAGAAGGAGGGAATCAAACGGCTTCCATCGTTCTTCCTTCCTTTCTTTCTGTCTCTTTGCTCAAGCAAACTCATCGAAAGACAAAGCGACAACAAAAAATATCATTGAAAGAAAAAGCTTAAAGTATCCTTCTCACTGAGTTGTCACTGAATTGACTCGACATGGAAGCCCATGAAGGAACACAGCAAGCTCAGCTAATCCTCGCTCACAAGCGCTTTCTCCTTACCCATCCCGACGTCCAAGACATCGAGAAGGTTCGCTTCAAGGAGGAGGTCCTGGCGGCCGTTAAAGCCGACGGTAATATACTCCACCGAGGAGCTCACACTCGGATTGCTGAGTTGCATATGAGCTAACTCGGTTTTAATATATATATATATATATATATATATATATATATGTTTGTTCTCTTTTGTTTTTTCGCTTTGTAGATATGGTGCCATTTTATGAAACCCTAGTGGCCGACGGCTTGCTGGAAAAAGATCAGGGTCTTCTGGATTCAACGCGTGCGAAGAACGAAGAGGAGCTTAAGAAGCTTGATGAGAAGTGAGTTTTGGCTTTTTTTATGATTTTTATTTTATTTTATTTTTTATGAATGAATATGGCCTCTGTGTGTGTTTTGTCGCTGGGAAATGGAGAGAAACCAGATTAAGATTTCAAATCTCGGAGCAAATAGCTGCTCAATTATGTGGTAAAGGTTGGCTTGGAAGATTTAAATGATTGCATTTAGGTGAAAATGAGGGAAAGCTTTTGATTGATTCTGATGTAAGCTAGCAGCTGGGTGAAAATGCACTTCCGGCTTAATTATTGAGGATTTTGATCGGTTACTAATTGATGAGGAGATGATTGACATGGGCAAAACTGATTGCAAGGAAACATGGAAATGAAAATTTTTTCCTTGTGAAATTTATGCTTTTTGCAGATATAGTGCCTGCCAACCATACTTAGTGGATGCATGATCAATGTGAGGAGAATTTATAGAAAAGGAGCTAATGGCGCTAGATTTCTCATTGGTCCATAGGTTCCTTTATTGCATTGGTGAAAACTTGGCATGGGTGGTTTATTTGGTTGGTCATAAATGTGACCATGGATTTTGTCCACTAGAAGATCTTCATGGATTTGAATTTCCACCAAAATTTGTCGTGAAAGTTGCCATCAATAAGTTCTTAAAGTGTTGCTAATGGATCTTCTGATAGAATGATGGGAATATTTGCTTTGGTTTAGGTCAAGGAAGAATATTAACATGCTTCTGTTGTCTCATCAGATTGGACCATTTACTGTCTTCTTCATTATGCATATTATTCAGATTCCAATGGTTTATTCAATGCTATGGTACAAGTTCTCCTCCCAGTGACACAAGTCTACTCTGTTTTGTCTTGTAGGATTGCTGATGCTGAAGAAAACTTAGGTGAAAGTGAAGTTCGAGAAGCTCATTTGGCAAAATCCTTATTCTACATTAGGATTGGTGACAAGGTGAATAGCTCATGTTAATGTCCCATTTGTTCAGATCTCTTCATCTTAATGATTATGTTACTCTAGCATGTGTTTGCTTTTGATTCCAGGAAAAAGCATTGGAACAACTCAAGGTGACAGAAGGCAAAACAGTTGCAGTTGGGCAAAAGATGGACTTGGTATTTTATACCCTACAGATTGGCTTTTTCTATATGGATTTTGATCTCATCTCCAAGAGCATTGACAAAGCAAAGAAGTAAGTACAACAATTTGTCTGGTGCATGTTGCTTCAGCCTTGCATTTTGATTAGCATGGAGATTGGCATTTTTTTTTTTTTTTTGGATGCCAGCTTGTTTGAGGAGGGAGGTGATTGGGAAAGGAAGAATCGTTTGAAGGTGTATGAGGGCTTGTGTTGCATGTCCACTCGTAATTTCAAGAAGGCTGCCAATTTGTTTCTGGATTCCATTTCAACCTTCACTACTTATGAACTTTTCCTCTATGACACCTTCATATTTTACACTGTCCTGACGAGCATTATTTCTTTGGATAGAGTTTCTTTAAAGCAAAAGGTACACATTGCAACTTGGTTTATTGTCTCATATATTGTTAAATGAGTGGGTTAATTGTTTTAACGAGATTTGGTTTAAATTTGGCAGGTAGTGGATGCTCCTGAGATCTTGACAGTGATTGGCAAAATTCCATATCTTTCAGAATTTTTGAACTCTCTTTACGATTGTCAATACAAATCATTTTTCTCAGCATTTGGTAAGCAGAGATCTAGTATTTGATGTAACCATTAGTACTAATTTTACCGCAAAGTATCCTTGGGTTCTGGATTTCAGCTCCTGCACCACCTCTTTCTGCTATTACTTTTGATCATCACATAAGCATAGATAACAATTGTATCAAGTTGTCACAAGTTTTTTCATTAAATGATGGATCCATTCTTATGTTTCATTGTTTTCCTTTGGTTGTTATTTTAAGCGGGCCTGACAGAGCAAATTAAACTGGACCGCTATTTGCATCGGCACTTACGCTATTACATGAGAGAGGTTAGGACCATTGTCTATTCTCAATTTTTGGAATCCTATAAGAGTGTTACAATTGGAGCAATGGCCAGGGCTTTTGGAGTGACAGTGGAGTTCGTTGATTTGTAAGTGGGAGATTTCAGGGTTTCTTCATTCTTGATTTATATTTCTTTCCCTTTCTTACTGGGAATTTTCTTGATAATTCTTAAACAAGAGAGATCTTTTATATGCCTCCAGGGAGCTATCACGTTTTATTGCAGCGGGGAAGCTTCATTGCAAGATTGATAAGGTTGCAGGTGTGTTGGAAACTAACCGTCCTGATGCAAAGAATGCTCTTTACCAAACAACCATCAAGCAAGGAGACTTCCTGCTTAATCGGATTCAAAAGTTATCCCGTGTGATTGATCTGTGAAGTAGGTAGGAAATTGTATTCATTAATGAATAATTGATGCCCGAATTTCAAGAAATCCAAAAAATGGACCAAATGAACTCCGTTTCGGATGCTTTTGATTCGATCAACAACATAGTAGTTAAATTGTCCCTCGGGTGTTTCTTCTCTGATCATTTCAAGAATTTAGCACGTAGATCCAGGAGCAGGTTCATTTTTCCTTACAAATGCAGTTTATCGTGTTCATTTTCAGTCTTGGAAATATTGTTTCCCTTGCCAAGTTGGTGAAATTATTAAATGAGCATACCAGCATGGAACCTGAATTTCTTTACTTAGAAGTTCTTGAGCCTTGTATTGACTGGAGTTTTTAACTATCCATCTTTTCTTGCTTCATAATGGAGCTGTCGCTCTCATGGCGAATTGATTAATTTGACTTTGATAACACTCAAAGACGGAAGCAGGGCTCGGAAAGTCCTATCCACGTACTGGGCAGTCAGTACAAACAACCCTTTCTCTAGTCAACATCACATTCATCGTCATGTCTTTTTGCAGTGTATTGCGCATGAGCGTCTCCTGCGGCATCGCTTGCCACATAAAGAACGCAAAGCAACATCTTGTCTTCCGTTCGACTACAAAATGATAATTACAAAACATGAAATAATATAATGATTATAGAATGTATTTGTATTTTTAATTTTTTGAGATTGGCGTTATGTTATGTCTGTATTGCCGAATGTTTGTCTTCCCGGATTCAATTACATTGTTTTTCTCTTTCAACTCGTTGGTTCCTTGGAGTGAAAGCAAAATATTACAGTATTTCTTTTCTTCTCCATTTTATTGCCTTCGTTGAGACGTACGCTGTAGTATACGGTACCGTGATGTTCGTCACGTGTCGCAGGGACCTGGTCTGCAAATAGCAACGCCAGGACACGACCAGAGAGGATGGGCACGAAGTGAGGCTTGGGAGGACAAACCATTTAATTTGCTGGTAAGATGTCCCATTTTCAGAGTCAACGTCATTAATGCCTCCTCTCACCTCTACAGTGCTATTGACGCTGGTGGAATGGCAAAACCCCCTTCTCTCCAAAAAGAACAGTTTTGAGTTTATAAAAAAAGAAGAAGAAAAATTTGTAATTATGTTGATTATGGACGCATAATTTTCTAATTTGCCAAGATGATAAGTGAAGAAAATAATGAAATCGGAGAAACATAAAATATAAAGCCAAAATACAAGAAAGAGAGGAAGAGAAAAATATATACATAAGAAAATAGCAGCGACAGAGTAAAGTTAAATATGTATTTTTTTTTATTAAAATTAAAAAAGTGGGGGGAGAGAGAGAGAGAGAGACTTATCCGACTTCCCAAACAAATCCTTACTTTCGAGGAGCCAAACGTACGTTAGAACAAAAGTAAGTTAGTTTTCTGGGCCACAAAATTCCAGAGCACGGCCTCTATATACCATGTCAACAGCTTTTATGGCAGTGCTCCGGGGATTCTCTGCCATCTTGCACAGCGTATCATATATGCATTAAATAAATATCAATAATTTTTTTTAAATAAATAAATAAATACACACACACACACACACACACACACACACACACACACACACACACACAGAGCAAAAGAACTGTCGCCTCAAATTAATTTTAATTTCTGCTACCATTTCATTTCCACCCATGCCTCCCCCGCCTCTCGATTTGAAGGACATTCGAGATAAGCTAGCCATTCATTTTAGACCATGGCAGCGCTCCTTTCAGTTCTGGGTACGCGCGGTTGACATCTACACGGGCTACAAGGTTTCTTTGTCTTTGCCTCTTTTTCCTTTTTTTTTTTTTTTTTTGTCACTCTGTGTGCGCGTGTGTTGTCAGCGTGTGCTTTGTGGGATTGGATGACTGGGTAATTGGTTTTTGATTGGTTTAGGTGTTTCAACTTCGGGTGAGCTTTGTAAGGGATGCGCAAAAGCAGGAGAAAATGTGGGAACGGCAGCACGAGTTGGCTGCCGAGAAGGTCTACACCTTGTGCTCTGATCTTGGAGGGTTCTTCCTTAAGGTAATGGCTCGCTTGCTTTTTTTTTTTTTTTTTGGTCGTAGTTCTATTTGGCTTTGGGAGGAGTGATGGGTCTTTGACTAATGGTTGATTTGGAGCCGCTTAGCTCTTATTTCTTTATTCATTTGGTTATTTTGATATCCATTTTAATTATTGTTCATGAGGTGAGAATGACACTTTTTTGTGGTTTCGGTTTTGAAGAGAAAAGGTGTTTTGTATTGATCATTTTTGTCATGCAAGTAGTGTTGGATAATTATTATTGGTTGATTTCAAACCAGGTTGCCCAAATTATTGGGAAGCCTGACCTGGCCCCAGCCGCCTGGGTGAGAAAGCTTGTTCAGCTGTGCGATAGTGCTCCTGCAACACCATTTGATGCTGTTCGACTTTTGCTGGAGAAGGAGTTAGGCCAAAGCGTCGGGGATATGTTTGATAGACTTGATGTTGAACCTCTTGGTTCTGCTTCAATTGCACAGGTGGTGTATTTCATATAAAATCTCTACTTGGATTAGAAAAGAAAATTTTCAATACCTTTAAATTTTATGGTCTTGCTGTAAGCAGTTCCAATCATAAAGGTACTGTCAGAAGTCTTATGCCTGCATTAATAATAATTTTTCGTAGAGCAAGCTGAGAAAAAAGGGAGTTTCAGCCACACATAACTTGCTTAAATGTCCAAGGTCTAAACTGTTGTGGAAACAGGCAACAACATAGCAGCTTTGCTTGTCCAATAAGCATTGTTTCTTCTTGTGGAAGAGTTACTGTTTGTGCCAAAAACTGAGCACTAATAGTAAACACTGAAATGCTTGGTATACTTAGAGCTTACTGATATCGAGATGTTTGTGCAAAATAATTCAATGAAGCTACAGATTGTCACACTTTTTGTGATTGAATGCCCAGATGGAATGGGATCTCCATTTGAAAAGATTCATATGCCTGAGATATTTTTCCTCTTACCAAATAGGTTCACCGAGCAAGATTGAAAGGTGATAAGAATGATGTTGTTGTCAAGGTAAGCATCATTAAGTGTTGTCTCTTAAGCATCTTTAGGAATCCAAGATCAAAGGTTTCAAGTGTATGATAGGTGCAACATCCTGGCGTTGAGGCTCTGATGATGACAGACATCCATAACTTACAAGCACTCGCTTTATACATGCAAAAGACAGATGTAAAATTTGACTTTTTCTCTGTGACTAAAGAAATTGAGAAACAGGTGCATACTCTATTTCTTGTAGCTGCACGCTTGCAACTTTTTTAATCCCTTGTTTTTAAAATTCAAGGTGATTTCTTGTTGGGAAAGAAATATTAAAATTATTTTGGGAGATGACTATTGGGTATTAGTCTACTGGAGTTTCTGAAATCCATGTTTGGACACTTGATATAATGGGTGGCTTTAGCCACTCACTGTTATTCTTTGCTTAGCCTGTCACCCATCTCACTTTTTATGGATTTCATTGAAAAGATACTTGAAACACTTGTGGATAAAAATTGACAGTTTTGATGATACTTTTGTGTTCTAGTTATCTAATTTGATTGCAAAAGAAACTTGGTTTTGTTTATATTATTCAAAACATTTTTCATTGTCCTTGTGAGCCTCTAGTTAGAGTATTGATGCAAGACTCCTAGTTTGGATGACACACAACTGTTTACAGTCATATCATGGTGTCTTATATATCTTTGGAGATGGATTGGAAATTTGGTGGCCAATTCATCTGGTATGAAAAATAATGATGGAAAAGTTGACCCTCCACAATTATGAATTCTCATTCTCAAATCACCCTCAAAGTATCATACAGCCTTTTCTCTTGATAAGTCGATCATATTAGCCAAAATGCTAATATTTACTTGCTTTCAGCCATTCTTACTTGAGTGGATTGTACTTTTAAGCTAGAGAGTAGAGACTGTCAAACTTTATCCCGGTATTGGTGACATCTACCAAAAACTAAAATGTACTTGGAAGTTTATCTTTCTGCAAGGAGTTAATCTAGTAAAGAAATGCCCATTTGTTGTTTATTTTGTTGACATTCCAGATTGGATATGAGTTTGATTTTGGAAGAGAAGCTGATGCTATGGAAAGAATCCGGCGATTCTTACATGAGAACAACAAAAAAAGACCTGTATTGGTTCCACGAGTACTGAGGAATATGGTCACCAGGTATGTAAAGTTGCAGAAACTTATTTTCTGGAGCATTAACATGTCTTGATGAGTATCAACACCAAGGACCAAGCCATGTGGTTATCATTTACATCTTGTGTGTTAATGCTATCCAATTATATTCTCTTTTGCTGATACATATAAAATATATATTTGTTCTTATTAAAATCTGTCTACGCTATGATGCTGACTTATTAGTTGTTTATGCTGCTCCTTTTTGGTCCTGTGACAAGTGCCACTCTCTGTGTAGGAGGGTCTTAGTGATGGAATACATTGATGGGATTCCAATCCTTAAACTTAGTGATGAAATAGCCAAAAGAGGAATAAATCCCAGTGGTAAAGTTGCATCAGCAGCAAAGCAGTAAGCCCCTAGATAATCCTGGAGAATATATTGTCATTGTTTCACATATTCTTTGTTATTTGACAGTTATTTTGAGGGGGTTTTCTCCTGAATATGTAACCATTAGTTTCTTGAGAAATGACTCTTCGATTCCTTCTGTTTCTGGTCACCTCTTAAACAATTTTTTGTGGTTAGTTTTCCCATTAACATTAAAAAGCATGACACTCTTAAAATTTCTTTGAGTGCAGGAACATAGTTAAAAGTTTGACACTAGCATATGGACAAATGATACTGAAGAGTGGTTTTTTCCATGCAGATCCACATCCAGGAAATATCTTGATCTGTAAAGGTTCAGAGGCAAGTAGGCAACTGTCAACCAGCATTTGTTTTGTTATGATTTCTTAGTAATTCTTTATTTTGGTGCTTATAGGAATAATGATTTAGATAATTGGTACAACAATTAAATTCTATATGTTCAAAATGCAACACCAAAACTTATACACCTTTACCTGAAGTTAGGTAGGCTTGCTAGACTATGGGCAAGTGAAGGATCTGCCGGATTCATTGAGGCTTGGATATGCCACACTAGTACTTGCTATGGCTGATAATGATGCTACGAGGGCATCAGAGAGCTTCAGGTAAGGACTGCTGGTGGTCTGTTGTTTCTTGTCCAATAGCATTTTTGCATCCTCTCCATATTGTTAAATAAGATGGACCAAAATCAAATGGTTCATTATGTGCTTCCTTTGGGTTACAGGTGTAGGGATACAGCTATGATTATATTCATCACCTTTTCTTCAATACGATTTGTCCTGAACCATGATGAATAGTGGGACTACTAAAGTTCATTTTGTTGATATTTGTCAATTATTTTGTTTCAGGGAGCTTGGAATTGATACCCTAAGCAAATGTGAGAATGAAAAGCAAGAATTGCTTAGGTTGGCACAAACAATGTTTGATACCAAGCTACCTCCTGGGGTTGTGATTTTGCAACCGTTTGCAGAGGATTCTTCAATTAGAAAGATTTCTGTTCAGGTAAGTGTCAGTTAGTTGACTAATAGAACTACATCCAACAGTCTCGTACTTTGCTACTGATTGTGAAATTTGTGCATTCTAGCTTACATGCAGAAAATCTGTTTACCTGTGATCCGCAATTGCAGTCTTTTCCAGAAGAACTATTTGCTGTTCTTCGCACGGTACATCTTTTGAGGGGTCTCAGTGTTGGTCTTGGAATCAACTATTCCTGTGCCGAACAATGGAGACCTATTGCAGAAGAAGCATTGCTCCGTGCTGATAGATTAAAAGGTGGCTCTTCTGAACCTTTATGGCAAGCATCTTAAGCATTCTGTGGCAAAAGAATCCATCTTCCTTTCCCTCTTCACATCAGTTTTATGTATAATGAACGAATCAATCTAGGCATCTCAAATTTGGTGCTGTATGTTTGTAATACGGTTTTCTGTAGCAACCAACAACTTTCTTACATTTACTTTCTCAATGCTTTTCAGACGTAGATATCAAGACTAGAGCTCGAAAGCGTCTTTTCCTCAGAAGATTACTGAGGAGTGGGTGAGAGCAGCTTGACTAATGTTGAAACTTTTGGGTGTGCCCTTTGTGTGTTGCTTTCCTTTTTTCGCCCGGGAGGGGGGAATCAAAAAATTGTAATTTTGAGAAACATTCAAAATTCAATGAAGACTTTTCATGAAATGTAACGTGGAGTAGGTAATCCACCATTTAAATCTCCCAAAATTAATTAATTATTTAATCCTCATGTTTGCAACTGTCAACTATTTAATTGCGAAAAAATCTTTACTTACAAGTCTCCTTACATTTTGGGCTAGCTGAATTAAAAAAAAAACAAAAAAAAAACAAAAGATTATTACTTCTTAAAGTTTACGAGTTGGACTATCAATAATGAAGCAAGACCAACCCAATGAAGAGCTTACCGAAATTAAGATTTGCAATTTTACAATGTATAAATCAACAAATTGGGTCGCCCAAACCGCCCCCTCCCCTCCCCTCCCGCCCCCCAAGCCCCTGAGAAAAGCACCAATCCAACAGCCTACAATTCACTAGGTTGGGCTCAGCCCGTCAAATGTAAGATTTGCGTCCTGCTATCTCTTCTTTGATTTCCTTTTATTTAAGTTACTATTTCAAACTATGGCTCTTGTTTGATTTCCTTGGGCTATTTTTTTCAAAAACATTTTCACTGCACGCATAAAGGAAGAAAGAAATTATCTGTGAATATTTTTTCTTCTTTATTTCTTCTACCATAACACAATTTGGCTTTCCTATTTGATTTCCCTTTAATTCGTTCGTGAGACTAAAGAAGAACGAGATTGAGGTTAAAGACCAGCTAAAAAACGAAAAGGCTTGTTAGTTATTAAGGGCCAAAAATAGGCTGCCGTTAAACTTATTAAAGAAGTGGACAGACGTTAAAAAGAAACTCTGAATTCGATGCATAGCTCTTGGCAGATTCTCATCTCAACAAGAAAGACATTCCAAATTACTTCAAGCCAAACAATCATTGAAGAATATCGATATACCACGTAAATATGCCTCAGAGATCAACTGTGGATCTCAAGCTCAAGTAATAGGATCCATAACACGTGAATTCTGAATGACACAACATCAGAACCCAACACTCCTCATTTTAATCATTATTTCAAATCAAAAAATTGCTCAACAATTTAGCAATATCATAATTTGTGTGAAAAATATCTTTGAAACTCGGAAACTAAATGTTCAATGACCGAGACTCCATAACAAGCTTACATTTATCTGAAACTTCAGTAAAGATAAACATGGGAGGAAATTCCAAGACAACTAGTCACAGTCTTAAACTACTAAAACCATCTTAGAACTAAAACATACTGAATTTGATCCTAATCGAACAAGCTGAAACCCAAGTCACCGTCACTCTCTTCTTCCTCAACTGGTTCCTGTAACATCAATCCAATGAAATGAGTAAAACCGATAGCAAGCAAAATTTCCATTCATAAATGAAGAAGAATAGCCACATTGATAAATGATTTCCTTACCTTCTTCTCCTCTGCTGCAGGAGCAGAGGCAGCTGCTGCAGCCTCACCAGCACCACCAGATGGGGCACCAAAGGCAACAGAAGCAGCACCACCACCCCCAGCACCAGCACTCAAGATGAGATCCTCCAAGTTACGCTTCTCTGCAAGCTTGGCAAACAAGCTGGGCCAATAAGATTCAACTTGCACACCAGCAGCCTTAACCAATTTTGCTATCTTCTCAGCCTATCGGTCGCCGTTAAGGAAAGGGAAAAAAAGAAACCCTCCAAAACATATATTGATTCCATTTCAATCCAAAAAAAAAAAAAAAAACTATATTGGTAGAAAACACCAATGCGTTACTAAGCCAACACAAACAATATTATTTTTCTATCTTCTCACCAACCAAAAAATCCTTATCATTTAACAAAAATGGAAAAAAAAAAACAAATCATAAAAGAATTAAGAGCACATAAAATCATAAAACAACAATAAAAGGATACGGTGACGGAGATATCATCGTCTACAAGAATCAACGAGGCATAAGTGCAAGCCAGCTCTGAAATCGACATCTTTCTCAACTGTAAATAACCACATAAATCCAAAAACAAAAAATAATAAAAGATCTTCACACGAGAAGAACAAAGCTCAAAAATATTAAATAGTAGAAGAGAGGAGAAAGCAATCACCTTGGCGCAAACGAGACTGCAATCGCCGACTCTGAATGCAGCACAGCGGCACCGTTATAATCTAGGGTTTCAGAATGTCGCGTAGCTGCCAATTTAAAGAACTCTCACGGGGTGTCTACCGCTGAAAGAGATTAAAAAAAAAAAAGAGCTCTCTCACGTGGGCCAGTCAAGTTCATGGGCCTGGGAATTAGATAGGGTAGTTCATTACAAAAGTAGATGGCCGCCCATTTTTATTTTTGGGTGAGATGGAGGGTTTTAAACTCAACAAACAAAAGTGAAAAGCAGGAACTAACCGGGCCCAAAGGTGCGAGTCCATCCCAATCCAACCTTGTACTAGCATTGCCAAATAATTTATAAGATTTTTCGAGCATTAAAAAAATAATAATAATAAAGTAAGAAAATGAAAATGGGCTTTTTTCGAGAATACTCATTTCAAAAGCTTACGTTCTAATAATTCTTTTTTTTTTTTCAATGAAATATCAATGCAGATTAATTTTTAAGACTGGAATTTATAATTTTTTAAATTATAATAATAAAATAAATTTACTGGCAAGGTAATAATTTGAATGTTTAGTAGAACATGTGAATTAAGAGTATTTTTATAAAAAAAATATATATATATATTTTTTTAAAAAAGTACATATAATTATATTATTTCATTAATAATACTTGTAAATATACACTTGATTTTTTATTTTGATAACATTTTATTGATTTGTATATTATATAATATAAATATAATAATTATTTTTTTCAAAGAAAAATTGACTTATTAATTCACTAACCCAACGTACATATTGGTGACTTCCTAAACTAAATCCTTCTTCAAGTTAGGGTCCAATTCAATTTTAAAACCTATCATTTCTTTGAGTACAAACAACCACTTAGATATTTCTTGTGAAACTAATTCAGAATAAAAATGTCTCTTAGAAACATTTAAATGATCAAAATTACATTTATTTTAAAAATCTTAAGCTGTAATCTTAAAAAAGAATATAAAGACAACATGCTTGTAGCAAACAAGCCTCTTCCTTCCCCAACCCCACAACAACGCAATGTTTAAACAGAACAACGTCATTGCTCATTGATTGACATTTTAGATTTGTGAATATTTTATCACTTCTCGCTGGATCTCATCTCCCAAACTGAAACTAGCCATCATTTTGCATCTTCCTCGGCTTCCTTGAATTTGGACTATTTGCGGTTGTATCATTAACTAACTATGCGGATACCCACAAGATCTGATGGTCAAGACGGTGAAGGCAGAGAGCTGCAGGCAGCTCCAGGGGACTATTCTACCTTTGTGGTGAAACCCATAATATAAACCATGTCAGGATTACTCATTCGGAAGAATCGTAGTGGGTGATAAGCAATTTGGTTCACATCTCAACAAGAAAAGAAAAGACTGCTCCAAATTATTTCAACAACTGGCAACTAAACACAGAGAGCTCCAAGCCTCCAACCACAGTAGAATTGAGGCAATAATCAGGCAGAAATACAAATATACCGTGCTTTTTAATGCGTGGCACAACATGAAATACGGATTTCAAATGCAACTAGTAAAATTTCAGCAACAAGACCAAACAAAATTTGTGAAATAAATACATCTTGAAACCCAGAAACAAGATGTTCAATGACCAAGACTCCATAACAAGTTTACATTCATCTGAGAAATTCCAGTAAGCAAAATCGTGAGATGAAACAAAATTTCAAAAAGGCAAACATTCTCAAACTACTAAAACCATTTTATCACTAAAACATACTGAATGAGATCCTAATCAAACAAGCCGAAACCCAAGTCATCGTCACTCTCTTCTTCCTTAACTGGTTCCTGTAACATCAATCCAATAAAACAAGACAGGTAACTCAGGCCCGCAAAGCAAAATTTTCACTCCATCATGCACAAAGTAAAAACTCCTTAACAAAGAACAGCCAAATTGATAAATGATCCCATTACCTTCTCCTCTGCAGCAGGTGGAGCTGCAGCCTCACCAGCACCATCAGCCGGGGCACCCAAGGCAACGGGAGCAGCACCACCACCT
Organism: Kandelia obovata; assembly: GCA_021464305.1. Taxonomy (NCBI): domain Eukaryota; kingdom Viridiplantae; phylum Streptophyta; class Magnoliopsida; order Malpighiales; family Rhizophoraceae; genus Kandelia; species Kandelia obovata. The sequence goes on from CM038480.1 coordinate 3,210,386, forward strand.
CCAACACCAGCACTCAAGATGAGATCCTCCAAGTTTCTCTTCTCTGCAAGCTTAGCAAACAAGCTGGGCCAGTAAGATTCAACTTGCACGCCAGCAGCCTTAACCAGTTTTGCGATTTTCTCAGCCTGTTTGTTTCCATTAGGGAAACAAAAAAAACCCTAAAAATACTCACATTCATTCAATTTAAATCCATGAAGACTAGATTTGTAGAAAACGGAAAATGCATTCATAAGCCAATGCAAACAACATCCTTTCTGTCTCTTCTCAGAGGCCAAAAAACAAACATCACAAAAAAAGCATGAAGTACGAAATCGTAAAGTACCAAGAGTACACATAAGTCATAAGACTGACATGGGAATCTTGGGAATCAACAAGCATTCATACCTCAATCTGTACATATACATCAAAGTTGAAGGTAAGCAAATGAGAATAACCGGAAGGGGCGTAAGGCTTTGAAGTAAAAGAAAAGGATACAGTGACGGTGATATCATCATCTACAAGAATCAAACTGGCGTAAGTGCAAGCAAGCTCTCCAATCGACATCTTTCCCACCTGTTTATAACCACATACATTAAAAAATAACATAAAATAAAATAAAAAGATAAAACATCTTCACAATCGAAACATAAAACGAAGTAGCTAAGGAAAAAATATATTTCTCTACAAATTAAAGAATAGGAAGGAAGAGATGGAACAACCTTGGTGCAAAAGATAACCGAGAGAACAATCGACGCAATGGAGTCTAGGGTTTCAGTTTCAGAATGCTGGTTTAAAATACACCCCCCGGTCTCTCACTTGGGCCTCGAGTCCTCTATGGGCCAAGGAACTATATAAGGCCTCAACCCAATAAACAGGATGTTTAACTTGAATATCAAAGCTTGCCCCACTCAGGAACAAACCAAACTGTCGCCGTTTCTCTGCTTGCTCGGAAGCATCCTTAACGCGGCACCGCCTGCCGCCTCAGACTCGATCTCTTCCGCCCAAGCAGCCCCAATCTCCAGATAAACCATCACCGTGAACTGCTCTCTCTCTCTCTCTCTCCCCCAACCAGCACCGTGCTCTCTTTTCTTATGGCTCAGCCCTTACTTATATCTCTTTAATTTCTCTTCTACGGCGAAATTCTCTGGTCATTCCTTACAAAGATCCCACTTGCTCTAAAGGGGCAGAATTGAATCCTCCCATAATCTCGAAGGTGAAAATTCTCGACCAATTTCATTGAATCGCCACCTTTTAATGTAGATCTGGTTGCCTAGAAAATGATGGGGTTTTATATAATGACCTTACTTTGAACGAATTGAAAGAAACAGTCTACAAAATTAGATTTCCTGCTTTACTTTCGTGTTGATTTTTCGATTACTTCCTTCACATTTCAGGAGAAAAGGCATGTGCTTTAGGGAAATGCTTGATGGGGCATTTTAGAAACATCATTTGTATTTACCTCGTACGCTCAAGCAAGAGCGTCTTGAAAGGCTTAAGATATTGAGAGAGATGTGTGGGAGTTCCTTCATGATTTACTCAATCTAGGGCATTTGACTCTCAGTTTTACCAAGATCTCTGAAAATGATATCTAATCGAGTTGTTCTGGTATAATTTTATTTCAGAATGATAATTCGTTACTGATAATTCAATGGGACCATAAATAGAAGCCTGTCAAGTGGAAGCTTGCAAGCCTCCACCGACTCCTTACTTGTTGACCGCTGCCCTTTTCCAATAGCCAATCTATCTTTTATAAGATGTGGCATAGATATTTCAATCATCGTTTCCTCAATCTGCATGTTTTGCTTATGTTATGAACTATCGTCCCCTTTGAATTGATTTTAGAAATTTAATTTTACGCAGACAAGAAGGGTGGCAACAGCCTCTCAACAGTTAATTAGGGAGATGCCTATGCAAGCTTGGTCAAGGACAGGCAGAAAGAGGGAAGAGGGGCCGGTGACTCGAGTCATCAGTGCTGTCTTTACCTTTTTCCGCTATGCAGAATTTGAGATCCTTTTCGTTCTCTTTTTCTTCATTGCTTTCCTCATCTTCAAAGATCTCACATCAAGGCCCGAGTACAACCAAATTCTTGTCAAGAAGCCTGGTGACATGGACTGGTGGCCTTACTAAATACTTGGGAAGGGTTTGTTGTTGAAGCAACTTTCTTTTGTTTCTAAGACTTCCTTTTAGTTACTTGCATGATCAACGCACAACATGGATGGAGATCCTCTTCATTTGATTCTGCTGTGTGAATGAATATCAGATACCAAGGATAGCTATACCTATTGTTCTTTGTTCCTACCAATGTATACAAGTGTGAATGTATGCCTAAAGTTTCAGCACTGTATAGGGCATATGTACTGATTTAGTAGAGTTGTCAAATTCTTGAATTTTGAGTTCACTCTGGTGTTATTGTTGAAACAAAGAGCCAATGATTGAATTGATGTTTTGGTGGTTTCAACTAGAAATTGACCATTGGACTCGAGAATTTCGGTGCATTGTGAAAGTGTGTTGTGGATGCAATCGTATTTCCCCATCCGTTGCCAGTTGAATCTGCACTGTAACGTACTTGCATAAAACAAAGGTTGCATGGAAGCTTTGAGCTGTCTGGATCTAGGTCATGTTCTATGGTACCATATATTTTGTGTGCTGATAAGTACTGCCTGTTATACTTTCTCACGGTAGATCGATTGAAATCTCTTGAACTGAAATATTTAAGCTTTGAGTACTTGGTTGCTTTTATCTCGCACGGCCCAGGTCAAATAGTTGACAAGTATGGTGTTGGCAATTTGCATGGAATTTTACATTTGCTTGCTGCCATATCTGAAATGCATTATTACGCTGCTACTTGTCTTGAAAGTTTAGAAAGCCAACGGAACACCTCAAAGATAGTGAAGAAGAGATGGAAACTGAGTGATAGTGATACATCACGATACCATTGCCTCTTTTTCAGTGTAGTTTAACCCTATAATTCTCTTGTTACTGTAATTGGTACCGAATTGTGTTTGTGATCGTGACTCCATTTGTCAAAATCTAGGATACATACCTCTTCTCAAAAAACCAATGTATTGTTGCTTTCATACTTACAAAAATTCTAAACATTGAGAAGTGGACAAGTCAACTCATCATCATTGGCTTGGGCTCTGGGAACTGAGTTTGTAAGCAGACACAGGGGTGAGGACCAAGAAGGCAAGAAAGTCAGGTATGACAAGGCCACAGCTACAAAAAAGTTGTGGCAGAACTTGGCCATACGATCGCAATGAGCATCCCCGCCCATCATCTCTTGCCCGTAGCAACCCACGTAGCCTATGGCAGTTGCTGCTGCACATCCAAACACGATCAACACCGTCATCACCTGCAATGGTAGTATCATTTTGTCCATTACTTATGTCAGAGCACAATTTCAAATCTTTCACAAAATTTTCCTGAAGAAGCTAGTACAACGCCGGGGCAGGTTTTTATATTTGCTTGTGATTTTTCTTTTTCTTTTCTTTTCCTTAAGTTCACAAAATAAACAAAAATGCAAGAAAGAAACAAACAAATAAATGAGAAAAAGAAAAAATAAGGGAGAAAGAACGTTAATCCCTTACCCTATCATGCAAAAGCATGAACAAATGTTTCTTGGGACATGATGACATTGATGCCTTGTGCTTGCGTGTTGAAAGATAAACAAAGATGGGTGACAGCAAGGAGAAGCCACACACCACTGTGTCTGCGCAAATCATGAACCTGTGTAAACAATTCTCGATCAGTCGGTTTAAATTCTTTACAACGAGGCTGCTGTTACATTAAAATCAGGATTTACTTAGAAAAAGAACAAAAAAAAAAAAATTCTCCTTTTCTGCAAATATAATGAAAACTCAACTATCAGTTTTTATCAACTTTAAAGACAATTAATAACCAGCAGAATAATAATTAATAAGCGTGAGAGTATGGACGAGTTTAGTCGTTATAGTTATTTACTTGAATGCAGAAGAGTAGCTGTAGAGGTCCCTGAGTCGGACCCTGTAAAAATAGAAAGTTTGGGTGGTGGTTAGAATCACGGAGATTGCAGTGACTGCTAAAGCCATGGCCAAAATCCTAACTACGATTAGAGCTGCCATGAACACACATCCCTGTGGCTTTGGAGCTTGACACATCGTGTTTTCTTCACCAGCTGACTCTGTTGTCATTGTTGAAACACTCTTTTTCTTTTTGACCTTAAACTGATTTGTGCAAATTGTAACACAAAATAGACAGTTATAACAGATAGATTAGCCGAAGAAAAATGGGGTTTACATATATATGTGATAGTAATAGTAATATGGGCGTAGAACTAAGAAATTTGGTATATGAGGAATCATTATTCGAAACAAATTCGGAGATAGTGTAGAAATTTTGCCAAAGCCATGTAGCTAATTAGTCAAAGTCTCAAATAAAATTAAACTTTTTTAATTATGGAAATATGTCCTTTTCCTCTCAAGTTTTTGTACTCTCTGTAAAAAACGCTGAGTCGGTTATCGCAATTAATATGTAGAACCAACGAGAGAAATTAAATAAGATTCCTTTATCAACTAGAATTTGCAAATTCTAGATCATTTGGAAGTGAAAATTAGTTTTCCCTTAACAAGAAGAGTATTTTTTTTTTTTTATAAAAAAAATATTATATCAATTCGATTTAGATAAAATTATATTTAAAGTCTAACTCAGACAATAATTAAGATTAGTTATTTAATCATAAGGAAACAAGGCAGGAAAGTATAGGGCAAAGATAAATTTCCAAAAGGAGGTCTTTCAGTAACACTTTAGTTATTAAAAATTTAAATTTATATCTTTAAAATTTTAATTTTTATTATTAAAAAAATATTTTTATTGTGTAATTTATGATATAATAGACAAAAATTTATCTATATATATCAAAAGAAACACATGCCCTAGATAGATAAATATTGAGGTCATGTATATATAAAATAAAAATTATTATTTTTTATTTATATATAAATACATATTGTTAAAACTAAGAAAAAATTCGGATATTACTTACCTACCGGTTTCTTATGCGGTGCTAAGAAGGTGTTGTTGGCGTTAATGAGAAAGAATCCAAACCATATCTCAATGTCATATCCAATGCTAGCTGCACTGCAAACTGCCTTTTGCTCCCCTTGCCAAGGTTACTAATTATGTTCACATGGTTATAAGTTATGGCATTCCTCACACTTTTTGGTTAACTAGCAGGTTATTCGTAACAGATTTCGCATTGTTGAAGGTCTGATGGCCACTTTTCCATCACTGGTAGGCTTCTTTTTCTTTATTTACTTGATGTACACAGCCTAGCCGGTAACCGAAAGTGTCTTTTTTGTTGCTTGTCATGTCTCTTATAACCTCAATTCAGCTACCCAAAAGACTGTTGATGGACCATCGATGGAGGACCGGAGAGGTGAAAGAGCTGCTTCAGTTAACATCATTCCTATTAGCACTGGAGCTGTTAAGGTAAGGACATTCGGAGCTACAAAATTAATAAGCAAGCAGTCACCTTGTCCTTCTTTATTCATCGTGTGTGCATTTATTTTTCGTAAAGTTTAATCATTGCAACATCAAGCACTTGTCCTTACCTTATTTTGGTGGCCGAAGGCGCTTATTTTTCTCTCCTCTTCGTTTTCTTACCATGAGAGGTGGATGCTTTTGTAGCATATGTTGTAGTATTCAGTGTACTCGGGTTGACTTGATAGCTTATATTCATTCTGTCAAATAAAAGTCACATGAGGTCTTGGCTGGTCTAGCCTGAGACTGAATCCAAGTAATGCTAATCTTGGGAGGGGTCGCCCTACTTCTCCTTTGCGCTGTTGTGGAGGAAGTCTTAATTCCTCCCGTTGAGATATAAAATGTGGCATTTGCTTTTTAGTTGTTATCATCCAACGTCAAGACCTTCTCGAACTGCCTCTTTGTAATCAATGGAGTGGGCTACCAATAAACTAAAAGTCAATCACGAGAGCTAGTCGTTTCATGCCGACCTCTCAACGACATTGTATCCAAAAGAGAATTAGCATTCACGTATATGGTTTGGTAATAATTGTATAATGTTTCTTTATTTTTTCCATAAAGTATCCCCAGAAAACCTTTTTTTTTTTTTTTTCACGTGAATTATGGCTGTGGAATTGAGATTTTAATAATTTTATATCATATCAATTTTTAATTATAAAATTAATCTCACATTTAATTAGAGTTAATTATATAATTTTTTTTATTGTTCACTTTATTATGAATTAAGTTTTGTATAAGGTATAAATCTCACATTTAAGGTATAAGCATCATAGTTTTTGTTTGTTTGCACTAGAAATTACAAATTCTTATTTTTTGTCCAATCATTTTTAGAGTAATTCAAAATTTATGCAACCTTCTCCTCCTGATCTTATATGTTAAAACTTTGCAGTTCAATTCTTATATTTCTATACATTGTCATTGGTTGGTCAAATCGTTGCTGTTCTTTGGCATTTATATTGCACTTATAGTGTGATGGGAATGGGTTGAGAAGAAAGTTGTCACCTCACATCAATTTAAATGACCCGAAGATGACTTTGGCACAACAGGCTAGAATTTGAGCGAAAGCATCTATAAAAGTTGTTGTTGGGTAGTTTTAGTACATTGACCGTAAGCCTGCCATTTATTCGTTCGATATTCCAATTTTCTACATTGCCCACCAGAATAAGAGATATTTTTAAGAGTGTATGACCATGAAGAAATATTTTAGGAGCGGACTGTTAAAACCATACAATTATTAGAGTGTAATAACTCTAATAATATGATTAAATAATTATATAAATATTTTGAATATTTTAATTTAATAAAAATATTAGATAATAATTTTAATATATACACATAAATAATATAAATATAAAATTTTATTTACTAATTACATAATAAATTAAAATTTAAAAAGAAAAGAACAAAATAAATAGAAAAGAGAAGCTATATATTGAAGAAAAATAGGATTTAAAAAAAAAGTGACATTTGCAGCTTGCAAGATTTTAATTTTTACTAGAAAATTTTGAATAGAGAGGGAATAAAATAATAATAAATATTCATTAAAATTTCAGTTTCTATCTTATATAATAATTGTGAACAGCTATCGTAGGTTTCAAATTTTTGTCAACTTTTGATCTATCCGCCATTTCTTTCCTTCAAAAAAACGTTAAATTCCAAGCTCCGCTCGCTCTCTCTGGCTCTGGAGCCCTGCCATCATTTTTAACATAAAATTCATGGAAAGACGACCAAGCCTACTGGTGGAGTTCTATATCTAGTCTTGGTTGATGTTCTCCAATCCAAATGGCGACGTCGGCGTTCAAATCCACGACAAAGAGAACGCCGATTACCAAGTCCTCGACCAGCTCAGCCGAAGACTCCTCTTCTTCTAATCGAGGCAGCTCCTTTCACCGGCGGTCGAGGAGCCTTAGCCGTTTCTCCCACCAGATTCCGACGAACGTGGATGAATTCCCAGACGAGGCGCAGGCGCCTCCCAGAGGGAGGTTCGTGAACACGGTGAGGGGATCGGGGTTCTCGGAGATCAGCCTGGACGATCTCTCCATCCAGTTCTTGAATTCCGCTGATCGGGGTCGGTCGGGTGCGAGGTTCGATCACGTCAGCCCAAGTGATAAGGGGAGCGTTTCGCAGAGGAGAGGGAGGTCGGTGTCGAGGCACAGCTCGAGAGTTGGTGTTGGCAAGGGTAGTAATGGAAATATCGGTGGTGGAGGGAGGGTAAACCAGGAAAGCAATTCCGGGCGCCGGCGGTCAGTTTCTGTGGTTCGCTACCAAATCAGCGATTCTGAGGTGAGCTGGTATTTTAAGTGCACTACATTTCACTTCCTGAAATCACAGTTTGAACTCTAAACCATGAAGAGAGCCGCCTAACACTTGGAACAAAACATCAGATGCGTCTATCTACCAATATGAGGGAAAGCTACCAAATGTATGCTTGGTTGACCGATACATAAGGATATGTTAGATGTAAAATGGAGTGGGAACTAATTGAATTTTGGTTTTGGTTTTGGTTTTGTTTGCAACTTGAATTAGATTCATGACTATATGTTGAGAAATTAGTTAATAATTTATGAATTGGATGCCTGTTTAAGAAATGTTCTTTTCTTGTAATTTGATTATGCTACTGTTCTCTTGGCTGTTGTAATTATCAGGGGGTGCTATAGCTCTATGTGAAATTGGTTTTAGAATTAGGAAGCTATATTGCCATCCAGTTCCAGTAAATTTGCATCTGTCAATGCTGACATTGTGCAGTCATTATAAAAGTTCCTTTGGCTGGTACAAGCTTTATTAGTATGTGTTTCAGCAGATAAATTTAAGTTTGACAATTTGGTCTTGTCACAGCCATGAACTATTATGACAGAATTAAGTAACAATGAGCATGATTGCATTTTGAATCGTGCATGACTATGCCTGTTTATGCTATCAGAAAAGATAGCTCAATCTCTTGCTTTAATCATGTGTTTGTTCTCCCAAATGGCAGAGCGACATGGATCATCCCCTGAAAGGCAAACGGGCAAGTCTAAAGAGTTTTGTTGGTGGACATGGCCAGCTGGCCCTATCTAATAAGACAGCAGCTTCAGACCAGAGACAAGGACTTAGGAGGTCTATTAGCCAAAAGGATTTAAAGTATCAGGATGGCTATTCTGTAAGTCTCATAATGTCATTTTTTGATAGAGGGAACAATTCTTTAAGTGGCCGCTCATAGATGCATGCATATTTAGTGTAATGGTATAAATCTTGTTCAGAGGTTTTCTTGTCTGACTTGTCTAATGAAATTAAAATTTCTTTGGTCCTTTCAGAGTCAATCATCTGTTCTGACTGATGATGAAAGAAAGGACGGTGATAACAAAAATAATTCAATTGAAAGAACAATACAAGCAGTTTATGCACAGAATAAGGTTAGTTTTGATTTGTATACTTGATGGTAAGCAATGAACACTTCTGCAATATGCGTGCATTATGCATGCGTCTGCATTATCCTTGTTTTCCCTTTGGCATCTGTTACTTATTGGCACTCTTTTGAATTCTTCTAGGCAGAGCATCTCACTGGTGATGATACAAACAGTGAGCTGTATGAAGCAATGCGAAAAGAACTTAGGCATGCAGTGGAAGAGATTAAAATGGAACTTGAACAAGTTTGTCATTATTGTCTCTGAATGTCATTTTTAATAACTACCACTAGCCACATGCCCTATATCTTGCATGCGTACAGCTTGCTACACCTTTTATGTTAATTGCTGAAATTTACTGGGTCTTCTTTCAACTCCTGCAGGCTGTGGGAAAATCAAGCACCCCGCTAATAGTAAATGATGATTCTTTGCAACCCAGAATTTCTTCAGTCAGAAGGAATTATGCATCACAATTGGAGCAGGTATGCTAAGCGAAATAGACACAATGTGAAGATTTGTCATCTGGTGATACTGTGCAGTAGATATAGGCTTAGAGATTTAGTATCAAAATCTAAACTTCAATACTTTGTTCTCAAGTTGCACTTGCTCTTTTAAGCAAAACAAGAACTAGTTAGGTGCTTATTGCATCTGAATGTGACCTTTGATTTCTGTTTACTAGGGAGTGTTGTGTAGCATGATTATTTCATTTATGATAAATTCTCCAATTTCATTGCTCATGTAGAGCTCTTGTATTTGGCAGTCTGAGAAGCGTAAACAAGATCTGTTAGCAGAAGTGGTGTTGGAGGAGCAACATGGTAGGGAGCTCTCAAAGATTGTGAAGAAACTGCATCCTCATCAAAATAACACTGCTGTGGAAAAGCCATTGCAAACCAGAAAGGTACTAGTCCAATCCTACATTGTTTTGTGTAACACCATGAAGAGGTTAATTTCTGTTCCTATGTTTATTCTAACTTTTGGATTTATGTTGTTACTTCACTAGTGAAAGGTAGAGAATTTTTTATTGAATTCTGATTGATGTGTATAAATTCCAGAGGAGCAATGACAGAAATAGGATGTCTAGGCGATTGACAGAGGAGGCGGAAAGATATATCGAGGATTTCATTTTGAATTTTGAAGATACCGATATCTCATCTTTAGACGGGGAAAGAAGTGATACAGGTTCAACTATAGGAGGAATAATGAAAATAGGAGCTCTTCAGAGTCCGGCAATGTCCAAATCTCTTGTTGCTGAAATGGATGGAGTTGCCCTTCCCTGGTTGCAGTGGGAAACTTCCAATGATCCTTCTCCACTGTCAGGCAAGAATATGGAGCAAACACCAGCTTCAAAAACTAAACTATGGGATGTTAGTCATCAGGTAATCCCTTTTTTTTTCCCTTTTCGCCCTGCATCAAACTCACTTAATCTCTGACCTGTTGTTCCTTTTTGATTAACTCCTCTCGCCTCTGCTCACCTTCCTCCTCTTTTTCTTTCCTTCACTACTATTCATTTAGGGAGCAAGCCCTGCACAAGATCTATGCACACATTCAATCAGTAGCCATGGGAGTTGGAGCCCTGGAGTTACAGAAAGTCATTCATCAAATATCAATGAAATTACAGGAACCAAATCTGGAGAAGTTGGAAGTTGCCAGAGTCAATTCTCATTGTCAGGAACAAGGACACATTTGGACATGGATGAGTATCTTAAGCACCAAAGTGATGAAGATTTTCTTGTTGAACGATGGAGGCAACAACAGAGAATCCATTCCGGCAGTCTCCTGCTTTGTAATCACGTGTTCTTCTAGCTATAATCTTTCCTTTTGAAACTTCATTTTCCAGAATTCTAAACCAAGTATGGTATTTTCTGTGTGAAAGTTCAGGCCTTATTTGGCTTAATGGTAGCTGTTTATACGTATCCTGGAGAAGTAGAAGCTGTTGCATATTTGCCTTGGCATACATGTTGCTTCATAAGAAATTATATGAGGGAAAGAAAAAAAACTAAATTGACCTAAAATGGGAATCTGTGTTTGATATGTTCACAAAAAAGCAAGTAAACATAGTAACAAAAGTATCTATTATTACATGAACATTATGTAGTGTCCTACCGAAAGTGTGCTGGTTCTGTGATAATTCATGTTTCATTGGAATCTGGCTTATCCAAAAGCTTATTTTCTATAACTACACTTCAACTGCATCCTTATCGTTAAGTTAATCCTTAAATTTTTCATGTAATACGATTTGATTTTTTTTTTCCCACAATTAATTCGAAGATAAACGTTATATCTTGATAATGGGATCGATGTATTAGTTAATTCTAGATTTCTACAAAATACCCGAGTGGGAAATTAGATCTTGACTGTAATTTTGTATTTTTGCAAGTAAATGAGTGTAATTATATCTTTAGTCTCGACCGCCTAATTCTTAGTGTTTCCCCCACTTTCGGGATAAACCCTGATTGGAAACTGTAGCTTTTCATTCTGATCTCCCCAAAATGCCATTGCGAGTGAAATGGCAGAAGATCCTTAACTCGCACTTGACTATCCCACAGTTCTTGGACTTTTTATGTTCAAAACATGGAAAAAATATTGTAAGTTGGTACGATAATCATCATTCAAATAACAGTATTTGTGTTCCAAAAAAATAGCAAACAAGTTTCTGTGAAGACACCTAGTCATTGTGATAAAGTTAAGTTGCAATAGGAAACAAACTCTCGTTTTATCTTTAGTTTTCATGCAATCCATACTTCGACATAACTGCCCGCAACGTACTCTTTTTATCCGATGCACCCATGTAGATAGACTTTGGATTTCAAGTAATCTTCATCAATTTCCCCTCTTGGACCGAGAAAAAAAAATAGAGAAGGAAAAAACAACGGAGGAAATTGGAGCACACAAGGCTATGCAAGCCGATCACAATGTGAGGGGTAGTCTAAATGATTGGCTTCCCATCACCAAGTCCAGGAAGGCGAAGTGGTGGTACTCTGCCTTCCACAATGTCACAGCCATGGTTGGCGCCGGGGTCTTGGGCCTCCCTTACGCTATGTCTCACCTTGGATGGTAAGACACCAATTTCAGGCACTCGGTTTTTTCATGTTTGGGACAATCCTTTTCTTGAATTTTTTTTTCATTATTTTTGAAAAATCCGGATAGAGTTTCACAGATACTAACTGTGACAGGAAACAGTGATGTTTCAAGTGATGTTTATCAATAATAAGTGAATGGGGTTTGGTTGATATGCTTCAGGGGTCCTGGTGTAACTGTGATGGTCTTATCATGGGTGATCACTCTCTACACGCTATGGCAAATGGTGGAGATGCATGAGATGGTGCCAGGAAAGAGATTTGATAGGTATCATGAGTTGGGTCAGCACGCCTTTGGCGAAAAGCTTGGTCTCTGGGTAGTGGTGCCACAGCAACTGATGGTGGAGGTTGGGGTTGATATCGTCTACATGATCACTGGAGGTAGATGCTTGAAGAAGTTCCACGACACCGTTTGGCCTGACGCCAAAGGCATCAAAACCACCTATTTCATCATGATATTTGCCTCTGTCCACTTTTTTCTGTCTCATCTTCCAAGTTTCAATTCCATCACCCTTGTCTCTCTCGCCGCTGCTATCATGTCCTTGAGGTATCAAAATTTCTAGTCGTTCCTTTTTTTTACCCAAAAAATTGATAGAATTATATAGATTTATTCTTTGTACTTAGATAATTGATGATACGAAGAATCTTACTGGACCTTTATAATTTTCTGTAGTTACTCGACTATTGGATGGGTAGCTTCTGTACATAAAGGGGCTCAACAAGATGTCAGTTATGGACATAGGTCTTCAACTATAACAGGGCAGGTGTTCGATTTCCTTGGTGCTTTGGGGGATGTAGCTTTTGCCTTTGCAGGGCACAATGTGGTCTTGGAGATACAGGCAACCATCCCTTCAACACCCGAGAAGCCTTCCAAGAAACCCATGTGGAAAGGCGTGGTTATTGCCTATATTGTTGTTGGCTTGTGCTACTTCCCGGTCAGCTTTCTTGGTTACTGGGCTTTCGGCGACAAAGTTGAGGACAATGTCCTCATTTCACTAGAGAAACCCCGTTGGCTTATCGCAGCTGCTAACCTGTTTGTTGTTTTTCATGTCATTGGGAGTTATCAGGTCATTACATTGACGAATTGTTTCAAAGGGCTGTAATACCTGGATGGTTTACATCAAGTTTCTGATGATGTCTTTGTATTTAGCTTTTTGCAATGCCAGTTTATGACATGATGGAGGCTTTTCTGGTGCTGAAGATGAAACTTAAGCCAAGTAGACTGCTTCGTTTCATAACACGAACTTTATATGTTGGTGAGTGCAAATTCCAAGTTGGAAAGTTCTTTTTTTTTTCAAAGTGTAGGTTCGAATCCTGCTAGGGGATTCCTATTTTTCAAATGGGAGCTGCCTGATCCTGATGGAGATGTAATTTGTCTTGTTTTTAATCAAATGCAGGACTCACTATGTTCGTTGCAATGACATTCCCATTCTTTGGAGGACTTCTAAGTTTCTTTGGGGGATTTGCCTTTGCTCCTACGACCTACTTTGTGAGGAGTTTATACGTGCATGCATCCTTATTTCTTGTTAAGAGAACTTGAACTGCATCTGCCTAAATCAAGTATCTTACCTTAATTTTCTGGCAGTTGCCTTGCATCATGTGGCTTGTGATCCACAAACCTAAAAGGTTCGGCTTGTCATGGCTCGCAAATTGGGTAATCTTAGCATTTAGTTTCTGGTCTTCTAATTATCATACCTTTCTCTAACCAAATCCATTGCTTACTTAGGCTCATCTTTTGATACGTTTTACCTAAACAGGTTTGCATTATGCTTGGTGTCCTGTTGATGGTGTTGGCCCCCATTGGCGGACTCAGACAGATAATACTTCAAGCCAAGGACTTCAAATTTTACTCCTGATTCTCTTCTCTTCTGTCTGATGATCGGCCAGATCCTAATTTAGATTCTTAAGCTGAGTTAGTTTCTTCGTTTAACATGTGTGCAAACAGTTATATGGTCTATCATGGACTTAGATTAACTTTGATGAGCAGAGGGTTGGTGAGATTTTTAAATTCTCTTCAACTCATCTGTGAATTTAACATTTTTATTGGGAAGTTCTTTTTGTCGAGAACTGTCATAAAAAAAAACGGTTCCAATGAAGAAATCAATATTACATATGCAATTAAATTTTAGAAATATATCTTTCAAAATTAAAAGAGATGTGTTTAAATTACCATAATTGATTTAACATGAAATATTTTTTTTTTTAATTTTCTTATAAAACATATAAAATTACTTTTATATTCATTGTTTGTTTTTTTTATAAAAAAAAATAATCATAATCCTCTTTTTATTTTCCTCATACAAACAAAAAAGAAATTTCTCACTAAATATAACAAACTACACATCATGCAGATTTGATACTAATAAATAAAATTTTGAAATATTTTATTCATAAAAACGTAAGATAAATAAAATAATGAATAAAGATGTTGGGTATCACTTCAACTTGTGTCTTAAGGTAGTTGGACTTAAGTGTTTTTTCGTGATAGTGGGTCTCGTGCAAAAGCTTTATGGGCCTCAGTCCATCTTGGGCTCGATTGTTCACTTCCTCTTTTGCTCTTTGGTGTCTTTCCTAATCTGAGACAGTGGAGCCACCTTTTTTTTTTTTTTTTTTTCAGGAGATAGTAACAATATTGTTTGTTATTATTTATAATTGAAATACCTTATCCACTGACGATGTAAAAATAAGAAACGAAGGCTCACTTTCTGCACTCGGTGCCTCCCCGCCAAAATATGCAAATCCTCCAAGCCCCTAGTATCTTCACTTGCCCTAAAACCCTAAACCACCACCGACACCCCCGCTTCCCACCGCGCCCTCTCTCTACGAAAACCATAATTCCGCTTTCCTCCGCCGTCTGTACAACCATCGGCACCTTGACACCTCCAAAATGCTTCGGCTCCGACGAGTTCCCCGTCGACGACACGTTCCCCCATAGTTCTGGCGGCCCCAAAGACAAAGAAACCGAGGACGCGGCCCGCCGCAAGAACTGGATTGACCGAGACTGGGCCCCATGGGAAGAAATACTCACACCCGAAGCCGATTTCGCAAGAAAGTCCCTCAATGAAGGCGAAGAGGTCCCTCTCCAATCCCCGGAAGCCATCGAAGCTTTCAAAATGCTATCCCCAAAGTACCGGGCCCAAAAGATCAAAGAAATGGGTCTCACCGAAGATGAGTGGTACATAAAGCAGTTCGAGATAAAGGGGGAGATTCCGGACAAGCTCGAAACCGTTTGGGTGGCGCCGCTGGTGGTTAGGCACGTGCCACCGAGGGATTGGCCGCCCAGAGGGTGGGAGGTGAATAGGGAGGAGCTGGAGTTCATTCGTGAAGCCCATAAATTGCTGGCCGTGAGGGTGAGATTGGAGGATTTGGAGACTGATGTTGTTCGGGAGGCTGATGGGTTTTGTTTGGACAGGTATAAGATGTTCTTGAAGCAGTATAAGGACTGGGTTGCCGCCAATAAGGATAGATTAGAAGAAGAATCTTATCAGGTATATCAACTTAAATTCAGCAAAACATCCGCTTTCCTTTTTATGTTTTTGAATTGGACTATTTGAAAATGGACATTCATTTAGATTCTTGCCTGGTCGTAAATTTGAAAAGTTGGCTAAAATAAAATGGGTGCAACTTTGAATAAGTATGCTTTTTTAATGTGTTCCATTATCTTTTTTGTTGATTGGGAAGATTAATGTAAGTTATGTTTGTTTTCAAAATTTATTATCGGCTTATTGATTTTCTTTCCAGACTCTGCTGAGGAGTGGCTTTCTTTTATTATCTTGGTTTTTTTTTTTTTTTTGGTGAAATGATAGACAAGCTTAAATGTCTTTATGTGTTTTATTAGACTAATGCTGCCAATTTTGTTGCCAATGCAGCATGACCAAGATTATTATCCTGGTAGAAGGAAAAGAGGCAAAGACTACAAAGAGGGCATGGTTGGAGAAATACCAAGCTTTATTTTCTATTTCATTTGTGTGTAAATTTCAATTCTACTTACGGCAAAATGCTTATGGTTGGATGTTTTTGTTTTCTGCAGTATGAGCTTCCATTTTATTATCCAGGACAGGTGAACAATTCTTCACAATTCTTTTTTTTTTTCCCCCCCTCTTAGAAGCTTTTAATGGAAATTTTTATGTGCTAGAAATTCTCAATTAAGAGATATCCATGTGGATGACGTATAATTCCCTATTCTCATATTCCTACCAAGAAAGTAAGATTTCATTCTAGACTAGACCTTGGGGTCCATCATGCCAGATTTGTATAATAATGAATGCCATCTACAGGCCTATTGTGATTAGATCAAGATCCAACTTATATAATGATATAACATGAAGATGTCTCTCTCTTGAATGTATAACATGAAGATATCTCTATGTTGGACTTCTATATGGACATGTGCTTGCTGCTTTATGTGATTTGGTTGTAATGACTTTATGGTTGGTTCTTATGTAGATTTGTGAGGGAAAAGTGACCAGCATAGCCCTATATCAAGGAGCATTTGTTGACATTGGAGGTGTGCATGATGGGTAAGTTCATTAAAATGATGATCTTTCATACCACTTAAATTGGGTCATGTCTTGACTCTAAATTGTATTATTTTTTCTCCTTTTGGCAGCTTATGTTTCTTTATAAGTCCTTAATCTATATAACTGTGAAGGTTTCCAGCTGGATTCATGCACGTGTATGTGTGGCAGGTGGGTTCCTATTAAGGGTAATGATTGGTATTGGATCCGCCATCATATAAAAGTTGGCATGCATGTCATTGTTGAAATTCTGGTGAGCTTTCTTGCTTTCACATATGTAAATTTTTGTCTTTATTTCTTCCCATTAATGAGCTTATTAAAGGGTGATTCAAATTTTGATGTTAATTTTGAAGCAGGCTTTGATTATCTCGTTTGGTTTGCAGGCAAAACGAGATCCTTATCGGTTTCGCTTTCCTATTGAAATGCGTTTTGTTGATCCCAACATAGATCATCTTATGTAAGGTCTTTTACATTTTGTCAATTTTCATCTTCAAGTCTGTAATACTGGGCCAGTAGGACTGACCCACCATGAGCTCGTTACTGGTCACAATTATCAGTCATGACACAGCCTCTACTGGATGACTAGGGGATCTCTCTTTACCCATAGTAAAAGGGCATCAGTAACAGACTGCAGAGGCTCCATGTAGTGTAATATTGGGCCGGTAGGACTTACCCAGCTGAGCTTGTTACTGTTCACTATAAACAGTCACAACACATCCTTCTACTGGGTGACCAGGGGAGCTCTCTTTACCCATAGTAAAAGGGCATCAGTAACAGATCGCAGAGGCTCCATGTAGTGTAATTAAGTTAGTGGTGTTGCAATAAACATATTTCTCTGGCCAGTTGCCTGTAGGCTTTTGACCTTTGTTTATTCAAAATTCCAGCTTTAAGAGATTTGAATTTCCACCAATATTTCATCGTGATGAGGATACGAACCCGGATGAATTGCGGGTATGCACACTCCTTCAACATGCAATTTAATGCCACTTCACTTTTGTATTATATGTCTTGTGTATTTTTAATGCATGCATGGAAACCCTTTTTGTTGGTCTTCATGCTGAGATGCTCCAGGTTGACTCTTAATTTGTGGATTAAAGACAGTAACACCACCTTGTGTGTATTTCTTACACCATAGTTAATTTGGTTAAATTCCGTACAGGATCCTTTAGATGTCCTTAAGTTTGCCTAATAAGTAAAATTTGTAAAGTTTTAGACTATATTGTCTAGTGGTTTTGATCATTTAGATTTCAATTTTGTTCTTTAAGTTATACTGCTACATTTGAAATCAAGAATATAAATATTCTAAGGACACTAAAAGTATTAGTAGGTGTCTTTTACTATAAGATTGATTCTCGTGCAAGTCAATTGTTTCTATTTATCTCTTTGTTGGTTGTTCCTGTCAGAATTCATAGGTATTGGTATTGCTTTTTCCTCTTCAATTAGCCTGCCACATGGTTGCAATTCCATACACACACACACACACGATATAAAATTATTAGTATTTATATTGTCGTTTTTATTTGTGCATCTCATTATGTGTTTGTGCTTGTGCAGCGTGATTGTGGAAGGCCTCCTGTTCCCAGAAAAGACCCAGGGATAAAACCAGAAGAGGAACCTTTGTTGTCTAATCACCCTTATGTTGATAAGGTCCTCTTCTATAGCAAGGCCTTATTTTCTGTTTGTTGTTTGTTAACTGATGTTTGGTGCCATTACAATCGCTCCCTTTGCAACATTAGTGCCAAATTATTTTTTTAATTTGGGACAATTTTTGTTATCCTTGCAGTTGTGGCAGATCCATGTCGCTGAGCAAATGATTGTTGATGATTGGGAGATTAATCCCAAGAAATACAAGGGCAAACAAATATCTGATATAACTGATGATGGTGATTTTGATGAAGAAAACAGTATTGAATATACAAAAGTCTACTACAAGAATAAATTAGTTCCTAAAATAATTCTGGTGAGAACTATTCTTGTGATATTGCATCAAAATTATTATCTGATCCACTCATCTGATGCTGTATATATTTTATGGGCAGAAACAAAGTGTCAAAGAGCTGGACTTGGAGGCTGCATTAGCTGAGCGTGAGGTCAACTATGTTTTTAATGTCTTTATTATCTCTCGTCATATATATATATATATAATTTTTTTTCCTTGTTAAATTCAAGTCCTTCACTGTTGGGTTTTCAATCACAGCATAGTCACTGTTGATGCTCCAATTTGAGGTGGAATCTTATTGCGTCAAATATGCTTAACTGCTTTCTTTCTGAGTGGAAATGTTATGCAATTTTTACTGCTGTATCTGCTTTAGTAGTGGTATCATTATTCATTGATTAAATGTCATGGCCAGATACTCAAGTTTTTTCATGTGTTGTGTATGTTTCTCTTTCTCCCAATGTTGAATATTGCTTCATAGGGTCCTATTTGAGCTGTTTCACTTATGATAAATTCATATTTTGGGCTCATTAATTGTGTATTTCTGGGGTAGTTTTGCTATTTTGATAGCCAAATTTTAATGTGATTGAAACCTTGACGTAAACAATGAGTCTTGTGAAAATGCCGAATATCACCAAGTGCCCTGCTCAGTGCTTGTTTCATGCTTTCTGCTAGTAGCATCATAATAAACTGAGAAAAGAAGCCATGGAAAGAGGAGAGAGATATAGAGTTCACAAGCTGAGGCGAAATATTGAGATGGATGAGTATGACTTGTTGCACTGGCGTCGGTCATTCGAGGAAAGAGAAGCTTTGATCAGAGATATCAGCTGGTATGCCAGTTCTTTTCATTCATAATTCTGTCGTTAAGCTTTATGCATTACCACCATACATATCTATTTTATGTTCCACCATTTATGTTGGGCATGGGAATGGCATTTAGACTTGTTTGCTGCTTTGAATGCAGCCATTGTGCTTGAATCTACTTCTGGGTGAATTTGAATGATTGGGAAAATTTGGGAAGAGTAAAACTATCTGGGCATTGAGATTAATCATGCTGATGGAATTTACTGTAATGTAAGAATGGGAGACTCAGAGTGCAAGGCTTCTTTACTGTGGGCCTAGAAAGGGTTAGATGCACACAACCTTACCTTTCTTTTTACTAAGAGACTTTCTGCACCTCCAACCTGTCACTGAGGTCACAACAGAGTTTACCATAATATCTTATCTCCTGCACCCTCTTTGTGCATTCTAACCCAAGTTTCTCAATTTCTTTCAGCCGTCAAGCTCTTGGTCTGCCATTGGAAGAGCCAGGGAAGTACATGCCAGCAAGTTACTTTGGGAAGGACCAATATGATCCTGAAAATCCTTTGTACCGGTACGACTACTGGGGAGAACCCAAGAACTCAGAAGAAAGTAAGCAAGAGAGGATGTTAGATGCTCACAACAAATCTATAGTGGGCAAGGGTAAGGTTTGGTATGAAATGTCTTATGAAGATGCCATCAAACAGCGGGTGCGAAGAGAAGCCCGTGCCAAAGAAGATAAGCAAAAGGAGACTGCAGAAGACTCAGTTAATGATCAAAGTAACAGGGAAGAACAAGATGATGAGGACAATGATGATGATTTCATTTACAGCCTTTTAAGTGACTTGAGTGTCAACTCTTCAAACCAGCCAACTGTCAATGGCACTGAATCTCTGGTTTTGTCAGACAATGGTATGTTCGAAGATTAATGTGTTATGTACAGTTACTCACATGGTAGACACCGGCAACATCGTTATCTGGCCTGAGTATTTTAGGTTGGTTCGGCAATTTTCATTGCAATCCCAGTTTTGGTCTTCCTAAAGGGAGGTAGAAGATCGGCAAGTCAATTATGTGATTAACAGTGTAATTTTTTCTTCTTGTATAAACTGTGTAACCCGTGATCTTGTTTTATCATTCATCAGGCAATGAAGCTTATGTGCTTATTAGAAGCCTGGAAATTGTAAAATAACATTGTAATATTTTTTCTCGTGTAACCATGATCTTGTTTTATTATTCATCAGGCAATTAAGCATACGGAACAGAATTTCTTAGAACTTGAAGCAGGGAATATTCTGCAATTACTTTCACGGACAAAGTGTCCCTCTCTATGGGATGCTTACCAGCAAAGAAATGGAAATGGCGGAAAGCTTGTCTGATCATTGATCAGAAAGTTGTGAGGGAAATTCCCAGATATGATTGTTGTCCTGTTGTCAATGTTACAAATCAACCCAATTTTCGACGAGGGATGTTGACCTTCATGTTTTTGGCCGTCATGATTCTTTCAGCTCAATTAGTGCTGCCTTGGCTTAATCAATCATTGGTATATGGGAATATCGCCCAATGCCTTCGTGCATTTGTTAGAACACGGAATACAAAAATTTTTATCAACTACAGCTTCAAAGCAAAAGGCAGCCAACTTCCGATGGTTTTTAGGGACACATCCATAAGAGACATCTATATAAGTACACGAAAGACCCGGTACTAGCCGTAAGGCCGGTTGTTGTTTTTGAAGAATGAAGCGGTGCATGAACGATTGGAAGTTTTGCGTTCATTTTCTACGAGGGATAACAGATTAACCTTTGCGACGATGACAAAAGCAATCAAACAAAACCCTCTGTAATTTACGTAAAAATACACTTTCCCATACTTGGGAACATGGACAACCCAAGGGGCCTTGTGTAAAAGCTTTTTGCAACACGAGTGCAGATGCATAGATAAATGAATCGATTTATCTCTGTAAAATTCATCACTTCTCGCTTTCTTATTGGCAAGAATTAGGCCAAATAATGGAACTTTCCCCTCTCATTTTGCACGGTATGTTGCCTTGGCTACTTTTATTACTATTGGCAAACAGCAATGCAATTTTGGGGGAAAGTGAACAACTTCAAACGTACATCATCCACATGGATCATTACCAGAAGCCTACAACATTCTCAACCCATGAATCGTGGCACCGCTCAATCCTGGAATCATTGTCACATCAACATGATGAGATAGAAGAACCACTGTTATATTCTTATAATCATGTCATGCATGGATTTAGTGCCAGACTCACGCAACCTCAACTATTTGAAATTGAGAGTTCTGCAGCTCATCTTGCCACGTATAAAGAGTCCTTTGGCAAGCTATTCACCACCCACAGTTCCCAGTTTCTTGGCCTCAGCCATAAGTTGGCCTATGGCCCACTGCATCATATGGTGAAGGAGTGATCATAGGGATAATTGATACAGGAATTTGGCCAGAAAGTCAAAGCTTCAATGACAGAGGGATGCAACCTCTGCCACAAAGATGGAAAGGACAGTGTGAGAATGGCACTGCATTTGGCCCGGCTAATTGCAATAATAAACTCATCGGGGCTCGATCTTTTAGCAAAGGACTCAAAGCTGCAGGCAGGAAAATTAATCCAGAATATGACTATGACTCTGCCAGAGACCCCTTTGGCCATGGAACCCACAAATCATCTACAGCTGCCGGTGCCCCAGTGCAAGGTGCCAGCCATTTTGGATATGCAAAAGGCACGGCCAGAGGAATGGCACCAGCTGCACACGTTGCCATGTACAGGGTCCTCTTTGGAACAGACACAAAAGAAACTGCAGCAACTGATGTACTTGCAGGAATGGACCAGGCAATAGCTGACGGGGTCGATATTATGTCATTGTCTCTTGGTTTTGACCCAACGCCTTACTTCAAAGATGTCATTGCCACAGCTTCTCTCTCTGCAATAGAGAAAGGGATTTTTGTGGTGTGTGCAGCTGGGAATCAAGGGTGGTCCTATGGATCGATACAAAATGGAGCACCTTGGATTACAACAGTTGGAGCTGGCACACTCGATCGCACTTTCACTGCTGTAGTAACACTGGGAAATGGGTTGACAGTTCAAGGAGAATCATACTTCCCAGAGCGCATCTACATTACTGATGCTCCATTGCACCATGGTCAAGGCGACCCCAACAAAGCAATATGCAACCGTGGTGCATTTAATGGAAGCGAGGTTCATGGAAAGATAGTCTTATGTGATAATACCACCTAGACGGATGTTGAAGGACAAAAGCAGGAGCTTCAGAGGGCAGGTGCATATGGTGGGATATTCATGACAGATTTGTCACTTTTGGATCCGGTGGATTACAACATTCCCAGCATAGTTTTATCAACTACTTCTTGGGCTTTGGTTAGAAAATATGCAACCAAGGTAACTGAAGCCAAAGTAAATAGCATTGAATTCATGTTCACCAATTTGAGAACAAAGCCAGCACCTCAAGTTGCCTATTTTTCTTCAAAAGGACCTGACCCGATCAGTCCAACTATTTTAAAACCTGACATACTTGCCCCTGGAGTGGACGTGCTAGCAGCAGTTGCACCAAGTAAGCCATTCATGAGTGTTGGCAGATACGATTTGGTAACAGACTACGCATTGCTTTCAGGCACATCAATGGCAGCACCCCACGTTGCTGGAGTGGCGGCTCTACTCAGGAGTGCCCATCCGGAATGGAGTCCAGCAGCCATTCGGTCAGCAATTATGACCACAGCATACACCACAGATAACACTCACACTATCATAAAAGACGAATTCACTGGCCTTCCCACCACACCTCTAGCGTTCGGTGCAGGGCATATCAATCCAAACAAGGCCATGAATCCTGGACTCATTTATGATGTGGGATTCCAAGAATATGTCAACTTTTTGTGTGGCCTCGGCTATAATTACGCACAGATGAGTGCTATCCTCAGGAGAAGTCAATGGGATTGCAGCCAAGTACAAAGTGACCTAAACTACCCATCATACATTGCCATTTTCACCAACGAAACTTCTGCCCCTCCGACAATCAAAAAATTTAGCAGGGTCGTGACAAACGTGGGAAATGACACAGCCACTTACCAGGCAACTGTAGAAATTCCTCCAGCTTATGGAATGAGAATTACAGTGGAGCCTACTACTCTGTCATTCACTCAACGGTATCAGAGACGATTCTTTTCTGTGACCGTAGAAATTGATGAAACTCCATATTCAGTACTCTACGGCTATCTAAAATGGAAGGATCAATACAATCATACGGTTTCAAGCCCTATCGTGGCCGTTAAAGAACAGGCCTGACGGTCTAGTTTCCTTTCCCATAAAATACATACTCTCACAATTCTATCTTTTAATTGTTTATTACCCAGCATTTTCTGCTAGCCGAAGATTACAAGGTTGTCAAATATCCATTATAAACAATAATTGACTGTTGTGTAAGGTCGAAATAAGCGTGGATGTATTTGCTTCATCTAAATTGTCATCGTCTCTATCAGATTATATACTTGCAAAGCAGGCCTCAGTTTGCATGATTCTCTAATTCTCTCCCAAACAATAGATGATGCGCCACGAAACTTGGAAAATCAAACTCCTAACTTAAATGCTTGTTTTCTTCAAAGGGCCAAAAAGAAAAGAAAAATAAAGCAGGGAAATTCAACGTTTTTGCTGAATTGTAAGGTGACATTAACGGACCCTGATAAGATTTTTCTTCCAATCTATCGCTATTGCCACCCTGGCTGCCAACAAATTGTCGGCAGGTGCCTCACCAGCGGCGGCGCTGCCACCGCAATGCAAGTCTATATAAGTCCCACAAGGGGACTTTATATTTCCTAGGTAGCATTGCACTGTGATTCCGGAGTCATTATTTCCTCGATTTTGCACTAGATTTAGTCCCGAGTGAACACACACAATTTTACAAAATCTACGTGACATGCAATAATTACGAGGGCAGGGAATGATTTCGACACTAATTAACGTAAATCTTAGAAACTCGTACTTTAAAATTTAGTTATAGAAGTGAAAGAGTCCAAATTTATATATAAGTTCCAAAAGGGATTAAAAAGTTTCCGGCTTCTCCAGATTCATCGGTTTCTCGAATTGCCTTCAGATCTCATATTGAAAGCTCCGCTCCGATGGCATTCGGAGATTGGCGAGGAAGAAGCTCTCCGCATTTTCGCCGTCGTAGAGGGGTAAAATCGTAAAAAACTAACCAATCATAACTAGACGAGCATTACGATGCCGGCCTTTTGCACCAATAAATAAATAAAATGATAGGAGGCCGCCATGTGGCCCAAGCACTCACGTTTCAAATTTCGGCCCAAATTTAGTAGCCTAATCATCGGGCTGATCCACCTGCCGGCCCATACTGGAAAAGAGACCCCAAAAGCAAAATAGAGACCATTTCGACGATTATAAAAACTAAATAACTTATTTCCATTAAATCAGTCAAGATAAATTTATTTTATACTTATTGTATATTACAAGAAACATTACTATAATGAAAAAGAAAAAAAAAATATTAGAGTTGCAAATATACACAAATTTACACGTGTTATGCCATCGCAAGTGCATTTTTTCATTTTTTATTTTTTATTGTTATTTCGGGAATACACAATGGACAATGAAAAAGCCAGGATGATTTGATTCCTTCGGGATAGGTTTCCATGTAAATGATGTTTGTTTTGCAGTACACACAAAATATGCCTCACTCACTTTGTATTGTTTGAGACGGCAAATGATGATTTATTATATAAGTGGAATCATTTAAGCTTAAGCCTAGTTTTCGGATGAAATTATACTTTTAACGTCTTGTCACTTGTCAATATTTTTACTCTTTGTTAAGTAAATAAGCAAGGGAATGTAGCCAACCAAAAAGAAAACAAATGTGATGGAAATTCCAAGAGATCTGAACCTTGACTTGGAGTCATGCATAACCTGGCCTTTTGGTGCATAAACGGCCAATGCATTTCCAAGTTTTCTTCAGGCAAATGTGAATTGAGAAAAATTGTGATCAAAGTCAATCCCAAAGCAAATGGCAGCCGCTTGTGCTTGGGCAAAAACACATGGAAAACGTCAAGATACTAGCTGGGAAAATCATAAGAATTAAAGTAGCCGTAAAGGGAAAAAGAGCAGTAGCTGTCAGGCTGGTTCATTTTTCTAAGGCGAAAATGGCAAACGACTTAGAAAATCCTACAAGAGAACAACAATTGACATTTGTGATACTAACAAGATCAACTAAACAGAATCCAAATTGTCTATGTAGAAAAACTCTTGGTCTTTGGACTTGGGAAAAATCGATTAGCAAAGATGGCCTGTCCTGCAGGCAATGTTACTGTCTTACAAGAAACAACATTCCCACACTAAACTTATATATAACCCCAACGCATCTCCCTGGAATTCATCAGTTCTCATTGCCTTTGTCAATAAGTCTCTTGGTTGGTTTTTTTTTTTTTTTTTTTTTTTTGAAAAAAAAAAAAGATGGGCTTCTCCAAGCTCATTTACAGTCTGCTGCTTTGGCCAGTGTTATTGCTTCTGGGAAGGGCCAATGTAGTCTTTGGAAATGAGGAAACGCAAACGTACATCATCCACATGGACCACTACCAGAAGCCATCAACATTCTCAACCCATGAGTCATGGCACCGCTCAATCCTGACATCGTTGTCACATCAACATGATGACAATGAAATTCTGCTGTACTCCTATAGCCATGTCATGCATGGTTTCAGCGCCAGACTCACACCGTCTCAATTATCTGAAATTGAGAGATCCCCAGCTCATCTTGCTACGTATAAAGAGTCTTTTGGAAACTATTCACCACCCACAGGTCCAGGTTTCTTGGACTGAACCATAAGTTTGGCCTATGGCCTACTGCATCGTATGGTGAAGGTGTGATAATAGGGATCATTGATACAGGAATTTGGCCGGAGAGTGAGAGCTTCAATGATCGAGGGATGCCAATAGTGCCACAAAGATGGAAAGGGAAGTGTGAGAACGGCACCGCATTTAGCCCGACTAATTGCAATAATAAGTTCATTGGAGCTCGATCTTTTAGCAAAGGACTCAAAGCTGCAGGCAGGAAAATTAATCCAGAGGATGATTATGACTCTGCCAGAGACTTCTTTGGCCATGGAACCCACACATCATCTACAGCTGCTGGTTCCCCAGTGCAAGGTGCCAGCCATTTTGGATATGCAAAAGGCACCAGCCAGAGGAATGGCACCAGCTGCACACGTTGCCATGTATAAGGTCCTCTTTTCAACAGACACAAAAGAAACTGCAGCAACTGACGTACTTGCAGGAATGGACCAGGCAATAGCTGACGGGGTCGATATTATGTCATTGTCACTTGGTTTTGACCCAACGCCTTATTTCAAAGAT
The DNA here is from genome assembly GCA_021464305.1 of Kandelia obovata. Taxonomy (NCBI): domain Eukaryota; kingdom Viridiplantae; phylum Streptophyta; class Magnoliopsida; order Malpighiales; family Rhizophoraceae; genus Kandelia; species Kandelia obovata. The sequence goes on from CM038480.1 coordinate 3,236,983, forward strand.
GTAATTGCCATAGCTTCTCTTTCTGCAATCGAAAAAGGGAATTTTCGTTGTGTGTGCAGCCGGTAATGATGGAGCCTATGAGACCATATACAATGGAGCACCTTGGATCATGACAGTCGGAGCTGGTACACCAGATAGAACTTTCACTGCGACATTGACATTGGCAAATGGCTTGACAGTTCAAGGAACATCATAGTTCCCAGGAAGCATTTACATTACTGAAGCTCCACTGTACTACGGCCAAGGTGATGCAAACAAAGCAATATGCAACCCTCGTGCATTTAATGGAAGCGAGGTTCATGGAAAGATAGTCTTCTGTGACAATACCATGCAATTGCTAATGAATGTTGAAGGACAAAAGCAGGAGCTTCAGAGGGCAGGTGCATATGCTGGAATATTGACGACAGATTTGCCACTTCTGCAGCCAATGGACTACACTATTCCCAGCATCGTTTAATCAAATGCATCTGGGGCTTTGGTTAGACAATATGTAAATGGACAAAAGACAACCAAAGTAACAAGCCTAAAATTCATGTCGACCAATTTGGGAACAAAACCAGCACCTCAAGTCGCCATTTTTTCTTCAAGAGGACCAGACCCAATCAATCCAAGTATTTTAAAACCAGATATACTTGCACCTGGAGTGGATGTGCTAGCAGCATTTGTACCAAATAAGCCATTCATGAGGGTCGGGGAATATGATTTGGTCACAGATTATGCTTTATCTTCAGGCACATCGATGGCAGCGCCACATGTTGCTGGAATAGCAGCTTTGCTCAAAAGTGCCTATCCTGAATGGAGTCCGGCAGCTATTCGTTCAGCAATTATGACCACAGCATACACCACAGATAACACTCACGCTATCATAAAAGACCAAGTCATTGGCCTCCCCTCCACACCTCTAGCTTTTGGGGCTGGTCATATCAACCCGAACAAAGCCATGAATCCTGGACTTATCTATGACATGGAATTTCGAGAATATGTCAACTTTCTGTGCGGCCTTGGCTATAATGATGCGCAGATGAGTGCTGTCCTCAGAAGAAGTCAATGGAATTGCAGCCACGTACAAAGGGACCTAAACTATCCTTCTTTCACTGTCAATTTCAGCAACAAAACAGCTCCCTCTCCAGCAACCAAAACCTTTAGCAGGGTGGTGACAAACGTGGGAAACGATATAGCTATTTACCAGGCAACAGTGGCAATTCCTCCTGCTCACGGAATGAGAATCACAGTAGAGCCGACTACTCTATCCTTCACTCGACGATATCAGAAAAAATCGTTCACTTGGAGTGTAGAGCTTCACAAAGGTGCTCCAAACCGCGTACTCTATGGCAATTTTAAATGGAAGGATCAATACAACCATGTAGTCTCCAGTCCTGTTGTAGTCTTGACGTCCTAGATTCTCTTCCCCACACAGGAGCCTCCCTCCTCAATCTAAAGACCGAAAAATAAAAGCTCCTCCTAGTCCATTTTTGCTGGGGAACTGTTCCCTGTAACCCCTCATTTGTGTCAAAAAAAAAAAAAAAGGCTTAAAAGGTTACAATTTTTCAAAGATTCATTTGAAAGATTATTCGTTGTTACTTGCTCCCAATATAAAATGCAAATGCATTCATCATATTTAATCAGATTAAGGAATTTGTTGTCATCTTGTCTCGCACATCAGCTTTAAAAATAATGCAATTGGAAAATAATTTGGAATTAGAATAATTTAAATCCTATTTGGTTTAACCCCTCTAAATTTAGAGAAACAACACCTCTAAAGAGGGCTTTGCATCTTCACAACCAATGGATAGAATATTTATAATTCAAATGATAATGTGGATTAATTTTGAAAACTTTCTCAACCAATGACTCAGCTAATACTCTCTAGGCTTTACAAGTTGGATTTACAAAATAAGGAAAAAATTTGAGTGGAAAGTACCTTTTAGCGTTCATATTTAGATACTTAAATTAAATTAATAAAGAGAAAATTTTTAATTGACTGGAAAAGGATCTCTAATTTTATTTTTTTTTTTATTTTATTTTCCTGCAGTAAGTTTTGAATGCTAAAAAGATTGATAGAATTCCTGAAGATTAGCTTGTGGGCACGAGCTTGGAAACGAGACAGGATGATCTGAACTTTTCACAGATCTTGACTTGGGCCTACAGTGATGTTGGAATTGATCCACGTCTTTATCATAATTCAAATCGAACCAATCACATTTACACACGCCTTAATTATGGATCCTCCCACGGTTTTGTATTTCCCCTGTCTATCACGTCACAATATATCTCTTTTGACAAATTAGATTATCGCCTGGGCTCTGTAGAACAAGATGTTCGTCACGACCCAAGCACAGAGGTTTATGGTTCGTTTTTTTTTTTTTGCAAAGCCAGAAGGTCCCCACGACGAACGCACCGATCCGTCATTCGCATAACCGAGAAGAAGGCGGCCCAATGGCGTTTCGTTGGTCTTTTTCACGGGCATGACGGGTGAGCCCGTCGGGTTCAACGTAGAATCAAAAAGTGCCTAAACATAACCATAGTCACTAACAACTTAGTTTATATCGAAATAGAGCATGTTGTTAGAGTTCATTGTTGACGTGGCATCACTAATTTTTCAAAAATTTCAAATCTAGCTTGAATTGTTTCTATTTGTACCAATCAAGCATAATCCCTTGTTAATGTTAACATAACCCATATGAGATATTAATGGATCACGTCACACATTTTATGGTAGATGTGATCATTTTTATGGCAGATCCCAAGGATTTTGTTCCTCAAATTTGACACTGTCTGAACTTGATCTTTATGTCACCTTTGATTGAAACTTCTATTTTTCGTTTTTACGAATTTTTCAGCGAATTTTCATCTTATTTTAATAAATAAATAAATATATTATTATTATTTTGTCAGATTGTTACAATAAACAGAAGGTGATTAATTATATGAAAAGCTGCTATGCCACCAAATGTCAACGATAACCTTTGGATAATCCAATCATAGTTAAGAGCCAATCAAAAATTGTTTTATTTTTTAAAAAAAATATTTTGCAAACTGTGTTTTTCTTGTAAATGCTGTTTGCCATGATTTTTTATTTTATTTTATTCTTCTGTTAAAAAAATGTTTAATGGCCTTGACGTGTCCCCACAATTCAAAACAATGTATTGAAAACAACAAGACAAGTAAAGCAGACAACTAATGAGGGGCTGGTTTGCATTCAATACAAAAGCTCGGTAATTCTAGAGGAGAAACTAGCGCTTAAGACCAAACGCAGTTTGGAATCCACTTCCCCTTTCTTATAAAATAAACCCATATAAATCACGATCTTGAACCAACCCAAAAACAAAAAAGACATCTCAGAGAAAATAGCAACCGTGATCTGGTGAACCATTGTTCGTCGGAATGAAATAAAATCAAGAACCGAGTTGTTTTTCAGGTCTATAACTAAGCCGCGACAAATGTTTATTTATTTATTTATTATTTTATTCTTATTTTTTCAGGACAAGACGAGCTTCTTCTATTAGTTTCCCATTTCAATTACTTCACTAATGAAATTATCCCCCCTTTCCACTCGTTCTTTTTCCGTAAACTTGCCTCATATGAACTATTTAAGCATCACTTCCTTACCATGAGTTTGTAATCAATTTTCAAAAATAAAGATTCATTGGATTGATCCCATTTGACAGTTGTTAATAACAGATTTTATACAATAACATATAATTTAAAGAATTAAACGAAGCATTTATACATCATCACATGAAATTAAATCTTCACTGGGACGGCCACAGTAGCCATCGGCCAGTGTGGCTGCTACAGTGGCAGTAAGATAGAAAGAGCAAGGAACGTGGATCAACAGGAAAAAAAGCTCCAAAAAGCAGCGAGTGTAAAAAATAAAGAAAAGAGGGAAGACCAAACCTATTCACAGTTTCAACTTTCAAGGACATAACTAACAAGCCACGATCAGATTAATTTTTGATCAAACTCTCAGTTAAAATCAAAGCTGTTAGTGCATAAAACTATAGTTCATAGATAAAGATTTGCCCCAAAGAGACCATCCGACGATGTTTTCTCCCTTTTTTTTTTTATTATTTTTTTCATCGGCCCAAACGGAGAGCCGCCTTCACGTCTAATCGCCATGCAAAGCCGCCCCTGTCCATTGTCCAGACGTCACACGGCACCGTGATCGAGCTTATTTCCTTCCCATTGCTGCCACGCGTGTTCTGAGCCTTCTCATACTGCACCCTAACTCTGCACGTGAACGCCACGTCGCGTGCTACCGAAGCCGTCACTGGAGCTTTATCTCTCGTCACCAGCCAGACCATCATCTCCGCCCCACCATCGCCCCCGCCTAGGCCCACCATCTCCCTGTACGCGTCGTTCGTCCACGTGACCCTCCCGAAATAATCAGATATAAAGCCCGGGCACGTGTCCTTCTCCAGATTCGCCTTCCGTTCATCGTCTGTACGCCCTAGCCCGTCTGTGTCTACCCACGTGTCCGTCAAACATTCCACTGTCACGCACGATCCCACCACTCTGGTCCCTCCATCCATCACCGGTGTCCGGCCCACTGACATACCGAAACTACCCGGCCTCACGATCTGATCTTGCTCCTCCAAACCAAAACCAAGCAAAGGGGACGCGTTCCTCGTATGGTTCGCCGAAGATCCATTCTCCTGCGATTCTTTCCGTTCAGGAGTCTCCGGCAGAAGTGGTAGAGTCACAACCTCTCCTGCCTTCTCTGCACTCAAAGCCTTTCTTTTTCTGGCGCTTCTGTTAATACACCTTTTACTATTATTTCCTTTTGCAGTATCATGCCTTCTCTTGCCTCGGCCTGACTTGGAACCAGGCTCCCTCAATTCCGGAGACGATCCACAGGACGCTGGACTGGGATATGCTGGTTTGGGGGCGATCGGCCGGAATCTGAGCATTATCCGGTCGACTTTTGACATATCGTACGCAGCCCCAGGGTAACTCGCCATGCAGCAACCTTCTCTAACGTCCATCTGTTGACCACCTCTTTCACTCCCGATCTAAGAGTCTAGTCTCTTTCGCCAACCATCTCTATATTATTATTATTATTATTCCCAATATTTCCTTTTTCTTTCTTTCTTTTTTTTTTTTTTTGATTTTTTGTTTTGGGAGATATTATCTGTTTGCTATTCTTTACGCTTCACCCCGATACACCCGCGCTAAATGCAATGTACGAAGACAAGTGGTATGCTATATACAGCACCCGAGGGCTGGGCTGGACACGTGTTATCTACGACGTGCGTGTAAACAGCAGGTTCAACAGCGCCCAAAGGAGATTGGTTGAATTGGGTTGCGTGGCACCTGTGTCTCTGGCCTACGTTCCACTGCTATCTTGCGTAAGTGGGCCCCAGAATCAGCCAATGGTGGTGCGAGAAGTGTCCACTGTCGGGTCACGCAAGCCCAGAGCAGGGCCACGTAAGTACCCCGCCTCCTGAACTGTGTATCGCTTTCCCGTTCCGGCAGGGTTTTTTTATGATCGTTCGAGAAGCAGTCGACGTGGGCCAATCACATTTGGACAGAAGGGGTTTTTTTTGCATAATTAGCTAAGCAAGATCGTGCCACGTGGAAGGTTGGACTCAATAATGATCTCGAAGTCGGTGATGGGGATACTATTGACTTGCACCGGTTCAGACATTCGAATTTTCCAAAGTACGCAAGTACCCTTGTGATATTCTCCGTATTTGTCCTTTAGGAAAGGGTAACGGTGGTGTTTTAATCAGTGTGAGGGGCAAAATGGGAATTTCTCGTTTGGTTTCTTGGCACCAGTTGCTAGGCAGCAGGTATTGTCCAATACAACCGTTTGTATTGGTCAACAATACGTCATCTTGAACTCGTTGCTAGGTTTGAACATGGAAATCTTGTAATCATGTGATGCTTGATTATTTGACGATGATGCTTGATTATGAGCATATTAAGGAGGGATCAAGATGACATTTTAGACCCATTTTTTGATTATTTTTTATTTATTTTTCTCGTTTTTTAATAATTTGCACCACTTTTCAGTACATCAAATTCCTTTCCGGTTTTCCCCTCCTCAAACGTATTTATCACAAGATTTGGGCCTATTTTAATTTTCATCAATGAGATTTAATCTTAATGCTAGTTGGGCTTCATTGAGCCAGAGGAAGAAATTTAAATAAATAAATAAATGAAAGAAAGAGGATTCCTTGGCAAGAATAGGCCGAATTGCAAGATGGACACGAATCGTGCATTTCCATTATAACTGATTTCTTTATTAGTCATACAACGATTAACGTTACCTCCGTGTTAGCTCCACGCGTACTTTGTGCTGGCTGGCTAGCATTCTGTGACTTCAAAGTTACTTAACGTCACATTTTCTCGGTACTCGTCTTTGAATTTTTAAGGGCTCGAAGAGGAGGAATTACTGTGTGTTGAATAATGTACGTTAAACATTTCTTGTGAACCCAATCCAGTAATTAATACTTCACAGGCATCCCGAAGGACAATGTGCTGCTCCTTTTTTTTTTTTCCTTTTTCTTTTTTTTTTTGAGGCGTTAACGCGTTTCCATTCTGGTTGGCGACCAATGTTTATCCGCTCTGTTGATTATTGAGTAGACTAGCCACGTTTATTCACTTTTGGTCATGAGAGGCTTGTTACGGGTGCGCCAATTGACAAAAGTGGACCAAAAATCAAGTGTAGACCATTGTTCGTCGGTAGGCCCTTCTCCATTTTGGGTTTGATGTCAATTCTTTAGGAAATGAATATATAACCACCGAAAAGTATACCTCTTCTTAATTTTTATTCCGAGCAAATACTTACCATCTCTGCTGGGGTTCTGCTCCTCAAGATGGGACAAATGCAGATGGTGATTGGGTATAATTAATAAGGCTGTCATGCCTACGAACCACCAATGCCCAGTGTCCACCCATTCGAAGGTCGGTCGTATTTAGCAGGTTCTGCTGTCTGAACGAACTAATCAATGCGGGTGGCAGTGTATTGCATTTGCTATTATTGCAATTCTATTTATAGGGGATACGTCAAAAAAGAAAAAAGTCTTCATTTTTTTAATTTTTATAATATAATTTTAAATTTCTCAAATTTTTTATTTTAACTCTGAATAATTTTATGCCATTTCAATAAATCACAATTTTAGGCAAAATAAAATAAAATAAATCAAACTAAACCGTGCATAATTAAAAAAATTTCACAAAATTCAAAAATTAAATTAATTTAAAAACTCAAATACATCAAATTTACATATTCTCATTATTTTATACCATTAGTTTAACATATAAAATTAATAGTTTGATCTTTTTTTTTTTTTGGTCTAAAATCACCCTAAATTGATACGGAATAGAAATTGTTATTACTAAAATAAAAAGATTTAAAAATAAAAAAATGTAGTGTAAAATTTTAAAAGATTTTAAAATTAATTTTATATATAGCTCTTGTATTCTGCTGGATAATATTAATATTCTATTCAAATACGATAACCTGGCCTAATGGATATCTTATATTGTGTCGTGAATTCTTTGATTGATCCAGCGAAAACATGAATGGTGACAGATAAATTAGAATCCAAAGTAATTAAGAACTAATACTGATATTATTGGCATTTATAAGTCAAAGAATTATGTCTCCGTCTCGCCCATTGATGTGGGTTTTGGATTATATAACTATTTGATGTGATACAGCAAAGCATGATGTACTCTTTAAATCACCCCCTATCTTATAATTGTAATAAGTTACAAGAAAAAGAAAATTTCTGATTACTTTCAGAGCTTTGAATCTAAGCACACCATGTGCATTTTGGGGTGGTGGTGGGGATATCAAATGTTAGATGTTCATGGATTTTATTAACAATTTGAACTCATGAGTGGACCAACCTAGCTAGCTAATCTGATTGCACAAGAGCGACAATCTTGGAAACAGCTTGTACATTTAAAATTTATATCTCTTAAACTCTCATAATATATAAATTTTAACTTTGATGTACTGAAAATTTATTTAATAGGTTTATATTGGTAAATAGACAAATTCGTGACAGCAATACAAGTGGCTATTTTTTTTATAAAAAAAAATAAAATTAATTAATTAAAATTTTTATTTATAAAAAGAAAAGGAGTATTAAAAAGTGTACAAGAAGTTGATCACCCCTATTTGATCATTAAATTTGATTTATGATTAATGTTATTCTTTTTAACTTAATTGCCTGACTAACTTCCTCTTTTAGTATTTTTATTTTGTTAAAAGCCATTTTGTCCACATCTTTCGTGCGACTTAGCCAGTCAACCAAATTTGGGAACATTATCATTTATCGTGACTTCTCCAACAAGTGATGTGTTGGCCGCAAGGGGCGTTTTAGGGTAACCTTCCCATAACCAAAATAGCAATGATAGATATTAGACAAGGATGGGGCGCATGAATAAATATTCTATTCTATTCTATTCTATTCTATTCTATTCTATTCTATTAATTTGAAGTGCAAACAACATTTGTTCTCAGTTTGCACCGTCCACGTGGCATTATGCAAGCGATATTGATAATCTCGTAACTTTCCAGTTGGCCCAATAAGTGTTTATACGATTAAATTTTCACAAAAGGGCGAATGAAACATTAATAATTATGGTGTCCCAGGGGATTGAAATATTCATTCTTTCACTTGCCGGCCAAGCGTTTTGCATGCTCAATGCAACTTTCTTAGTTCCTTGCCCCCATTGAAGAGCCAAGTTGCGAATAATTTATTAGTTGGTGCTTGACATGTAACTCACGGTGCCCAATCGATGACTGCAAAGCAGGGCGTACACATAATCTTTCTCTTTCTCTTTATGTTTTTTTTTTCTTAAAAAAAAAAAATTATTTTTTATGGGTTGGTTGTTCTCCACCTACTAGACAACTTTTGATCAATTCAGAGGCCTCAACTCTAGCAGTGACTCCAATAATTGAGCCAAATTTTGATCAATTGAATCTAGTTGGAATTCGAACTCAAAGATCCTCAATTCTGAGGAGGATGACTAGTCATTGAACCGAAACCTGTTAATTATTAAATACTTCTAGCAGAATTGCATGTCATTTGAAATCATTTGTTTGCCCAATCCCGTCGCAAAGTGACTTCTACTATTATTGTTTTATTGTACAAATTTGATTGCTCACCAGTTGCTAGTTTTCGCAATTTTTTTTTTTTTTTTTTGCAATAGAATGCTTGCTGCAATTATGGAAAGCCAACTTGCCCTGCATATTTTAATTTTTTCATAGGAATGAGTTTATTAGTCTACTTTATTCTCTTTGTTCCTAACTTTCCCTCTTTCTTGGTCTCAAGATTAAAGATTGAGTGTCTCTCATTAGATTAACAAGGCCTCTTATGTTATTTAGGCTATCTATTATGAAATTTAAAGGTAAGTCAAGTTGCTTAGTCTAATTATTTAAAAGATCAAAATATTTAAGTTCAAATGAAAAGTTCTCGCTTTTATTTATTTATTTATATATAATATGAGATTTATTTTTTTTTTCTTTTAATTCATTAAATTAGTTTATACTCTCCTTCCACGATTTGAGCATATTGTTCCTATTGTTCGAGTTTCATATTTGGGTTGTGGAGTATCTTAAATGATGGTACGGCTCTTTGTGGGGTTAATTTCCTACTTATTTGAAGGTTTTTATTTTTATTTTTTATTTTTTATTTTTTTTATGACAGTGACACGTTGCATAGCGATCTAAGTCTGGATCGACAATGCTGCATGACCAGCTTGGATTTATATTGCTCGCTACACATGGGCTACTTTATTGGCAGTCTGGGCTTGGAATGAAAGCCCAATCTTCAAGGTCCAGTTTTATGGCATCAAGTAAATGCGTAACCGACACAAGGAGTTTTATAAATAAGATGTAATTTCGCAGCCGATGTTCGTGTAAAGGCTAGACGGCTAAAAACGCGTCAAGCCGTCAACGGAGAAGCTTCAAAGCAGTTTTCTTCTCATCCTTATCGTTTCCTTGTTTGAAATAATCGTATCGCTTGTCTACACGTCTCTGCGACTGCAAGCGGCCGTTGGCGCAGCCTCTGCTTCTCTTTCTGTCTATTTGGTTGTCGATCTGTCTCTCCGGTAAGATCTTCGTTACCTGCGTCTTTTCAGCGAGAGACGACCATACGGGAAACCGCTTTCGTCCATCTAGGGTTTTGGTTTTCTTCAAATCGATTTCAATCTTGTTTTCCAATTATTATTATTTTCTTTTTTTATTTGCACGTATCCTTGAATTTTAGCAAGTATCGAGGGAAGAAAAGAGAAGATAGAAGGAAGGAAAAAAAAATAAAAAGAAGAAGAAGAAGAAAAAGAAGAAAAAAGATTTAGTCGTTGTTATATAGGGGTATCTTGGGTTTGGGTTTCTGTGAAATTGTGTCTGATAGGGGGTTTTTGTTTCTTTATTATAATTGAGTTTGATTTTGATTGAGAAGAGCTGTGCTTCTGAATAACATGGCGGCAGGGAGGATCGATGTTTCAAGGAGAGGGGGTTTCTGTAGGTTCTCCAAAAGAGATTTTGATGACTATAGGAATGATGCTCATGGTGTGGTGTTGGACCGGGTTGCAGCAGGTAATAACAGGCATAACACCACGTCTACTGTTCCTAAGTTGAATTACAGAAGCGGGTTCAATTGTAGATACGAGGAGTTTTTGGGTGGAAATGGCCTTGATGATACCTCAAGGGTCAAATATGGTCAATTGTACAAGCACGAAGATGGGGTTCAGTTGCCTTCAGAGAAGAAAAGGAAGTCCTCCCCGATTATCTGGGACAAAGAGGACAAGAATGTGAGAATTACCTCCAAAAACAGAGTTACATCAAGGATTGCTACTCTGACTGTACCTCCAACTCCAGCCAGGTGTTGTCAACAGGAATCAGATGTTTTTTCTGATGCGGGCATTGCATTGGATGTTGTACTGACTAGGCCAGTTGTAGGACTGGAGCTTGGGTTAGATAATGATTCCATGGCACAAGGTTTAGTTGGTGGAATTGAAGGCAAGTCTCTGGCAACTTTGCCTCCTCTGTCCTCACAAGAGGCACATCAGCCTAATGATGTGGTGCAAGATCAAGAAAAAGAGGAAGAGATTGCTGAAGTACGAAACTTATCTTTGTCACGATGGGCATCTGATAGCGACTCTCCGATAGATGCTCCTCTGAACAACTGTGAAGATATGCCTGAAAATTCTGCATATAGTAAGAACTCCACTCCTGAGAGTGGAGAATTACTGGAAGAAGTCTTGGACCACAAATGGCCATTTGGATTTTATGAAAGAGATCATAAAGTGGAGTCCAGTAGATGGAATGGAGGTTTTGTAAACAAGTTGGAAAATGACGATGTCATGGAGGTTGACAAGATAGAGTCCAATGGAGATTTTGATGACAGCAGAGAGCCCATAGCTGCTAACCAAAGAAGTGTGAATATGCTCAACTGCTGTAGAAGTGTGTTTGAATATGAAAAACTCAATGAAATTAATGAAGGCACTTATGGTAAAGTGTACAGGGCCAGGGATAAGAAGACTGGGGAAGTTGTGGCATTGAAGAAGGTGAAGATGGATGTGGGAAGGGACAAAAACTTAGAAGAATGGGGTTTCCCTTTGACATCTTTGAGGGAAATTAATATTCTTTTGTCTTTCCATCACCCTTCTATTGTGAACGTAAAAGAAGTTGTTATGGATGACCTTAATAGTGTTTTTATGGTGATGGAGTACATGGAACATGACCTCAAGGGGCTGATGCAGAAGATGAAGCAACCGTTTAGTACAAGTGAGGTTAAATGCCTGATGCTGCAACTGTTGGAAGGTGTGAAATGTCTTCATGATAATTGGGTGCTTCACAGGGATTTGAAGACATCAAACCTTCTTTTGAATAATCAGGGCGACTTGAAATTATGCGACTTTGGGATGTCACGCCAGTATGGGAGCCCATTGAAGCAATATACATCCATGGTGATTACTTTGTGGTACAGGTGAGCTGCTTCTTATAATTGTTTAGATGATGTGCATCATCTATTTGCTACTTGTTTATGTGAGATAAAGTTTGGAGTACATGGCCCACATTTTTGTTTTTTTTTTCTTTTTGTATTGTTGTCATTTTTTCTACATCTAAATTGCTCTTTCATTCTTCTTAAGAAATAAAAGGACTTACCTACAGAAATTAGGTGGGAGTAGGTTATCTGAAATCTGTTATGTGAATGTAAAAACATTTTGCTCATGAAGAATTCTAAATATATTTGTTTTAAGGATGTTGCCATTTATTGTACAAGGGAACTTTATTTTGGTCAAAAATTTTCCAACCTTTATCTTCTGTTGCTAGAATTAACCATTATTGCACTCCTTACTAATTTGTAAATCATGAGAGTTATGTGTAACACCTGCTATTGTTGTGCTTTCAGTAATTTTTTGTTGCTTCTAAAATCCAAATTAGTATGATGCTGGTTCTTTTACTTTCGGTAATATATAATGATTTATAGAATACAAATAGTGGGACCTTTGTTCACTGATGCACCGTTTTTTTTTAGTAGAAATTAACTCCAACTTTGTCAAGCTGATGTGTTCATAAATGTTCTTACTGCAGGGCACCTGAACTTCTCCTTGGAGCTAAAGAATACTCAACAGCTGTTGATATGTGGTCTATAGGCTGCATAATGGCTGAATTATTGGCTAAGGAACCATTATTCAAGGGAAAAAATGAAGTTGACCAACTTGACAAGGTAATAATCATTTTCAACTTTTTTATTTTGGATATTTTGTTTATCCACATTTATTTCAACCAATACCCTTAATGATGGACTTTTAAACCAAATAATTGCAGATCTACAGAACTCTTGGCACACCAAATGAGATGATTTGGCCTGGGCTATCAGAATTGCCGGGAGCAAAAGCAAATTTTCGTATGCAACCGTAAGTGCATATTTAAGTATTTTGCTACTTTGGTGATTGTATCATGTCCATATGCTTTTGTGATGGCTGCCAGTCCGAAATGTTGATGAGTGCTATTATTTTCAGGCATAATCTGCTGCGTAAAAAGTTTCCTGCCACTTCTTTTACTGGATCCCCAGTTCTTTCTGATTTGGGATTTGACTTGTTGAACAGCCTTCTAACTTTTGACCCAAAAAAGGTAATTGTCCATTGCAAATATATTTTTTATTTTTTTGGTTGGTTTTAAAATTTGTTTGTGCCCCATAGTTTTCATGTTTCTTAATATGATACTAATCAATGTTACTCTTTCTCCAGAGAATAACAGCAGATGCTGCCCTTCGTCATGCATGGTTTCAAGAGGTTCCTTTACCCAAATCTAAATAGTTCATGCCTACATTCCCTCCCCCAATGGAGTGAAAAAGGTAGCTGTCCGAATAAAGGAAGGCAGAATTCCATCTCAGAGAATTTTGGGAAAATCTCTACTACCTTGTTATTATGTAGCCTTTTCTCAATTTGTGCTGCACTCTTTAGGATTATGCAAAGAAAAACAAAGAGCATGTCTCCACAGAGTAGCAGTGTAGGAAGGCAGGATGATGAGGTGTTGGGAGACACCCTGATGATCACTTGTTCGAAAGGAAACAGGTTGTTGCACTCCAATATCTGGGATCTATGTTATACATTGTAATGCTAGGCAAGATCTTGGATGATAAACCTTTTTCTTTTGTGCTATACAATCTCTATTCTTCTCGGATCAGCTTGGTTCAAATTATTTGCAAACCAGTTCGAATTAGTGTAAATAATTCATATTTCTTCTATGCCTTTTTCTTTATTGTTTTTGTAAAATTTCATGGCATTGACGAACTGTCACTCACTACATTTCTTTGAATATCAAACTTTTGTTTGCAAGAGATAATTGATCTATTTGATGGGAGGATAAGGGTTTTCCTTGTCAAAAGTCTGGACAGCGTTGCACCTGCAAGGTACTGGATCCAATATTTGCACTGTTATTGAACCATTCAGGTTAATTCTGTCTGCTTTGTTTGGAAAATATTTTATCTTTTCTTCCAACATTCCATTAACATGGTCCCAGAGATGCCTTATGCTGTCAGTTTGGACTTTAGAGAGCATGTAGATGGTAAGTTATGTTTGATTTGTGGATCTTCCTCATCTCCTCTCTTTCTGCATTCCCCACTTGCCCCTCCCCCAAACAATCTCTCTCTCTCTCTCTCTCTCTCTCTCTCTCTCTCTCTGTCATATGAGTGCCAATTTGCAGCCAGCACAGAATAAGAGGAAGCCATATTAGGCAGCTGTAACCCTTCCAACTAGCCTTTCCTGCATCAGGTAACCAATTTGCAACTGGCGTGGACTGTTGTAAAATTTGATTTATTGACATGCATGCAGTATTGCAGTGTTTAATCATTGACCATGTAAAGCCCTCTCTCTGGAACAAGGTTGTCCAAATATGTGGGGCATGACATGCCTTGAAAGTTGCCTAAGTATGTGAATAATTTGTGCCGAAGAATAAGTATGCAAAAACATTTCTGTGAGCCAGTCGCCGTGGCCACTATTAACAAGTATGATGGTGATTACCTTAGCATAAGTGACAATTCTGCATTTCATTATGGGATGTCGAGGATTTGCAGTGTGGGGAATTTGACACAGTTATCTGTATGCATGCATGATGGATGTCATTCCTGTTAAGTTTCTTTGTTGGCTGATCGCTGTATATGATTTTGACTTATGTTTGCCCATCAAATTTTTTCTTTATTTGTTGTGCAATTATCCTTCTTGTGGTTCTCTTGCACGATTCTTTTTGTAATAAAACACCTGAGCTCTTCCTTTGGTGGCAGAGGCAATGTTGATTCTAATGAAGCTGATTGAAGGTTTCATTGGGACTACTGTCTTAGATTCTGCAGTGAAAGAGAAAGTCCAATTATCTAAATGACTAATCAATATCCCAGCGATTAACCATGTTTTCTCCTGTTATGGGTTTGTGGTAACTGCGTCTTTCTTCCCTGATTTGGAATGTGGAATTTGCCTGTTTTAACATATCTTTACTTCTAGTTAATGACCTGCTAACAGCCTTTGAAATTTATGTTGTATATCTTGCGTCTAGTTAATGACTGCAGAAAAGTTGGAGGGAGCTGTGACCTATGGTTGTAAAAAATATCTTGTAAGCCATGTTATCATTTTGTCAAAGTTGGGGATGTAACTTGATAAGGATTTTGGAGTTTCTGCTTAAATGGTTGTCTTGTGATCCTGATGATTAATAAAAATAAAAGTTAAAACATTTTTAAAATCCAAAATTAAAGAAAATAAATATGAAAATGGAACAGGTTGTTGCGAGTGGTTGACCGTTAGTAGTAATTCAACAAGAGGATAGCTAATTTTTTATTAAATTACTGTTTTAAGTTTGTTATGAAGGTCGGTTCATTCGGTACTTTGCAATTTATGTCGTCGTATATTTGTTGGTGAAAAATCAACCGTTCTTTCAGTATGTATGATGTATGCTAGGTGTTATTAAGCTAATTGCCTCAATCCTCAGTTTGCAACTAAACAGGATTGTACGGATCTATAGCTACTCAAATTATTTCACTTGTTACAGTGAACTTTGTTATACTCCACAAAAAAAAAAAAAAAAAAAAAAAAGAAAGATATGGCACCTTATAAACTGAAATTTCACCTTTGTTAGAATATGGTAATCTAATTACTCTCACGTGAGTTCTAAGAGGTTTGAATGAGTCCTAACAGTGCTTAATTCCTCAAAAGCAAATATACGACGGCAAACCCACCAGGGTTGGACTAGGTACAATACTGCAAAAACAAACCGACAAAAAAAAAAAAAAAAAGGAAGGGAAATGGGCTCTTCACTTTTAGATGGAAACATTACTTGCAGAATTCGAAACTCTAAATATGATAGATCAATGCAACAGTTTGGACACAAGCCTGGATTCACAGACACAATCTGATAAACATTTTTATTTTCCAATGGGAGTTAAATATAATATATGGCCCAGCATTTGTCCGCCTGCTCAAGCTTTGGGTGGACCAAAACGTTGAATTCAATTTTTATGTGAATTTTTCAGCAGGGCAAGCTCTGACACAAAATTTAAAGCAAATGAGAGCATCATAATTTTGATGAAGCAATAGATTGAGAAAGAGTAACCAGCTCCCTTCGCAAGATCTTTCCGGAAGGATTCTTGGGAATAGAATTAATGAAAGCTACTCGTCTTATCTTCTTGTATGGCGCAACCTGCAACAAGATTTGATCAATGAGGACACGTGACAATCATCATGAGTTCATGCGTAAGCTAGATTCTTTCTGGCAAACTTTTTGTTAAATGTGAAGTGAACATGACTGATGAAAATTTTGATACCACCGGACAGGTCTTTTAAGGGGGATGCTGAAACCATAAAAGTTGCACTTATGGATAGTAAATGCATCAGATTGGGAACGATTTTGCCTGTAGGGGGGGGGGTGTGCAGAAGATACACCAGATGCCATATGGGCCACATGACCCGTGTGTATCCCTCATCACACAGGATTAAAGACCTTAATTGCCTATTCCCATGTTCTATTGCAACACAGGGAAGACATTTAACGTAATTGTGTCAGGGAGATCCATAAGTTACTTTGAGGTTTATGCGCTTTTAACAAATAATGCAAAATTATGGGTTTAAGGGTGTCTAGAAACATGCCTGTCTTGCTATGAAATCCATAACTTCAGCTGCAGAGATATTGCTTCCTGGTTTTCTCACCACATATGCCATGGGTATCTGTCCTGCATCTTCATCAGGGTAGCTGCTTCCCAAAATCACAGAAGGGTTAATATTTTTGTAGAATTATGGTTCACTACAGAAGCTATGACAAAAACTACACTTGCAGAAAATTGGCTGTTAGAAATTTCTCGAATGAGGAAATCAGTAGCAGTTTTGTGAGGAAACACACTATTTTCAACATAGTCAATAGATGAAACAGCTTGGCACTTACGGAATCACAGCAGCATCAGCAATGTTAGGATTGGCCTGAAGTAACTGTTCCAACTCAGCTGGGGGCACCTAAAGACTTACAAAAAATGTGTAAGGTATTCACACAACATTCTTCAGTGAAACAAATAGTTACACCCAGGAAAATCCAGGGTAAAGGGTAAATCAGTCACCTGATAGGCCTTGTACTTTATTAATTCCTTTAGCCTGTCAACAATGTAGAGGAAGCCCTCCGAATCAAAATAACAGAGGTCTCCAGTCTTCAACCACCCATCTGAATCCAAGGTTTCTGCAGTTGCCATCTCATCTCCTACATAACCTGCAGGGAGACGATACTGCTTGTTAGAGAACAAGCAGTAACTTGAAACGCCAGAACAGTCGTAAAATGGCTTGAGAAGCAAGACATGCTGGGTCAATGCTTTGCAAGGTCGGATTTTCAGTTTCAGCACATGTTGAACACACATCTGTGTTAGCAGAGTTCTTCTATTGACTAACCCAGGAGGCTGGAACATTGAACTTTGGCAAGCAAATAATAAATTAATAGCTAAGGAGCCAAAGCCAAGGATTGGTACCTTTCATGATTGTTGGCCCCCGTAGCCACAGCTCCCCTCTCTGGCCTGGAGGCAAGTGCTCTCCAGTCACAGGATCAACGATCTTGGCTTCCGTATTTTCAGTTAGACGCCCAACCGTGTCATTCCGCTCAGCCTCTTCAGGCCCGCTTGTCCTCGCTGCCCCTCCTCCACTCTCTGTCAAACCATATCCCTAAAGCACAGTTGAAAAGACAAGCACTGATTAAAAAAACTCGCCAAGCATAGTCGATAACGTGGCCAAATACGCCAACACAAAACCGAAAGAAAAAAGACATTACTAAACAATTTTCGTGACCCAAAAACAACTTGGATAATTAATTATTTAGTAACAAAAATCAGGTACCATACACTAATAAGCCAAATCCGTCCATTTTTCCAACCGCATTAGACATTACATTAATACACTCAACCTGGGAGGAGGGAGAAAATAAAAAATAAAAAAACAACAAATACGGGTGGCTATCTTCAGATGGGAGAAACAGTAGAAAATGACAGAATTTTCAATCAAGGCGGCAAAAGTAGGGGGCCATGAATATGATAAGGTGGCTATGTTAGACTTGTCCACGACGCTCTTTTTTTTTTTTTTCGAAAAGTCACTGTCAACAATTAGAACGTGAAACAAAGTAATGAAATACTAATCCAAGATTGCCGCGTCAAGAAGGCAATTAAATATTTAAGAGAGCTTGATCCTCTCAAACAACATCAAAAGAAGTCTTAATTCCGAATTTAATTAGGACCGATTATAACAATCTTTTTTCATAATTCTTGTCTATTATAAACTAAATTTGATGTTAGAAATAATCGTTAACAACTTATGATTTACTGACAAGTTTTCTTATTCTTGTTGTTGTTTTTTTTTTTTT
The DNA here is from genome assembly GCA_021464305.1 of Kandelia obovata. NCBI lineage: Eukaryota > Viridiplantae > Streptophyta > Magnoliopsida > Malpighiales > Rhizophoraceae > Kandelia > Kandelia obovata. The sequence continues at coordinate 3,255,326 of CM038480.1, forward strand.
TCTATCCTTTTCTTTTCTGAGTCAAAAACGAGTTTTCTATCAAAATTCAAGATTAAAATTTAATTTATAACCCGAAAAGAACCTACCTGAACAATCTCCACGTGCGGGAATTTTTGACGGAATGCCCGTGCAACCTCCATGCCCAACGGCGCACCGCCGCACCCAAGTCCCAACAAGGAGCTCAAATCGTACTTGTTCGTCAGCTCCGATTTCACCAACGCCACAACAAGTGGCGGCGAAACGGGCATGTACGTGACTTTGTAGCGCTCAATGGCTCTCAGCATCCCTTCAAAATCAAACCTTTCCATCAAAACCAGCGTCTCTCCAATGGAAACCGCTCTTATCAGCATAAGGAAACCAAACACGTGGAACAGCGGCAGCGTGAACAGCGATACCGGATGCGGCTCCGGTGGTTGGTTCCGGTCAGATTCGGGCATGCTGTAGTAAAAACCGGCAATTAGCGCGATCATGTTGCGGTGAGTCAAACACACGCCTTTGACCTTTCCAGTTGTGCCAGAGGAGTAAAGTATCGCCGCCGGGTCAGACTGGCTGATGTCCTGACCAAGGAATTGGCTGACTCGGCCATCACTGGGTCGGTTCAAGAAAGAGAGGAACTCGGGAGAGTCGACGAGGACGGTGCCGAGAGGGATGGCGGCGGCGGGGAGCTTCTGGGCGGTTTGCGAGGTGGCGAATGCGATTTTGGGTTTACAGAGTTTGACTTGGTGAGCCACCTCCGAGTTGGAAGAGAGTGGATTGGCGGGAGAGACAGTAACGCCGATAGAGAGGAGAGAGAAGTAAATAACAGGGACGTGGAATGAGGGAGGACAGAGAATGAAGGCGACGTCATTTTTGGAGAAAGAGAAACGAGTTTTGAGAGCAAGAGAAAGCGAGTACGTTTGGTCGATGAACTGGGAGTAGGTGAGAGTTTTTCCGGTGGCGGAGTCAATGAGAAACGCGGTGGAGTACGGGCTCTTGGTGGTGGAGGCCGCGGCAGAGTTGAGGAGAGAAAAAGCTAATTGAGGTATAGAGAGAGGCTCATCTAGAGGTGGCAGAGGCGTTTTTGGTCTTAGACAATGAAACGTTTTAGTTTCGGAACAAAACCCAGTATTTGGATCAATGAAATGGGCGTTATTGGCTTCTTCTGGTCTTTGAGCTGCCATTGCAGGGGTGGGAATGGCGGTGGTTGGCAAGAAATAAGAGTTTCTCCCTCTATTCTGTGGCTGCAGTTAATTGCAGAGAAAACAGACCTTCGAATGGTTCTTTGTTTTTTGTTTTGTTTTTTTTGGTTTTTTCACGCGATAGAAGAATATGGGGATTAGGGAGTTTGCTATTATAATTTGATTTGATGGAAGGAATAATTTTACATATTATATTAAGATATTTATTTTATATTTTTAAAAAATATTTTAAAAATTTAATTTCATTAATTAAATTTAATTATTATTAAATATTTTTTATTATATATAATTACATAATATCTATTTTCGTTTTACATTATATATATATTATTGAATTATTAAATTTATTAATATAATATAAATTTTAATATTTTAAATTTTTAAATAATTAAAATTTACATCATGTTATCAAATTTAATATTATGATAATATAAAAAACATATCAATCATATAATATATAAGTAAATAAAAAATACTTAATATTAATTAATATCTTAATAAATTTTTAAAAATAATTATAAATAATTTTCAACAAAATGAGTGAAATTAATGTTTCCTCTCATCTCTGCCAACCGGTACGATGGAGAGTCTGAGAGCACTTTTGACGTTTGACTAAGATACTTTTTTTTAATGCATTTATGGACGTACTTTACGTGCGTGTGGCTCATCGCTTTTGACCGGAATTTTCTTCTATTGATAAAATTAGAGTTAAATTGTTTTGATATTATTAATAAAATATAATACTTTTAATATTATTATCAAAGTTATAATTTAATTATTTAAATAATATTATTAAATAATTATATAATTATTTATAATACCATTAATATAATAAAGCATTACAAAATAATTTAAATTTCATATTTATTCACTCATCTTACAATAAATTAAAATATTAAAATTTTATATCATATATATATATTATTATTATTTATTTTTATATTAATACAAAAATTTTATTAATTATAATATATCTATTTAAATTTTATTTAAATATTAATTTTTTTATTTATAATTAATTTGAATTAACTAAATAATTTATTCCTTGAATTTGTGTGGCCTCCTAACATTCTTGGTCTTATAGCATAATAACGGCACATTTGTTTTATTAAATTTACATATGATAATAGGGAAACTAATGAAACGGAGAAATCAATGTGACTTGAAGAGAAGGTAAGATTTAAATACTGTCCTTTTTTTTCTTAACCTTTCTTCATTACATGTACATTTACACGTCGTCTGCGTTTATCCTTTTTATGCCGATCTTGACAGTAAGCTTCAACTTTTGATGGGTCGAATTACGAATAATCAAAAATCCGGAGACCAACACAATTAAGCCAATCGAAGAAGAGGGATACCAAACAAACATTTTAAAAAAATATAATTACTATACTTACTCCTTTTTTTTATAAATATAAAAATTTATTATATAAAATTTATATTCTATATTGTAATTAAATTATATTTAAAAATTTTTATTTTCACTTACATGTATAATTAAGTCAACTTAATTTATAATTTTTTTTAAAAATAATTTAATTTAACAAATTTTAAAATAATATAAAATTTGAAAATAAAATTGACGACATAAACTCAAATCTCATGAGTTATTTATACACAACAAACCGGCAAATCAGAGTTCAATCAAGAAAAAAAGATCAAATAGAATTTAGTAATGAAAAAAAAAATTAATGTTATAAAAGATATAAAATTATTTTATTTTTTTGAGTCTGAATTAAAATTTTTATGATTTTGATAATTTAACATATTGATTTGATATAAATAGATTTTAATATATTGTACCAAAAGTTAACATTTTGTACAATATTATTAATAATTTATACCAATTAATATTATAAAAATTATTAAATATTTGTATACTTTCAATAAGGTTTTATTATTGTTCATATAAAAAATAAAAATTAATTAAATTAACGTTTGTAAATTTGTATTATATAAAAAAAAAAAAAACTTCCCTCTTCAAAGTCGGGTTTAGGGTTTAACCTCGCCACCCGACTGAATTTTGGAGAAAACCTGGTAGAAAATGCCGCGAACAACGACCTTAGAGTGTCCCGGCTGCCCTCCTCTTCGTGCCCTAGCTTTTGACTCGCTTGGTCTTATTAAAGGTTGGATATACCCAATCCAATTCCCTTGTCAATTCAAATGGGTTTGGTTAGTTTTTCCTTCTTGTTTTTTCTTTTTGGGGTATATAATGATTTTGACATTGGTCTGTAGTCGTTGAGTCTCGCGGTGATCGGGGAATTCCTCAGTTGGTAGAGAGATGGGGTGATCCGGACTCCTCCAAATGCATCTTTGCAGCTTCCATTGATGACCGTAAAAAAGACCCCGTATGTGTTGCCGAGTGTGCTTTTTTTATGTTTTGTGTTTTCTTGGATTTTGGGTTTTCTTAATTTTGGTTGAAGTTATCGTATTTGCTCAAGGACTATTGATTGGAACATGGTTTTGGCTTTGCATGCGGTTGGCTATTTCATGCTTTCGGTTTTAATCTTCTTCTTCTTCTTTTTTTTTTTGTCTATTCCATTTTCGACAATTGTTGGATTGTTGCCTTACCGATGTTTATACCTTTTATCTTTTGCAGTTGTTAGCAGTTGCGAGAAAAAATGGCATGGTAAGTTGCTTGTCTTGAATTATGAATGTTGGGGAATGCATGTTGGGTTGGACTCTTACTAAAACTTCTTTTGGAACTTTAGTCTGCTTCTGGTTAATTGTGAGCCTCAATGTGCTTTTCAGATTGAAGTACTGAACCCTCTTAATGGGGAAACTTATTTTGCATTCTCCAATGCTGTGGATGCTTCTGGAGATGATAGTATCGCTGGCTTGCATTTATTCAGAAGACAAAAGTTTTCTGGGTAATTTTTCATTGTTGCTTTCTGGGAATCTTGGAATATAGTGGCTACTTGCCACCTTGGAAACCAGCACCTTTAGGAATGCTGATCTCTGATATGTTCATTATTTCTAGGTTGCACACTTTGCTTTCTTGTACAGCAAAAGGAAATGCGAGCATGAAGTCCATTGAAATTAACAATTTGGCTGCAGAAAATGAGAGTCTTGGCAAGCCTTTAACTTGGAAAGTCTGTGGTTCTGGTGATATCTTTTGTTCAAAAGTGGATGAAAATGAAAACTATGCCTTATATGGAGGGTGAGTGTGTCTGTTCTGCAACTATGCAATACAAACTTCTGACACACAATTTCAAGGGGTTTGATAAAAGGCTTTCTTCTTCTCAGGAAGGGTGTTGAAATTAATCTGTGGGATATTGACAACTGCACTAGGGTTTGGACTGCAAAACCTGTGAGTGTTAATCATTCTCTGTAATGGGTTGTTCTCTTGGGATAAATAATAAATTACTATTCATTTTTGAGTACTTGGCCTCCTGTGCAGCCTCCAAAAGATAGCCTTGGCATTTTTACTCCAACATGGTTTACATCTGTGACTTTCCTGACCAATGATGATCACCGGAAATTTGTGGCTGGAACCAACAGCCATCAGGTAACATTTCATTTCAAAAATTGTTCTTGTTGATGGAATGCGGTGGTTGGATATAAGAAGTGCTCTGGTTTGCTGGATTCTTGTTGGTAGCTCCCGTTCAGAAAAAGTAAATATTTTGGAAAAATGTATCTGCCAAAGTTTTCAGGCTCTGGTTTGCTGGATTCTTGTTGGTAGCTCCAGTTCAGAAAAAGTAAATATTTTGGAAAAATGTATCTGCCAAAGTTTTCAGTCTCTGTCCTCTTTGTTCATTGCCTCATTCAAGCCAGGACCAGTTGTGCCAGCTGTGTTCATCTTCAACATATGGAGGACAATCAATGCCTTTAGACATTCAAGAAAATTGTTACTCTGCCAATGGATGGTTTCCTTGAAGTGGGATTTATATGGACTAGAAAATAAGAAAATTTACGATTGGAAAACTCAGCGGGCAATCTTTCTTTACTTTGTTATCCTAGCAATGGTTCACTTTTTATTATTCTTTTCCCGAGTCACCTAGAAACTTATACTTCTTTTGTCTTGCTTCTATGTCGTCCCTCCGGCAATAGTACTAAACCTGAATTTATTCCGGGTTCACTTAACAGGTTCGTCTATATGATATTTCTGCCCAGCGTAGACCTGTTATGTCATTTGACTTCCGAGAAACCCCTATTAAAGCGGTCACTGAAGATCAAGATGGCAAAACCATCTATATAGGGAATGGGTCTGGTGATATTGCTGCTGTTGATATACGCAAAGGTACTTGAACACGGGATCTTATTTTGTTGCCTTGAACCATTTATATATATAGTGTCATTTACTTATCAATTGGTTCTTTGAATATGTTTTCTTCAGTGTGACCAAACCACAAAAATATTCTTTTCAGGGACATTGTTAGGATGCTTTTTGGGGAAGTGTTCTGGAAGCATAAGATCCATGACCAAGCATTCGGAGTTGCCTGTGCTAGCATCATGTGGTGGGTGTATGGCAATGACATGGTTTTCTTTTTCTCATATTTGATGCAGACCATACGAAATTTATATCCCTGCTTTCCATAAAGAAATGGGCTGGTGGACATGTGGGTATGTCCTTTCATGGATGCTTTTGTTCACCGAGATTGCATCTTCAGTATGAAGATTGGTCTTAAGCATCAGGAAGTGCTGATGGCATTATGGGTCTCCTTCTCAAATTAACTTGATTAGGATGGTCTCTTGGAAGTTTTAAGTTTGTTTTGATCATTCTGTGGCTCAGTTTTTTCTGGTTATCATTTACTCATTTTTTAGGTTTGGATGGCTACTTGCGCTTGTGGGACACAAAGACACGACAACTTCTTTCAGCAGTATGTTCTTGGACTTTAATTTTGTGTTATTAATCCTATTTTGTTATTTTTACTTGTCTCTTTTATTCATTTAGTTGCTACTTTATAGATGTTAAATTGTTGAGATTCCTTTGATGTGACTATTACATCAACCTGAGGTTGGTTTCCCAGTCTGGGGCTTAAGTAATGGCTTCTCTGATGGTAGAAGTTTGGACATTCCAAATTTTAATATAATGCCTTTTTCACGTTTGATTTAGTGGGTGGTTGATTTATAGCTGATAAATAATGCTAAAACTAAGTGAACTCATGTTTAGCTTTGCATCACCAATCAGAAAGCAACATTATTGTTACAATGAAAATGAAAGCAGCAATTTGTAGGTTCACAGTTATATCTAGTCTGGCATTTTTCCTGGTGCTTTGGTGGTGATTCTGTGAAGGGCCTTTGGAGCCTGAACAAGAATCCTGTCAAATTGAGGGCATGGTAATCCTTTGTGAGTCCATGTAGGAGTTTGCTTGAAATAATCAATCTTTTCACTCTTACATGGTTTTGCCCCTATATTCCACTAACTTTGGAGGACTTGGGCCATCAAGTTTAAACAAGGAAAAAATTAGGTAATAATCTGGCTATGGTTTGATGGCATCATTTCATTCCTTTAGAGGGTCAATAGGTTATCTCTTACTTGTGATATTGTGACTAAGAAATTTCATCTGGGTATTTAGGTGTTTGATTAAGAAATTCAACAGGGTATTTGAATTGACTTATAACCATAATGCCATTTTGCCTGGTTTGGTGCAGGTTTTCCTAAAGCAGCATCTTTCAAGTGTTGTTTTTGATAGAAATTTTGTCAACGAAGGTTAGTTTTCTCTGTTGGTCTGTTGTATACTATTTAGTGGGCCAAAGGTAATTTCATCTGTCTGTGGATCCCCACAGTGTGCAGTCAAACCCGAAGTGGTTGGTTTTTAAACAAATTGTAGCATATAGTTGGATTCCAGTTATCTGGGGAACTTGAATGTCTCAAATCTCTAATAAGCAACAGATGATAAGTTCTTTGCTTTTTACACAATTTGTTTTATTTATCTTTTAAGATCGGTAAATATTATGATAATGCTTAATGTCACTGGTTGGATAACTTTTGCTCGTTGCTAACCAAAAATGATAATTTTGTTGATTACTCTGATATATTTTTGCCACTAATTCTGTCACTATTGTGCGAGCAGAAGTCACAGCAGGAGCACAAAGTGCAAATGAGATCCAAATAGAAGATGAGATGGTAGCATTGAATGCGAAGAGAAAGAAAGCCTCCAAAGATAAAGAAGGGAAAAGGGAGGCAGCTAGAGATACTGATCAGAAAAAGAGGCTAAAATCCAAGAAGAAAAGGATAAAGAGTGAGACTAGCGATGACTCCTGATTGGAACACGCGCTCTTGCATGAAGGGCCCTGTCACTCGGCCATATTTAAATCTAGGTCGTGTAAAGAAAGCCTCGACGGAGTTGAGTTATGCTGCCCATTTTGCGAAGAGCTAATTGTATTGTAAATCTACTTTTTTTTAGGAAAAATCTATTTGGTGGTGTAACCTTCGTTCAAAGGAAAAGTTTTGTTATAAATGAGATGAACTTAATGTCTGATTTTGTCTCATTGTTAATGACTTGATGGTGGCATGCATTTTTGTTATTCCTCTATTGCAGGTTTCTAGTCCTTACACAGCATCGAGAAGCCACCAAAAACCCTCATAATTAACATTTTGACAAACCAAAGCTTCATTTAGTCATAATCTGCTCCATGGCTGTGATGCAGTACAAATAATACAATCAAATGCAAGTTGTTTCAAAAGAGTTTGATTGAAGAAGTAAATAAAGTCTTGAGAAATTGCAATCACTGCTGAAAATTGGGCAGGGCAGGGCAGCAAATAGGCAACTTTATAGTTACTGCGATGGACTTTCATTTTTCCCCGATGACAAGTACCTGTCAGAAAGGAGAAAGACATATTGTGGGTAATGCACTTCTCTGAACAATTTTACTGATCAACTGTAACAATAGCAATCAGGTGCCAAAAGACCTTAATAAACTCAACACATTATGGAGTAAGAGCTCTTTCAAGCAGTTCCATAGAGGCAGTTACAGATTATATTAGTAAAGGAGAGAATTATGGTAATATTAGACCAGACAGAATACAGAATGTCCCTCTCGCTCAATTACTACCCTTAATCCAACTAAATGGTTACTTCACACTCCAAACCTGGTACTGTCTTATGTTTGAAAATAAGATTACCTCAAGCATCTTAAAAACTGTCATACCAAAGGGTTTGTTATCCCAAGCCTTTTAAAAGACTAAAATGCACCAGAGGTGCCATTATCACAAGGAAGAGTAACATCCCAGGCTGGCTAGACTAGCACAAGTTTCAGTCATCTCTACCACATCTTCCATTTAGGCTCTCAAAGAAAAGTCTAAAATCCCAAATGGGCCCGGGACAAGAGAGACACACCCCAATGAAGAGAAGAGTATTTAACACAAACAAGACAAGAAGTTACTCACCCCTGGCCCCTTGCCCAGCGTGAGAATTGATATAACTGAACCGTCTCATTTGAAGCATGGCATGCAAATAAGAGATAGTTGCGTGGTTGTACCATCCATGCAAACCTCATGAACAATGCTGAATAAATGCACATTGCTGCAGGAGCAACATCAAATAAAATGAGAACCTTAAATGTCAGCTAACCAGAGAAAGAATTCCATGTTCACTCCGAATCGGAAAAGCTTACCTCCAGTCATGTTCCCTGAAATCATTTCTGGGGGCTTCTTCATGTCAACTAACCCCTTTAGAAGCACAAAAAGACAAAGTGCAATTAGTCATAAAACATGGAAATGGAGTTTGGAAAGCCCTAACAGTGACTTTTAACACATGGAGGAATATGTTAAAAATGTTATGAACATGATGCTAAATAAAAGGAAGCATACGGCTACAACAAATCCCCAGTTGGCAATAGGCCCCCAAAAATGAGTAGTTTTCGGACCAACTGGACTGTTCCAAAGTGCTTTAAAGGAAGCCATCTATTTTAACTTCTGCTTGAATTTCCCAGCAATTAGCCTGCAAATTGAAAAATTTTTAGATAGATAAGTGAACATGTAGTATCAAGGAAGTATATAGGAGAACAAATTGTCAAACCATTAAGTTGAAAAACAGGAGCCCAATAAAGGGACTCATCTATAAGGATCTCAATAAGGCTGACTTCTCACAAACAAGACGAGGAAATATACAAGAATTATCTAACACTATCATTCAGCCAGCCGATCAACATATGCGTAATTAGAGAAAACAAGAATACCCATGAAGACTATTAAGCTAAATAACACAAAGCAAGCTCTGCGCATAACATAATCTCCCAGACTCCCATCCAGCCACTTTGCTGTATAAGAAAAAAGCAACCGAAAATGAAGAAAAAAAAAAAAAGACAGACTTTGTCGTTGAAAAGCACAGTTACCTTAAGTAAACAATCTCAAAATAACAGCGAATTTATTTATTGGCAGAGATATGGAAAGATCACCCATAGTTAATATAAGAAATAAGAAAGAGAAAAGAAAAGAAATTCCCAAAATTAAAGGGGGTTAAACGGTAGGTCCAGAAACAAGATGGTGAGCTGAACTTTCCGATCAACACAACAAGCAAGTAAGAGCCCCTGTTCAATTTACTAAAGAAACTTGATTGAACAGTCTTAGATTGAGTATCTTGAGCTCGTAGGGATAGCCTCGCACTCGGATTTATTATCAAAAAGCCAAAAAAAAAAAAACACACACACACACACACACACAAACACACACATATTGAGATGCGAGTAGCGTGAGATTCGCGTGTGTTGCGCTTGCGTGCGCGCGCGCGCGGGAAAGAGAAAGTGCATATGAGAAAACATGACAGTGGAGACTCACCGGAAAGTAGATCGCCGGAGAATCCTTGGAAACGACGGATGACAATATGATGCAGAGCCGGACAGAGGAGGGGGGGTTCGGCGGTTGAAAGGGAAGGAATAAAATGGTTTTTGGTGCCCCGGATCAGTGATTCGGTGAGGTGCGGTTCAGTGGAGGCAGTAACCTCGCAGCCAATGGTTCTGGCCCACGTCAGCGCCCTCCCTTCTTGGCGCAGCCAAAGTTTGACAGTTCGTCAACTTTGAAAATTTTTGGTGACGTGGACATCAAACCCACGCCCGCCGCACGAATCGAACATCCAACCCAAAAATTTATTCCCTGGCTTCCGCCCCCCTTTATTAGCCTTTTATTAGGGCGCAGATGTTAGGGGACGGAAGTGTCACGAAGCCTTTCTGGTCAAAGTCACTTCTTCGGAGTCACTCAGTGTTCAAAATTGTTAAATTCAGAGCAAGTTAAAATGGGGCTGAGGTCATTGTTGTTGTCGGGTGCGTGATAGGACGACTTCCATCTGCATTAGATGCTAATTCAAGTACATTTAGAAAATGTCATTGTTTCTGATAAAACCGTAGACAAAATGTCACACACTGAGTGACTCCTACTCAGAGTCCCTTTAAAAAAATGGATTTGCTATGCTTGCACATGCACTCGGGCATCGGATGTGCAATCACATCCCGGTCTTTGGTCCTTGGCTTCGGGTGGCCCTGAGACTTCCTGTGTAGCTTCCTTATGATTGTTCCTAATTCTGCGTCTGAAATGGAGGAGTCCTCGAGGAAAGGAACAACGGCTCGCTTGTTTGGCTTTACGTACTTCCGATGACCCACATAGGCACGGTTACCCTGTCAAGTTAACCAACAGGAAATGCAGTAATAAGGCTCTTTTCCTGGTCAAGTACTCGTGAAGAACTAGTAGCGATGCATTTATTCTGGTCAATTGTATGCTTGATTATCGTCACTTTCCATTCATTTGTCTTTTACTAATATTCCTGTTACTTGTCTGATAAAGAAAACAGCTGGAATGCAACAATTTTTTCGGACATTTACCTGCATGACACGGTCCATGTTACCTCCATGTGAGGGTACATAGACGTTGCTGCTGAGTGAGACAATGTAGTCAATGGCAGCAAGAGCTGAGGACCTATTGGTATAGGGCGAAAGTTCTCCTTCTTGTGCTAACATCTCTCTATTGACTATATTTGGAAATTCTGCCACAAGCGGCTGCAAAGCCTGAGTTCCCCCAAGTGGCTCTCCCCCAGTGATGTATATTCGTGCATTGCTTGAGGCCCCTAAAGCTTTTAAAAGCCTGCAGCAACAAAAATTCAAAAGTATTCTTGTTTCATTCTGACAAACATTAAATAAGAAATCTGCCATACAGTTTTTTCTGAGTGTAGGCTTGCCGCAACCTTGCAATTTCTGATGCATTTAATGGACACAGACCAGCAAGCCTTCGTTGAGTGTGGTGCATCTTTAACTTTCCAGTTAGGTACTCTGGATGAGAATGCCGAGCTTCAGTGACGATGTTGTCGTATTCTGGGGCCAAACCTGTTAGACATCCACTTCTCACCCAGACATCCTTCTCTAGCCGGAGATGAAGGGCAATATACGGACCTTCTATCCACATTCTCCTAGCAAGTTGATTTCCAAGTTCCTGAATTGGTGCTACAAATCTTAATGCATGAAAGGCTACCTGAAGTTGACATGATAGGGCAGATCTGTCTGAGTAGATTCTATGGATACTGTAAAGACAGCTTCCAAATTTTTATCTGATGAGATTTGATGGATATCCTATGTTACTTTACCTTGCATCGCAGCTTCTGAAGATCAGGCGGAAGATTCTTGGAGAGCTTGGAGTCTAATGCTTTTAGTACTAGAAGGCCTTCTTCATTGAGCTACATGAACACTCAACTAGGTAAGAAAAAAGGATGTTGAATCTACAGTGATATCTAGGAAGCCAACTCAAGGGCGCCTGGCTTTTAGCCACAGAAAAGTTTCTGTTGCTCTACACATTAAATTTATGTTAAAACTAACGTACGCAGAACCTAGAACCTATTCAACTGAAATCTACAGATTTGGCCACTTAACGCCAGGCTTCTCTGGCTTCAGTACTTCCCAATTGGAACTTCATATTCCAAGTATAAATTATAGCTATAGAGGAAAGCAGCCATGATTTGATTGCAGATAGATTCAATAAAAAATTGATGGACATCGTTAATTAACAAGAAGGATATCAGAACCGCATCCTCCCCTAACCTGTCTGGAGAACCGAGTCCGTATCCAAAGTGGCGAAACATCACTTGGAATATGGTTTTCAATTGACTGTCTTGACATCAAATGAGTCGAGGGAAGGGATGATACAATTCGAACATGAGCCAGTAAAGTCCTTTTAAAATGTTCCACATCAAAAATGTCCGAGAATTCACTGCAAATCACAGAAAGATTCATAAAACTCCTAATATTGTTTCACCCCTAATGGAAAACGTTTGTTCAGGTATATGTCAATCCACTGATACACAAACTCTGACAGGGCCAAAAGTGCCTCAGAACGATTATAGTTAAGATCAAGAAAACTGTTATTGGAGCCAAGTATCCACAACACTCTCTAGGCTGCTTCCTCGGCATGATAAAGTGTTTTAAACCAACAGAAAATCTATCAATGCAACCTACTCCTCTAACCAAAATGGCAAAAAAAAGTTAAGAGATGACCAGTTTTAAAGTGAAGAAAATTGTGTCCAATAACCAACAAAGAAAGCGAACAATCTGCTGTGCATCTTCAAAAGCAGAAACCAGGCATTGACCCAATCATCATTCCAGACTCTATGGAAGAACAAATAATCGTTACCAGAATTCTTTTGTTACTTTTACCTCTCATCGCCCCAGATCAAATTAACCTGCAGCACGGGCACAACCAATGCCGCTTCAAGGATTCTAGCAATGACCACAGCATCAACGATTTGACTCTTCTGTTGATTCAGTCCCCCCGAGGCCACCATCATCACGAACCTCCTCTTCTCCTTGGAAATAGTTGCTGACGCCTTCCTGTACTCGATACTGAAATCCAAGCACGGTCTGTAGCCTTCCCCATCTGGCTGCTCCCAAAACTCTTTCTCCTCCTTTGACAAGTTTCCACTAATTCCGTGAAGGGGCAATGGAATCATCACACCATTTTCGAGTCCTGGTTCTTCCTCAGCCTTCCTGGAAACTGCCGAAGAAAGGGAGGCCAGCAGCATTCTTGAAGTTGAAAATGAAACCGAATGCGAAGGCGAGACGAAAGAGTACTGGGCTGGGTCTTGAGAAATGGGTATGAAGCTGAGAATGAAAAACCCCAAGAGAGTGAAGGAAGCGAACATTGAGAGAAAGAGGAAAGACAGAGCCGTTATTGGCAAAGCAAAGGGCTTGAAGTAATGGTTTCTTGGGCTCCTTTTTTGGGAGAAGAGAAGAAAAGCGAAAGGAGAGGTTGAGACCAACTGAAGCACTGGTGATGGGGTCCATGTGGCGAATGCATTCTTGATGTTTCTTGTTCTCGCCATGGATGCTTCACTGCAAATTGTAGGCTTCTCCGCCTTTGATAATGTGAAGAGTTAAGAGAGGGAAAGGTGAAAATTCTGTTATAGATACTCCTGTGAAAAGACTCCAATGCCCTTCCTTATTCCCGGAGTTGTACATAGCCTCAAAGGGATTTTTTCGGTCATGCCGAAATTGTGGCGTTATGTGGTCGTTAGAACGTATCTAATTTTGCCGGGCAATAATCAGGTGCATCGCACGAGGCTGGATCGTGCTGTTTTTTTTTAATGGATCCGATTCCAAGGCCCAAAGCATTCTACTTGATGGGCCTAGGCTCAAAATTAAAAAATAAAAATAAATTTTACCTATCATCTCGAAAATTTTTATAATTATATCTTCTATTTTTGTTTTACTTCACGTAGGATATTAGTTTTATCAGATAAATTTAGTTAATATTAAATAATTTTAATTAAATAAAGTTACATGGTAGTTATTCACATGTCATGTAATAAAATATTTATCTGATTATTATATTATTAAATTTTTTGATATGAAATAAATTTTAATTTTTTATAAAATTTTAAAAAATATTTAACATATTATATATTTTTTTTCCTTTTTATAACATTTTAAAATATTTTTTATTTTATTAAAATTTTTTAAAATACTGAAAATTATATCAAATTTAATAATATAATAAAAAATATTTAATATAAATCAAATTTAATTAAAATAATTAATATATTAAATAAATATAATTATTTTTTTACAAATAAAATAAAATTTTTTTATTCACCTTTGGTAACCTTTATTCTTTTATTCCTTTTTTTTTTGGTGCAATAACCTTTATTCTATATTCTCCAAGTAAATTTCACGCTTCTAGTACGGAAAAGTGGCCCAACAAGCTAGCCTCCGATATATATATATATGAATAATGACTCCGGTAGCACTAAGACTGGGCCCAAACAAAAGCCATTAAGTCTCCGAAAGGACGAGACTAGAGGAACTCTGAAAAATGTCGGAGGTAGATAATCACAGTGAAGGAAGCGCCGTCGCCTCCGATGTCATTGACTTCTTAAACGCTTCTCCGACGGCCTTCCACGCCGTTGGTAATTGACTCTCTCTTAATCTTCTGTTTGTTTACCTGGAAAAATCTTGAAGATGGATACATTGCTTTTTATTAGTTTGAAAGTTAAATGAAATTAGCTGTTTTTTTTATTTTATTATTCTGGCGATTTTATCATCGATTTCGTTAGATGAGGCAAAGAAGCGGCTCAGAAATGCCGGATACGAGCAAGTTTTGGAAAGAGAAGATTGGACGCTGGAAGCTGGCAAGAGATATTTCTTCACTAGGAATCATTCTACTGTTGTTGCTTTCGCGATTGGAAAAAAGTATTTTTCGTACTTCAATTTATCAAATTTAATGTTTTTTTTGTTTAACAAAAAAAGAAAAGAAAAGAAAAAAAAAGCATTAGAAAATTCACCGTACACTTTTATTGTATCTCTATAATTGCTGTATTTATGATATTTTGGAGTTATGCTCAGATATGTTGCTGGCAACGGGTTTTACATAGTCGGTGCTCACACTGATAGTCCTTGCATCAAGTTGAAACCTGTTTCCAAGGTTAATCTTTTGCCACTTTTGGCTTGTTCCTTAAAAAAAAAATATATATTTATTTTGGACTTGAAGTACCGAGAGGTATTCTTCTTGCTTTCCCTTTTCTTTGTCCTCTTTCGGTTGTTGTTTAAATTAGGTTGAATTTTCTTTGTTTGTTAAAATGGATGGCCTGGTCAGGTAACAAAAGGTGGGTATTTAGAGGTTGGGGTCCAAACATATGGAGGTGGTCTGTGGCATACATGGTTTGATCGTGACCTGACAGTAGCAGGAAGAGTAATAGTACGAGAAGAAAAGGATGGCTCTGTCTCCTACTCACATCGGCTTGTTAGAATTGAGGAACCCATTATGCGTGTTCCTACCCTGGCCATTCACTTAGATAGGTTTGATTTTTGGATGGAAGGCTTCATTATGTGTTGGATTTTTGAGTGGTGTTATGCCTAGTATTCTCAGATAGAACACTTTACTCTGTGTTTTATTGCACTTACAACAAGGCCATACATATTTTTTTATGTACTGTGAGCAGGGGAGTTAATGCGGATGGATTCAAGGTGAACACACAGAGCCATCTTGTTCCAATCTTGGCAACTGCAGTTAAGGTTTGTTCTTTAGTTGTTTGCGCACCTGTTTCTATGTGATTTTTTGCTGGTATACTTTTTGCAACAGGCAAGAAGCTGATGATGAATTGGTATATTTGACTTGCATAGCATGACTTTCATGAAGCACATGAATGGCAGTGCAGTTGTAAATTGGAACCATCCTTTTGTTTAGCTCAACTTTTGGATTTTGGTTCCATAGTTATATGATCTTCTTAATTGAATTTACAGCTAATATCTGGCATTGTTTTGGTTATCGTGAATGGTGATTACACAACTTATAAATATTTGCTTACCAGTAACTTTGTAGAATTAAATGTGTTTTTGCCAAGTGTCATATTCTAAACTATAAGTAAGAGAATAAATATCAATATATATTGGTTTCAAAAGTTACAAAACATGTAAATTATGAAATACGCTGTTTCTCTTTCAACTTATAAAGGCTGACAATTGTTGTGTAAGCTGGACAGCTAAATTTTTAGCAAATCCTCAAGAATAAGTGATGTTTTTTGCCCTTAATTTCTGTGTGAAGGGAGAAAAAATCTTTTTCCAGCTCTTTCCTTAAGTACCCACTGGTTTCTGAGACTCTTTATGACATTTATCAATATGATGTTCGTGATACTAGATGATCATATATATGTTTTAGTGGTGTTCTTTGGCCTTGAATCCATCAGATATGTTTAAAGACTTGATCACTTCACATTAACAAGGAATATGTTCTACTTTTGACAACAGTCGATGCTTTTGTAGGATGTCTGGAAATGAGATCCTGAATTTAATTTCTGCTTTTCTTCATTTAACAAGTCGTTTTCAACAGGCAGAGCTCAACAAAGTGGTTGAGGGAAATGATGGAGGTAAACTGGCTGGAACAAAATCTCATAAAGAAACAACAACAATTACCTCAAAGCATCATTCCCTTTTACTTGACGTAAGGAAAATTTTCAACCCAAAGATGTCTTTTCATTCATGTTTTGCTATGGTTTATAGTTTCTTTCCTTTGCTCATTTTGTTTTTTTGGTTTGGGGGATACTGAGTTTTGGCATATGGTGTGGATGACTTGAATAGTTTACAGTCCCTAGTATGTTGTGATGGTGATTGTGCTGTTTTTCTTCCTTTCCTACATTCCAGATGATTGCACATCAGATTGGCTGTGAACCGGATGATATATGTGACTTTGAGTTGCAAGCATGTGATACTCAACCAAGCCTAATGGGTGGTGCTGCAAAGGAGTTTGTTTTCTCTGGAAGGCTTGATAATCTCTGCATGTCATTTTGTTCTCTGAAGGTATCTTGCTAGATATGCTGTCATTTGGGAGTTCATCATGTGGGTATTACATATCTCATTGGTTCCTTTGGTAGTATTACATAAAATTTGGTGTTGGTTTTTGTAGTGCATTCCTATATTGAAATATATTTTCTCCATCCTATTATTGATTTACAGCATCTGATTCTCATTTCCGGTCTGACTTTAGGAATCACTTTCAGGCATTGATAGATTCTACATCTTCTGCAAGTGACCTCGAGGATGAGACTGGTGTCAGAATGGTAGCATTATTTGACCATGAGGAGGTTGGATCTGATTCAGCACAAGGTGCTGGTTCTCCTGTCATGCTAGATGCTCTTTCTCGTATCACAAGCTCTTTCAACTCAGATTCCAAGGTGATCCCTTTTTCTGGTTCTGGGTTTTATTGTAGTAGAAGACATTTAACCACAAACGTTTCTTTGGTGCAACTTTAAAAATTTAGGTTCTAGTCTGTTTTCATAACCTTTGGTGCATAGCCAATGCCTTTGTTTTTTTTTTTTTTTTATGCATCATGTTGGAATTTGGTACGGAGAAGTCAACTGCAATATAGGAAACTGAACGAAGAATGCTAACTTCTGCTTTCTATTCTCTGATAAAATGTTGTTTGGTCTCATTTCTGCAATGGTGCTTCTTAAGCTGTTGCTCGAAATTCATCAGCAAATATTGGTTTAGGGCACTCTCCCAGATTGGGGCTATACTATTATTTGTGCCTACAGTATTAATTCATGGTGACCATGCATGTAAATTAACAAACGTTTTCAGTGGCGCTCGGGAGGAGTGACATAAAAATTTCAATGTAGGAAGCATTTTCTGATTCATAGATGTCATCTTCATCTTCATTTATCAATTTACAGCTGCTTCAAAAAGCAATTCAGAGGAGTTTCCTTGTATCCGCTGACATGGCTCATGCCCTACATCCAAATTATATGGTATGTTAATTAGTATTAATCATTGGTTGGATTTAGATAACTTGTTTCGGCAAACCATTGATGGCAATTTTTGTTATTAAAATTTCCAGGACCGACATGAAGATAATCATCAGCCAACGTTGCACGGGGGCCTTGTAATCAAGCACAACGCAAATCAACGGTATGCAACCAATGCAGTCACCGCCTTCGTATTCAGGGAGATAGCCTCGAAACATGGACTGCCCATTCAGGTCACTTTGCTTTACTCCCTCTTTTTAGTATAATTGTCAACATCTAGCTGCTCATTTTGTACCATTTCATCAACGTAATCTGAGTCTAATCTCCGTGATTCCTGCATTTGAAACAAAGTGCCTTGTTTGTGAAAATCGGTTTGGTCCACAGAGATTGTTCATGGGTGCAGGATTTTGTGGTCCGTAATGACATGCCTTGTGGCTCAACCATTGGTCCAATCCTAGCAAGCGGTGTTGGGATTCGTACTGTTGATGTTGGCGCCCCACAATTATCGATGCACAGCATACGAGAAATGTGTGCCGTTGATGATGTCAAGCATTCCTATGAGCATTTCAAGGCATTCTTCGAGGAGTTCTCTCTTCTGGATGCCAAGATTTCTGTTGACGTGTAGTTGTCTCTCAACACAAACTTGTTTATGTGGGGAATTCCAAAGCTGACGCTTTGGATATGTGATGCAGTAGTTATTAATACGTCATAATTGGGAAACTATTGAAATAAACGTTTGACGTAACGAATTCAGTGACTTCCGCCCCCCTTTGCATCTGGATGATGGTGCGGAGCAGTTTGTATGTTAAATATTACAATATATATATATATACACACTTTTAAAAATAAATAAATTTGTATCTTATTAAATAAGTTTATTAATAAAAAAATTAATTTAAATCAATAATCAATATGTTCAGTATTTTTTGTAATAAATTTTATTCTTTCTTACATTGAGAAGCATTGGCATTATAAAAATCGGCTTAAATTTGTGGGCAAGGAAACAACTCCATTGGCATTCCCTGGAATATTTTAGCCCTCAGCCATCAATGCTCTGCTACAGAAATCTTCCTTTTTCTAACCCTTTGATTAAAATAGTTTGAAGGAAAAAACAACACTTAAGAGCTTGTTAGCGTTGGAGGATGCTTGTTCTTAGAAGGGAAGGGAAGGGAAGGGGAAATGGAAAGCTTAGGCTTCCTGCCATCTCTTCCCTGGGAGTGGTTAAAAATAGAAATTTAAGAAAAGATGGTCTCATGCACTTGGATGGAACCTAGAAAAGAGATATTGGTCAGAGGGTGAAGACCAAGTGGGGAAATGAGTGCAAAATAATAGAATTAAGGGCCTCAGCCTAAAACCCAATTTTTTTTTCTTTTTAGAAAAAAAAAAAAAAAAAGGAAAAGCCCCACACAAATAAAAATCGAAGGTGTGCAAGTATTTTTATTTCAAAGTGAGCTCATTTAGTACCGACATTAGCCGAGATTAGCAATCAAATCAAAAGAGAAGGAAAAGGATCAGGATAAGTGAAAGCATGTTTACAACAAATGCGACCACAGATCTATGAAATTTGTAAGAAAATTTGTGTTTCTGAGTCGTCCAGCCCCATTTCTTAGGAGAGCACTTTCTGAACCTCAGATGTGACCTCTTTCCGTGGTTTCTCTGCATGAAGATCCGCAACAACTCCCCTCTTCTTGTAGTACTCAATTACCTGCATTTTGAATGTTAAAGACACATTAAATTTTGAATGCCACATAAATATTGATCGAGAGAACAGCCCTTAATCAATAGGGAAAGGGGACCACATGATATAGATTTAAGACTCTTGGTATGGCTTTCATAACAGATCATTGTTTATGGAAACTTTGACAACAGTGAAGTTGAATTCCATGAAACTCCGGCTACCCATATGGGATCATAAATTATAAATATCCAAGAATTGTTAAGACACAGTGGATAGCCCTCGGCTCTTATGCAAAGATGGCAGTCAAATGCATGTAGTCAAGGGTAACATCAATAAAGATGCATTCCTCCTCCAAAGTAAAAACTGTTAAAGCCACCCAAGTATTATAACAGACCAAAACAGCTCTCCCTCAAACGCGTTCCTCCTCCATAAACCAAATAAAAATAAGTGATACATAAAAACTCAAATTTTCACTGTTCTCTCTCTCTCATACCTTCCTAAAGCAGCTAGAAATTAATAAAGAAATTGACAACATATTCACAAAGTAAAATCCTGACACCATATGATGCCACCACAAGTAAGACACAACGATGCATACCGGTTCAGTTTGCTTGTGAAATGCCTCCAGCCTTGACTTAAGAACTGCTGCAGTATCATCCTTACGTTGAATCAAAGGTTCGCCAGTTACCTTGAGCAAAAGAAGACAATACCTTTTTCAACATTTTGACTGCTAATTTTCAAACCAGTGATGCTACTTTGGAGATATCTCAAATTGCAAGAATCTAAAAACATTATTACTGATCTACCGGACATAAGTGCAGGGCTACAGGCATATCATTTGAACTTCAAAATATAATGAAACTTGAAATTTTGGGAAAATTTGGAGGAACCCAAACCTATAACCCAAAAAGCATCCATGCAATAATGCACTAGCTTCATTAATCAGCCTAATCACTCATGTTTGATGAATAACTCAAATAAGATGGATAATTGAGTTGTCTTACATCATCCACACCAAGAACCTTGGGAGGTGAAAATTTTGCGTGGTAGGTTCTACCACTAGAAGGATGGATCCAACGACCAGTAATCCTCTCCTCCAAAATTGCATCATCAATTGCAAAATTAAGCACCTTATCAATTTTAGCTCCCTGTTTTTCAAGCATCTCGTCAAGCTGAACAAAGAAGTTCAATAAAACATGGTTAAAACACACCTATAAAGAAAGAATTGCATTAAGCAAGATGCTAGATATATCGAGAAATATCTAAATTACCTTCTGTGCCTGGACTACAGTCCTAGGAAATCCATCAAGTATAAATCCTTTCTGGCATGAAGGCTTCTTCATTGCTTCATCTATGATTCCCACAACCAAGTCATCTGAAACAAGTTCACCCTGAAAAACCATTCACCATATAAAATTTTCTCTCAGCAGAATCAGTAAAAGCTGTAAGGAAAACACGAAAGACTGGTTGTAGTATTTAACAACAATTCAAGAAGTTAACCTTGTCCATAGCCTCCTTTGCCTTAATTCCCAAAGGGGTTTTAGCAGCAACAGCAGCTCTCAACATATCACCAGTAGCCAAGTGGCATAAGCAAAACTCATCCTTAATGATTGGTGATTGAGTACCCTTCCCTGATCCAGGAGGGCCTGCAATAGACAGCAGCTTAACAAATTATAACCTCTATTGCATAAGCATGTGCATCACAGTTCAACATCAGGCAAGCCAGACCACACCGTCAAGGGGGCACATAGGGCATAACCATATGCCAAGTTATCAATTTATACAGGTTCTAAATTGTGCCATGAGAAATGAGGTAACAACATAAGTTCCTTTCCAGCTTCTTACCAAATCAATTCTGAGAGACCCTCTTAACAGATCTAGAACCAGCGACATGTAAGCATGAAGGTTTCGATTTGGTGTTACATACGAGGGAATAAATAGTCAATGGCGAGAGTAAATTGCATCCCCTCTCAAGACATCTTCATCGTGTGAAAGATCTCAATTTTTTGCACTTCTTATGTTTTACGTTGTTGAAAAAAATGATCTAAATTTTGGAAGTAAATTATCAAAAGTAATCGTCTCTATGAACCAAAAAAAAAAAAAAAAAGGCCACCGTTCAATTTCAATTTCTCGACAGCGGAAGCCCCTAAAACCCAGGAATTGACAAAGAGAGCGAGTTCGCTATTTAATTCCCAGCTGTGCAAGAACGCTTGAAAACAAAAACCGACATTCAACTGAAATTCAAACGGCTACAAAGCCGATAACTTCTCTCCTCAGTCCTCAAGAATCTCTGTAATAAAACAAGTCCAGCCACAGGACTTAAAATTTTTTTTTTAAAAAAAAAACAAAGAATTTCCAAGAACGGGAGTCAGAAGCCTCAGCGAAATTCTCAGATCCGAGAGCAACCGTTTGACTGCCGATAATACTGCGTGTTGCGTGGGGCAAAGTGAAGGAGGGGAAGGTAGTGAGGAATACCGACGAGAATGAGGCGTTTGTCAGGCTTGGTGGAGCACTTCATGCGACGGAGGAGCTCCGTCATGAGATCCATCGACGGCACATCCTCTAAGTTCACTGCCGAACTGCTCGCCATCGTCCCCCTTCTCTCTCTCTCTTTCCTTTTTTTTTTTCTCTTTATTTTTGGATTTGCTGGTGCTTTACTTCCGCGGCCCTTCCAAAGCTGAAAACGCTTACAATTCAGGCAAAGTGCCCGCGGTCTAACTAACGAGTTAAATGACTATTTTACCCATTTTATCATAACGGCCGGCGTAGAAAAGCTAGTCGATATACTTCAAACTACAAGAAAAATACAATATTGTAAATAACAGAAGACCATTATCGACTGTTTAGAACAATTAATCTATAAATTTAAAACTAAAAAACAAAGTTAAATAATAATAATAAAAATAAAAAAAAAAGATTGTATTAACGGACAAGCAAGAATCCATTCAACGGTGTCTTGAGAGAAGGAACAAAAAAAAAAAAAAGACAAAAGATTCGAAGAGTACAATTCACCGTTAATTATACAAAATAGATGTAAATAAAAATGAAAAGTTGAAGATTCGAAGAGTTCTCGGACACGTAATCTGGGATAATAATAAAAGCAAGGACCAGTACATTTGATAAAAGCACCAAAAACGACAAAATGAATTCTCAAAACCATTCATCAATCTTCAATTTTCTGACTTCTTTTTCTTTTTCTTTTTGACACTTGCGTCATCAGGAGAGTGCAGATCGTCTCCATCTTCAGCTTGGCTCTTCTTCTTTTTCTTCTTCTTGGCAGTTCCGTCCTGCTCAGCATCAATTCCGTTCATGCCGTTCGACTCCTCCGCGGCCTGCTTCTGCTCCAATTTCCGCTTCTCCTTCTTTTTCTTCTCTGATTTTACATCCTCTGAAGCATCTCCATTTGTGGCAGCAACTGCCTTGTCCTCAACCATTGGCTCACCATCCCCTGCAGCCTCTTGTTTTGATTTCTTTTTCTTGTTTTTCTTTGCTGAATGCAAAGCAGGAGGTGCTTCTTCGGTGTCCATATCAGTATCTGCATCATTCTAACATGCTTAGTAAAAATACATTCGACAAGAACCTTCAAATTTCAACTATCAAATGCACAGATAATCTGCTCCAATGGAACAATTACTCAACCGCATCCAAAATTTTCGGACCCGGCATCTTAGGCTTTTAGGTCATACACAAGTAACCGTGTATTCATATTTCCAATTAGGCGCACACCTTTATTTTGAGACCCTTCAATCGCAGCTTTCATCACATCAATATTCTTACGAGGTGCAACCCCCTTATCATAAAAATCCAGTCTTTCCTCGACTTGTTCCCTTAGTTTCTCCCCAAAAACAGCAGTATCGCTCTCTGAAAGATACACATATACAGTAGAGAACAAATGTAAGTTTTAGGGCAAGGACAGATATCGACCCAATATAACTTGCTAAATGTAAGAGATCACCTGAAAAACAATCAATCCGAGATGCAATAGAACACTTATTTGCAAGATAACGAGCCATGCGTCCCTTGTTGCGAGCAGATGCTCGTCCAATAAATGATGAATGGAAAATCAAGCCATATTTTGGTGTGTTGCCTCGTGTTTTCAAAGCCCTAAAGATGTTACCAAGCAGGTGAATGTGAGAAATTAATGGAAGAAATTTTATCACATTTAAGATTGGAGCTATGCAGAGTACCTGAAAAGTGCCTTCTCTGCACCAAGAATTTGAAGGGTAGAAGATGGGCACTTGGCAAGATTTGTGAGACTACCAGCATGAGAAATCAAACGGGCCCCAACCATTTCACCGATCAAAGAGGCCAAATTAGGTGCTATGTCATTCATTTTAGCAACCAAATATTCATGGAGCTTCTTCCTATACTCAGCAAGGTCCATCACTCTCTGAGCAAATAGCTGGACATTAATCAAGTCAACAGGTGACAGATCCTGGCCTGCAAATGAAGGAAAGAACAATTGAATGGATGCCACGGCAAGAACCACCAGAGATTGGCATAAGAAATGCAGATATGAGAATTCTACCCATTGATGCTTTGGCAGCTTCGACAACCTCCTTTGCCTTATCTTCATCTCCAAGTATTTCAGTTAGTTCTGGTATTTTTTCTTCAGACAACTTTGACTTGTCCTCAATAAATTTTGCAACTTTTGCATACAGGTAGTTGTCATTGACAATCTTCACTAATTCAGGAAAATGCCAAGAGTACCATTCTCTACAGGAAATGATGAGTTATATAAATCAGATAATATGTGGATGCTAGTTTCAAAAATTAGTCAGGCAAACTATCCCAGTATCAAAATCAATATACCTGACTCTCATTGAGAATGAATTAACATCCTTATCAAGAGTATCGAGAAGGAATATTGCTTGAATAACCATGTTATCAACACGGTTAACATTGAACTTGACCTTTGCCCTGCTGTAACTATGCCCCAGTCCCAATTGGGCTTTCTCCAAGTCTCCAGGCTACACAACATCAGGAAAAAGAAGAATAAGCATTTCCACGAAGTGAAATATCATAGAATCTCAAGTAAGCAAACAACACATCACAGCATAGGAAAATTTTAAAACAAGAAACATATATGAAGAACTGCAAACCTTTAGGTCCTTGATGAACCTATCAAAATGTAGACGAACACCCCGAAGAAGCTCGAGAACAAATTCATTACTTTGGCAAGGGATTTTAGTCTCTTCAAAGATATGGGAACCAAGCTTAGGTTCAGCAACTCCTAAACTGAACTTTGGCTTCTTACCTTCCTTGACTTTTGGGAGATTAAGCTCCAAAAAGCTCCTCAGTTCATCAGTCATGATCCCTGTGAATCATAACCAATTAGATGAAATCCTGCTTTTCAGAATAGAGTAACATAGAAGGAGTAGAATATCCTTCATGAGAACTTACTTCAGGACAGTCACATAAAATCCACTAAAAAATAAAAGCATACAAACCGTTAAAAAAATCCACATATGATCACAAGGATTATCAATCTCAGAAACCTTGAGCCAAAATAAATCCCCAAAGAAAACATTAGCAACCAATTGTCACACAAAGTGTATTCACAAATAGATGGAACAAACAACACAATGGTTCATCAAAGCAACCAATTGTCAGTAACAACTGGAAAGAACATATACGACTTGTCTCACTTGTGCTTAATTTATTTCCCGAGCCACAAAACCTCCAGAAATCAAGCAGCCAAGCAATCATAGAATTATATGGTTTGTACAATATCCTAGGAAGCTCAAGGTATCCCTCATTTCAAATAAAGCAGCATGGGACAACAAGACCAGGTCTCTGTAATCCTAGGATCAAGCCAACAAAAAGAAGACCCAAAAAGGTCCAATCTTTAAAGCAACTTCAATCTGTTGCTTTAGACCAGTATCAAACTAAATACCAGCTAAAGTATCAAGACCAGCCAAAATCATCGCCATTTTCTTTTTTTGCCCTTATTTTCAGGCAAGAGAAAATAGAGAGGAATTTCATACCAATTTCGATAACCCCCAACACCAAGACCCATTAACACTTTCACTTAAACGCACTCAAAGCCAATCCCAAGTACGCCTAAATGCCTCAGAAAAAAAAAGGCAACTATAAATGATTAAACTATCAAGTATCATCTAACAAACGAAAAAATGCAAATCCAAAAATATCTGTGAAGAGAAGCAAGTGAAAAAAATTCCACAAGTATAAAAACCAACATAACGACCATAAAGCAAGGGCTTTTCGTGCAAATTTACCTTCAGAGACGGAGTTACATTGGTTAAGGGCATCAAGAGCGGAATCGAATGGGTGAAAAGCCGTGAGCTGGACGACCTTTCCGAACCGGTTCAAATCAGAAACAGAGCCCCGAACGGCCTCGGTGTTCTGCCCTATTTCATCGAGCCCATGAGCTAAGAACAAGCTGTAGCCGGAGGCCGCCTCGTACAGCAAGTACAACGCCATTGGCGAAAGATTATTTCTAAGTTCTCCTTTGTTCACCCTCGAGCGACGACAGAGGGGAAATAAAAGCTCGTAGGGTTTTGCGGTTAGGGTTTTATATATTGACGGTAATTTAACAAACAAAGGCTCAGGTTCTATAAAATTATTTATTTATTTATTGGGTTTTCTTAATTTGATTATTTTCGTAGTATTTTATTTTGAGAAAAACCTGTTGCTCGGGTCGAATCGGCAGTGCGGACCGAGTACATGGGCCTATCCTAGCTCAATTAACAGGTCGTTGTCCTAGGTCTCTCCTATCAGGCCTAGCCAGTGTATGAGAAACTCAACATGGGCCAGACCGAGTTGGCCCAAATAAACAACTTTCTACTTGTCCAAATTACAAGGATCCAAGGCCGATGCCCTTTTGTTGTTTGTCGGTGTTGGGTAAGACGGAGGCCTTTTAAAACTATGCTCAGTCAAGTTTACAGAAACGGCCCAAAATAATCGAACCGAAAGTTAAAAGTTAATTAGAACAATGACCAGCTTTAATGTGAGCTTTGATTCCAATGAACCCAAAAATGGACAATGAAGTAAACCAGCTTATATCAATTAAGGGAGAATTATTAAATTCTCCCCCTTGAAGGAAAGGCCTCCCTTACTTGGCCCCAATAGTGGTAGTCTTCACAGTCCACTCCCCTTTATCAAATTGTTTGTCAATAAGAAAAAATGGAAAGAAAGAGAAAGTTCCTTTGTTCACTTGTGAGGAAGGGTGCAAGGAAAATTGGGCTACTCTCGCCTCAGTGTTTCTGCTTGTAATAGGGAGCTGGAAAAAAATGGTTTAGCGGCAGAAGCAGCAGTAGAAACAAATTGACAGGCTAACTACCAAAAAGTATCTTTTTGGCAGAGTTTGTAGCAGCTGGGTCAGATTAGGAACCAATCAAAATAAAATATGGATCCTGAAACCCATCTTAAATTGATGTTATTTGGGGCTTCAGTACACTCTTCTCTGTAAAGTAACCTCCTTTTCTTTGAACCATATCCCTGATACTGGTAGATAATGCTGTAAAGACATTGCCTCAGGCTCATCACATCAAAGCTCTCTATAAATTCTAAGTCAGTGATCCTTCACAGCAACCAATAGAATCTCAAAGCCAAAAGCACCTTAGATATTTTCGCTTAAGGAAACAGAGAGTACTCTTACTTGCAACTGAGCACGAATAAACTCCAGTTTAGATTCCTGCAAAACTTAACAGAGTCGGAACAAAGAAAAAAAGGTCTTACAACTGTATTGGAAGCATTCAATGTTGAGACCATGTGCTTGGTCCCGAAGGGCTTCCTTAAGTTGGGAAACCAACACAACCCTGCTTGCCTCAGCAGTTTCAAGCTGCCCAATGCACTGTCTAAGGACCTTTTCTTGCTCTTGTATCTCATCCACCCACACAGAACCATGCTGATTTCCTAACAGGCCATAAAATGAAATGCAAGATACAGTACATTAACATTTAAAAAAAAAAAGGGCAAGAGAAGCTAACATTCCTTCCACATAAAATACAGGTATTAGGATTACAGGGTTTGAACACACTAATTTCACAAATCACAGAAATGGAATCCTAATTAGGGTGAAAAAATAAAGGACTGGAACAAAGTGAACGGAGCTCAACATACATCTCAATCTCACATTTCCCAAAAACAATGCTGAGATCATGTGTTTAATGATTTAACATAAATCCAAGAAGAACTGCATATGCTTATTTATTTATGGACTCCGAAAAGCTGAGTTGCGGATGACACAGGAGGAGCCAGATGATGAATATTTGCATCGTGTTTCTGAAACTTAAATTCATCAGAGATTCACAGAGGGAACATGCTTCTTTCTATAGCATCAAGCATCATGAAAGAACACTTGATAAATGTTTGAGTATCCAACTGGGTAAAATCGTACTCAAGTCCCAACAATTATATGCTCAATGGTAACCAGATAAACAAAAAGCACAGGAGAGCTATGATAATGTCAATGAAGATGCTTAGCTTGCAGGAGATAGAAGGTAGACTCTTACCAAGGTTTGAAGTATTCTCCGTGTCCTCCTTAATTTTTCCCATCTGTGATACAGCAGCATGTATGCTATAGAGTTTCTTTTCTTTTTAACAGTCACAACAATGCCAAAATACCAATAATTTTATGTTGCGTGAATCTTATGCAACGCCTGCAGCTTACATGCACTTCACATCACAGCTTACATGCAACGCCCAAAGACCTTTCAGATCTGCTTGCCACGGGCTCATTGCGAGCTCGTTGCCCTTTAGATCGCAGCTAAGCTAAGGTGGTTCAGGTTAATTCACTTCCGCGTTAGCTCAACTAGTCTTCCCAAAGTGTGACTTTCTGCGGACTCTCATACGGCACTATAAGCCTAAAAGGCCCTATTTTTTGCACTTGAGTATCAGACACTGTCCCTATAACTACTTACCTAAGCCTGGGCCATCTCAGATATTACATTATCGTTCAAACATACTGCATTGAGTACTCATGCGGGCTTATAAATAATAATGATACTTACATCTTTAAGATACCTTCCCTTCACTTACCTCTCTTTTCACCTACTTCGTCGACTAATTCGTACTAATATTGAATTTTCAATTTGGTTCATACCAGTTTGCTCATCTTGTTGGTGTTCAGCTCAAGACGTCTAACCTAGTACTCTTCACAGGGTATCTTATAATTTTCAACATCTTACAGAAATTCAGGCTTACACCCTACACTTTTCAATTATGCAAGCCAACCCAGATGAAAAAGAGCATTTTGTGTTGACATAAACTATCTTCTGTACAAAGATTATATATTATTGAGATGGAGTCTACGGAAAGGAAATGAATGTTTTAGGCTCGCCTGGAACATGAGGACCTGGCCCAACCAAATATTTTTGGTCGGCAGAACGTTTCAAGGATTTTTATTGTGTTTAAGAGAAAACCTAATTATTAAAAATTTAAGTTTTTATTTTAATATATTTTGAGCTTCTTTAAAAAAAATATTATAAAAACAAATAAAATTATCTTATTATATATTTCTCAACCTCTTAAGTAAAAAAAAAAAAATCGATTGATGGAGCAAGTAAGTCTGGTCTGTAGGGCTGTGTCGACTACAGACAAAGGGGAGGGAAGCCATGGCTTGATGCAAAACATAACAGCGCATAAAGAGAACATAGAACAGAACAGGTAATCATTCTTTTCCTTGTCTGAAATTGATCTCATTTCCCGTCAAATGAGTCGTTTATTTTGCACTAGACTATCACAAAATGGAGGACTTAGAAATAGAATTTCACCATTTACAACAAGTCGCACCACTTCCTCTCACCTACTCGTCAGAAGCCTCTCCAGCTCTTCCCCCTCACAGTCTCCCACTCTCGCCTACCTGCAAGAGTCTTGCGGGTTATCCTTGGAATCAGCTCTTTCTGCTTCCAAAAGGGTCCAAATCGATTTCACTGAGAAAGCTGACTCCGTCCTGAATTTGTTGAGAACTCATGGCCTGACTCAAACCCACATCAAGGGCTTAATCGCCAAACTCCCTGTGTTGCTTTTGGCTGATTTGGACAATACCCTTAAACCCAATTTAAAATTGTTTTCATCTTTGGGGTTCTCTGGCACTAGTCTTGCTAAAATGCTTGGCAAGGAACCAAGAGTACTCAAGGGTGATGCGAACAAAGTTGTGCACTTTTTTAGAGAAAATGGCTTTAGCGATGAACAGATTGCAAGGATTACTAAGGTGAAACCTTCATTATATTTGCACAATGCACACGGCAATTTTAAGCCAAAATTGGAGTTTTTCAAGTCCTTGGGCTTTACAGAGCTTGAAGTCGCAAGAGTTTTCACGAGAGCGCCGTGCATTTTGTCAAACAGTCTTGAAAACCAAATTAAGCCCTGCATTCGCTTGTTCAGGAAGATTATGGGAGATGATGAGAATGTTCTAAGAGTAATAGAAAGGTGTCCTGAAATTGTTGGATATAATCGAGAAAAGGTGATTAAGCCTAATATCTCTATTTTGAGAAGCCATGGCGTACCAGATTCGTCAATAATGAGGTGCATCATGCTTCATCCAAGAGCACTTGTGTTAAGCAATTACAAGTTCAGCGAGATTGTTGACAAAGTCAAGAGCTTGGGTTTTGAGCCTACAACGGTGCTATTTGTGATTGCTGTCCTTTGCATGACAAAAATGAGCAAAGCTTCTTGGAACCAAAAGGTGAAAGTTTTCGAAAGTCTAGGCTTGTCAAAGGATGAGGTCTACAAGGCATTTAAGCTGCAACCCTTATTTATGACTACTTCGGAAGAGAAAATAAGAAAAGTGATAGATTTCTTTGTAAACAGGCTGAAAATGAGCCCTTCAATGATTTCCAAGTATCCAGATCTTATACAGCTCAGCATGGAGAAGAGGATCATTCCTAGGTCTTCAGTGGTACAAATTTTGATGTCAAAGGGACTGATAAAAGAAACTGTTCGCCTCATTACCATTTACAAAATGAAAGAGGAGGTTTTTGTTGAGAGATTAGTGAGGAAATATCAAGATCTGGTTCCTCAAATTGTTGAGGCGCATCGAGGCAAGATAAAATTTGAAGGCTTTTCTAAAGATTTGAAAATGTGAGTGGTTTCAATACCATTGAATAATATTTGGACAGCGTTTAATGATTTTGAAAATCTACAATGGGGAGCAGAATGCACTTGTTAAGCTGGTCTAACATCGTTCTATACCTGATGCCATCTGAGCTCATTTAGTACTTGCACTTTTGGAATAGGTGAGAAATCTTCTGCTACCAGGTGAAACAACTCGAGCACTGGCACTCTCCTAGCGAAGTCACAGGCATGAGTTTTGAATTTGTAGCAGGCATGCAAGTAGCTTCAGATATCTCGAATGCGCATTAGCTTTGGACTTCTGAGAAACAAATGTCGGCAATGCTATTTGTTCTATTACTTCTGTCAGCTTCTCATCCA
This sequence comes from Kandelia obovata, assembly GCA_021464305.1. Classification (NCBI taxonomy): domain Eukaryota; kingdom Viridiplantae; phylum Streptophyta; class Magnoliopsida; order Malpighiales; family Rhizophoraceae; genus Kandelia; species Kandelia obovata. The sequence goes on from CM038480.1 coordinate 3,286,234, forward strand.
AATGAATCAATTTGTTTAGGCTCATTTTATGTCTTTATTTGCTCTCTTTGCTTAAATTCCCAATGTCTTGCTGATGTGATAATCATCCGGCTGATTCAGTACCTATGTTAAGCGGTCCTTTTTGTAACTCGTGAAGTTTGATCTCTAAAAGGTTAGGTGATTGGTGGCCTTGACATCGACTTTATCACATCAGTTCGTTGCTGCGCCATCCCTTATTAGGGCTACTTCTTGAATACCGAATAACCGTTGTTGTCAAAGAGAGGAGAGAAATAGCCAAAGTCTGACGAAGAAAACTACTCTTTCATCTTACATTTAGCTTTTCCCCGAGAAACTCAGCCCAACGGATTATTGCCAAAGGAAATGAGAAATCCACGTACACGTGGAGATCCAATCGGAGATATTCCATGATCAAGTGGGATTTCCAAGCTAGAAAGAAGATAAGCAAGAGGAAGTCTAACCCATTTGGGGTACAAAAGCTAGTCCACCTTCAGTGACTAAGCCCACTAAGGAGCATATACGCCTAACCCAATATGCGTTCAAAAGCCCAGTCCGCAAGTTTATATAAGTGTATAGTTTACCTTTCCTCGCGTTACGTATGGACATCTTTGTAGGGATAATTGCAATCTTCCATCCCATAAGCAACATATGATTCTCCGCTTTTTATTAACATAGCTGCTTTTACAATGAAGTACTGTACTTCAAATTTCGAAAACATTTCGAACCCCAAGCGATAAATGGTCGCCAAGATATTCAGATCAGAGCAGAGTAGATGTGCCCAGTTTCGTAGGAAGGCATAAAGCATTTATATGTTTCAGATGTAATGCGGCCAAAAGCCCTTCCCAATTCTCCTCAGTTGCGTTGCCCACTTCAACAACAAGAAGCTTCTGCTGTTTATGGTAATAATCCTCTAGTAGCTTCCTCTGAGGAGAATAGTGAAAACCAATCATTTGAATTCATATATTTGATCACTACTGAAAGAGGTAAGAGCTTCAAGAACGTAAAATCATATAAGCTTCTGCCTCCATAGTACTTTTATCAATAATTAAGTTTTCCGTTTCTGCACTACGACATGGAAGAAGGTTATAAATATGCCTGGCCGGCAGGTTTTGGTAACCGGGATAACTATTATGCCTTTAGTTGTATACATAATCTTTTCTCCCAAATAATTAATCTTTATTGCATAGGTCAGGCCTCTATGCCATTATGCAGGCTTACTAGACCTAATCATGCCTCTCCCCTTCCAAAAGATTAAAGGTTAGGAGAATTATTTCCTATTATGAAAATCTGTCTTAAAACTTAGCTACAATCTCTTGAAGGGCTTGAACTATGATGCAGAGATTTATGCATCAAAGTGTGTCTCCTAATTAGCCATAAGGAACAAGTAAATATAAAAGAAAATCAAACATCATAGGTTGTCTCCGTACAGGGACAAAATCAGGTATTGTGTACGTGGAACATAAATTTAAGAAAAATGGTGGGCATCCCATGAGGCTTTTACACTGTAGGGTCTGAAAATGGGTGACACAACCTTATTCTTGTTTTTACAAAAAGGTTAATTCCACGATTGGAACTTGTGACTTCCAAGTTGCAATAAAGTATGGAACTTAGATAAAAGGAATAAAATATCAAGCTGGATGAAAAGAAATAACTCAACAACAGTTGTAGTGATGTATTTTATGAACAGAAGTATTACCTGCTCTGTGTAAGCCTTGACCTCATCTTTTCTGGCATGTTCTGCAATAGCAGTGGAAGATTTTGGTTTATATGCTGCAAAAATTGCTTAATTGACAAGATCTCTAACAACAGGAAAAGGAACTACCGTGGCCGTTTTTCACCAAAAAATCATCAGTGGGTTTGAAATTCACAACCAAATCAATCTCTGCAAGTTGGTCAAGAATCTCCTGCATAGAGTTAGAGATATTCAAAAGAGAGCACAAACCAATACAAAGAGCTGTTGAGTCCAGCAAATTTATAATTCATAGGTGGCACAGATTTGATTTTAACGACTAATCTCAGCAAGAATATAATATTTAAATTCCATTTAACAATAAAATGAATTCTCAGAAAGATGATACTTGTTTGGCATGTCCATGTCAGAGGGTTTAAAGCACTTTATCTAGAGGCTCAAGGGCATCCAATTAATGGTGCCTTCGTAAATCGGAAGTAAAACCAAAATTTGATCACAAAGGCTTACAGCTTGGAGCCGTGAACGAGGAATTCCATCGAGAATAAAACCCATTTCACCACTATTGCAACCATCTTCCAATCTCTTTGACAGTAATCCAAATATTATGTCCTCTGGGACAAGCTCCCCACGATTGATTGCAGTAGCAATCTATAATTCAAGAAAACAGTCAACAAGAAGAAAGAAACATAATTTAGCATGAAACGTTTCAATCGAGGTAGAGTAGACAAAAGTGCAAAGTTTCCAAAGCTTCAGGACAGGCGCTATGTAAACCTTAGACATTGATATGGTTGCATTATTAGTATCAAAAGTTATCAAGTCGCCAATATCAAATCTTCTGCAGGATGCTTCTATTCTTCATTTAGTTGTCCCATGCATTTGAAACCACAGCCTTTCTCGTCGTGCACCATATCAGGGGAAGACTCACAACAGGGCAACTACCTCTACCAAATAGTAATTTTATGTAAATTAGTGCATCGACTTCTCATTTCATCAGCCAATTCTATAATTTCCTGCTCTTATTTCCCTTCGAAGCAAAGCAGCATTTGGAAAAGATCACAAACACCATCAACTCAAAGAAATAAAGCATGGCATCTTTCACTGGGAATGACCAAGATAACCTTCAACCCTAATTGAATTTACGAAAAAGACCTAAAACGAGTGATCAGGATTCTTGCAAGGCAAAGATCATTATCAGCAAAATATCCAGAAAGAACCCTAGCCAAAAATAAACTCGCAATTTTCCCTGAAAAAAAATAATAATAACAACTAGCATTCAAAATTTTGACAAAAGTTAAATTCGAATAAAAAAGAAAAATGAACCAAGAAAATAAGACCTGTTTGTAGAGAGACGAACGAGGATGCAGGTCTTGACGAACAAGAGTCGCCATGGAAATGTGAGGAACTTCAAGAAACTTGGAGAGAATCTCGGCGTACACGTGCTTCTTGGTGCGCGGGGATCCTATGAACGCCCATTGCACCCCCCTTACGGGAACCAAAGTTTCCACATCCGCCAAAGCCATAGAAGTCGCGGGGCGCGGCTCGCAAAAGTCGCTGTCGTTGTACTGGCCGTAATGGTAGTAGTCGGGGTCGAGCTGTGGCTGCGCTGCTCCCGCGGTAGCGTAGAAGCGACTCGCCGGGAGCTGAAGCCGCCGGTGAAGAAGCGGCGCCACCTTTGTAACGGCTCGCTGGCAACGACCGATCATTGGAAAAGACGGCTAACTATATCAGAAAAAGAGAAAGAGAGAGAGAGAGAGAGAGAGAGAGAGAGAGAGAGAGAGCGACTCCAGATTAGAGTGCGTTTAGTACTTCAGTCTGAAACAGTGCTTTGATTTTGTGCCAGAAAAAAAAAGTTCGCATCAAGGCCATTCGATTCGCCTGCCCTGCAAGTCATCAATCGTGGAAGCCACGCTCTTCAAGATATTTATTTTGTAATTTGACAATGACCGACGCATAGCATTATGCACGGACGGACTTGTCCTTTTCAACTGTTTTCTTACTTTTTTTTTTTTTTTTTTTTTAGCCGACGCGTCCGATAGAGGTGACAATGGCATCATAATTAATTTGAAGTGAATTTGCTCCTCCTGGAGCTTCATAGAGTTCACGGTTCTTCATACCAACAAGTCTGTTTTCCACCGTGTGAATGCGGCCAATTTCACGCCTACCACCAATCTCATTTAAGTTTTGATTGGAGAGAAGCTGGGGAAAGTCCCTGTCCATCAACTGAAACAAGAAGCCCCGAAACTAGACCGATTTCAACATATCCGCAAGAATTTCAGAACGCGTGAGAAAATTGAAACTTGCACTCATATAAAGAGATAATGAACAAGTTACGAGTGCATAAATGAAAATGAATTTACTATGCTTGACTCCGCCTGTCACGTATGTATATATATTTCTTAGGCTCACTTGCTGAAACTTCACCCGTCATTGCTGCTGCAATCACAATGCATTAACATGAGATGATAGGGAAAGAAAAAAGAAGGGGAGAGAGTGCTGACCAATTTATAGGGGAGTTTTACTGCAAAAAGACATCATCTGAAAAAATGAGAAGAAAATACCTCACGACTCAGGTGCTATAAATTTCTGACTGTGCTGTACATAGATTTCTTGGAGACGGGTACAGGCAGATTATCCTTCTCAGCATATTCAATCAGCATGCTTAGGGAAGAAGCTATTAATCGTACGCTAAGGCATGCATTATGGCAGAAAGCACCCATGTTGTTTAGTTTCCATTTTGCAGCTAGCCTTGTATATTTACTCTTACCTAAGAGTGGATAAAAATATGTTGACTCGCATACAAAGGCACATTTAAAGTCAGTAAGTAGCTTCAACTGCATTTGAATAAAGTCGTGTGATTATCAAAGTTTTCTGTGTTCTGTGATAATCTATGAGATTAAGGTTATACCTTCACTGCCTCTATTGGTCTCTTCCCTTCCTGGTAATTCTCAAAGTAACTCCCTCTACAATCTTTCACCTTTCTGTATAATCTAGGCTTTGGCTTTGTCCCTCCGGTCAGTCCTTCCACTGGTTTGATACGATTTTTTGGGTCCGGAGGGCAGAACATAGCCAGATATGCCCTCCTCTTTTGTGAGTTTATGGCTACGCTTTGCATTTGGCTCTTGAACAATCCACTGCTCATTGTCTGTGTAAATCAATGCAAACTGGTTATAATTGAGTCCCATAAAATGGATAAGATCCAGAGGATATCGACTTGCTTTGGTAACAACGAATAAGACAATGACATTGGTAATCACCTCTGCTTGGTCACCTCCGTTAATTATAAGATCTTGGGGAATGACTGGGATGGCAAGCCATTGATCATCTTTTAGTAGTTGAAGACCTTCCACTTCTTTGTCCTTTTGTCAACTTCTCTGGAGTATATTTCTTCTTCTCATCCATTGGAAGTGCAAAGAATTGCTTCATAACTAACCGTATTTCAACCAAGAACGAACTTGTCATTCCACAGTCACTTGCCCGAAACAAGGAAACATACTCTTATTATACACAGTTAATCCACAGAACTAAAAAACAATGTGCAATTTCATAATAACCAAACGGAATGCTATTCCATGACAGAAAACAGTATTAACGAGCAAAAGTCAGCTATAACAATCCATCAAAAAAATTAAAAAAAAAAAAGTCAGCTATAAAAAAAAGGCAACATGGCTGTTAAATAGAACCGCTAATAATGGTCCCCTACCTTCCAATATCGTCACTGGTATGAACGGGTGGAGGGAACTCTGATTCCATATCTAGAACAAATTTAAAAGTCTTGACCAATACTAGATTCATAATAACCACAAAATGTGAGCATCCCATTAAAAACCCTCGTGGCACAATCTGGTAAGGTAGGAAATCAGTGCATTGGATTATCAGCTTCTTAAAGCCTTTTCTAGCCCCCATGACCGATGCAACTATAACGTATACGTCCAAATGGTGTATCTCTAAAAACTAACATACATTTCAAACACCAGACAATTTAATCTTTGAACTTGTTCGGCAACAAAATCACAATTTAACAAAGAAATTACAGACGGATAAATAAGCACAAGAAGAACAAAAATGTTAGAAAAGTTTGCTCACCAAGTGAAGTGGTATGTTTATGCTTCTCTAACAAGTCTTTTTCTTTATCAATCTAACCTCCCAAGTCCTATGCATTTTCGGCAGATATTGCTGTGATGGCCACAGAAGAGTCAACGAGACTCTGAAAAACAGCATGATGCAGAACAAAAACTTCAATATTCACCTGTGGCATTTCATGTAATGATTTGTGGGACTGTCAAAATTCATAGCCAAAGCTCCATCTGCGAATTCTTTAGCTATAAATGAGAAGGATAAGCAACATAGTAATAAACCAAGTTATTCATTTTATGTTAAACACATGCATCACTGAATTAGCTTACAATGCAAAATATCTTCTTCAGCATCCACATTGTCAGCATCACAAGCTATGACTTCTTTGCTTTCTTTTTATCTATAGTTGGTTGGGTTTTACAAAACTTAATAAGTTTCAACTGTGCGTTTATTTAATAATTGTAATTATTTTATAAAATTTATTAAATTATAATACATATTTTCTCATTACAAAATATTATATTTTTGATATATAAATGTAAATAAATTATACATCTTATTAAATATTAATAAAACTACATCTAATTTCCAATATAAATTTTCAAATTACAACCACATTCCCAGATACACTGAAACTCCTCTATCTAAGACAGGAAAATCTGCGAGACAGTGGCTTTCTCTCGTTCTTGAATTTATCACTTGCGAGATATGAGAGTCCCATGTTATTAGTATCAATAAATTAAAAAAGAAAAAAAAAAACAGAAGTCTTATAAAATTATGATCAGTTGGGAAAAACTTGAAAATGGGTAACTATATACAGGCACTCATGCTAAACTTGATCTTGCGATGATTGCGATGGCATTCCTCCCTCTGGTAGAGAATTATCGATTTGGAGCTTCTTGTTTTTTCTTGCAGTGGTTGGGTCATTTTCGGAGGCCCAGAATAGCCGGACCTGCATCATGTCTAGCAGACGAGATTGCAAACTCTCGTTCATTTCCATGACACGTTTTGCCATTCTTGTTGCCCACATCCGATCCTCTGTGCGTGCATCTACCTTAATTTGCAGGGCCATAGGTGTCTGTCCTTGCTGTTATGTTCCAAAACATAGGAACTTAGGTTAAAGAAGATTGTGGCTCATTGAGTGACAATTGCAGAAATATAAATATTTCTTAGCAGATGTACAACACTTGCTGTACCTGCTTTTTTATTTTTATTTTTTGTCCCCATCAAAGATCACAACACAAATTAATCAACCAGCGACTTCTAAGCTTTTTCATGTATTCGAGGCAGATTATGGCTTATTGAGTGACAATTGCAGAAATATAAATATTGGTTAGCAGATGTACAACACTCGCTGTACCTGTTTTTTTTTTGTTTTTTTTTTCTCCCCATCAAAGATCACAACACAAGCTCATCAACCAGCGACTTCTAAGCTTTTTCATGTATTCGGGGCATCACAGAATGTTATTTCTGCGGCCTGTACTTGCTCCATTTCGGGTGCAAGTATCAACAAGCATACACATGCATAGAGAAGAATGAGAAATTGACCTGCATCTCCAATATTTGGTGATCCAATAACTTAGTTCTTCCGGCATCCAGCGAAGTTTGACTGTCCTTGGAGGAAGAACATGATGAAAGAGTGGTAAGAATTCCCCTGGACAGTTTTTCTGGCTGTGGACATTTTTCAAGTAGAGATACACGAAATTTATTTGAAGCCCTTTGATGGTTTGATGCAGATGTCAGTGAAGACCATGAAATCAATACAAGATTAGTTACTGGCCCTGTTTCAAAATGAAAATTGCCAATTCTCACATGACGTCTAGCTGCAAAAACAATCTTAGGATACGTACTAATTAACTTAGATTAAAGCTGATGCCAACCAAAATTGCACCCAAAAAAACAAAAAAAAAAATCATATAGACACTTCCTACCAAGCCTTCTCTCTATGAGCATGCCAAGTAAAGCATTAAGCTTCTTGGTTTCTTCACATTCCCGATAACTTTGCAGCGCAACATAACAGTAACAGAAAGACTGATGAAACAGGATTTATGATTACCCTTTTGATGATTGAATCTCCTTGTGATCACTCCACTTGTGACATTCCAAAGGCAAACAGTGCAATCTTCAGATGCAGATATCAGACCTAGTGTACTGAAAGTCAATGCTGTTATAGATCCACTGCAAGGAGGAAGGGAATTGTTAAACTCTTCTTCCTAGGTGTGTAAAATAACTTTTTTTGCCAACTCATCAGGAGAATCGTGCCTGAAACACGGTACTGAAATTGTTATGCATCAAATGCTTCTCTAGTAAGATCATGAATATAAATTTTACTTGTGTGACTTTATCTTTAACAATCTGAAAATTTAGTCGCTCATTTCAAACATTGGAGACAAAATAGCAAATAATACTCTGAGAAACTGGTCTTGACAATAAGAAACAGTTATCCTCCAGATTAAAAACATTCAAGGGTGTGTGCGCTTGTGTGTGCCCTCTTGTTTAATATCATCATTGTCATACATGCAATGAGATTCACTCCTTGATGGATTTCAAGGAACTTTATGCATCATACATTACACATTACTTGTGTCCTTTTAGCTGGATTGGTTGATCTTCTGCAAAAACAAGAGGATCCTCCAGTAAGTCAATATGGATCACTTCAATAAATATTGTTCCATTGACGCTTCCAGCAAACAGGAGTTGCTCTGCTGGATCAAGGTAGGCCGCAGTTATGCCTACTGGATATTCTCGGGTTTGTATAACCCTGCCCGAGACCAATTCCCAAGCCTGGGAGAAATTGAATCATGTACTTCATTTGAGAGAAATTTCAATGTAAAGTTAAAATGACAATATAAAGCACATTATGTATCTAGTGACCTTGATTGTAGCATCAAGTGAGCTTGATAAAAAGGTCGAGCTGGTGGTTAACAAACCGGTTATGGAGGACCTATGATCCATCGAATAGTGTAATAGTAACCATGAGCTTCCAATATCATCTGCATCTAGCAAACTACCATCAAATTGGTGATCAGAATGATAAATTGTTAATAAAACTAGTTATTAAAAGAATTTCTAAAGCAACAAACAGAGTTAAGGATTGGATCTTTACCCAACCACTGACCACACACAGATCATACCATCGTCTGAGCTAGATATAAGAAGAGAGTCATCACCAGAAAATGCCATGCACTTCAGAGATTTATGATGAGCATGCCAAGTTCTAAGCAAAGTTCCACTAGTGACCTACATAACATCATCCCCACCCCCATTAGAATTCATATCAGAGTTTCAATCGTTTTTTCTTTTTGACGAAAGTATTCAGTTGTTAAACAACTGATATAAAAAAGACTAATTATGTAAAGTAAATCATAAATTGAGCATCTTTGGAAAAGAGAATCCTGCTACAAGGGGTCATCATTGGAACAGGAATGCATTTGACTCGACTTGGAAAGGAAAATTGAGCTTGTTGTTCCATCTGAATATAGAATAGATGCTCAGTACAAACCTCCCAAATATAAGCATTTCCAGAAGGAGAACCACCTGCAAGATACATACCGTCCTTGGTGCAACAAAGTGGCCCGATAGCTTCTAATGGGTAACTTCGAAGTGGTGATGGGGGCTGAAATCAGAACGGCAAACGAAGCAGAGTTGATATATATCAAATGAAAGGTCTATACCCATGAAAATCAATTAATTTTATTACGAAAGGGCAAAAGGCCAGATATTAATTCAACGGGTTTTGAGGTCGTTACCTTGTTCAAAGGCCATGTAAAGATAGAGCCACCACCAACAGACTTATGCTTGCTAACCTGCGAAGCAACAAGAAACTGGTCTTTCAAGCACACTAGCCCATGAGGGGCAGAAGCACAGGTTGGGATGTGCATAACCCGATCTCCTGTATCCATGTCCCACATTGTTATTCCTATCCCCATGTTCTTATCGCTGCATACTGCCAAAACCTCTCTTCCCTTTCCCATCTCTCCACACCAAACACACCCACACACGCAAATCACAAATGTTGTGAAGTACATACAAGTGCTACTAGCTAGCGGTGTTTGGGTCCATCTTTTTATAAGATGTGTTGGGGAAGCAGCGCATGTAAAGGGTCCTTTTTGTTCCGTCCGTCAATTGATTGACGCTTGTCACACTAAAGAGACAAGGGTTGTTGGGGCACCGCTTCTTCTCTAGATGCTCCAGCTCTGTTGCATGCAGCCGGAGACAACCTGTCTGTGTTTTGTCAATGGTTCATGACTGTGCGGAAAGTGGGGTCCATGACATCTTTGACCATTTAAATGACCATTGACTGCAAACATGATTCAGTGCATTTCAAATCCAATCGTAGCCCGCGCAGCTATTTGATTTGGCTAAAATCCGTGAAATATATTTGACCTAAAGAAAGAGGTAAGTGGGTTGATTAGACTATTGATAATGAATAAATGAATTTTAATTCAATGTTATTAGAATAATTCGAATCAAAATTGAAACTCACTAGTCTAAATATGTAAATTTAATTAAATTAAATCTCTATCGCTAATAATATACAATTATATTTTTGTTAGGCCTACACTAATTAATAACAAAATTTAGTCAATCTAGTAATCCCCTTGCATCTTATATATAATTAATGAGAAATTTAGTCAACGTAGTAATAATAACTCCTGTGAAATATATAACATTTTTTTTTTCCTATCATGTATTATGCTTACACAATGAGAAATTTGATCGTATTGTAACTTTTTTGTGTTATATTTACCTAATTAAAATTTCAATTAACTTAATAATTATTCGTACAAATTACATTTTATGATTTTTCTGTTACACCTTACCTAACTAGAAATTTAGTTAACTTAATAGTCAGTCTCTACAAAATCTTATAACTTAAAAGTTGCTTGAGTGACTTAGACATAAATTTATAGATTACCCTATTATTATTATTATTATTATTATTATTATTATTATTATTATTATTATTATTATTATATATTGTAAGTTTTTAATTTTTAAAATATATATATATTAGTCATATAACATAATTTAAATTTACTTTTATAATACTCCAAGTTAATCATGTGTATATAAGAAAACTCGTCTCATAATACTTTTTTTATGGTTAATTTAATGGTCACTCATACAAGTCCTACGTTGTGATGGGACAAATCCTTCACACCAATCTGATTAGAGGATCAGTCAGCTTTAAGTGTCACTCGTTGGGAGCATATTGTCTTATTTATTTATTTTTCGTTATATTTTCCTGATTAAAAATCTGTTCAACTTAATAATCACTCGGAAGAATCATACAATAAGGGGGTTTTTTTTTTCTTTTTTGAGAGAGATCCACCTAATTATGCTGACATCAAGGGGTTTTAATTAGGTTTTGCCAACATATTTTCTAGGCAAATTTCACGTTCTGATAAATTTTAGAGATATGCAAAATAAAAAATAACATGCAGCAAAATAAAAAATAAATAAATAAAATTCACCGCTGATAGGAAAATAGTGAAAAAAATTTAAAATATAAAATAAAAAATTTATTATGTAATAATAATAAAAAAAAAAAAGACACGTATTTGTATCTCATAGTTGATATATTTGTCCTTGTCGTCAGTACGTTGCCTTGAGCTTTTCCATAAAATAAAAATAAACAGAAACCTATTTTTATGACACGTGTGCCGAGATTTTATCACCTTCATCCTGTATTAAGAAAATAACTGATAAGGCGAAAAAGATATTTATTTTCTCAACCTTACAAAATAAATAAATAAAAATACAACACTCACCTCGCTCACTCACTCACACAGGTTTTCTCCATTTCTTAAACCTCTCAAAACTTTATGCAGTTAGGGTTTTTGGGGGGTTTATCGCTTTCTTATTCTTTATGCTTTACTTCTAGCAGGCCCATAGTCCGATTCAAAATGGCCGCTTCTACTGCTCTCTCGCCTTGTCCCTGCGGTTTCTCGCCGTGGCTGCGTCCCCGGCTCCGGCCTCGGCCTTCTAAGAATTTCCTTTCCTGTTCTTCCGTCGATTCTCCGGCAACTGCAGGTTGCGCTTTTTTAATATAGTCAATCTCTGTTTCTTTTTCTTTGGGTCTCTTTCAATGAGTGTTTTCTGCGAAACCAAGAAAAATTTTAAGAGAAATGAGAGCCAGATTATGAATTTTTCCCCTATTGTTTTTTTGGGTTATACTGTTTTGGTGTTTGAAATTTAGGTTTTAATGGTTTGCCATGTTGATTATTCTTGTTTAGTTGGCGAAATTCCCTATAAACGGTCGCGTAGGAATAGGATGGAAGGGGCACGGAAAAGTATGGAAGACTCCGTCCAGCGCAAGATGGAACAGTTTTATGAAGGTTCAAGTGGCCCACCCTTGCGTGTTGTTCCAATTGGTGGCCTGGGTGAGATTGGTATGAATTGCATGCTTGTTGGGCATTACGATCGTTATATCTTAATCGATGCTGGTGTTATGTTTCCGGAGTAAGTATTTTGCTGCAATTTTAGCTTCTTTTTTCAGTTGTTGGTGATTACTGTTAAGTTAGAATTATAATGTGTGAGTCTTTAACTAGAAACTAGGGATCAAAGATGTTGTGGACAACAAGTCATCTTACAGTTTTTGTTTTGGATGTGTTTGTGTAAAAGGTGATCCTGGTGTGAAACTGCTTCCATTTGGTGTACTGACAATGCATTATTTTTTTAATGTTTATTCCAGCCATGATGAGCTTGGAATTGTAAAAATTATACCTGACACCACATTTATCAAAAGATGGAGTCACAAAATTGAAGCTGTTGTTATAACACATGGACATGAAGATCACATTGGTGCGTTGCCTTGGGTAAAGTTTCCATCTACTTCCCGAGTGATTTTGACCTGGCACTGCTACACTAAATGCTAATGTGCTACACCTGTTGACTACAAGAAAGTTCTGTCATTGGCGCTTGTCTATGGTTCTCAACGGACATTCTCATGTAAACTCTATCGTACTAAAATGGGGTGGCAATCACTGCCAATGTCTCTGCAAAGAGCCAAGTTCATGTCTTGGCTGTTGTATGGTTAGAGCTGTACTTGTTCCAATTACTATCCATTGGACTCTTTAAGCCTACCAGCATTTCTCAAGTAGGCTTTAAAAGCTATTATACCCAGACAACAACCCTTATCTTTTCTGAAAGGAGTAGCTTTTTCTATCTCTTGGAATGCATTGCCATAGATGCCTTGGAGTTTAGGACCCAGCTGGTTTGGTTTTTTGTTAAATTTTAAAGTATATTTACAGGAAGAATATAGCCTTTGTAGTTCTATCATGTGGTTCAATAACGCCTACTTGTTGGAAATTTTTTAACGTGTTTTTAAAATTACTCTGCACTTTCTGTGTTTGTTTTAACTTTCTAATACTTCCCTGCCTGTCTAAGCAGGTAATCCCAGTTTTGGATTCCCATACGCCAATATATGCATCATCTTTTACAATGGAGGTACTTGTTGGTATCGCTTCTAACATGTGTGCACAATGCTTATTTCATGTGACCTTGGAGACATTCATGGCTAATAATAAGGGGTAAAGAATGCATTTTTTTTTTCACTTATCTTCGTTGATTAGTTGGCCCATGCTTCTGGACGACTTCTTAAAGTACAACTCTCATTATGATGTTGGCCTTTATTTTCACTATAAAGATGTTTAGGCAATGAAAATTTTTACCAGTTCAGATGCCCTTCCAAAAAACAGAACAGTGGCTTGACAGCATTTGGCTGTAATCTGACTACTTGCACATGCACATGTGAATGATGATTACACCTATTCTGATATTACGTGGTGTGGTCCAAAATGAGATACTCTTTCAACTTTTAACAGCTTATCAAAAAGCGTTTGAAGGAACATGGGATCTTTGTTCCATCTAGACTTAAAGTTTTCAGAGCAAGGAAGAAATTTATGGCTGGGCCTTTTGAAATGGAGCCTATCAGGGTCACTCATTCCATTCCTGATTGTTGTGGACTAGTTCTTCGTTGTGCTGATGGTACAATTCTTCACACTGGGGACTGGAAGGTGAGCTTAGTTACTGATGCATCTTTTCTCCATTTTTTCCTTTTTTTCCCCCCATATTTCATTAGCTCACGAGATGTTTGATTGTATAGATTGATGAATCACCATTGGATGGAAAAACTTTTGATCGTGAAGCCTTAGAGGAACTCTCAAAAGAAGGAGTAACATTAGTAAGTCTCCTGAGTCAGTGTACCTTGTTGTCATATTGACATGGTTATGTAAAGCAAATACATGTCATTTCACTTTTTGAATGAGATAGTGTGTTTTTAAAGATTTGCAAACACAATTACACTTCTGACATTTTAGCTGTTAGTGAATTAAGGAGCTCATACTTGAGCTTTGTAGAAGGTGCAATATCATGATATGCTTGGCCATTCTGGCCTTTAAAGAGGAATTTTTTACCCCAACCTATTTTCTTCTTTCCAATAGAGAAATGCAGTGACTCCTATTCTGTATTATATATATGATATCTTTTAAAGATACATGCTTTTGAAGGGAAAAGGATGAGAGTTATGTGCGGAAGAAAAATCTAAAAATGAATACATTGATGGAGAAGAATGCAAAGAAACACACTGGCAAAAAATAGGGTAGTTCACTTCAAGGTTTTGTCATTTTGTTCAAATCTGAGGAACACACTGTTTGTTTTGAACAATATATTTTTTAGGGTTGCAGTTTGTGTAGAATTGTGAAGACTGTAATTTAGTGCATTATTTTTATGTTTTTTCCTTTTATCTTTGCTTGTACCCCCTAATTCCTTATCTATATTTGTTGTGGATATATTTCTCCATTAAGTTGTACATAAAGGGGCAGGTAAACTAGGGATGTAATTAGTGAACACCCATGTGCAGATGATGAGTGACTCTACAAATGTGTTATCTCCTGGAAGGACAATTAGCGAGAGTGTGGTGGCAGATTCTCTGTTGAAACGTATTTCAGCTGCTAAAGGAAGGGTTATTACTACTCAATTTGCATCGAATATACAACGCCTTGGAAGTGTGAAAGCTGCTGCTGATGTGACTGGCAGAAAGCTGGTATGCTTTCTCATTGTTCTTCTTTGAGTGTGTCTAACAATACATATTACAATAAGATAAAGCTTACTTTTTAGGTGCATAATCTTTTTCCTGGACTTTATGTTGCAATCTTCCTATTAGGTCTTTGTTGGCATGTCTTTAAGGACATACATGGATGCAGCTTGGAAGGATGGAAAGGCGCCATTTGATCCATCCACGCTGGTAATTTCACTCCAAGGCCTTTTGGCCCATTTACCAGATTCTGTGTTGGTGTTTGGTTGAATCATAATTTTGTGAATTTTGTTTTTTACTTTCTTTCCTTGTTTACTTATATTTGTTAAATTACAAACTTGAGCACCATATTAGCCTAATTTTCAAGATGAGAAATGTAGAATTTATCACTGAGAAATTTGCTTCAATTATGTAATGTGAGTGACAATGTGGTTGGCCTTTGAACCTTACAAATGAGCACATCACTTCTGTTTATCTTACTCTTGGATCTCCTCAACTTTGAACTAATATGCTCCTTGATATCGTTGGTCCTTCTTTTTCTCACTTAGGCATCTTCTGTAAAATATTCATTTTTTTCCCTGGACCTCAACTATGCATAAATGTGTGTTTATTCTATCTGAATTCTTGGTTATTTCTTTCTCCATTTTCACATACAATTTGCTATCCCACGTTCTAGTTATGGCAGTATCTTTTTATTTTACAATTGGTGGCACAAAACATAATTTTACTGTGCCCACATTCCTAATCCACTTGTGCATCATTATCCACCCTTCTAAATTTATGTTACTTTGTTCCTCTGTGCATCTCATTCTTGACTGCTTTATGCTTCCTATAAAATTATACAGGTGAAAGTGGAAGATATTGATGCCTATGCTCCAAAGGATTTGCTAATTGTCACAACTGGTTCACAAGTAAGTTAATGAAGTTTGATCATCTTTTCTCTAGTGCACTATGTAACTGGCTTGTGACTGTGCATGCTATTGTATCAGGCAGAGCGATGTGCTGCCTTGAATCTTGCATCATATGGAAGCAGTCTTTCATTCAAATTAACCAAGGAAGATGTAATACTCTACTCTGCTAAGGTAAATATAGAACTCAACATGGGTTGGGTTTCAATTTCTAGTTGTAAGTTATCATGCAATCCAATTTCTGGATTTTGATTTAACTGTTTGCACATGGATTTTTTCTTTTTTTTGGTATGTTTCACACTTCGTTGTTACTGTAACCTTGTTTTAAAAATCAACAGTGACTATTATGTGTGTTTATTTTTTCTTATATGCTCAGCAGTACCATATTTCACTTTCAGGTAATCCCTGGTAATGAATCTAGAGTAATAAAAATGCTAAACCGCATATCAGAGATTGGATCAACTATAGTAATGGGTAGGGATGAGCTGCTTCATACATCTGGTCATGGGTATCGTGGTGAATTGGTAAGATCTTTATGCTTCTCCTTGGGATAGTTCTTGTTTTTTTTTTTAATGAAAAAACTCTTCTTGGTTATTATGCTTTTATGATCATGCATTTAACAGTGCTATATCAATTAAATGATAGGGAAAAAAAAATCACCACAGCATGTTAGCATCATATCTTTATTGGGAAATCCTGGGATTTTTTAGAAAGCAGAGATTATTATTTGTTCCTGTTAGTTGCCTTTTCTTTTTGTTCTATTATCATTGGAACTGCAATGATGTCAATGGCATGGATGTTAATTGCTTATTTGGAAACCCATTAATTAAACCAATCCCACATAAGAGAGTTAATCGAGTCTCACCAGGTACTAAGTTCATGGTGGTGCATAGTGGTGACCCAATAAACCTGTAAACGTTTGTTTGCATTTCAATATGCTTCTTTTATGGCAGTTCACTGTTTTTCTTTATTTACTATTGTGAATAAGAATTACAATCTTGTTCATTGTTTTTAGTTATAAACTGGTTAATTTTTTAAACAAAATGCCAATTGTGTTTCTTCAGGAGGAAGTCCTGAAAATTGTGAAGCCACAGCATTTTCTTCCCATACATGGCGAACTTCTGTTCTTGAAAGAACATGAAATGCTTGGGAAGTCAACTGGCATTCGGCACACTACTGTAAGTAGGATTTTGCATTTATATGGTAGTTTTACTGTGACATTTCAATTGACAAAGCATTCAGTGCCCGTCAATTTTTTAACATGTTGTGATGGACCTCTAAGAACATTGACATGACAATAAATATGAGAGTAGAATGAGAAAGAGTTGCATAATGGTTTTTCTGTGGAGAAGAAACAATAAGAGGAAAATCTAACAGCCTTGGCTTAGTATGTCCTTCTACTACTTGTTTTTTCCTTATGTTTCATGTAATGGCTTGGGATTTGTTTATGATGTGGTCTACATATCTTGTATCAGGTTATAAAGAATGGAGAGATGCTCGGGGTTTCGCACCTGAGAAACAGAAGAGTTCTATCTAATGGTTTTATTTCCCTTGGGAAGGAAAACTTGCAGGTTGGCTATACCTGAAGGTTTCATTTTGTCAATTATGATAATATAACTGAGAATACTTTACTCAGTCCATTCATGTATTGCAGTTGATGTATAATGATGGGGACAAAGCATTTGGCAACTCAGCTGAACTTTGTGTTGAGGAGAGGCTAAGGATCGCAACAGATGGCATCATTTTGGTCAGGTATATCCTCAGGCTCAGTCACTCATCCTTGTTTATTTATGGTTGCATGACGTTTCTCTGTTCCAGCATGGAAATTTTACGTCCACAACATGTAGAGGGTATTCTGGAGGATAGCATTAAGGGAAAAATAAGAATCACAACACGCTGCTTATGGTTGGACAAGGGAAAGCTTTTAGATGCCCTCCATAAAGCTGCCCGTGCTGCACTCTCAAGCTGTCCAGTGAATTGTCCTTTAGCTCACATGGAAAGAACTGTTTCTGAGGTATTGAGGAAGATGGTAAGGAAATATAGTGGCAAAAGGCCTGAAGTCATTGCTATTGCTGTGGAAAATCCAGCAGGAGTGCTTTCTGATGAGATCAAAGCAAGGATATCAGGCAATTCCCGTGTTAGGTTTGGGACCTCGGAATTGAAGAAAGTAGTTGATGGACATGGAAAAACTAGGTCAAACAAGATGCATTCAAAAGGCAATGGCTCTACAAAACCACAGAGAGCAGTGGAAAACAAACCAAAAGGTGATTATATCTCTTTATCATGTGTATATATGTTTATGCATGGGCAGTACAGGTTGCCATGCACATCTGTGTGTGCATTTTGTATTTTGTGGTGTGTGTTTTGCCCTAAGATTAGGGAATATGTCTTCTGTCGTGTGAAAAAATCTAGTGTATCATCAGTTGATTTTAAAAATGAAAAAGAAAAAAAAACATGACTAAGTTGAGAGAACAATTTTCAACTGCAAGCAGGACTGAGCCAAGCTAATTGCTTCATGTGCTCAAGCTTGCAGTCAGCTTGGTTGAAGAGTCCAAGTGTGGCTTGAGTCTGGAATAGTGTCTTCAGCTTGGCTTCCCAACATGTTTTGAATTCATGAAACATCCATACTAGTGTATTTATGTTACCTAAATAAGTTAAATCTTGTCCTTACCATAAGCTTGTGATTTCAAGAACTATTTTCTAGTGTAATTTATTTCTGCTCAATTTTTTATGATGCAGTTGATGGCATTGATATTGAAAGATTACTACCAGAGAATGAGGGCATCACTTCCAGTTCCGGCATGGTTGAGAGCTCTGAGTATCAAGACAATTTCTGGAAATCACCACCATTTGATGGATTGGTAAGAGGAGACAACGGTTTTCCAAGTGAGAAACCTTTGAAAGTGGATGTTGAAAGCAGCGATGATGACTTATCAGAAATGCAAAGTTCTCAACCAAAGCCTTCCAACCCTGTGAAACGGAGCAAATGGAAACCTGAGGAGATTAAGAAACTGATTAAAATGCGTGGGGAATTACATGATAAATTTCAAGTTATAAAAGGAAGAATGGCCCTCTGGGAAGGGATATCTGTTAACTTGATGGGTGATGGCATTAGTCGCAGTCCAGGGCAGTGCAAATCTTTATGGGCATCACTAGTACAAAAATATGAGGTTTGTTCTTGTTTCGATTTGTTTGAAAGTTATGATTTGTTATTGAAAATTTAGAAAAGAGTGTTCCTAATACACGAATCTCATATTAGATGTGCATATGTCTCAATAACCACTCCTTTTATTTCCATTGTATAAAAAAAGTAACTACACTCTCTAATATTAACAGGAAAGCAAGAGTGGGAATGAAGGCCAAAAAACTTGGCCTTTCTTTGAAGACATGGATAGAATTTTGTCTGATGTTGAGGCGACAGCGGCAAAATGATTTGTTGGCGATGGTTGCGAGCTGATTCATTTGGAGGCAGAGATAACTTGGTCTTGGTGTGTTGGACTCCTCAATTGGCCATCTTGTTCAAATGAAGCGGTAGAACTGGTAACTGGGTGACATACAACCACAGCAACCGGTCATATGCGCTGTCAGATGGCGAAAGAGAAACGAAGCTGGTATCCAAGCCACAGGAATAAGTGCTAAATTGCTTTACAGTATAATATATGCAAAGATGAACGAGAAGTGGATTGGTCCTGTAACCACAGGGCCCTCTCTGTTGACTTATATCTCTCTTTTTTCCATTGTTTCTGCTTTCCTCGTCCTTTGTAACATTCATAAATTTTGTCGCATGCCTATTCCATTCTGATGGCGACCAAAGTCTTACCATAGCAATTGCTATATGGGGTTGTTTCCAATTTCAGATTTCCTCTTTCTTGATGAATTGGTTAACCATATTTGCCAGTAGTGGAGAGGCATCGCCTCGATTAACTCTACGATTGTGTTGAAGTCGGAAAATTTGGGACTCTCATGCCCTGCGGGGACAAAGCAGCAAAGGATCTCCCAACCAACCGAAGGTCATTCTTCAGTTGCTTCATTCTGA
Organism: Kandelia obovata; assembly: GCA_021464305.1. Lineage (NCBI taxonomy): Eukaryota > Viridiplantae > Streptophyta > Magnoliopsida > Malpighiales > Rhizophoraceae > Kandelia > Kandelia obovata. Next base: position 3,305,979 of record CM038480.1, read on the forward strand.
CTTGAACTCGTGCCGACGTCCCTCCCAAAACAAAGCACCAATGACGTTGGACCCCTCTAGGTTGTTTTGTACCGTCATACAGACCAAACTTCCTCCTAAGAACACGTGCATGCGAGAAGTTTCCTGTTTCTCTGTCGACGCTCCAATTAATAAGAAAGCGGAATTGAGAAAGATGCGGGCAGTTTCCGGTTTTTTCGTTTTAAATCCCATTTCGTCGGAGAGATGGATTCCGGGGTCTGGATTCTGGAGGCTGCGAGAACGGGGTGGATTCATTTTCAAAAAATTACCTTGAACTCCCACATAAATAATTTATATTGCAACTATAGATGGTAACAGATTTCTGTAAGTGACTATTTACTGCTTAATACAAACTTGAATAAACAGGATGGTATTAAACAAAAAGAAAAAAGAAAAGAAAAGAAAAGAAAAAAGACTTTGTTTTACGGGTTGCCCATGTCCTCTGACGACTCACCCTGACGCCATGCCAATCTCAGGTAAAGCCAAGACATTCAAGTAACACGTGGACTCCTTTTTCACGTTTATTCAAAATGAAGATGAATTCCTCCGACATGAAAAATACCCAACTCCCATATGTCTTGACTTGGAGTCCGGAGCCAATTGTTAATAATAGTAATAATACCCATCGCCTAATATTGTTCTAAGAGAATTGGAAGAGGAGTACTATTACATATACAATGTAAAATTAGATATAAATTTATTATAATTGATATTTTATATATATATATATATATATATATAATAATTAATTATTACAATAATTTTATATCTAATTTATATATTTATTTATTTTGGTTGAGATTAAAGCTCACCTAGAGGCTACTTGTTGCCACCTGCATCATGCAGAACTTACCACTAATTCTACTATTGGAGGAAGTAATTTCTAAGGCGGCTGTTGACCGTCATTCATTTACGATGTTCTGGACGTCCGGTCCAACCCAACCTGTGCGCGTTAGGGTGCTCTCACTTTCTTGCTCCTTTCCTCCCGGTTCTGGAAGAGTTCAGCCAAAACCAACCACACGTGAATACGTGTGACAGCTCTTCCCGTGTGCTAACACTCTTTTTAAATTGAATAGTTCATTAGACTTTTAAATTACACGTGATATTTTTATAATTTTATGATTTTTTTAATTAAAATTAAAAATTTTAATTATTAAAATATCTTCTGAGAATTTTATTTTATTCTTTAAAAAAATTTTCTCAGTACTCTTATTGTTAAATTCACTCCAATTTCTTCTGCATCAACGAAAGTCGGTCCAAATACCTCGCAGACAACACGGCCTTAGGCTCTTTATACTAAAAGCGACTATAAATATGTGTCCCCTTTGCTCCTTAAAGCCATGCCCATTTGTGCTTTAAGGTTCTTGTCCAACTAACCAACTTCAACGGTTTTAACCAAGTGGGATTTTTCTCCATAAATTAGTTTAGAGTTGCTTATAAATTTGGGGTTGTGTAGAAAATGACCAAAGCCGGAGAATTAGAGGTTGTTTTCCGCCACCTGTTCCAGAACGGTGACGGGAAAATTTCTCCGTCCGAGCTAAGCCATCGGCTGGGTTTCACCGGAAGGGAGGTGTGCATGAACGAGGCGGAAATGGCTGTGGCGTTGTTTGACTCCGACGGCGACGGCCTGCTGGGATTGGAGGATCTTGCTGAGCTGATGGAGGCTGGAGGGGAAGAAGAGAAGTTGCTGGATTTAAGAGAGGCTTTTGAATTTTATGACGTGGACAATTGTGGGTTCATCACTCCCAAGAACTTGAAGAAGATGCTTAGCAGGCTTGGCGAATCGAAGCCAATTGATGAATGCAAAGTAATGATAAAACAGTTTGATCTTAATGGGGATGGAGTCCTTAGCTTTGAAGAATTTAAAATTATGATGCTGTAAAACACTGTTCTTTGTATTCTTTTCTACCTTGTGTACAAATATTCTTATCTGTGAAAATGGATTGATTACACTATTCTTTCTGGGGCTTTGCAGTGCTGTTGTAAATCTTTCCCCAGTGCTTCAATTCTCAATAAATGCATCATTTTTCGAGTTTTTGCAGTATTTTGACTCATTTTGCGAGATTTGGTTCCATACAACCCTTGAAAATAATCAAGCTTTCCTTTTAAGAAATTTACTTTGTTATTATTTCTCTAGCTATGATTCCAGGATGATTTTTTTTTTTTTTTTTGTCTGTAACTTTTGTTCTTTTTCTTTCCTTTTTATACTTCACATTGTGAGAATTTTGTGAAATACCGATTTTAAGTATCCTAGTTACTCACTCATATGTAAATAATAATTAGTAGCTTACTGATCGGGTAGCTTCTGTCATGTTTGTAATCAAGGCGGTCTTCTGTAACATGTTCCAGCTAGAGAATGCAAGAAAGAGACTTTAGTTTGCGTAGCCAATACGTAGAGGACGGATGAAACTGCTTGCCCGTCAGACAATTTAGAATGCCAATTATGATGGACTCTAAAATGGAATTTTCTTTTCAAGAGTTTTCAAATTTCAACATTCAGAAATTTAAGCTTCAATCCAATTGTTATAGATAGTGTAGATAATATCAGAAAGACTAATATTTTCTGTTCTTGGGTTCAATCTGCGATGCTAAAATATCTACAGCGCAAACTCTCATGATAACAAAGTTTCAACGTTACTTCATATGTCCGATTCTGTGTGAAGAACAGGACATTGGGTGCAAGTGTGGCTGCCAAAGCCGCAAACTGTCATGCGATTGAAACAATGAACTTTTGTCCTAATTAATGCCTAAAATTCATCTTAATCAATACAGCTTTTGCTTTTACCCATTTCAATCGACCCATGTGGTCTGGTTTTTGCCGCATATTCCTATGAGCGTAAAAGCCAAAGCAAGTGCGTTTCTTCCGCTGTTCGTCACCCCATATGTTTTGCTTTTCTTCCTTTTCCTACAACAGGGTATTAAAGCTCTCTGACGAAAAGAGCATAATGCCTTCTTTTTCTTCTTCCAAGAAAAGGACTGCTGATGCAGAAAATTCGATGGCCGAGAATAGCTTGGATTTTCTGCCTTCTACAGGGCTGCCTCGAACCGATTCCCATCGACCTGGTATCAGTTACTGACTGCATGTTTGAAGCATTTCTTATATACTGATATTGCATATGGTTCTCAGGTTCTGAAAGTATGCCAGCAACTATGTTTGCTGATCTTGGCGCATGTTGACTACTAGTATGCTAAACACGTAAAAGAGAGATCCTGTTCATACATGTCGTATCTCAGCGTGTGAACTACTAACGTATCCGAATCAGTTCGGTATTAATTGTAAATCAAGAAGAAAAAATTCATGCTGGCCTTTTGTGCAGATGACAAAGACGGCCAAGCCTGGCCAGAATCAGATTCTGAAGATGAGTTCGCCAGTGTGAAGATAGGTAAGACCATGATAAGATGACTCCTCTTTTGTTTTCATTCTTGAGCCTAATAATTTTTTCCTTCTTTTTTCCTGTTTCTAATAAATTTCTTTCCTTCGATCTGCTACGCCTAATGTACTTCCTATGACTCGTTGAGAAATAAGCTTAAGAGAACCTTGGAAGGAGGATTAGATATGCCGTTTGTGCAAATAAGATTTGATTTTGACACTTCCTTTCCCTTTTCTTTTCAGAGTTCACTCCACGCCATAGCTTTAGTTCAAGCTGTCGTGGAAGCTTTGGGGAATCTGCAGGTTTCGACAAAGCAAGTAATCTCAAAGACGAAGCTCAAACTCATTCAACGGGGGACAACAAAGAACTCATCAAGCACCATCGGGATCACTTGCCGACTGACAAAAATATTAGTCATGGTAGCAGTAGACCTATTCCCACAGAGAAAAGCCTGATTGACTTCCTTCAACATGACAGTTGGAGCCAAGAAGTTCCTGCCAACCGCCGGAGAGTTCCCAGCCAGCCAAGTGCTGCAAATGCCAAATCGAAATCAAACTTACCCATCCAAGAATCATGTCCCAAAAATGTAACCTCAGAAATCAGTATCAAGAGAAACTGAAAATGGCAATTGCAATCCTCAGGATGGAAAAGAAGACAATTGTATCAGGTGTTGCTCTCTAAGATTGAGATCAATCCTCCACCGTTCAAAACAGAAAGCCAAGTAGCCAAGCCTGATCTCTATTGATTGTCGTCCTGCTTGCTGCCCCAGGTTTTCATAAGAACCATTTGCCTGTGAAATCCCCCGTTCATTTTCTAGATATAGTCTCCTCCAGAACACATTTTAGTCCTTGTCTACCGAGAAAAGTGAAAGCAAACTTGAGCTTTTACATGTTCGTGCATCCTGATTGCAAAAACATTGAATCCCACCGTACATCTCCAGATCAGGCTTATCGCAGAGAGTCAATCTAATCCCTGTAGTAGTACTGTGACTTGAATTTCAAATCTTAATTCTTAAAAGCGCACTCGCGCGGCTTCTGGAGGGCAAAATGGGTAGAAAATGTAGTTGATACTTACTAAGCCAGGTAGCCGCAACATGTAACATGCAATATATATTTTAAAAAATTTACTGAAAATAAACTAAGGTTCCCAGTACAAAATTTCGCAACTCATTATAAACAGCAACACTGCATCGAACGTCGTTAAGGACGTACGAATTTCTATAGAACAAGGTAAACCTGTAAATAAATATGTGTGTGTATATATATATATATATATATATATATTGGAATTGACTAACGCGTACACCTAAAACTGCTTAATTTGATCACACTTCGCTTGTCTGGAGGGGTGACACGTTGCCACAAGGATCGGTATGCTGGAATGTTGGCAGCCTCAACCCCAAGAAGAGAGAGGTTTCGTCCATACTCCTTGTAAAATTGTATAGGGTTCATTCCAATTGCCACGACCATCTCATTCAAATCAACATAAAATGAGTATCCATTCTTGGTGTACCAAATTCAATGGGACAGATGAAATAGCCCATTCAGATCCAGAGTTGGCGCCAGTATTTATGAAAAAATTCGGCAATCAAATAAATAAAGCTGTTTGATAACCTGGTAAGCAGCGGCAAGGATAACCGGAGAAACTTGTCAACAAAAGGGAAGATGAGAACATCATCTTTCCAGCAAGATCTCAGGCTCTCTCTAAGAATGGTACTCTGTTTTAATGTCAGGTCTTGGGAATTTCCATCACCAGAATGTGAATTCTGAACTGGTTCAAGTTGGTGGCTGCAAGTAGCACCTTGTCTCCTTTTTTTGAGAATGTGAGAGTTGAGTGTAGCATAATATCAATGTTCGGGTACAGTATTCCATATCATTAGAAATTTACTATTTTAACATGTAGATGCTAGTAGCGTGTTGATTTTTTATGCCTACTGAATTTATCCGGTTGATCACTTGGATGCTTATAGCTTGATGTGCCTAAACTAAATTCAAGCGCCCATGCATATGATGTTAAACTCGATGTAAGCATAAAGATGCGTGCATTGGGTTTGCAAATTTGACAGATGCTCCCATGCAATCATATGCAATTGATTGAAACTCGGAGTTGCCATCAGCTAACACAAGTCTTATTCACAATGACGCCAGATTGCGGGGGTTTGAGCGTTTAGCTAAAAGCTCACTCTTTATTCCTGTGGTTGCTGTCCAACAATTTTGCTCATAAGAAAGAAGATAAAGAAAAAACTTTCTTTTAATGAATGCTCGGATTATGAATGATTTAATCGCTAGCACATATGCCAAAACAAACCAAATAAAACACCCAGAGCCAAAACTATCATCAGTACAAACAGGTAAAAGTTTCCTTGCAAGTAAGAATGTAACAGCAGCCACGGGAGAAAAGGGTTTAATATAACAGTACATAAATATACGCAATAATTTAATGACACAAACCCAATGTATCAGAATACTCAAACAGAAACAGAACAAAAATGTTCTCATAGTGCCAATGTCATGGATCTGTCGTTCATTTTCAGGAAGAAGCCCCACTGCGTAGTGCTTGAGCCTTTGGTTTCCTAGGAGCCAGCTGAGTCTCAGGCTGCAGAACCATCAAGACATCATGCAAGATGCAGCATGATGCCAATGAGTGAAGATTCAAGCATTTCAAATGTGCAATAAAGCATAAGTCCCTATGATTTCTACACATGGTAGTTTATCCAACAAAAAAAAGGGATTACGAAAGCACCATTTAGACACAGAAAAAGACTATCAATAATAGTTTCAACAGCTATCTTGGTTGTGACTCGTTACCTCCTTGGCAACAGGTTCTTCTTTTTCTGATAAAACTAACTCAATGTGACAAGGAGAGGACATGTAAGCTGCCAAAAAGAAAACAAAGATTACCATTAGCTTACATAGAGTATGTGCAATCGATAGGTGGAGAGAATGAACTCACGATTAATCCTTCCATGTGCACGATAAGTGCGACGGCGTTGCTTTTGTGCTTGATTAACTTGAATATGAGATATGTAAAGCGCATCTATATCCAAACCTTTTACCTATTCAGAAAATACAAAATATCAAACAGAACATTCACAAGACAGGTGGAATGGGTAATGCTGGACCGAAAGAAAAAAACATAGGTGACTACCTCAGCATTGCTTTCAGCATTCTTGAGCAGATCAATGATAAATCTTGCAGATTTAACGGGCCAGCGTCCTTGGCCATTTGAATGACGGTTCTTAGCCTGTGCAGTTCGACCAACACCCCCACAAAAGCGCCTGAATGGGATAGCTTGTTTGTGTGCCAAAACATCTTCCAAGTACCTCTTAGCCTTGCCCAAAGGCAACTTTCGAATTGCATGAGCAGTCTCCCTTGTATTCTGATTTTTTTTAAATAACATGCAAGAGTAAGTGCAGCCAAATTTAATAAAAACAAGTGATATTGCTGCTCCATATGTCACATTTTTAGATAACAAAATGTTGTTGACAGACTATGCAATTCTAAAGCAACTTCAACTAAAAAATTGTAATGATGGCTACTAATCTTGTTGGAAAAGAAGAATTCAAAGAAAGTAGATGCTTTTAGTAAGGCCAACACACCTTATCTTGCCAAAAAGGCAGACTAAAGAAAGAACATCACTTACAAAACAGAACTTTTTCACTTCTTACTATGAAATATAAACATCCAATTTACTAGGCTGATTAACCCATGAACTAGGATAAGAAGTGGTCAATTTACAATCACTCGTTTAACCATGTACTTTTAAAAAATAAACATATCAGAGGCTCCCAAAAAAACAAATGAATTTTCCTGGAGCTCATAAGAAATGTAAACCCTAGGCAAGACAATTCTGTTTTATTCTTACTTCCCCTTAAGGGTCAACTATCAAAATGAGAAAATCCCTCATCACAGAGGTAAAAAAGAAGCTTGTCACCACCTCAATTGATCAACTCAACCAAAAGCCTCAAATTGTGAATGCAAAGAACCTCATTCAAAGAAGTAAATTTGATCAAGCCCAAATCCAGAAATGGGCATCTAGATTATGAAGGCAGCACTGTTACACCATACATGCCAAAATGCAGAGAAAAATGGTTTATAATTCCCAGTTCCCATCATCGAAAAGGGAATCTTCTGCTTCAATTAATGGAACCATTAATGCTAACTTCAATTGACTCAAATCAAGCCGACAGACTTTGGGACATAAGTTGCATGATTCCTTCTGTTTAATTAGATCAACTTAGAAACAAATAAACCAACATTAAAAAAAAAATAATAGAAGCCATCAATTTCACATGAACAGCCGGAACTGCCTAAACACAACAGGCCATTCATCTACCATACATCTTCCTGGTTGAATCCTACAATTCATCAATTGTTCCAAGATGCAACACCACAAATTAAACAATACACATGAAAGAATTTGCCACTTCAAATGAAAAGAAAAGGGGAAGTGATAATGCAAACATAAAATTCGGACTAATACGAAGTACCTTAAAATGTACTCGTAGATCAGAGCCCCTGGCCTTGCATGCTGAAATGCATAGTCACGCCGTTAGAATTCAGTTATCCAATGATTAAAATCACTTTAAATTGGCTATATATCCTACTACTTTTTATGTCATTTTCTTTGGTGCGAAGCAAATGGACAGGCAATAGAGGAGAAGAAAATTAAAACGACACATCAACATTTAGGTTCCAAACTCACACTTGGTGGGGTTGTCCGGTTCCCTCGAGTACTTCACCTGATATTCAATAAACCAGAGCACAGAAAATTTTTAAAAAGAAAAGAAAAATTAAAATTTCGGAAAAAAAATTAAAACTGAAAAATCCTCAAACATTCGCAATGAAAAATTCAAGATCAAAACAATATTAAATAGAAACCCACCATGGCTGCAGCCTCTGCCAATACTTTGCGTTTCAACGGCGACGGGAAAGAAGTAGCGGTAGAATTAAAAACCCTAGCAGGGCAGGCGTGTGTTTATGCTATTGATATTGCTGGGGTTTACTCTTTTCAATTGGGTCTGGGCTTCCAAACAAAAGCTAAAAGCCCAATAATTCTTTAATGGAGCGTTCTTGGACTTTCCGTCAAACGACCCATTACAGTCCTCGAAAAAAGAACAAGGGCCTTTAAGTCATTCTCCGCAAATAGGCAAATAAACAGAGACAAGCGAACGACGAGCTTGCTCGGCTTTAGCTTCGTCGAACCATGTCGAGACCTAGAATTTGAAACTTGTTATTATTATTTTTTTTTTTTTTGAGACAATAGTTAAAAGAAATATTCGGGCGCCATTGCATTCTTGTGGTGGGGTCTACTTTTCTTTCCTCCAGTCCTTTTACATGTAAGTATTTTATGGATTCCGTTTGAATCGATTTTTCACAAGGAAAGAAAGCTATGATTGGTTGATGTTTCTGTGTAATTGTGGTTCAGGTACATAGTCATGTGTTGTTTGATTTATGCACAGCTGTTGTGTGGGTTCTGCTTCTTGAGTTTTGTTCTGAGGCTAGGGTTTCGACTTTCTTGCTTCAAATTGGTTAAGCTGAATTCAATGAGGGTACAAGTTTGAAGAGTTAGGTTTGTTTTAGATGGCCCTGGGATTGACAGCTGATTAAACTAGCTACTAGAGCCCAGGAAGTATTGGGATTTTGTGTTATTTGGATTTTATGAGGTTTTTTATTTGCTCTTTGGTTGTTTGTCGAAGAAATATTTAGTTTTCTTTCGTTTTTTTTTTTTGTTTTTTCCCTGGATGGTCGTAAGGTTGTGAGATAGGAATGAAAATGAATAACAGTAATTCCAGTAGAAGTATTGGGGCACCTTCCCCATTTGCAAATTCTGGGGGAGTGACGCAATCAATTCCTGTGAATCACCAAGCACCACAACTTCTCTCGCAGTCACAACCTCAAACACAAGGTGGGTCCCCGTTTCCAGGCCATTTTAGGTTGTCTGAGCCACAAGGACAACTGCTAGGCCGTACGCAGTCTGCACAGGCAGCTCATGCCCGTTTCCAATCTCAGGTGCAATCATCAAACCAATCCATTGCACAGCTGCAAAACTCTAACCCCAGCAGTGTTGCAGTTTCATCACCTTCTGGGTCCACACCTGGCACTGCAAGTGCCAAAAAGGCTAGTCAGAAGCCACCTTCCAGGCCTTCAGGTGCTTCATCAAATAGCAATGCGGCTTTGCCATTTAAAACCATGGAGTTGACCCCAGCTTCACATAGGAAGAAAAGGAAGCTCCCTGAAAAACAGATACCTGAGAAAGTGGCTGCAATTTTACCAGAATCTGCACTTTATTCTCAGCTGCTTGAATTTGAGGCCAGAATAGATGCCGCAATGGCTAGAAAGAAGATTGATATTCAAGAGTCCCTCAAAAGTCCACCCCTTATTCGGAAAACACTCCGAGTATATGTTTTTAACACTTTTGAAAATCAGGGGGAAGTTGTTCATGAGAAGAATACACGACCTCCTTCCTGGTCGCTGAAGATTATTGGGAGGATACTCGAAGATGGGAAAGATCCTGTGCTGGCTGGACTGGCACAGAAAGCACACCCTAAATTCTCATATTTCTTCAAGAAAATTACAATATACTTGGACCAGAGCCTCTATCCAGACAATCATGTTATCTTATGGGAGAGTGCTCGATCACCTTTGCTTCATGAGGGCTTTGAGGTAAAGAGAAAAGGAGACAAGGAATTCACCGCAATAATTAGACTGGAGATGAATTATGTGCCTGATAAATTCAAACTTTCACCTGCTTTGTCAGAAGTTCTTGGAATTGAGGTAGAGACACGCCCGAAAATCCTGGTTGCATTTTGGCAATATGTGAAAGCTAAGAAGTTGCATAATGCAACTGATCCATCCTTCTTCATCTGTGATCCACCCCTCCAGAAGTTATTTGGGGAGGAGAAGGTGAAGTTTGCAGCAGTATCACAGAAGATAAGCCAACATTTAACTCCTCCACAGCCTATTCATTTGGAGCATAGGATCAAGCTATCAGGAAATTGCCCTTCTGGAACTACTTGTTATGACATTGTAGTTGATGTTCCTTTTCTGCTACAAAGGGACCTTGCTGCATTCTTGGCAAATTCAGAGAAGCACAAGGAAATTGATACTTGTGATGAAATAATTTGTAATGCTATAAAGAAGATAACAGGACATCATCGGAGGCAGGCTTTCTTTCTTGGTTTCAGTCAGTCTCCAGCAGAGTTTATCAATGCTTTAATTTCTTCTCAGAGCAAGGACTTAAAGCTTGTTGCTGGTGATGCCAACCGCAACTCAGAAAAAGAGCACCGATCTGATTTCTTTAATCAAACATGGTAAGCTTCTTTTTATACATATTCTTATTGTTAATTTAATATTTTTCATCATTTGTTTCTTTTTCTGTAAGCATATTGTAGAAGATTTGTTTTTGAGAGACAAATAGGAAACTGGAAACAGCAGTTTAATACGCTCAAATGGATTATGCTAATGGAAGTTTCAGGTACAAGAGAAATAAATGCACGTTGTATTAGGCACTTCTGATTTCTTTTTTCTTATCTGGAATCTTTAGGGTTGAAGATGCGGTTATCCGATACCTGAATCGCAAGGCTGCTGGAAGCGATGCTCCCGGAAGCTTGTAATGAAGAATTTGTGAAGTATGTTTAGTATGCATGTCGGCACCCCATAAGTCCCTTCTGGTTTGACACATCATCTCTGCCTGTCTCTTTCATTTAGTTCAACTAACTTAGGTATGTAGAGGAATCCTGTCTCTCAATTCCTTCGGATGGAGATTCTTGTCAGCTTGTAACTTGTGTGGCATAAGTGTGACTTACAAGTTGCATCCAAGCAATCCAAAAGTTGGGCGCAGCCTTCACCTCTCTTATTTTAAGTCTATCTTTGTTTATTCTTTGTATAATGCAAATGTAAGAATGATCGATCTGTATGATATCAGTATCAAGGATTGAGACACATGGGTGTGAATTTTTGGTTGCATGACTTAGTTTTTCCAGAGACTTCAGCCTTAGTGTTGATGTACTAGACTCCTAGTTGTTTCCCAGAGACTTCAGCCTTAGTGTTGATGTACTGGACTCCCAGTTGTATCTTGTCTTGATCGTACTGTTGGCAAGCAATGCATTGAACGGACTGTGTGAATCAGTCCTCTGATGCATTTAGCTGTAAAACCGTTTGCATGTTTGTGGAGGCACTTGTAATTGTTGCCTATAAAGATAATTTACTTTCCAAGATTATGATTAAAACAAATCATATTAAGTAAATGCTTAATAGTGACTTTTCTTTAGATCCCACTAAAGTGATAATATGGACATGTTTACATTTATGTCAAAAAAAAAAAACAATATTTAGACTATTTATCATTATTTAATCATAATAGACAAAAAAATTGATTTATTAGTAACCGAAGGAAAATTCATTAATGGACCCCATTTATCAAATTCATAGGTACCTTAGTTGGAACATGGAGGTGCAACTTCAAAAGCACTTTCATGAATCAAATTGGCTGCGGCCTTTTTATCTTTCTTTATTAGAAGAATTAGAGAATTTGATTAATTTTTACAAAACAAGAACGGCCCAAAAGAAACATTTATAATTATACAGTCGATGATCAAATATAACATATTCCATGTTTTAGTAAGGTGGTCTGAAAAGGGACCATTGTGCGAGGAAACATCCAAAACGAATCCTATTGGCGCACGCAGAAATGAGGAGTCTGGATAAGCCATCCGAGTCAGCGAAGTGCAGTGCCAAAAACAAAGGGGGGCTAGTGCGCGCACAACACTTTCTGACGCATATTAGAGCGCCACGCTGTTGGCTCGGGATAAGGTTGGGCGACAGTCCCTCTCAATAAGACAAAGACAAAATGGGGCAAATATAAAATATTTAGAGTTTTTTTTTAATTCAATTTTTTTAATTAAAAAATGTAAAGATTAATTAGTTTTTAATTTATTATAATTAAATTTAATAAATTATCTAAATTATATATATTTATTTTTTATTAATATAATGTGATCAATATTAACTAATTATTTTAATAATATAATAGACTTTGAGTTAGTAAATCTGAATTGAACCTTTTTTTTTCTTTAAATTAAAAAAGTTTCGTTGTCGAGTTCATTATAATAGAAAAAAGGACGACCCGGATAAGCATTAACGTAAGCTACTGCGAACCCTCCGACAAACACTTTGACCACCAAAACCGACAGTCACTCACAATGCTCTCAGCAGTTTTGGTGGTGCCACGTGTTACCCATCACCTGCGACAGTCACGTGAACGAACCGGCGCCAAAAAGATGAGACGAGAACACTGCTGTCCGTCGTAGAGGATAAAATGGAGCAAACCATAATGGCAGTTTTTGACGGCACTGTTTGTGGCATGGTGCATGCAGGAAGAGAGAGAGAGACAGAGAGAGTGGCGATGTCGAGCAAGCAGCTGGTGAGAGAGAGTAGCATGATGGAGGAGGAAGGCCCGAGAAGTCCAGAGGCGAAGCTGGGGATGAAAGTAGAGGATCTGTGGGACGGTCAGGAGCCTCAGCTCAGTCCCACCGAGAAGCTCAATGCTTGCTTTGAGAGCATCCCAGTCTCTGCTTTCCCTCTCGCTCCTTCTTCTCAAGGTATACTATAATCATAATTTCACCTAAAAAAGAAAAAAAAAAATTTATGTCCTTTTCAGTTAATTTGATTAGTCAACTGTCAGACGTTTGATTGAGTGTCATTTTTTTTTTCCAAAAAACAAAAGGACATGCAGTGATCGAGATAAGGTCAGACACAAGTCTGGCAGACGCAGTTAAAATACTTGCGGAACACAGGATTCTAAGCGCACCGGTGGTGGATGTTGATGCTCCTGAGGATGCCACCTGGATGGACAGATATCTTGGCATTGTTGAGTTTGCTGGGATTGTTGTCTGGATTTTGCATCAGGTTTTTGTTGATTATTTTCCTCTTTCTACTTTAGAACCTTTTTGAATGGGGGATTTATAAATGTTGTTAGCATGGTTTAATTATCAATTGATTGAGAAACTGATAGAGCCCTGCTGTTGGAACTAGAAGATAAAGCTTAAATTCCTGATTATGGGAATATCTAATAACTATGTTTCTATTAATGGTTCCTTGTCATCTGGGGAAAGTTGAGTTCTTTGATCAATTTCTCTCTCTCTCTGTTTTTTTTTGATAAATCAAAATTATGGGTTAGATCATGATGGCATTATTATTTTTGTGATTTGTTTGACTATGTTTTGAAGTGGTGATGACTGATGACAACTCTAATTTTGTGATTCTTTTTCCACAGTCTGAACCTCCGTCTCCTAGGAGTCCCTCGACTCCATCCTCTGGTGCTGCCATAGCATTGGCTGTTAATGGAGTGACTAAGGTTGCAGGAGTTGAGACCTTGGGTCCTGAAGATGCTTCAGCAACTTCTGGAAATTTTTTCGAGGCTCTTACGGCCTCTGACATCTACAAAAACACAACGGTATTATTGCTAACTTTGACTGTAATACAAAGTTTTGCCGGTCTTATCTCATTTCACCGTTTCCTTTCTCAAGATATATTGATTAAGATCATACAGGTTCGAGACATAGCAGGGTCATTCCGTTGGGCACCATTTCTTGCACTACAGAAATCAAACTCCTTTTTGACAATGCTGTTGTTGCTATCAAAGTACAGAATGAAAAGTATCCCAGTGGTGGATCTTGGTGAAGGGACAATTGATAACATTGTCACCCAGTCTGCTGTTATTCACATGCTAGCTGAATGTGCCGGGCTTCATTGGTTTGAAAGCTGGGGAATCAAGATGCTCTCTGAGATTGGCCTCCCCCTCATGTCTCCTAATCAAGTGGTTAAGGTGTGTTACTGTTCTTGGTTGAGTGTTCTGTGAGTTTATTTTTGAGGATATGGTAATCTGCATTCTGCAATACTTTGGTTTAATGTACTGAATTGTTGGACATTGATGGGCGCTAGATGAATTATTTTTTGTGCCTGGCTTGTGAGGATCAGATTTTTGTGTCAACACTGAGTCATCAAATCTTTAATCTGGCCACAGATATAAACTGAAATATTAATGATGTTATCTGAATACCTGATTTTACCTTTGAGGAGGCTCATTTGTGCTCTGGGCAAATTGCAGACTGAATCTGTTATCAGGCCTCTGTTTTATGGAACTTATGCTTTAAGGCAAGATCACTTGTTGTTTAGGATATTGCATCCTGGTTGCTCTATCTTTTTCCCTTTTAATATGTTTTAGGTGCATGAGGAAGAACCAGTCCTCCAGGCTTTTAAGCTTATGAGGAAAAAGAGGATTGGAGGCGTACCTGTGGTTGAAAGTGGCACTGGAAAGGCAGTGGGCAACATAAGTCTAAGAGATGTTCAGTTTCTATTAACTGCACCAGAGATCTATCATGATTATAGGTTTGTAGCTTCATTTTACTCAATCATTGGGCTTCAGTTGGCACTTCAGATTGATTCATGCATGCTTTTCAAAATACTTGAGGACCTTAGGTTTGTTCACCAGAACCTGTGAGGAAATAATGATAAAATAGGTTGGTATGCAGATCCAATTTCAAAGCCAGTGACATGTTCTGTGCAAAATTTGTCAGTTGTTTTGCAGTACTACAACTCTTTTAAGCTGGTATGCAGATCCAATTTCAAAGCCAGTGACATGTTCTGTGCATAATTTATCAGTTGTTTTGCAGTACTACAACTCTTTTAATCGCATGCATTAACCAGAGGGGATCCAGGCATTTCATTATAATAAGCATGATGAACCTTCTGGGCAATTCAAAGTTTTGTGAGGACTTAGCTCAAATTTCCATTCCCATTACAGTTTCAGCTGCCACATTCAAAATTCTGTTAAGGGAAGAAAATGCTAAAATGAAATTGCAGTTGTTGGATTCAAGTTGGTGCATTCCTTTTCATATAACCAAAACGAGATACCTCCATCTGTTTCTCCCATGCTTTAAGTTTGTGCGTATCATAGGGCATTGGCATAATGGGGTGACTAAATCAGGCTGTAAGTCCTCAGACTAGCTTTGTAAGATCTCAGTAGTTTCTCACATTCTACCCTTCTGCTATATAAGTGCAATCATTTTTACACTTGTCAACAGATCTATCACGGCAAAGAACTTTCTGACAGCAGTGAGAGGCTACTTGAAGAACCATGAAGAAAATTTGCCAATATTGGGCGGGATGGTTACATGCACAAGAGATCACACTATTAAAGAACTGATTCAGAAGCTTGACTTGGAGAAAATCCATCGAATATATGTTGTAGATGCAGCTGGAAATCTAGAAGGGGTGATCACTCTAAGAGACATCATCTCAAGGCTTGTACATGAGCCTCGTGGTTACTTTGGTGATTTCTTTGATGGAGTACTACCAATGCCACCAAACAGCAGAGTTTAAGTCTTTTCCGACTAATTGACTTCTCTCCAAATTGAACTGTGGTAATGGCCTTTGCATTGTCAGATAACAAGTGAATGTGAAGAATGTAAAATAGGTGAAACCCTTGTAATCAATTTTCCTCCTCTAGGCTCTAGGCCAGTTTCATTTTTCCAGTTATCTTTCATGTATCGGTAAGCACAGAGCCAGCCCCTTTATGTGGAAATCAAATAAAGAGCTGCTCTGGCCGTGTCCTGATAAATTTGGATGCTGAAATTTGCAAAGGAAGAAGCAAGAAAATGGTCTCTTTTTTTTTTTATTGTGCGACTAACCAAAGATTCTGTTGCAAATGCAAGGCGACAAAGCCATGATCAACAGCCTTTGAACTCCTAATGACACTTGGTGTTCCATGCCTAGCAACAAGACAACCCACCTCCAAGCTCCATGCTCAGGAACGGCTAAGCCTTATCTGAAGTCCCGCGTGTAATTTGTGCAGGTGCAAGGGACTATCGATGATGACTTTGGTGGTGGGACCAAAATTGAACGAGGTACACTAACTTATATCCCCGTCAAAGATTGAGATTCTTGGATCACTCGGCTGTGCTGTCATAGAACAATATCCACAAAGTGCATCTACCACTGCGTCTACACCTGTTTCACCGGAATCCTTTTAAAATTTTTAACTATGCTTTCAGACTCCGGGGAAAACAATACTAAATTTTTTTAAATGGTGGAACACAATGTATGATAGAACTCACATTCGAGACAAACACAAAATTGGAGCTCGTAAAACTCTTACCGTCCCACGTATCACTTTTCTTAGTAAATCAAAAACTACTAGTTTGAAATCAATAGATTTGGACAGTTCCATGAATTCGAGACAGCTTTATATCAAACAAATTCCTTAAATTATTCTATGGCCCTGATCACAGGTTTTCAATCATTCTGATCCTTCGAATTGCATTTGCATCTCTCCGAGTCTCAGGAACTCGCCGGCACATTTACGAGAGAGAGGCGCATGACACGTTTTAATCTGACAATCGAAGTCTCCGCGTCCACATTTGTAGAAACGCTTGGGATATTATGTAGATAAATTGAAAATTACTGCTTACTTTGACTTTTTATCAACTTATCCCTTGGATTCCAGTGGGCAATGTAGAAAAACATCCAAACTCAAGCAAGTCCGTCCAATTGATTTTGACGCAATATCAGACGAACACGACAGTCGATCAATAGAAAGCCACATACCGTGACAGCTTCAACTACAAAATAAATGGCGACACCGGTTTGGAAGAGGGTAAGGTCACCGCCAATAGCATTGTTTAACCAGTAGTCACGTGTTTTATTTCACGAAGCAATAACAAAAGAACAGGAAGGTAGCACCCACTTGGTTAATTTAACTTCTCAAACTAAATGCTGTACATCTCTCGCTTAAGTTCATACAACATTCAATTTATCGAGGTAGAAATCCACCACAATGCTTAATTTCATAATTTGTATTAAGAAGTAATGCGGAAAGGCGGATTATCAACCGCGTGAGGGCTCCTAATTCGTGGAAAGGTTTTAAACCAAAAAAAAAAAAACCTACAGATCCCAAGTATCGAATTTTGACCTTCCGCTTGCCAAAAAAAGACAGCCTTGCTGCTGCGTTAAGAACCATCGTATCACAGTATCATAATAAACAAAAATTGCCAGGCCAGGCTGCTTAAGTCCCGGGTAATCCACTTGGAATTACTGAAAAAGACCAGTAGATAGTATCATCCTGAGACCAAAGCAACTGGATATCCGCTCCTGATAACAGCTAAAAGTCATCAGCAACCCAACAAAAACTTCAAAAACCACGTAAATTTGTTCCAAGTTAAACACAGCCAAAGCTGAAACCATTATTCAAGGTTAATGAATAGGCAAGGGACCCGTGCACATGTCAGGACTTTGTGAACTCCTATTTTTCCACTCCCCAGTTGATTCAAACCCCCATGTTCGGCCGTGCAAATAGCAGCATACCCCAGTTTTGCTTTTCGTTCTCTAATTTTATTTATTTATTATTTATTATTTATTTATTTTTTCAAACTGAGTCTTATCTACCATCAATTTTCAAAACAAAAAGTCGTTCTCATAAATTAAATTAACTTCAACTCAAGTTTAGTACTAGTCATGGGGTCATTCACTAACAAAATCACTTCACATTAACCTCCATTAACATAGTTTACAATCACTCCAAAAGTGAAAACTGATAAACAATTCAACTTCTTGCAATAATCCCACACCTAAGATAACCATTCACACAACAATCCTTATCTAGGTCAATTATGAGCGAATATACGTGGACAAGGGCACCTAGCCAACATGTATAAGTTTAGAGGCAGTTCTAACAAACAGGATCTGGATATGGTAAAACACTTTAAATGCACCTGTAATATTATTCTATATTATGTGTGGAACCAACAAATCACAAAAATTTACAGAAAAAATCAATGGGATATATAAACATCATGAATAGTTGAAGGCGAAGCAAATCACAAAGCAGAAAATTACTGCAAAGGTCCTCATGTCACCAACAAAAAAAGGTGCACTACCGAGAACAAATAAGCATCTATCACAAATTCAAGAAAATATAGTCAAGTTTGAAAGTAAAAACCATTTAACTACTTTTAACTTGTCTCATCATACAAATTGAAACCGTAAGCATGGCAAAGTATAACGTTACCCATGATTTGTGGCACTGAATGCAAGAGACTTCAATAAAGTACCTACAAAACCTAATGACCTACCAATTAAGAAGTTATAAATTCTTGAACTTAAAAGTTATAAGTATAATCTTCAAAATTCAGGACCGACACCTAAATCAAAATCTTGGACCTTTGAAATATATGAGACTATTATTAATAGTGGAAGTTTTTTGACATATTCACTTATTTGAAAGTTTTTCATCCAAATAATGAAATTAAAATCTTTTTCCAATACTTCATTGAACTCCTCACTTAACTGGTGTCCCCAACAACTTAAGGGGGACTTCAGTTATTCTATCTCACCATTCTTTTCATTGCCTTCCATCTAATAAAATTTTTCATTTTATTCGAGAGGTAAATGGACTGCCCACTCGTATAGAGAACTCTCAAGACACCCTGATGTAAACATGTCAGTCACAGATGTAACAATTTTCTCAAGCGACCAACATACAAATCCAATGATTAACTAAATAAATGCAACGGAGGATAATCTGGGAACAGAAAATATCCCTAGTTTCAATGTCATTAGTCCCCCATACCAAAATCCTAAAACTTTGACAATTAAGTAACAAGAAAAGAAAAAATAAAATAAAATAAAATATAGAAAGTAGAGCAGAGAATGTAAAGATAAAACAAACATGCTAAACTGATTGAACCATCCTCAGCATTGGTGAGCAAGCCACCATATACTCCAATGCTAAACACAATTCACAACAATAAAACTGATGAACCAGGGCAAAGTTCATAAATAGAAGCTAATGTCTATAATACATGTACAAAACACAACATAAAGGAAGTAGCTTTCAAAGATACCTGCCTTTAGAACATTAGACACTGACAAGACAAAAGCATATCATCCAGATATATTAATTATGTGAACTCTGTCCCTTTAATCATCAGCAAAAACAAAGTGATTACCTGCTCTATGTACCCTTTCTCCTTAAGTGATGAAGAACAAGAGGTACCCCTTCAAATAAGTGTAACAGATAATTCTCTAAATCCTCTGGAGTGTACTTTATGTATTTCCCAGCATGCCTTCCATTCTCAAGCTGACTCCCAAACCTCCCCACAAATGCACGGTAAGCTGCTAATACTTGTTCAGATATAGATATTCGAAGCTCTTCTCGGAGCTGAGGATAGGGGACCTTCCATCCTGTCTGAATTCTATAGATTTCCTCAAAGCAAGCATTGAAATTCTTGAACTTTTCCTTCAAAGCCACTTTGGAGACATTGACAGAACTTCTGCCCATCCCTTCCTCCTTCAGACAAGACAAGGCCTTGCTCCAAGCAGCTCTTAGATAAGCTGTAGCATATTGGCGAATCTGGCCCCGGCGCTTCCGAACCCACTGATCTCCCAAAAGATTAATAAGTTCTGAGTCCTTAACCTTTTGCACTATGTACAGGATATTATTCATCAAGAATATATACTGCATAGCATCAGATTCATACAATCTGGACTTCTCTTCAATATTGAACTCCAAAGAAGATAGTAAGGCCAACAATCTCCTAGCCACTGGGTTCATACTTGCCAAATCACCATCATCATTTGGCAACTCTTTTGATTCATGATCATCTCCTTCTAATAGAGAATTTAGTGAATCACTATAATCAACAATCAATTTTACATAATTCATTACATAGCGAGTAAGCGGATGGATCTCTCCACCTAGCACAGGCTTCCTAGAAGTCTCACCCCGGACAGCATTCTCAAACTCTGCAAAAGTCCCTCTTACTGCATCACCCAACCCATCCAACACTCCCTTTGCCTCACTAGACACAAATTCATCAGTAAACATCAACTGCAAATCTGGAAGAACAGCCATCAATCCATCATACATATCCAGAATACGGAAAAGCTTCTCTGATGACCTCCTTGCAATGGCCACCGCATCCCCAAAATTCAACAACTGCATAACACACCCTTTGGCAGTCTCGTTAAAACAGATTTCCTTGGCCGAATCAGAGGCACAAAAGATCTGCTCACAAAGCCTCTTTTCTCCAGACAAAAGTACCTTAACTGTGATTTTCATAGCATGTACCCATTTCCTCATTTTCTCATCCATATATTTCCATTCAATTCTTTGCACTTCTTCAATACTCAGCTTCTCAACACCCAAAATCTGTAAACACTCATCCAAAGCATCTCTCCTGACATTACTGTAAACCTGTACACACTCCTTTTCATAACCAGATCGAATCATCCTCTCCACAATCTCTTTTAACTCCTCAACAGCACCGCTGTTTATTAAATCCACGGTCACATCATCGCCCACACTCACTCCTCGTTCATGAAAGTACGCCCCTTCGCTTTCAATCTCCCCAAAACTATCGAATTCCTCGCCAAATTCACAATCATTGGATAAAAAGGAAAGCGATACCCGCCTGATGGATCCGTACAATCGCTCTGCATCAAGGGGTACGGTATTTCTCGTCAGACTATGACGAAACTCTTCCTCCAGTCTCGACATGGCGACCTGGATTGCGGTTTCCGCCCGGTGCAAGGTGTCTTTTTCGTAGGCCTGAATCGATACGCCATCGAGCAACTCGAGGACATCGTCGATGGCGGACAAATACTCGGCAGCTTCTTCAGGGGAGTCCTCCCAGGATAGCGCAGATTGCCGACGGGCGGAGGCGGAATAATACTGGAAAATGATCTTCTCCGCCGACTCCAACCGGGCCTGCAAATTGGACTCCTCCTGAATCAAATCCGTGATGTTCGATAACCGGTTGTCGAAACTGGATAAGATCAAGAGCATGTCTTCACGGACGTTCTTCGGAGTGTTGAGGCTCTTGACGATCTGCTGCGCCGTCGCCATCACCCGATCGTCTGCTCCGCCACCGCCTATGCTCGTCGTCGTGGTGGTAGCCATCACCTTCCTCCTCCTGCCTCCGCCTCTGATTTTAGGTTCTTTCGCTCGCGCGCCTGATATGGGGAATCTGGAGTGGGGTGGGACTATATTTTCTTCAACGTTGGAATTGCTAGTCTAGACATGACTTTCTTCTTTCTTTCCTTTTTTTTTTTTTTTAAAAAAAAATGTATGAAATGGAATGTAAATAAACAGACTTTGATTTACCCGGCCGCTGCCTATTGGTTTTAACATATGCGTCTGATGACGATGACGATTCAGGTCTCCACCAAAAACGCGGATTTTATTACCGTGGCTTCACTTATTGCACTAGTTGTCTTTGTTTGTCTGGATCTGCTTGCCGTGACTTATCCGTGGTTACACACAGATTTACTTTTTCTCTCGTCTCACTGGGTTGGGTTGGGCCTCCTTTCAATTTTCTTATTTTCTCCTCCCTTCTTCCTTTGCTGGATGTGGCCCATTTCTTGCCAGGAAGATGGAAACGGGGATTTTGGAATCTCGTGCTTCTTTTCTTTTCTTTTTTCTCGAGAATGTGTTCCTGTCAAGAATCTCGTGCGCAATGGGTGGATTGCATGATATGGTCCGGAAGGAACGGTGAATTTTCTTGTACTTTATTCTCCACTCCTAATCATGCTTCGAATTTTGCAGTTCAAAAGCTGACCAATTCCTAAGTCATCGGGGGGGCCCCCTGGAAGAGGAAAGGAACCATACCAAATATCATGATCCCTGATCCGCCAGCCCCTTGGATATTGGACGCTAATGCTTTGAAACTTACGCGACCAAAAGCAGAAGGGTGCTTCACTTGTCAAATCACCACCCCCCACCTAACATTTTATTGTTTCTATTCACACTAAATCTTGACTGATAATGGATCGTCTCAGTCCTGCCATCTTTGACACAGTCGGTACAGGACGTAAACATCGTGAATATCTGTGGAATTCTTCCGGCTCTCAGCGTTGGCTGACCGAGTCCTTTGTGCATACATAATATTATTGGTGAACATTGTCACTCACTGTTATTTATAATATTAAAAAATAGTAATTGTGGGGCTAAAAAGAAAATAAATAAATAAATGCTTCCCCAAATAAACTTTGTCATCTGTCCCAACGTAGCGTAATTTCAAATTCTATGATCTGCCTAGACTTGGGAAATCTTTAATGGGAGTAATCGGGTTGTTTTAAGCCATGGTTTGTGCAAAATTCGGTTCAACGACGCGTGGTTGAAGCATTAGCATCTTGGCAGACGTTTTTCTGCTTGCCTGGGGCCGCGCTTGATGTAGCACGCAAACGCGTCTTTCAAGGAGTAGCGACGTCGCATCGTCTGGCTAATTGCTAGAAGAAGACAATCTCCTTAACGCGCTGCCTAACAACTCGTTATCCAAAATCGTTGACTGGATTGCATTTCGAATGCATAATATAGTCCCAGAGTATGAAAACACATACATTAAATGACAAAAAGTATTTGGAATCAGTTTGTTGAAGGTTGGATTAGATAAGTGAAGGCAGACTGGCAACGACCCAAAAAATAAAAAGAAAACAAAGAAAGATCAGCTACATGTAATGTAATGATAATTGTGGCTTGAATCTTTTTTATTTTTGGTCAATAGTGGAGGGCACCAGAGCCCCCCCCCCTTGGCTCATTTGACCCCATCTATATCCTGAGCCATAAATAATTTGGCTCGTTCTCATATGCTGGACTGGACAGCAGCACCGCCAGCATAGAATTTCTTTTGGAAATTGACCTGGGTTGACCCTGACAGAGCAACCATACATTGGACTGTGCCGCAATTAAATGCATAATCATGGCATTCTCCATCCATTATATTACGTAAAATGTATGTTATATAATACAATAATTCTATTTTACAACATAGTCCTAAAGTTGAATTTTTTTCAATTATAGAATAATGGCTTGCATAACATGACATAAAGTGAAGCATATCCTATGAAAATGAAATGGTTCTCACGAGGGGCCAAAACTGAAAATCAGCAAGGCAAACTTTTACAACAAAGGTCCATGCACAACGCAATTGCTACATTGTCGGGCTGACAATAGCCGAATAACAAAGCTTGGTTTTCCCTCGAAGTGGAGATACTGACGTAATGCACGTCCCCGACTCCAAAAAGGGTGTTAGGTTTCCTGGGATCATTGCCCATCTGATGCCCCACCCTGCCAAGCACACAGCATCCATAAACTAACAATTAAGATAACAAAAACTCTATCTCATGAAATAAAGGAAGAATAAATAAATGATTTCAAGTGCAATGGGTACTTACAGTGTCCAATAATTGGTCTCTTATGCAGTACATGGACTTGAGCATTGTTTGCAAAGTATCTTTGGCTAATTGAAACTTTACTTCCACTTCTCCCAGCCGAGACCGAGCATCATTCTGAAGCTGCGTGAAGTGATTAGGTTAAATGACATCACAATCAGACCATCTACACGTCCAGAATTACATATAGAACTTCACTATAAACTTAACTTGATCTAAGGCAAAAGAAAAAATTCACGGCAATTTCCTGCTCCAACAAAAATAACAATTGCTGGTAAGATACCTTTAAGTTGATAACAGCCACTGGGTCCATAGCTTCCGTTGAATCCTGCTTTGCCATATTCCATGTCATTGCCTTCAAGCGGGGGAAATTAGGCTGAATACAAATGGCATGCAAATAAAATGTCAGGTCTTTTCGTCTCACCCAAATAACTGTTGATATAGTAGAGTATGTGATAGCTGATTGTCGGACCTGATTCTTAAACACATCATCTCGCCATTCTTTCTGAAACTTCTGCAGAAGAAGCATCAATAGCCTTTGCATTTCAGGCAGAACCTCACTGGGAAATAACTTTTGAATGTCATCCTTATTTATATTCTCATAGACACACCTCCGAATCAACACACGGAGACACACCAAAAGCTGCAGAGCATGGAGGCAAAAGTTATAGCATATCATCTTAAAAATGTCATTAATTAGCATACGAGGAAAAAAATGAAAAACAAGGCCTTGACTGCTTTCTGAAGACAAACAGAATATTGATCAAACTAAACATTGTTGTTTATCTCAAATACCAGCAGCAGGCCTATGGAAATCTAGAACCTGTTACAAGAGCACAACGATTTGATCAGAAATGCTAGAGAAAATTTAATGATCATTAGTGAAAAAAGCCTCGGTCTTAATTAGTAATGTAAGAATTAAATTCCAACCTAACAAACAAATATGAAAAATAACAAAGCCCATCAAGAAAACACCTCACGAAGACAAGTCCTTAATTCGGTAGCAGACATTGCCTTGGCCTGACTCTCTCATCAAGCACTCACATCGAAAAACCATTTCATGAGTCAATTTTCCAAAATACACGAATAACCCACAAGAAATCTGGGTCAGAACACAACTAACATTGCTAACACCACAAGTTCTCAGTCCGACGACCCGGTGGTAGAAAATAAAGAAGTCCGAGTATAAAGAATAAATCAGTATGTATGGATAAATTACAGGGTCAAGGTCGGAGTCGTTCTGGAGTTGGAGCATGCCACGGATGATGGAGCGGTCGGCAGCGTCCAGGCCGGTCTCTCGGGTTCTCCAGAGAGCTTGGAGAATGTACTCCACTGATTCCTTTGAGTTGGCTCTCACCAACAGCGGTAGATGCCCCCATAAACTATGCTCCATTATCGGTCTCAATTGTCTCTCAACCGAACCAAACAATTAACTACTACCTACTTATGCTATGTATCCATTAACCAACACAGAACCGAGAAATTGTAATCGACGCTCTCTCTACCCCCCTCTCTCTCTCTCTCTCTCTCTCTGCCCTTCCTTCCAACTCCGACTTCGACCCTGTGAAATTGACTTCATGTCACAGGATTTCACAAAGCCTCCAAAAAACAACCCAAAACGCCAAAAAAAAAAAAAAAAAAAAACTCACGGACCGTCCAGTGTCGGCTGGACCGGGCTGAGTCGCGCCCATACCCAAACTTAAATCTTTAGTTTTATATGTATGGACCCAACATGCACGGACGGAAGTAATTTTCATTTCAATATTTCAAAAAGTCAGGAGAGAAAAAAAAAGGCACAATTTAATCAGTTTAAAGAAACAAAAGAATAACTTAACGCTTTTGATCTATGACATGCAAAGGCCTTCCGTCCAAGACATCCGGAGGAGAAAAAGTTGAAACATTGCCCAAGTTCAAGCACAATCCTTTTATGCACACTCTCATCTTCTCTCTGTTTTGTCTACCAAATTATATCTTATGATTTTCCTTTGGACTCTCTGGTAACCCCGAGCTCTGTACACCACAAACATGTTTTCGTGTTTGGTTCATAAAACTACCAACCCAGTAAAATCCACGAAGACCACTCAAGATAAATGACTGAGAGATCAATTTCAATCCACTTATTACTCTTATTAGACAACATTCTTACAAGTAGGAAAATAGTTGTAATCTTCCAACAAGAAATGTGCAATGGATTGATGTGATTCAAGATGCCAAGGTAGTGGCTGGACAACCATCAGGCACGCAGGCCAGGACATCTCTGTAGTCCCTTGTAATGGTGAAGGAATCATAGACATTTCCGTCCTGGCTTTTCTTGTACTCAAAGAGCAGGGAAGAGTGGTTAAATGCCGTCATTTTGACAAATCCCCAGTCATAATCCCTGTAGATGCTCCATTTGGGGGTCACTTCACTGTATTCTGATAAGTGAGCCCCTCCCCCACCCGCGACTACATGAATTGTTCCATTTAGTGTGCCTGAATAATGCTCTTTTTCTGGGTTCACGCATTGGCCCTGCAGCGCCAGTATAAACAGTGTCATGTAATAATATTAAACACTAATGTTATAAGCAGTACAACATTAAGCAGTCATATTTGCTCTTTGGGTTGGATAGAACTCCTTGCTGTATTGCATACCTGGTAAACAGGGCATGACCTTTCGTAGTTGTGGACATGTCCATAGAATGCAATGTCAACCTTGTACTTCTGCCAGAGCTTCTGCAAGCTCTCCCTTCCCATGGGCTCTTCAAATGAGCCCTCTAGGCCATACCACTTGTCAGATGAATACCCAAGGACACGATGAGCTGCAAAAATTAACCAAGGCTGCTTTCGTCTATCAGCAGATGCAAGGCATTCCTCAATAAACTTATACTGTTCAGTACCCTCTCTCCAGTCATGCTCAGAGTCAGCTATGCAGAAGTGAAACATGCCATAATCAGTTGAGTACCTGCAACATTATGGTCCTGAATTAAAATTTAGGAAAAAACCAGTCAAACAGGATCTTGGGATGCCATTCTCAATTGGCAAATTAGGGGGGCAGCCATACAGAAAGCCCAGTGTCAATCCATTTTTCGCTTGGGGAATCTGTTTCACCTACCAAAACTTTGCTCTGTTTTCGGCAGGAACATAAAACATCGTCTCTGCAAGAACACCACATTCTCCACCTGAGTCTGTTTTGTCATAGAACGATCCTGAATTAGGCCAGTCTCTCTCATGGTTACCGCTGAAGAAGAATAAAAGAACTTCAGCTAGAACCATAAATGGGTTCACAAATTTGTTGCATAAGACAATAGTTTGTGAGGAAGTACAAACCTTCCAATCATGTATGGAACAGTTGCTGCAATGGGCTCCACCTGGGCTGTGAATTGGTCCCACTGTGAAATGTACCCATTTGCATAACATATATCTCCTATATGGAACACAATGTCAATGTTTCTCAAGTCCCTAATGAGTTGGTCAGTGGTGTTGAGTGAACCAGGCTGGTAATTGCTGTACTCATTTGAGCCATCACGCTCTGCCTGAAAAACATAGAATTTATATGTACTTAAGGAAATTTTATTCACAAGAATAATGGCTTCTCAAAGTTCAGGCATTCATCTTGGTACTTAAATACTAGTACAGGTTCAAGCAACCTAATTAAGCATAACTGTCTTGCCATCTTGACATGAATCCAATTCAAAATGTTATCATCACAGGCATCTGGAACTGGGCAGTTAAGGTACCAATAATCTATTTGTAGTGGCAAAAGGCTGCATTCTTACATTGGAGATTTACCAGTTTTTGGCTATAATGCCTCCGTATGTGTGCAATATGAGAAAAATGTGCTCACTCTTGGTTAAAGATTCGATTTTTTCCAAAATACCTTCCCCATGTCACCAAATATTATGACACGCTGTAATGAGTCCTGTCCAGGATATGGGGATGATTTGAATGAATACTTCTTGCCCCAGATATACGAACCATTAGGTAAGATATGACCAATCTGGTAAGAGTACCTGAAATGGAATAACCACAACTTTTGTTATTGTCTCAGCTTTTATACTGAAAAGAAAGATATTGTTCAAAGCACGTACATGACGTTTGGCCATAAATTCTTCAAAAAACTTGTATGTATGAAACCAGGATCACGCCAGCCAACAGTTCGTGCAGGCGAACCTGGAAGGTAACAGGTAAAGCTCATCACTGCTCTGGCCCACCAGCAAACCAGATTGAGGACAGAAGGAATGCAAAGAGTACAAAATGCATGCTTTTCATCATGGATGGGGATAAATACGTTATTAAACCATTGGGATCTATAAGAACAAGCACAGTGCAATCAAATAACTGCAAAAGGATCATACCGCACATGCTGTTCCTGTCAATTGTCAATGTGCCAGCAGGTGAAAGCTTTGGAGTTTCTCCCACATGACCCCATCCAACAAATGGAATAGCTTCATCAATATTGTAACCACTAGTCCATGTCACAGTCATCTACAGAAAATTTGAAATAGAACGTTAAAATTTATTTGCATGGAATCAAAGTAGCTACAACAGCCAAGTAATTAAAGTAAAAAGAGGAAAAGCTAAAGTCTACATTCTTTTTGCTCATAAAATAACAATAAATCAACATAAACTCAAGTACTATTTGTTTGGAAATAAACAATAAACTCGCAATCTTAACATCACATATTAACTCAAAATCTTAAAACATTGAATTTATAATTCTTCCTACTTATATGTTAATTATTTTTCTCTCTTTTTTTTAATGTGAGATTTTTTAATTGCACAGCTTATACATTTATACTTGAAATATCAACACACATACTATAGTAACTCACCTCATCCCAAGATTTTCCTTGAGCAAGGCGTGGGTACAAGGGTGCTTTAGGGTTGGCAAATGTTATGAAATTTGAAACTGCGACCAATTTTGGCTGCAAGAAGTAAAAAATGGCATTAGCCCTTCTGTCAAAACCATCAATGTATTTGACTCATACATGTAAGAAAATACACGCAAACTAAAACCGACTTCCATAATTAAGTAATATGGGTGGATGTGAAATAACTAAGAAAAAGCAAAAAAGAAGAAAAAAAAAGTAACAAACTCACATTTGACAGCCCTCCTGAGAATAGTGCAAAGGAGAAATCTGCCCGCTGATTTATCAGCTGGAATTTCAAAGAACTCTTGCCTGACTTTGTGTACTGCAAATTGGAATCAGTAGCAAACTTGTACTGAAACATTCAACAATCAACAATTACTGAAGTTAGAGAAGCACTGGCCTATGAGATCCTAAAAATCACTTTGAAATTGATGACAGAGCTAAACTGAACGGACCTTTATTGGGGCCGAACAAATGTATGGACTTTGCTTTTTGGGGTCATCTTCTGGTGGACAAATGGATCCACTGTCATCTCAAAAACAGAGGTTCCGAACTTATTTAAAGAAAATTACAAAAAATTATCAAGACTGCACAGGTTAACTGTAATCCTATAAAATATTCAGGAAAGATCAAAATAATATTTTTTTCTCCGCTCAACCATATTTTGAGTGCAAAGAACAGCAAGAAAAATAGTTAATTAGTTGGTTTTTTTTTTTGGGGGGGGGGGTGGATGTGCGGCCGTTACTTGAATTTCGCAGGAGAGAAAACTCCAACCCAATCATCTGTAGCTGGCTCTGGATGCACAAGATCCACTGTTACCCATTCAGTATCCTCACCCTGGAATCATATAATTCAGCAAATGCTTTTAAACTCGAACCAAGTAAAGCATGATGAGTTCAAAGTTCAAATACATATAAAAATCTACGACGGGGATTCCAGTAATAGGCACCCATAAACATAACATTCAGATTAAGAATCAAGTAACAGTGAAACCAACTTAAAATGGGTCCCAGTATGAGACAACCAACCGCCTACAACTTTGTTTGCATCAAAAGAAGCAACTCTTGCTTCCAACAGCAGAACTTTAATTTGAAAAAGTTTCTGCCTTTTTTTTTTTCACTCCAAAAGGAAAAAGGACACTAAAATAACATATAACACAGTGTTAACAAACATAAACCCCATATAAAAACTCGCCTTCAAGCCAAGAACTAGAGGGTAGGCCTTAACAGAAGCCGAGTCACGAAGCGCCAAAACTGCATTATGAATGGCGATTCTGGCCAATGGCTGCTCAGTGAGTCCATCACTGTGAGCCCAAACGCATACCAAGTTCGCAAAACACCAAAATGAAATAACCGTCGTCGAAGCAGCGCGAAGCCTCTCTTCCATTTCTGGGCTACCGTATACTATTAATACCTTCTTAAAAATAAACCTCCCAAGAACGAAAAAACCCACAACTTATACAGAGATCTACAACATGAGGATGCCATTTAGATTCCTTGTAATATTCCTCATTGATTTTAACTGTTCTTTTTTCTACTTATCTTCTCCGTATCATCGAAGAAGCATAGCTGAAATGATAGAGGGAGAGAGAGAAAAAAAATAAAAATAAAAAAATAAAAACCTACAGAGGAGTCCGTGGGACAGCCAGCTGTGCTATAAAATTAAATTAAAAAAAGTTGACTAAAACTTGGAAACCACAATTGTTGGGCTGATATTTTCCAGATTTGTTCGGTGGATTGGTTTTTGTTTTTTGGTTGAGAAGACCGTCGTTGATCGTAATTTTAGTAAGTGCCTTATTTTTTTATTAACAGACTTTATGAATAATAACTGGTAGAATCATATATCTTAATGAGATTAGTATATTATTAAATGCACATATAATTATTAGAGTATTGTACATTGTCAATGTGTGTTGCTATTTTAAAAACACAAAAAAAAAAAAAAAAGGTTAAGAGTGAAAAAAAATAAAAATCACCGTTGATTGGGAAAATTCCACATGTTCGATTGGGCCTTTCGAGACAGTGGACGTCGAAGATTGGGCTCATCATGGGCATATCATATTGGGCTTTAGGTTTGCTTATTCCAAAAATTATCCCCAGATAAAGGCTCATTAAAATATCCATTAAGAGAAGCCCGTCGTCAAAAAAAGTTATATATATATATATAAACCACAAAATAATAAAATACAAGAAGAATAATAAAGTGCAAAAAAGAGGGTAACGAAGGGTATAGCAAAAGCACCTGCAGAAGAACTACAGCAACCGTGCTTTGCAATATTACAGAAACTGATTATCTTTACGCAGAGAGAGAGAGAGAGAGAGAGAGAGAGAGCGATGGAGGTGGAATTGAAAGAGGTGCGTAATGATCTTGAATCTCTCAAGCAATCGCTGCCTGATCCTTCGCGTAATGCGTCGATTAGCAAGGTATACTATCTGTCTCTTATACACATCTAGATGTGTATAAGAGACAGGAGAGAGAGAGAGAGAGAGAGAGAGAGAGCAATGGAGGTGGAATTGAAAGAGGTGCTTAATGATCTTGAATCTCTCAAGCAATCGCTGCCTGATCCTTCGCGTAATGCGTCGATTAGCAAGGTATACTATAAGCACATGTATGTATAGGAAGCTGCTGCAGGTGTGTTTTCTGTTCTTCAATGTGAAATGATCTGTAATTGACGCTTCTCTATTTTTGGGATCCAAGTTTTGCCTAGCCTCAGTCGGTGAAATCGGTTTATATTGTTGGTTTTGCGTACGAAATGAGTTGGGAAAATTAGTTAGGTTGATTTTTTTTTTTTAATTTATGCAAAAATAAATGAATAAACAAATCAAGCAGTCAGAAAATTTGAGATTCGGATATAAGTGGCTATAAAAAATTTTGTAAATTATTGTGGCATTTTGCAGTTGCAATCGCGTGTGGAACATCTAGCAAAGCTGGCGAAGTCTGTTACTGCTCGGCGTTCAAGAGTCAAGGTATTTTATTTATCTACGGCCTCCAGTTCCATCTCTCAATGTTATATGTGAGGCACTCACTGATTGTTCTGCATAACTTTCTTCTTGTGTGAATTGAAAGAATAGAAGTATGATTTATATGCGATTAACTTGTCAATGGAATTTCATTGACAGGATATGAGTTCTGAGGTGGTGGATAGTAATCCTTATAGCAGGCTTATGGCACTTCAGAGGATGGGGATTGTAGCCAACTATGAGAGAATACGGGAGTTCTCAGTTGCCATCGTTGTATGTATTCTTCTCCCCTTTCTATGTCTTTTTTGCTAGTTTAGATTTAAGTTTACCAAGTGCCACCAATGCAGACCATAATTCATTTGAGTGCACTTAACTATGGGTATGGATGAATTAAATGAATGACACTGGGTGGCTTCATTTATTTACCACAGAAGGCACAACATTTTATTATTGTCTTAGAAATTACGGCTTCATGTGGTGCTTGACAGAGTGAAATCCTTGAGAATAGTAGAATAGCTTCAATTTTTATCAATGTAAATGTCACACATGCACTTAGTCAAGATGATCACGGTGTGATTTCCTTTACTTATTTGTGGTGGCATTACGAAGGTGCAGAGTTCTTATCTGAAATTCCATTCTGTGTGTTTCACCAAAAGCTTCAAGTTTTGCAGCTTGCATAGATCTAGGTTGAGAATCTAAGGAAAATGAACTATTTTTGTTAGTATAATGGAGTCTTCTTTTATAGTTTCCCATTTTCTTTGGAGGGAACTCATAGAAAAATGTTTATCTCTGGGTACTTTCAGGGAATCGGTGGTGTTGGCAGTGTTGCAGCTGAGATGTTAACAAGGTGTGGCATAGGTCGTCTTTTGTTGTACGATTATGACAAAGTGGAGTTAGCTAACATGAATAGGCTTTTTTTCCGCCCTGAGCAGGTCTCTTTTTTTAATATTTATCAGCTTTTTGTATGTAATATGGATATAAAATTAAAAAATAGAAAGTATTGGTTATAACAAATCTCTTTTTGATGTCACTTTGATAGATATTGGAAAGTTTTGTGCCAAAAAACAGATTTTGAATCTTTTGTATTCAGTATCAAGGAAAATGTTATCTTCATCATTAACTAATAAACTACATTCACAGGTTGGCATGACAAAGACTGATGCTGCTGTTCAGACTCTTTCAGACATAAATCCTGATGTAGTTCTTGAGGCAAGTGATTTCTATCTATATTTTTTGTTCTCCCTAACCCCAGCGGAGTATAAATGGGTGGGTTTACTGTGGATAAGTTGAGGTTCTTCTCTTTTTTTTGAAAGGATTGATAATTGTCCAAATTTCACTTGGCTTATGTTAGGTCAAAAAGTTAGTGTTCAGCAACAATGTTTGCATATAGCATATTACTGCAATTCTGCTATTCTAAAATTTTCTCAGCCACCTGTGTGAATTCCTGTCCTACTTAATTTATCCTCAAGTTTGAAAACAAACTGAGGAAGTCACTACCATGTTTTCAGTACTTCCCATACTGATCAGATAACTCATTGTTCAGAGCTATACATTGAACATCACCACGGTGCAAGGATTTGACACCTTTATGTCAAGTTTGAAAAATAAGACATTTCGCCCTGCTAAAGAAGGTAGGGGAGTAGATCTTGTTCTAAGCTGCGTTGATAATTATGAAGCGAGGATGGCTGTTAACCAGGTAAAGAAGACTGTTGTTATAGATGGTTATCACTTTTTTGCATGGTTTTTATTTGATGATGCAGGGTTGATGACCTTCACCAAATTGTTTCCAATCTCACAATAACTATTTTGAATGTTTTTTCTATTGATCTGATTTTTTTAGCAGTTCAAAGTTCCCTCAGTATTTTTTATTTCATGATACATTATGCAGGCTTGCAACGAGTTGAATCAAACATGGATGGAATCTGGTAATAAACAAATTTTCCAATCATGGTTTCACTTTATCATGAGAAAACTAATGTGAACTAGCCTATTCTTTCCATTCATTTTGGTTAGGATGCTTAATTAGCCCTATATAATGGCATGTGTTCATATTCTCAAGCATGGGATGAAAATTTGAAAATTGGAACACTTGAACTTTCTAGTTTCTTCTGTTTCTATGTTGGTGTGTGATTTAATCAAACATAGCCTCTCTGGTGTACTGGGTGTCATCTCCTTAGCTCTTGATGAAGAATTGATAATGAGGGAATTTTTGGCAGGTGTATCTGAGGATGCTGTCTCAGGTCATATACAATTGTTGATTCCCGGAGAAACTGCATGTTTTGCGTGTGCACCGCCTCTGGTATGTTATTTTCCTCATCTGGATTTGGAGAATAAAGGAGTTTTGTTTCAAATTAAGCCTTTGTGTAGATATCAGATATCAGAAGCTGTTCTTTGACATCCTAAAGACTTTGAACATTGTACAGTTAGCTCTCCCTCTCCCCCCCTCCTCTATAGTTACTGAGTTTTTTTTTTTTTTTTGGAGGGGGGGGGGGCTGGGGGATTATGGAGAGTTTGCATGGAAGATAAAATTTTTTTTTTTGGAACATTAAAATATGAATTCTAGACATTTCCTTTCTCAGGTTGTGGCATCCGGAGTAGATGAGCGAACTCTCAAGCGTGAGGGAGTTTGTGCGGCATCTTTACCTACAACAATGGTAAATAAAGATGCCTGCTTATTAATTGGACTATTCATAAGTGGCTAATGTGTCAGTACAATTGCCTTTACTTTCTTTAAAGCTTAAACCAGTCATATTCCATAGCTTCTCTAACATCCCAGGATGTAAATTGGATTCAGGGAGTTGTTGCAGGACTTTTGGTACAAAATACACTGAAACTCTTGTTACAATTTGGACACGTCTCACCATACCTGGTAAATTCTACTCACTCTCATGAGCTTTCTACTTCATATCCTATAATTACGAGTGCTTCATGCATAAATTTAGTTAGATGTGTTCTGAGAGAGAATCTGGCTTTATTGCTTGGTTGCAGGGATACAATTCTCTGAAAGATTACTTCCCAACCATGGAAATGAGGCCAAATCCCCAATGTTCAAATGCTGCTTGTTTGGAGCGTCAGGTTGCAAATTTAAATCAGCTCCATTCTCAAGCCATTACCAGCTTCACTTCCATTTACTAGGTGTTTTTAGTTTACCTTCATCTAATAAGAGTTGTTTTATTCTGTAGAAAGAATATATCCTTGGAAAGCCAGCTAGGGATGCCAAAGCTAAAGCCAAGATGGAGGTGGCAACACTTTTAGCTAATGAAGGCCCACTCCATGCTGACAATGAATGGAACATAAGGTATTACTGGCAAAACCTTATATACATGTCAACAGCATGCAGATTGTATTTTTTGGTTAATATAGATTTCATGGTCATGATTCCAAGAAAGTGGTCTAAGTTCATTCATCTCTCTTTTTGTTTTTATTCAGCGTTCTTGATGATAGTGAGCTGGAAATGACTGCTGCCACAAGTACAGGTGATTTTGAGTGCTTGTGCTCTTAATTCATAGCATTCTGAATGCCTCACTGGATCACATTAACAGACATAACTGCCCATGGTGGAGTTATGTTCTAGGATTGATGCCCTGCATTTTATTTTATAGATGTCCCATTTATTTTAAAGTAAACATGCTTGTTGAGACTGAACTCACTAGAAATGGGTTTTGGTTGTTTGAATCTTCCAATGATGAACACAACATTTGAAAATTGAAATATGCATCTACTCGTATTGTATGTACAACTAGAATTCCTTTGCCTTGAATTTGATTGTAAAACTGCTGACTATGGTGTGGATTTTCCGATTCTTCCTCCTTACATTTGTGCAGTCCCGGCAGATGCTCTTCCTGAAGGTCTTACTCATGAGTTACCAAGTGCAGACGAGTTTCAAAAGACCCCAGCTATATCATCCACAACTACTTTTGACGACCTTGAAGATCTTCGGAAGCAACTTGATTCACTGAATCATGGTTGAGGTACGAATGGATTCAGTGCAGATACAAAGTTTCTTTTCCGTCTTTTTGGGGCTCGATCTTTTTTATGATTTTATTCACAAAAAAATTGCCCAATTGTTGGGTATAATCCAAGTTGGAGCTTCTGTTAGGCACAGTTACCCAGAGGTGCTTTTAAAACTCTTTTAACTTGGTGCAGGATTTCGCCCTGACACCCATTTTGCGGCATTTTTATGCAACCGTCATTGTACTTATAACGAGCCATGTGGTCTAGGGTTTAAAAGTCTGGTAGAACGGGCTTGATTCTGAGCCATGTGGATATTTTCTATTTTCAGATCTCATTGAGGCTTTTCTTTTTGGGGAAGAAAAGGAGGTTCCCGTAAGCCTTCCTAGTTATCAAGTGGGATGCAGGTACTATTACAAGGTATAGTGCAAATTAAAAGAAAATATAATCATAGCATTCGACCAATCGATCGATACAAGAAAGTTGAAGTTGGGGCAGACCTCTTTTTCAATACTTGAGAGATACAAATACCATTAGTGATCTGCCTTCCTTTGCAAATGAAACTGGCCATTTAGGGCTCCTTAAACTGGATCAAAATTTGGTTCATCCGTGGCTGATGCTTTCTGGCCTGTAGTTGAAAGTAAAGAATGAAAAAACGAATTATCAAAAAAAAGAAACAGCAAAGCGCCTGTTCAGCCATGTATTGTTGGCATGCGTTTTGCCATGAGGCATGCACAACGGGTCCCTGTTAGGTGCCATCAGTTGGAGCATTCTTTACTGTGGAGGGTCACATTCTCGATACCACTACCATTGCTACCAACTCATGCAAAATTTCTGTATATTGAACGTACCAAGTTTATGGGTTGTTTTGACATTACTAAACAGTAAACAGCCTGCTCCAATAAAGCTAATCTAGGAAAGATTCTACTTACTTTGACACCAGCCATTGATAGCAGCTTGTGTGAAGCAATGTATGCGGTGTCAGAATTATTTAAGTTCTTCTCCACGAAGTATATGACTTCAGAGACGCCCGACTGAAAGACAGAGCAATGTAAATCCATGTAACAAAGGGAGGACACAGGAAAAGGAAAGAAAACACAAACAGTTTGAATAGGCGGCACAGGCAAAGATAGTAAAGGGAGGACATAGGAAAAGGAAAGAAAACACAATCAGTTTGAATAAGTGGAACATGCAAAGATTTAAAACATAAACATGTACACTTTTGCAAAGAGCTGCACACCATTGAGAAAACAATTTTAGTTAGCTAAAATAGACAAATTAGAAGCAACCGTTGGGCATAAGTTTCGTATGAGGAGCATCTTGTCCTTCAAATTTGCATCAATATAGAGTAAGAGAAAGCACCATTATCAAACCTGGATAATTATCTTGGCACATTCATTGCAAGGGAACATTGTCACATAAAGCCTCTGCAAAGGGAAAGAAGTGCAAACTGTGAGACGGGGAGAAGGAGAGGGCGCTACTAATGGTAATGGACATCAGCATGGGAAGGTAGAAAAAGGCCATTGTTACCTGGCCATCAGCAGAAGCATGATTTGTGTTCAAAATAGCATTGACTTCAGCATGACAAACATATCTGGAATAAAGAATAACATCACAAATGAGCAATGACAATCATTCATTAATGTTAAGCAACGTGTTGCAGAATCAAGAGTTGGAGTCAATGGAAGCAAAATACTCACGGGTACTTCGTCTCCAAAGGGTCCCCAGTTTTTGATTTCTGAAACATAACATCAACAGGCTTACTACATGTAATTCCTCAACATATCAGAAAAAATAAGATATATATCAGTTACAAACTTTAGCCCAAGGAAGCTTGTCATCCGAACACCCTCTTGGAAATCCATTATATCCAATGCCTGATCAAAGACAATACATCACATATTGAGTGCGACTATAGAGCTCATAAATACTGAAAAACAAGGTAATTGGGTGCTACATGTTAGGACAGAAGATAAGCTTACCAAGAATTATACCATTTTGACTGACCAAACATGCCCCCACCTGAACACAACGCATGGTAATTGAAGGACATCAGATATAGTTCTTGAAACAATCAGGGCATTCCAAATTTCAAGAGACAAAAATATGCAACAAAAAAAAAATTATATCTCTAAATATGACCTGCCTGTTGGGATCTTTGGACCGTTCAGCGGATAAAAACGCAATTGCCATAAAATAATCGTCCCATGATAAATATCTGCGTTTTTTTTTTTTTTTTTTGAAAAAAAAAACACTCACACACACAAACACACGCACGCACGCGCGCAAATCCACATAATTAAAAACTGTATTTAGTTACATAAAAAAAAAGAGAGAAAAAAAAAAAGCAGTAAGGAATTAAAATTAAAATTTGAGGGAGTAAGAAACTGACCCTTTGCGTTTGGAGGGATCGAACGGGCTCTGAGAAGAGCATTTATTGGATACGTCGCCGTTGCGGGACGAATCTAAACGGGGCAAGTGCTGCTTCTCCTTTTTGTCGAAGAAGCGAAACGCAATCGCAGATGCTAAAGCACCGAAAATCGAGGCTGTGGAGACGAGAACGAGATCCCTGGAACTGGAAGCCATCGAGTTTGGTGTGCAATGATGATGAAAAAGTACGAGAAAATTCCCCACTTTCTCTACCGTTGCTCACTCGCTGGAGTGGGCCACAGAGAGGAGAACGGCGGGAAAGTTGAAAAGAAAACAAGAGGGAAAAGCGGCGCCATTTCCCTTTGTACTCGACCTATAATAATTCTTTTTGCGGCCCCGAATGTCATGGCCTGTCTGTGAGTTATAAAATGTGTGTGTGTGTGTGCGTACGTGTGTTTATTTATTTATTTATTTATTATTATTATTATATAGAGATTAAAGAAAAACACATAGCACACCCAAAATGCCTCGTGAATGTGATGCCCAAAATGTACATCAAGAATAAAATGGTGATAGTGAAATTTTGATTGGACTGTAGTTATGCTTAAATTGAATTGGAGGAAGTTATCCTGGTTTGTCAACATTACTATTAGAAATATGTCATGTATTTTTATTAATTTAAATTTGAATATTATTAGGTAGTAATACATATAAAACAACATAAAAATAATAAAAAAATATATTATATATTTTTTTATTTACAAAATTAAATAAAATGTAAGTGAATAATATTTAATTGTTATTATTATGTAGATTTTTAAGTGGTGCTAATTTTTTTTTTATGGAGATGTTTATTATGATCGGTAACTCCTCGTATCACCACATTAAAAATTTCATGATGAGGAGAGTTCTAGAATTTAGATATGCGGAATCGTCGCAAGGACAGAAGGCCCACGGCCAGCATGGCCCTGTGTCCCTCCATAGTTCGTCCCTTGCTTATCATTGCCTCACTTGGGCCTTTCGGATGCGATTCTAAAACTAAGCTTGCAAACTATATTATGGCCTCGGCATTGACACTAGGAATTAGTTGGGGAAAAAAATAACAAGAAGAAGAAGAAAAAAAAAGGTGAAAATAGGGCCTTCTCTTGATATTGGTTTAAATAATGTGTTTTTTCGGATTCTCTAAACAAAAGTGAACAAATAAACACATGCAACCGAATTGAATTAGGCTTTTCTTTTTTGTTTTGTCTTTTTATTTATTTATTTATTATTATTATTATCTATCTTGCGTAGAAAAAATGGTACAAAGATACCATCGACCGACTTTTGCTTCAAGCATGGCCATGGGGAGGGGGTGGGGGGCCCAAAGAACAACGTAGCCGAAGGCTGAGTTGGAGTCCATCATGTGCAAATCATTGTCATAAAGTGACCTCCATCACCACACCAAATGGGGGTTGGTATTCCTTAGCATAGGCAGCTAAATGAAGCTAATTGATAGCGATAATTGATATAGGACTGGAACATTTATTGCGGCACAGAGCTACTCAATTTAACATTTTGTGTTAAGTTAAAGATTTCTAATATTACTTGTTACGATTTCATTATTTTTTTTTTTTTCTGACAGAGCACCGTGAGTTCAAATTCGGTTAAAATAGAACTCCTTCGTTTCAAATTGTCAATCCCTCTCTTCCTTCCTCCTATTTTCCCTTTGCTCCAAACAAACAAAAGCCCACCAATAAAATTCCTTCCAAATACGTTTTCTGGCGTGAGGATGGGTTCCTTGAAGGTAAAAACAAACCAAGAATCAGTCGAACATACTGCAATGTGGCAACCATGCACATTTACACTATTATATTGCCAACTCCACGATAAGCCTCCCCGTGCTTCCACAGCAAAGAGAGAACTCATTTGTTTCTACTTTTCTTGTCCTAATTGTTGTCATACAAGGTAAAACATAATTTGTATTTTTATATGCTTGCAACCTGTCCTTAGTACTGAAGGAAATCAAGCTTGCACATGCATAAAAGCTTTATAGAATCCTCGTCTGCAGCACCCTCATTGCCCTCAGTACTATGTAATTACATATTGTAACCTCTTACATTTTTTTTTACTTTCAAAAGCAATACACCCCCCCCCTCGGTTGTAAATTGTCTCTTGGAAAAGGTCATTATTGATTTGCTATCTCTTTTATTTTATTTTTTTTTATAAATGAAAAAGTGAATTACTCACTGTCTTATGGATTAAAGGTTTCAAAATTTGAGATTGGATAGTAATAAAATAATTCTTTGTAAATTCTGTAGTTTCAACATAAATAATTTATCTTAGTGTTCCAATAAGATTACTTATTGGAATTCTAAGCAATGCAGCCTCTAAATAATATATGAAATTGGTGTTTCAATAAAATTAAATAAAAAAAAAAGAAAGAAAAAAAGGCATTGACCAATCACCAGACGAATAGAGAGAGTCCGAGCAAAGATAACCTTGCAGTGGTGGCGTCAATACTCACAATCATGGTGAGCCTTTGACAACCAGCGGTGTGGGCATCCCCACGTGCCCATCCTTGCCCGAGCGTGGGCTGCTGAGTGCTGAGTTAGAAAGTGGAGAGAGGCTTTTTGTACCGAGGGCCGACAACTTTAGGCCTACCATAAAGCTCATATCTAATGTCAAATAAAAAGGCCACTCCTTAGACGCAGCGATACGGAAATTTATAGTTTGATGCTTAGATTCAGCCTGTATTTGGTTAGAAAATGTTAAGTACACACGGCTCTTTAAAGCAAGTTTACACAAAAATAAAAATAAATAAATAAATATGTATATTGTGAATGTACGGTTTCATCAAATAGCCTTATATATGCAATATATTAATTTAATTTAAAATAATATTAAATATCACAAAAAAATTTATTGCTTTTTATAAAAAAAAATTGTCATTTTTATTGATAAGAATAATTTTTCAAAAATAAAATAAAATATTAAAAAATTATTAAATTAAGTAATGATAATATTTCATGATAATTTTTTTATGATATTTAATAATAATATTTTTTAAATTTATTACTACATAATAAAACTAATTTAACTAACAAGTAACAATTACTTATTACAGTGCAATGCAATAAGCTTTTTTTTAAATCACATGCTACTCTAATTATTACCCATGACAACCAATCTTCATCCTCATCTCCACGTAGAAAATGTACATAAAAATATTAAGTAACTTTAATAGAAATAACAATAAAATTTGTTTTAAAAAAAAAGGAGAAGGCTTAGATCAAAAAGAGGAGAGAGAGAGAGAGAGAGAGAGAGAGAGAGAGAGAGAGAGAGAGAGAGGGAGGGAGGCGGAGTTGCTTGTAGCACGTGATCCGTTATTGCTTGCCCTTTGTCGGGCTCTTTTAACGAACGGAATTTTCGCTGTTAGATTTAGTTTACCTAAATACCCTTCATATTAAGTGGGAACATCAGTACATTACGTGGTGATTCGGGCAAAGAGCAATGGTGTTTTAGTCATTTATAGTAATTTCGGGCTTGTGCGAGCTTTATATATAGGCGCCAGTCGCTCGCCATAATCACCTCGGCTTTCTTTTAGCTCTCTTAGCCTCCCTTCTTTTTTTTTTTTTCTCTTCAATGGAAGAGGAAGATCACCAGGAGTTGGAATTGCAGTTACTCCCTCCTCAACACTCCTTGTTAGCCACTTCTTCTTCTTCACAGAACATGCTGTACCGGCCGCCATCCGATTCTTCCTCGAGGTTGCTTGGGGGACCATCGGTGGACTT
Organism: Kandelia obovata; assembly: GCA_021464305.1. Classification (NCBI taxonomy): domain Eukaryota; kingdom Viridiplantae; phylum Streptophyta; class Magnoliopsida; order Malpighiales; family Rhizophoraceae; genus Kandelia; species Kandelia obovata. The sequence continues at coordinate 3,347,499 of CM038480.1, forward strand.
GCAGTTATCAATCAGCCTTAAGCCAATTCAGCCACCCTCTAGCAGTGCTTTTACGGGACCAGTTTGTGAATTTAGTGATGGGAAACAGGATACAAGCTCTGTTGAGGCATTGAAATGGCAGGCAGAGGAGCAAATTCGATTGGCTGCCATTGAAAAGGCTTATGCAGAGAGAGTGAGGGAGCTTACCAAGAGGGAGATGGACTTAGCTCAATCAGAGTTCGCAAGAGCAAGCCACATGTGGCAAAGCGCAAGAGAGGAAGTGGAAAAGGCAGAGAGAATGAAGGAGAGAGCAACCAGGCATATAGATTCTACCTGTATGGAGATCACTTGTCAGTCTTGCAGGCGAAGGTTCAAGCCTTGATTGATTTATGCCCCTTCAAGGAGAGCTGCTGATTTTTTTCTTTTTCTTTTTCTTTGTTTTTTTTTTTTTATAAAAAAATTTCAGTGCAAAGTAGTTGAGTTTGAATATCTGGGTATCGGGTTCCTGCTATGTTTCCTTCAAGTAGTAAAGGACAGAATGGAAAGGAATATAGCAGGACATCATATAATTGGCATGAAAATGTTTGCAATGCCTATTTATTTTTCTTTTTTTTTTCTTTTTTTTTTTTTTGGATATATGGGATATGTGTGAAGAATAATCAAAGTGATAATCCTATTGAAAACCCAGATAATATGTGGCCACTGGTTACAGATCCCAGATTTGAAATGTAAATTAACATACCATACTTTCTCTCTGTTTGTTTCATATATATCTTATTTCATTTTGCAGTTCATTACAGGAATGAACAATTTGAGCTAGTTGTATAGTGAGTATTCACTCTAAGCAACATATGATTTATGGGGAAAACCAACAGTTTACGATAACTTCATAGAGACAATTGCATCTTGTTTTGGTAATAAAATTTCATTGTTTATCCCCATGTTCTCGATTCTGAGGTCAAAACTAGTACAAGAAGCTCCATATTCCAGATCGATCATTTTCTGCTTTATTTTGTTTCAGGTATCCAATACTGAGGCTCCTGTCCCTTTTCTTTTATTATTATTATTGTTATATAATAGGACGGAACCTTCCAAAGAAAACAGATAACGAGAAAATAAAAAGGAACAGAAATCAACTTATTCTGACCATCATAGACGATCAGTAGTAATATCTGCAAAAAGATAATTTTGAGTGCTGAACTGACTTGAAGAAAAGTATAAAACTCGGAAGCAAGTACGAGAAAGGGATTGAAATCTAGATGATTAACAGCATTGAAATTGAACTGTCAAAAAGGAGGACATTTGGCTAAGATAGCCAACCCCTTTTAATGTTGAACAGTAACTTCATCTTTATATCATGAACAGGTGAGAACCTTGCTCATTCAGAAACTGCTTGAATGGCCAGCTATAACACAGGTGGTCTGAAAATAGAATGGTTACATCCACAGGTGGCCCAAACACAAGAGAAGAAAGAAGGCTAAGGCTGTCTTCTCATCACGTGAACTCAGTGATGAGAAACAATGGAATGCCAATCATCAAAAGGAGTTCAGATCGTTACTATGCACTCGAAGAAAGGCAGAATGGCAGAAAGTGAGCCAGCGGCAGGTAAGCACATAATGTGGTTCCAACTAATATTTTTTGCAAATTTTGATGTGCTAGATGTCATTGTATCTTGAACGTTTGCCCGTGTAACACAGCCTAAAACAGTCAAATCTGTGGCCAGTGGAATCAAGTTTGGAACCTTGATTTTGATAGAAAGGCAAATGAATCGGAACAAAAAGCAAGCAAGTTATCAAGAACAAGACAGTATAGCTGTATCCGCCTTGTATTTAAGCTCTTAACTTTTGCTGATCAGAAACCAAATACCCACTATCTACCACTATCTATGTCTGGGATCCAACCATAAAAGAGACATTTGTGAATATGATGACTCAACTGAAAGCATACAGTGCCCCTTTCAAGATGTCAGAATAACGAAAATCAGCTTGATTGTAAACGACCTCGAAACATATTTCTCAAATACAGTTAATCTGCCATGGGTGGCTCCAATAATTCACTGATTTGATTCTTTGCTTAGGTAGAGACATAATCTGGTGGGTGGAAGAGGATCTTGAAGTTTCGCAAATGGGGTCCTGCTGAAAAGTACATCTGCAACAGAAAGGAAGGCATGGCAAGAAATAATGATGATACTAATTTAATGGTTCCTGCGGCCAGATACTTCACTTGATTACAGCATCTATTTAAATGTTCAAGCTAATTGAGGATTAAAAAAAAAGTAACGCTTCTGTTTAGCTTCTTAATCAATTGTAACTAACATTTTAGTCAACCAATGCTAATAAACTTCACTCTGAAAAGACGGTCATTAAGACTACTACTGTCTTGATAACTTTTAACAAGATCAGTAGGAACCCTTTCTAATGCTTTACTTTTCCTGTAGGTATCAACCACTCAAAGATTACTTCTTGATCCTCCCTTGCCCCAACTTCAGCGATAATCACCCCCACACATGGTTTGTTTTTTCAGCTTCTTATTCAGAACTCAATATAAAGAAACAGCAGCAAAGTCCCATTTCTGTTTCAGATCAATTGTTTATCTTGTACGCGGCTGAAGATTGTTTTATTTGTAGTGCTCTACTATAGAGTAGGGTTCCAATAATGGATGTTCACATTTTTTGGCTGCAAACTAACAAAAAAATTGTTCACTGCCTTTATCCTAATTCAGTTTAATAATTTCCAAATAATCATAGCAATCAAAGACTGTATTCCAATACATGACCACTTGCATTATTGGGTGCCTTGTCTTTTATCTTTTATCTTTATACAACAAGAGAAATGGAAGAAGCTATTGATTCCTTTTCTTCATAAAGTTGATGAGCAAAAATAAAAAGTTGTTGGGCATAGATTGCTGAGCCATCAAGCTAGTCCTTGCGAAAAATCCTTAATATTTGTCTTTTCAGATTGTCCACATGTTACCCTAAGTTGATACTCTATGTCTATTCGAAGTCGATGCAGATGCGTCGAATCACAAGGCCATCGGTACTAGCATGAATTGTAATAAAGAAGAGCGATTCTCATCCCATTACCGTAGAGAATTACCTAAAACTGTCCCCTGTACCAGGTTTCCCTCTCAAGTTACAGCTGTTGCTTTGAAACTGACAATCCTCAGTTATGAAATTGACGATTCATCCGCTGCATCGATCCGTCGTATACCATGCTTCCAGATAACTAAACCACGATAAATTTACAGTTATGAGTACTTAGCATACGCATACGCAGGTACATGTAAATGCTTATTTTCTACATTACCACGAAGATATGTGATGTCCAAGCTAAGTGTTTGGTAACAGTGGCTTTATTAGCACTAAAAAGGACCCCGGATGCCATATTCATACGAAGTACAGTGCCAATCATTTATGGCTAAAGGTTTGGAAGGAAGCGAGGAGAAATTATTAGAATTAGCAGGGGTCAAACAATGGTGGGGTTTATTCTGCCATGTGAGAGAGTTCAAACCAAGTTCAGTTTTGATAGTGCGTGTGAAGTATGAGCTATTACCATCAGCAGTAAATTTCCCAGAAAAAGCCAGTCAGCCTGCTGGTTGTCTATTCTCAACAAGGCAGGCAAGGAGGATGTGAAATGTTCAAGGCTGTTTTACTCAGGTCGTCTTTGTCTGTACGCCACAATTAGTGTCTTTTGTCGGCAGATATGTTTTTATTGTATAATTAACAGATTTAATCTATTTTTTAAAATAATTTTAATTAAAATTATATAACACTTACTAATTAAAATAAAAATTATGCTTAATTCTATCACATATATATATATATATATATAATAATAATAATTATTATTATTATCTTGTTGTTGAGATTACATATAATTGTATGATATAAATGAAATCTTTTTAGCCATTGAAACATTGCAAGAGGCCGTCACGTCTTATAAGTTAGGCAAGGTAATGGTGGGAAAGCAGGCCACGTGGAAACGTGAATCGCACAATTGCGATGGTATTGCGATGGTATATTGGGGCTAACAGCTGTGCCAGGAAAACTTTAACCTTTTCTTAGCAATGGAAAGCTTGAAAAATAAAAAAAAAAAAATAAAAAATTAAAGATATGCAAAAAAAGAGAGCAAAAAGATGATCATCTTTGCAAGTTCCTTCGTTTGCACTTGACATTTACAACCAAACCCCCCGCCCCCCAAAAAAAAAAGGCGAAAAAGCAATCAATGAGAGATGCATTGGCGTTACCCATAGATACAGTGAATTCATACATTGACATTAAGTAATTGGTGTAAAATATAAAAAAGAGAAGAAGAAAAAATCCAATTAGTAAACCGTAACGACAGAGAACAGCATAAAAAAAGAAAAAAGAAAAAATCGTTCAAGTAGGATCTTAGAAGATTCACATATCAAACAAAGTTTCAATTTAATTTTAGTTTATATATATATATTATTCTGAGTCTATGAATATATCTATTTCTGTGTCCGTAAAATCTTTTCCATTTTTTTGTTGATATTTGGCCAATTTTGCTATGTATAACGTCGGTTCGGCTTTGCATTTAGCAATTTATTTATTTATTTATGTCTTCCTTGTAATTTGGCTAATGCATTTTGTTTTGATGGAATTGGAAAGTGGCGGGAACAAACGACTGCCGTTTTGCGTTCAAAGGCCACGTTTATACGAAACGGAGCCTCAATTCCGGGTTGCGGTTCCGGATTCTGCAATTTCGATAATTCTCACACTCAAAACCCTAACCCTGTTTGATTGAATCGTCAAGGAATCAAGATTATGAACCAGAAGATCAACAACGACGACAAAAGGAACAAAAGCAAGAAGAAGAAGAAGGAAGAAGGAAGAAGGAAGAAGAATGAGTTCGAATTCTGCAAGGTTTGCAATCTGAGTCACGACGAAGCACAGCGCCCCAAGTACCTTCCCAACCACAAGAAAGCCTTGTCTGCCTTCTTCTCAAAAACCCTAGCGCCCTCCGCCCCGAGCACGCTTCCCTGAACCACTTATGGTATGTCTTCTGTGACGCCGACGCCGACGAGATTGGCAGCTCCTTTGCCTTGAAGCACCTGTTTCCTGTGGAAATATGGCTGTGGGATGCATAGTGTGGATGGTTTTAGGATTTCGGACGCTGATGTCGTTAAAGGTCATTGTTATATTTCCACGTTATTTAACTGAAAGATTTTGATTCTGCCGTATCTTTCTGTTCCTCTGCTTATGTATTGGAACTCCAAATATCTGGGCATTTGTGTTTAAAGTTCTTCATTTTCTTCATGCCAGTTGAAGATAACCCCGACCTCTGTATGTCATCACATTTTCTGTTTTTGGGTTTGATACCTGGTGACATCATGATTTTTGCAACAATATATGCACTTGGTTTGATGCAGCCACACCAGGTTTTCCGAGAAGAAAGCATGGTAAAGGGAGTGAGCAGTTCACAGGGTAATAACCTTTGACTATAACCAATTTCTTATGCTGTTCCTGTCTGGTCTTTTATCTGGTTATCCAGATAAAGCCATGCATCATGAAGTATGGAATTTGTTATTTGATGGCGTCCTCATCCACAACACTTTTACCTGGTTTGATGAATATCTCTCGGATATCAGCCATGGCTGCAGAAAAGGTTGGGGGAAATGTCCATACTGTAGCACCTTGCTCCTTGGTCTAAGGAGACAGAAGAGAATCAGAGAAATGTTCAACTGGAGCCAAATTTATCTAACTTTGTCTCACCATCCTTTAAGCATGGGAAATCGCAGAAATTGAATCCAAAAAGGGTTGGAGCCGCTTGGGCAGAAAAGAGAAAGATTGAGCTGGAGATGGAAAAGATTGTGATGTTGACTGGCTTCCCAACTTTGGCAATCAGGTTGTAGAAAGGAATCTAGAAAAGAATTTAAGAAGCAGAATCAGAAATTACCCAAGGTTGGAAGCAATTCAGAAATACCAATCATGATACAGCCTTATGTAAGCAAAAGGATGGGAAGCACTAAGTTCTTTGCAATAATGTTGTCAGACAATCTGAATGTTATAAGAGAATTAAACAGTTACAAAGGTGTTCGATTTATGTTTCTGGAAACATTGTATAAAATATATTCCTTACATGAGAGACAGTGGAATTTCTTTTGAAAACATATTGGAAGCAACTTGTGATTGCTAATAAGTTATTTCATTTTGATGAGCTTTGGGATGCAATGTCTCATGTAGTTCTGAAGTAGGGTTTGATCGGTGAAAACTAGGATCTAACGCTATGATAATGCCATTAGTCAAATTTTCATTGTGCTGCTTATTTGCAATGGCTGCTATTGCTTTGTTTCTTACCTCCATATTCATGGATTTCACTTTGAGGCCCCAATAACTGTAGTCAGAATTGCAAACTTTTAAGTTCACTTGCAACTGAATCCCAAAAACATGAAACATTGTCTCGCAGATTTGGCCTTTGGGGTTACATGCCTAAAAAATTCTCTGCCTGTTGGATCAACGATGTTTGATTTAGCTTTGAAATTTTAACATTTTTGTGAGGTTTACTTAATGAATTTTTCCTGACCATTTGTGCCTTTTTCACTCTTATGGTGCTTTTATTTAATGGAATTCCCTTGATCTCATTTTTATTGTCTCTCTTCAATTTAGCGAAGGGATCCAACATAACAATGATGATGGTTAGATGAATGGATAATGTTGATTATCAGATCATGTCGAGGGTGCATCTCCTTATGCAATTTCTGTGCTTCTGTCACTCTTCCCTCTGCTTTGGTGTATTTTTCAATGAGTTAGATGAGGCAACAAAACATCATGAGCAATGTTGTTCTCCAACTAGTTTATCAGGCTGGCAGTTTTAATGTGGTACGTTCTGCCAATTTTATAACCTTTAATGCAACTGACATGAAGAAGTCCGTGATTTTTTTGGGTGAATATTGTTCATCGGAATACAACTTGAGATCAAGTAAATACTTGGTTTGGAAAAAAACAGAGCCAATGCACTGAGAATCTGGCTACGATGTCCTGTCAGAAACCTGCCGTCTAGCTATTCAATGGATACGGCTGTTTTATACTGAAATTTTGAGAATTGTTGGAACAGATGAACAAGCTGCACTTTCTTTTCAGTGACTGAGAGCTTGTTACCTTATTGGGTGTGGTTACCATGTTTGCGTGGCAAATAAAAGCTGCACATTTGTTTCACCTGTGAAAAGGACCAGCGAAACGTTGCTATTTTCAATCATGTTTTGGGATTGTGACGCTGGTCTTGAAACCTGCTGGATGTTTGATTGCTGGCTCATACTTTGTCATTTTTCCCGTTTTGTAGTTCTTTTGGTGTCCAGTAGTGAGTTCGAGGAGGCTAATCAGTGGTTACAGGGCCACTTTCAATCAACTCCGACTTCATGGAACGCACCCGTGGATTGGTTATTGATGTCATTGTCATGGATGCTGTGATGGCCGGTAGATAATTATTTTTCATGCTTTATACCAATTTTTTTTTTCTTTTTCAATTCAATGCTTCAGTGGCCAACTGGCCTTTCGCCTTGGACCCTTGCCCATAAGCGAAGAAAGAGGAATGTGGTCTGCAGGATTAATTTCTATGGGGACAAAGAAATTTCTTTTCCTTTTCCTGGCAGTTCGGTTGACTCTTGCCTATCAGCGTAATACTAGTCCACACAGAGAATAGGCATCCATTTGGTCTTGAGATGCTCAACATCAATAAAAGACGTATAATAAATCGGCATTTGTCTTTCCTCTCACCGGAAAACATCAACTTCACCTCTATTGGGTTGTTATAATGGTAACCTTTTTTTTTTTTTTTAAAAAAAAAAAAAAAAGAAAGTCTTTTGTTTCTTGTACCATCCACCGTGAGATTGGCCATGCACCAAAAAGGGTAAATTTTACTGACATGATATTTCTTCCTTTTTTATTTTTTATTTTTTGAATTTGGCTTTTATGTATTTTGCAGTTTGTTGCTACTTCATAGTTTCTCGAAAGAATCCAACCCCCTTTTTATAATAATACCAATGAGTAACCAAATTGGTGGTATAACCAAGGCATATTCTTAAACCTGAATCAGCAATGGTCAAATTAAATGTATTACACGAGAGATAATCTAACCATAGTTACTATAACCAATTGGAATGATTCTTTCAGGATTCCCAGTTTATTATATATTATGTATCTATACTGATGACAAGCAATTCAGTTTGTAGTGAGAAAAACCGTGAATCTCGATCCAATACCAAAGCAGTTCCCTCAAACGTGGAATTGTTTGCACTCACAGAGCTCGGACGTCTCAACCACAAATCTTAAACTAGAGTTTATAACATTGCTGTTGTCATTGACAGGGTTGACTTTCGTCATTGTGAATTCATTGTAGAATTGTTTAAAAGCAAGAATTAGATACCAGTCTGCTGCATGAAATGTTCTAATCAGTTTGGCTTAGTCTTCTTTTCACACCTGCCCCTATATCTTCCCACCAGTTTTTTTCCTATTTCTTCCTCCTCCTAGAGTAGACTTTTATTTTATTTTTTTTTGGGGGGGGGGGGTTCTTTGAACTCTTCTATCGGTATCCTTTTCATTTCCAAGGCATTGGCAAGCATAGCTTGTCATCCTTTGGCTGCCTTCTTCCTCTATTACATCATCTGAGTTTTGAACTAGTTTGTTTCCTACTTTTTTCCTGGAAGAACTTCAAACAGAATTCTTTACATTACCTGGATCTCCATATTTTCTCCCAACCTGTGCTGTTACCTTCCTCAGATATCCAATTCGATAAGCAAATCCTTTGCTTGCTTGGAAGATTGGTGAAGAGACATGCTTATGAGGAGGAATCCTGGATCTCAAGTAAGTAACCATAATTCAATCCCATTTGGTGACATAATTATAATAGTATTTGGCAATTCTGATTGAAATTTGGCCATAAATCAGGCCAAAATGAAAGGCCAACACGGGAAGTCTCTTTTCGCGTCTATATCCAAACCACCAACATAAAACGGCAGACTCAGTAGTATGGTTGTAAAGGTAAATCTGAAATTCCGACCTCACTGCAACATAAAACGTTTACTGGACTCTTAATCTACATGGAGCTAACCAAACTTTTTCTTGGCTAAATATCGGACTAAACAGAAAGCACATACTGTAATCCCTGCACATATTGTAGCAGAAGCCATAACAACACTCCGGGGTCTTGACCTCAGGTGGTCAGGTCCTATAACTCCAACAGAAATGCAATATGTTGAACTGTACGTCCTGGCAAAGTACCCTCAATATGCTGGTTTTGTTGGAGAGAACATAGATCTATCTACTCTTTTTATAAATGAAGACACGTTAGAGCCAATATCGGATGACAAGCGAAAATCGCCGAGGAATACATTGAGAGGGGCATCCACACCACCCTCTGGAAGCAATTTCCCTGATTTGGACAGGATTCAGTTAGAGCCATCAAGACTGCTTGATATCCTCACGGAGAAATCCTCGTTTCAAGGGAGTTTCATATCGGTCCCCGAAATCCAGGCCCGAAACAAGGTTCTGAAACACTCTGGATTTCCTGTCGATGACTATCTTGTTCTCTTCACTCCAACATACAAAGACGCAATGATGCTGATAGGTGAGAGCTACCCTTTCTTCAGAGGAAACTTCTACATGACCGTTATAGGTGAGGAAATGGACTACGTAAGGGAATTTGCTAGTTACAAGGAATCAAAAGTGATACTGGCACTAGAGACTTGGTTGGATTTGAGGATCCAGGGATCGCAGCTTAGCCAGAACTTCAGGAGGGAATGCAGGCACAGCACCAAGGGGCTGTTCTCCTATCCGGCCGACGTGAATGGAACTCCTTATTCGATGCATTGGGTGTCGGAAGACCACCGGAACTCGTGGCACGTACTACTAGATGCAACCGCGCTGGTCACGGGGAAGGACAGGCTGAACCTGGCACTTCACCGGGCTGACTTTGTGCTTTGCATTCCTGATAATAAGCGGGCGAACACATCAAGCATCACTTGCCTTCTAGGAAGAAATCATTTGACACTACAGCAGCTTCTTGTTACGCCAATGAGTCAAGCATGAGAGGGACTACTAATACGTGAATATTTTCAGCATGTCCAGACTTCTTAAAATACAAACATTTACCCATCTCTTATGATTTTTGAAGTTTTTAAGGTAAAACACTAATTAGGTTTTGGTTTTCAAGCGGGCTCATGATTGATTAAACAACCTTACTGTTGGGTGTGGGGGAGAGGGACTGGGCCTCGGGCTTCGGTCCCTTGGACGAGGCGTGGGCCTTCAGGGCTCGGTACTAAGAGTCCGCACGGAGTCCTTTCGTACAATAAAATAAAAAAGAATCGCATTGAAGACGTAAACAAGGTGGGGAACTTCAACTCCCATTGCCAAGTGTCCTGCTAACCATATCCTACCATGAGTATTATCTCTAGGCTTTACCAACTCTGATGCAATTGCCATCAGGAGAACTGACATAACATGTCGTTCAGTAAGCTAACCAGGCTACAATTGAGAATATATCTTAAGCCTATAGCCCATAGGAAGTACAACGTGCTTGGATTTCATTTCATTTGACGAAAAGCTAAAAGCCTGGTCGCGAGAAAAAGGACATAAATGAGCCAGGAACCCTGGGTGAGACCTCAAGGAACGCTGGTTGAGACTCCCAACTTGAGCTCTCAGGAAAATTAGTAGGGGAAACTTTAAGCTAAACAGAAGCTAAATACACCATTCAACAACCCTTTAGGCCACACGTCCACATTCACTGTTAATGGGTGAGGAATCAATTGACAGCAGCAGCAAAATTTGGCTAACGATCTCCATAAGGGCAGACTTTGATGGATGGCAAGATAAAAGTACCGTTTGGGCATTCACAACAAGAGTCTACCACTCAAACAAATAGACTTGGCTGCATCGGCAGCTACCTTCTCACCCAAATCAAGGGGGCTATAAGTTCCCGCTGAGGTCTCTCTGCTCAATTCATCCTCCCCTACCTTCCCCGCTGACCAGCCCCAACCCCGCAAAACGAAAACTTAAAAAAAATACAAAAAGTACAAAAAAAAAAAAAAAAACATGCGCAACAAAGGGAATGAGCCAGTAGAGAGAGCAACATTACTAAATTTTGACATCATCACAGTTTAAACTCACTCAACTCAAGCATATTTTACAACAAAGCCAAAAGCATGGAAAACTAAAAAGCAACATTCCAACACAAAGCAACAATTGTAGTTTTGTGCACATAACAAAACATGAGCATCTCCAGGAGAAAAAAAAACTAATTTGTGAACAAAAAAACATGCAACACCCTGTTGTTTGACATACATGTTATGCCTTAAATGGACTACTGCCGAAAGGGGTCAATACTTCGTTCTACCATCACCTTCGATTATGACATCTTTGAAAGCTCCGCCGCTAGGAATCATAGGTAGGACATGCTCTTGATGAGGTACAATCACATCCAATAGGTATGGTCCAGGCGTGTCAAGCATTTTCTCAATTGCTGACCTAAGATCTTCTTTCCTAGTAACACGGGCAGCAGGTATTCCACAAGCTTCAGCGAACTTCAACATATTGGGAAAAATCTCAGACTCTCTTGATGGATCTCCCAAATACGTGTGAGCCCTGTTAGCCTTGTAGAAACGATCCTCCCATTGTACCACCATACCTAAATGCTGGTTATTCAAAAGAAGTATCTTAATGGGTAGATTCTCAACACGTATTGTTGCCAACTCCTGAACATTCATGATAAAACTTCCATCACCATCAATATCAACAACAATTGCACCTGGATTTGCAACAGCGGCCCCAATAGCAGCAGGCAAACCAAAACCCATAGCTCCCAATCCCCCAGATGTCAACCATTGGTGTGGCCTCTTATATTTGTAAAACTGAGCAGCCCACATCTGATGCTGCCCAACCCCAGTACTTATGATTGCATTACCATCAGTCAGCTCATCAAGAACTTGAATTGCATACTGAGGAGGAATTGCATCTCCGAAGGTCTTAAAACTCAATGGAAACTTCACTTTCTGCTCATTTAGTTCTTCTTTCCATGGCCTAAAGTACAATTTACCATTTGCTCCTTTACTCTCCAGGATACTATTTATCCCTTGCAAAGCCAACTTGACATCAGCATACACCGACACATGTGGCTGCTTATTCTTCCCAATCTCAGCTGAATCAATATCGATATGAACAATCTTAGCTCTGCTTGCAAAAGCCTCAAGCTTCCCTGTCACACGATCATCAAACCTCACACCAAAAGCAAGCAATAGGTCACTCTTATCCACGGCATAGTTTGCATACACGGTCCCATGCATCCCAAGCATTTGCAACGACAACTCACCGCCAACTGGATATGCACCAAGCCCCATCAGAGTACTTGCAACTGGAATTCCAGTTAGCTCAACAAACTTCCTCAACTCCTCACTAGAATTCAAACATCCACCTCCCACATACAAGACCGGTTTCTTAGACTCAAAAATCAACCTAACAATCTGCTCCAAAAGCGATTCTTTTGGGACTTTAGGCAACCTCCACATGTAACCGGGCAATCTAATAGGCGTGTCCCAATTAGGAATAGCCAATTGTTGCTGTATATCCTTAGGCACATCAATTAAAACTGGGCCGGGCCGACCGGAAGTGGCTAAAAAGAAAGCTTCACTTACAATTCTAGGGATATCATCGATATCAAGAACCAGGTAATTGTGTTTAGTTATGGAGCGAGTTACCTCAACAATTGGAGTCTCCTGGAATGCGTCAGTGCCGATCATGCGGCGGGGTACCTGGCCCGTGATGGCGACAAGAGGGACGCTATCGAGGAGGGCGTCGGCCAGACCGCTGACAAGATTGGTTGCTCCCGGACCGGAGGTCGCTATGCAGACACCAACGTTGCCGGTGGAGCGGGCGTAGCCCTCTGCGGCGAAGACTCCGCCTTGCTCGTGACGAGGAAGAACGTTTCGGATCATTCTGGAGCGGGTCAGGGCCTGGTGGATCTCCAAGGAGGCGCCGCCAGGGTAGGCGAACACGGTGGTGACTCCCTGGCGCTCTAGAGCCTCAACCAAAATGTCAGCGCCTTTTCTAGCCTCATCAAGGGAAAATCTTGAAGCGAAAGTTTCTGGAACAACTGATGTGGGGACGGATGTGGAAGTGACGGCGGCAGGTTTGGGGAGAGAGTTGTTTATGTGGAGGGAGGGACGAGGAGTTGGTTTGGGAGCGTTAAAGGAGAAGGGGATGGTGGAACGGGAAATGGAAATAGGAGATCTAGAGGTGGAGGAATAGGAGGCTGAATAAGCGGCGGGCTTAGGGATGGCGGTGGAAGCTGCAGAGGTGGCCGCCGCCATGGTTAACATGCAAAAGAAAAGAGAGCCAAAATGGAAACACCCTGTAGCAAAGGAGGGAGAGAAATGTCGCGTGTGACTTTGATTCCTATTTAATTTGTGTATTTGGATTTACCGTTTTACCCTTTGTGCATTTTCTTTTCTTTTGTTTTCTTTATTTTTTGTTTCCTCTTTTCTCTTCGGCACTTTTCTATTAAAAAAAAAAAAAAAAGAAGAAGAAGAAGAAGAAAGAAAGATATTTGCGAATTACTTACCGACAAAGAAAAAGACAAAATTAGATTTGTATTCATATAACCTTTCTATTTAATAAAATGCAACTTTCTATATTTGAGTTGAAAATTAAGCCATAAATGTTTCAGTTTTAACAAACGTGTACTTCAGCATGGTATCTTCCCCCCCCCCGCCAAATAAAAAAAAAAAAAATTGTTGGGTCTGTCAAGTTATTGCCTGAATTGGATTAAAATTCTTGATAAACATAACTTTCTTAGAATCTACAATGCAAGTCACCCTCCTTTGGCTCGAATGAATGGAGGGAGAGAGAGAGAGAGAGAGAGAGAGAGAGAGAGAGAGAGAGAGAGAGAGTTTGACAAATGCTCGACAAAGATTGATGACCACAACATTGAGGCATGGATTAACGACAAATCTTGTTTTATCGACTTTGACTTTAAAGATGGTATGACAAAACTATTGAAAACACCAACTACGGGCTATACATGTTTAAATTATAGCGTGAAAATAGCAAGCTAGTCCTTCGTAAATACTGCCATGCATGTCAATGACTAATCTCTACAACCTTATATATATTAATATAGATCCGTCTGAATATGTGAGAGGATGCAGTGGAAATCAATAAAAATGCTGGGGTGGGCTACTGCAAAGTGCTGGGCGGGGACCATAGCAGAGGAATATTATTTTTAGCTTTTTAGGTCGTCCCCATCTATATCCCTTTGATATCCAAGCTTATCCTTTCCTGACCAATCCCTCCCCTCCAGTCCTTCCTCGCATCCCTACCCAAAACATCGACGAGAAGCAACAGGCCCATATGGAGCACACAACATACAAACAAGAATCAAGGAAACAAGAAAAAGTAGATGGACCAAAACGAAGAAGACCAGCTGACTACTACATCCATTGGCAAGCCCAAACGTCACTTATAATCATCTTCTGTGCCCACGCCCCAGCGAGACTTGCTACCACTCGTACGTATCACAGAATTGGTATTGACTTTGTGGGTCACGACCCCGAGTCACAAAAACTTAACTCTCAAGAATCCAAAAGCCGACAACTCCAACAGAAGTCGTTTCATTCCCGCTCAAAGACCCTTCCTAATAAAATTAGCATCATCCTTCAAGATATAGAAGCAGGCAAGCTCCGATTAGCCCAATAAATTTCGCTGCCTAGCTTGAAATAGAATACCAGCAGCTTCCCCATCACTATATTAAAGAACGCAACAACTTCACTGCCACTTAAAAATTATAACAAGAACATGATGCTGATAATTGAGCATCAAGATACTGACAATATTATAAGAAGCTAACGAGTAATTTCCAAACTAAAAAAAACAACATTAAAAGCAGCCGCAACAGATAACAAAACAAGAGGCAAAACTTCAACAAAATCCAGAGAGTTCACATTTGACAATATTCAGCTTTACTCGAGAATTTGGCACATGTCAAAAAGAAACCTAGCATTTCACTACGGTCAAGTTTCCTGCAAAAGTCTCCATCTCTAGAGCCTGCAATAACACACGAAAAGAATATTGGTCGCTGTGTCTGATTAGGCACCAAAAAAGAATAGAAACATAGAATAATAATGGTACAATGGGGCTTAGTGGCAATAAATTCTAAATATTTAAGTTCCACGACATCTTCCATATCAAAATCTCAATGCCAAAACAAATAAATCACCATTTCTATTCAATTAAAAAGAAATAACAATCCTCATAAGTAAGTTCAACAAAGAAGTTAGTTTCAACTTTAAGAATTATGCAACATAAACACCATGCTACCACAGACGTTATAGTTTTGCAGCAAAACAAAAATATCATGTATGTTATAGTTTTGCAGTTGTTATCTGCTGCCTGGGGGGCGGGGTTTCATTTTGCTCGATTCCATTCTGTTATTGATGGTTTGATATATTATGAGGTAACATTACTAGAGAAAAGCTAAAAAATGACATCCTGGTCACTTAAAGACATGTCCATCCGAGTGCATCACATCGCCTGCCTTTATTCAATAGATGACCCAGAAGCTGATGAAGCCAAGAGTCACCTATGTGTATACGAGAACAAAAACATCAAATAGCCATGTCCAAGACTCCAAAATCATTTTTCCATTCAGAAGAAGACATCCATTTTATCACATGCAATCACATGGAATTGGTAAGCTAATGACAATATAACGGTTTAGTTAGCTTTCACAATTTCTAGCTTTCACAATTTCTAGAGCTGTAAAATCCAATTTACAAAGAGCCATGGACTTACGTTTGGGAAGATTTCACTTCTCATTCCATTTCTCTACCCATCAACAGAAACATATATTCATAATATTACTTAGTTATAAAACCAAAAAATGAAAAAAAATAAAAAATCAAAGAGAGAGAGATGGGGAAGAGATCAAATCAAACTTACCTAACCAGAGCCGACGATAATGTTGTTGATCGGGATGAAGATCAGCTTGACGAAGAATCCGACAAAACCCATAACGACAAATCCAATAGCAGTACGGAAAGCGACCTTCGTAAATTCTGAGCCCAAAGAGAACCACAAAAACGGAGGTTAAAATTAAATTCATAATTTCATGACCCAATCTACATAGATCTGAACCAATCGAAGATAAAAAGAGACATATGCATCGTGCGCATGTGGGCAATACGGAGGCGGGTTGGTTGGTGGGTGGGTACCTTTGCGATCGGGTTTGTGACAGCGCTTTACGAGGCGGACGCTATCCTTGGCGAAATCTCTGAGAGGGTCGACGACTGAGTCTACGGCGTCCATTTGACACACTGGTGGGAAAAAAAAATAAAACAAACCCTAGATCTGACGGATTCAGAGCAAAATTGGAAGGCTTTGGATCGAGATCGGAGGAGGGGCCGGGAGAAAAACAGAGAGAGGAGACGAGAGGTAATGTTGGTTGACTGCCATGGACGCTTTTATTGTGCGTGTCATATGAGTGGGATCCACATTAGAGGTCAGTTTCTACAATCAAATTCCGCCGCGTGTCAAAAAGGCCATGTCAGCTCGCCAGGTTACCTTCATCAGGCACAATCACTAGACGAACGTGGAGTTGAGAAAGTTAAAACTCAGTGTTTTTTTTTTGGGGGGGGGGGGGGGGGATTATATTTGCCCACCCTGTATTTAAATCGCGGCAATATGCAGCACTCTTTATTTTAGCCAGTACCTCTAATTATATAACAAAGATAAAGTAGATATTTTCTTATGTTAAAACCTACTAGTATAATTAGAATTGCAATGGTTATATTTTAAAATTCTAACAATTATATTTAAATTTCAACATTTAATTTTTATTTTAAATGTATTAAGGATATTTTAATCATTTTATACTAATTATAATAATATCTTTATAATTATTCAAATATTTTAAGCCTCAACTCCTTCGCAAAAATAACACCACAAAGAAAGACTCGTCTCCAGAAATGAACAAATGTTTTTGTTTGGGTAGAGGAAAAAAATGTTTGTTAATTATGACATTTTATTACATGATCTTATTGTTACATGTCACACCAAAACTCAATCCGTAGAGCTAAGAGAAGAAATCATCATAAGAAATTAAATATTGATAACCCAAGTCTCACACCGCTTCACTTAAGAAAAATCTTGATACCCCATTTACCTTATTCTTTCTTTCTTTTAGAAGGCATGCTTTCAGAATTAACAGCTACCAGATCCAACCTCAAATCTCTTTTAATGCCAAAATAGTATCTTACGTTTTTCCCTTCTCTCTTCCATTTTGTTTTCATTTTCAGCATTAGGAGATCCATCCTCGCCAACATCAATTAAAATTCAGAGTCATGTTGAACCACTTGCCTCGCAAGCCGCGATGGTTGGAGGCACTGGGGAAACGGGGGATCGAACACCCGCCCCTGTTGGGCCCCCTTCCTCACCCTAATCCCCTATGATGGCCTGGCCATCTCCTCCACAGACCAAAAAATTAAAACCAAGTACTATGATACATTGACACAGGACAAGATCAGGTGCTTTGTGAAGTCATACTGTCCCATATCAAAGGCAAACGACCTAACGTTAAGAACGATCTTTCGTTCTAGTTCTTCTAAGAGTGATGCGTGACAATCAGATGCAGGTATATTATGTAGACCATTCAAGAAGTAACAAAATGGCTCACAGGTCATGAAACTGCACATTGAATATGACTAGGCAACTGGTAGCAGCAATAAGTCTGCCCCAAAATCAAGTTAAAGGTTTCAAGAAGTATCCAGTTAATTCATTACAATTAAACACAATTTCCATAACAATAACAGACAATTACATCAGCAAGCAAAATTCCAAGTAGCATTCCACGGTTCATTGCCCTCTGCTGCACCACTGGACACCACCAGATACAAGTTTCTTAACTGCAAAAAAAAAGAATGATGAACAGTTGGATTGCAGAAAACCAACCATGAGTAAGAATTGATTGATACCAGTAATTAAGGAAAGCAATTTCTCTTTATTTGCATGGCCACAATAGGGACTACAGATGGAGGGGAACAATAAAGCAAGACAAGCTTATTTATATATTACTGTTATCATTTTTTTTGGTTTTTTGGGAGGAGTTGGGGTTTACCCCTAGAAAGCAAACAACTTGATAACAAATCATGTGGATGAATGACTGGATGCAAGAAATGGCAGCCATTTGGAGATTTATAAGCAATAAGGTAAAACAAAACTGGTTACTTAGAGATATGTGACCTGACAAGGTAGAATATGCACATTAAGGTCATATAGCAAATTTAAGTACAACATTCCTCCCTCAAGACAATGTCAAAGACATAATTACAGAACTCTAATGACTATAAAGCCTTAAGGGAGAAAATCATAATGCAAGATTAATTTCTCTTTCCAAGTCAGGAAAAAGTTATTTATGTCCCTGTACGGGCTTCTAAAATAATTTTTGAGTTTTGATTGTTATTTGTTGTCCTTCAGCTATAAATGCAATATCATTGGGAAGAAGTGAGCAGACAACAAAAATAAAGAGAATCAATTTGTGCCACAGCTAGAAAGAAAGTAACCTGGCTTAGCTTGACTCTTAAATACCATAGATTCTTTACAACAGAAAGCAGAATCGAGGCCTAGATCCCCCCTCCAAAACATTAAAAAAAAAAAAAAAAAAAACCCCAAAACCAGGAAAAAGGCATACAAACTTGGAATCGAGCCAAAGTGGCAGTAAGGTGATTATACCACAGCCATACATCAGGTTCATTAAGTGAAATAAGCTAGGATTGCTCAGGAATAAAAATTTTCATTGTTTTTTTATCCCCATCTTTCTTCCTATTTATTTTAGATTGATGGTAACATTCAATGATTAATGGCAACATGATAGAAGTCTAATGAAGTGACCATCCAAGCAGAGACAACTAATGTCATAGCCTAGCCTTACTCACACGAGCCACACACACACACAGTTTTGTGAAAAAATTCCCAGCAGAAAGAGCTCAATAACTTATCAATTGGTCTCCAAGATGACACCAAGCATGTTTTTCAGCTCAGCCAGACCTCATGAAGCACTTTTTTAGACAAGTGCTCAAAAAAGAGAGCAATAGGTTGTCTTATTTGTACCACCTCCAAGAACTTTTTCAATAGTTCAGCATGAATGAATTCAAATTTTAGCCCTATTCACCTCAAAAGCCCTAATCCAGAAAGCAAAAACAGAAACAAACAAGAGAATCAATAAACAGAGACATTAGTTGACAAATGCTATTTATAGGTTGGATGACTCTAAAAAATAGAGACATTGGTTGACATTGTTAAGCAGAGGTGTTAGTTGACAGTTGACATTGTTAAGCAGAGGTGTTAGTTGACAGTTGACATTGTTAAGCAATGTCAGCAAAGCAATGACAATGAGATGATCTGGACAAACATGCATGTTACGTTGTCAAAGTTGTCCAAGCTGTTGGCAAGAAATGTGAAAACCCTGCTCTACATTTCTACCCCTGATCTCTAACACCAACTAGAATGATGTATCAAACAACTCAGACTCTCACTGACAGCCAACTCATAGAATTCACACACAGAGTCTAAAAAGCTTCTGCTTTCATTAAAACTCAAAATGTCATCAGATTATCACAACGTTCTTCTTCAATGCAGTGAATAACTAGGTTTCCAAAAACTTGTCTGCAGTCTTTGCAATTCTGAGAACTGAAGAGACCCTCTTTGAAAACAAAACCAAATACCTAACAATTTAAAGTTGAGACACTCATTCAACTAATCTCTCCCCTCCCCCCTCAAAAAGAAAAACACGGCGGGGGGGTAAAACTACGCTTGTTTAAGTAGAAAAACCAACAGAAACACTCAACTATAATGGAAAATGCACATAATTAACATACTTGAGGTAGCAAAAGGCAAAGAGAAAAAAGAAGGCACAGGTTTGAATAACAGAAAAATGCGTATACCCTTGTCCATCAAGATTCCCCTGACCACTGCTCGCTCCACTCCCATACGACCCATCCTCGGTAGCAGCCGTCTGCCACACCGATTGCCACGCCTGGGACGGCGGTTGCACATAAACGCCAGTAGGATCGACGGCTGGTCTCCCAATCATCATTCCACCGGGCCCAGATGCCGCGGGCTGGCCCATCGGCGGATAAAAGTAGGGTACCCCACTGGCAGGGGGCCCAACCATCGCTCCAAGGCCGGCCTCGTCCTTGATCTCGTCTCTGGGCACGATATCCACGAGAAAATCGAAGATATCGGTCCTGGTTATAGCGGCGGCGATGTCGTTCTTCTGGAGGGTCCGGCGCTTGTTCTCCTCGGCGTGGAGCCAGGAGCGGATAGTAAGCTCCAAGATGAAGAGCTCGCAGGCCTTGGCGAAGAGAATGGGGGCCTCGGCGGAGATCATGCGAACGTCCTCGTCGGCCTTCATGATCTTCTTGATTCGGGCCAGAGGGAGCTGGTGGTTCTTGAAATCGTTCACCTGTTCGATCTCCTGCCGCTGGTAGGACCAGAACATTTGCAGCTGCTGCTGTTGTTGCTGGAGAAGGTGGTGGTACGGTGCCCCGGCCGCCGCCGACGCCACCGATCCCGGCGGAGGGGCGCCAGTGACGGGGGCCGGCGGTGAATACGTGGAGGATTGGGCTTGCCGGTTGTTGTTAGCGTCCATTGGATTTGGGTGTTTGGAAGGCTTGGATTGATAGAAGTTTTTGGTTGGGTGGGGTTTGTTATTTGCGTTGACTCTTCTTTAGACGGTTCGGAGATGTGATGGATGAATTGAGCGGTGATTAACGGGTTTTGAACCAGGTAGCAAAGAAAAAAGTTGGAGTGTGGGCCCTGTGGGGTTCGAAGCCGTCAGAGTTTGTCTATTTTTGTTGACTATGCACTCTTTGCATGGGATAGCGATATTCCTCTGCTTTGCCGCCTATCCTGTGACACTTTATCATATTCTGATTGTTTCTCTTATTATAAAACAATAATAATTAAGAATATGATTTTTTTTATCACTCGAAATAATAACCTAATTAATAATTTGACATATTGCATCTTTTATTGATTTACATTAGATTTATGACGTTGAGGCTCATTTTAGAATTTGATCCACAGTGGAAGGCGGTAGATTACTTTTATAGATAAAGAGAACACTAAATAATTTTAATTTAATGTAATTATTAATATATTTATAATATTTTTTATCTCATTACAATAAGCTATAATATTTATTCCTTGGATCATTTTTTTTAAATATCTCAATTTCAATTTTAATCTTGTAATTACTTAAAGGTATTAATTTAATTATATTTTTTATATCAATTTAAATTTAAATTTTTATATTTTAATTAATAATAAAGTGAGATGATTAAGTGTGTTATAATAAAATTTTAAATATATTAATATTGAAATTAATTATAAAAAATTTTAATTAAATTTAATAATATTTAGATAATAAATTTTTTATATAAAAAATTAAATAAAAATAAATATAAATAATCTCAATTTTAACTCGATCGGCATACTTATGGTATATATATATATATATGTTTGGCAGACTCCCATTCAACTATTTGGATGTCAATGAAATTATATTCGGACCGTGAATGGTACATAGTAAACTTATTCTTTCGGTTCAATCAAAAATAGCCAGATGGCAAGCAGTCTACCACGAATCACATATACATAGATTCTCTTCAAGATATTTCAATTTAGACGACGTTGGGACCCCATTCTGCAATTTGGATGGAATTATGTTTCATTATTCATCGTTTGCTCCGTCTCCTGTCCCTCTGCAGGATCCTCCAGCAACCACCATACTGGTGGACTGGAAGTGGAAGAACAGTTGAAATGGAAAGCAATTATAGTTGCTTCTCTTTGCAACTCAAGCAATGGTCTTTCCATAAAGCTGAGCATAAACACCCTTGGTCCGAAAAACAACGATCAAGCTCAAGATCATTGCTATAATGCAAAGACCTGACATGATCGCACAGGTGAGGGAATAACATATGGAACCCACGCAGGTAAGTGAATCCTCTTCACGAAGATATGTTGCAACCACCCATCGTAAGTTTAGCTTGCGGAAGGCAGCTTGTTCCTCTGCATAGTGGTCATAGATGCCGCTGGCAATGACGCCAGAGAATATAAGAGAGCCGGCAGGACTTGACAATGTAAGAAAATTGTACAAGGCACCAAAGCTCTTCAAGCCAAATAACTCTGATACTGAGGCAGGTACAATACTCCAATGCGCGCCATAGCCAAGTCCTGTCAGAATGCTGACAACATAGATTTGTCCAGGCCAGCCCATAGCATAGTAGAGAAGTCCAACTGCCATGATAACCTGAGCCACAGCCATGGCCACTGGTCTTGGGTAGGCACAATTCCTGACACAAACAGCAAGGATACAAAAAAGGATTAGCAATAGATATGCAATAGAAGCAAAGAGAAATTTCCGAAATAGACATACAAGCAACAAGGTTTCACCTAGTGATTGCTTCAGAGAAGTAGCCACCACCAACACGGCCAAGAAAGTTCCAAATGCTGATCATGGATATAAATATGCTTGTATCATTATAGCCCAAAGACTGACAAATCTGACCCAGATTATCGATGACTGTCAAACCAGAACCTGAAGCTAGCACCAGGGAGAAAAACAAAAGCAAAAAGTCTGCCTTTACTAATGCCTGCAGCAAGGTGAAATCTTCTCCTCTTCGTGGGCCTTTTCTCTGCTTGACCCTCACTGCACCTTCTGCAGCTGCTTGGAACAACTTAGCTTGCAGCTGAGAAATTCGTTTATTCCTTTCTGATACTGGAATTGACTCCACTTCTGAGGGCTTCTCATCCTCAACCTCACTCAGAATGATCTCACTGTCACTCTGCTCCTGATTAGATCCACCCACCTCTTGCTTCTCTGACTCAGGAAGAAGACTCTCCTCTGCAGCAGGTCTTGGTTCCAAGAAGAAAACTAACACAATCGGAACTATAATGGGAAGAAATATAAGAATGATCAAAATTACAGAAAAAATTGTAATCAAAGTTTGATTTAGCACGACTAGATCCTCGAGTATCAGCACTCCCAACAAGTAAGCTGCAAGGATAACACAAATACTATAGATGAATAGGAAGCTTGAATTATCGGATGGCCTAACTTGTTTGTGACCTCCAACAGGCCTAATAATGAACATTAAGGCGATAACAACCATTGATGGCCCAACTGCAATCATGAAAATGAGTGATGCTTCATTAGGAGCGTTGAGAATAGCATATATCTGAGTTAGAATGGCACCACTCAACCCGGCAAATCCCTTCAGTATTCCAACAACAGGACCACGACTTTTAGGGAAGTTCTGCACACACGACACAAGAGTCCCAGTGTTGAAGTAGGTCTCACCATTTGTCCCCACAAATATGGCAACACACAACTGCAGATGAAAAGCTGGTTAATATTAATGTCATATTGAGTTATTGACATTGCAGCAAATTTCCAAAAATCCGCCGCACATCACTTTCGCTTGCCAGGCATTTGAATGCGATGCACACTCAAAAGGGCACAGCACTTCTTGGCAGCAAAACATATCTTAACTTTTACATTCTATCGCTTCAGCACAGATCAAGCATCCCTCCAGCAACACCAAAAGCTGGAAAAGACGGGGCCAAGCGGATTGGCTGAAAGATAACAACTCCCTTGGACAATTGATCATAATATTGATTGAAAAATTTTATCATGCTATCTAGAAACAACTAAGATTTCAGAAAATCAGAAAATAACTCAACCAAGCAGCGTGTGCCTCTAATTAAATTTCTCGACACTAGCAGATGAGATGCGTACTGGTAGTTCTTAGGCACTGTGCATTCATATCAAATTTATAGAGTTCAGATGGACAAAAAAAAAAAAAAAACAATGCAACGAACTAAGGGATAATGTTGTTTTCTGGTAAACAAAGTAAAAAAAGCAACAGCCTATTTTCATTATGAGTAAAAGTAGAATTCACTCGAAAGGCATCCGAAAAGAAACTGGTAAATTAATCAATGCAATTCATTTACTGCAAACTCTGAAACTTAAAAACTTGAATAATTAAAGTCAAATTTTATGGCAGGTTGATAGTAATGGCTCAACACGTCAATCTAAATTGGATTGACATCGAATAAACAAGACGGAGGAATTCGAGGGAGATCAATCCCATTTAAATTCAAGAATGAACTGTGAGCAATCAGTCATCTCTCGACTCTGATTAGGATACAGAACAAGAACCACGTAATCTATCTTTCCATGAAATTACTCGCCCAAAATACAGAAGTAACTAGCGAAGAAGTTTTAATGAAGACAAGCGATCGAACTCACCACCCACAGTGGCAAAGAAGGCAACCTTTGGGTGACTACAAGCCAAACCAAGCCATAGCCAAGAAAATTCTGCGCCGCCCCAATAATCATAATGGCCCAAATAGGCAATAACTCGCACAAACTCCCGGCAACAAATCCAATGGCATCACCCAAGTCCTTGGCCACACCAAGCGCAGCCACTTGTCTCTGGTTGTAACCCAAGGTGCTCTTTATCACCGGCGAGATGCTCCCAAACAAATAGCCAATCCCCGAACACGACATCACCCACATCGAGCACACAAACACCAGCCATCTGTTGCTCAAAAATGACTCCAACTTCTCAGGCAAAAGCCGCACCATCGTCCCTGCTCCAATGGTTTGCAATCATTTACTCATCTCATTCCAGAGATCGTGATGGTGTCAATTATGATGGTTTATCTATCTCATTTCTTTGGTACCATGTTGACTGGTGGTTATGGCTACTGTACTCTGCGCCAGTTTCTCCATGGTTACAGCCACCTAACGAAAGTATGAAAAAAGGGTCAATTATTGGAAGCCAGAATCACTTGAGCGCATCAGTAGTGCATAGATCCTAGATGGCATTTGTCAAATTGTAGAATCATATCGAGAGTTGAGAGCTTGGACGAGATTTTCCATATATTAGAAGTCTTGAGCATCACCAATATTCATCACGTGAATACGTTTCTTGAGTCGTAATCAATCATGAACGACAATTGTCTTCATTCCATTCCATTCAGGTGGACTCTACAGTGGTCACCATTTTATTTTATTCAATTTTCTTTTTGTTGATCCAATTAAATTAGAAAGTAGGAAATTAAATAAACCAACCCAAAAAAATAAAATAAATAAGAAATTAACTGTAGCTGAAGTATGTAACACAACAGTAAATAAATATTTCGTGGGGGAAGTACTACTATGTAAAAATTTCTACAGAAAATATTAACTTAGTTGACACGTCTATTTATTGAAACTTTAATTAATTAAAGGTCTGCAGGCTGTCTATATCTGGTTTATTAATAAAAAAATAAAACACGTTCTCAATTTCCCATTGGATATTATAAAGGCTCTTCCTCGGGTGATTTTTCAGTCGTGAAGGCGTTTGTCGTTTTCCTTCACAACAATAACTCTACCATCAAATGTCACGCATTTGATGGCTTGAATAATACGTGCGTGTATATATATATTTTGAAGGAAAAAAAATAAAAAACAGAATTTATGATTAAAAGAAGGAAAACTCTTCCTAATGGTCATTAATTAGGTATTCAAAATGATATTTCATTGTGCAGACAAGCAAAGATTAATGTTCAAATGATGCGCAGCTATGTTGAATTTTGAGTGACTCGGGGAATATGGGAACAATAATTTACGTGAAGAACTTGTTCAGATCAGATGAAATCTCAGCAAAAAATAGAAAAAGTCAATTAAATTAGTAGTTTTATTGGGACGGGTGACAGCTGAATGAGGCTTTTCAATTTCCATATATTATTAGACATTTTAAAAATCATCCTGATATTGTTCATATTTCTCTGGAGTACTATTCAACGTCTCAATTCAAGTGGGTGTAGAATTGTCGATGTCAACAGGAACCTATTTTGAGTTTTGGGACAAAGTAGTAAGATTTTCCAAGTAACACCCAAGTTCTCGGTCACCTACCGTAGCAATTAAGTTGAATAAATTCGGCTGGACAACATCTTTATTGAGACGCAATGAACAAGAAAGAAGGATGGTGAATCCTGACTAGACATGGATTCTGATGATTTTATGAGTCCCCCCTGTCAATTTTCTTGAGCCTAGTCACGACGTGCTGAACTTAGCCTTGAAGTGAATGCATGAAAACAGAATTACGGACCTAGATTGCACGAAAATAGGTTCTAATCATCAGAAAATTTTAGTTCTGCCAATAAGAACAATGAAACCTCTTATGAGTAATGAGACCCGATTCCAAATTCTACCCGCACACAGGACAAGGGAATTATGACAGAAGGAAAGCCGCCCCGTAATGTAGAACTCTGGCTCAATGAGTTTCCAAGTTCCAATGAATAGGACTAAAAGAAGATGATAACAGCAGTTACATCAAATGAGGTAAGGATCGATGCGTTTGGGCTTATTACCACAAAATGACATCAATAGAAAATGTAAGATTAATGTTTATTTGCACAAGATCTACTTTTAAAGCTTGTTAAGAGACGAAATTGAGCACCGTGAATCATAATACAATGGAACAAGCAATGGCATGCGCAAATGGACAGAGTGCAACTGAGAAAGCACTGGAGCTTGTTATCTCTTTTTATGGGAAACACAAGGAAAATTAATCCATGGAGTCAAAACTTGGAGCATACCAGCCTAACTGATCCAGGATTTTCTTCATTCTTTCTTGCTGGCCCCGAGAATCCCCCAGGGCTGTTGTGAACGGGTAAACATATGTTACTTTTGTGGCCATAGACCTATAAGCAACCACATCTCCTCTCACCAGAAACTCAAGGACATCCCTGCCAAACCCTCCATCTGCCTCAGCTTGTAAATAAGTGCCTGAATTTGTAACCAGTATAAAAAGCGTCTCGTAAAATCAACATATGAGTGACTAAAGCCACACACACACGCGCGCGCGCGCGACTACATCGCCAAACAAACAATAAACGCCTCAACTGATTTGCCATCTTTTTTGGTCCTTAAAAAAAAAAAAAATTCAACACTATTACGAATTACCGTATGGAGTACTTTCAATGATTTGAATCTTGGCATTTTTCTGTGTTTCCAGGACTGCTTCCTGCAATCTCTGCATCAAAATAAAAACCCAGACAGGTTCAGCTCACGTTGTGTAGAATTTTTGGCCACGATGCATCTAAGTACACAGCATATATTGCCTATTTCCCTCAGAACCTGAACTGCATTCTCTGTGGAATCCTCAGGAATTCTCCAAGGGAATGCGAAAGATGAAGACTTTGGATTTGTGGATATACAACCAGGATTCGTGGATGGACAAGGCCTAATCTTCCTGAACAGTATATCCAAGGTCAATAATAACAAAAAAAAAAAACAAAAAAACAATTCGTGGAAATTTAATTAACTATAATATTACTATTAATTAATTATCGAACATATTTTTAATTTTATTAAATTAATAAAACGTTAAATGATAATTACAAAACATATATAATAATAAAATCGTATTATATTCAATTTAATTAATATAATTTCTTCTAACATTTTAATTAACTCATAAATTTGAAAATTAACTTAGACTTCAACACAATCATGTACTACACACTTGCAAATTTGCAACAGTTCTTAAGAAAGAATGAATTGCGTATTACCCGTTTTCTAGTCCAAGTTGCAAATTCTTGGATTGAGAGAATGGGGTGGTGGGAGGGAGAAGGGGAGACTGAGAATTAAGGGAAGGGATGGCCAAGGAAGGTAATGGAGAATTGAGAGTAACAGTGAGGGCCAAAGAGAGGAAATTTGTAAAGAGAAGAGGTTTTGGGGCAAGATTTTGTAATATGAATCTTGGGTTTTGGAGGTGAGAAGTTTGGAGGGTTGGATTTTTTGAGGTTGCAGGATGTGGAGGAGGAAGAGCATCACCAATCAAACTCATCTTTGCAATCATCTTTCCCTTATTTTCTCATCCCCAGGACAGGCCTCCCCAACTCACTCAGGCCCATTTCTAGCAGAAGATATCAAAACGGCATGTCGTTGTGTAGGTATGTAGAAGATAAATTACATTTACTTTGATTAGTAGTCATTCCGACAAAACATGAAAAATAAAGTCTCTTTCTGCCGACTCGTCGGGAGAAATACATACTCGTCGGACCTTGCCGTGAACCTGCCTTATTTTTTGCTTGCTATAATTTTTTGGGGTGTTTGGGCATTGACAAACCGCAGGAAAAATAACACGACCCGGTCTACCAGCCGAAGAGACTCCAATGAGCGAGACAGCACTGCCAAGATCGACGCAAGAGCTAGCAATGGAAGGGCAGAAGCATCTAGAAGATACCATAAAGGCTGCCTTCCAGATCCTCTCTTCCATGAACGACGAGCTCTGCAACCCTTCTTTATGGTCCACCAATTCCTCTTCTTCTTCTTCCTCCTCTTCTTCCTCTAGTAGCAGTAATGGTCCCTCCTCTCTGTCCCAAAGCGCCGCCCTCCTTACCGATGGCGATGGCGTGGCCGGCGGCGGTGCAGCAGCGAATGGGGCTCTCGATGAGGCCCGGTTCCGATATAAGAATTCAGTTGCTGCTCTTCGCGAGGTTCTCTCCGCAATTCCTGGTTCCCACAGGGTGAATTCCACCAAACCCTACCTTTTTCTTCTCTTCCACATTTATTTTATACCATAAAGGAAAAAAAAAAAAAAGTCAGATGGTTAATTCCTTGATATTTACTCTAAGTGGTCAATCAAAAGTTCAATCTTTTATTGGAGAATTTTTGCTAAAGGTCCTCTAGGAGAAGACATTTGTTGAGTAGTAGCTAGTTGTTCCACTAATGACCTGTCAATGCTACTTGGGGTCTCGAATTCGGGTTTCAGTCCAAGCCGGATACAAAAATAAAATAAAGAAAAAAACAAAGTTGCTAGGTGCTTCATTTTTATGCTTCTTAATATGCACAGTTTTATGCCTTCAAATAGGAAAGGACAGTTTAAAAATTGTATGCTATAACTCAGTTGATGAATCTAATACCATGGGGTCTTGGTCTCTAAATAGGAAAAAGCATTTGAAATGGATTCCCTGGCTGACCCGGATGAGATTGAAAAGTTGGAAGAGCGAGCATCTGATCTGAGGAAGGTACCACCTTGCATTGAATTATCGATCCATATACTTTGAGCATATTTGTTGCTTGTGCTTTGTCATTGCATGGACTAATTTTCTTGTGAATTTATGCTTGCTGTCTAATGTAGGAGCTTGCAAATAAGAACACATATCTCAAGCTTCTCATTGATCAGTTGCGAGAACTTGTCACTGACATTTCTACATGGCAAAGCCCTTGTTCTGTCTGAAAGTTTTCTGGACATGTTCGTTTTGAAATGTGAGGAACGAGAACAGTGGTTCAAATCAAGATGCTTTAGCGAGGCAATGATGCTTGTGTTGGAGTTGCTTTCTTTGCAAATTTTTGTGGTTATCCACTCCATGTAGATCTTGAGTCCAGTAGCAGGGTAATTACAATGTCGGCCCAAAAATAGTAAAGTTGAATGTGAGAGCCTGCCAAGGATTTTGTAAATCATGACATGTTTGCATTTTGGACTAATTATTTATTGAAACCAATTTCTGCTTGATTTGTTCCACATGATGTAATGGCATTTGATCAATGGACTGAACGACATCAGGGAAGTCCTAACTTGTACAATGTACTCTTTCTGTGTCTGAGCCTTTAAGCCAGCATCTTCAGAATGAAGATAAGCTTTAAAACAGTAATATGATAATCTGAGTCTTCCATTCTGTCCGCATGCCAGGCATAGGCAGGCACAGGGGGAAGGGCTGTGTGAACTTATGCCTGAATTCTATGTATGGGTCAACCAATTCAAAAGTGCAAGGAAAGCTTCCTTGTAAGTTGCCTACGCATACCATGTTATGTTGTTCCTAACAACTAACAAGTGGAATTCAAATTTCCCTGTTTGGTATCACCAAATCCCTATAGCTTAGTG
The DNA here is from genome assembly GCA_021464305.1 of Kandelia obovata. Lineage (NCBI taxonomy): Eukaryota > Viridiplantae > Streptophyta > Magnoliopsida > Malpighiales > Rhizophoraceae > Kandelia > Kandelia obovata. The sequence continues at coordinate 3,377,421 of CM038480.1, forward strand.
ATGGAGAATTGCCGATTACCAACATTTTAACCAAGAACCTTGATTCTATCGGAGGCAAGGAGAATGTAGACCACATGATATGAAGGCCTAGTCCTTTATTTTTCCCTTGGTACGTGGGTAAATTTTGCAAACTGATGTGCAAATGCTTCTGACAGAAAATTCTTAGCTCGTAATTTCTTCTGACCTTGTTTCCTATGCACGACAAAGCCCAGCTCAGTAATGTAATGCCAATTCAATTCAGATGGGTCAATATCAAAAGCAAAAACTGTACTTCTCTTAAGCCAATACTAAAACCTAAGTACTTTCCAAAACACTCAGGCACAAAGAGAGAGAGAGAGAGGGAGTACTGGTACTCTAATTTGCAAGCAAGCAGAAGCATCCCTTATGCCTCATGGTCTTACACAGGTCAATCAAGACTTTCGTAAGGCGACATTTTGTTTTTGGATTCTCCACGGGATACACACAGGCCAGATTTTTTTGTTTTTTATAAACAAATTAATGACACCACACACAAATGCTACATATAAGAGAGACATAAACTGAAGAGAGAAAGAGGAGTATGTGCCCCATTGTCTAGTGATCTAACTAATTACGGACAGAAGATCTAGTTGTGAGCGACGACCTCATATCAACAATTGCAGATTGATCCGCACCTAACTTGATCGCCTCTTTACTTGCTCTAATGAATCTTGTGACTGCACCCTTTACATAATCATGAGCTTGTTTTACGTTCATCTTCTTGCCCATCTCATCTGGGAAACTGCTCAAGAAGTGATCACCATTTAGAACACCCGCTAGTTGAACTACCTCGGTCTGAAAATTGGATAGGAAGCCTTCCTCTTTTGGTTCTGTTATTCTCAAAGCTGTCACATCAGGCATGGACACTGCAGAACAACATCGAAGGAGAACACTGATTAATTTCCAACCTTAATTCAATAATAGAAAACCAACTCGGACAAGCTAATCCTAGTCTTAAGTTTTGATGATCTGCAAGTCAAATCTGCCAAAAGCAACATGATTAATGTAACATATTCCAATTCTACCTGGGCAGTCAGTTCTGGGAGACGTTAACTTGCCAATGACACCTTCGAATGTACCAGCCCATGCGTCTCTGTGAGTCAAGAAATTGGAAGAGAGGTTGAACATTTTCTTTATGGTTGCAGGGATTGAAGAATGCTCGAATTCTGAGTCTGGAGTAGGACCGTTTGGGCCACTTATTACTGAAAAAAGCAAGGTTAAAACCCAATCCGGGAAAAAAGAGAAAAAAAAAATTGAAAAGAAAAGAACAGCAAAGAGACCAACAAATACCAAAGAGCAGGAAATAGAAATGAGAGGAATAAAAGAAGATTGCATTAAGAAAATTCATCAAGTCAACAAAACTAGATCTGAAGAAATCTTTTCTATCAGGAATGGCGGATAAAAGTTTTCCTGTTGAATAAATTAACCAGCCATTCCATTGCAGAGATATTAGGAAAGCACCCAATGCCATGAAGGTTTTGCTGATCTTTCTATTATCACACCTTGACATCATTTACTAAACAGAGATGAGCCATAAAATGGCAAGAAAAAAGAAAATTTTGAGCTTACCGGTCCCTTTCCTAATCCATGGGGAGACCATAATGGTCGGCACACGGACGCCTAGGCGATCAAACTTGAAAAAATATGGAGCCGGGCCAGTATTGCCATCAGGGTTAGGCACATTGACAAAAGGGGTCTTGACATGATCGTAGAACCCACCATGCTCATCGTAAGTAATGATCAAAAGGGTTTCATTCCATTGAGGACTAGATCTCAATGCCTCGTACACCTCCTTAACAAGCTTTTGCCCATTGGCAACATCATGGGATGGGTGGTCATCATTCGCAGGAATATCTATGAGATCAAAATACCTGGGCTCAATCACAGTTAAACTCGGCAACTTCCCATCCTTTGCATGTCCCTTGAATGTCAAATCATACTGGTGAAACTTAAAAATGTACTTCAATTTCCTCATGTTCCTGTAGAACAAAGTTGTGGGTATGGTTTGGAAGTAAATCCCAAAGTCTATTCCATTGTCGTGAAGTGAATCGAATATGGTCTTTTGTGGGTAGCCTCGAGCCAATTGCTTCTTGACATGACTTGTCGAGCCATGAGAAGTGGCAGAGTATACAAATAGCCTATTGGGTTGTGTTGGACCAGGGATTGAAGAGAACCATCTATCAAAGACAGCAAATTCCTTGACAAGAGTGGCATAAACAGGCACAGATTCAGGCCTAAATCCTTTCATGACCGTTTTAGAGAGGTCTGGGGACAAGGATAATGCTTGTTCAACAAAGCCAGACATGGAAGGCATAGAGCTATTTCCGAATACCTGTTGCATCACTTCTTCGAAGGAGTGACCAGGATCTGGATCCACAAATTCAGCATCCTCTGTGAAGCAAATGGATTGCCGACTTGCGTTCCTGGTTGATACAGGATTGCATTCGTCTCCCGTGACCCCATTGATTGCTGGGTCCACGGATTTCTTCATCCACCCAAGCATGTGATCAAAAGATCTGTTTTCCATCACCAAAACCACTATGGTCTTGATGGGGCTCTGTTGTTGGGCGGTAGAAACACATGACACTGTCGTCAGAAACAGGAAGAAAATGGAGGAAAACGAAGGCGTCACAATCTTGAATCCTCTCATGGTCATTCGCCAAGCCAAAAGTCGAGTCCTTGAACAAATGGGTTTTATTTTAACTCACTCAGGGCTTCCGGGAATCAGGAAAATGGAATCAAGAACTCGGATAACAGCAGTTCTTGGAATGTCAAGAAAAGTCTAAAATTGGTAAGATAGCCAGTAGTATCGTTGTTGGTTTTGCCCTTGCGGCCTTTACATAAAAAGTAATAAAGCAACAAAGAGGGTGGGGGGGCTTCACTGTTTTAGTTTTCTGGCCGACCACGGAAGGAATAAGCTTCCGTTCTCTTTCTTTATTAATCCGCTCACTTGCTTTTCAGAAATACGAAAAAAGAAAGCCCTCATCATTTGTGTTCCTGTCTGTTATATTTATCACTTCGATGGCTCTTTATCGGTAGTGTTCTATTATTAAAATGGGCGAATCCACCCATACGTCAGTATTTTTTATTTTTATTTTTTGTAATATCACATACCCATAATAGCATCGAGAGAGATATTGGGGGAGGGGGGAAAGAAATAATTGAGACTTGACATCACACATTTGTAGCATTTATGGATTTTAAGGAAGAAATAAAGAACAGGGTAAATTGAGGGGCAGCTGGCTTTGGAAGGGTCACTTGGGGTGACATTTGGGAATGGCAGGAGTCTCTAAAATTGTCAAAGAAACTAAAAACAAAATCACTGTCCCCTCACGTGTAGAATTCAGTGCTCTCCACTCGCCAATATAAGACATTTTCGAACAGGCAAAAAAAAAAAAAAAACCCATAAATTCTCTTGGTCCTGTATTCAAACAAAAAAGTGGGGGTGGTTCCACGAGTCAAAATACAGACGTAATAGGTCAAAAGAAGTTACAACCGTAATAAAGTCTCTTTCTGCCGACTCGTCGGGAGAAATACATACTCGTCGGACCCTGCCGTGAACCTGCCTTATTTTTTGCTTGCTATAATTTTTTGGGGTGTTTGGGCACTGAGAAACCGCAGGAAAAATAACACGACCCGGTCGACCAGCCAAAGTGAAATCCCAACCAAACCCTCCCAAAATCGGAGAAGGTAAAATGGAAGACACTCCAATGAGCGAGACAGCACTGCACGCAAGAGCTAGCAATGGAAGGGCAGAAGCATCTAGAAGACACCATAAAGGCTGCCTTCCAGATCCTCTCTTCCGTGAACGACGAGCTCTGCAACCCTTCTTTATGGTCCACCAATTCCTCTTCTTCTTCTTCCTCCTCTTCTTCCTCTAGTAGCAGTAATGGTCCCTCCTCTCTGTCCCAAAGCGCCGCCCTCCTTACCGATGGCGATGGCGTGGCCGGCGGCGGTGCAGCAGCGAATGGGGCTCTCGATGAGGCCCGGTTCCGATATAAGAATTCAGTTGCTGCTCTTCGCGAGGTTCTCTCCGCAATTCCTGGTTCCCACAGGGTGAATTCCACCAAACCCTACCTTTTTCTTCTCTTCCACATTTATTTTATACCATAAAGGAAAAAAAAAAAAAAGTCAGATGGTTAATTCCTTGATATTTACTCTAAGTGGTCAATCAAAAGTTCAATCTTTTATTGGAGAATTTTTGCTAAAGGTCCTCTAGGAGAAGACATTTGTTGAGTAGTAGCTAGTTGTTCCACTAATGACCTGTCAATGCTACTTGGGGTCTCGAATTCGGGTTTCAGTCCAAGCCGGATACAAAAATAAAATAAAGAAAAAAACAAAGTTGCTAGGTGCTTCATTTTTATGCTTCTTAATATGCACAGTTTTATGCCTTCAAATAGGAAAGGACAGTTTAAAAATTGTATGCTATAACTCAGTTGATGAATCTAATACCATGGGGTCTTGGTCTCTAAATAGGAAAAAGCATTTGAAATGGATTCCCTGGCTGACCCGGATGAGATTGAAAAGTTGGAAGAGCGAGCATCTGATCTGAGGAAGGTACCACCTTGCATTGAATTATCGATCCATATACTTTGAGCATATTTGTTGCTTGTGCTTTGTCATTGCATGGACTAATTTTCTTGTGAATTTATGCTTGCTGTCTAATGTAGGAGCTTGCAAATAAGAACACATATCTCAAGCTTCTCATTGATCAGTTGCGAGAACTTGTCACTGACATTTCTACATGGCAAAGCCCTTGTTCTGTCTGAAAGTTTTCTGGACATGTTCGTTTTGAAATGTGAGGAACGAGAACAGTGGTTCAAATCAAGATGCTTTAGCGAGGCAATGATGCTTGTGTTGGAGTTGCTTTCTTTGCAAATTTTTGTGGTTATCCACTCCATGTAGATCTTGAGTCCAGTAGCAGGGTAATTACAATGTCGGCCCAAAAATAGTAAAGTTGAATGTGAGAGCCTGCCAAGGATTTTGTAAATCATGACATGTTTGCATTTTGGACTAATTATTTATTGAAACCAATTTCTGCTTGATTTGTTCCACATGATGTAATGGCATTTGATCAATGGACTGAACGACATCAGGGAAGTCCTAACTTGTACAATGTACTCTTTCTGTGTCTGAGCCTTTAAGCCAGCATCTTCAGAATGAAGATAAGCTTTAAAACAGTAATATGATAATCTGAGTCTTCCATTCTGTCCGCATGCCAGGCATAGGCAGGCACAGGGGGAAGGGCTGTGTGAACTTATGCCTGAATTCTATGTATGGGTCAACCAATTCAAAAGTGCAAGGAAAGCTTCCTTGTAAGTTGCCTACGCATACCATGTTATGTTGTTCCTAACAACTAACAAGTGGAATTCAAATTTCCCTGTTTGGTATCACCAAATCCCTATAGCTTAGTGATGGAGAATTGCCGATTACCAACATTTTAACCAAGAACCTTGATTCTATCGGAGGCAAGGAGAATGTAGACCACATGATATGAAGGCCTAGTCCTTTATTTTTCCCTTGGTACGTGGGTAAATTTTGCAAACTGATGTGCAAATGCTTCTGACAGAAAATTCTTAGCTCGTAATTTCTTCTGACCTTGTTTCCTATGCACGACAAAGCCCAGCTCAGTAATGTAATGCCAATTCAATTCAGATGGGTCAATATCAAAAGCAAAAACTGTACTTCTCTTAAGCCAATACTAAAACCTAAGTACTTTCCAAAACACTCAGGCACAAAGAGAGAGAGAGAGAGGGAGTACTGGTACTCTAATTTGCAAGCAAGCAGAAGCATCCCTTATGCCTCATGGTCTTACACAGGTCAATCAAGACTTTCGTAAGGCGACATTTTGTTTTTGGATTCTCCACGGGATACACACAGGCCAGATTTTTTTGTTTTTTATAAACAAATTAATGACACCACACACAAATGCTACATATAAGAGAGACATAAACTGAAGAGAGAAAGAGGAGTATGTGCCCCATTGTCTAGTGATCTAACTAATTACGGACAGAAGATCTAGTTGTGAGCGACGACCTCATATCAACAATTGCAGATTGATCCGCACCTAACTTGATCGCCTCTTTACTTGCTCTAATGAATCTTGTGACTGCACCCTTTACATAATCATGAGCTTGTTTTACGTTCATCTTCTTGCCCATCTCATCTGGGAAACTGCTCAAGAAGTGATCACCATTTAGAACACCCGCTAGTTGAACTACCTCGGTCTGAAAATTGGATAGGAAGCCTTCCTCTTTTGGTTCTGTTATTCTCAAAGCTGTCACATCAGGCATGGACACTGCAGAACAACATCGAAGGAGAACACTGATTAATTTCCAACCTTAATTCAATAATAGAAAACCAACTCGGACAAGCTAATCCTAGTCTTAAGTTTTGATGATCTGCAAGTCAAATCTGCCAAAAGCAACATGATTAATGTAACATATTCCAATTCTACCTGGGCAGTCAGTTCTGGGAGACGTTAACTTGCCAATGACACCTTCGAATGTACCAGCCCATGCGTCTCTGTGAGTCAAGAAATTGGAAGAGAGGTTGAACATTTTCTTTATGGTTGCAGGGATTGAAGAATGCTCGAATTCTGAGTCTGGAGTAGGACCGTTTGGGCCACTTATTACTGAAAAAAGCAAGGTTAAAACCCAATCCGGGAAAAAAGAGAAAAAAAAAATTGAAAAGAAAAGAACAGCAAAGAGACCAACAAATACCAAAGAGCAGGAAATAGAAATGAGAGGAATAAAAGAAGATTGCATTAAGAAAATTCATCAAGTCAACAAAACTAGATCTGAAGAAATCTTTTCTATCAGGAATGGCGGATAAAAGTTTTCCTGTTGAATAAATTAACCAGCCATTCCATTGCAGAGATATTAGGAAAGCACCCAATGCCATGAAGGTTTTGCTGATCTTTCTATTATCACACCTTGACATCATTTACTAAACAGAGATGAGCCATAAAATGGCAAGAAAAAAGAAAATTTTGAGCTTACCGGTCCCTTTCCTAATCCATGGGGAGACCATAATGGTCGGCACACGGACGCCTAGGCGATCAAACTTGAAAAAATATGGAGCCGGGCCAGTATTGCCATCAGGGTTAGGCACATTGACAAAAGGGGTCTTGACATGATCGTAGAACCCACCATGCTCATCGTAAGTAATGATCAAAAGGGTTTCATTCCATTGAGGACTAGATCTCAATGCCTCGTACACCTCCTTAACAAGCTTTTGCCCATTGGCAACATCATGGGATGGGTGGTCATCATTCGCAGGAATATCTATGAGATCAAAATACCTGGGCTCAATCACAGTTAAACTCGGCAACTTCCCATCCTTTGCATGTCCCTTGAATGTCAAATCATACTGGTGAAACTTAAAAATGTACTTCAATTTCCTCATGTTCCTGTAGAACAAAGTTGTGGGTATGGTTTGGAAGTAAATCCCAAAGTCTATTCCATTGTCGTGAAGTGAATCGAATATGGTCTTTTGTGGGTAGCCTCGAGCCAATTGCTTCTTGACATGACTTGTCGAGCCATGAGAAGTGGCAGAGTATACAAATAGCCTATTGGGTTGTGTTGGACCAGGGATTGAAGAGAACCATCTATCAAAGACAGCAAATTCCTTGACAAGAGTGGCATAAACAGGCACAGATTCAGGCCTAAATCCTTTCATGACCGTTTTAGAGAGGTCTGGGGACAAGGATAATGCTTGTTCAACAAAGCCAGACATGGAAGGCATAGAGCTATTTCCGAATACCTGTTGCATCACTTCTTCGAAGGAGTGACCAGGATCTGGATCCACAAATTCAGCATCCTCTGTGAAGCAAATGGATTGCCGACTTGCGTTCCTGGTTGATACAGGATTGCATTCGTCTCCCGTGACCCCATTGATTGCTGGGTCCACGGATTTCTTCATCCACCCAAGCATGTGATCAAAAGATCTGTTTTCCATCACCAAAACCACTATGGTCTTGATGGGGCTCTGTTGTTGGGCGGTAGAAACACATGACACTGTCGTCAGAAACAGGAAGAAAATGGAGGAAAACGAAGGCGTCACAATCTTGAATCCTCTCATGGTCATTCGCCAAGCCAAAAGTCGAGTCCTTGAACAAATGGGTTTTATTTTAACTCACTCAGGGCTTCCGGGAATCAGGAAAATGGAATCAAGAACTCGGATAACAGCAGTTCTTGGAATGTCAAGAAAAGTCTAAAATTGGTAAGATAGCCAGTAGTATCGTTGTTGGTTTTGCCCTTGCGGCCTTTACATAAAAAGTAATAAAGCAACAAAGAGGGTGGGGGGGCTTCACTGTTTTAGTTTTCTGGCCGACCACGGAAGGAATAAGCTTCCGTTCTCTTTCTTTATTAATCCGCTCACTTGCTTTTCAGAAATACGAAAAAAGAAAGCCCTCATCATTTGTGTTCCTGTCTGTTATATTTATCACTTCGATGGCTCTTTATCGGTAGTGTTCTATTATTAAAATGGGCGAATCCACCCATACGTCAGTATTTTTTATTTTTATTTTTTGTAATATCACATACCCATAATAGCATCGAGAGAGATATTGGGGGAGGGGGGAAAGAAATAATTGAGACTTGACATCACACATTTGTAGCATTTATGGATTTTAAGGAAGAAATAAAGAACAGGGTAAATTGAGGGGCAGCTGGCTTTGGAAGGGTCACTTGGGGTGACATTTGGGAATGGCAGGAGTCTCTAAAATTGTCAAAGAAACTAAAAACAAAATCACTGTCCCCTCACGTGTAGAATTCAGTGCTCTCCACTCGCCAATATAAGACATTTTCGAACAGGCAAAAAAAAAAAAAAAAACCCATAAATTCTCTTGGTCCTGTATTCAAACAAAAAAGTGGGGGTGGTTCCACGAGTCAAAATACAGACGTAATAGGTCAAAAGAAGTTACAACCGTAATAAAGTCTCTTTCTGCCGACTCGTCGGGAGAAATACATACTCGTCGGACCCTGCCGTGAACCTGCCTTATTTTTTGCTTGCTATAATTTTTTGGGGTGTTTGGGCACTGAGAAACCGCAGGAAAAATAACACGACCCGGTCGACCAGCCAAAGTGAAATCCCAACCAAACCCTCCCAAAATCGGAGAAGGTAAAATGGAAGACACTCCAATGAGCGAGACAGCACTGCACGCAAGAGCTAGCAATGGAAGGGCAGAAGCATCTAGAAGACACCATAAAGGCTGCCTTCCAGATCCTCTCTTCCGTGAACGACGAGCTCTGCAACCCTTCTTTATGGTCCACCAATTCCTCTTCTTCTTCTTCCTCCTCTTCTTCCTCTAGTAGCAGTAATGGTCCCTCCTCTCTGTCCCAAAGCGCCGCCCTCCTTACCGATGGCGATGGCGTGGCCGGCGGCGGTGCAGCAGCGAATGGGGCTCTCGATGAGGCCCGGTTCCGATATAAGAATTCAGTTGCTGCTCTTCGCGAGGTTCTCTCCGCAATTCCTGGTTCCCACAGGGTGAATTCCACCAAACCCTACCTTTTTCTTCTCTTCCACATTTATTTTATACCATAAAGGAAAAAAAAAAAAAAGTCAGATGGTTAATTCCTTGATATTTACTCTAAGTGGTCAATCAAAAGTTCAATCTTTTATTGGAGAATTTTTGCTAAAGGTCCTCTAGGAGAAGACATTTGTTGAGTAGTAGCTAGTTGTTCCACTAATGACCTGTCAATGCTACTTGGGGTCTCGAATTCGGGTTTCAGTCCAAGCCGGATACAAAAATAAAATAAAGAAAAAAACAAAGTTGCTAGGTGCTTCATTTTTATGCTTCTTAATATGCACAGTTTTATGCCTTCAAATAGGAAAGGACAGTTTAAAAATTGTATGCTATAACTCAGTTGATGAATCTAATACCATGGGGTCTTGGTCTCTAAATAGGAAAAAGCATTTGAAATGGATTCCCTGGCTGACCCGGATGAGATTGAAAAGTTGGAAGAGCGAGCATCTGATCTGAGGAAGGTACCACCTTGCATTGAATTATCGATCCATATACTTTGAGCATATTTGTTGCTTGTGCTTTGTCATTGCATGGACTAATTTTCTTGTGAATTTATGCTTGCTGTCTAATGTAGGAGCTTGCAAATAAGAACACATATCTCAAGCTTCTCATTGATCAGTTGCGAGAACTTGTCACTGACATTTCTACATGGCAAAGCCCTTGTTCTGTCTGAAAGTTTTCTGGACATGTTCGTTTTGAAATGTGAGGAACGAGAACAGTGGTTCAAATCAAGATGCTTTAGCGAGGCAATGATGCTTGTGTTGGAGTTGCTTTCTTTGCAAATTTTTGTGGTTATCCACTCCATGTAGATCTTGAGTCCAGTAGCAGGGTAATTACAATGTCGGCCCAAAAATAGTAAAGTTGAATGTGAGAGCCTGCCAAGGATTTTGTAAATCATGACATGTTTGCATTTTGGACTAATTATTTATTGAAACCAATTTCTGCTTGATTTGTTCCACATGATGTAATGGCATTTGATCAATGGACTGAACGACATCAGGGAAGTCCTAACTTGTACAATGTACTCTTTCTGTGTCTGAGCCTTTAAGCCAGCATCTTCAGAATGAAGATAAGCTTTAAAACAGTAATATGATAATCTGAGTCTTCCATTCTGTCCGCATGCCAGGCATAGGCAGGCACAGGGGGAAGGGCTGTGTGAACTTATGCCTGAATTCTATGTATGGGTCAACCAATTCAAAAGTGCAAGGAAAGCTTCCTTGTAAGTTGCCTACGCATACCATGTTATGTTGTTCCTAACAACTAACAAGTGGAATTCAAATTTCCCTGTTTGGTATCACCAAATCCCTATAGCTTAGTGATGGAGAATTGCCGATTACCAACATTTTAACCAAGAACCTTGATTCTATCGGAGGCAAGGAGAATGTAGACCACATGATATGAAGGCCTAGTCCTTTATTTTTCCCTTGGTACGTGGGTAAATTTTGCAAACTGATGTGCAAATGCTTCTGACAGAAAATTCTTAGCTCGTAATTTCTTCTGACCTTGTTTCCTATGCACGACAAAGCCCAGCTCAGTAATGTAATGCCAATTCAATTCAGATGGGTCAATATCAAAAGCAAAAACTGTACTTCTCTTAAGCCAATACTAAAACCTAAGTACTTTCCAAAACACTCAGGCACAAAGAGAGAGAGAGAGAGGGAGTACTGGTACTCTAATTTGCAAGCAAGCAGAAGCATCCCTTATGCCTCATGGTCTTACACAGGTCAATCAAGACTTTCGTAAGGCGACATTTTGTTTTTGGATTCTCCACGGGATACACACAGGCCAGATTTTTTTGTTTTTTATAAACAAATTAATGACACCACACACAAATGCTACATATAAGAGAGACATAAACTGAAGAGAGAAAGAGGAGTATGTGCCCCATTGTCTAGTGATCTAACTAATTACGGACAGAAGATCTAGTTGTGAGCGACGACCTCATATCAACAATTGCAGATTGATCCGCACCTAACTTGATCGCCTCTTTACTTGCTCTAATGAATCTTGTGACTGCACCCTTTACATAATCATGAGCTTGTTTTACGTTCATCTTCTTGCCCATCTCATCTGGGAAACTGCTCAAGAAGTGATCACCATTTAGAACACCCGCTAGTTGAACTACCTCGGTCTGAAAATTGGATAGGAAGCCTTCCTCTTTTGGTTCTGTTATTCTCAAAGCTGTCACATCAGGCATGGACACTGCAGAACAACATCGAAGGAGAACACTGATTAATTTCCAACCTTAATTCAATAATAGAAAACCAACTCGGACAAGCTAATCCTAGTCTTAAGTTTTGATGATCTGCAAGTCAAATCTGCCAAAAGCAACATGATTAATGTAACATATTCCAATTCTACCTGGGCAGTCAGTTCTGGGAGACGTTAACTTGCCAATGACACCTTCGAATGTACCAGCCCATGCGTCTCTGTGAGTCAAGAAATTGGAAGAGAGGTTGAACATTTTCTTTATGGTTGCAGGGATTGAAGAATGCTCGAATTCTGAGTCTGGAGTAGGACCGTTTGGGCCACTTATTACTGAAAAAAGCAAGGTTAAAACCCAATCCGGGAAAAAAGAGAAAAAAAAAATTGAAAAGAAAAGAACAGCAAAGAGACCAACAAATACCAAAGAGCAGGAAATAGAAATGAGAGGAATAAAAGAAGATTGCATTAAGAAAATTCATCAAGTCAACAAAACTAGATCTGAAGAAATCTTTTCTATCAGGAATGGCGGATAAAAGTTTTCCTGTTGAATAAATTAACCAGCCATTCCATTGCAGAGATATTAGGAAAGCACCCAATGCCATGAAGGTTTTGCTGATCTTTCTATTATCACACCTTGACATCATTTACTAAACAGAGATGAGCCATAAAATGGCAAGAAAAAAGAAAATTTTGAGCTTACCGGTCCCTTTCCTAATCCATGGGGAGACCATAATGGTCGGCACACGGACGCCTAGGCGATCAAACTTGAAAAAATATGGAGCCGGGCCAGTATTGCCATCAGGGTTAGGCACATTGACAAAAGGGGTCTTGACATGATCGTAGAACCCACCATGCTCATCGTAAGTAATGATCAAAAGGGTTTCATTCCATTGAGGACTAGATCTCAATGCCTCGTACACCTCCTTAACAAGCTTTTGCCCATTGGCAACATCATGGGATGGGTGGTCATCATTCGCAGGAATATCTATGAGATCAAAATACCTGGGCTCAATCACAGTTAAACTCGGCAACTTCCCATCCTTTGCATGTCCCTTGAATGTCAAATCATACTGGTGAAACTTAAAAATGTACTTCAATTTCCTCATGTTCCTGTAGAACAAAGTTGTGGGTATGGTTTGGAAGTAAATCCCAAAGTCTATTCCATTGTCGTGAAGTGAATCGAATATGGTCTTTTGTGGGTAGCCTCGAGCCAATTGCTTCATGACATGACTTGTCGAGCCATGAGAAGTGGCAGAGTATACAAATAGCCTATTGGGTTGTGTTGGACCAGGGATTGAAGAGAACCATCTATCAAAGACAGCAAATTCCTTGACAAGAGTGGCATAAACAGGCACAGATTCAGGCCTAAATCCTTTCATGACCGTTTTAGAGAGGTCTGGGGACAAGGATAATGCTTGTTCAACAAAGCCAGACATGGAAGGCATAGAGCTATTTCCGAATACCTGTTGCATCACTTCTTCGAAGGAGTGACCAGGATCTGGATCCACAAATTCAGCATCCTCTGTGAAGCAAATGGATTGCCGACTTGCGTTCCTGGTTGATACAGGATTGCATTCGTCTCCCGTGACCCCATTGATTGCTGGGTCCACGGATTTCTTCATCCACCCAAGCATGTGATCAAAAGATCTGTTTTCCATCACCAAAACCACTATGGTCTTGATGGGGCTCTGTTGTTGGGCGGTAGAAACACATGACACTGTCGTCAGAAACAGGAAGAAAATGGAGGAAAACGAAGGCGTCACAATCTTGAATCCTCTCATGGTCATTCGCCAAGCCAAAAGTCGAGTCCTTGAACAAATGGGTTTTATTTTAACTCACTCAGGGCTTCCGGGAATCAGGAAAATGGAATCAAGAACTCGGATAACAGCAGTTCGTTGTTGGTTTTGCCTTTGCGGCCTTTACATAAAAAGTAATAAAGCAACAAAGAGGGTGGGGGGCTTCACTGTTTTAGTTTTGGCCGACCACGGAAGGAATAAGCTTCCGTTCTTTTTCTTTATTAATCCGCTCACTTGCTTTTCAGAAATACGAAAAAAGAAAGCCCTCATCATTTGTGTTCCTGTCTGTTATATTTATCATTTCGATGGCTCTTTATCGGTAGTGTTCTATTATTAAAATGATGGAGTGGTCTATTTCTTCCGTAGATTCAGTTATCTGTGTCATGTGATGTGGATTTGTACGTTGATACCATAAATCTTTCTCTGCACCATCCATCATTCCAGTTCTCTCAATCATAGGACCGGCGAATCCACCCATACGTCAGTATTTTTTATTTTTATTTTTTGTAATATCACATACCCATAATAGCATCGAGAGAGATATTGGGGGAGGGGGAAAGAAATAATTGAGACTTAACATCACACATTTGTAGCATTTATGGATTTTAAGGAAGAAATAAAGAACAGGGTAAATTGAGTGGCAGCTGGCTTTGGAAGGGTCACTTGGGGTGACATTTGGCAATGGCAGGAGTCTCTAAAATTGTCAAAGAAACTAAAAACAAAATCACTGTCTCCTCACGTGTAAAATAAAATCAGTGCTCTCCACTCGCCAATATAAGACATTTTCGAACAGGCAAAAAAAAAAAAAACCCATAAATTCTCTTGGTCCTGTATTCAAACAAAAAAGTGGGGGTGGTTCCACGAGTCAAAATACAGACGTAATAGGTCAAAAGAAGTTACAACCGCGATAATGGGCTAAGTGTGGTGGGCCCTACTGACCGACAGGAATCTTTGGCGCATTGTAGCGGTGGATTGTGCGTTGGAAAGCCATCCAGCCCTGCTCCTATAAAATCAAAGGAGTTAAAGAATTTTCATTATTGTACCACACAAAAAAAGAAAAAAGAAAAAAAGAATTTTCCATTCATTAATTTAAAACGGACCCCAAACCGACGGATGATGCGTTAGGGTTTCTACTACAAAACTTTTGTCGCCGCAAATATAATGTGTGGTGCAAGGCCAGATTTTACTCTATGCTTTTTCAGCTCTTTTCTTATTTGAAGTGATTGTTCCAAAAGTGGAAGCTAAGTCAGTGACACATGCACCGCCATCAATTCAGCTGTACTTGATTCTGTTTGATTGCTTGAACTTCCAACGTGTTTGTGTTTTTGACTTTCGTTTTCTCATTGACATTCAATATGCAACCAAAACCCCAAAATATAAAACCCACGCCACCATGTCCATTTTATTTCTAAACCCTAAAACCTCCAAGTCTATGGTGTACCGGACTTCAGTTACCAGAAATTACGCAGCACAAGCAGACGTGACTCTGCACGAAAATGAATTTTCTTTGTATATGAAGTTGTACAACAAAAAGAAACATTTATGAAGTCCGCCCTCCCAAAAAAAGAGTAATATTTTGGGCTTTCACCTCAATAAGTAATCAAGTGGTGAGCGCTGGTTATGTTGAAAAAAAAAAAAATTACTCGCCAGACCTCTTCAAGTATGCTAATACACCAAGCCCCACAACCAGAGCTGCACCTGCGGCAACCGCGCTATATGCAGCAGCCCACGCATCGGTTTGAACATAATCTAAACTTTCTGAATTAGAGCCTCTCCTGCGGCCAGGTGTTCCTGAATAATCTAAATGCAATCTCAAACCCTGCAAAGTTCCAGCAAATAGTCAATTCTCTTGAAACCAACAATTTATGGATTAAATTAGATTTAGGGAAGTCTCCCTGCAATCAACGGCCATCAACAATATATAATAGCCCTGACAGGGAAAGAACAAAATCATACCTTCAAACCGGCTGATCTTGCATGATCTACAGCCGTAACAAGATCATTATCTGATGCCAGAACAACTTTGTCATGTTCTTCATCTTCATACTTCAAGACATAAGCACAGTTTAGCATACAAAGAAAAGGAAAACGAAACGCCTAACCAAGATCTCACAAAATAAAAGTTCAAAGAGTATACCAGAATCTGGGGTAAGCTGTTAGAGTCAATCTCATTCCCTAGCCTCTGAAGGATAGCGGTTATTAGTTCTGTGAAGCTTCGAGAATCTGATTCGAAAGAAAAATCATAATTCAAGTCAGTTTATTATTATTCTAAAAGTCAAGATTCAAAGGAGAATATGAAATCAAGCCTAACGAGTTAAGATCACCCTGGTGTCAATATATGTCACTAGTAACCTAGAACCGCAAACCGGCAGCTTGGAGGTGCATGAGTCTTGAGCTACAGACTTTTGCGTTGGGTTAGGTGGCGAGTGGGACTGAGGAGGGGAGGCAATCTCCCTTAACTCATTAGCCCTTCATCCCTTGCCCAGGGGTTAGAATCTAAAACCTCCAAGACAAATAATTAAGTTCTTTACTGGTAGGAAGGGCCTTGGAGGACATGTATGAGCTGCCCTCATAACCAAGACAACCCAGTTTAATAACCACCTGGGTTGCGTTGGTTAAGGCCATTACTTAATCATGGCCCCACCAAAGTTGGATTTTCAGAGGAACAGTTCAGAGAAAAGCCTGCTCTCCAGCAAACCTTCTACATGCATGCACAGATACAAAAGTTTGTGCAGTGCACGTAGCATATCAGGACAAAAAGTATTACCACAAGTGAACCTATGCATCCGACTCTTTTTGTCTTGAATTTTAAAAGGAAATGTATTTGGCACCGTTGATGAAGGATAGGGAAGAGATCTTCCAGTTTCTGTTCCCTCAGAAGTCAATTTCAAGGAACCTTCGCTGAGAAGTCACCAATTCTGTGTCAGTAAATGACAAAGTGGAAAGTTAGATTCCATCAGAACAACCAAAACTGACCTTCGTGTTTCCTCCTCGTCATTTGGACTTAAGGCCATGGCAGAATCCCAAAACTTTTGCATCATCGTGCTTGTTGCCTCATTATTTATCCCACCGGTGTTTCCAATCTGATCGATAAACAAGGGATAAGAGTGTTCTTCTACACAAGATGTAGCAAAACAGCATGACATGTGTGCTATGCTGAAGTTTCAAGCTTCAACATAGCTATTGAGCAAATGTAAACCATGCACTTCTCTCTTTTTTCCAGTGCAACTTAGAAGAAGAGAAGCCATCCAGATCCAAAGACGTATCACAATTTTTTGAAAACATCAATATCTTTGAAAGATTGAATTTTGCATAGATAAATCTGTGAAAAATCCGCTTGCTACTCTAGAAGTATGAACTCACTCCAGGTGAATACAACGTGCCGAGAGAGCAGCTCTAGAAAGCTATATAGTTCCAAGAGAATGGTGACTTACTGTGGCTACTGCAGCATGGGTCATATGAATCACATCAACAACAGCAGCTAAATTCCCATCTACATTCAACCATCCAAGGTCAAAAGTAGGATCACAATCATATATACAAAAAAAAAAAAAAAAAAACCAAATATGTCCAAAAACAAGTTACCTCTATCCACCACAGGAAGGTGCAAAAATTTCCCCTGGTGCATGGTATGCAAAGCATCAACAATTGGTGTCTCAATGGTCGCACATTCTGGATTAGGAGTCATGACCTGTAGATGGTTAAGTAAGATACCGGCTCACAACCACATATGGTTGTTCATCAGAAAGGCATACTATGACACGTAACTACCAGAAGCATTTATATCATTAAACAGATAACAGTGAACTGGATTTGTGCAGAGTTCTTTCATTTCCCAAAAAAACACGCACACTGTCACAAAAAGAAGATACCTTCTCCACAGGAGTTTCATCAGGAGAAAGATTTTGTCCGATTACCCGCTTCAAAATATCCTTTGAACTGAAAAAATTGAAAACACAAATTACAAAGTGTTGTTAATAGTAGATGTCCTGCAGAAAGATTGGATTGAGAGACAAAAACCCATTTAGAAATGAAATTTCCAGGCTTTAGGTTAATTGCTATGGGAACTCACGTAAGGATTCCCCTGGGCTTGTTTTCAACTATCACAACTGCAGAGCTTGACCAAAATTCAAGCATCCTTTTTGTTGCTGTTAAAACTGTTTCAGTTGGCGCAACTGTTACAACCCTGCAACATGGTGTCTTGCATAAAACTCAGAAACTTCCACGTTGACCTCAGTATAACTCCATAATTACAGAACCACACAATGTAACACAAATTTCAATTAGGAACAAAATATTACCTACTTTGAATTCTCTGCAATTATTGTAGATAATGAGGGCTTAAACATCCTCTCTCTAAGTGCTTCAATGAATGTGCTAGGCCCTGTACATAACAAGCAAAGGAGAGAAAAAGAAAAGAAAAAAACCAAGACACAAATGCAATTTAGTAAATTAAGCAATAACTTCGATGGCGCGATATGTGTACAAAACATATTCCTAAGGAATTTCAAGTAGCTAGAAGGCTATTCAAAATTAATGCTTTCCACGAACCAGAAACAGATGTACACCAATTTTTTTCAACACCTTCGACGGCAGCAGCAATAGCCTTTCCCTTTTCAGCCGCTCTTTCCATACGAGCAATAGCATCATATAAACACTTTGCTATGTCGAGTAAAGCAATGACCTCTCCACTCTCAACAACTGGCAGATGTCTAAATTTACCTGTGAATACAAATATCATAATCACATTGAAAGGCATGCTACAAAATAAAATAGCATTGGCATGTTTCTCAGTATACGCTAACCATGCACCATCTTCTGAAGAGCTTCCACGGCAAGAGTATCCGAAAGTACAAAAACAGGGTTCCTGGTCATAACTTTATAAACAGGGGTTTCCTCCAAATTGACCTCACGAGCAATGACTCTTGTTACTATATCCTGCAATAATTGCAACATAATAAGATGCACGAACTCGAAAGATGCAACGAAGGAAAGAATGATGGGTCTTTTTAAACTTTATGGATATGTGTAAGCTTAGCAATCTAACATCCTAGGAGTCCAAGCTGTACCTTGTCTGTAAGGATTCCACAAAGTAACGCATTTGCGTCAGTTAACAATAAGGCATCAACTCTACGAGTAGCCATCCGATGACAAGCCTCGTAAATGGTCGTACTGTCAGGTACCGTAAGCGCTTTGGAGAGACGCAATCTTTTTACTGTGCGCTCTCCAGTTAGCCCCCTATTCCACATAAGGTGCCAACAAAAAGGTATGTTATTGACAATGGAATAACATGATTCAGTTGCATTCATTATCATTAGCCAACAGGTGTTGGAGTCTCAAACGGCACCTGTAGTGGCAATGTGCCACACTGGATCAACTAGATAAATCACTAACAGAAAATAAGTTAAATTGGAGCAGCAACTAAATGTTACCGATTCTCCCTCACCGCCTTGTCCTACAAGTTAAAATTGTCAGATGATAGACATAATTAACCTACCTACTATGAAGACAGGCGAGACACTTAAGGCAACAGAAGAAACAACATTAAACCAAACTCATTTTGTAAGCCATGGGTTTTTAAAAGTTTGCAACTTCACTATTTCTGTCTGAAACAAACAACGTTAGCAGGCAGCAATTCTGCGTAACCGGATGCATCAATGTTGAGTAGTCGCACATGATAAAATAATTTTAAAAAGCACAAAAAAAAAAGATAGAGGGAACAGCAACATACATGGACCGAGAAGCAGTGAGAGTTTTTCGCGAAGGATCGCTTTCCCCTCCATTCTCTTTCTTCCTCCCTTGAATCGACGAAGAAGTGGTTAATGACAAACTTTTCCTTGAAGAACCGCCGCTCATTTTTTCACCGCTACTCAACAAATGTTTCTGCCTTGTTCCTCAAATCTATGCATCAAAAAGCGCTCAAATGCGTCAATTTTCTATTTCTATCTCTGGCTCTCTCTCTCTCTCTCTCTCTCTCCCTTTATCAAACTTCTATTAAGAAACTAAACATTTCTCATCCAACAAGAAAATCAAAGACGAAGAGAGGAAACAGTAAGTGAGAAGAAAAACTTACCGAATCCGAATTTCCAATCAAATCGTGAAATTGAATAGTGAAGGAGGCAATAATCATCAAGGAAATCAATTTTCGAGATTCTGGAAGGAAAACAGAGGCGGCTAATTTAGAGAGGAATGAAAAATTTTCCGACAAAAAAGAAATGTTGAGAAAGAAAGAAAGAAAGCCGCAGGTCGGATTGCTTCGGAAATCTATGATTTTTCCGGGAAGATTAAACGGACCGACGAGAGGCGGGAAGGGAGGAGGGAAATCGGTCAGAAGAGACAGAGACTTACAATTTGGGGGAGAGGTGAAAAATTCTAAACGAAAGGAGATAGACCAATAATATTCAACCACGTCAAATGCTATAACTGAATTTTCTCCAATTTCGATGCGAATTTTGAGGCTCCGTAAACGTTTTCCTCAACGGTCTTTTTTCAGTTAAATGACTCATTTATCCTTTCTATTAGTTGTGTGTTTTTTGTTTTTTTTTTTCTCTTAAACAAATCGTTACTTCTTAGACCCAGAAAAAAGATCATATAGAATTATATTTTTGAGGCTTAAGTTTGATATTTAAGATACTAATTGATTTGATTTATTATCACAGAACAAAATCAGTGCATCTAATGATTATTTATTAAACTAAACAAAAATTAGTTTGGACTATTAGCAGTCACATGGGCATGAAGATGTTTTTGAGTTATTTTAATATCAAAGTCGACATATTGACATATAGTTATACTATATATTTATGATTTATATATATATATATATATATATATATATATATATATATATATATATATATATATATATATTTATATATAG